>OY728147.1:766732088-768120754 GCA_963277665.1 Viscum album | reverse complement strand
TGATAGTGTATATATATATATATCCAATGTATAAATGAAATATGGTTGGATTCTGTTATATGAAACAACGGAGGAGTCTTTCACAACACGCAACCCTGACTTGGCCTGCATTACACGCAATCTCGACTTTCCTCGATAGCGTGTGTTGTACGCAATACCAGGCTTCACTAAAAAACGATATATAGTTATAATATTATTATGAACTAGCCGTTATGAATAGTATCAACTACATTTTGAATTTTATAACATTATTATTCATATTACACATTTTCTAGAACATGGCATTAGAAAAAAAATCAATTTTTCGAGTAAAATAAGTATTTTTGCAAAAAATGTAGTTTTGCACCTTTTGATGGCGCGCCCACCTTATTTCTTGTTTTTGAAATTTCTATAATTTCAATTTGAAAAAATAAAATTATTCCTTGGAATCAGGGTATACAAATTTACTTTGGATAAAATTTTCATATTCTTCTGATAATTTCATATTTTAATGAATAGTAAAAACACGCTATATTTTAATTAAAAACAAATTTTTTCATCGCAATAATTTATATGGTTAGATTATATTTTTAATTGGTTTTAAAGTGTAATTAAAATATATTTTTACCATTTAATACAATGTCTATCATTGGAATTAATTTTACATTGAAATTTGATATAAACAAATATCAATCTTTTGATAGTTATTGTTTCTTAAAAACATGTGATTTGTTTTGACGACGGGAATTAATTTTTAAATTAATTAATGAACTGATATGTTTTGAATTTGGTAAAATATAACTCATTTTGGAATTCATAATATCAAATATATCTTAGGCCTATATTTTGGTATTTTTCTGGAAACTTTCATTTTTTGATGAATAGTTAAACCACTAAGTGGTCATAAAAAAAACTAAATTTTTCATAAAACATAATTTTACCGCTTCTGTGAGTGGAATTTCAAAAATTCGAGAGACACGGTTAATATTAAGGACTAAAATGTGGTTCAATGAGATGAAAATAATTTTTGGTGAATAGTAACTTATTACTTTTTTTACCACGGTTAAAAGTAAATAGGGTAATTTAGGGTAAAAGTGTTATTTTTATTACCCAAACACATGTCCTAATTCTATTGGATAAGTTTAATTTGACCAAAAAAAACCTTAATAATAACATAAGACCATTTAGGCCCACTTGGATTAGATTAGGACATTTACTATATTTTTATTTAAAGAAGGGTTAAAATAGTTAAAATCAAAGTTTAATAACTAAATCATTTTTAATATAGGGTTCTACATAGGATAAATTCGAATATAAATATTCATTATAAATATATAAATATTTCCTACATAATGGTATTTTATTTATAATTTTTAGATATAAAATAATTTAATTTATTTATGAAACAATGATGATGCAGTAATTATCTTATTAATAAAATATTGACATAATTGATGTTACAAATACACAAATAAATGTAATTTGAGACTTTTTATGAAGTAAAATAATTTTATATGTTCATATGACATGTTAGTATTGATTTAATAAATATTTTTTTAACTAATCATTCTGTTATGATTTTCACAAAAATCAATTACCAAATAGTGTCAAAATTGACAAAAAATATTTTTTAAAACAAATATTATATTATAAATTGTTATTTTATTCATAAAAATATAAGGTTCGTCCAAATGACTTAGATAAGGTTATATATAATAATAATAAACAACTTGGGGTTAGTATGGGTTTTTATAGTATGTTTATTAACCTTATAGTCTATGAAAACAAGAAGACACGGTAAAAGTAAAATTATTTATCTTAAGGTTAAATCTAAATGATAAAGTTAAAATAGAAACCTAAAATTGTCTAAATTTTATTGGATGAGAGGATTTCGACCCATCCCCACATTAGCTTTTAAATAAATCAATTTAGAGCTATTAAAAACCGAATATGACTTTATAATGAAATAATATGTTTAGTTTTTCCAAAGGTGCCCCTCTCCTCCCTTATAAAAGGGAACCTTCTCCCTCTCTTCCTCACACCAATTTGAGCCATAAAGATCGGCCAAACCCTACCCATATCTCTTCTCGACTTCCATAGAAACATCCTAGAGGTTCTGGTCGTCTTCAAAGACCAATTTTAGTGCCCTAAGAGGAGGTCTCAAAGTGGTTCTTCAAAGAAGAGGTAATGTCCGTTACCGATTCTTTCAACTTTATTTCTTCTTCCACTTCTTCTTCTTAGGTTGTTTCATTATTAATTAATAACATCAGTATCACTCATATACTGATATTTTATTACAAGTATGAAACAACCCTATTTCACCATCTATCCAACCTACGGAAAATGAAATCACCGCGCGTGCGTACGTACGGAATACCGTCTCCACGTCGTGGTGTAATCTATTTTCCACCACAACCTTACTTGGATGGTTATAATGGTGTAAATAATAACTATGTATGAATATTTTAAAGTGGTATTGATTCTGTAATAGTATATATACACTCCAATAAAATTCCATGATCATGGGACCGATATCATTACTCGTGCGTACGTACGGAATACCGTCTCCACGACGAGATAATATTCATTCTCAAGGATTAACCATTCATGAATGATTATAAAGTATATATAATAAGTAATCATGTAATATATGACATAATAATTATAATGGATTTATATATATATATGTATGTCATCCAATTAATTCCATTCAATTCAATGGGGAACCTAAAACTACGTTCATGCGTACGTACGGCCTACCGTCTCCATGAATGGTGTATTTCTTTACATTTATCGATCTATTATATATATGTATATTCTGAATATATATTATATATAAATCATGTTTTATATTTTTTAATTGAGTAATCATGATCTATGTAATCATATGAATAATTACAAGTAAAAACATGGATGACAAATGAAACGGTTTTACCCAAAACGCTCTTTAACCTGGAATTTAAAAAAGAAAGGGTAATATAAAGTCATAAGTGAACCATATATGACATCATAACTATAAATATGATTCTATAATAAGTCAATGATATTATTTAAATCATTATACAGGAGTTTCGGATATATACGAAGTATATCGGACCTAAGGTAAGGGATAATTTATCAATCTCATTTTTATCTGAGACTATTTATTCGTAAGTATTTACTAGGGTTATCTTTATCATCAAAGCCCATGTTTTCTAAAAATGGTTTCATGTATGTTTAAAGTCCTTTTTACCCATTTTTTACTTTTGATGCATGGTATGTAAGGAATATTTCTTTTACGAGGTACTTTTTGACTTTTCCGGCAAAAGTACGAGAAGAATGTTTTTTTAACTTATACGGAATGAAAGGATTTTTACGGTTTTATAAAGAGTTATTTTCATGAAGCTTCCTCCAAAATATTTAATGACTATTTTTAACAAAATTATTTTCTTTTATAATTGCATGACATTTTTTAAAAGAAAATGATTTTAAAAAAGAAAGGATATTTTCCTCAAGAATTCATTTCAAGTGTTTTATCAAAACCATTTTCATCTAAGATGACATTATTTCACATGTGTACGTTCAAGTATCGTGTCTCTATGATTTACATGGTTTCACTTTTCTAATGATGAAATGATATCCAATTTTTTTTATGGATTACATTATGATGGAATGATGTTTATGAAACCCATTTTTTTCTTGGGTTATGATGAATGATTTATGTTTATATTGTGGCACACAAAAGAATGATTTCAATATGATATGGGTGGGACCTATATCTCCCTCCCATGCATTGGGTAAATATTTATATATCATGAGATAGACATGGCTGGAACGGCATGTTAAACCATTTCAGTAATACAGGACTGGAACGAAGAGTGAACTCGATTCAGAAATGGACTTTGTCCACTAAGATGGTCTTAGAAGCAATGCCTTAGATACTATGGAAATCATATCAAGTGCTTAATGGTTTTCCACAATTACATGTTTAGTTATCATGATATTTTATCATGATTAATGTTTCTTTATGATCTATTCCTTACGTACATCCATGATTTATATCATTGCTCAAGATTATGATGTTTAAATATTATGTTCATGTTTTGATGTTCAAATATATATGATTTGTTTTATTTTATCCATGCTTACCCTTACTGAGCATTAGAGCTCACCCTTTATATGTTTTCTTTTCCCCAGGATTTAAAGAAAGGTTTTAGGTAAGAAAACAAAAAGGGGAATATGTTATGGGAGATGTTGAAGATCTTTCACCATGATTAGAAGATTATATTCCGAGTTTCCAAATACACTAAACTATTACGATCCTTGTGTGTCTGTTTTTATTATGTATTAAGTATTCTGCAAAAGTAATGTAATATATATGTACGTTAATCTTCGGGTCTCTACATTTATAATTACTTATAGATAGTTTCATCAAAAATTAATTATGAACATTTTCATTGGATCTTGTATTTTTGAATTATAAATGCTATTATATGGGATAGTTGTATTCCATTCATTCAATGTTGGATTATGATTCCATGTTGTGTTATTGATTTGATTTTTAACATCATAATTACTATTTTTTATCAAATAATTGGGTCAAATTACAGATTTTTCTATATCTGGATATTTAATGAAAAACATAGATCATAATTATTTTTTTAATCTTAGATTTTATATAAGAAAATTGATTTAGATATAAGATAGTGGTTGCAATGATTGTTTTAGAAAAAAAATTATTAGAAAAATAGTATTTGGGAAATTAATATTCCTTGGGTATGAGAAATAATCAATAATTATTAGTAAATTAATGAAAATTTTAGTTACTATATATAGAATGAATAATTGGTTTTGATGGGGTGTTCCATGTTACGTGATATAGATGAGGGAGTGACTTTTTTTGAAACATATTGGGGATGGTGATCTTTTGAATGTGAATGTCATGATCAAATTCATGTATTAATTTGAATAATATTTTATATTTCTTTTGATTCCTAGAAACTAGATTAGGTAGTGAATACTTGATATTCTAGTGAACTGTGTATGTTTAAACCATTTTTGGAATTATTTTTATAATTTTTTTATATAGTGTTAGATTATGTAAAATGTTTATGAGGTAATGTATCCATGTTATTCTAACCTTATCTGTATCTTGGATTATGTGTAGACTAGTATAGATTACTCATAAAACCCATTATAGTGGCAATGGATTTTCATATATTTATTATGTTTTCTCCTTCTACTTTATTATCTACTTTTATCTCACTTATTTTATTTTTTTAGTCCCACTTATTTGGTTTCTTTTCTATTTTCATTATGATTTATAATATTTATTTCTTCAAACCATATATTCAATATTTTTTTGTTTTGTTCATTTGTATGGAGTTTATTTATCATAATAATGATGTTCATGATCACTTATCCTTCTACCCTCCCAGATCTCCCCATGACATATTGAACCCACTCTTGGTCTTACTCATTGGTGTACATTGTTGTTTTGGTTATTGATGGGGGATATGTCGTTCCTATACTTACCTTTTTGATGAATCTCCCCCTATTTCAGTTATTTATGGTTTTATTAGATTGAAATTATTCCATTCCCATCATATTATAATCCTTTTCTACCTATCACTCAGAAACCCATCTTTATCATGAAAATGAGTTTCATATGGTAAGGGTTGATGTTTGTGTAATTACTCAATAGTTTTCTATATGTTTTTTAGTTTTTTACTCTTAAAATTTGATATATCTTGGACCCCACAGACTCTCACTATGGTTTAATATAGATATATCATAAGATGCATTAGTGACTCTTTAATGGATGTAATGGATTCATGGGTCATCTCGACCTTATCCAACTGTGGGTTAATGTTATAATGACTTTAATTTTATATTTTTCTTCAATATTGGTGTAGTTATGAGTTTTTGTAGGTCTATGAAAATTATTAGATATTGGTGGTTATTCCAATTCTTACTGTTAATGAAGTTGAATTTTTGATGGTTTGTGTATCTATATTCAATAGTAATTGGATCGCAGTGAATATTGATGCATAAATTCAATTGCGGGGTATTTTTATTTTTAAATATGATGTTTCTTTGTTTTTGGTGGGATTTAGTTATTAAAGGTTTTTTTACTTTGATAACTGGTTGTAATTGGATCCAAAATAACCCCAAATTAGAATCCCTAAAAATAGAAAAAAAAGATTAAATGGTAAAATGTTTGTGAATAATTATTTTAAAATGATTTTAGATGTTCTAAATAGTATTGATTACATTGATTGTAATTTATTATATGCGGGAATTCATAAGAGTGACTAGGGAAAATATTATAGTATATTAACTTACCTACATCTACTAAGAAACTAATTGTGTTTAGATTTATTTATTTATGATACATGATGAAAATACTATTTATTTTGTGAAATTGATTCCTAGAAGTTATGTTTAATGGGGATACATGATGTTGTTTGTTCATAAATAATTATAGATGTTGGTATATCCTTGATTGGTGTGAATTATTCATCTATTTTATTTTACTATTATCATATCATACTTTTTATTTCTTTGTTCTCTAATTTTTTTTAAAATTTATCTATTTACATTAAAAATAGTTTTTTAGATTTAATGAAATTTCTTATTTTCATTCCATATAAATTCATTAAATTTATTTTGGGAAAAAATCATTCCCTAATAATTATGTTATATTTTTTGGTAGTAATCTCTACTATTTGGTTACCATGGATGGTGCATGAGGCCTTGTAATGGCTTAGATTGGTTCTAAGTCATTGGATATCTAGGTTTGGTCATTATAAAATGATATTAGGGTATGGTTTTAAAGGAAAAACCTTTTAATTCATATTTTCATGGAAATTTGGTTGTTCTATGTCCAATAGGTACCTATATAGAGATATAACTAAACTATTTATAGATAATATTGTTTTTCTAGGTGATAGTGTATAATTAAAAAGCTTAGGATTTATTATAGGATATTCATATGATTTTCCCTAAAAAAATTTATACATAAATGTTTAGTTCAATAAGTTTATATGTGCATCATGGTAGGAATGTATAGAGATACAAAATATATTCATTGGTATTTTAAATGATTTTAATGCATATAATTGGTTTTAAAAATGGCTTTAAATGTTTTTATTTTGAATAAAGTTTGTGTAAACGTATTTTTTATTACATCCTGTAAAACACATTTTCTGAATGTAATAATTCATTAAAATATTGATAGACACACGTAGATATAATTATAAATCCTATGAGTTTATTTTTACAAATATTTTGAATTAAGAAAATAGATGATTTTACATAGTGCATCATTTGTTTTAAAGTTTCTATAGAATTAGATAAATTTCTAGGTGTAGAGAGAATGTTCATGATGGCGGTGCATAGAAAATGAAATGTTTTCATGGTAAATGGAGTTCTTTGTCCTAAAAAATCAAATCACATAGAACGCGAATAAATAAAGAGTGACTCAAGGAATTTTTTAGATCATTTTTGAACTAAAGGCTGATTCATGCTATCTTTTCAGATGATGGTTGAGTAGAAAAGGTTACAGGTATGTTGGAGTGGATCAACTAAATATTCGTATTTACTCATTATGCTGAGGTATGAATTGTTGTGTACAAATATTTATATACATGGGGGTATATTATAATTATTAGCAGTGAAAATTCGAAGTGATTATGTATGAGGATATAACATGGGTATGTTATCAATAGATGTTCAGTCATTAATTTTTTTAAGAGACTTTGAAGTGGGAGAATTTCTTATAGTTTCTAGAGTTTGATCAAGGTTACATTATAACATTAGAGTATAATTTCTTAAGATACTCTATTTTATAACAGATTTGATCACCAATGATAATATCAATATGTGATGGTCTAAGATAATTCTTTGACCTCATATTTGATCCATGGTGATTTTTTTACCCATATATATAATAGAGGTGAATAAAATAGTTATGTTGGAATAAAATTGTATGTATTCTTAGAGGGGAAAATTTTTTATTCCATGACATAATGTAAGAAAATATTTTTTTAGTGAAAACTTAAGAGGGGTGTATCCAAATTGGAAGGTATTAAAAAATTGATAATTGAAAATTTATCTCATTGGATAAGAATACCGTGGTGTTATGGGTGTTGTATAATTACCCCAATTAACCACATGTATCTCATAATTTTAGGGATATAGATTATTTAGTCATTTTTTATAGTTACTTCTCTTATGAATCATATGATAAATATATAGATTAAATATAAGGATCAAGTATTTCTAGGGATAAATTAAACAAATACAGAGTAGAATTATAAATGAGGATGGGTGGTAGTCCTCCATAAATTTAGTCATATAGAACCTAGGGAAATATACTTACTATAAATCATGTGTTGGAGGAATCCGTTGTAGAAACTTTGACCAGTTAAATCTAAATTTATTATTTATTATTTTATATATTATACTATATTTTATATGGGTGTATCTAAATCATTCATATCTATATGTGTAGTAAACCAAATGAATATTCATCTAGATTTAATGTTTAATTTTATGAATATAGATATACCAATTAGATGGAGGATAAAATTAAAATTTAAAATTACATTATTTTCGATTATGATTAATGAATCGAAAATATTTCTGGATTTCCAGGATCAAGATATAAATATTATAACATCAAAAATAAAATAGAATGGATGAAGATATTAATGGATTACATTGACTATTATAGTTATAGATATTATTTTAATTCACCTAATTAAAGTATTAAAACTTTCTAGGGAGGCTATGAAATTAAATAAAGTTCGGTTTAAACTATTGTTCATGATCATAGAGATTAAATGAAAAAATTAGTAGGGTCGTGTATTGAATAAATTGAATAATGAGATCAAAATATATTTATAATAATAGTTTAAGATATATTGTATTTTCTTCTTTATGAAATAGAAGGATATAAATGATTTTTAATAATTTAATCTAGATAATAATATCCCCAGTTAAGGGTAAATATAATAGTCATCAAAATATTATCATTAGGTGACGTTACCAACATTATGAGTTTTTGGTAATATTTTCTTCTGTTAACAATTATTCCACTATTTTTAGGTCCTTTATGAATTTTTTTAGTTTAAAAATACCAATATGTGTTTATTGTGATATTAGTAGATGATATTTTAATTTACTCAGGATTGGTGGGGGCTATTAAAAGAATATTAAAATTAATTTTTATATATAGAGAGAGAATATATTTTATGTAAAATTATCCAAAATGTAGTTTATGATTAAATTTGAAATGTTCAGGGGTCACGTCATCATTGATCATGGTGTTTCTATTGAACAAATGAAATGTAAAATGGTGATGTAATTGGTGAAAACTGAAAATGTTATTGAGATTTAGAATTTTATTGGAATTTAATGATGCAAACTAACTATCAAACTAGTCGTAAAAAAGATAGAATCACTCATTATTATGTCAACTCAAAATGGTATGGTGTTTTATTAGGTAATGAAGTTACAAATATAATTTGATAAGTAAGATAGATGGGTTTATTTTACACCGAAATTGATCTAACCCAAATAAAAAATAAGGTATTTAATATATTTTGATGAATCCAAAGATATATTGGGATATGTTATTAATAAAAGAAATAATATGGTGGTGTATTGATTGGTATAGTTCCAACCCCATGATAGAAACTATCACATGCATGATATACATTTGGAAGTTATCATTCATTTTATAACATTATAGAGACATTACCTATTTTGTGTGAGGTTCATTGTTTATTTATATCATGATATTATAAGAAACAATTTATCATAGAAATATTTTTATTAGATTCAATAGATATTTTTAAATTTTCCTTATATATTTGAATTTATGTGGTATAGAAAAACAATTCTTTCTAACATTACTATTACATCATCTTAAAGATATATTATATAATATTGGTACACAACTAGTATCCAAAGGTTTAGTGTCTTCAGAAAATTTAGAACATACATAAATTTTTCATAATTAAATATAACCATTATTTAATTACATCATCTCTGGCTTGTTATTAGACTTCACATTATCATTTGTATAAATAATAACCTGTGGATATACATCATATAAAGGGATGATATAAAAGCCTAATAAGAAGAAAGATAAGAACACGAATCCATATTACAAGGGTGAGAATAATCATCCTCACAATAAATTATAAATGGAATCATAATCATTGTCATGATATAAGGAAATAGATAAATACATCGAATATAGAATTTCATAAAAATGAATCAACTTGCCCTATTGGTCAAATACCAAACATATTTGACAACAAAGCTAGTATCATGCTCATGAATAACATATAATACTAATGGTAACATCATCATCATTATGATAAATTATAGTAACTTTTACATGAATATTTCACATTATATCATGAGATATATAACATCACCCAATGAATTTTAGTTATATATAATTTTGGGTGAACCTGTCACATCATAGCATTTACAAAATCATGCAGTCCACTTAAAACATATATTAATGTTGGATATAAAATAACCCATGGAAATGAATGATTTTCATGATAATACATTCATGAAAAAGATTTAGGATTACCAAAATAAAAAAGTAATAGCATACCTGGTATAAGAATATTCAATCCCGAGTAAAGAAGAAAAAATATTGAGAGAAGTAAAAGATGTGTTTTTAGGGTAGAGTTATTTTTGAAAAAAAACTATTGCATTTGTGATAAAGTTATATAGGAATCATGTATATCCAAAAAAATAAACAATATGGATAATGAAATTTTATTTAATTAAATTTGAAGGAAATATCAACAGATAAATTTGGAATTAAAGAGTGATAACCAAAATAAACAGAGTTGGTTTGAGAGTCCACTTACCTCATTTTTGAGTGATTTCTCTAAGAAAATATCCTAGATAATCAAATTAGATCAATTAATTTATAAATCCACATCCTCTAATAAATTTATTTGATTTAATATAACTTTATATACTTCATTTATTACCATTATGATGAGTAACATAATTTATTTTTATCATTTTGAGAGTCTTCATTTTTGTGGATTTCATGATTGGTTAACCAGTATACATGTGCAGAAGATTATGATAAATGGGAATAATTTCCCATAATTGAAATTATTTATTATTAATTAAAATACAAAGGATTAATTGGTCACATAATTCATTTGGTTATATGGTATGAGGATGATTTATTATATATAGAGTTAATGAAAATGATTTAATTTATGTCAACAATTTTTTATGTCCATTTTGAGCATATATCAATTTATTTAACATCATATTAATGTATTATTTTCAGAACATTATATAACTTATTATATGTATAAAAAAACTTTTCTAACCATAATAATTGTTTTATGACCATCCTTGAATGAAGTAGTGAAAAATGAAAGTGCAACATCCATAGTGGGGGTAAATTGATACACCATAGATGTTATTTTCAATTTAAGAATAAAATTAACGGGGATTTTAATTTAAGATTAATTATTCTATTAAAATACTGAAGTTATAATGAATAAATAATACTGTATTTATCATACCACTTGGATAAGTTTAGCTGATGATAGGATAATAAAATAAATGAAATTGAAAAGATGATAATATAAAAATAATAATATTTTACCTCTTTAATTTCTCATCCTTGAGAACCTCTTTAGGAAAAGGGTATTGAATTTTGATGAGACATACTTATTATGGTCATGTAGGAGGGTCTTGGGAGATTATTGGTAGAAATTAGACAAGATTCATGTCTTTCAGGGTGTGATGAGAGGAAGTGGTGAGTGGTGGTTTTTATAGGGGAGGAGAGGGGTGTTTTCTCATTATTTTATTCATTAGGTTTTTTTAGCTCAATAATATTAATAGTTTGAACGTTATAAGTAAATATATTAAAATAATGAATGAGAGTTTGATATGTTGGGCTTACATCAGACTTACATAGTCAATGATTTGAAAATTCATGTATTTGTTTATCATAAATTGTCGTATTTTTATAATCAATGTGAAATAATACATTACAGAAAAATCCAAAAAATAAACCATTTCTACTTTTAGATTTGAATAATTCATAAAATGGAATAAATTTATGAAAATAATTTTCTTAATTTTATTAATTTAATTTTTAATAAAAATATTAATTTACTCAAAAAATACAAATTTAAAAATTATAACTCATTTTATAATACTTTGAAAAAATAATTAAGGTCTCATAAAATTATATTATTATCATAAGAACAATAATTAATAATTTATGAGTCTTTTTTTTTTGAAAAATTATTTTCAATCATTATAATAATTATATATTTATAAATAAAAATTTGTTTTTTATAAAAAAAAAACACTGAATCTATCAATTTAAAAACTTTTATTTAATTATAAATCGATATAATTATTTACTAAGTTCACTTATAATATTTCTGAGTTTTATTGATAATCTCATATGTGAGGTTACTATCTTATTAGTTGGGTAACTATTCCTAAGTGTCAAGTTACTATTCCAAGGGTTAAGTTACTATTTCAAGAATATAGGTTCTTTAACTTCATGAAATACCTATTATTTAATTCATTCCTCATTTATTTGGTTTTGGTCGTTATATCTATGTGATTTTCTATGATTTATGCTATATTGAATAATAATTAGAAGGGAGTTTCCATTAATAATATTCTGGGATGTTACATCCATCCCCCCTCATGAAATGTTTTCCTTTAAATTTCATTATACATTATATGTTGAAAACAAGTGAGGTTACTTATCCTTTATCACTTTCTCTAGTTCCCGTGTTTAAACATCATACATATAGTTCTATCATAGTACATTTATTAGGTGAGTAGTCTTGTTGCATAGAACATTATCTCTATGGTTCAGGATCATCATTGGCTTCTCCTCATAAAATATATCATTTTCCAAATGTACCACATTTAGATCCAGTATATGTAAGGGATATTTTATGTATTTTCATAAGAGGGATACATGGAATACTTTGTGTGCTTGAGACGTGTTAGGTGGAAGTTCTAGTCAATAGGCCACAAATCCAATACGATCAAGAATATTGAACGGGGTGAGGTACTTGGGACATAGCTTTCCCTAAATCCCAAATAACATGATCCTATTCCATGGGGATATGCGAAGGAATACCATGTCTCTTGGATTAAACTCTAGGTTTCTTTGATGACTTTATTCATGACTCTTATGTTGAATATGCACTTATTTGATGTGATAAAGATTGGGCTTTCACCTTTTCCAGCATTTCATATACCTTTTCAAATCCTATCATCTTATGTTCACTAACATTTTCCTAGCATGCCGGTGTCCTGCATCATTTCCCATAAAGGGATTTATATGGATCTATTTTGATGCTTGAGTGAAAAATATTGTTTTATGATAACTCAACTAGAGTTATATATTGTTCCCATCCTCATTTCAATTTTATATAAAATTCCCACAACATGTATTCTATTGTCTAAATCATCTTCTCAGATTGGACATCAGTTTGAGGATGATAAAGTATAATGATGTTCATCCCATTATTTAGAGCATGTTGGATAATTTTCCAAAATATGGTGGTGAATCTCATTTCTCATTTAGATAAAATTGATATTATTACTACATAAATCCTTTCCCCTTATCTGATTCATATCCGTGCAAGTTGATCCAGTGATAATTCTTCTTGAACTGTGATAAAGTGAACATTCATTGTATGTAGATCCACAACAACCCATATAACATTGTTTCCCCTGTATGTCCCCAGATTTCCAGTGAAAAAGTATATAGTGATGTTCTTCTATTTCCATATTGGTATGGGTAATGGTTTAATAATCCACTTATAACTTTCCTTTTTATCCTTGACCTGCTAACATACTAGGAACTTTGACGTATATTTAGTTATCAATTTTTTGCAAATTTTCCCAAAAATAGTGCTCTTGGATATCTCAATACATATTTGTGATCCATAGGATAATAGAGAAAATTTATCTATCTGAATCACTGATAATATCATTATATATCTCTTAATGGGATGGTACACATAATCGTGACAAAAATATTACCACCCATTCCTCGTCAATATTGAACTATAAGGATTTCCCCTTCCTCCTAGATTCCACCATCTTCAGAATTTCATAATCATTTCTTGAAGAATTGTTTTTTTATCCCTGAGGGATGGTTTAGAAAACATTTGAGAAAGGATTGAATATATTATATCTTTAATGATTCACAAGTCTATCATTATAAAATCTAAGAATAGTGGATCCTTTTCAATTTTCATCACTTATAATGTTGTAAGATCCTTTTCAATTATAGAATCTACCACATTATTCACTTTTCCTAGAAGGTAGTTGATTGAGACGTAATAATCAATGATGATATCTAACCATCATTATTGTCACATATTAGTATCTATTTTTATAAATATATATTTGAGTCTCTTATGATAAATAGATATTTCACACTTCTCCCAATTGAAAAATTTCCTCCACATTTTCAGTGTGAAGATCACAGCTGCCAACTCTAGATAAGGTGTAGTATAGTTTTTCTCATGAATATTTATGTTTCTATAGTTATAGGATATCCCCTTATAATTTTCCTCTAGTACGCATGCTAATCCTTTCTTTAATTTTTCTATTAATACCACAAAGGGTTATCCACTTTTCAGATATATTAGTAATGGTGCAGTGATGAGACTTTTTTTTCTTTTTAAAGTAGTCTTCCCATTCAATGGTCCATAAATTCTTTATACTTTTCAATTAATCTTGGATAGTTTATTTGAAAATCATGATAATTTATTCACAAATCACTAATTATATCCATCATGATGAAGGATACCATAGATCTCTGTTATAGATGTTGTCCGGGGCCACTCTTTGATTCCCTTTGTCTTGTAAGGTTCCACATATATTCCATTTTTAGTGATACAATTCCCCAATAATGATAAATGATCCATCCATAACACAAATTTACTATAATTTTCATAATGTTTCTCCATTCCTGGTGTATTTATCACAATATTCAAACGCTTCTTAGGTTCATCCTTTCCCTTGGAGTATATTAGAATATCATTGATAAATACAACCACAAATATTTGGAGGTATTATCTAAAGACTCTATTCATTATATCCTTGAATATTTTTGGAGAATTAGTGATCTGAAGGGAATCACTATGAACTCATAATGTCTATAAATGTTTCAAAATTTAGTCATGGGAATAGATTCCATCCTCACCTTTAATTGGTGATATTTTGACCAATGGTCCACCTTAGAGAAATATTATACACCCGTAGTTGATCATAAAATTAATAAATCCATGGAAAGAGATACATATCCTTATCATGATTTTTGAGCCAAAAATTGTCAATGCAGATGTGCATTGATCCTCCATCTTCAATTCGATGAAGACTAGTACACCCTATAGGAAAGAACGTGGGTATATAAAACCATTTTCCATATTCTCTTCAAACTGCTTCATTAGTTCCACCAACTTAGTGGGGGATATTCTATTAGGTTTCCTTTATGTTGGAATAGATCTATGAATAATTTCATTTGAGAAATCAATCTCTCATCCATTAGTAAACTAGACAATTCATCAGGGAACACATCAATGTTGTCCATTATAATGGGATGGTCTTCAATCCTGATTCTCTCCCTTATCTCAATCATTTGAACTAGATATCCCTGATCATAATAAAATAATACAAACAATTGAGATGATGATTCAGAGAAATATTTTTACCCCTATTTAAACATATACAGAGTTGGAGGATTCCTCGAAATGTGTATAGTGAAATGTCCTTCTTGACTATTGATGCTTGATTTTTATATTGGTAGCCAATCCTTTCACAATATAGCATCAAACACCACCAAAGGAAGTAAGACCAGTTTTTCTTGGTGGATCAGTCCACAAAAACTAAATGTGTTGGAGTTATATACCACGTGTGTTATAATTTACCCATTTTATAATATCAATGAAAAATCAACCTCCATATTTTGAGGGGGAATTTGAATAGTTCTACAAAACATGGAAGATATGAACGAATGCATCGAACTAGAATAAAATAGCATGTCCACTATGCTCGAATGAATAAACAACTAACATTTCAACACATCATTTTCAGTATCCAACTAAGTATTAGTGATGGAATTATCTTTCCCTTTATCCTCTATATTTGGTGGCTGTTGACACAGATTAGCATTGACAATTCGATGTTTAGTGCACTGGTTTGAACTATAAACATTCTCCTTACAGATTAAGCATTGAACCATGGTTAGTGATCTCCTCTCCTCCACCACATTTTCCTATAACCTTTTCTCTCTTTTAAATTCATGAGCATGGTGGACTTATCTCCTACACATTAATCATTTCCCTATCCCTCTGATTCAATTTCCAAGATGCCTCTTCCAACATTTTTGACATGTAATTGGTTGATATATCTTTCCACCTCTATCATTAGATCATCAAACTTGAAACTCATTATTTTTTTTATTGTCACCATAACCATAGGACCACTATGAAAACTACATCTATACTTTGATATCACATAGAGAAAATTCTCTAAAAGTTTCAAAGTCTTTTATTTATAGATCCTTCTGAAATTGTGGTTTTAAACCACCAAAGAATATATCTATTTTTCTATCATTTTTAATAAAAAATCCAAGGTGTACCTTAAAAGCCTTTTAAAAATTTTATTATATGATATTATAGATTCACCTTCATATTTCTTCAGCTCTAATAATTATATATCAATATTTTTATGACTAATTCAATTGAAATACTTGTTATGAAATATTTTCATAAAGCCTTCCTACTCCATCTCTTCAATTTAAACCTTGGACAATGAGTTCTTAATAAACATCCTATATTGATTGAACTCTCCATCTAAATGAGAAATGGAATGAGTGAGCATTTCTATCTAAAAATAATGGATCACAACAAAGATCATCTCCATTTAGTTGACCAACTATTCCATGACCATGGTATTAGAAGATCCAATAAATATTGGTAGTTCTTTACACATAAAAGACTCAATAGCTATTTTATCCATATTTTATGAAGGAGGGAGTTCCAAATTAGTTGGGTAACTATTTATATCCATCGATAGCTAGGTAAGAATCACCATGAGATTTTTAACTCCTACCCACAAGGCATTGGGGATGTCATTGGGGCATTCACTATGTTGTCCCTCACATGGGTTTTTACTTCATTCTCTTATTTCCCACGATTTTCTAAAATATAAAAGTTTTGAAAAAAAACATAATAAAACAAGTCCTTAATTTATAATTTATTACATTTATAAATTAACTCTATAGGAATATATGTAGGGATCCTTACGTTTATCATTTTCTAAAACAAAGTTTATTGGATGCCTATATATAGTTAGTATCATTCTATGGATTCTAAATAATTTTATCTAATCCTAATTCCAAAATTAACAAAGTAGTGCTTTGATACCAACTATAGAGACACTAATTTTTCTTAAATTTATATTATATCATTTTAATGATAATCAATATAGTGGTGATGCACATCTAGGTTCTAATGGTTTAGTGGGTTGGAAAAATTAAGACCATACATAACATTTAAATATTAAAATTTAGAAATAATTTATTTCCATATTCTATAGATTCATATTTCTATTCACATTATAATTAGTATATGAAATCATTGGAGGATATACATCAAATAATTAGGTGTGATAAAAGACCACATAGAGGATAGATAATAGCATGAATCAATATAACATGGATGACTATAATCATCATCACCATAATAGAATAATGGGATCATCATCACAATCATGAATGAAAGCGTTTGATAATGGCATTGAATGTGGAAGTGAACAAAAATTAAACATCTTGTGTTACCAGTAATATACTACACAATGTTATGAGAAAAACTAGAAACAAGTTCACCCATAGCATATGTGAATAATCATAACATAATCATAATTTTTTAAACAATATAGCATCATCTCCATTAATATGTTACATTATATTATGAGATAAATCACATTAGCCAATGTATTGGAGTTTCTTTTAATTCCAAGACCACTCATCACACTATAACATTTACATAATCATTAAGCCCACATAAAATGTATATGAATATTGGATGTAAAATAACCTATGGAAGGGAATGAGTTTCATGGGAATAAATTCATGAATAAATGTTGGGGTACCCAAAATAAAAATTTAATATCCTAATAGGTATTATAATTATCAATCATGAGTGAAGAAGAATCCTTATTAATAGAAGTAAAAGATGTGTTTTTTAAGAATATTTATTTTAGAAAACCCATTTTCATTTTTCCTAAAACTAGATTGGAACATTGAATATCTAGAAAAATAAAAGGGAAGGATAATGAAATTAGATGTAATGAACATTGATGGAAATATATACACAAAAATATGGAATGATAGAGTGATAACCCAAATAACATGAGTTAGGTTTGTGAATCCCCTTACCTTAAATACTTTCTTCACTTTAGTATCCTAGATAATATTGATTAATTAATTAATAAACCCATAAACTCTTATATATGTATTTTATTTATTATATTTTTATTAAGTTCAATTATGTTCATTATGACCAGTTATATATATATATATTAATTTCATCATTTAGGATCATTTGTTTTACTAGTTTTCATGATAGATTCACTTGTATAAATGTATCGAAGATCATGAAAAATGGGGATAATTATAAAGAACTGAAATTATTTCTTATTAATGAACATAAAAATGATAATTGGCCTTACATGTCATTTATTAATATCCTATAATGTTTCTTTATTAGATTAAATTTCAATGAAATATATTTAATTTATTTTGGTAGTTTTTATGACCATTATAGTCATATATCATTTTATATAACATAATGTTTATATAATAGTTCCAGAACATTATATATATTATTATATGGATAATAAAATCATATATAACCATAGTAATGGGTTTTTTACTATCCATGATGGAATTAGTAAAAAATTAAAGTGAATCTCCCATGGTGATGGTAAATCAACACACCACAAACAATATTTTCATTTTTATAAATAAAAGGAAAGGGGATGAGATTTGAACATGAATAATTTCATTAAAAATAGAATTAAAATATATAAAATATATTGGAGTTATCATGACACATATATAAGTTTAAGTGATTATTATATTAGAAAATAAATGAATTTAAAATGAAATTAAAAAAAGTTAGAGGATTTTACCTCTTGAATTCATCATAATTAAGAACCTATTTTGGTAAAAGGGTTTCATCTTTTGATGAATCCAAGGGATTATGGACATTGAGAAATCGCTTGGGTAGAGTATTGGGAAGAACGTGGCCATTCGTAAAGTCTTGGAATTTATGAGGAGAAGAGGTTGTGTGGGTGGTACTTATAGTGGAGAGGGGTGTCTTCTCATTATTTTATTCATTAGTTAATTATTTTGGATCAAGAATATGAATATTTTAATTCTTATAAGTAAATATATAAAAATAATTAATGAGAGTAAAATATTATGGTCTCACATTATCATTACATTAACAATTATCCCAAAATTCAGGTATTTTGTTTTTATCATAAATTAGCATATTTTACTCTTCATAAAAAATTCACATTTTTAATAAAATCAATAAAAAATAACCCTAACCGTTTACGAATATGTAAAATTTTAAAAATTAAACCAATTTTATTTAAATAATTTTATAAATATGAGAAATTTAATTGTTTATTCTAATCATAATTTATTCAATAAATACCAATTTGAAATTTATAACTTATTATATGACACATAAAAAAATTAATTACGGTCTCATAAAATAATCTTATAAGCATAAGAAAAAAAATATTAATTTATGAGTGTATTTTTATAAAATTTATTTTCTTTTAATTGATAATATTAATTATAAAATTATAAATAATCATTTTGGTTTTAAAAAAATTTCAACCCATAATCTATAATTTTAAAACATTTATTTACTTATACTATTATATAATTATATAATTTTTTAATTTATATGATTTCAAATTTTTATTTATAATTTTCTATGTGAGGTTACTATTCTATTGACTGGATTAGTGTTCCTAAGGTAAATGTTACTATTCTAAGTGTCGAGTTACTATTTCATCAGTATTGGTTCTTTAAATTCTAGAAAGACCTATTATTTCATTCAATTTTCATTTGTAAAGACTCTGTTGTGTTTTTTATGTGATTTTATATTATTTTTATTATATAGAATAATTATAATAGAGGAGATTCCATTGATAAAATGTTGGGTTTTTAGAAGTTACAATATATATAAGGTAATGTTAATGTTATAACTAATGCATTGAGTTGTAATACTCAAGTGATCAAGGTATTGGAGAATCGATGGAAATTTTTTATCATGATGTGATATTAACACCTAGATACATATAAATATTAATAAAATATGGTATTATAATGTATAAATGTAGCATTAAATCTCATATAATACAAAAATGATGAACAATTATCAATGTCAAATATAGTATTATCGTTGATGCCTTATATAACATGGATTCCACTGAATAGTTAGAAGGAAACATGACTTTATTGTAGAGATACATAGGAGAATCCCTTGAGTTTAACAAATGTATTTAATAATGAATTTGATATATCTACATGGTGCTCATCTGAGAGAGATGAATATGTAACATGACTTTATAAGAAAGTTGTGGTGGATAAGAGTGATGTGAGAGAAAACAAAATATGTATCATGGTGTTTATTTTTCAAGTAGTAAAGTTTGATCATTGGGGACTTATAAGACCTTCATAACCATTATTAATTCCCACATGGGCATGGGATGGAATTATTATGTATTTTACACTCATTCAACCTGTGTTACCATAGAAGCATGAGGCTATTGAATTTGTTGTGGGCTGCCTTATGAAATTAATAAATTACATAAAAATTTTGGTGGCATTATTAGTTAATGACCTGAGTATGATATATCTGAATTATATGGTTATCATTTATATAATTCATTCATATATCATATTTGATTTATATACACGGTTTATATATATATCTGAGATATTGTTTTATTATGGTCAGTAATTTGATGAAGATGAGTACACCATATTATCCTCAAATAGATAATTTATAGAAATATACCCTATATTTTTTAAATAGAATATTGGGTGATTTTTTTCTAGACATTAGGATATCATAAGATGAATGTATACCTTTTTTGGATTTTTTATACATTAACAACTATAATCCATTGATACAAATCAATTATTTTATTGTTTTTTATAATAGATTTGGTTGATCACAGTTGTGCAAGGTTGTATTGGGAGTGAATGATATCTTTGTACTTGGATTATTGAAAGATATTATTGGTAATTTTCATTTAATTCAGATTGTATTAGTGATATAACATAAAAGAAAATGTATTATAGTGATAAAAAATTATGACTATTGTACTTTTTAGTGTGATATTGAGTCTTTTTGGAAGATCCTATTTGAACAAGACATTGATTACTTGGAAATCATGGGAATTTGGAACCCTTGGTTTTAGTTCAATTTGATAGTATTGAAATGAATTGAGATGAAGAATATCATTTGTAGTTTTTTTTGAAATATGGTACATTGGATGGCATGTTCCATGTTTCTCATTTAAAGAAGTACCTACCAGATCCATCTGATGTTCTTCTCTTTGAATTAATTTATTTAGAATTAGATTTTTCCATTGTTTAATAGCTACTGTAGATTATTGAAATGAAAGAGAATATTCTGATATTATTAGGTATTTCTGTTGCGAGTGTTATGATGGCATGTAGAAATTCAATATAAGACATGGTTAATAGATGATATTACATAATAAGGAATAATTAGCATTTTTCATGGAGAAAATTCCCAATCAACATTAAGGATAAAAGAACCGTTATTGGATAGGATTGAGACTCCATAGGTTTGGTACATAAGAAACTCTATAATTTTAGTGTTTTTTAAAAATAATTGGATTTTTTGGTGGAAGAGTTTAATTACATAGGTTTTTAGATAGCATATTCTCTCCAAAATATATATATTTATAATTCTAAACGTTTTTTCTTTATGTTCATAGAATTGAAATAGACTTTAAAAAAGCCATAAAATATAGTAATTGAAAAAAAATCATTTGTAATTCTAAACTGAAAAAATAATGTGAAACTAAATATTACAAACCATAATTTATTAATCATTGTGGACTAGTACATCAATTACATGGGAATAAAATAAAATGGGATAATATGTAAAAAAGAATAAAATAATCAACACTATGATAATCATGGATTATCTTCACCTTTAAGGATCAGAAATAGTGAAATAAAACCAATAATGATTGTGAAATCATGAATGGAGCAGGTATATTATCACATCTAAAATTAAAAGTAGAGATATTATAAGTGTGAATGAAATATTCTTCGAAAGACATAGGAAGGAATGAAATATAGTTGTTTTGGTGTTTTTTATTAAAAATATGGTCACTAAAAATATGGCCATTAAAAATATGGATGCTGAATATCTGGTCATTAGATATACATCCAATTTTTATAATAAAGTTGCATATTATTAGGATATATAACTCACAATGAAATGAAAATTTGATATTAAAATGTTATATATATATATATATATTTATATCATGTATAAATATTATTATTATTACTATAAGAAGAAGATATGACGTATATATATAAAGTTAACATAAATATTTCAATATCAAAATAATATTTAAATTATAATTTAGAATATAAATAATTAATTAATGGTATTTTTTAAACCATTTTTATTATGAAATTAATTTATATTTTCAACAAATTATTTTATTATTTATTGTATTTTTCATAATAATAAAGTCAATTATAAATTTTAAAATATTTTTATAAAGGAACTTATATATTAACAACACTTATAAATCATTTTTAAATAATATTAAAAATAAAAATTCACTAAAACAACACTTTTCAATAAATTATATTTTCTTTTTTAATTTATATTATCATTTAGAAGATATATATATATATATATATATATATATAATTTTGTATTTGAATTTAATAAAATAAACACCATTTTTGAACCATTATATAAAAATTATCTTAGTATGAATTTTTGATATTTTTATGAAATAATTTGTTTTAAGCTATTTGTTAAAAATACAGGTTTCGGTAAAACAAATGAACTAAGTAATACAATAATGAATTAAAATTTTAAGAAAACCTATTTATATAAAAAAATAAATATGTATTATGTAATCTACAGCATTTAAAAATGCTATTTTAAATTTATAAAACCCATGTTTGTCAATCTTGAAATTCAATTAACATCTCATATTAAAATCAATTTATGTATGCTTATATTAAATCCTAGACTTTATCAGTTTTATATTTTAAATATAACCATCTTTTTTGGGGTTTTTTGGTCAAAAATTAATTATTAGTCAAAAATATCGATTTAAATTTTATAAAATAAATAAAATATTAGTAAAAACAATGATAATTATTACGATTATGGTGGGGCAGTTTTTTAACTAAATCGTTTAATTAATATAGTTAAATTTTTATTTATTTAACTAAATTGATCTAATTGAAATTATTATTGTTATATTTTGTTTAAACATATATATAATTATATTAATTTTAATATAATTTTTAATCAATACTAAAAAATTGTAACAGTATGTGCCCTCCTTGTTTGATACATTGCTGTTTTTGTGGTTGGATGTATTTGGGGAAGGTTTAGGGAGTTCTTGATGTAAGATGGAGGTGTTGTAGAGTTTTTATAGAATGTACATGTCATGTAAGTGTATTTAATGATGTAAAATATAGTTTCATGTCTTGTCTAGAGATATTACAAGACATTTATGTTATCATGTTTAAATAATAAAAGTGAGACATGTATTTTGGAGTATCCTAGAATCCTGAGATCACATAGCATGACAGCGGATTACATGTCATGTAATTCCCTAATAATTTATAGTTTTAAAGGTATAAGCCACTCGCCTTTTCTAAAAAACCTACATACAACGTACTGTTTCTCATTATAGTTGTTTTACGACCTTCTCCATCTATATTTATAGATTCCTTTTGTTGGGGATCCAACCTTATGCTTCCACCTTTGATCTATGGTGAGTTATCACTTCTTTCTAATCAGTTCACATCCATTCTTCATTGAGGATTGAGTGAGTGTTGTTTTTCTAGTGTGTAATGTGTTTTTTGGTTCTATTTTTATGGTATTTGGGTGTGGTGTTTGTTGATCCACCATTCCTCATGGTGCGGTTGCGATTTTCTGGTATCTTTCCTCACCTAGTAGTATGAAACGAGTCAAGAAATATTTTTTGAGGTAGGGATTCCCTAATTTTTCTTTATTGTGTATCATGGGATAGGGGATTTATTTTTCTACCTATAGGTTATTGTTTTTCTAGATTAATTAAACATATTTAATTGGTTATGTTGAAATTGAAATGGGTGAATGGGATTTATTTTCATTCTTTTACAGCATGAAATTATTTGTGACATTATGGATTCTAGGGATTTGATGTTAGGCTAAAAATCATGGTCATTGGGGGATTTTCTTGTGTTGGATGATATGTGTTGTGACTGTTTTTACTATTTTAATGGTTTTGATATCACCCTAAAATAGAAATTTGTTAACAACTTATACTAGGAAAATGAAATTTTTCCACCAAGATTTTGAATTTTTTGATAATTCCCCAAAGAAACATATGGAATGTGGTAAAATCCCCTTTAAAAATATATAAACGGATTGTGATGTGTTGTGATGTGTGTGTTGAGGCATATGGGAATGTGATTAGTAGTTGGGCCTTGTGGAGATAATGATTTTTGTTCCATAAATTTTGGGTGGTGAGGTGGTTATTTTTTGGTCATGTTTTTAGGCTGGAAATGTATGTTTGTTAATTGTGATTGGTTTCTTGTGAAAAATGGTTCCTATCTGCTAAAGGCCTTAGTAGTGATATAATAATAGATGGTTTAATAATTTTTGAAATGGAATCAGTTTATTTGGTAATTGGGATGAATATTTTTAATAAAAAATTAAATAATGGGATGTGTGATTAAATGTTCTTGATGCTAAATAATGAATTGAAGCGAACCTTGCCATCTGAAATAACTAATGTAGCTAGTAATAAATGAATTTAGAGGTAATAGAGAAGTGGGGATGTCATGGGTTGGTTAGTTATTTTTATGTAAACCCCTAGGTTTTTCTTTTGTGATTTTTGCTATGTATATGTTTACACAGTGTATTCTTGTGATTTCTATAATCACCCCACCATTTTTGAGAACCGTGTTTTGAACACCAGCATCGTCACATGGGGGTATCTTTTCCAATATCCTTGTTGGAGGATGGATGGAAATCCTCCAAATATTCTATGCTCCCTCTTCCAGGAGATGATGACTCAGGCTTCATTGGGAAGGATTTGATGGTATGTGGTATCCTAGTTGTCATTGTGAAGAGTTGTTATATGGTGTCCCATGTGTGTTCGTGATGATTTTTAATGTTATTTCTCTAGTGTCTTCGGGATGAGATGTGATGTGTTGTGAGGACCATGTGTTTTTGGGTGGGATTTGTTTTGTGGACCAGGTGTGTGCAGGTGGGATGGGATATCATATATTTGAAAATGGTGGGAGAGACCTTCCATTTTCCTTTGAAGTATGAGATTGGATATTTAGTGGCAATGTGGTGTGGGTAACCTTTCATCGATGTTCTTTACATTACATTCTATTAAATGACTTTTTAATATGGTGAGTGTGCCTTGGTGAGGTTGGTTTAGTTTAGAATACATGTACATGTGGTATTTGGTCTAGTTGTTGACTCAAAATGAATTAGTATGCTTATTTCATATGTTAATGATAGAATTTGGTTTCCTAACAAATTAAACTTGTATTCTCACCCAATGTATTAAAAATTTATTTTAGGTTTCCAAGGGGATTATATAGACCATACTGGGAACTAACAGCTCCAAACATTGGATTTATTCTATGTATCTACCTTATAATTTCTTTTGGTTAATTAATTAAGAGACTTTTATTTTATCTATTTCATTTATACATGCATTGGGATGGTTTTGGATTTGTTTTCGATTATGTCTTCGATTTGTTTTTGGATGTTCCATCTAATCTAGCAATTCAATATTATTATAAAGGCTAAGGCATTCTTTACTTGAGATTTTTATACACATGGTGGTAGTCACTAACCTGGGTCTTACTGGAGGTGGTAGTCATAGGTCATTATCCCTCTCCCCTAATTGTAGTATCATTGGAGGGAGTGGTTATAACAACACTACTCTTTATTAAACACAAATATATGATTTATTACATAAATATGACATTAAGAAAACTTTGAAGATCGATAAGTCTATTGTATTTGGGGAATATGAACATTACATAACATCTTAAAATATAAAATATATCATCTTTATTTAAATCTTCTTCTACATAACCACAACATTCCTTTGTACTTGTCATTGAATGGGATAATATGAGAACATGCATAAGAAAGGGTGAGTTATACATCCCAAAGAGTTAAATAGGGAATAACATGAAGAATCCAATACATGTTATGAAATAAAAATTTCAATGGATCATTAGAGAAAATTTATTATAAATTAATGCTATAGCATGATTATCATAACATGGTGATGTGGTAACAACATTTTACACGATATTAGCATGAGCCATGGCTCATTTAACAAGGAGGATGAGTAAACCATCATTGCACATGAATTAGAATGAGTAAAACATAATATAAATTGAATTAGTGTGATTAAAACCTCATTGTACATGGAATATCATGAAACTATTAATTACCCATTGTATTGGAGCGCTATCTCGACGCACCATTTATAAACATTTCATTTCATGCATTAGTGTGCCACATTGATCACACAACATGGAATCATTCAAAATAATCATTTATTCTATGATAATGGAATTTTTAAAACATAAAGGATACACTATAATAAATAAGTAAATGTGCAGAATGTTTAATACCCTTGATAGTGAAATTAGCATGGTATTCACTACCCAATGACTTTGTCATGGAAAATCACGGTGCAATTCTGACAGCATAACAGCGTGACATAATAATTCATTAAAATGTTTTATGGGAGAGATATGGGTATGTCATCAAATTTAAAAGAAATTAAACTTAAGGGGGTCATATATATACATTTTCCAATATATGTAGTGTAATTTAGATGCATAATATAAAATAATTTATTGAATGTAAATGAGGGAGAAATCCCTTACGAAATTTCGGCATTGAAATAGGTGTACATGGGAGAAATTATTGAAAGAGAAAGGGGTCTCTCATCATTAAAACATATGGAAGGAAGTATGAGAGGGATTTGAAATCATACCCCATCATTTTTAATTGAAAATAAAAAGTGTATAACAGTATAAAAAATCATGGAAAAATGATAAAGGAAGAAATCCCATACTTGGAAGTGTGTTCCAAAAGGCTTGGAATAGGCTTGAGAGAGGCCTCTAGGAATCTTGGGGTGCCTTGGGAGGATTATGGAGATAGGAGGGAATAGGTTGGTTGAGCTCTCAAAGTTTTGAGTGAAGAGTAATGGGAGATTGAGTGGGTTTATTTAGAAAATGAGAGGGAATTATTTATTATTTAAGATTTGGACACTACACATTAAACTAATCAAAACCAAAAACCATCCCATGGTTTTTCCCATAGTTTTCACCAAAGGGGAGTTGAATATATTATTTTATATGTCCAATATCCGAACTTATTAAAATATTTACATTCCTTTTGTGGATGTTAGTCACACTTCTAAGAAAATGATTTTAAAAAGTTAAAATATTTTATAAGTCTTGGAGGGTCCACTAATGCCCCGTAAAATTAATCAAACAAATATAAAAACGAATTATTTTAGAGATAAAACTTATATTGGACGAAAAATATTCTTATAGTATTTTATTACATCATTATTGGGTCATTATGGTGTAATAAAACATATTATATATTTAAATGGTATTGAATTTTAACCCAAAAATGAGACTATCTCGGAAAATTATAAAAAAGTCGATGTTAGGTATTTTAAACATATTGATTACAATAATAATATTCATTTATCTAAATAAATGTTTAAATATTAGAATTTTCTATGTTAAAATAAAAACCGACATTTATTGAAAATTCATGTGTTTTGACAAAAATGTTTTTCAAACCTTTATAAAAATTACTATGGTATTCATAAAAATTATATGATCATTTATATTTAAAAAATAATAATTTATTAATAATGTTTTATTACCATAATACACAATTAATAAATCCATTAATACATCAAAATATTTTTCTTAATAGAATACTAACAAAAAATATTATTTGTGATTTTCAAACAATTTACAAAGTAAAAATAATAAAATAAATGTATATTCATTATAAAGCATTTATGCACATAAATATAGTGATAGGGTCTTGATACATAACCCCTTATAGAATCGTCATAAGACCTAAGAGTAAGGTGTGTGACAGTGATAGACTCTTGGGCTGGCTCGAATAACATCACTCGGTTGTCAATGTCTATTAACTTCCACTTCTCTTGTAGGTGATTCTGTTAAAGATTAATGTGATGATTCTCAAATTGGGATTGGTCAAGAGCGAAGCCTAGTGACTCTACCTCTTTTTGAGATCTTCCAAATGGGAATCATATAAATTAATTATACTAGATGAGGTCACTACTTCCTTTGTATGAGTAAATTGGATTTTTTAAAGCCCTGTATTTATACTAATCATGTGATAACTGTTCAACGAGTATATTAGAAATGGTAAAAATTATTAACAGAATTTTTAAATCCAAAAACATAAAACAAAGGATGTTCATATTTTTATATATCCATTTTACAATATAATAAATTTAATTAAGTCCATAAAAATTTTTATTAATAAAATATTGAGTCATTACAATCTCCCCCCCTTAAGAAATTTTGATCGCAAAATTTCCTTTTCCCACACTCAAACAGATGAGGATAAATTTGCTTCATCACTTCCTCTAATTCTCGTGTTCCTTCTGCTAACTTTTGGTTTCTCTACAACACTGTGACAAAAGAAAGTGTATTATTTACATGAAATTTTTCCTTACGATCTAATATTTTCACTGTCTTCTCTTCATAAGATCGGTTATTATCCAATTTTACCAAATTTGGACTGAGTTCGAGAAATGGGTCTGGTATATACTTTCTCAATAGTGATACACGGAATACATCATGTGTAATTCCCTTACCATAGTTACCCAATGTTGGTGCATTATTACATAACATTGGCATGATCATAAAAGATCACGTTTTGAAAGACCGGTTATTTTAGTAGCCTTGGAATCAGTAGATAAATTCATAAAGTTTACATTAAATCATAAATTGAAAAACTAAAACAATATAGTCTCCATAGTCCACACTCATATCCCCTCAGACTATCTCTGCATGCCAGTCATAAAATACTTCTTCACATCCTGGAAAAAATAAAACATAGAAAGGGGTGATCTCAAATGCTCAGTAAGGATAACAATATAGCGGAAACTTTCATAAATAAGCATAAACATTTAAGGAAACGTATAACTAAAGAAAAATACTTTAAAACATGAAATTAGTCATAATATGGAAAAAATAAAATGAAATAATTCCATTTACTTATTCACATGGATATTCTACTAGTCCATTAATCACATGCAATATCAATAACCAGTTTTATAATGATGGAATGCATAATGGAAAACTATCACACCACATAGTCAAGGCCTTGTGCCAAGATTACAAATTAGATTTTGTCAAGGACTTGTGACAAGACACTAGTTTGTCTCATGAGACCTACCAATGCATCGAGGAGCAATATTGGGCTCCACCCATCACTTATTACGTCCAATTCATTCCTCATATGAACAGGTTTAAACATAACATAAACATTCGTATTAAAACTAGCATACAGAATGTCAATACTTTCTTCATAAACCATGAATGGTATAAAAATAACACATCCACAATCAAAAATATCACAAAACCTATAATACAATATAAATGTTTTCTATCATAATAAATTTACTTCAAAAAGATTAAAATCCATCAAAGGATGTTGACATAGATGAAATCAAAACTATTTTAGAGAAATATCTATTTTTTTAAATTATTTAAAAGTCACATATTTATAAAATAAAAACATTTACTTTGAAAATATCCTTATAAGATTGTAAGGGATTATTTGAAGATTTTATAATGGCAGAAAATAACTACACCCGTCGTATAAGTTAAAAAAGACATTCTTACCTTAATTCTGTTGAAAAGGTTAAAAAGGACCTTGTTTGGAAAATGATAGAAATATTACTTTATAAACTTATTATAAAAATTCAAACAAGGGTATAAATTACTTTAACACATAGTCTGTAAAATAGTAATAATGATTTGAAATACATTTTTAGACACATGGATGTGGATGATAAAGAAGTCCCAGTAGATAATTACTTATAAAAAACCTCAGATAATGAAGAGATTGTGAAATAAACCCTTACCTCATACTTTTCCTTGGTTAAGGGTAGTTTAACCTCCTCTATAATGGTGAAATAGTTTTTATTAAATTATAAAAGAATCATATACATTAATATGATATCATATATGATCTTTTAACCTTCTTTTTTAATAATATCATAGTATTATCGTCGTTTCGGGTGTTAACTATCTCATTTTATTTTATATGTTTTGTTACATTAGACATGTTCATTATGTATAGGTTGTATCTTATTCATATCCATAATGATATCATGTCCTTAAAAATTATTTTTAATCATAATATGAGAATTATAATTGAATGAATATGATGGGGAATGAATCTCATCACGTTCATGGAGATGGTAGTTCGTACGTATGAACGAGTGGCAATATCATTCTTTTGATATTAAAATAATATATAATTGGATGGTGTATCATATATAAAGAATAATTATCATGTTATAATTATTATTTACATGAATTATACATCATTATTATACCCATTCAAATAATAATGTATTTAATAACAATTACACCACGACGTGGAGACGGTAAGCCATACGTACGCACGTATGGTAAAATGTCATTCAAAGATGGATATAATACTGAATATGGTTGTTCCATTTTTATAATAACATCACAGCATATAGGACATACTAGAGTTTTTATTATAGAATGGAAATAAAAAATAAAGAAGATGTGGAAGAAGAAAAGAACTTGAAAAAGGGTGGTGAAATCATTGCCTCTTCTTCGGGTTCTTCTATTTGATTTGATCAAAATGACTCTGTAGGTTGGCTTTATGATTAATATAATGCCTCTAGGTTTAAGTGTGGGAAGTTTAGAGAATATTTGGGCAGGGGTGGCCGAGCCAAAATGCTTTTATGGTATGAATATGAGAGAAGGGGGAGTTCCCTTTTATAAGAGGGGTGAGGGGCACCTTAGAAAAAACTAAAAATATTATTTTATAATAAATTAATATTCGGTTTATAATGGCTCCAAAGTAACTTATTTCAAGGATAAGGTAGGGATATGTCGTAAACCACTCATTGAATAGGTTTTTGACAGGTTTGGAGCACCTTATTAACCTTATCTTTTAGTTTTAACGCTTAGTAAATTAGTTTGATATTTACCATGTCTCTTTGTATTTTTATATTATATAGTTAATAAACCTACTATATACATCCAATAGAACCTCAAGAGGTTCATTAATGATACACCTATCATTAAATAAGTCCTCTTTCTGAACCATATATTTTTAGGAATAGAATATCAATTAATAATATAATATATGTTTTAAAAACTCTTTTATGTCAATTTTGACACTATTTGGTATTTTGTTTTTACAAAATTTATAACAGAATTATTACTTAGACAAAAATTAATCTAACCAACCATAATATGTCATATTAACCTAGAAAATTAGTGGAATTCATAAAAAGTATCAAATTACATTTATTTGTATACTTATAATATCAAATATTTTAAAATTTCATTAATTAGGTAATTAGTGCATCACCATTGTGTCATAATTAAATTAACTTATTTAATGTATAAAAATTATAAATAAAATAAAATTATGTAGGAAATATTTTTATATTTCTAATTAATATTTATAATCAAATTTATATAATGTATAACCATATATTAATAATTTTTCAGTTATTAAACATTGATTTTAACTCTTTTAACTCTTCTTTGAATTAAATAATAATAAATGTCCTAATCTAATCCAAGTGGACCAAAGAGGTTCATATTTTATTCATAAGGTTATTTTTGGTCGAATTATACTTATCCAATAGAATTAGGACATGTATTAGGGTAATAATAATATCACTTTTACCCTTCATTACCCTACTTACTTTTAACTGTGGTAAATAAAAGTAAAAAGTTATTATTCACCAAAATATATTTAGATCATATTGAACCACATTTTACTCATTGATATTAACTAAATATCTTGGATTTTCGAAATTCCACTCACAGAAGCAGTAAAATTATGTTTTATGTGAATTCGCAAATTCTTCTAGGAGATGGGAAAAGACGGTGAAAAGTTCAATAAACTTTTTATATATCTAAAATTATTATAAACTGCCTCTAATGGATTACATTGAACATATATAGGTATTATGTATCTATTTTTACCTAAAATAAATTTAATTAAAAGAAATAATTATTTAAATGAAAATTCGATTTTAAATTGTAAATCAGTGTTTTTCACTATTCATCTAAAATTGAAACTCTTTAGAGAAATACCAAAAATTCACCCTAATCTAATTTCGATATTCCGAATCCAAAAATGAAGTCCAATTTGAATGTTGAAATTTATAAAATTTCAAAAAGTAGGTATTACTATTCATAACGGCTAGTTTGATTGGTTGTGGTGTGTTAGAACTCGAAGTTGTGTACAACACACGCTACTGTATTTTTCCAAGAGAAGCATACTGTGGAAGCATGGGGTGTTACATTATCCCATCCTTCAAATAATTTCGTCCTCTAAATTTCTAGAATATTAATACATAAAAATGAATCGGGTGGTTCTTCATCATAAGTTCCTCAGGTTCCCACGTTGCTTCTTCCATCTTATGGTTTCTCCGTAGAACTTTTACCAGACCAGTCGTCCGGTTTCACAACACTTGTTCTCTAGTATCAATAATCCTGAAGGCCTCTTCGCAATAAGATAGATCGGGTTCCAGTTCTACTTCCTCATAGGTGAGTACATGCATTAGGTCAGACATGTATTTTCTCAATAGTGATACGTGGAACACATTGTGATCTTTGGAGAGACTTGGTGGCCCTGCCAAACGGTAAGCTAAAGCCCCAATTCATTCTAGAATTTCGAAAGGTCCTATGTACATGGGACTCAATTTACCCTTCTAACCAAAACATATAACACCCTTCCATGAAGATACCTTCAAGAAAACATGATCTCCTACCTAAAATTCCAAATCCTTCCTTCGGTTATCAGTATAACGCTTCTGCCTACTTTGAGCTTCTTTGATGTGGTTTTGGATTACCTTCACCATTTCTATCATTTCCTCCACCAGTTCTAGGCCTAAGAGTTTTCTTTCACCAACATCATCCCAACAGGTTGGTGTGCGATATCTCTTTCTGTATAACACTTCATATGGTGTCATCTGAATACTCGAATGGAAGCTGTTGTTATAGGAAAATTCTACCAGAGGTAAATATTGATCCCACATACCATGAAAGTCACGTGAGCATGATCTCAACATGTCTTCTAAGGTTTGAATAGTCTGTTCTGATTGTCTATCAGTTTGAGGGTGGTAGGCAATGCTCAAATAAAGTTCAGTATCCAATTCCTTCTGAAGACTCTTCTAGAATCTTGAAGTAAAACATGGATCATGATCAGAAACAATCGATATGGGTACTCCATAAATTCTCAAAACTTCATTAATATATAGTCTTGTAAGACGTTCAAGTGGTAGATCTTCTCTTATAGAAAGAAAATGTTCTGACATGGTGAGACGATCAACAATGACCCATATTGCATCATTCCTTCTAGTATTCTTTGGTGTCCCCATGACAAAGTCTATCGTGATATTATACCATTTCCACTCAGGTATGGGAAGAGGTTACATGACTCCTCCAGGCTGTTGCCTTCCATCTTTCACTTGTGGATAAACCCTACATCTTGACACTAAATCAGCAATCTCCCTCTTCATGTTGTCCAACCAAAAATGTTCCTTCAAATCTTTATACATTTTTGTTCTCCCAGGGTATATAGAGAAATTGGAACTATGAGCATCATCTAACAATTTTCTTTTTAGATCAGGTATATTGGGAACACAAAGTCTCTTCCCAAATTTCAAAATTCCATCTTCATACACAAAGTCACTCAATCTAACATAATTCATAATTCTTATTATACTCTTCATCATTGGTTTAATAATTCTTTATCCTTTCTAGTAATGATTGTTTGGAAACCATTTGAAAAAGAATTGAGGTTTCACATTCCATGGTGATTCCCATATCCATCTTTACTAGATTCATGTATATAAGATCCTTTTCAACTCTCATATTGTGAAAAACTCCATCATCCTTTCTGCTCAAAGCATCTGCCACCTTATTTTCCTACCCCGGGTGGTAGTGTATTGTGCAATCATAATCCTTGAGTAGTTCAAGCCATCTCCTTTGGCCCATGTTGAGTTCTTTCTAGGAGAAAATATACTTCAAACTATTGTGATCGGTATATATCTCACATTTTCACTATAGAGATAATTTCTCCATATCATCAAAGAAAAGATTACAACAGCTAACTCAAGATCATGAGTAGGAATGTTTTGCTCATAAATTTTCAGCTGTCATGATGCATAGACAATAACCCTATCATTTTGCATAAAGACACAACCAAGTCCTTTATTTGATGCATCACTATAAATAACGAACCCATCATTCTCCAATGGTAGAGTCAATATAGGAGAATTGACTAATCTTCTCTTGAGTTCTTAAAAACATTCTTCACACTCTTTTGTCCAAATAAATTTAACCCCTTTACGCGTGATCTTCGTTAATGGGTTATCCAATCATGAAAAAATTCTGGACAAAATGTCGATAATAACCTGATAAACCAACAAAACTGTGTACCTCAGTTATACTTGTTGGTAATGGCCATTCATGGATTGCCTTGGTCTTAGAAGGATAAACATAGATTCCATCCTTAGAGATAATATGGCCAAGAAAAGAGATCTCCTAAAGCATGAATTCACACTTTCTAAACATTCTATATAATTCATGTCTCCTAAGAGTCTTTAGGATAATTTCCAAGTGATTTTCATGATATTCGTAGCATTTGGAGTATACCAAGATATTATCAATAAATACCACAATGAAATCATCGAGATATTCCTTGAAAACTCTATTCATTAGATACATGAATACAAAGGGTGCTTTAGTCATCCCAAAAGGCATTACTGTAAACTCATAATTCTCATTCCTGGATCGAAATATTGTCTTCATAATGACTTTATTCTTCACACACAACTGATGGTATCCAGATCAAAGGTCAATATTTGAAAATTATGGAGCTACATCTAGTTGGTCAAATAAATCATCAATGTAAGGTAGGGGATACGTGTTCTTTATTGTTATAGCATTAAATTCCCTATAGTCGATACACAACCTCATTGATCCATCTTTCTTCTTAACAAAAAGGATAGGGGTTCCCATGGAGAAAAACTATGGAGAATAAATCTCTTATTACTAAATTCCTCTAGTTTTTTCTTTAGTTCAACTAATTATATAGTGTCCATTCTATAAGGGGTCTTTGATATGGGCCTTGAGCCATGAATTAAATCAACAAAAAACTCAATTTCTCGTTCTAGAGGTTTTCTAGGTAAATCATCCGGAAACAAATCTACATATTCTTTCACAATAGGTACATCCTCTATTTGAACATTCCTTTCCTCACCCATATTTATTTCATTCTCTTCCTCCGAGATAATTGAATTTATTTGTGCTACTGGGGGTGGATCTAGATAATAATCAGGTGGTGATAATTCTACTCTAAAGATAATGTGTTCCTTTTCATCATCATCAAAAATCGTAACCTCCTTCTTCTTATAATAAATCTCCACATCATAGTCCAAAAGCCAATACATACTTAGGATTATATCAAATTCAATCATGGGTATAACGATGATATCAGTAGATAAAAAACAGTTATATGCTCTAACGAGGACAGATTCACAAAACTTTGTTGCAATGATACTTCCTTTAAGAGTTCTGACTGAAAACTCCATTGTTAAATCAAATTAGAAATATATAATTTTCTTAGAAAACTAGGAAGATATGAAACAATGTGATGATACAGAATCAAACAAAGCATTTTCTGAACTTGAGGAAACCATTAAATTACCTGCCATCACATATTTTGGAGCTTTAACCATAGCAGTAGTGATCTCATTACCTTGGAATTGATCCCTTGGATTTTTTGAGGTAATTTTCCATGACACTTAGGACATTCATTTTCATAATGTCCCATCTCCCTGGAGTTGTAACATTGAACATCAGTAGATTCTTTCTTCCCCTTATAATCACGAGCTTGGTGGCCTTTTTCACCACACTTGTAACAGACTCCCTTTCCTTTCAAGAAAGTACCTGGGTGTTTCTTCCCACATTTATTTCAGGATGGATATTCAACTTTTCCATTATTCCCCTTATTTCCATTCCCATAGTGATCAGTAGATCTCTTCTTCTCTTGATTTTCTTTAAAAGTCATAAGACTTAGAAAATTCATTTTATGTCTTGATAGCACATGAGACAGTATCTTCATACAACTAGAAGGATTGTGATAATAATGCTCAATGGAGAAATGGTTTTAACCCATCAAAGAAATGATCAATCTTACTCCTTCAGTTACATATATAATTTTCTGCATTCCGTGCTAACCTTGTAAAGTTAGCCTCATACTTTGTGACATTATCATCCCCCTTTTGCCTCAGACTCATAAATTGCCTATCCATATCTGCTCGATGGTCACAAGGAATGTATTTTTCTATGAAAATCTCTTTAAACTCCCTCCATTCTGTATTTGGTACTTCATCATTTTCCGTTGTGTTTTGAATCAATGAAAACCATTGATCAGCATCTCCAGTGAGGCGGTAAACTTCCATGATAACCTTTTCCCTTTCACTACTCCCCAAGCCATGGAATATTTTTTCTAAGGAACTTATTCATTACTCATCTACTAATGGATTTTAACTTCAATTTAATGTTGGTGGTTGTTGCTTCGTGAAGCGGTCTAACAATGATCCTTCGTGTTGTGGATCAGGGTGGTCTATATGGGTAAGGTTATTATTCATAACCTGTGTGAGTTGTCCGAGTATAGTGACAAGCTGATTAGCACCAGTTGTATCACCAGATCCACTATAATTATCTTGATCAGGAGGGAAATCCCTACATGGAGTTCATGCATTGTTACGTTTTCTGTTCCTTCCACTAGGCTCCATTTCTAAATAATGGCATAAACTAGATCAGTTTATGAATCAAAATACATAATTCCAATCTTGTAAAACACTTAACATAAATTGAACACTTTATGGATATAATCCATAATCATAAAAAAAATTCTTTGAGAAAGTATATAATCATAAACCCTTCATAATGGTTTGTAAAGAAAATGAAAATTATCCTAAGAATATCCCCCCAAGAGTTTCGTAACCAAGAGTGCAGCAAGGCCTGTTTTCGTGCACCAGTTCCCGTTTGAGTCTAGATCAAAGCCATGTTTTCGGGTTTTACTCCTAGGTACATCTGTGCCATAGCCACCTCTACCTGCTCTTATCCAGATAGGGATATATTACTCGGAAAACAAAAAAAATCTCTACAATACCAAAATTATAAGAAGTTCTTCTATATTAATATTCAATGTCCATCTTAGGTCTATGTGCTCTAATCAGAGTTTATCTAAAGCTAGATTATATGGTTTGTACTACACATCCTCTGATGCCAATTGTAATGCCCTGACCCCAGTTACCCAGAGTCGGTGCATTATTACATAACATTGGCATGATCACATAAGTTCAAGTCTCAAAAGACAGATTATTTTAGTAGCCTTGGAATCACTAAATACATTTATAAAGTTTACATTACATGATAAAGTGAAAAACTAAAACATCATAGTCTCCATAGTCCACACTCATATCCCCTCATACTATCCCTACAGGTCAGTCATAAAATACTTCTTCAAATCTTGGAAAAAATAAAACATAGAAAGGGGTGAGCTTAGATGCTCAGTAAGGATAACAATATAGCAGAAACTTTCATAAATAAGCTTAAACATTTAAGGCAATGTATAAATAAAAAAATCCATTTAAACTTGAACTTCAGAATAATATGGAAAAAATAAAAAGAAATAATTCCATTTACTTATTAACATGGATATTCTACTAGTAGAATAATCACATGCAGTATCAATAGCCACTTTCATAATGATGGAATACATAATTCTAGACTATCATACCACATAGTCAAGGCCTTGTACCAAGACTACAAATAAGATTTTTTCAAGGCCTTGTTCCAAGACACTAGTTTCTATCATGAGACCAACCGATGCATCGAGAAGCTATAGCGGGCTCCATCCATCACTTATTAATTCCAATGCATTCCTCATATGAACAGGATTAAACATAACAAAAACATTTGTATTAAAACTAACATACTAAATGTTAATAATTTTCCCATAAACCATTAATGGTATTAAAATAACACATCTATAGTCATAAATATCAAAAAACCTTCAATACAATATGGATTTTTTGTATCATAATAAATCAACTTCAAATAAGCTTAAAATCCCTCAAAGGATGTTGACATAGATGAAATCAAAACCATTTGACAGAAATATATATTTTTAAAAATAATTTAAATGTCACATAATTATAAAATAAAACATTTACTTTTCAATATATACTTATAAGCTTGTAAGGGAGGCATCGAAGATTTTATAATGGTGGAAAATAGTCTCACTCGCTGTATAAGTTAAAAAATTCATTCTTACCTTAATTTTGTTGAAAAGGTTAAAAAGAACCTTGTTTGGAAAATGACAGAAAAATTCCATTATAAAATTCCTATAAAATTTCAAAAAAGGGTATAAATAACTTTAAACCATAGTCTGTAAAATAGTAAGAATGATTTGAAATACATTTTTAAATAACATGGATGTGGATGATAAAGTGGTCCTAGTAGATAATTACGTATAAACAACCTCGGATAATGATGAAATTGTGAAATAAACCCTTAAAATGTAATTTTCCATGGTTGAGGGTAGTTTAACCTCCTTTTTAATGGTTAAATAGTTGTTATTAAATTTTACAATAATCATATACATTAATATGATTTCATATATGATCTTTTAACATTGCTTTGTTAATAATATCAGAGTATTATTATCGTATTGGGTGTTAACTTACTCATTTTATTTTATATGTTTTGTTACATAAGAAATGTTTTTTATGGATAGGTTTTATCTTATTCATATCCATAATGATATCTAGTCCTTAAACATTATTTTTAATCATCAAAGGAGAATTATACTTGAATGGATACGATGGGGAATGAATCTCATCGTGTTCATGGAGACGGTAGTCTGTACGTACGCACAAGCGGCAATATCATTCTTTTGAAATAAAAATATATATAATTGGATGGTGTATCATATATATAAGATTCATTATCTTGTTATATTTATTATTTACATGAATTACACATCATTATTATACCCATCCAAATAATAATTTATTGAATAACAATTACACCACGACATGGAGACGGTAAGCCGTACATACGTACGTATGGTGACATGTTATTCAAAGGATGGATAGAATACTGAATATATTTTTATCATATTTATAATAACATCAAATTATATAGAAGATACTGGAGTTATTATTTTAGTATGTAAATAAAAAATAAGGAAGAAGTGGAAGAAGAAATGAACTTGAAAGAGGGTGGTGAAATCATTACCTCTTCTTTGGGATCTTCCTTTTGATTTGACCAAAGGACTCATTAGGTTGGATTTATGATCATACAAAGGCCTCTAGGTTTAAGTGAGGGAAGTTGATAAAATATTTTGGCAGTGGTTAGCTGAGTCAAAAGGCTTTTAAGGTATGAATTTGAGAGAAGTTGGAGTTCCCTTTTTTAAGATGGGTGAGGGGCACCTTATGAAAAACTTAAAATATTATTTTATAAAAAATTCATATAAGGTTTATAATGGCTCCAAAGTGAATTATTTATAGTATAGGTGAGGATAGGTATAAAACCACTCAACCAATAGGTTTTAGACAGGTTTGGGTCACTTTATTAACCTTATCTTTTAGTTTTAACTCTTAGTAAATTAGTTTGACATTTATCATGTCTCTTTGTATTTTTATATTATATAGTTAATAAACCTACTATATACATTCAATATAACCCCAAGTGGTTTATTAAGGATACACCTATCATTATATGAGTCTTTTGGCCAAACCAAATATTTTTAGGAATATAATATTAATTAATAATATAATATTTTTTTAAAAACTCTTTTATGTCAATTTTGACACTATTTGGTATTTTGTTTCTACTAAATTTATAAAAGCATTATTACTTCGAAAACAATTCATCTAACAAACCCTAATATGTCATATTAACCTATAAAACTAGTTTAATTCATAAAAAGTCTTAAATTACATTTATTTGGATATTTATAATGTCAATTATTTTAATATTTCATTAATTAGGTAATTACTGCATCACCATCGTGTCATAAATAAATTAAATTATTTAATATATAAAAATTATAAATAAAATTACATTATGTAGTAAATATCTTTATCTTTGTAATGAATATTTATAATCGAATTTATCTTATGTATAACCCTATCTTTAATATGTTTTAGTTATTATACTTTGATTTTAACTCTTTTAACTCTTCTTTGAATTAAATAATAATAAATGTCATATTATAATACAAGTGGACCAAGGAGGTTCATATTTTATTCCTATGGTTTTTTATGGCCGAATTATACTTATCCAATATAATTAAGACATGTGTTATGGTAATAATAATATCATTTTTACCCTTCATTACCCTATTTACTTTTAACTGTGGTTAATAAAAGTAAAAAGTTACTATTCACCAAAAATTATTTTTATCTTATTGAAGAAAATTTTACTCCTTGATATTAACTATTTCACTAGGATTTTTGAAATTCCACTCACAGAAGTGGTAAAATTATGTTTTATGTGAATTTACAAATTCTCATGGGAGATGGGTAAAAGACGGTGAAAAGTTCAATAAAGTTTTTATATATCTAAAATTATTATAAACTGAATCCAATGGATTAAATTGAACTTTTATAGGTATTATGTATCTATTTTGACCTAAAATAAATTTAAATAAAATAAATAATTACTTAACTAAAAATTCGGTTTTAAACTATAAATTAGTGTTTTCACTATTCATTAAAAATTGAATGTTTTCAGAAAAATACCAAAAATTCACCCTAAGCTAATTACTATTTTCCGAATCAAAAAATGATGTCCAATTTGAATGTTGAAATTTATAAAATTTCAAAAAGTGGGTATTACTATTCATAACGGCTAGTTTGATTGGTGGTGGTGTGTTAGAACTCGAAGTTGCGTACAACCCATGCTACTGTATTATTCAAAGTGAAGCATACCGTGGAAGTATGGGGTGTTACATCATGTACTTGAGAAAGGTTATATGGGAGTGCTAGTCAATATTCCACTACTCCAATGTGATCAAAGATCTCGAAAGGGCCGATGTACCTTAGACTAAGCTTTACATTCTTCCCAAATATCATCACTCTATTCCATTGTGATACGCAGAGGAATACCATGTATCTGACATCAAACACTAGGTCTCATCAACGATGATCATCATAGCTATTTTTATTACTCTTATAAGCATTAATGTGTTTTGGGATGGTCTTAACCATCTCAACGATTTCATCAACCATTTGTAGACCTAAGTGTTTTCTCTCGCCATCTTCATCCCAACATGTAGGTGTTATGGAGATCTTCCCATAAATGGCTTCATAATGATCCATTGGGATGCTTGACTAGATACTATTATTGTAAGAGAAATCAACCTGAGGATGATGTTGGTCCCATCATCCTTTGAAGTCCATTGAGAATGGTCTAAACTGGTCCTCAATTGTTTGGATAGGTCACTCCGATTGGCCATCTGTTTGAGGAAGATAAACCATAATAATGTTCAGCATAGTATTTAGAGCATGTTGGAGACTCTTCTAGAACATAAAGGTGAATCTTGATTCTTGATCGGATAAAATTGATATAGGAACACCATGAATCCTTACCAATTATCCGATGTACATCTATGCCAGTTGATCTAATGAGAAATCATCCCGAATTGCAATGAATTGTACAGTCTTTATAAGACGATCCAAAATAACCCCAATATCATTGATTCCATTAGATGTCTTTAGATGTATGGTGACAAAGTTCATTGTGATGTTGTCCCATTTCCATGTTGGTATGTGTAATGGTTTTATAGTCACCTTATACTTCTGCCTCTCATCCTTTATTTGCTGACATACTAGGAAATTTGATGTATACTCAGTAATCTCCTTCTTCATGTTATCCTACCAATATTGTTCACTAATATTGTGATACATCATTGTGATTTCAGGGTGAATGGACAAATTCAAACTATGTGCATTGAAAAAAATTTCATTCATTAACTCCAGATTTGATGAAACATATAGTCTTGACCGAAATCTCACAATTCCTTCTTCATTAACATTGAAATCTGAGGATTTCCCTTTTCTGATAGTTTTTAATTTCTTTATAATTCCCACATAATGATTTTGAGCATCATTTATCATTTCTAAAAGAGACAGTAGAGAAATAATTTGTGAAAGGATTGATGATGTTCCCCTCATTATGATTCTGATATCCATTTTCAATAAATCTAAGTAGACTGAATTGTTTTCAATTCTCATCAATGATAGAATAGTTGGTTCCATTCTGCATAGAGCATCCACCACCTTATTAGAATTCCTAGAGTGTTAATGGATTGAGAAGTCAGAGCATTTGATCATATCTAACCTTCATCATTAGTGCATGTTCCACTATTTCTGTATGAATATATACATGAGGATTTTGTAATCCGTGTAGATTTCACACTTTTCCCCAAAGTGGTAATGTCACTAAATTTTTAAAGAAAATATTACTAAATCCAACTCCATATCGTATTATGTATAGTTTTTCTCATGAAAAATACATTTCCATGAATCATAATAAATAAAATTTTTATTTTATATCCACATATAGCCTAGGCCCTTCTTTAAAGTATCACTAGATACCTAAACAGTTCTCCACCTGCGGGTAGTGTGAGCAGGAGCATAATGATAAGCCATTTTTTCACCACCTTGAATTTATCTTAGAATTAATCACTCCTAGATATCTTGACTCCCTTCAGAGATATCATGGTACGAGGGTTTGATGATCGTGATAAATTTCTCAAAAATCGGCGATAATATCCTTCTAACCCACAAAAGCTACGGATATCTGTCATAGATGCTGGCATCGGCCATCCCTAAAATGCATTTTTGTTAGAGGGATCCATAGATATATCATTTCTTGTGATTACATGACCCACGAATGATACTTCCTTTAACTAGATCTCAAACTTGTTGTATTTTTCAAAGAGCTTCTCCTTTTGCAAGTTATCTAGTATAGTGCTTCGATTCTCCCCATGTTCCTCCTTGGTTTTGGTGTATATTGGAATATAATCTATAAAGACCACCACAATTTTGTTGAGTTAATCTTTAATGACTCTATTAATAAAGTCCATGAATATTTATGAATTATTTGTAAGTCTGAAATGAATTAATATGAATTCATAGTTCACGTACCTTGTATGAAAAAGCAATCTTGGGGATATCCTCCTTCTTCACCCCTTACCTGGTAATATCCCGACCGTAGATCCACCTTGAAGAATTATTTTGCTCTGAATAGCTGATCGAACAAGCCATCAGTTTGTGGAAGTGGATACTTGTTCATTATCATGATTTTTTTGAGGTCACAATAATCAATGCAAATGCGCATTGACCCATCTTTCATCATGATGAAGATGACTAGTGCACCCCATGGTGAAGCACATTGGTGTATAAACCCTTTATCTGATTCTCCTATAGTTGTCTCTCAAGCTCTTAATGCTCTAAACCAGCCATTATATATGGATTCTTGGATATTGGAAATAGCCTAGGTATATGATCAATTGAGAATTCAATATCTATTCTAGGAGAATGACTGTGTAATTCCTTAGGAAACACATCGGCAAATTCCCTCAGAATAGGCATGTCTTCATGGATGGTTGCTTCTGTAGACTCATTCATCTATGAAAGATACACATTATCATTGGTAAATAATACCGATGATTGGGATGATGGTGGTAAAGAATATTTATCCTCCTTCTTGAGTTGTATAGAATCAAGGTTCAATTCTTCATATGAAGAGTTATTTCCCTATCGTGGAAAAAGCTCACCCTTGTAGCCTTGCATGTTGTTGGTTGCCTCCAAAAACCCTTTGCTTAAAAAACTATTTTACAAAGTGCCCTGGTTCTTTTTTTATTGAACCAATGAACAATGTGTTGAGGGTCTAATAGAGTATTCCTCTCCTCTATTATAGATGAAGGTTTTTCTTTTTGGAAATTTTTGTCTAGGTTTCCTTCTCTACACACATAAAGCATTTCCACATCCCATTCAGTCTATTTATGATGTGATTCTTTCCACACCATTGGAAAGTGGGGTGCTGGAATTTTATAGAATCGTTGGATTTATACATTATAATGAAAGAATTATAGTACACTTTCCACTTCGTATCACCATGATACCATTGATACACGCCGATATCTATTCTTTGGATTTTTTCTTGAGGGAATGGAAGTCCCTTTCCATCTTTTGTCGGAGGGTGGAAGGAAAATATTTATTCAAAAATATTTTACAGAAACTCTTCAATTCCAATGTCTCGATATCTTTATCAGGCTTAGTATTTTTGATCAATGTCCACCATTTATCAGCTTCACCCTCCATATGATAAGAATCCAAAAGAGCCTTATCTTGTTTATAATATTGAAGGATGGAGAATATATTTTCAATAAATTTGATCTATATTTTGGTGATTGAGGTATTAGATGATCCATTAAAAGTAGGAGGCCTTTTTCTAATCAAGCTCTTCGTTTCAGCTTGTTCTTTCCTGGGGGGGGGGGGTTGAACATTACTCATGACCCCTGATTTTATTCAAAACATTAGTTAACAGAGAGAGAATCATAAAAATTATTGTGATTACCACTCCAATCAAATTGGGAATCTCATTTGATCAGTCATCACATTGATCTTCGCATCAGTTGTTAGCATGATTCCTCCTATTATTGGTCATTTGCGGGAATAAAAAAATGTTAGGATTAAAACATACAGGATAATCTAAGGAAAATGGATAACTTATAAATTAAATTTATTTCCTTAACATATTAATTTATAGGCATCAATCTATATTATCCTTGATCTACTTCCCAACATATATTCTTTGGGGAATTTATTTATTCACGTAATAATGGTTCATACTAAGCTCATAAATTTACAAAATCATATCCCCCAGGAGTGTTGTAACCAAGAGTGCTGCAAGGCCCATTGTTGTGCACTAGTCCCCATTCAAGTCTAGCTCATAGTGGTGTTTTTGGGTTTAAACCCTAGACATATCTATGCCAGAGCCGTCTCTACTTGTTCGTATCAAGACATGGATGTATTTTCTTGATAAACCACTTAGTGTATACTCACCAAAATTTAGGGACGTTTTTATTATACTTACTCTTATCCCTAAGTGTTTCACAAGTGTTTTCTAATCCTATTCCAAAAAATAACTAAACCTATCCTCTGATACCGACTATTACAACCATGAACTTTATTAAACGTTTAAACATGATTTATTTAAGACAACTCAGAGGATTGATATGTCAAGTATGTTTGAAGCTTAGGAACATTACATAAAAACATAAAACCTAAAATAAAACATTATTATTGAAAACTTCTTTTACATAACCAAAACATTCAATCATAGTTAGCATTGCATGGGAGAACCTGAGGACATTCATAAGAAAAGGGTGAGCTATATGGCCTAGTATGGGTGTAAAAAATTAATATCAAGAATAATACAATACATGATTATTAATTGGAATATATTTCATGAACCGCCTTCACAAATATGAGGGAAGGGATAATAGATTTCCAGACCCATCCTTATTCTAATTGATGGAGAGATAATGACCCCGGAGACCCGCCTTCAATTGCCCCTGGAGTGGCGACTAGCACCAGGGGTATAGAATCACATGAAAAATGGAAGGAATTACTTTTTTTATTTAGTATGATCGAGAGATAAGATAGAATGTCCCAAAAAACACCAAAACTAGAAGTAAAAGTAAATTCTAAACAATCCCTTCCCATATGCATGTTCAATAACAAGTGCTACAATACATGAAAACTCCAATAGAAAATACCAAAGAAAAGAAAAATAGAAACAACAATTGTCCTGACGCCCGAACTATTATGGTCCCACACGGTCCTCGAAGTCCTCCTGGAAACCAGAAATAAGTGTTATATATGTTGGGTGAGTATACAGATATACACTATAGGGAAAACCAAATGCTCTAGTGCATAAGTGGGGAGGCATTCTAATTCCATGTGAGAAATGAAGGTAAGAAAGAACATAATAAGGAAACTATCCACCCAAACCTCACCAAGGCACCCTCTTCAGATAACACAAGTCAAGTAAAATAATAATAATAAAACATCTACATTTGGGTACCCCGCATCACTTTCCCGCTAGTTATTGAAGTCATACTATGTGTCATACCTCTCCCGCTAATCTCACTGAAGTCCCACTTCAATACCCCAACCACACACACCTGGGCTACCACAGCCACACATTCTTCCCAAAAACACCTGGGCCTCATCCATCACATGTAACCACACCCATAGAAACCTAGGCTATAACAAACACCACAACGCCCGAAGAAACCTGGGCCTCATCCTGAAGACACTTGGGAATCAACTTGCCTGCACACACCTTGGTCAACCACCACAACTACCCTACATGAATAATCTTGGTCTATAATGTACCTCAATCCATCACAGCCTACCCGAAGAGTCTTGGGATACTCGATAAAGTGAGTAGAAAAGGAGCTAATAAACATCCACTCATAGGACTATTGGGAAAACACCCTCCCCCATGAAATGGGGGTGTTCGGCATGAAGTTCACAACATGGGTGGGGTGCGAATAAGAAACATAAGAACTAAAATTATACATATAGGTTAATAAAAAATAATACCAACCTAGGGGTTACAAAACTATTATATACACAAACACCCTCATTTATATTCATTCATAAAAATCACAACACCCATAACAAAGTCACTACTCATTCTTAGAAGATAATTCCACATTGAACCCATTCTAGTTTTCATATTCAAGTGATTCTATTTATGGAATTCTATCCTAATGGGAAACTAACATTCATAGCCATAATCCAAGGAAACCCACTAAAAAATAATTTAAGCATTTACACCTAGTTCTCTTGTAAAGTCACTACAACAAAATGGAACAGTGAGATCCATCAATGTACTGTAACCAAACCAATCCCCAACAAAATGGAATTGTGAGATCCTCAAAGAACCAGGGATGTGCAGCTTATAGTGGAAGAACTCTGAGGACTCCGAGAGAGGAAAAAAAGCTCTACCATAGGCATACCACTTTACTCGAGAAGGGGAAATCCAAGCACACCAAGGAGAAGAAGGAAAAGAGACCACCCCTGAAGAAAAATAATTCTCTTGTGATAAAAAAGTGAGATCCTAGAGTAAAGACATATCAAAATCCTTAATGACATTAATGGGGGATCACAGTTTCACCACATGGTTGGGAGACTACACATGATGGAATTAATTGACATTTAATAATTATCATTTGAGAGGTGCCTATAACAGTTGTCCGTTGAATAGTTGCCTTTAATTAGAGGAAACATGCACAACAGGGGTGGAACTGGAAAGTATGGGAAAAGGTGTCACACCGAGGAAAAACCACACGTTTTGGTTAGTCAAGGGTCTCCCGGCTTTATGCATATTTTAGATATCATTTATGGGATTTAAATGGATTTTAAAGGGCTATTAAAACACTTTTACATCAAAATAAACGTTGCTGGAGTGGAACTGGGAAAATAAACACATGTGCGACACTATTTGGTGAGATACCATAAGCGGTGCCACGGTCACGGTGCCAGGGTTTTGGTGTGCAGCCATGATGGTTCGACTTTTATGGTGAGACCATTACAGGGCCACCGTCATGGTGATACTATCACGATACCTTCCTTTTAGTGTGATACCCTGATGGTGTGACCGTTACAGTTCCACTATCATGATACCACCGTCACGGTGCCACCCTCATAGTTCCATGGTCAGTGGTGCCACCATTTCGGTTTGAGACAGTGACCGGTGCCACCGTTTCGGTGGAACTGTTTGATGGAACTGAGTTTTTGGAAAACTCCTTAACAAGTCTTTACCTAGGCCATTACATCAGATATCTCTCAAAGTATTATCCCCCTTGAGGATAAAACTAGAACCGAAAAGAAAATAGGGGTCCGAACAACCACCTCGAAAGATACCTCTCTGGAGAAAATTTCATCGACATCTAGGAACACCTCTCCCTCAAGTAACCAAAAAACATATAATGGTGTTATTGTCTAGAAATATAGAATTGGGAGTCTCATTCTCGATGTCAAGATATTATCCACTTTGGGCAGCACTAACTCACTCGCATGGGCTTAATCACATCCTCCTTAATGTGTCTTGATTAGGGATCAAGTCCTCCCTTCCCCGTAGTTAGGACTCTTCACACACATTCAGAGGACAAGGAAGACTGCACACTTCGTAGTTAACAAGGTGAAACACTATATCAAAAAAGGGAACAAAATGAAATAGAACAAAACTCAAAACAACTCTGGGTACTGGGTAAGCGTCTATGCCTCCCATTCCCATGTACTCTCCATGAGGCATCAATGCCTCCATTACACATGAACCAAGGGAATGGTTCATCAATGAAGAACCCTCTCCTCACAAACATCTATCATCACTGGTCTCTCTAGAAACGTCACATTGCCCTCGATATATATCTTTCCTCAGTCGAGGATGTGCGAATCATCGTGTAGATACCGATGGAGTTGAGACACATGGGAGACATCACACACTCTCAGTAGTGGAAGTGGTAGTGCTAATTGATATTCCACTTCACTGACCCGCCACAACACCTCAAAGGGTCTGAAGAACCAAGGATAAATCTTACAGCCCCTTCCAAACCTCCATTGTCCACACCGAGTGGATATCTTTAAGAACACGTGGTCTCCAACCTCGAACTCCAAGGGTCACCTCCTATTATAGGAAAATGATTTTTTCTGGTCCCGAGCCGCCTTCATCTTCTCTCATACAAGTTGAACCTTCTCTATCATGCTCTACACCACTTTCAGGCCAAGAACACCTGCTTCCTCGACCTTTTTCCAGCACACGGGTGACGACATGGCATCCCATAAAAATCCTTAAACAGAGCCATGCTAATGGTAGAGTTTTAGTTATTTTTTAGACAAACTCTACCAAAGGAAAGTGTTTCACCCACGATCCCCCAAATCCCATATATAATGACCCACATTTTGAACTGGAATAAAACCCAAATGAATTTGAACATTTTCGATTACTGAATGCGTTATTTTTAAAACCGATCTTCGTAATGAAATTAAGTGAGTTGAAATGCTTTGTAGTTTTGGTTTTTGGGCTTGGGAGAAGGCCCTTGAAGTTTCCCTGGTGTCTCGACAGGTCTTGGGATCTTTTTCCCAAAAGAGATGATGGTTTTTAAAAGGTAGGGGAAGGCGCACGGGCTACACACTGTTTGACCAAACTGTGTGGCCCATTGCAGGAAAACCGTGCAGTCTTATTTAAAGAGGCAGTGGCTTGTGCACGGGCTGCGCATAGTTTCCCAAACTGTGTGCCTAGCCCGTGTGAGGGATGTCTTTTGGCAGAGGGTGCCACACGGTTTGCACACGGTTTGGAAAACCATGCAGATCAAACCGTGTGGGTTGGTCTATTTAATGATTTTGAATAAATTTCAAAAAAAATAAAAATAATAACATAAAAACAAATCCCTCCCTCACTTTCTCTATCCAGACCTGAACGCAGCACCTAGGGAGCTCCCCCTTTGAGCCGCGTGACGCCCTCCTCCTACAGCCTCCTCCTCCTTCTGTTTCCTTCAGATTTTCTCTTGGTTTCTTCTCCGATCCTCCATGGTCAGTTTCCTCCTTCCTTCTCCTCTTATTTTATGGCAGGGTTTTGGCCTCTCTGTTGACCTGCAAGAATCGGTTGACCCCTAGGTATTGGGGATTTCTTGATTTCTATTTCTCTTTCATTCTAGGGTTGTACTAAGGTTGTCTTGGGACCCTTGGGTTTGAGTTTTGACATCCACTGCCAAAGACAAGGTGGATTCAGGCAGTTTCGGTTGCCGGCTTTGGTTCGAGGTGAGGTATTTGTTACACTTTTGGTTTTGTAGAACCTAGAAGGGTTTGCTTAAGTGTTTTAAGGTTACTTGTATTTATCTATTAGTGCATTGAGGGTTTTAGCGTGGTTTCAAGTCACCAAAGACAAGGTGACTCACCTGTGTTGGCATAGGTCATATGTGAAATCATATATGCCTCGTGGAGGAGTAGCAACGACTCTTAGTTAGAAAGCATCAAGAGCTAGAGAGGACGGATGGATCCACCTTGAGGTAGGGTCTATCTCCTTTCCATTTAAATTGAATTAATGTAATAGTGTGTTAAATATTTCACTTCCTTAGAATTTTAATTAGGAAAGTTTAGTTCCAATTAAAAGGTACTGTGCAAATCGTGTAAATTGCAGGGATGAGATAAAAGAGTTTTCTTGGTCACTAAACTAACTATTTAATAATAAAACCCCTCGATCCGAGGTACGTTGTCTTCAAGATAAAAAGTAGTGGTAGTCTTCTATGCTTGTCTACAGGATTATTGTGGTGCCTCTTTGATGATTTATATGTGAACATGATTTTTTGAGGAAAAGAGAATGAAATTTCTAGGATTCTTGTGTTTGGGTCAGTTTTCCATGTTTAGGAAAATTGATTAAGATGATAACCAGAGTGGGATGACTTAAGACTAAATGAATTGTTACCTGTAGAAGGTATCAAAGTGTTAAAGAATGATAAACGTATCCTTTAAGATGGAACAGTGAGACTAGGAATGAACAGATTAGGGTGGTATGACCATGCCATGGGATAACATAATGATCATGACTCATGTTTGTGAAATGAATGTGTGAATATCTTGATTTAGATACTTAAGAGGGGTTTCCTTAAGTATGATCACTTATGTGTACATGGTATGATTCTTTGATTACTTATGAGATAATGCCATGAGTAGTATACTATAGACATGTTTGTATTGTGAGTACGCACATACTAATGCCAGGTAATGAATGATAATAAAGGTGAGTGTATGCTGAGGCCAGCTAGTGACATATACGTGGTTGGATGGGAGGCAGTTATACCCCATGCCAGAGTGACAGTACATGTCTGGAAAAGAGGAATTGTTACCCCTTTTCAGTTGACTTATATTGATGATTACATTTCTGGAAGGGAGGCATTCTTACCCCTTTTCAGTTGACTTCTATTGATGTTTTACATGTCTAGATGCGAAGAAGTTATACCCCATGCCAGTATTACGAATGTGATGGAAGGGAGGCATTTTTACCCCTTTCCAGTTGACTTATAGGGACGAGAGGAATTTTTAACTCATGCCCGCTAATCCCGATTTATGGAAGGGAGGCATTCGTACCCCTTGAAAATTTATTTAGGGACAAGAAGAATTCTTACCTCGTGCCCGCTAATCTCAATACGTGTATAGAAGGGAGACATTCTTACCCCTTGTCGGTAGACCTATAGGGATGAGAGGCATTCTTACCTCATTCCCACTAATCTTATTAATGGGTACGAGTCATTCTTACCCCATGACATCTATGATATAAATGATTATATATATATATAGTGACATGATTAGGTTACTTTACCGGTAACGAGATGAAGCATGTATAACCGATATGTGTCCCTTGGGAACCAGGACAGGTGATATTTACATATGTAATTCTGCTATCATATTTCTCCATACCTGCTCACTGTTTAACTATTGTACACTCGCTAGATTGGGTTAGACACCGGTGGTTCCGGCCTACTAAGATTTATACCACACACCATACTCGGGCCGCCATTGCACTGGGGTACCCGAGTAGACCTTCTTGTCTTCAAGACCTAGGATGTGTGATGTGTGGTTTGTACTTGAGGAGTTAGGAGAAAAGGACCAAGCAGGAGGTTGGGATGATCAAGGGATCACCGTCGGGATTTGTTGTCTTTTCATTTTGTATTACTTGTAAAGAATGTTGTAATGTTTCCTAAATTCATAAATGTAACATCATCTATACATACATGCATTGTAAACTGGAGTTTTCCACCTTTTATTAAATGGATATTACATATCTATCATTGTTGTCATTAAATTGTTTACTGATTCTTCTATTGAATATTATTTACTCTGATAATACCACTGCGTTAATATGGTATGAGGTTATAGTCTCCACACTATCAACTCCCAAGACCATCGCTGCTAGTCTGCAGCCTCTGGCATACAGGGAGACGCGCTTGAGGCCATGTGACCTACCGGTCCGGCCACCAGTTCGATGGTAACCTGGGCTGGGACGTTACAAAGTGGTAATAAAAGAGTTTATTTTATATTTGTCTTATTGTTTTCAGTTGGTATACAGAAGATCAGGAATGTGTCGGCGCTTGGCTAATAGTCGTGCTTGGGACTGATCACCCCATGCACCCGAAATGACCAAGTGACCAGGGCTGGGAATTGTTGTTCATGTTGTGTGCTATTATAGTTGAGATGATTTCACCTTGAGTGACTAATGTATTTCCTGCTACTTATGGTTTATGAAATTCCTTGAATTTTTCCCTTAGCCTAATATGGAAAGAAAGCTGTATTCCATGCATCATATTAGTCACATTGGAATTAACATGTCATTCATGTTCCATTCAATGTAGTTGCATCTTAGCATGCCTGTATAATATGATTAAATGATTATATGTCATGATTTTGTGTTATAACATGCCTCGGTTTTAGCTTCTTGTAGTGACATGCTCTATTTTATATATTTAATTGATGGAATGAGTTGAATCTGTTGGTTGCGAATTTGACGGGAGCTACTTTTTAGTTGAAAGGTGTATGGGCGCCTTCTAACTGTGAATAGGTAACTCGTGTATTCAAACTACTGTAAAAGGATTCTAAGTTTAAAATTCTAAATTAAATTGATTTTTATTAAAAATGGGAGCCAACTTCCAGTTTATAAAGTGTATGGGATATTTATAGGTTAGTAGATGGCCACCCATATACTTGGGCCGTTGTATGTGAGCATGTTAAATTATGGGTCAGAATCTGGTTTTGATAAAAATGGGAGTCAATTTTCAATCCATGAAGTGTATGGGCACTTCATGAATTGGGAAATGTCAACCTGTATTAAAAATGTAAAGGCTTGTTGTATTTTGAAATTATTAAATGGAAAATGTTGTCTAATTTCTAAATTGGATGGTTTTAGCTAACTGTTAAATGTGAAACTGAACCCGAGTAGGTCAGTTGGAAAGTGTTGTATGAGATAACCCAATTGGGGTGTTAGTTTTTTTTTAAAAAGGGAATTGAGTAACTACTTTGGGGTTTCTTTTTGAAAAACCAAGGTTTGATAAAATGGGACCCTCATAGGACGCCCTTTTGTTTAAATAATGTTGTTTTTTTCAATTGATTTATAAAGACGGGATTTCTATGAATGCTTGATGTTCTTAAAAGGAAGGTTTTGTAAAACCTTCTGGTTTTTATGATGTGTGGTTAATGTTTAGAGTTTAAATGGGGTAAAATGTTAAGGTCTTGGTGATGGAAACCGTGGTGGTGCGTTGAAACCCTAGTGTAATGGGTAGTTTTGAGTTTCTCCTTGAGTGGCCTTGGAATGGGACTGTATGTGATTCCCATGGGTGTTGTTTCTTCAGGAGTGTATTGATGATTGGATTTTGATCCTAGTGACTTATTTGGCATGAACCATTGTTAGGGTCTACATTTGATCATCGTAAGGGGATAGCTCGTGGTTGGTAGCACCCTTAGCGTTTTAATGCCTTGCTTGTACCATGAGTTTTCTGACATGAGGTGTTGTTCGGGTGTCCTTGTTCCTTTTTGTACTTTTTTCTTTCTAAAGAAGATCTTGTTAGGATGGGTGGTCATTGGGTTTTGACTTTCGTTGCGGTTTTGGGTCATCTCCTCAGTAGAGTGACCCGACGTTAATGAATTGTTTTGTTCCAATGTTCGGGATGACTTTCGAATGACTCATGTGTTTTGACATGCTAGTTTACTATTTTTGGATATTATTTGTTTTTTTGGTGATGTGATTATGGTGGAGGAGCATCACATGATCATTTGTGGTGTTTGTGTAGTAGTGCGCTTGTGCTCGACTAATTTTCCTTCCCATTTATGACTAGGACACTCCTAAGGTTTGGAGCGTGTTGCATTGAATCTGGTAAATGTGTCCTTCCAAGTAGAAGATACACTAATGAGATTTCCTTTTGGAAATGTTTGTCGTGTTTAAATGCCTTGAGGCATGCATGTTTTAAATCGTACGGATGCGTCGGTTGGTGAAGCCGAGTTCCTTCCATGAAGTTGACCAGTTGAGGTTCGACTATTCTTCCTTCCAGTAGTCTGGTATGATTAACTGGAATCCATTCAAACCTCTTAGTTTATTCTTCATTAGCGACGAGCATGTACCCTATCTTGTCCTCGTTCTAAATGCACTAAGAGAGTATCGACCTTATCTGCGGCAATGCTATAAAGTCGTTGGGCTTTATCGGATGGTTCTCTTTCAGCATTACATGCTTGATGCGTGGATTCTGGTGTGGTTTGATCTTGGAAACTTCATCGAGAGTCGGTTGTAGGCTTCGGTGAACGTGTTTGGGCTAAAAGTAAGGTGCCTTGGAGAAAGGAATTGTGGTTCTGTTTGAAATATGTTGGCCGTTTAGGCCAAGCGTTCTTGTTAATAGTCAGTCAGGGATGGCTTGACTCGGGGTTCTTGTTTAATGCTTGCGGTCGGTGACATACCATTCTCTGGCACGTCATCAGGAAGAGGCGAGTGTGGTCGGTGTCGGCCGGTGCCTGGTATGAACGACCGGCTCGACTTGGGCCTTAAGGTCTACGGAGAATCGACCGTTTGATCTGTTTCAAATCATGCTAGGAGCATCTTAGGAACGCTTGAGGCGTGCTTTGAAAAGTTAATCCCAACCACGGTTCGAACCATAGTTTGGATTTGGTTTCTTAACATTAAAAATCTAAGGGGGGATGTACATGTGGAAGGTGCTTGGAGAGATGACGACGGGTTTGTGTCCCTGAGTAGATGAGATCCGAAAGAGCCGCCTCGGTGTTTTGGTTGGGAAACGAGCATTGGCTAGAGTTTTCATGGCTTAAGCGCCATAGGGTTTAATGAATGCTCAAGGGTGTGTTGGACATTTTTCAATGCAACGTGATCATTTGAATGAAGCTTCACGACCCCTGTATGTTGGGTGATGTGTATGTTGTTCCTGAAGGCTTCTCTGGGACGAGATGTTCTAAGGTGGGAAGGTTGTAATGACCCGCATTTTGAACTGGACTAAAACCCGAAGGAATTTGAACTTTTTCGATTATTAAACAGGTTGTTTTTAAAACTGAGCTTCAGAATGAAATTTCAATAGTTGAAATGCTTTGTAGTTTTGGTTTTTGGGCTTAGGTGAAGGCCCACGAAGTTTACCTAGTGTCTCGACATGTCTCGGGTGCTTCAGCCCTGAGAGAGAGGTTGGTTTTTAAAAGGTAGAGGAAGCCACATGGGCTGCGCACGGTTTGACCAAACTGTGCAGCCCATTGCAGGAAAATTGTGTGGACTTATTTAAAGATGCAGTGTCTTGAACACGGATTCCCAAACCGTGCGCCTAGCTCGTGTGAGGTATGTCTCTTAGGAAGAGGGTGCCACATAGTTTGCGCACGTTTGGGAAAACTGTGTGGATCAAACCGTGTGGGCTGGTCTGTTTAAAGATTTTGATTTAATTAAAATAAAATAAAAATAAAAACATTAAAACAAATCCCTCCCTCACTTCCTCTCTCACCAGACCTGCATGCTTCACCCAGGGAGCTCCCCCTTTGAGCTGTGCGACACCCTCCTCCTACGGCCTCCTCCTTCCTCCACTTTCTTTGGATTTTCCCTTGGTTTCTTCTCCGATCCTCTGTTTTAAGTTCCCTCCTTCCCTATTCTCTTTTTTTCCGGCCGTATTTTGACCTCTCTGTTGACCCGCGGGATTAGGCCGAACCCTAGGTATTGGGGGTTTCTTGATTTGTATTTCTAATTCATTCTAGGGGTGTATCATGTTTGTCTCGGGACCCTTGAGTTTGACTTTCGACATCCGCAGCAGAAGGTGAGGCAGATTTGGGTGGTTTCGATTGCCAGCTTTGGTTCGAGGTGAGGTTTTTTTACACTTTTGGTTTTGTAGAACCTTGAAGGGTTCCTTTAAATGTTTTAAGGTTCCTTGTATTTTTATATTAGTGCGTTAAAGTTTTTGGTGTGGTTTCGAGTCACCAAAGTCAAGGTGACTCGCCTGTGTTGGCATAGGTCATATGTGAAATCACATATGCCTCTTTGGGGAGCAGTAAAGGATCTTATTTTGCCAACATCAAGAGCTGGAGTGGACGGATGGATCCACCTTGATGTAGGGTCCCTCTTCTTTCCCTTTAAATTGAAGTAAATTAATAGTGAGTTTAATATTTCACTTCCTTATCATTTTAATTATGCAAGTTTAGTTTCGATTAAATGTTTCTGTGAAAATCATGTGAATTGCAGGGATGAGATAAAAGAGTTTGCTTGGTCACTAAACTAATGATTTAATAATAAAACTCCTTGATCATAGGTGAGTTGACTTCAAGATAAAAAGTAGTGGTAGACTTTTTATGCTTTTCTGGTCGATTGTTGTGGTGCCTCTTTGATGCTTTCTATGTGAACATGCTTTGTTGAGGCAATGGGAATGAAATGTCTAGGATTCTTGTGTTTGGGTCAATTTTCCATGTTTAGGAAAAATGAGTAAGATGATAACCATCGTGGGATGACTTAAGACTAAATGAATTGTTACCTCTAGAAGGTATCAAAGGGTTAAATAATGATAAATGTATCCTTTAAAATGGAACATTGAGACTAGGAAGGAACAGATTAGGGTGGTATGACCACGCCTTGGGATAACGTAATGAGCATGGCTCATGTTAGTTAAATTAATGTTTGAATATCTTGATTTAGATACTTAAGATGGGTTTCCTTAAGTATGATCGCTTATGTGTATGTGGTATAATTATTTGATTGCTTATGAAGTAATTCCATGAATAGTATACTATAGACATGTTTTTATTGTGAGTGTGCACATACTAATTCCACATAATGAATGATAATAAAGGCCAATTCATGCTGATGCCACCTAGTGACAGATACGTGGCTGGATGGGAGGCAGTTATACCCCATGCCAGTGTGACACTACATGTCTGGAAGGGAGGCATTCTTACCCATTTCCAGTTGACTTCTATTGATGATTACATGTCTGGAAGGGAGGAATTGTTACCCCTTTCAAGTTGACTTCTAGTAATGTTTTACATGTCTGGATGGGAAGCAGTTATACCCCATGCCATTATTATGAATGTGATGGAAGGGAGTCATTTTTTCCCCTTTCCAGTTGACTTATAGGGATGAGAGGCATTCTTACCTCGTTCCCGTTAATACCTATTTATGGAAGGGAGGCATTTTTACCCCTTTCTAGTTTATTTAGTGTGATATACCTTCATAACTTGTGCCCGCTAATCTCGATACATGTATGAAAGGGAGGCATTCTTACCCCTTTCCAGTAGACCTATAGGGAAGAGAGGCATTGTTACCTCATGCCCACTAATCGTTTTAATGGGTGGGAGGAATTCTTACCCCACTCCATCTATGAACTAAATGCATATATATATATATATGGTGACATGATCAGGTTACATTATCGGCAACGAGTCGAAGAAGGTATAACCATCAGGTGTCCCTTGAGAACCTGGACGGGTGTTATTTACATATATAATTCTGCTGTCTTATTTCTCCATACATACTCACTATTTAACTATTGTACACTATCTGGATTGGGTTAGACACTGGTTGTGCCGGCCTACTGAGATTTATATCTCACACCGTACTCGGGCCGCCATTGCACTGGGGTACCCAAGTAGACCTTCTTGTTTGCAGGACATAGGTTGTGTGATGTGCTATTTGTACCTGGGGAGATAGGAGAAAAGGACCAAGAGGGAGCTTGGGATGCTCAGGGGATCACCGTCGGGCTTTGCTGTCTTTTCTTTTTGTATTTTTTATAAAGCATTCTATAATGTTTCCTGCTTTCATAAATGTAACATGATATGTAAATTCATGCATTGTAAACTGGAGTTTCCACCTTTTATTAAATGTATATTAAATGTCTATCACTACTATCTTTCAATAGTTAAATTCTTCCTCTATTGAATATTATATACTCTGATAATAATGATGTGTTACTCTGATATGAGGGTATAGTCTCCCCACTATCACCTCCTGAGACCCTCGCTGCTAGTCGGCAGCCTCTAGTGTATGGGGAGACGTGATTGAGTCCATGTGACCTACCGATCCGGCCACCGAATTTATGGTAAGCTGGGCCGGGAAGTTACACCATAACACTTCCCCATTGCATATCCTCCAACTTCTGGATGGTGCACTCTATCTGCCTATCTTTCTTGGGGTGGAAAGCAGCGCTGAGGCATTTTGGGTGCCAAAAGCATGTTGAAATCCTTTCCAGACCTATGAGGTAAACCGAGTATCCTGATCAAAGACTATGGACCTCAGAACTACATGAAATTACACCACCTCGTCCATGTACCACTGTGCTAGGGAATCCAACGCACATGAATCCTCGATTTCCAGGAAGTAAGATAATTTCTTCAGTAGGTCCACCACTACCCAGATATCTCACAACCACCTTGAACTCTATCCAGTCTTGTGAAAATTTCCATTGAGATGTCATCCCACTTCCACTTGGGAACATCTAAAGGGTGTAACAAACCTCCTAGGATGCGGTGTTCAGCCTTTTCCAACCGAAACATGAGGCTCTTTTCTGCAACCTTTTCCACCTCCCAATTCTCCCTAGGACACCAAAACTAACCCCTCAAGCCACGGTACATCTTGTAAACTCCTAGATTTACCGCCAGGGGTGAGTTGTGGAACTCACCGACAACTCCCCCGCACATCGTCTCTAGAACAAACAACATCCCTCAGAAAAGAATCTCATTCTGACTATCCTCCGACCATCATTCCAGATCATTTCCTTGGTTAGCCTGATCATAAATCACTTCTCTCTTTGAGTCTCCACACTGAGACTCTTCTACTTGCTACAATAGAGAGGACTGAATTGTCCTCTAAAATAGAAATTCTCTACCACCATCCACCCTTGCATCCAGGTGTAGGGAAGCTAAATCCTCCATCGCCTTACAAGAATCTTCCGACTCACAAACTACATCCTTGTGCGACTTCCGGATCAAGGAATCTGCCAACACATTCCCCTTACCATTAGTGTAATAGATTTTGATGTCAAAGTCTAGAATAAACTCCATCCTCTTCTACTATCACATGTTCAGGTCCTAATAGTAGAAGATGTACCTCAAGATCATGTGATCTGTGAAGGCCACAAAGTGCTCCCCGATGAGGTAGTGCGACCACAAATTTAGTGCGAACACAACCTCTATGAGCTTCAAGTCATGGGTGGAATAGTTACGCTCATGTGGACGTAACTACCCAGAACCATAAAAGATCACCCCTACTATTTCATCAACACACACGCCAATAATTTTCTTAAAGCATCACAGAATACCTCAAACGTCACCCCTCCTCTAGAAACCTTATCACTGGGGCACTAACTAGATTTTTCTTCTGATAAATGAAGGATTCCTAGAACTGCTCACTCCATAAAAATGCATGTTACTTCTTCGTCGAGGGTGTTGCAACTCAAGAGAAGTTAGGCATGAACCTCCGGTAGTAACCAGATAAACCTAGGAAACTATGAACTTTTTTCATTTCCTTGGGTTCTTCCCAATAAAAAAACTTCTTAGACCTTTAATGGGTCCAGTTTTATCCCCTTCTCAGCCACCATGTGTCCATGTATGTGCACTTCTTATGTCTAGAACTTGAATTTGGACATCTTCTTGTAGATATGGTGTTGTCGGAGGACCTCTAAAACTGTTCTCAGATACACAATGTGATCCTCCTAGGATATTGAGTAGATCATCATGTCGTCAATAAACACAACTATGAACCCGTCCAGATATTTCCGAATGACGGAGTTCATGAGCCCCATGAACACGGTAGGTGCATTCGTAATGCCGAATGACATCACAAAGAACTCAATGTTCCCATATATAAACCTGAAGGCAGTCATTGATATTTCACCCTCATTCACCCTCAAATGGTGATATCATGATCACATGTCCATTGTGGATAACCATCATGCCCGCTTTAACTGGTCAAAAAGGTATTCTATCCTTAGGATAGGGTAACGGTTCTTGACCCTTACCTGATTCAATCTCTTGTAATCTATGAACAGCTTGAGACCACTGTCTGCCTTCTTCACAAAAATGATTGGGGCACCCCATGGTGATGCACATGGTCAAAAAAACCCTCTTCATCAGATCATCAATCTGAATTCGTAACTCTGTAGCTTAGAAGGCACCATTAGATAGGGATACATCAAAATCGGACAGTCACCAGGTTGGATGTCTATCACAAACTCAACGTGACATCAAGGGGGTAGAGTTACCACCTCTTTTGGGAATTCTTCCATAAACTCACTGAAAATCTCTGAGAATACACCATATCTTTCTCAACCGACACTACTAACATCTCGACAAACAATGAAAAAAGGGGCTTCACACGTGGGTTATCCTCTTGGAAATCCTGCTTGCTGACGAAGGTCACACGTTGTCTACCCACATCTGAAAACACAATCCTTCATCAGAAGCATTTGATAATGTCACACATGAAGAAGTGATAGTTTATGACTATAATTACATCATATGGATGCATTTTTAGCAAAAAAAGGTCCACACTAGACTGATGTTGTCCCAACATTAGTCTACAACCTTAGAAAACATGAGACTAGCTGGTCTAACCTTTGATTGGAGTACTCAAAACTAGGGGTACGAGAAGTCTTTCTACGTCTAGACCCAAATAATTGTCTAGACTGGGTGTGAAAAATGAGTGTGAAGATCCTAAATCGAAAAAGGCACATTCAAGTGTACTTATCAAGATGATCGTACCTTTAATGACTTCCAGCCCAGAAGGAACTTATGGCTCTGCAGCATGTAACTGCCCAATCACGGCTCCTCTACCCCTCAACTGACATCCACATCCCTGAACACACCCTATTCGAGGTCCCTGAGGAGAACCCTGAGATAGGCCTCCTCCCGCAATGTCTGCTCTCAGAGGAGTGCCAGCTCACTGTTTATACTGCTGCTGCTGAAAGGGAATGGCTGGAAACTACTACTACTAAGGTGGGTAATGCATCGGCCAACCCCCAATGTATTGCACTCAGTCTGGGAACTGATTCAGAAGGTTCCCATGACTACCACAGATGATGTATCTCAATCCTGATCCTTAAAGGAAAGTGGGAGGACCAAGAGATCGAAAGTGGAACTGCTGGGGCCTACCCCCCATGGGCCGAAACCAAGAAGGTCCTGATGCTGGAGGCCTACTGCTTACAGCCTTCCACTTTGATGAGCCTAAATTTCTCCCTTCTCATGGAACACCACCCATAATGTGCATCATTTCTACCACTTCATCCTTCTTTTGGACCTCCATGTATGTTGGTAGAGTGAAGGGAGTAACAACATATTAAAGTGAAGGTCAGAGTGCCTCCTCTAAACATCTTTCCTAATAATCCTAGTCTGAAAAGATGTCCGGAGAAAAGAGGGTGAGATCCTAGAACTTGATCCCCAACTCTCTCAATGAAATACCCCATACTAGAGAGAGATTAGCTCCTACCTATTCTCATCCTTCATCATGGAAGAGAGTAATTATACCTGAAAATCCCTCAAAAAGTTAGTGCACGTAACCTCAGCCTCTCTCTTCTCCCCAAGGCAGAGCTTCCACCAGTGACGCACTGCTCCTAGCATCTGGCTTACAACCAAAGAAACCTAGTACTCCATTGGAGCCCAAATCAAGCTAAAAGCTAACACTAGCTTCTCGATCCATCTCTCTATCTCTATATCCAAGACGCTTCCCTCACACTTCATGAGGTTCTACTGATAAAAGGCACAAAGAATACTCTACCACTGATAATCCTACTCTTCTCGATCATCCCTATGCTGATCAGCTGAAACAACCTCCTAGGCCTCGATTTCCCGCACTACTCATGGTCATCATCTAGGTGCCATAGCTACAAGGTAAACAAGGAATGCATAATCTTGAGTAGTGTAGAATATTTATTTTAAAATTTATTAGACATATTATTCATTTTTAAATCCCCAAAATACCCAGGACACCAAAGAACACATGTATTTTTGGTTCATGTACCTTCTTAGGGTCTCTACCCTTCAATCAGTGTAGTCTCACTTGATTGTTCCGTAGGCCCAGAGTCCTTGTATCAGATCATGGGGGGGGGGATAAAATCACGTGTCCTAGACAATATTCCCTAGCCTATTTCATGCATAAAGACTGCCTAATAGTTTTCCCCACCCTCCCATGTAATCCCTACTATTCATAGCTCCAATCTCCATCATATCTCTCAACCACACCTCTGATACCATTCATTCACGACCCGCCTTCACCAATATGAGGGAAGGTACAACAGATTTCCAGACCCTTCTTCAAATGAAGGAGAGATAATGACCCCCAATATTCCTTCAATAGGCCCCAGAGTGGGAACTAGCACCAAGGGTATTGAATCACAAGAAAAATGGAAGGCATTACCCTTTTAATTTATTAGGATCGATAGAAAAGATAGAAAGTCTCAAACAACACAAAAACTAGAAGTTAAAGTAATGTCCAATCAATCCATTCCCATATGCATGTTCAATAATAAGACCTACAATACAAGAAAACACCAAAGGTAAATACCAAAGAAAAGAAAAACAGTATAAAGAACTGTCCCATGCCCAAACTCATACAGTCCTACACGATCCTCGAAGTCCTCTTGGAAACTTGAAAGTAGTTTTAAATACATAGGGTGAGTATACTGATATACTCAGTAGGGAAAAGCAAAAGCTCTCGTGCAGAAGTGGGGATGCATTCTAATTCCCCGTGAGAAAAGGAGGTAACCAAGAACCTAATAAGAATAATATACACCCAAACCTCACCAAGGAACCCTCCCTAAATAATGAATGTCATGTAATGTTATAGTAATAATGCATCAATGTTTGGGTACACCACAACACTTTCCCACTTGTTATTGAAGTCATCCTACACGTCAGACCTCTCCCTCCATTCTCACTACAGTCACACTACCGTAACCCGACTGCACACACCTAGGATACCACAACCACACATCATGCCTGCAAGCACCTAGGCATCAACCATCACATGTAACCACACCCGCTGACACCTAGGCTAGAACAACCACCACCACGCCTGAAGACACTTGGGAAACAACCTACCCACACACACCTGGGCCAATCACCACAACTACCATGTCCAATAAATCATGGTATATAGTGGACCTAAGGCTATCAAAACCATCCCATAGAGTCTTGGGATACTCTGGAAATGAAGCAAAAATGGTGCTAATAACTAGCCACTCATAGGAGTGTTGGGAAAAACACCCTCCCCCCATCAAATGGGGTTGTTCAGCATGATGTTCTCAAAATGTATGGGGTGAAAATAAGAAACATAAAAACTAAAATTATACATATAGGTAAACAAGCACTCATCCCAACCTTGGGGTTCCAAAACCAGCCTATACAAAAACACCCTTATTACTATTTATTCCAAAAATGCACATCAACCATGGCCAAGTCCCAAATCATTCCCAGAAAATAATTCCCCATTGAGCCCATTCTTATTTCTATATTAAAGTGATTCCATTTATGTAATTCTTCACTACTGGGAAACTAATAGGAATATCCATAATCCAAGGAAAAACAACCAAGAAAGAAATTGAAGAATTCAAACCCAGTTCTCTTCAAAAGTCACAACAACAAAAGGGATTTGTGGGATCCCTCAAAGTACTGGAACCAAACCAATCCCCAACATACAGTACCACATGAACTTAGATCCATAAACCTAAAATTTCATTGCAAAAGGGCATCCCATCCAGACCATGTCATCCCACAAGCATCAAGCAGATCAACCACACATTCTACCAAGATAGAGCAACGAAGTTTTCAGACTCAAACACATGTTTCATTAATTTTACTTATTTTGTTTGGTTAAACATGGTGACCACAAAAGTATTATTATAAATTGGGCATTATTTTAATCCACCAAGTTTACAATATTAACAACTTTTCCTGTTACAGCTATTCAACCTTCACATAAGATCGGGGTCCATCAGAGCACATGGAAAGACCACCAACGACCAAGATTTTCTGTGGACACAAGCCCATACAATTAACAACATATAAGAAAGGGTAAAATAGTATAGAAAAATCCTCAAACACACCCCTTCATTAATTAAAAGTCATTTTATTATCTTCATTATGTTTTGGTTTAATAAATCCTCCTAGAAACATTAGCATACTCACCCCGCATGATACACAGTAAAGAGAGATGAAGGAAGAACCCTACTTGGATGATCAAGAATCGAATTTCTCTCCACACACCAAGAACTTGGGATGTGATGCTTGTATGGTAGGAACTCTGATGAATCCAAGAGTGAGCAGAAAAGCTCCATCACAGGTGCACCACTTTCCCCGTGAAGGGGGACTCCAAACACACCAAGGAGAAGAAGGAAAAGAGACTAGCCCTAAAGAAAAATAATTCATGTATGATAAAATGGTGAGATCTTGGAGTTACACGATATCAAAATCCTGAAAGGTTTTAGTGGAAGATCAAGGTTTCACCACACCATGGGGCAGTTACAAATGATAGAATTAATTGTCATTTAATAATTCTCATCAGAGTTGTGGCCATAAGAGCTATGCATTAAAAAATTTACTTTAATCTGAGGAAAAATGTGTGATAGGGGCGAACTAGAAAGTACAGGAAAAGAGGTGAAACTAAGGAAAAGACACACATTTTGGCATGTCAAGGGTCTATCAACTCTTGAGGGGTTTTAGATATCATTTATGGGATTTAAATGGATTTTAAGGTGGTATTAGAACACTTTAATGTCAAAATATATATTGCGATAGTGGAACTGTAATAAGAAACATGGGTGGGGCACCATTTGGTGAGACACCATATGTAGTGCCATGGTCACGGTGCCACCAATTCGGTGTGAGACCGTGACAGTGCCACTGTCATGGTGCCACTATCATGGTTCCACTGTTTCGGTGTGCGACAGTGACGGTGTGACCGTTATGGTGCCACCATCACGGTGCCACCCTCATGGTGCCACTATTTTGGTGTGAGAACGTGACTAGTGCCACCGTTTCAGTGGAACCCTTTTATGGAGCTATGTTTCTTGGAAACCTCTCTAACAAGTCAAATGTTGGCACCATGACCATGGCACCGCTTACGGTGTCTCACCAAATGGTGTTGCGCCCCTGTTTCATTTTCTAGTTCTGCTCCCGCAACTTATATTTTGACATAAAATTGTTTTAATACCACTTTCAATGCCATTTAAAGCCCATAAATGATATCTAAAATCCTACATGAGTTGGGTGACCCTTGACATACCAAAATTTCGGGATTTTCCTCAGTGTCACACCATTTTCAGTACTTTCCAGTTCCTCCCCTATTGTGTGTTTTTCCTCTAATTAAAGGAAACATTTTAATGAACAAATATTATGGCCACCTATTTAATGAGAATTATTAAATGAAAATTAATACCATCATGTGTAACCTCCCAACCACATGGTGAAAATATGATCTTCCATTAAATTCATTCAAGATTTTGATATCCCGTAACTCCAGGATCTCACATTTCTATCGCATGAGAATTCAATTTCTTTGGGGATGGTATCTTTTCCGTCTTATCCATGGTGCTATTGAAGTCCCCCTTCCTGAGGCAAGTGGTGCCCCTATGTTGGATATTTTTTGCTCTATCTTGGGGTCGTCGGAGTTCCTCCTCTACTATTCGTTCATCCACAGTTCTTTCCAAGTGGAGAGAAACTTCAATCATTGATCATCCAAGTAGGTTTCTTCATTCATATCTCTTTACTGTGTATCATGTGGGGCATGTTTTCTAATGTTTCTACAAGGATGGAAGAAACCAAACCTTAATGAAGATAATAAATGGACTTCTAACGAATGAAAGGGTGTGTGTGGGGATTCTATTGTACTCTTTTACCCTTTCTTATATGTTTTGAATTGTATGGGATTCTATCCACTAAAAATCATGGCCGTTTGTGGTCTTTCACTACACACTAATGGACTCATGTCTTATGTGACGATTGAATGAATGTAACAAGGAAATTAGTTAATCATGTAAACTCGGTTGATTAAATGAATTCCCAATGAAAACGAATCCTTGTGTGGTCACCATGGTTAACCAAAAGGAAGAAGAAAAATTAATGAAAGATGTGTTCAGATCTGAAAACTCATTTTCTCTGTCTTGGTTACATGTGTGGTTGATCTTCTTGATGCTTATGTAGTGACAAGGGTGGGGATGGGATCCCCTATTGTTGTGAAGTTGTTGGTTTGTGGATATAAGGCTATGTGGGTCTGTATGTTGGGGCTTGGTTTGGTTCCATTACATTAAGGGATCTCACGGATCCCTTTTGTTGTTGTGACATTACAGGAGAACCAGTTTTTAATGCTTAAATTGCTTCTTGGTTTTTTTCCTTGTCTTATGGATATGCCTATTTTTTTCCTAGTAGTGAAGAATTGTTTAAATGGAATCACTTGTATATGAAAAAAACAATGGTTTCAATGGGGAATTGTTTTTCTAGAATGAGTTGTAACTTGGCCATGGGTATTATGATTTTTATGAATGAATAGTAATGAGGGTGTTTCTGTGTAGGTAGGTTTTAGAACCCATAGGTTGGGATGAGTGCTTGTTTACCTGTATGTATAATTTTAGTTCTTATACTTCTTATTATCACCACACCCATGTTGAACACTTCATGCTTAACACCCCCATTTCATGGGGGAGGGTTCTTTTTTCCAACACTCTTATGAGTGGTTGGTTATTATCATCTTTTATTATCCCTTTCCCAAGTATCCCAAGACACATCGGGTAGTATGTGATGGCCTGATGTCCATTATAGGCCAAAATTCTTTAGTCATGTTAGTTTTGTTAGTTGGACCAGGTGTGTACGGGTAGGTTGTTTCCCAAGTGTCTTTGGGATGAGGCAGAGGTGTCTTCGGGCATGGTGGTGTTTGTTCTAGCATGGGTGTTTGTGAGTGTGGTTACATGTGATGGTTGAGGACCAGGTGTTTGTAGGAGGGATGTGTGGTTGTGGTAGCCCAAGTGTGTTTGGGCGACGTACGGCAGTGGGACTATAGTGAGAATGGAAAGACAGGTCTCACGCGTAGGATGACTTCAATAACTAGTGAGAAAGTGGTGTGGGGTACCCAAACATAGATGTGTTAATACTATTACTTTACTTGACTTGAGTTATTTAGGGAGGGTTCCATGGTGAGGTTTGGGTGGATATTTTACTTATTTTCTTCTTGGTTACCTATTTTTCTCACGGGGCATTATAATGCCACCCCACTTTTACACGAGAGCTTTTGGTTTTCCCAACTGAGTATATGTGTATACTCACCATACATATATAAAACTGCTTTCAAATTTCCAGGAGGACTTTGAGGACCGTGCGGGATCATAATAGTTCGGGCGTTGGGGTAGTTTCTGTCGTTGTATTTCATTTCTTTGGAATATACCTTTGGAGTTTTATTGTATTGTATAACTTATTATTGAACATGCATATGGGAAAGGATTGTTTAGACTTTACTTTTACTTCTAGTTTTTATGTTGTTTGGGCCATGCTATCTTATCTCTTGATACTACTAAATAAAAAGGGTAATGCCTTCCATTTTCCGTGTGATTACATACCCTTGGTTCCAGTCACCACTCTAGGGCCAATTGAAGGAGGGTTTCAGGGGTCATTATCTCTCCTTAAAATTGAAGAAGGATGGGTCTAGAAATCTATTGCCCTTTCCCTCATCTTGGTGAAGGCGGGTCATGACATAATTGTATATGAATAGTCAATTGGCATATCAATGGAGCATAGTGAAATATGAACATAATAGAATGATATATCATGATTATCATAACATGTTAATGTGGAAATAACATTTAACAAGATATAAGCATGATCCAAGGCTCATTGAACAGTGATCATGAGTAAACCCTCACTGCACTTGAATTAATATGAGTAATCCCTAATTTCACTTGAATTATCATGAGTAAACCCTAGTTGCACATGTTGTATCATGATATTATTCTATACCCAATGCATTGGAGCACTATTAGGGTTCACCCTTTATAAGTATTTATTTTCATGCATAAGTGTGCCATAAGGATAATACAACATAGAATCATTCAACATCATAATATATTCCATGATAAATGAATTTGGAATAAATACATGAAACTATATAATCAATAAGTAATTGTTCATAATGTTAATACCCTTGATAGAAAAATGGGTGTGGTATTCAATATACAATGACATTGGTTTGGAAAATTGGGGTGCAATTTCGACAATATAACGACATGACATAGGAATTCATGAAAATTGTTGATGAGAGCTAAAAGAATATCAAAAAATATGTACATGAAATGGATAGTAAGGGGTTCATATAGATACATGTCCTAACATATGTTATGGAATTTAGACGAATAATATAAATTGATATCATGAATGAAAATGAGGAGAGAGAAAACCATTATGGAATTTCGGCATAGTAACAGGTGTACATGGGAGCCATTAATGAGAAAAAATATAACATCCTAGGTAAATAAAGAATGAGAAATTTTCATATTTATTAATATTTCTGAAATAAATATTAATTTTACTTTAAATTTGAATCTATGTTTTATGGTGTACCTGACACGTAACTATGGGTTTCTTCCAAATCCCATGTTGCACACAAGGTTGAGTCATAATGAAAAATAATAATAGAATAATATATTAAATGGAAGTTAACACCTAGAAATTATATTGGAGAGAATAAACAGAAATAACAACAATATGATTACTTGTGTTTGATAAGCTTTTTTACATTTATCCAATAAAATATAGAGGCTTAATATGAGAATGAATCCAAATTTAAGCATAAATACTCTAATATTTTTTTAATGGTTGTTTTATCACCTTTTGATGCTGAACCCATTTAAAATATAATTATTGTTACTTTTATATGTTCCATTTGACAAAATTAACTTATTCTTTATAATTGGGACATCAAAATTTACTTTGGATAAATATTTGTTATTTTTATGGTAAAGATCATTTTTTATTAATAGTAAAAATACTACATTTTAATTCAAAACATCCCTTTAATATAATTTATTTATATATTTAGACAGTTATTTTTGTTGGTTTTAAAGTGTATTTGGATTATATATTTACCATTTAATCCAATTTTGGTCATTGGAAGTAATTTTACATTAAAATTGAACATAAACAAATGAAAATATTTTGATAGTTTTTATTTCTTAAAAACACACGTATTTGTTTTGATAATGAGAATTAATTTTAAATTAATTTCTGAAACTACTATATTTTGAAATTGGAGAAATATATTCCATATTTTTAATCATAACGTACAAATTTAGTAAAAAGGTATCTTTCATTTTTAGATATTATGAATTTTTACTTTAGTAAATATTTTATTTACCATAGTTAATTGGTAAATTTGGTTAATATGGGTGAAAAATAATATTATTATAATATTAAATTACCATTAAACTTGTCATAAAACTATTTTATGAGATATTTATGACCATAGGAATCATTGGGTTGATTTTATTTCCCCATTAAGCTACATGGATGTGAAAATGACACTTTATATTAATTAATTTAAAGTAAAGACAAAAGTAACCTAAATATATATATTTTAGTAAAAAAATCTATATGGCGTTATATAAGAGATATCTTTGAATATAAATATTTATTTTAAATATAAAACTATTTCATTAATCATGGAATTTTATTTATAATTTTTATACATTAAATAAATAAATTTAATTATGAAACAATGGGGATGCAATAATAGCTTCATTAATAGAAGATTCAAATAAATTATATTATAAATATTAAAATAATTTTATTTTGGAACTTTTTATTCCATAAATAAATTGTAGGGATAATAATGACTTGTTATAATTTAATTGATGAATGTTTTTCTATGAAATTATGTTGTTAATGATTTTTCTAAAATACATGATATGAAAAATTTATAAATTGACCTAAATGAGTTTATAAAACAATTTATATTTTATTAAATGACACAATAATAATAAAAATCTAAGATTTATCCTAACGAATTATATAATGTCTAAAATTAACCATTTTTTTCTCTTGGAATTTTATAGTAAATATATTACCCATATAGTTTTAATATATAAGAGGACATGGTAAAAGTTAAATAACATAACAAAGGGTTAAACAAAAAATATAAGGATTAAAAAATATCCAAAACCTATCCAATTCTTAATGGATGATTTTATTTCTAATTATATGTAAATTTTAATATAATTAAATAATATTTAGACCTTTTAAAAAAGAAAATAATTTTATAATAAAATAAAATTTTCAAACAATCCTAAAGAGCCCCTCCTCCCTCTTATAAAAGCCCACCATCTCAAACCCATTACTTACACCTCTAAAGACCCATGTATAAACCAAAATATACTACAAGAATATTCCAACATCAATCTATTACTCCTACAAGTCGTCCCCTAGTAATAAGTCAATTGAAGAAAGCCTTTTGGTTCAAACCAATGGAGTTACTTGATTTAAAGTTTGCTTCTTCTCTCAAGTTATTTTATTTAATTTTCCTTCTCTAACCCCCTAAACACTCTTTATTATATTATTTTATAACAAAAACAATATCATAAATATACTAGTATGTTTTTATGATAATTATTCAAACTAAAATTTCACACACCTCCATCTAATAGATACGAACATACTATTTCTGTGGATGACAAACTACTGCCTCACAAAACGATGATTGTTCAATTATCAGCTACCGCCTATCATGGTGGACATTATGATGGAACTATATTTATGTGTGATATATATATATATATGATATTTATATTATCTCTATTATTCTTTATTATTCATTTATATCTTACCTATATGGTTTCCATAATGGGTAAATACAATAATTTCATTTGAGAAAGTGCGGACTATCACCCCCTCAAAGTGATATGACTCGTTCATGGAATACATGGAATGTATAAAGAATGGATTTAAGGATATTATATATGATATTATACTGTAATTATAATATACTTATGTATTATTTATTATTCATTTCCATTAAATATGAAATAGAAATTAATGTAGCGCTCACGCATCTGTATGGCTTACCGTCTCCATGAATGGTGTATTTCATTTCTTATCTCCAAATGTTATGTACGGTTATAAATAACTATATATACTAGATATATTTGATATAATTGATGTCTAAATATTTAATATCATTTAGGAAATAATTTACTTTTGACCACAATGAAGACTTGTAATTATAAGAATTTCATTTCTGATTCAAGTAACAAATATCGAGAAAATTATTGTGGTTAACATAAATGATTTTAATGATTATAACGTGGTAATAAGTGATATAAAAGGAATAATAAACTTGAAAAAGGTTCTTAATCATTATAAATTAACATTAGTTTATTATTCAGGAAGAACAAGGAACAAACGAGTCAAATCAGACATGAGGTAAGAGAACTTCTTTACCCAATTTTAATTCATTGGGTTAATATTCTACTTCTTGATTATATCATTCTATGATAATGTGATAATTAAAATATAATTTCTTATAATGTATTCTTACATTAAATTATGTGTACCTATAGATAATACACTTAATAGGTCTGTTTTATTTACCAAATGATCATTGAAAGGAACTTCGTGTCAATCTTCTTTCAATGAGAAATATTTTGATTTCTACATGAATTTATTTTATATAGTGTATAAACCCCTTTGAATTTTCATTTCAGTCAATGAGAATATTTTCACTACGAAGCTTTTTACTAAAGGAAAAAAATAATGTTTCTTTTTAACGTATGCGGTGACAATGACCTCTCTGCTACCGCGAGCATTATTTGATATTTGGCTTCCTTAACAAGATGAAATGTTTTTAAAAATAAAATAAATACCATATACTATTTTTATGTATTTTGGTATTGGAAACATTTTTGAGAATGGATTGATTATGTCAAATTATTGAAATGTTATATTGTGATTGCAATGTGTAAATGTTATCTTTCCATTATACATGTACTCGTGTTATGATTATGTTATGGTTCCTGGTCATTGTTTATGGATATGGGTGGTTACATGATAAACCTAGGGTGGGTGAGACTGATAGACCTCTCCAATTCATTGGGAAACATGATGGAGGTAAATGTTAATGTTTCTACTAAGAGATTTATGGAATATACGTTTTGGGTATCCGAAACATAACTCCCATTATAGCATTGAAAGCTACAATGTAAGTATGTTATTTTTTCCATAAGTTAACTTTATGATTTATGATTTCTATGTGTAATTCATAAAATGTATGATTTAATGAGGTTTGTTAATGAGATTATGTTTTTTATGTATTGATGGAATAATGTTTTCTTTCTTTATTTTATAACCATCAATATGATTTTTATTCTCATTCCATGTTTTTAAATGTTTTTCACAGGAATTAAATATCAATAGGGTCAAGGTTGGGATCAAGGAAAAGACATGATTTTTTTAACAAGGCATTAGACATTTTTTTAAAGTGTTTTTATTTTATGAAAAAATGAAAACTCTGTAGAAGTGTCTAATTTTTAATTTTTGAAATGTAATGTAATATTTATGGCCTAATTCTCTCAAACTATAAACCTGAAAAGTTCCTGAATGTGAATTATTGAATTAATGCAATATTATGTAATGTTTAAGGTTGGGGCCTTATAGTTGGTATCAGAGGTTGGTTTAATCATCATTAGGGGTTAGGATTTTTCATTAAACAAATGGTTAGTCCATATTTCTTTTATTTTAGTTAAATACTTATTTTATAAATTTTTCAGATCAAATAAATTTGGCTACAAATGGAATAGAGAGGATCTAAAACAACAATCAAATCTCTTCCTGACAAAATGCTTGCAATAAATATGGCAATGTCATGTTCAGATGATTGTAAAACCTTTTCTAGCATACAAATATCTTTCAGGCAGTTGTTTGAGATATCCCACACCTACACAATCCACAATCCATTTTTTATTATTTAAAAATCACTTTTTGGGAATGTGGGGACAATTCATAAGCCACCAGTATATGAAAATCCCACATAACCTTAAACTACTACACACCACATTCAAAAATTAAAAAAATAAACAAACTGTTAAAAATCACCAGGCTAGATACACATTTCAAAATTCAAATTTCAAAAAACCATCATACCAAGAAACTGCATCATCGCACTGCCAACCTATCACAGCCACCTAGCCGCCAAAATCACACTATCGACCTATCATCATCACCATCAGTGTTTCTTCATCTTCATCAACACCATCATCGTACATCATGCCTGATCACCATATTCATGAAATCATCAAGAAAGAAACTTAGACATCGCTACTGCCCTATCATTACCAGAGTTGATAACCGGAGTGACAAAAAACACAGAGACCCCATCATCCACGATTTACCTTCACAGAAAAACCGAACTATGGGATCATTCCCTGGAGAATCGAGATCTTTCTAAACACCACCTCCCAAAGCTCCGATGAATCATTGATCTCGACCGACCTAGAGAGGAGAAATGGAACTCGAGGCTAGGGCAGTGTTAAAGTATCATAATATTCCAAGGAACGAGCATTTGGCCAGGAACAAACCTAGTAGACCACACCGAAAAACATCTCACCAAAATTACTATCCATGCCAGTATCATCATCGAATGAAACCAACACCGAAAACAAACACCACCAATGTCATCTATCATTGCCAGCATGAAACAAACAACCACCATTAGCGTCGAACCCATTATTGCTGGAACCACCATAACACCAAAAGACAATATGCACATCGTCAAACAAAGAACCAATAGAAACATTAGAAAACATCATCCACTATTGTTGAACCATCATGAACCCCATGAGGGAACCTCCCACAAAATCCCCAAGGAAACGAAGACAAAAACCAAAATTCAAAGAAACACCTTCTGTCGGCAATGTACCCACCACACTTACTTCAGGGGAGCTTGTTGAACAATCCAGTCACCACAAGGAAATAGAGGACAATGCGATGCCTCTCAAGGCTTGAAGTACAACCACCAAATCCGCATGGGGCCCCTGGGAATGGGATCTGAAACAATCGAGACAGAGGACCATGACCTGAGGCTTGAACTCTGAATCAATCAACACCAGAGGAGCCTGAAAGATAGTGATGCAATGATCGATAAACTGAACCAACAAGATAGATGGGGAATGAAGGCATATGAAAAAATAAGACGTAGACGGGAGCGATGTAATGAACAATCATGGAAAATTGAGGAACTGAGATGAAAAAGAAACCAGATGCATACCAGAAAAAATAGGAAGAGGATCTGCCAAAAACCAAGACAATGAAATAAGGAAAACCTAGGAGCCACCAAAAAGCAAGACGAGAAATTGAGGAATCCCTAGGAGATGAGAGGGCATCCTGGCGAGTGGGGAGCCATTATACAACACATCCACTATACCTCGATATCATCGTGGATCATGGGTTGTATTTAATAAAATCATATTTTCAAAATATTATCATATTTTTAAGAAAGGTAAATATTATCAAGGTATTTTCAAATATTTTACCATATCATAAGATTTTGAAGAATATTATGATTTTGAGAAAGGTTTTGAAGAAGGAGACCCTTGCACAACCTATTTATATTTTCTTTTACAATATTGTCTCTCAGCACATACTTATGGTATTTTAAAAGGACCATTGATTTAATGTTTCAACTCAATCTTAGTCATACTATATTATAAAAATCACGTTTTATCAGATTTTTTAGAATTATATTCCATACATCATTATTTTTGGGAACTATTTTTTTTCGAACACCGATATGACCCATATCTTACATGGTGTATTTGGATGAAGGAAGAAAATGTTTTTGATGGATATCTAAATCATTTATACAATGAACAGACCTTCTACTAATGTGAAAAAGATGATGATGAAACCATATGGACACAATGATCAGGGTATGATGATATTTCTATTGGGGATAGTTTTATTTTATTATATAGAGGTGAAAAAATGACAATATATAAGTTGTTGAGGTATTAATGTATTGGTATGAAAATAAAAGGTATAATAAAACCTTTTATGTTTAAACATGTTAGTGTTATTTTTGAGTTTTATAAAAAGGAAAACCCGTAATATGAGTGACAACCCATCGTATCTGGCATGGCTGTAGGAATCAAACCCACAACTGAATGATAACAAGGGAACATCACCTATCATTGGCCTATGTGAACTCCCTGGTTAGTATGACTTATTCTTTTTAGTTAAATAATTTTTTTGATCAATAATATGTTTATTTTGGGAACATATATTTTTTCAAAATGATATACTTAATATGGGAAAATGAATTGATGATTAAGTGAAAAAAGTGGTTTTGGAATACGTTCTCTTTTTTTGGGAACATTATATGCTTAAGGGAAATAGAATACTATGGGATATCATTTGTGGAGTAATGGTTGAAATTTAATTTTGTAAGAATTTATGTTTTTATTTTGGACATATGGTGATTTGGGTTATTTATGAAAATTATTAACCTATCATAGAGAATATTTGATTAGGTTAATTATACTTCAGTACGATGCTTTAAGTGTAGTAGATGTTATTTGGATATAAGTGTTAAGATTTTTCATGGAAGACTATGTGATCAACTTTTTTTAGTTTTGGGTTTCAATATTTGTATGGATTATATTGAATTATATTACGAAAAATTGTGTATTGAATGGTCTTTGTTGAATTTTGGTTACTGTTTTTTGAATTTTGGAGATCAAGAGTAGTATTTCTTTTTATAATGAATTATCCTTTTTGGAGATTATCTGATCTCATACTAACCATTTTGGTTTTGGATGATGACTAAAGATAGGGGAAATATATAGTTCATCTTTTGTGGATTATGGGATTCCCTATAAGTTGATTCTTGTGCTTTAGGTGTGACTAATTCCTCTTGAATACTCATCATTAGGATAAAATATAAGTATTTGTAGAAACATAATAAAGGATGAAACTTTAGATGAAAATTAAGTATATTTTTTTGGTTCTCAGTCAATCTCATAAATAAATTCTCCAACTTTACGAAAGAGAACTTAAAACAAAAAAACGTTGTTCTTTTACTTTTCCTACTGGGGAATCAAACACCATTTAACATATAAAAAGTATTTCATTTTCTTGTTGTAAACTTTTTCCTAGTCATTTTCTTAATCACAATCCATCTGAACATGACACTTAGTATCTCCTCAAATTCTATGTTTTCATACATGGAATCCTAGTATGTTTTATATAAGGTGAACTTTGTACTTCTCTTTCATTCTTTTAAAGTGATTGTTTTATTGAATCTTTTTACAATGTGGGACTTGTTATGATGTTTCCGAGCCCAATTTTAGAATTGTGAGGATGCAATTCCCAAAAGGGGGGAAGGATGTAACATCCCAGGTAAATAATGAATATGAAATTTTCATATTTATTTATATTTGTGAATTAAATATTAATTTTAATTTAGAGGGGATACTATGTTTGATGGCGTACCCGACACACAACAATCGGTTTCTCCGAAATCTCATGTTACACACAAGACTGAGTCATACTGAAAAATAATAATATAATATTATATTAAAGTGCAGTTAATGCCTAGCCATTGGGTTGGTAGAAATGAAAATAACTAACTACAATATGATTTCACATGTTTTATAAATGTTTTTACATTTATCCAATAAAATTTAGAGGCTCAAAATGAGAATGAATCCAATTTTAATCATAAATACTCTAATAATTTTAAAAGGATGTTTTACGGTCTTTTGATAATGAAAACCTTTTAAATATAGTTTTTGTTACTTTTATATTTCACATTTGACAAAATAAACATATTATTTATAATTGGGACATCAAAATGTACATTGGGTAAATTTTTGGTATTTTTCTTGATAAAGTCCATTTATTTATGAATAGTGGAAAATACTGCATTTTAATTCAAAACTACCTTTTAATATAATTTATTGATATAGTTAGATTGTTTTTTATTAGTTTTAAAGTTTAATTGGATTATATTTGTACCATTTAATCTAATTGTTGTCATTAGAAGTAATTGCACGTTCAAATTGAACATAAACAAGTGTCAATCTTTTGATAGTTATTATTTCTTAAAAGCATGCTATTTTGATTTAACAGCATGATTTAATTTTAAAAAAAATTATGATACTAAGGTTTTTTGAATTTCCAATACTAGATTTTATATTTGGAATCATAACATAAATATTTTTAAATAGTTATCATTTTTTTAGACATTATAAATATTTACTTCAGTAAATATTTTATTTACCATGCTTAAAAGGTAAATATAGTAAGTAAGGGTGAAAAATATTATTATTATAATATTAAATTACCCTTAAACTTGTATTAACCCTATTTCATGAGATATTAACGACCTAGGGAATCCTTTATTCTATTTTGGGACCCAAGAAGGCACCTGGGTGTGATGATGACACTTCATATTAATTAATTTAAAGTAAAGACTAAAGTAAAATAAAATATATCATTTATTAAAATAATTTTTATAAGAAGTTATCTAAGTGATATCTTAGAATATAAATTTTGATTTTGAATATTAAAATATTTCTTACATCATGGTATTTTATTTATAACTTTTAGACATTAAATAAATAAATTTAATTATGGCATAATGGTAATGGCGTAATTTGTTCCTTAATAAAAGGTTCAAATAAATGATATTATAAATGTTAAACTAATTTTATTTTGAAACATTATAAGCTATCCACGAATTTTAGGGATAATAATGACTTGTTATATTTGAATTAATTAAATATTTTTAAAAGATTCGGGTTTTTATAGAATTATTAAAAGTCGTGATATGAATAATTTATAAATGGAAATAAATGAGTTTTTTTTAAATTGTATTTTATTAAATGAAAAAATAATAATATTAATTTAATATTCAGACAAATGACTTAAATAATGTCTAAAATTATCCATTTTGGGTCTCTTTTCATTTTATAGTAAACATATTAACCATAAAGTATGAATTTATAAGAGGACATGTTAAAAGTTAAATAAGTTAACAAAGGGTTAAAAAAATATCAGGATTAAAAAATATGAAAATCATGTCCAATTATTATAGGATGATTTAATTTCAACATATATTTACATCACTTTTTAATTAAAAAATTTTTGAACCTTTTGAAAGAGAAAATCATTTTATAATAAAATAATACTATCAAACTTTCTTAAAGAGCCCCTCCTCCCTCTTATAAAAGGTCACCATCTCTAATACATTACTCACACCTCTCAAACCCCTTATCTCATAAAAAATATGGTCTAATAAGCCCCCCAACATCCCTTTTTTCCTCCTATTATCTTTCCTATAGGAACAAGGAAATTCAAGAAATCCATTTGGTTCAAACCAAAGGGAGTTACCCAATTCAAAGCTAACATCTTCTCTCAAGTTTCATTATTTTATTTTCCATATCTAAACCCATAAAACTCTATTTATTCCATTATATTATCAAAAAAAATCCTAAATATAAAATTATTTTTATGATAAATATTCAAACAAAACTTCATGGAACCTCCATCTAATAGATACGAACATACTGTTTTTGTGGACGAAGAACTACTGCCTCATTAAATGATGATTATTCAATTATCTCTTACCGACTCTCATCGTGGCCATTATAATGGAACTATATTTATATTTGATATTTATATGATATTTATATTGTCTCTATTCTTTTTTATTTTTCATTTGTAGAAAATGTTTATGCTTTCTATAATGGGTAAATTCCATTATTTCATTTGAGGAAGTGTGAATTACCACCACCTCAAAGTGATATAACTCGTTCATGCCTTACATGGAACGTATAAAAGATGAAGTTAATTAAATTATGTATTATATTATACTATAATTATTTTATACCTATGTATCATTATGTTTTCATTCCATTAAATACTTTATTTAAATGAAAGTAGTGTTCATGCGTACATTTGGCTTATCATCTCCATTAATGGTGAATTTCATTGATTATCTCTAAATGTAGTGTACTATTATAAATAAATATATATTCTGGATATATATGATATATATGATATATAAATCATTAATAACATTTTTTTAGATAATGTAATTTTGACCACATAGACAACTTGAATTTATAAGAAGTTCATTTTTGACTCAAGTACCAAATATCGACAAAACGAAAGTTATTAACATAAATGATTCTTTAATTTTTATAAAAACAAATATAAAAGGAATAATATAAATGAAAAAGGTTCTTAACTAATTATATTGTAAATTTAGTTTACTATTTAAGAATAAAAAGGAAGAAATGAGTCATATCTTACATGAGGTAAGGTAAATTCATAACCCAATTTCAATTCTCTAGGTTGATCTTCTACTACTCTATTATGTTGTGCTATGATTATGTGATAAATAAATATTAATTTCCTATCTTGTATTTGTTCATTAATTTTGTGTACCTATAGTGAATACACATAATTGACCTATTTCATTTAAAAAATATCATTATAAGGGACTTCGTCTGAATATCCTTTCATTGAGGCCTAATTTGATGTCTACATGACTTTCTTTAATACGGTGTATAAACCCCTTTGACATTCATTTCATTCAAACGGAATATATTCCCTATGAATAGTTTTACTAAATTAAAAAAAATTATTTTTTTAATGTACACGATGACAACGAACATTCCACCGCCACAAGCATTATTTGATATTTTTCTTCCTTAACAAGCCGTAATGTTTTCAGAATGAAAATAAACACCATATACTCTTTTTATGTATTTTGGTTTTGATAAATGTTTTGATAATGGATTTATTATGTCAATATATTGAAATTTTATATTGTGATTTCAACGTGAAAATGTTATCTTTCATTTACACTTGTATATGTGTTATGATTATGTTATGGTTCTTGGGCATTGTTTACGCATATGGGTGGTTTCGTGATAAACCATTGGAAGGTAAGATCGAGATAGCTCTCCAATGCATTGGGATAATGTGATGGAGGTAAACATTAATTTATCTCCTAAGAGATTTAGGGAATACATTGTGATTTGTATTCTAAAAGTATCTCCCTATGTATCAGTGAAAGCTAGAATGTAATTATGTTATTTATGCAATAATTTACATTTATGATTTATGATTTCTGTGTGTTATTCATAAATCTTATGATTTGATAACGTATGTAAAAGAGCTTATGTTTTGTATCTATTGATGTACTAATATTTTCTTTCTTTATTTTATAACCCTTTCTGAGATTTTTATGCTCATCCCACATTTTGAAATGTTTTTCACAGGACGTAAAGATAAGTAGGGTCAAATATGGCATATAGGAAAAGTCATTCTGTCTAAAACATGGAACTATACATGTTTTTTAACATACTTTATTTTATGAATTAAAAAAAGAAAACTTATTATATTTTTCTACTTTGTAATTGTAGAAATTTAATGTAATAGTTATGGCCTTATTCTCTAAAACTCTAAACCTGAAAAGATCCTCAATGTGAATTCTCACTAATGGAATTTTACACTTTACCAACTGTTCTCAACCATTGGTAAAGGCCTGGAAACCGTTTGTATATAGTATACCAACGGTTCCCTCAACTGTGGCCATGTAAGCCGTGAAAATAGGCATATACCAATGGTTCTGTGAAATACGTTGGTAATGGTGTCAAAATAGAAGGTATACCAATAGTTTCTACAAAATGTTAGCATATGTGTGTTAAAGTATAACATATACCAATGGTTACAACCGTTGGTATAGAGGGGATATAAAAATCCATAAGGCTATACCAATGGTTTTGTTATAACCGTTGGTATAAACCTATACCAATAGTTACAACAAAACCTTTGGTATAGTTATATTATAGAATCTATACCAACGATTTTAAAAACTGATGGTATAAATTTTCTCAACTCCATAGCAGCAGGCCCTTCTCCCATCTCCAGACCTGCAAAAACACAACAACACTGCAACACAGCAACACACCTCCCCCTCTCTAAACCTGCAACAACACCAATACAAAATCCACATCCAAAATATTCAAAATTTATAATTCTTTACCGAATTTAGAAATTCAAAAATTTAGAAACTCAAATTCAATAACACGCATAAGAGATTAATTCTACATGTTATAGGAAATTCAATAACACCCATAACAGTATTCCAAATTTAGAATTCATTCCTCACTAAAACCATAACACCAACACACATAAGAGTATTCAAAATTTATAATTCATTCCTCACTCAAACCACACAACCAATACACACAAGAGAAAAAAACATACATGTTATAGGAAGCACATGGGATGTTTAGTCATGGTCTTGGTTTGAGTATCTTAAAACCACCAAAAAAACATTGGTAGAGTGAAAAAGGATCATGATACTCATAAGATAAACAATGGTAGTGGTCTTGTGCTTAGAACTTGGATGCGTTATAGGAAGCACATGGGATGTTTATATTCCTCTAATGATTATGTCTCCATGTATAAATGGTTCTGGATGTGTTAGTGGGAAACACTGTACAATCTCAATATATGAGATGGGTTACTGGAATAGCCTACATGTTTTTCATATACTTTTCAATTAGAATAAGGGGGCATGTGGCTAATTGTAATTTTCTCTCCTGAGTGTGATGTGAGATGAATCCCCATCTTGGGTAGTGGGTATGAATATTCAATTAAGTCTTTGGTATTGGTCTCACAAAGGGAATTTGGTTTGGTCCTAGAACCCACTGTTTGAGGATGGGATTGAGGTGATCCATAAGGCTATGGTGTCACCATTTGTATTCCTCACCAATGGGGTATTTTTATGAGACTTTGTAACATATTTTTCAAGAATCTATGTGTAGCCTTATTGACCAATTTGTTATATGGTATACTTGAGTGTTCATAGGTTTCATATGAAATCTCTATATGATATTTATTTGTTGTATGTTATTGTATAGAAGGAACAACCCATGATTGAGAATTAGAGCATGATTGTTGGTTCAAGCTTTATGATGGGATGTCGAGACTCATTCCTAATATAATTCATGTTTTTCTATATATACTATGACCCATTGTGTTTCAATATATTCCTTGTGAATATTTTCTTCTAATAATGTATGACTAATAGACCATATTTTATTTTTATACCTTAATATCAAGAATCTATGTGTAGCCTTGTGATGATTTTCCGTATTCCAGTTGTTGTTTTCAGTTAAAATGTTGTCCATTTCAAACAAATGTGAGACACTTCGAGTGATACCAATCACTCCGTGCCTCATATTGAGGTGGGGTTGACTCATACCCATCACAAATAATCCATAGATAGTTATGCTAAAGTATCAACACACTCCGAATGCATTTGGTTGATTTTTTGTATGCCAATTGTTGTTTTCACTTAAAATCATGTCCATTTCAAACAAAAGTGAGACACTTTTAGTGGTACTTGTCACACCATGCCTTGGATTGAGGCAGGGATGACTTTTACACATCAAAAATGACACATGGATCGTTTTCATAATGTATTAACACAATCTGAATGCGTTTGATTAGTTTTCAGTATGGTAGTTGTTGATTTCACATAAAATGCGATCCATTTCAAATATAAGAGAGACTCTTTGAGTGATATTAGTCACATTATGCCTCGAATTGAGGCGGGGTTGACTCATACAAATCACAAAAGACCCATGGATCATTGTTATAAAGTATCAACACAATTCAAATACATTTGGTCATTTTTTCATATGCAAGTTATTGCTTTCAATTAAAATCCTGTCCATTTCAAATAAAATTGAGACATTTTTAGTGGTACCAGCCACACCGTGCCTCGATATGATTCACTAACTACATAAAATGAGTGGATATGATTAATTCAAATTAAGTTCATTCATATAATCATGCCACTTGAGTTGTAGAATGAAAATAGAAAAAAAATCGAACTGCAATTATTGTGTATGACATGCCTCAAACAGCACCACTTGGTTTAGTCAAATCAAAAGAGAAACAAACAACAATAGATGAAAAATATTAAAACTAAGTTAAGCCATACAGATTTGGAGTGTAGAACTAAAAAATTGAATGACTTCAAATGGATCTCTAGGGAGGAAGGGGTTCCCAGTGTGGGTAAAGAGAGAGGGATATAGTTTAGACCAAATCAAAACAGAAAATAAAAAATAGATGAATAACATTAGAACATACATATTAGAACTAAAATAATTGAGTGGGGACTGTCTGGGGGGTGGGGGTTGTCTGAGTGGTGTGTGGGGCTATCTGGGAGTGGTAGGGTTGTCTGGGTGGTGCGGGGGGCTGTCTGATTGGGGGGGGGGGGGGCTGTCCGGGGTGGGTGGGGGTTGTTCAGTGGGTGCGGGTGGGGGGGGGTGTCTGAGGGGTGGGGTCGTCCGGGGTAAGGGGGCCTGTCCAAGGGGTTGGGGGGCTATGAGGGGGTGGGGGGTGTCCGGAGTGCGTTTTCAGCCACTGTAGTCACACGACACCACCGATTGACGTTTCTTCTAGCCGACCATTCCAAAATGAACCAAATCTTTGTTGTTATCCAATTTCATGGTATTCTGAGGTCGTTCATCCGGTTTTGACAACCCCACACACGCTTTTCAAGTCCACCAAACACCTAAAAAAATATTCTACCATGATGTGCCAACCGCACATCCAAATGACGTGTCATCTTTTTTTAGACCTTATGAATAATAATTAGGGTGTTTTCATGTGAGTTCAAGTCATTTTGATATCGTTCGGTATGTATTTGACCGTAAAACACATGTTATGGTCGTTTACGACACATGTAGTATGTTTTTGGCCACCGCGGTCACACAACACATTTGATTGATGTGATGCCTACATGACCATTTCACAATTCACCCATCATTTGTTGTCGTCCGATTTCATGGCATTCTGATGTTGTTCGGCCAGTTTCGACAACCCCAGGTACGCTTTTCAAGTGCACCAAACACCTAAAAAACACATATTCAGCTGTGTTGCACAAACTGAATGTTCGAAAAACATGTTTTCTCCTCATACACCTCACGAATAATAATAAGGGTGTTTTCATGTGATTTCAATTTATTCCGATGTCGTTCGGTATGCATTTGACCGTTAAACGCGTGTTTTGGCCATTTACGACATGCGGAGTGCGTTTTCAGCCACCATGGTCACATGAAACCTCTGATTGACGTTTCATATTGCTGACCATTTCACAATTCACCCACCCTTTATTTTTGTATGATTTCAGGGCATTCCATGGTCGTTCGTCCGGTTTTGACCACCCCACACACGCTTTTAAAGTGCACTGAAGACCTAAAAACCACATATTCAGTCATGCCACGCAAACCATGTGTCTAAATGACGTGTTATCTCCTTTACACCTCATGAATTTAAATTATGATGTTTTGGGTGATTTCAAGTCATTCTGATGTCGTTTAGTATTCATTTGACTGTTAAACGGATGTTTTGGCCATGTATGACACGCAGAGTGCTTTTTTGGCCACCGTGGTCACACGTCACCACTGATTGATGTTCCTTCTAGATGAAAATTTCACAGCTCACCCACCCTTTTCTTTCATCCGATTTCATGTCATTATGAAGTCGTTCAGATGGTTTTGACCACCCCATGCAAGCTTTTCAAGTGCGCCGAACACCTAAAAAATAAAAATTCAGTCATGTCATGAAAACCACATGTCTGAATGACGTTTCGTCTTTTATTACACCCCAATAATAATATTTAGGGTGTTCTCGTCTGATTTCAAGTCATTATGAGGTCGTTGGGTATGTATTTGACCGTAAAACACATGTTTTGGCCATTTACGACATGCCGAGTGCGTTTTTGGCCACCTCGGTCACACGACACCTCCGATTGACGTGTCATCTGGCCGACCATTTCACAATTCACCCACCCATTGTTGTCTTCTGATTTCATTGCACTCCGAGATCATTTGGCTGGTTTTGACCACCCCACACACACTTTTCAATCGTGCCAAACACCTAAAAACACATATTCAGTCGTGCTGCGTAAACTGCGTGTCCGAATGATTATTTGCCTCCTTTTACACCTCATGAATAATAATTAGGGTGTTTTTGTGTGATTTAATGTCATTATAATGTCCTTTGGCATGCATTTGACCGTTAGATGCATGTTTTGGCCATTTACGACTTGTGAAGTGCGTTTTCATCCACCGCGGTCACACGACACATCTGATTGATGTGAAGTCTAGCCGAACATTTCACAATTCACCCAACCTTTGTTGTCGTCAGATTTAATGGCATTCCGAGGTCGTTCAGCCGGTTTTGACCACACCATGCACACTTTTCAAGCGTGCCAAACATCTAAAAAACACATATTCAGCTGTGTCATGCAAACCGCATGTCTAATTGATGTGTCGTCTCCTCGTACATCTCACGAATGACCCATTGATCATTGTGCTAACGTATCAATACAATCTGAATATGTTTGGTCAGTTTTCCATATTCTAGTTTTTTTTACATAAAATGGTGTCCATTTTAAACAAAAGAGAGACATTTAGTGTGATACCGGCCACACTGTGCCATGGATTGAGGTGGGATTGTCTTGTAGATGTCTCATATGACCATTGGATCATTTTTCTAAAGTATAAATAGAATAAAAATACGTTTGTCTGTTTTTCGTATGTTAGTTGTTGTTTTCACTTAAAATGTTGTCCATTTCAAATCAAAGTGAGACACTTTGAGTGATACCGTCCGCACCATGTCATGAATTGATGCGGAGTTGACTCGTACCCATCATAAATAACCAATGTATCATTTTTATGAAGTATCAAGACAATTCAAATAAGTTTGATCTGTTTTCCATATCTTATTTGTGGATTTCATTGTTTTATCCCACCAATAATGGCTAGCTCAGGTAACAGGTTTGGATGGACTTGGTTGGTCTGTTGAAATTTGGTATCAGAGGCCTTACTCAGCTAGAAGTGTGTCAAAAATTCCTATGTTGTTTTTATGTATTGGTTAGATAGTATTAGAATTGTTGGAATTTGGATAGTAGGTGCAGAAGTGGGGCCTGAACAACTCACTCCCATTATTGAATCAGAGTTGCAACAGGTGATGAGAAAAATGATTACAGATTCCAAGATCGATTTTTAGGATGTTTTGAATAAATCATATGGGGGGTTTTATTTAATTGAACTATCTAGAATGTCTGAGGACTTTTTTGTGTAAGTTCAGTTGAATAAACTTAGTGGGGAGTTTATTTAGATGGCCTTCTTCCAATTAACGGGTATTTCTCTTTAATTGTAGAATTCATGAATATTTTAAATTCCTTGTTTTTGAAATAATTGTTAAGTTTTTTTTGAGTTAGATTGTTTTTGAATTTTCTCGTAGCTGATTGGTTTCTGTCTTGTGTTTAGAAGAAAATTTCTACATGATGGGTTCTTTGAAATATAATATGGTTAACCACAATGTAGGTCATGCAGGAAGATCCTCCAACATACCCATCATTGGATGAGGTAAAGATCCATATCATTCAGACTCTAGGGTCATTGGTCACAATAATCCTAGGATGGAAAGTCAATCAAGGATTGGGATTTACCAAGTATCATCCACGTGTATTCTATATTGATAGTGGACAACACAATTCTATGGAGTGGTTTGAATTGATTGAAAGGGTCTTCAAATTTTTTGAAGATCCATAAGTATTATCATGTGGGGTTTTCCATGTATATTCTTGAGGGACCAAAATGAATATGTTGGTAATATATAGTGTAGGATAAGTTTCACAATGGTCTTACCTTGGTTCCATTGAATAAGTTATTTAACCAGCATTTTATCATGAAACTTTACACGTGTAAAATACTTGGGAGTTTTTGAAGTTGGAGAAAGTGAAGTGTACTCTTCTAGAGTTCTCCAACCACTTTGTTGAGTTGGTGAATATTGCACAAGATCTTTTCAAAAATGATTACATAAAATATTATAGGTTTGATATTGTACTAAGGGATGATGTTTGGTTAATTCTAGTTCTTTTTAGCCTTCCAACCTTCCTGGAGGTACTGGATAATGATTATTTTGATAAAGAAGACATATTTGGAAGGATATACTTGGGAGTAGCTTTATTGGATGCAATAATTATTCAATGTTCTTATTCTAGTTATAAAAGAAAGTAAAAAAGTGTCCAGTGTTCTACAGGACATATTCAAGGGGCTTCTATAAAAAACCAACATGTTATTTTCTAACCATGAGGCATTGTCTTTTTCTACGCTGATTGGGGTTCTGAGCTCTGAACAAGCCCCAAAAGCCCCATAAACCATTATATCATCATTAGGATTCCATATTTGGTCAAAAATAAAGATTTATACTGAATTAAATAATATCCATACTAGAGTGAAAAACCAGGTTAAAAAATAAAGAGTTATATAGAATTCAAAAATGTAATGGATCAGTCTGCCCCTGATCACCATCACCATCACCACTATCATCCTTAGCCTCATCCTCACCACCATCTCTATCCACATTGTTGTTCATTTCATCATCCCCATGCTCATCCTCGGCCCCATCCTCACCCTCGGCCCCATCCTCGGCATCGACCCCATCCTCCCCCTCGTCCTTATCCTCATCCTTTCCCTCGTCCTCTTTAGCATCTTTGTCATCACCAGGAAATTCATCATCTCGACTACCACTATAACTTCTTCATGGTGCATTGGATAATTCACCCATAGACAACATATATGTCTGACAAGCCGCTTTGGCCTTTGGTGGAAGTGATGAAGATAAAGCATTGACCAGTTTCATAAATTCTTTCTCCCTCGTTTGAACATATTCTTCCAACTCGGTGACCCTTTTATTAGACTGTCTTGCATGCTCCTTGACCTGTTTCAACTTGGTGGTACTATAATTAATACCTCGAGAAGAACAATACCTTATCGAGACTATATTCTTACCAGGTCGGCAGCGTACTCGGCCAAAGTGATCATCTCCCAAAACCAGATATAAATGATCATGTGGCCGTAAATTGAAAGGCTTTTGGGCATCAAAGGCCTCTAAAGCAGCCTGTTAAAAATATTAATAGATTATTTAATTTCAAAATAGATATTAAACATTTAAATAAACAAATTAAAACTTATAATGTTTTCTTGTGTCTTTTCATTAACCACAGTTCCATCTTTTTTCCTTCTACTCGAGCCAAACAATTTTTCATGAGGGTTATGTCCATCAATATTCAATTTGTGCTTCTGTAATGACATTGAAACAATATAATGTGCAAGTATAATCATATATTAAATATTCAATAAATCAAAAAATTTATGTATGAAAAAATAAAAAGGGCATGTCCTAAAGAAAAATTATAAACAACTATATTGTACCAGCTGCCTCTCATGATCAGACATAGTAGTGCGCCCCAATGTGTGGAGGTATTACTTTGAATAAATTTATTTTTGTTTTTTTTTTCAGAATATTATTAAATAATGTTTAATAACAAATATCATTATATTAATTCAAAATATGAAAACCACCAATTAAATACCTCAAATGGGATTAATACATTAAATTTGGTAGTCGTCCAATGGGTAATCATTTGGAGATATTGCTCTATCGGGCAGTTATCCATGATAGGTAATTTCTCCAACATTGTGCACACTCTATCACACCAGCCGACATACATAACAGGCTTATAAGCTCTCCAAATTTCTCCTGGATCCTCTAAATGTGTTGGTCATTCAACTTCGCCACCAGGGAAGTTAAACCGAAGCTGACACCCAATAGATCAATTCATATAAATACAAAAATATACAATATTAATTCCAATAGATTTTTTACCCATAATTGTTCCCACACATTATCCTTGACTTCGTGTAGAAGATGTCTCCAAGAGAGAGGGCTGACCGGAATAATGTCAGAGTATTTGGCTAGCACCGCCAAAACCCCCCGACATTCCTACCTAGATTTATCAATCATCTGTCCACCATCATTGTATTACACCACCAACTATGTCTGGTGGTTCTATACATCATGCAAGCGAGTATGCCCCCTCCCCCTCCTCCTATCTGTAGATGAATCTGTTATTAATGAAAAAAAATATCACTACAAGTTATAATAAAAATAAATTTTGGTATAAAATTTTTTTAGAGTTATATAAATATACATATGGTAGTTGGATCAATGGGTGTCCCTAGATGTGCAGAAGCTGAAGGAATACACTGTATAGGTGTAGTGTCCCTTAGTTTACGCTGCTTAACCACATACTATGTCAGAGCAGAAGTTGAATAAGGTGTAATATAATTTCTCGGATATAATGAACAAGAATAAAAAGATGTTGGCCCAGACGTCTGGCCAACAGGTAGTGTAAAAATCAGAGGCCTAAATATCTCGTGTGTCCCTAATAACACATCTGGATCAAAATGGGGCATAGAAGATATATCTGTGGTAGGGGCATAGGCCAATCAGGTACGACCAGTGGATCATCTAACTCTCACACCACAAGCCCTCATACCACCGGCCTCAGTACTGGGACCACCAGATGATCGTCTAACTCTGACACAACCCCCTCCTACAACCAGCCTCTGTACTGGGAGTAATATCAGGCTCCTGGTCAGATATCTCTCATATAGGGGGCGGATCCTAAAAAAAAGTTTAACACAAAAGTAAACACATGATATTATAAGTTATTGAAATATATATATTTGAAATAAAATACTCAAAACAGGGATGAGTGGAGGAACACCCTTCTGTGTTATGTGACGATTATTTTATGTTATCTTTTTCTACCGCCTCTCTTCAATGGGTGTCAGTTCCTGCAATGAAAACAAATATGGAAGTAATTAGAAATAGATATCTAATTTGTAACCCAGAAAACAAAATATAGAAACACCATTCTAAAAAAAAGAAATAGAAGATTTATGTTGGGTTGAAGGAAAGTACTAGGATACAAACTCTGAATGATGCAGGGGAAACATGTAGGTGAGAACACGACTATATGATTCTATATATTTTCCACCACAACTTCAGGATCACAATCAACTCTGACAATTGAGCTATTGAAGTCATAATAAGTAATAAATGTATTGATTCCAATTGCAGTAGGGATAGTGTCAACTTCATCATCCCCATCATCAAAAACATGTCTGCGATTTAATTTAATAATTACACCGAATTTAGGATGACGATGATCTTTGAAATAAATAAAAATTTCAGCATTGATGCCAATACATATGGTTCATCAGTGGAAATAGTGCAAGTCATGTCAATACCTCGAAATCCACAATCATCAATAAAGGTTACTTTCCTCATAATTGAATCAAACCATTGACATTTCATCATCGTGACTCGACCATGGGAGTAATAATACAAAATTGTTATTTTCTCCATGACTCCATAATAAGCTACATTTTCAAAACAAGGTTTATTATCCAATGAACATTCAAAACATCATGTTGTGGAAGTTAGCATAATACCATCATGTTGTGTTCTCATTTTTCTTGCTCATTCTGTGATAATAAATTTGTATCCATCGATCATAAGTGATTTACAAGAACGAACCATGGTATTGGGACCAAAATCCAAAGATATTATTACCTCATAAACAAAGTCTACAGGAAAACTCGATACCTGAAATATAAAAAAATAGTAAAATTAATTAAATATTATTTTTATTTAGTTATTACAGAAATATATTTACCTTCAATTTCAAGCAAGCAGAAAACCCTTTGTTATGCAAAGTCTTTTTCCTTATCGAAGTTAAAGAACGATTCTTTCTATATATCAATTATTTATGTTCTCTGTAGATAAAAATAATAATAGTTTAAAAAATATTTAAAATTAAAAGAGATAAGATAATAGATACATGTACAATCTACTTACTTTATATACTCATCGAACAAATCACAATTGAACAACATTGTGCGATGTTCCATCGCTCGCTCTTCAAGGCTTAATGTTGTAAATGTATATGATCTCGGAATTCCCCCAGTCTGAGGAAGTGATGGAAAACTGGGTTCAATTTTCTCATACTGGTCTCCTTTATTTCTCATTGTTCTGTTTATTCTCGTAGTAAGATCAGATAAATACATTTAGAAGAAATCCATACATTCTTGAGCCAAGTAACCATTCACAATAGAACCTTCGGGATAATTCTTGTTCCGAACATAAGATTTCATTGTGTACATGTTTCTTTCAGTTGGATACATCCAACAGAAAACAATGGGTCCTCCAAGAAGTATTTCGGTCAGAAGATGGATAATCAGATGCAACATGCTTGTAAAAAATGATGGAGGGAATATTTTCACTAACTCTCACAAAATTTATGGTGTCTCATCCAACAGTTTTTGCAAAAGGATTTGGAAAACTTTTTAGCACAACGATCTCTAAACAAATCGCACAACTGAATAACTGAAACTCTTAAATTATTGGACAAGATAAGATAGATTGATATTGGAATCAACTCATGCAAAAGGACAAGATAATCATGAGTCTTTAAAGATCTCAAATTCAAATATATTTTGTTGACCCATTTTGATATATTGCTTGAATATCCGTCAGGGACATTAATAGCCTCTAGAACTTCCACAAATTGATTTTTTTCAGTAGATGTCATCACATAAGAAGCACATGGAACTTACCATTTATTTTCATTCATACTGAAAGGATGCAATTCTGGTATGATCACCCAATCTACTAAGTCACGCCGAGAATGTAAATAATATTTTCTCTTCCCCTTGACCTTTATAATAATCGAAAGCAACATTTCACATATATTCTTTTAAATGTGCGTTACGTCTAAGAAATGATGATACAAGTTGGTTGATCAATAAGAAAACTCAAATAATATACCCTTCTTCTTCTAATTGTAAGAGGTGTTATTGGAAACATTTTTCCTCTTTCTATATTTCTTCACACCCTTCCGAAATTAATAACTGAAATATTTCAATTCATTAAGCACATCCGTTCCAGACATATGCTGAGGTGGATCGTCAGTCTCCATGATATTTTCAAATCATCGATGATTGTTTCTATATGGATGGTTCATTGTCAAGAATCATCATGTCTCATAAAACTAAAACTATGACGATATTTCAGTATTCTCGATCGAGTATTCTTCATACAAATAGGACATGAAAATTTTCCTTTTGTGCTCCATCCAGACATCATTGCATAAACAGGAAAATCATTGATCATCCACATAAGCACAGCATGAATTTGAAATATGTATTTCAAACATGCATCATATGTGGGCACAACCACATGCCAAATTAGTTTCAACAATTTTATTATAGGTTTCATGTATACATCTATATCATTGTCACGATCAGAAGGGCCAAATATGAGTATAATCAAGAAAATGTAAGGCTTTTTCATACACAACCATGTGGTAAGGTTATAAATATGTATGAAAACTAGACACATGCTGTGCAAAGTAAGCATCTTCCCAAACAGATTAAAACTTTCACATGAAAGACCCAGTCTCACATTAGGCACGTCGGCTACAAATTCAGGATATCGAGCATCAAATCTCGGCCATGAATATCCATATGTAGGGTGAACCAACTCTTCATAATTAATTTTTCTCTCGGTGTCATGCCATAACATTTTGACTGATATTTTATCATACATGAAATGGTTATGTAATCTAGGGATCAATGGAAAGTTCCACATTACTTTTTGTGGAACACGAGACGGTGTTCCATCATCTTTTGGCTTCCATCGAGAGGTCCCATATTTGATACAATCATTTCTTTCAGCAGTTTCCACCCAAAATAAGCTGCAATCATTCAGGCAAGCATGAATATTTTTTTTTGAGAATCCAAGTTCATCAACTAACTTCCATTCCATATAGTGGTTTGAGGGAATATCTGCATCATCTGGATGTAATTCCTTCATGAAGGTAAGAATGCAATCGATTGCAGTATTTGAAAGCCCATACATATGTTTCCCATGAAACAATCGGATTAAAAATTCCAAATTTTTCTTTTTATCACATTGTCGATATACTGGAGTCGTCGCAGCATCATTCAATTTTTTCACCCTATCATCACATCATTTTATTGGATGCATCATGTGTGATTATATCGAAATATTATTGGATGGACATTATTTCCTTCTCATGATGCCGAATAAATGGAAACTGATCATATATCAAACTCTTCAATTCAGTCCTATCATTTAGATCATCAACATTTTTAGATTCCATTTTCCCTCCATTGTGATAGAACAAATAATAGTTAATTTGGGAACCATATTTGGTTATATGGTAGCTAACTGCTTCACGACTTAAATAAGGTCTTCCAACACAATTAGAACATGGGTAGTGCCTGTGACCTCTATCTGAAGCCTTGTAAAATGAAAAATCTAAAATGTTGTTCAAATTATTTTGAAAATCAGTTGAAATCCAATCCGTTTCGTACATCCAACTTCTATTCATTCTATAAAAAAATTGCAATAAGTCATTTCAAAGCAATTCAATAATATTTAAGTTAAATGAAAGAAATATTCAGGTAAATGATAATTTTTTACTTTATATAAAATCATCACTGGCACATTACTCTATATGAGAATCATATTAATAAATAAAACAAAATACTTTGTATATAAGAAAATAAGATACAGAATTTCTAATGCCTATATTCAAGGATTTACCAATAAGATATTCAATGTGGATCAAGGAATACATAATCCTTAAGGGTCTTGTTGGGAGTACATGAGTTTTATAATTTAACATCTTCAGATAGGTCAGGATGAGGAGTAGGATGAAAATCACATCAAAAGTAGTAATGGACTCATAAAGTTTCACCTTAACAATGCATTAAAGGATCCTAGGTTTGGGGCCATAGATCATAGGTTGGTAGGGTGTATTCATTGAATCATGCCCCAATTGATTTTGGAGAGGGACCTTCAATAGTTATAGGTATGGATTTGATTAGAAACACATATAAAAAGGATATCCCAGAATTGTGACATCCCAAACCAGGATGCAACTCATTAGTGACCCGAACACAGATGGCCACATGGACTCAAGCACATCTACCAAAATTCCAAATGTTATGGAATAATAGTGAGAGCCTTTGGTATGTCTGGGGGATACTATTCCCTCATTACCTAAGTTGCACAATTTCAATATTATTAGTTAAAAAGTATAAGAAAGATGACAATGGGAAAATATTGGAAATGGATGAAAATAACCAAATCATTAATACCAACTAATAATAGAATCATAAACTGAATGATTGAAATGTATGTCATGTATCAATAATAAAAACATAGTTACAACTAGTAGGAAGTAGTACTATGCAAGAGGCTCAATAAATTCTAAAATTTGACCTAGATTCTTGAGCTACAACCCAATCATATAATACATGCTCCATCCTATGTCGTGTGAGTAGTTTTTCATCTATAAAATGGTTATTCCCCGTATCTCAAAATATAATCATGTAGTTTATACAGGTACCCAATGGAATCTCAAATAATGTGTGAGATACAATTCTTGTAGGTGACCACCGAGAGCTCTATAACTATCCAGTCTATTTGTATAACATTTTAATATAACGATATGATAAATTAAAGCAACAACTAAAAAATATAAAAGGGTTTTCTATGGTTCTGGAGAAAAAATCTAAAAGGGTTTTCTATGAATTATTTTCATAAATAAAGAAGGATTACTACATGGGAGAAGGAGAGGCACCACCAAGAGTTCCCTTTGTAGATATTTGATTCATAAAGAACATTGGATTGTATAGTTAAGTATTTCTTATTTCATCTATGAAAAATAATTTGGGACCACATACTATTTTTCAAAGTTGAAGAAGATACTCGATATGTTCTATTTTTCAAAGGATAAGTGAACAGTGCTTCATTTTATATATATAATGATTTTGATAGAAACAGGATACATACTTGTTATGTAACACACATAGTGTACAAAAATCAAGATGAATAAGATCTTCATGTTTGATGTGATCTTGATGAAAATGAGTGATTTTCATGAAATACTTTGATTAAATATTACAAACAATTTATTATGAGTTCATATACATGAAGCTGTAATATTTGGAGCATTGAGATTAAGAAAAGAACTATGAATCTTTAAAACAAGAACACAAGAAAGAGACCATGCTCTTATAAATTTATATGTGCAATGAAAAAATTAATTGGATAATGTGTACATTGATGTAGTGATTTGAGTACACAATCCGTGAAGGGAGTAGTGAATCATACAATTCCCCAAAATCCCTAGAAATAGGGAAAACTGATGTGATATTTCAAAATGGTGAAATAAATGGAGAAATGTTGAGAATAGAAGGATATCCTTAGATATTACGATAAGAGGTTGAAGGGGTATAACCTGAATGGGGGAATTGCATTAAATCAGATGGAAGAGGTTCACCTGGGCGGGAGCTTCTGGGAGTCGGGACTGTGCTTCTGGAAATGGGGCACTTCTGGGAGTTAAGGGGTTCTGTTTGAGTGAATTAGGGGGGGGGGGGGGGTTCCCAATGGATTTTAATAACCATTGGGAAAAGAATGTATTTCCCAAAGGTTTCTTCAAACCATTGGGAAATCCCTCCCTAACCACACCTTTACTAATAGTTTATTAAAATAATTGGTAAAGGACATCTATACCAACAGTTCTTTTGAACCATTGGTATAAAAGTGTTATAAAATCTAGCCTTTCCAGTAGTGTCTTGACTTAACTCAAGATTATGTAATGTTTAAGGCTGAGTCCATATAGAAAAGGATCCCTCTCATCATTTAAACATAAGTAGGGAAGTATGGGGGATGTAAGAAATCATACCCCAATATTATTAATTTAAAGTAAAAGGGTATAAAAATATAATCAATGTTGGACAAAAATGAGAAAGGAAGAAATACATTACATGGATATGTGATCCCAAATGTCTTAGTAGAAGCTTGATAGAGGATTATAGGGAGCTTGGGGTGCCTTGAGAGGATTATGGAGGAAGGAGGTCAATGTTTTTTCTAGAAAAAAAGTTTTTTAGGGAATATGAATGGGAGATCAAGTGGGTTTAAATAGGAAAGGATACTGAATTCATTATTATTTAGGTGTGGGACACTACACATTAAACTAATCAAACCACAAACCATACCATGGATTTTCCACATGTATTTTTCCATAAAGGAGTGTAAAACATAATTTTATAATTCCAATGTCTTAACTTATTAAAATATTATTCTTGCTTATGTGGAGGTGAGTCACACTCTCCAAGAAATCATTTTAAAAAGTTAAGATAATTTCTGGTCTTGGAGGGTCCACTAAGGAAGCATAAAATTAATCAAACAAATATAAAATCACATTATTTTAAATATGAAACATATATTAGCCGAAAATACTTTTTATAGCGTTTTATAACATCACTGTTAGGTCATTGTGATGTCATAAAATACATTATATATAAATATGGAATTTAATTTTTACCCAAAAAATTAGACTCTCTATAAATATTATGAAAATTTTACCATTAGATAAATTCGACATCCTAATTCCAAAAATAATATTCATATTATCTAAATAAATTTCTAAATATGTGAATTTTTACTTTTAAATTATGAACTGATATTTATTGAAAATTCAAGGGTTTTGACAATAATAGTTCTCAAAACCATAATAAAAAATACAACTGTATTCATAAAAATTATACAATCATTTATATTTAATAAAAGGTATTTTAGTAATAATATTTAATTAAAATATTATTTAATTCAAAAATCCATTAATTCATAAAAATAGATTTCCTAATTAAATATTAACTAGAAAAACTATTTGTTCTTCAAAAATGATTTACAAATTAATAGTAATAAAATGATTGTATATTTTTTATACAGAAATAATGAAAAAAATATAGTTCTAGGGACTTTTTACATAACCCCTTATAAAACCCACATAATATATATGGGTGAGTTATGCGATGCTGAAAAACTCTAGGGATGGTTTAGATAACCTCGTTCGAGAGGTAATCTCTAATCACTTCCACTTCTCATATAGGTGATTCTGTTCAATCTTAACATGTTAAAAATGTGATTGGGATTGGATCAAAGAGAAGACCAGTGACACCACCTGATTTTTGAGTTGTAAAAAATGGGATTTATGGTTCCATTTTATTAGATGAGGCCATCACTTCCCTTTCCTGAGTAAATTCTACATTTTAAAGCCCTATATTTAACCTAATCATCTGATAACTGTTCAGCGAATATATTAGAAATGGTAAAAATTCTTTAAGGTATTTTAAAATCCAAATACATTAATCCAAGGAAGATATATTATTTATATAACCATTTGACATAATAATACATTTAATTAGTTCAAGATAAATTTTAATTAATAAAAGTTTGGGTCACTACAATGGTTCATGATAGAGTGGTATTCGAGATGATGGTTGAGATATATGATAGATTTTGATGTTAAGAATGATGATGATTGCATGGGGTAGCATAGAAATAGTGCCAGTTTACATTCTTGTGTGACATAGGCTAGAAATATTGGATATGACATGTAATTTTTGGGCCTCGGTGATCTAGTGAACAAACCCTGAGCTTATCTAATGACCAAGAGAGAGAACCCGATTTCTGGGTAGAAACCTAGGAGAAGTACATGCATCATAATGAATTGTTCTCTTGTTTGAATTGGTTTTTTTGGTATATTTTAAATGAATATCCAATTGAGTTAAATGTATTAAAATGATTCTTAACAAAAATCCATGCAACCAGACTTAAGAAATCATTGGTCACCTTTTATATGTGGGCCATGTTCGTCGTGAGTATGTGGCATAGGAATTTGAGGTTCATTAGGCTGATCTGATTGATCACCATAGGTTTTATCTGGTTAAGGAGGATGTTCAGTGGTTGAGGATGTTTTTTTATTTCCAATAATAGGGGAAGTAGGCTTATGCATCATCAAGGGGAGATAGAGCAGGTACAAGATGACCCCAAGATGTTCCTCATGTTCAGGAACCATTACCATATAAGGTCGTGGATGTCATATTAATCAAAGAGGTGGAAGATTTGGGAATAGTTAGTTATACATAGTGGATGCAGTAGTTCCATAGGGTACATAAATCATCATAGGTACGATCTATTTGTTTATTACTCTTGTTTATACCTTATTTTATTTTGGATCTTTGCACTCCTTTCGTGCACCCTATCTATCCCAGAATCAGGGACTATACGTAGAGTTTCTTCACATACCCTTGGCCTAGACTATGATATTCAGAGACCATGTCATCTTATTTGATGTTTTTTGGGGCATAGACTGTTGATGGACCTACAACAGACCCAGGGGTATCTTCTATTGCTATAAATTTAGTCTTGAAATGTAACCCTTAGAATTGACTGGTTGTATTTTGTAGGTACTATTATTGACTGATTCCATAGGAGATTCATGTTTTTTGATGTTCATGATCAACATGATGTTTTCATCAATGAGATGAGTTTTCATATGTGCAGTCAGTGTGTCGAGACCATTATTTCCTTTAGGGACGAATTATTGGTGGAATCAATAGACGATAAGATGTTAAATGATCTTAGGGTCATTGGGGAGTTCAAAGATGTTTTTTCCAAGGAGGTTGGGATGATACCCCCTTGAGGCGATGGTGATTTTGTGATAGACTTGGTACCAAGTTCTTCTCCAATTATTATAGATCCATATTAGATGATAAATTATAAGTTGTGGGATTTGAGTATTTAGATAAAATATCAGATGTAGAAGTGTTTTATCTGTCCCATTGTGTCACCATGGGGTGATGTAGTGTTCTTTATCAAGTGGGTTGATGGTATTATGAGTTTTTTTATAGAATACTAAAGGTTTAATCAGGTGATGGTAAAAAAAATTTACCCACCTCCAAGGATAGATGATATAATTGACCCATTTATAGGGTTGAGTTGGTTTTCTATGATCGATCTACGTTCGGGATATCACGAGTTTTGGGTGAAGAAGGGATAATTCCTGAAGAGTACCTTCAGATATAGGTATTGTCACATTAAATTTGTAGTCATTCCATTCAGTGTTATGAAAACACAAGCTATTTTCTTAGGGATTACGAACTCCATGTTCCCAAAACTCCTTGACCAATTCATTATAATATTGATAAATGATATCTTTATCTACTCTAAGGCAAAGGAATAACATGCTGAGCATATTTGAACATTCTTAAATGTTCTTCAACAGCACAATAATTATGTAATGTTTTCAACTTTACATTCCAGATGTGAGAAGTGAAATTCATGGATAATTTACTGTCTCGTAAGGGTTTGTCAGTTTACCAATCGAAGGTAGAAGCAATTGTTTCTTATGTGGGAAACAAGAATGCGGCAGAGGTTCACATTTTTCATCATCTTGCAAGATATTATGGAAGGCTTATACCTAATTTCTCTTGAGTTTCATTACCATTAAAATATATTAATAGGATGGAACAAGCTATTTTGGGAAGTTATCAATGCTAGATAGTGATCAGTAAACTAAAGGGATATTTGGTTAGTTTAGCAGTGCTCTGGTTTCCGATGGAAGGTGTGATGTTTGAGGTTTTTTTATGCTTCCATTATGGGATTTTTATGCATGCTGATGCAACAGTGCATGGTGATCTCTTAAGGATCTAGGCAGTTATATCCCCATGACTGTATCTATGGAACCCATGATCTATATCTATATATATATATTTGTTTGTGCTAAATTTGTGGCCATTATACCTCATTGGGGATCTCTTTATAGTCTTCACGGATGATAAAGGCTTTGTGTATGTCTTTTTCCCAATGTGATCATAACCTGTGGTAGTGGAGGTGGATGGAGTATCATAAAAATTAAGATTTTGATATCTCCTAAAACTTACTAAAGTTGTATTATTTTTCTGATTCTTTGATCTAGAATCTATGTAAGGATGTTACTATAGTGTTTGGGGATGCATGGAGAGAAATTGAGGAGTAGTAAGCCTTCCACTTAGATGTAAGGGTGGATAGTGGTAGAGGTTGTTTGTTTAATATTTTTTTCTATATTGTACGATCTAAAAGGTGGAAGAGTCACAATGGGGAGACTCAGAGGCATAGGTAATGCATGATCATGTTGTCCATGATGATTCCCTAGAGGGAAGGATGGAGGATGGTGGGAATTGGATTTGGTTTTGAGGAAGGCTATTTTTTCCCGCAGCAATGCATTAGGGAGTTCTTCTTGAGTTACATATATCACCTTTGGAAGTATATTAAGGAATTTATAATATGTACCATTGCTTTAGGATGTAGTTTTGGTGGCTTAGGCTGAAAAAATTTGTGGTGGAGTATATTGTGAAGTTCATTGTTTCCCATCAAGTAAACTCCATGCATCATGTTTCTTATGGTTTACTACAACCCTTTGATGTTTCCTCATAGAAATGGGATGACATCTTGATGGATTTCATCAATAGTTTACCCAAAATTCAAGGAGGGTGTGATGTTATATGGGTATTTGTGGATCTAATGACAAAATTTCCCACTTCAATGCAATAAAGGTGTTGGTCATAGTAGATTCTTTAGCTAAGAGGTATGTGGATGAGGTAGTGAGTTTTAGTGGAGTTATGTAGTAAATTTTCTCGAATCGGGACACACATTTTACCTCATCAGTCTAGAAGGGATTTTCTCATTCTTTTGGCACTCATTTATGCCTCATCACTTATTTCCACCCTCAGATAAATCAGAAAATATATCAAAATATACAAACATATGAGGATATAATGTGGGCATGCATCTTTGATTTTGGGTTATCTTGGGATCAATACCTTCCATTGGAAAATATTTCTTATACTAATAGCTACCAATAATACATTATAATGGAAAATTTTGAATCATTGTACAGACAACCATGTCGTTCTCCATCATGCTGGATGGAGGTTTGGTAGGCATCCACACTTATTCCTAATGTGGGAAGATCATGATAGATAATGTTTATCTTGATCATGAGAGGGTGAATTTAGTAAAATAACAATGAAATTCTTATGTCAATTGTAGGAGGAAACCCCTAGAGATTGAGTTTGGACACAAACTATTCATAATGGTTTCCCCTTGACGTCAATAGTGGGGGTTTGGCATAGGGAGTAAGATTTCTCCCATGATTGTTTGTTTCTTTGAGGATTTGGGGAGAGTTTGTGGAGTGGGGTCCAAGTTGGATTTCCCACAGAAGTTAGAGAGGATCCATGACATATTCAATATCTATTATCTTCATTGGTATATTCACAATTAATCACATATCATTGACTATAGAGAGTTGAATATTGAGGATTGTGTGATGTTTTTGTAGCGGTCAGTCGAGATCTAGGATCATTTGGAAAAGGTGTTATGTGGACATAAAATTTCATTGTTTTCTGTTTTGTGGAGGCATTATGGTTAGGAGGAGAGTAATTTTGAGTTATAACAACATATTCATACCTAGTACTTAAAGTTGTTTTGAGTTATTCTCTTCTCTATTTTTCATTATGATGTGTTTTTTGAAAAAACAATTATGAGATGAGATGATTTCCATAGTTTGTGATGTGTGTGGTGCATTGTGTGATAAAGTACTGACAAAGGAAAAGGGGAAACCCAATTCATAATCAATATAAATTAAATATGATGTGATTAAATAGTTCTGGAATATTAGGGCCTCCAATATTAGATTATATCTCAGCAAGGAGGATGATATTCTTTTATTCATGTGTTCAAGATAATTTGGTTTGTTGGTCATAGTGTTTTTTGTTCTGGATAATATAGTATGAGATGGCTATGTAGTCCTTGTGTGGCTATGTAGTTGTTTGAGAGGACTAAGCATCTGGTAATGGTGTTGTGGCTATGTAATGTGTTTTATGGCCATTTGGTTTAGCATGTTTGGTTTGGTGGGAGAGTTTTAGGGGTGATGATTCTCTAGAGAGGTTACTCACAGGGGGGGGGGGCTGACCCTTCTTTCTTCTTGACAGAGTATTAGAATCATAAACGAATGAATCATTTCTATGGTATCTTATGTAATGGTATGTTTCCTCACGGTCTATTCCTTTGCTGGTTTTTGTGGATGGAGGTGTTTGGGGGAGGTTTTTGGAGTTTACTTTGGAATTTGGAGGTGGATTTGATTTACTCCCATAAATTCTTGTCGTGTATGTTTGTTACATAATCTGAATGTTGGTTTCTTGGCTGTTACAAGGATAATTCATGACATGTATGTTTTTAAGGTTAAATAATAATAGGGAAATTGATTTTTTGGAAGAACCTAGAAAACTAGGATTAGATGATGTGAAAAGTGATTAAACATTGTGTAATTCTCTAATGTTTTATAGTTTTAGAGGTTTTATCTGCTAGACTTTTCTTCAAACCCTATGTCCAGTGGATCATATCTCATTACAAGAATAAAAAAATATCTTTTTGTGTTTGGAGATTCTCTTTAATAGGTATCAATCCTTTGGATTCCGTCTTCAATATGTGGTGGGTTCTCCTATTGTTCTCATATATTCCCTTCTGTTATTATTTAGGGATTTTATACAGAGTTGTTTTTTGGTTTTGTATGTGTGTTGGATTGAATTTTGATGGTATTTGGATGTGATGATGGTTGATATGTGGTTCCTCATGGTGTAATTGTGGTTTATAGTAGTTCTTCTTCACACTTAAGTGTGCATCGAGTCGAAAAAGATTCATTGAAGAAGGGGTTCCCTCATTTCCCTTTATTGGGTACCATTCTTGAGGGGTTTTGTTTCTTTTACCTATGGGTTGTGGTTTTTTTGGATTAATTAATGATAAATAATACGTTTAGTTGAAAATGAAAGGGGTGAAGGGGTTTGATCTGCATGATTTTATAGTGTGATAATTTTTTTCTTGATATTGTGGAATGTATAGACTTGATGTCCCATTGAAAATTGTGTCCTTTAGTGGATATTTGTTAGGCTAGAAGATTTTTGATGGTACTGATATGCCTTTTTTGATTATTGTGATATCACACTATAATGAAAATTGATTAACCACTTATATTGGGATAATAGAATGGTTTCCCCACGATTTTTACCTGTGTGATAACACCCCAAATAAATAAAATGGATTGTGATAAAATATCCTTTGTAAATCTGAAAAATGATATTGATGTCTAGTGAGGGGTACATATATGATTTTGGGACAACGAAGTGTGGTTGGGGCATTTTGGGATGATAGTTTGTGAGAAATTAATTTAGGGCATTGTGGCTGTGGTTTTTTCTATTATTATTGGGTGTTAAGGTGTGTTTGTTGGGGGTAACATGATGTTTGTGAGATATGGCCTCAATCTACTAGATTCATGTGTAGTGTTAGAATAAATCAATGTATAATAATGATTAATATGGATTTGTTTGCTTTGGTTAATGTAATGTAAAAATTTTAATGGAAAATTAAATAATTGGTTGTGTGATTTAATGTGGTTGATGCTAAATAATGAAATTATGGGTTTTCCGCCATATGAAATTAAATTTGCTAATACTTATAAATAAATTTAGAGGAAAAAAGAAAAGTGTGGAATTCATGGGTTGGTTAGATATTTATATGTAAACTCATAGGTTTTTCTTGTGTGATTTTCTCTATATATATGTATACACTATATATTCTTGAGAACTTTATATGCACCCCACCTATATTGATCACTATGTTCCAAATACCCACATAATTACATGGGGTATGTCTTTCCTAGTATACTGGTGGGAGTATGGATGGTTAGTCACCTTCTCTTCCCTACTCCCTCTTCAAGGTGATGATGGGCCACACTTTTTTGGGAATGATGTTATGAAATGTTGTATTTAAGTTTTCATCAAGAATAATTGTGATATTGTGTCCTAGGTGACTTTGTGATGAGTTAGGATGAGATTAACCATGTGTCTTCTGGATGAGATGTGATGTGTTGCAGGGCCCATATGGGTGTGGGCGAGATGTATTGTGTAGCCTAGGTTTTTGTGGGTGGGTTGTGTTGTGATTCCATAGTGTGAGAGGGTGGGACATGATGTGAGGCCCTGGTGTGAGCACGTGGGATGTGTTGTGAGGACTAGGTCTGTGCGGTAGGGATGTGGTTTGGTATATTCCGAAAAGGGGGGAGCACCAACACATTTTCCATTGGGGTGTCTAAGTGGATAATCAGTGAGAAAGAGGTGTTGGGTACACTATCATCGATGTGATTTATCTTATATTATATTACATGGCTTGCATTATTTGTCGATCATGCCTTGGTGGGGTAGGGTTTTATTATAATACAAGTATATGTGTTCTTTTTTCCTTCTTTTTTGTCACTGGTGCATTAGTATGATTCATTCACATGTTAATAAGAGACTTTTGTTTTCCTACATAATATACATGTGTGATCACCCTATGTAAATAAACAGTATTCAGTTTTCCAAAAGGAGTATATGGACTTTACTAAACAATACTATCTTTGACATTTGGATAGTTGTTGTGTCGATGCCTTAGATTTCATTTTGGTTATTTAAATTAGAGTCCTTTTTTTAACTATTTCATTTATCCATGCATGTGGTGCAGTTTTCAGATTCATTTATTTTATTTTGTGGAGTTGTTTTTGGAATATTCTACTTGTCTCTCAGTCCTATATTATTATAGAGGGTAATTCCACCCATAGTTGAGATTTTTATACAATCATTGGTTGTTTCCAACCAGGGGCCCACTGGAGGTGGGACTTGGGGGCCATTATCTCTCTCCCCTCATTGTGGTATCATTGAGGGAGGGGTCATGAAAATAATATTTAGTACACATAATGGTCTATATTCAGTTTTCTACAAAACACTTTTTTCTAAATATTATATATTTCAATTTAAAAGATAAAATCATAATATTTATATATTGAATTAGAATATGTGGGGATGAAGTTTAGTTTATAAATAATAATATTTTTCAATATGGGGTTCCTTTTATGTTTTAAGTACAATATAAATTAATTATTTTAAAAATTTGTACCATGGTAATAATCAAAATGGTAAAATGAAAAAAACTATTATACAAGTCTTGAAAAATGTTATAAACATGTGCTAAAAGTCATCGTTGAGGATTTTTCGATCCGATCTCCACCCAAAATTCATTATTATGAATCTTTATAGTAATTAACCAAGGAATAGTTTAATTATATCATGGATGTGTAAATGGTATTACAAAAAATAACATTTGTTCACTTATAAAATGGGATCACCTACACCATCCCTATTTATTGTTACATTAAAATTTCTATGGAACATAAGCCCATATTACCTCTCCTAAAGGAAAATTGTTCATCCGTAATACCATGGTATCTACATGTTGTCTTAAGGCCTAATTTTCCATATAGATCTCTAAGAGGTTATTATGTTTCTATCTTAAGTGTTTCATTCTCCCTAATACTTTATCTTTAATTATAATCCTAAAAATATATTATATCCATTAAAAAATAATTAATTCAGTATATGTTTTGAACATATATTTTATTATATTAATTGAAAAATAATTTCTTAATCCTCTCTATCTGCTAAGAAAAAAAGTGTCTTTAGTTAATTGCATGGTCTACCTCAATCACAAGGAAACGTCATCCTTTTTTTCTCCATCTATCATGGGTTTTTAATGATGGGATTAATGTATAAATATTATATCTATAATTTAACTTTTATTCTTAAATTTAAAATATAATATAACTTCATTCCTTCCCATTCATTGAGAAATGAATACATTAACCATGCATTGGCGGACTACCTTCTCCACAAAGTAACGTTTTTTTGTCATCATGATTTTTATTATTTCAAAAAACCACAAAAAATATGAATAATATAATAAAAATAAAAAAAATATTATCAAATTTTTTTTATAATGATCTTATACAATTCCAAAACCATAATAACCCATTAAGATATAGATTGTTCATGTTTGGGTTGGTTTAAACACTTTCTTGAATAATGTTATAAAACTCTATGATTTATGAATTTTGAAACATAAATAATATTATTATTATAAGTTAATGAGAATTTAATAATTTTTTTGGTATTATAATGGTTATATTATGTATTTAACATATTTTTAAAATATTATCTTTGGTTTTTAAAACTACAAATGTTAGCTGACACAAAATCATTTTTTTAGATAACATATGAATAGAATATATAATAAATCATCCATATTATATTAAATAGAGATTTATAATGGTATTAATAAGGTATTTAATTAATTTAATTGGATTATTTAGTATTTTGGAACACGGATGAAATGAATCTTGAATAAGGTGCAGATTTCTATTTGAATCTCCCATCATTGGGATAAGATTTTTTATTTTGAACCAATATTTATTTATAATTTGTAACTACTTACACATTGAATTATAATATCATAAATTATTATAGATATCAAAAAATCACTTACAAATATGATATTATTTTTTGTGGTCTATGATCGATATATTATAAATTACATAATGGTTTATCGAACCTAAATTTTCTTTTTGTAGTTTTATTGTTTCATCCCAAGATTAATCTTAAATTTAATATGGTATAACATATTTAAATATTAAGAAATAAAACTTGATAAAAATATTACTCATTTATCAATTTTCTTTCTTCTTCACAATGAAACAATGCTCTGAATATTTCACAATCTCATAAAAATAGTTTATTCTCCTGTTCTATGATTTCCCCTACTCAAAAAGTCATCATTTTTATTCTGAAAAATATTTTTATATTATGTAATGTGACCTAAGTGTTTCCCTATAAGCATTTATAAAATGAATTTTTATTATTCCTTTTAATTTTATGATATTTGAAATATAAGTATTTTAAAATAATAAATCGGTTTCCTTCTATGGTCATTTGTTTGATATTTCCTACCACCCTAGTTACCTTTGAGTTAGACATTCTCTTTAAATTTTTCCATTTTATGAAATATTATTATCCTTAACTTCTTGATTTTTCGTATATGTATACCTTATCTATATATAGTTAAATATCGTCCATTATTTATGAGTTTATTCAGGTTTTTAGTTCTATTAAAAATTCCCAATTTTGAGTAAACATGATTTAATAGAACAATATATTTCTTGTATCTTGTCACGAATCACCACCATAATTTTTTCTAACCGTGAATAGATTAAAAACCCACTATTATTTCATTTTTAAACAAATTGGTTCAATTCTAGGTTTATTAAAAACAATTATCTATCTAATTTTTTAATGAATATTTACATATTTCAAAAACCATCACCAAAGTGTATTTTTATTCATTCTTATTAATGATCATCATCATGATTTGTATATGATTAAAATACATGTTCAATAACTTTGTTTGTTTTCATTTTCAATGTTTAAAATGATTCAATTCCTTCATCTCCTTGGAATTCTTAATATTTAGCCATCGATTATTCCATGAATCAGAATTATAAAACCCACTTTCTTCTCATTAGTTTGATTATTCGTATGATTGAAATATGGTATATTTAACTCATGTTGTTCACATATCTGTGATCATAATTTCTGTTATGGGTGGGAAGGATATTATATGTCCCACCAATTCATTGGTTAAATCCTTATATATCATGATAACTTAGTTATTGTATTAGTGAGGGAACCTATTCCACCATGAGATATTTTACACTAATTTTTATGTGAACTAGGAGTTATCCCAATAAAATATAATACTTTTCCACATTATAATTAATGAATAGGGAATTTTGCATGAATTATTTTTATGATTTATAATCCTACATTGTTTCTACATATTATATGATTCTTTGATCTTGTATTGTGAGTTTTTTATTCCATGATTCCATTCCTATAATCACCATATTTATGATATCATGTCAAGCCACTTGACTCTATTGTTAGTAATTATTTCTATGTTTAGTCCCTTACTATAATTTATATAGATCATTTTCCTTATAACTTTTCCTCATGCTATAATATATGGTTTTAAAATATATATGAATGTTCTGAGAATTATGTGGAGTTTTATATAATGATGATTTGTTTATTGTTAAGATGATATGTTTATGTGTCTAATCATACAATTAAAGAATCCATCTAAATCCTTAACATCTATTTTTTGGAAAAATATTTTATGAAGCACAAAATAATGTATGTTTATTGCTTGGGTCACAATAGTTTTTATCAAAGGAAGGTATATTTTTTTAGAGATTTGGTTGAAAGAACCATAGTTAAAACACAACATTTTTTGTATAAGTATATGATAACATCCTGGATTTTTAGTAAAGTATAATGTAAATGGTTTTCATATAATTTACACCCGTTATAGATACATGAATGTGGGTTTGGATATGGATCTTATTAATATAGGGGTAATCACTCATAAAATTATTGGTTGAGCATTAACTCAATCATCACATTGATGCCACATGAGTGGGATTAAGAATTCACACAAGGATATAAAATCCTAGAGAATATGATTTTGTTTATCATAATATCCTTTTGACCCTCTCTAATGGATTTATTTTCTAGACACTTTAAAAGAATGGGTTGAGAAGTACAAGATAATACGACATCATGTAAGAGATATTAAACTTATATTCATATAGGATTAAATAAAGGAATGATGATATAACATGATAATGTAAAAGGATACCATGTTTTAATATTGAATCCAATTTATTTAATTGATTATGATAATTCCCCCATGAAGTTAAACATTTATAACAAAATTTAACCCATTTTGTTTTAATGATGGTGAGAACATGAAGGAACCGAGTTAACCATTGGTGTGAGGAATAATAGAACAAGTACATAAATAATCAACTAATTAGAATGGAATACAGTCTATGAAATCATATTATTATTCCAAACCAACTATCATGAGTCATTATTAACAATGTAATCATATTTTAAATGTGGTTTACACCCTAGTAGAGAATAATGGAGTCTAATGAATGTTCAGATAATAAATACCATGAAATAAAGAAGACACAATTTTCATTGTGTAAAAAATATGGTAAAAATAACCAAGGATGTTTCCTTAAGTGGACTAGAATATACATTACTTTTAGAAATTTTCTTCTTCAATAATTAAACAACCATCAGAACATGAAGTGTATAGTTAGCATGAGGGGATGGAAAACATGCATAAAAAAGAACCACTAGTGTTTTAATGCCCTAATTATGGAAAAATATTAATTATTTAATTCAATTCCACAATTTAATTACTATCATCAATAATATACATAAATAAATTATATGTCTAAGGTAATCGTATAAATCATATGCAATCACTAATATTGTAGCGATTTTTAAAAATGATGTGATGTTAGGAACACCAATCAACAACTCAAGTACTACGAGTATAATATTTTTATCTTATTCAAACAACTACTATAAACCTAATATGTTTACTATAAACATAAATTCATCAATTTTATAATTAAAAGTTAAATTATTAATAAAAACATATAGTAATATGATTATAGTAACCCAAGTTTATGTCTATGGGAAAGCATCTTATGTTAGTCGTATCATACATCCTTGAAACATTTTATATGATTTTGGAAATGTATTGATAATATAAATATAGAAGAAAAAATATTTTTAATATGTATTTTACATTTCATATCAACCAATGATAGTGTATTCATGGATGAATATGAACAATATTATTTAGTAAATTATACAATGTGGGTATCAATACCAAATAATGATAGACCCATGATGTTATTATGAATTTATTTCTCTACTAGTCATATTGAATATTCTAGTTAAGGGTTGGGTTTTAAGATATTTTATAAATATTTGATAGTGGTGGTAATTACATTGCTTTTCAATGATGAGGTTCAATGATTGATGGTCTGTATTTATTTTTTCATTAGTAATATGATCAACATGTAGCTTGACACGTAGATTCTAGTAGAGGTATTGGTTTTAATTTCTAAATTTCATGTTGTTGATGTTTTTTGGGGATTAAAATGTTAAATATTTGGTTTAGATTATTATAGATTGTAATTGGTTCTAAATTAAGAACAAATTAGATTACCTAAAAATAAAATAAAAAGATTAGATGGTAAAATGTTTGAGAATAATATCATTCAAATGTGTTTAAATGTTTTCAATGGTATTGATTAATTTTTTTTGATAAATTATACGTGGTAATTCATAGGATTTATTAGGTGGAATATTATATTTCATTCCCCTAATCATCTCTACCAGCACAACTGGATGTGGGTAGATTTATTTTTTTGATACAGGAAGAAAATATTTTTTATTCATTGAAGACAAATCCTAGAAGTTATGTTAATGAGGATATGTGGTGGTGTTGGTTCATATATAATTGGAGAAGTTTTTTATCCATAATGGATATTAATTAGTCATCTAAATTTATTTTTGGTTTATTATAATATACTATGGATTTTTTTTCCATCCTTCACATTATTTAATTTCATTCATAACATTAAAGGTGCTGGTTTTTTATTTAATGAAATGATTTATTTTTCATTACATAAAAATTAGTTCCATTTATTTTGGGGAAAATAATCACCCAATAATTATTTTATTTCTATTGGAAGTATCTTAGAAAATTTGGTTACAAAAAAAGGTGTTTGACACCTTGGAAAGACTTTGATTTGGTCTAGGGGATTGGATATCCATATTATGTCATTATAAAGTTGAATTATAGAATGGTTTTAAAGTCTAGTTTTATAAATTTAGGTAGAAATTGAAATTATGATGGACCAAATTCAATAAGCACCAATAAATAGATATACCTAAAATCATTATATAAAATATTATGTTGCTAGGTGTGTGGGTATGATCAGAAAGTTTTGGGTTTCTTATAATATATTTGTATGATTATGACTATAAGTGTTTTTATACATAATAGGATGGGTCAAGAAATGTGTTTTCATCATTTTAGTCATGTGTAAAGATAAAATATATATTCATTGGGACTATAAAAATATTTTAATGGATAGAATTGGTTTTAAAAACGGGTTTATATGTTTTTATTATGAATATGATTTGGATGAATCTCATTTTGATTAATTTGTGTAAAATACATATTTTTAATGGAATAAATCACTAAAATATTGATAGATACATGTACATATAAATTTCAATCCTATTATTATAGTTTTAAAATTATTATTACCTATGAATACAGTAGTTTTTATGTGTCTCCTCATTTATTTTCTTGTTTTTTATGGAATTAGATAAAATTATTCATATAGAGGGCCTATTTGTGAGGATGATACGATGGACATGAAATGTTTTTTATGGAATCTTGTGTTCATTGGAATATGAAATTCAGCCACATAGAGTGGTAATGAATATTTTCTTAATTAATTGTAATGAATCTTATAGTATATTAATACAAAACCTTCTATCTTTTGAGGTGATGGCGGTAAAAAACTCTATGGATCAACTGGAGTGGATCATCTAGATATTCATACTTCATCATTATCCTATGACACTAAATGTATAGTACACTATTTATATACTAAAGGGTGGTTCTTATTACTAGTGGTAGGCGACTGCGGAAGTGATTCTGGATGAGGATCTACCATGTGTAAGATTTAAATATATTTTTATTCATTAGTTTTACCTAGAGACATTGATGTTGTCAAAATATTGAAAATTCCTGGATTTTGAGTAAGGTTACATGATACTACTAGAGTATTTTTTTAGATACATCAATTTTCACAAAATTTGTTCACCAATGATAATATCAAGATACAATGGTCCAAGACACTACATGGACCTAATATTCAGTCAATAGTGATTATATGTTTTACACATATATAAAACGGTGGTGTATAAAATAATCATGGTAAACGCATACATAATGGGTTTTAAAAGGGAAATTTATATACATTATTGACCTAATGGGGGAAATCATTTTTGAGGGAAAAATGAAGAGGGGTGAATCCTGAAAGGAATGTACTTAAAAAATTAACAATCTCAAATTAATTTCATGGGTGATGAAAACATGGGTGTTATGAGTTTTGTAGCATAACCCTAACAAACCATGGGATTCTTAATAGTGTAGGAATAATAAATATTTAGAGTTGTTTTATAGTTTATTATCTAATGAATAATGTGTCAATATAACAATCAAATATAAGGATCAAGGATTCCTTGATTGAAATAGGAATAATATGGTGGAGAATTATATATAAGGATGGGAGGTAGTCCTCAAAAGGTATAGGTATAGAAAAAATAGGGATAACTATTTATTTTAAATCATGTGTTAGAGGAATATGAGGTAGAAAATGTGACCATTATGAAATAAATTTATTATTTAATCTTTTATAGTATCAACTATAGTTTATATGGGTGTATGTAATTCATTAATATCTATAATTATCATAAACTAGTTGAAATTTCATCTAGATTTGATGTCCTATTAATTGAAAATTAATATAATTATTAAATAGAATATAAAATTATGATTTAAATGTACTTACTTATCAATTATGACTACGGTCAAGGGGATATTTTTGGATTTCCTGGTTATAGATAAAAAAATTGAAAATATGAGAAATTAAATAGACTAGATTGGAAATTTTACAGACAATATTGACTATTATTGTTATAAAGATTCTTTTAATTTTCCATATGTAATTTTTCACATTTTACAGGGAGGGTGGGAAATTTAACAAAATTGGGTAAACTATATTTTTCACGATTATATAGAGTTATTAAAAAAAATATCAGGTCATTTATTTCAATAATTTGAATCTTTAGATTAACCTTAATTGCTAATAATGTTGTGTGATGTATTGAGTGTGTTTCCAAAAGACATAGAAATCCATATCATGTTGTCCACTATTAAGGGTAAAGGGTATGAATATCCCAATATTATATTTTGGATAAGGGTAAAACATTATGAGTTTTTTGTAATACATTATTTTGTTACAAATTGAGCTATTATATTTATGACCACTATGAATTGTATATTTTACAAATACCATGTTATGTAAATTTTTGTATATGTAGATGAGATTTTGAGTTACTCAGGATTAGTGGAGGTCTATAAAAATAATTTTAATATCATTTTGGATATGGGGTGAAAGAATATAATTTATGAAAATTTACCCAAAAATTAATTTAAGATTTAAATGGAAATGTTTGTGGTATATTCAATCATTGAGAAGGGGATTTCTGGTTAACCAAATAAATATAAAATAGAGATGTTATTTGAGTAGACTATGACTATTTTGGATATTTATAGTTTTATTGGGTTTTAATGATACACAATACCTTTCATCATAGTATTCTTGAATTTATATCATTGATGATGTTGAAAACTCAAAAGGTTATGAATTTTTAGGATCTAAGAAGTTACAAAGATAATTTGATGAGTTATAGGGATGATTTTCTTCTACACCAATATTGATCTTACCAAGATTCAAAATAAGGTATTAAATGTATTATGATATATAAAGATGTATATTGGGATTATATTTAGAAAAAATAAATAATATTGATATATATGGATTGATATAGATATGAAAACATGAGAAAAACAATCACATTCATGACTTAGAGATGGAAATGGTCATTCATTCCATAAATTTCTAGACACATTCACTATTTTTTAGAGGATCATATTGTATTTATATCATAATATTATAATGTATATTTTATCATAGAGAGATTATAATTAGATTCTAAGGATATTTTTAATATATCATAATAATTTGAATTTGAGTTACCTTATACAAAATGTAATCTAAATCCTATAACTGCTGCATTAAGTTGGAATACTCAGGTGACAAAGTTGTTGAAGAATCAATCGAAATTGTTTATCTTGATAATTTATTTTAACCTTTATTTTTGTAAAAATTAAGAAGATATGATGTTTTATATGATCAATGTAACATCTATGCTCGCATACTATGTAAATGAGTAAAAATTATCAACGTTAAATAAATAAAGATTTGTGATTCCTTATATATAAGGGAAACCATTGATGTGTTATTCCCAAAAGGAAACATGAATTTATTTTATAGATATATAGGAAAATATTTTCAGTTTAGAGAACGAAGTTAAGAATGAATTTGATATATCCTATTAGGTAGTTCATCCAAGAGATATGTAGATGTACCACATATTCAGAAGATAGTTATGGTGGATAAAATTGAAGTGCAAGAAAACTAAATACGTATCTTTATATGTACTATTCAATATTTAAATGTTGATCATTGAGTAATTATATGTAATTTTTAATCTTTTTTATTCCCACATAAAATTGTATTATATTTTGATGGATTTCATTGTTTGTCTACCTATGATACCATGGAAGCAAGACAGACTTGAGGATACAATATTTCTTCATATAAAATTAAAACATATCATAATAATTATAGAGACATTATCTAATTAAAACATGGATATGATATATGTGAATTATGTGGTTTGGATTTATATAATTCATTTATCTACCATATTTTATTCATATAATCATTTAAAATCAATAGTTTAGAAATGAAAATTGATTGTTATCATTACATGGATGAATTTTGGTACACTGAGTTATCCTCTAATGGATAGGTAATAGAAATGTACCATGAGATATTTAGAGGGAATACTACTAGTTTTTTTGTTCTAGAAATTATGAGATCATAGGTCGAATATATAACATTGGTTGGAATTGTTTATAGTAATATCTATAAACCATTTAAACAAATGAATTAATTTATTGTTTTATTATCAAATATTGTTTAAACATAGTAGGGCTATGTGGTAGTGGGAGAGAATTCTCTCTTAGAAACAACTATATCGAATGATAATATTTATAATTTTCATTTAGTTAATAATATATTAATGTTAGATATTTATAGAAAAAGTATTATAATTATAGAAAATAATGACTATTGGATTTTTAGGGGGAGATTGAGTCTTTTTTATATTTTTATATGACTAATACATCTTTGATTTAGAATGCATGTGAATTTTGAACCCTCGTTTTTTGGTCAATTTGAAATTATTGAATGTATTAGAGATGATGAATACTTTTTGTAGTTTCCATTTAAATTTTCTATAATGGATGAAATTATCCATTTTTCTTGACTAAGGAAGTACATACATGATCTATCTAATCTTCTTCTCAATGGAATAATTGATTTAGAATTATATGTGGCCATTTTTGAATGGTAAGTGTACATTATTAATAAGATTGAGAAGATCATGGGAGGATGGATTATTTTAGTGGTGGGAGTATTATGATAGCATGAATACATTCAAAATAAGACATGGTAAAGTGGATATTAACCATAATTGGAATAATAGGATTTATTCATGGTAGAAAAATTCCAATCAACATTAAAGAAGAGAACTAATGAAAAGGAAGGATATTCGGAATGAAGAAGGTATACTATCAATTCTAAAATTAAAAATATGGTTATTTGATGTGTGAGTAAAATATGGTTATAAAGACATAAGTAGGAATAAAATATTAATGTTGCAAAGGTAGTAATTGAAAATATTTTCATTGAGAATATGGTCATTGAAAGTATATTTCATGCTGATATAGTCATTTGAGATTCATTCATTCTGTATAGTAACGTTGTATATTTTTAAGAAACTTAACAAACAATGCAATAAAAATATGATATTATAATAATATATATATATGAATTATGTATAAATATTATTATTATTATTATTAAAATATGATATGATGTATATATATAATTCAGATAAATATTTCAATATCAAAATAGTATTAAAATTAAAATTTAGAATATAAATAATAAATTATTTTTGTATGCTTAAATGAATTTAGTATTAAAGTTATATTTATCTTCAAACAATTATTTTATTATTTATTTTATATTCTATAATGAAACATGAATTTAAAATTTTAATATATTTTTATAAATGTACAAATATATTAACACAATATAAAAATTGATATGAAATAATATTATAAACCGATAGTGTTTAAAATACATTTTTCAATAAAATAGACTAGTTTATGGATTTTATTTTTCTTTTAGAAGAAAAATATATAAATATATAAATATATAAATTTTTATTTTTTTAAATAAAATATATTTTTTAAATCATTATATCAAAATTATGAAAGTATTAATTTTTTATATTTTTATGAAATAATTGATTTTTATTTGAATAGTAAAAATATTGATTTTGCAAGAAACAATCACATTGATAATATAATAATGGATTAAATGTTTAATAAAATATTTCTATATACAAAACATATAATTATTAACTAATATAAAACTTTTAAAAATATTATATTTAATTTATTAAACCCTTGTTTAATATTTTTTAATTTCTATCAATATTTCACAATAAAATCAATTTTAAATAGCCTAAATTAATAATTAGAATTTCTCAATTTTAGAAATTAAATATAAAATAATTTATTTAAAATTTGAGGTAAAATTTTTAAAACTAGTTAATTTTTTGAGATTCATTTTTAGGAAAAAAATATAATATTAATAGGTTGAAAGTTATTTTCCGCGATAATGATTTAACAATATTTTTAATGATTAGTTTTAGTAATATTGTGTAGTTCCTGTTTAATAAATTCAACTAATCTAATTTAAATAATAACTATAATATGTTGCATAAACCAATATATAATTATAATATCATTAATTCAATTGGTAATAATTACTAAATAATATTAATAACATATAATGGTTAAAAGTCGTATTTCTGTAGAAATTATTTTTCTATATGTTATTATTTTAAGTATAAAGGTGATATTATATTATATAGATATTTAATTAGAATAAATGGTGATTAAATTTATGTTATAAACAAAAAAATTAATAGGGTATTCTATATATTTTTTATGTAAAATAAAAATTACCTAGTTAAAAACATGTTACTATGTTGAAAATAAAAATTTTAAAATGAAAAAACCTTTGGGAAAAGATTTTAAAATTAATTATATCCTATTTTTAATGTAATTGATGAATAATTATCAACCCCATATCACCCTAAAATTAATTATTAATAATCATTTTAGTAATTAACCAAGTAATAGTGTAATGATATCTTGGAAGTGTAATGCGTATTCCTAAAATGTACTCTTTTCTTAAAATATAAAATGAGATCAGTTCCGCCCATCATTTTTTAAACATAAAAATAAAATGTAAATTGAATCAATTCCCAAATTAATACTCATATAAAACAATTCAAGAATAATCCCATGGTATCTTGAATTTATCTTATGGCCGACATTTCCAAGAAATTCTCCACGTGAATATTCAGTCTCCAAAATAAGTACTGCCATCTTCATAATATTTTTTAATTAATATTCCTCTTCCTAAAATATTATATCAATAAATTTCTATTATATCAGTACAATTATTGAGCATATATATTATTATATTAAATTAACAACCATTTTTATCCCTCTTTAACTATTAAGAAAAACAAATATGTTGTTACTGTGTTGAATGGTCTACGGCCTCCATAGAACTACATCTTCCAGTTTTCCAAGATCAATAATAGTTAATTTTAATGAATTGATATATATATAAAAATATTATCTCAATAATATAACAATTATTTCTAAATTTTATATAATTATATAACTTAATTCCCACTTTTTCTTTGAGAATTTAAAACATTAATCATGCCTTAGACGGACTACCCTCTCCAAATAGTAACATTTTTCATTTTTCAACATGTTTTTCATTATTAAAAAAATAACTTATAATTTTATTCATAAAATTAAAAACAAAATAAAATATAACTATCCTTACATTATACTTATATTATTCAATTCCTTAACCACACTCACTCATTCAGATATAGAGTGTTCATTTTTTGGAATGTCGTAAAACACTATCATGTATAAACATGAGAACCTAAATAATAATATTAATATAAGTTTATAAGAAATTAATTATGTATTTTTGAACAATAATTTTTACATTATAAATTTAACTTCTTACTAAAATATCATATTTGGTCTCTAAAACTACCAAAATAAGTGACACCAAACCAATTTTTATGAAATCATTAGAAAAGACTATATATTAAATAAATATAATATGATACTAAATGGTCAATTTTAAAATAAAATATAATATAATAAGTCTCCTAATATGTTATCTAATGATCTTAATTACTTTATTTAGGAATTTAGGCACGTTTACTTAATAATTCATGAACAATGTAACAGTTTCTGTTTGAATCACCCATCATTGAGGCATGCATCGATATTATAAACCAATATTAACTTATAAGGTGTTCTAACATACCTATTGAATTATAATATCATAAATTATTTTTGATATTTAATACTTCACTTCCATTTATTATCTTCCTTACAATGGGATATAATTGATATGTTCCAAAAAAATATAAAGGGTTTTCATAACTCAATCATCTTTTTGGGTTATAATGTTTCTACATGAGATGAAACTATAATTTCATATGGTATATCATATTTCATTCATTGGAAATCTATTTGGATTAAAATATTATTTAATAATTATTTAACATCTTTCATGAAAATGAAACTATGTTAAGAATAATTCCAATCCTCATAGAGGAATGTCCCCCTGAACATGATTTCCCATTCAAGAAATATTATATATATTAATTTGAAACATAATAATATATTATATTTGAAAACCATCATTTATTCCTTATTTCATTCCAAAAAGTATGGTTTATTAACAATTTTGTATGTTATGTCATTTTAAACAATGTTATTTTGATATATTAAAATAGGTTTAATTCCATGATAGTTTGTTCTATCATTTGTACCACACTCATTAAATTTGAGTTAAATATTCTCTTTTCATTTATCCATTTAATGTAATCACAGTATAATTAAATTAATATATTTCCCCATATATCCCCCTTACATATATAGCTAAATATCCTTATTCCTTTTTGGATAATCATATTTTTAGTCCCTTTTGAAATTACCACTTTTATTTAAACCTTATTTAATTGAACATTAATATTTATTGTATAATGTTAAGAATCACAACCATAAAAAGTTTTTAAAACATTAATTTATTATAAAAATATACAATAATTTTATGTATAAACCCCTTCGATCAATCATGTTTTTAGGGAAAATAATATTCTATTTCCTTCTTTAAAAATACCCATTACTTTTATAACAACGAATCCATAATGTCATTTATTTTTATTCATTATTTTTCAAAATCATTATCAATTTTTTATATGTTGGAACTATATATAAATTAAGTAAATTTTTTAATTTTGAAATTTAAATCTTATTTAATTACTTATTCTATTGTGAATCACTAAGTTCTTTCCTTTGGTTATGCCTTTAAATTGAATTATTAAACCTCTTTCTTTCTAATCTGTTTGATTATGAACATGATTTATATATTGTAATTTTTCTTCATGTGATTCACATATTTATGATTTTAATTTATGTTCTGGGTGGGAGAAAATATTTCTATCCCCCCAATTCATTTGGTAAATCAATATATCTCATGATATGTTATGTGTGTAATTAGGGAGGGAACCTAAACCACTATGGGAATTTTTCTAATATATTAATGAAAATTTGGAGTGAACCTTGTCCACGATGTGAATTTTAACACATTATAATGTTTGTCTTGGGAGTGATATTTTACTTATTTGTATTATTTCATGTCTAATGTTGCTTCCACATATTACATGATTTCATGAACTTATATTTGGATTTACTTATTCCATGATTCCATTTATTTGAGAACCATATATACGATATCAAGTTATTCCACATTAATAAAATGTTTTTATTTATTTCCATGTTTATTCCCTTACCAGGTATTTTATCTAACCCTTTTACTTATGGATTTTCTTCAGGGAATACAATATAGTTTTAAAAATCTATGGGTGTTAGAAGAATTATGTATAGGTTTAAATAATGATGTTTTTTATGGTTAGGATTGTATGTTTATGTCTATAATCATAAAAATAAACTAGAACTCTCTATCCTGATAATGTATTTGTTTAAAAATATGTCAATAGTATGAAAAAAGTATGTTTATGGATTGGGATATTAGAGTTTTTGTCAACGTAATGTCTAGTGTTTTTAGGGTAGGTTTAGATAACCCTATTTAAAACCCAATAGATGAGTATAATTATCAAAAAATGTCCTATAATTTTTGTAAGGTATAGAGTATTTGGGTTTCATATAAATTACATCCCTATTGGGATACTATATAGTGGATGTGGTTGGGGCGCATATGGACCTAGGGGTAATCAATAGGAAAATGTTTGGGTGAGCATTGAATCAATCATCACATTGATACGTAATCAGTGGGACTATGAATTCACCATAGATATAAAATCTAGGATGGTATGATTTAGTCAATCATATTACCTTTACGAACCACTATGTTGAATTGATTTTCCTGTTAATATAAGTTAATAGGCTGGGAAGCATAATATAACCCAACATAATGAAACCATTGTTATACTAATATTGGTATATGTTAAACTAAAGTAATTATGACATAAAATGTTGATGTGAAAAGATAAATGGTTTTATTAGTGAATCCATTTTATGTTAATGATTATGATAATCACCCCATGATGTTAAATTTTCATTACTCATGTTATCCCTTATGTTTTTATTGATGGATGGAAGTATAAACAACTAATGTAACCTTGGGTTTGATGGATAATACGATGATTACTACAGTGGTCAACCAATTATAATGGTAGATAGACTATTAAATTAAGTTATTATTCTAAAAAAAATACATGAAACCTGATTAAAAATGATACCATAGATGAGATATTGAGTACACCCATGAAGTTAATGATGGAGTATAAATAATTATTACATATAGAAGAACATAAAGTAAATACAACATAATTTACATTTTGTAAAAATTAAGGTAAAAACAACTAATAATATTTCCTCAAGTGGAATAGAATATATATTACTTGTTGAAGTGGGTTCAATCAAGAATTCCACTACCATTGGAAATGAAAGAGGCTGGTTAGCATAATGAGAGTGAAACACATGCATCAAAATACACCACTAAAATTCAAAATCCCTAAGAATAGAAAAAAAAGGAATTATCTGAGTGAATTACCTAATATGAAGGATAAAAAAAATAATCAACCCAAAAAATTCCAAGGATTAGGTTAAAATAGAAATCTTATGCAATCACCACTATTTAATGTGCTTTTAAAACGATGTAGAGCAAGGAACACTGACCAACCAGTCAAGAAATACGAGTGATATATTTCTATCTTATTGAACCTACTATTATATACCTATAACGATATCTCAGAACATAAAACCATCACGTTGATGAATATATATTTAATTATTAATAAAAATTCATAGCGGTCTGAATATGGTTTCCCATATTTCTATTTATCTAAAAGAGTATTATGTTACACTTAGTATACCAATATCACAAATATGATGTCATTTTGGAAAAAGAAGGGATATCTTTAATCAGATGAAAATTTATTTTCAATAAGGAGATAATTTCTTAAATCATTATATGATTGTCTATGAAAGGATTTATATAAACACCCTTTATAAGGAAATTATAAAATGTGAGTCTCGATAAAGAATAATGATAGACTCTTGACTCAAACTGTTGGATTAAACTCAATATATGGTATTATAATAATCTTATTTAACATTTATGTTCCCTATAATTATTGGGTTGATATAACTCTGTTAATTATATCTCTAGTCACATCTATCTATACAATACCCTTTGATATTTTTATTCATGAATAATACTTAAAATTATGAGATCGAAATTTATTTGGCATGGGGAATGTGATGCCCTGTGTATTTAGAAAGAATATTCTATCTATAATATTTTGTTCTATAATATTTTTTCATATATGTTAAACAAATTTCAATAGATTATTTATTAATTCATACAAGATATGAATTGATCCAGCATCATTTTCTTCATTTATAATTTGAAATTACAAAAAATGAACACTAAATTATGTATTACACATAATGGATCATTAATCACAATGGACTACTACATCAAGAAAATTTTTTTATATTAAAATGGGATAAACAATAGTATTGGATTAAATATTAAACAACATGAGATGTTGGGGATCATATTCAAATATTAGGATCACCAATATCTAAAGAAAATATACAATGAGAAAAAAAAATTAATGGATAAAGTATATTGTAATATATAAAATGTGAACTATGTAAATGAAAAGTCTTAATTTATTATGTTTAAATAAAATATATGTGAGAAAAAATATGACCGTTTAAAAATTGTCGTTGTAAATATAGTCATCTTAAATATTTTCATTTTGAATAGGGTCTTTTTGAATATGTTCATTTAAAATATGGTCATTGGATATACATAAAATAACTATGTCATTGTTCTGTATTTTAAATAAATATAACCCACAATGAAAAATATGATATTAAAATATTATAAATAAACATATATTTATGAGTAATTTATTAATAATATTATTATCAATGTCATTTTTATTAAAATATTATATGGTGTGAATATTTAAAATTAAAATAAATATTTCAATATCAATGTAATTGTGCAATTAAATTTTGTAGTGTAAATAATTAATTAATTGTATATGTTGAGGAATATTTAGTATTAAAGTAATATTTATTTTCAAAGAAGTATATTATTTTTCATTGTGTATTTTTTATAATAAATTAAATTGATATTATTATTATACAATTATTTATGAACCAATATATTAACATAATAAAAATTATTAATTAATATAAAATAATATTAAGAATACATAATATATAAAACATCCATTTTTCAATAGAAGAAGTTATATTAATAATTTATATTACTCATGTAAAATCTATATATATAAATTATAGAATTTTAATCTTATAAAATATACAAATTTGTTAATGTATTTTATAAAAATTATCTTACTATGAATTTTAGAGAATATTTATAAAATAATTGATTATTAGGTAAATAGTGAAATTAACATTTTTACTAAGAACTATATCTTTTACAATACAAAATGAAAAAAAAGTTCAATTAACACTTCTTATATAAAATTATATATTTATTATGTAATATAAATTATTTTTTAATGCTATGATGAATTTATAAAACACATGATTAACAATCCTGAAACTCAATTTACATTTCTCACTAAAAAATATTTTTATGTGCTTATTTTAAAATTTTGACTATACCAGTTTCCAAAATGAAAAATAAAAAATTTCATTACTATTTGAGTTAAACATGTCAATTTTAGTTAATAATTATGATTTTAGTTTTATTCATAAAGATAATATTACTATGATTAATGTTCATTATCATGATAATGGTTAATTTTTTTTAAAATAAATTGTTTGATTAATATTGTGGAATTTATATTTAATCAATTAAATTGATATCATTTAAATAAATAATATAAAATTATTTTAGTCCTATATTGAATATTAAAAACACACATTTAATTTCTTATCAGTACTAAATATGATTAAGAATGAATTATTATTAAAAATACTTTTTCTACAAATATTATTATTCTAAAATTAAATATTTTAATTTCAGAAAAGATTTTATGACATTTATAAATTTAATTAGAAATAATTTACAATCAATTTAGTATTAAAATAAAGAAATTTGGTATTAGGTGTTCCCTTGTTTTTTTAAAAAATATAAATTACTTGGTTAAAAACTAGTTACCAAGAAAAAAATCAAAATATTAACATATGAAAACCTATGTTTAATGATTTGAAACACGTCTGGAATATATGTTTTTGGTATTTCAAGACACAATATCACCCCCACACTTTATTATTAGTAAATTTAGAGTCATTCACCAATGAAAATTGTAATGAGATCATGGATGTGTAATTGGTATTTCCAAAATTTCCCTTTTCTACACTAATAAAAGGGGATCACTTCCACCCATCCATAGTTACACTTACCATTCTAACAAGCCTTGAAATTAAAGAAAACTTTAATCACAAATAATATTTTAGTTCATAAATTATCCATTTGTCTTTAGATATAACATCCTGACCCGAGATCCATTCATCTGGTTTCCCTAGAGATGGGTCGCATGGCATTAAGCTTGCCTCTTTGTACATTAGAGGCTACCGAATAGTAGCGAGGGTCTATGGTAGTATGGTGGGGAGACTATAACAACATATCAAATTGTAATAGTGGATAAGATAAATGAACAAAAAATAGATATATAAATCTTATTTATTCATATGGATCAATGAAAATTTAAACTATAACAACAGGACAAGTAACCCGCCTTCACAGAAGCATGAGAACAATCATTAACAATTAATAAACAATAGAGGAAATAAAACTAGAATAAACTATAATAAAATAGATCTATAGGCCGAACCATATGCATGAAAATTTATTGGCATGCTAATATACCAAAGGGAAATGTGGTAAAACTATATATATCATGATATACAAAAATACCTAAAAAGGCCAAAAGATGGCTCCACTAAAATTTCAAGAATATGGTTGGACATATTCTGCCATTATCCATGAAAAATTATAAAATAATAAAACAAATATAGAATGGTTTTATCCATTATCCATTCCAAAAAACCTGAGTTCAACTCGGGTACCAAATGTTCCTTGAGTAGGGTGTGAGATAAACTCATTAGGCCACCACCAGGGGTGTCTAGTAATTATCTATAATTTGTAGATGGTTAAGAATTTTTTTGATCTATTTAATGATAAATAATTCAAAACAATTAAATACTAGTATGACAACATTCATATAGGGCACCTGGATGGCTTTACCTACTTTGGAAAAGGCTGGTATACTATTCTTATCAGTAACTATATATAATGTAATTAATAATAATATGTGTATATATTTATATACAATATAATCATATATTCACTGAGTACATGAGGTTATAATTAGGAATAAAAATGGATACATGGTGTTGGCTCGACCAGAGGAATAACTCACACATCCATAACCATTCAAAGGAGCTATAAGTTCTATCAAAGGGTACATGGCTAGAATCTCATGGTGAATGTGGGACATCATGCTAAAAAATTAGTATAGGTGGGATAATACTTCATTCTAAACACACAATGAAAGGGAACATGGAGCACCATTACCATCATCAATATACAAGTATAATAGTTAGAGAACCCATGCTCAAACCCGATGTGAGGGGGAGTGAATCTTCATGCTCATCACATCCCATAACCATTGTACAACATATTATAATAATGGAATGTTGATAATAATAATAATAACCTGATGGATCGATTATAATGTATCATAATAATCTAACCCTATTGAACTTTTTGTGACACAAACCAGACATTTGAAATTTAAATTTATATAACCTGAGGCATGGCCTTTCCTCCCATTTACACTCAATAAAAACAATCCATTTAACTAATTGAGGTGAACAATTCATGTAAAATATTTTTTAATCAATGTTTCAATTATAAACTAATGTAAATTCAATTTACAACACAGTCAAAATAGTTGTATGGTTTTTTGTCCATTTTAACAATTACATTAAAGAGGAAAATTTTTGCAGTAACACTAAATGGGTTTTTGTGATGGAGGATGGCATCCCTTAAACACATAGATATGGTCCATTTAAGTGTAACAATGTATGTATAAATATTTAGTGAAGATGAGAACCATTTTAGGAGAAGCGTGGAAATGTCTAGCATGTAACACAAAGGGAAAAAGATTTCAGATCACTATAATATTTTGGAAATAAATATATTACACCTACCTATAAGTTATAGAAGTCTCCTCATCCAATATCATCTTCAGATATGAAGTTGATAAGAATAAATTAATGATTTAAAAAATAATTTTAAAATAGGTTGAAGGAACTCACACCAAAATTGAACAAGAGATTTGAAGAGTAATGAATAATAGAATTAAGAATATTTTAGACCATACATAATAGAATCCAATGCTTCCAAATACTGGTGATTATGATTATGGATGATAGAATGGAATTAAATAATTTACATAGAATAAATGAGATCTCTCACAGGTAGGTAGTTCATTTTCTGGAAATTATATATAAGAAAAGAAGGATCATATTATAAGTCAATAATGAAAAAAATGTAAAATCGCCCTACCCTATAGGGTCACATAGTATGGTTTCACAGTTAGACAATCTATGCACCAACTTTGTGTACCTCACTCCCTAAAAAGGGACCCTGTTTGGTTTAGAATCACAGTTTCCATAACCATGAAAAAACAATTGAAATTTCTAGTGTCTAAATGTCTGTAATTTCTGAAGGGGTGTGAAACTCAGATCATAAGGTTATATATAAACCATGTAGTCTCCAACTATAGAAAATTATTCAACATGGTCCATGTTCCCAGTTAGCACTAACCATTCCCTAACCATGTGTCCCACTCTATTTGTAATATTGTAAATTCTTATGGAATTGATCAATACTTGAACGCTCCTAGAACCTTTCTTTGGATGAAAGAAACTTTTACCAAGAGAATCAAATTAATTATTTCGAAAACAATGAGTTATACCATTAATAAAATCATGGTCTTTACAACTATATCTCCATAAAGCAACTCATTCCTCGATTGGACATCAAAGGATAAATAGGGATAATATGAGAAAACCTCTTACCACTAGGCTCTAATGTCAGCCTCCCATTCCCAAGTCACATCGTATACACGTCTATGCAACCATTAAACCCATAATAATGGGAAAAAAATCCCTTAGAGTTTCTTCATTCATAGTTATATAATATACAATGGATACTTCTCAAAGTAAGCATAATAATCTAACTAAACCTCAGTAGGATAAGATATATTCAAAATTAATGGATAATATATGAGAAGATGGGATATGTGAAATACATCTTGCATAGACTGGTATCTCTACAGAAGTTCTATCTACTAATCCACTAGTTCAATTCACTCCACAGTCATAAAGGGTCCAACAAACAGAGGAGAAATATTACCCTTACCTTGAATACTTCAATGGAAAAACCATGGTGAGACTCATTAGAAAACTCAATTTTCGACCACTAACTAAATAGCTCATTAGTTTCAGTTATCCTGAGACTATTGTCTGGAATGAGCTGTCAAAATGAACTTTCTATTCATTTGGATCTACTCTAATGTCTCTTGGAAGGGACACCGTAAATGAAAATCTACCAGTCCTACCTGAAATCATAAAATAAGGAGTTAGTGAGTTCTACCATGTAATTCCTCATAAGGATACATCTGAATGGATGAATTAAATATACTCATAAAAATGAACTCAATAAGGGGCATATGTTTTGACTAGGGATCATTGAAGTCAGGCACACATGAATAGAAAATGTACTCTAATATATGAAATATATTCTTTGAATGTCCATCAGTTTGAGGGTGATATTTCATTCTCAGAAGAACCTATATACCCAAGGCCTTCTACAACCCCTACTAGAATCTTTATGTGAAATGAGAATCCCTATCGGATATGGTAGATCGTAAAGCACCATGGAGATGTAAGACCTCCCTAACATATATCCTCCCCCAATAATCTACCTAGAAGGTCTTTCAATCTTTAAATAAGTGTGCAAACATTATCAAATAATATATGACTACCCAAAAATTATCATTGACCATCGATGTTTTGGGGAATAAGTCATGAAATCCATTAAAACATCACCCCATTTTCACTTAACAATAGTCATCAACAATAAAATTCTTACCAATTGTGGATGTTCCACATTCACCTACCGACAAGTGGAACATCGAGTGATTAATACTGAAATCTCATGCTGTAGACTTGGGAACCAATACTTGGGATGTAAATCATGATACATATTGGTAAAATCATAATGTTCCTCCCATGATGGGTATTAAAATTCCCCAATCATATCCTCTCGAATGTTATCTAGAACCTAAATACATCCATTAAATCATAAATTTTCATCCTCATACCCAGTCCTAATAGAATATGATTAATCACCTGAGATAATTTCTATTAGTACCAAGACATTAGGATCTAAGAGTTGTAACATTATCAATTGTTCGATAATTTTAGAGGTCAATGATAAGTATGAGAGTTATTTCTCTCCATTATCCTCCCGTTAACCTCAATATACACATCTAAAAACAAGGTCATCTAATGCCACATTCCACTATCCTCCTAAACTGTATGTGTCTATGTATTATGGCTCATAGAATTGGATATAGAATTTCCATTCCCATACATATAAGAAAGAATAAAGTCAATGGATTTAAAACACTCATCCCATATGTGCTTCTTGAGATTCAGAACATGTTGTGTGAAAAAGTACTTGAGACTTTTGTGATCAATGAATAAAAAAATGATCCTCAAGAAAATAATGCCTCCAATAGTTTATAGCATGGGGAATAGAAGCTAGGACTATGTTATGAATTAGTTAATTTGACACTTTAGGCCCTGCATGACAAGATATGTCTTCTATAACCCGCTCTTCCTATATCAAAATAGCTCCCAACCTGATATCTGACTCATCACAGAAAACATTGTAGCTTCTTCCTAGATCTAGGAGAATACAGATCATAGTTGATGATAATCTCTTCTCTATCTCTTGAAAGACTATTTTATAAGATTCTGATCATAGATATTCTATACCCTATTTATTTAGACTGGTAAGAGGTGATGCAAGGTGTGATAAATCGAGGACGAAGCTTCATATAATACCCAACAAGCACTAATAATCTTTTTATGTTAAATGTGTTATTAGGATTCTCCAGGGAAAATATATCGATAAATATCATTGGGTCTACTCATAATCCATAATCCAAGATAATGTTACAATGGAAGTCGAATTTCTCACTACAAAAGTGACATTTAATGGGATTATCATAAAAATAATTCTCTCATAACATATTCATCATAAAATGAAGATGGTTTGAATGGTCATGTTAAGAGAATGAATAAAATATGATGAAATACAAAAAGAATACCAATAATGAATCCAAATATGGGTGAAACCCCTAATTAATCAATTCCATAAAGACAACATGTGCATTTACGACACCGAGCAGCATGACCCGGTACTAATATATACTATATCTACCCCTAAAAATTGTGTGAGGTATTCCTGGAGTAATGAATGTCACATGATGATATCCACACCTCAAATAAATCTTTGAAAATACTATCTCACTACATAGATTATTGAAGTGGCTGTCAATTTGAGGAACTTGATAGCACTTGTTTTATGTGAAATGATTAAACTATCAGTAATCCACACAAAGCCTAAGGGTTCCATCTTCATACATATCAAAAAGGACTAGTAAAACCCAATGAGAAGTGTTGGGAAATAAAATCCATGAGCCTCTATATCCTCCAACAATTTCTTGAGTTTCATATACTCCATAAGTTACATACTCTAAGTGGGAATGGTCACTGGTGATGCTCTTGAAACATGATCGATAGTGAATTATACCTCTCAAAATAAAAGTAGTGTATACATTTTTGGGAAAATATCTCTGAAACGATCCACTTATGGAGGGAAAACTGTGGGTTGTAACTCCAAATCATCTTTGAATATATTGGGTATCTAGTCTATCAGTCTTCCCATACTCAAATGTCAAAGTCTTGATCATGTATCTTGGATATACCATTCTCCCTTGTGTACATGTCTACTACCATTTGGTAATGTAAATGTCAACCTTTAATAATAATAATAAATATGGGCTCAATAAGGAACTATCCAGTCCATCATAATAATTAAATAAAACCCTATAAATGTTTAGGATGAAGATATTCCTCTTGAAAATATATCTTATTATATCTGACAAATGATTCTTACAATAGAGAATACATTGTGATCAGATACCCAAAATGGTCTCCACTATCATAACACCACAGTAAAAATCTATCCAGTGTCCCAATAATTCCAAAATTACCCTAGATAAAAATGATTGTTAAACACCTATGTGAAATAAATCAGAAAGTTATGTATACTCAAATATAATAGAACCTCAAAGAGTATATGGTCTGTAACTTTGAACATATGGAATATATTTTAATACATATATATTGTTCGTATCAAGACCCTGAGTCACTACAATACTACTTTTAGAAGGCCTTATCTTTTGCAACTATAAGTACTGTTTATGACTACCTCTACCTCAACCACCACCTTTAATTGAGTAACTAGTGGAATTTGAGCTACCTACAATGTGAGATACTACTAGATCCAATCCATAATATAGTGTATTTATATATTCCCATTATCTAAAAAATGATAGAGAAGAACTATAGAAGTGCTGGATATTCCCTATCTTGCTGAAAAGTATTAATTCTAATGGATCACACATACAATATGGTATTGTGTCTCCCATAATCAAACAATAGTGATAGATCAGAATTATATTAGTCAAATATTTCGAAACTATGTTACCCCAAAAAAATTGATGAAACACTTGCATCTTTGAGAAGAACCACTAGTGGGTATGGGTTCTGGTCTATCATGTTTCCTACCTTCAGCTTCCCACAGATTCATATTAGTAATGAAGGCCTGGTTAACTATCATTGAAATAATAGTCAATATTAAAACATTGGATTCTGATCAGATAGTGTTTACCGAACCTTCCATGAATTATATCTCTTCTATAAGATTATAAGCTACAAGATTTAGTGATAACCACTTAAACTAAACTAAATGAGTAGAATACTCAATGAAAAACATGGATCCTAAATCCAATTTCATAAACACTCTAGGATGGTCAACCCTTAGAGTCTTTGGAAAAAATAGTCAAAAAATATCATCTAGATTTACATCCAGATCATATCATGATGTCGGTATTCCTGTGTAATAACATCACACCACCACTTTTCAATGTCGAATAACATTTAAGTAGTGATTTTTACCCTCTTATCCAGATAGGTCCCCAAATTCTTGAAAATAGAAATCATGACCTCTATCCTTGACTAAGAAACATGTGGTCCTCCATCCCCCCAAAAGGCAGGATGATGCTACTATAGGAACTGCCAAGATAACATTGTAATTTTCAGGCTAGGTCGAGGGACACCATACAAATATTTTATCATATTGAAAAATAACTCATAAAACTGAGCATTGGTTCACATATCTAGAATAGTTGGTCGTGCCATAGGTGGGATTATAGGAGGTTCCATTGGTGGTTCATGGACAACCACCTATGGAATGTGGTCTTCACTGCCTTCCATGTGTACAACTCAAGTATTTCATGGTGGAGTGATTGTAAAATTCCAAACACATACCTCAGAAGAGAATCTATTTTTTAAAATATTTTCATATAGATATTTTGGGCGGGTATACATCCTTCCTTTGAAAAAATTACACCTCTATTTCTACTCCAAAATCCAGGTCTATGTGAATAGGGAAGTCCATAATAGGCCAGTAGAACATAGGAGACATACCTATCTACCCCATACAAAGGCTGGGATTGTGTTCAGGTCTCATATCATACTATAGGGGTTCCAATATATGGAGTCTAAATTGTATAGTGTAGTTGAAAACTCCCATCACATTACAATTGTAATCCCATTAAGTAATAATTACAATTCTAAAGAATAAATTCCATTGAGTTATTAATATATTCTATATAATATATATACATCATGGTCAAGATCCAATACGTCCAGAACAACAATGTAGTATAATTTGATAATTAAGGATACATTACTAATCCATGTGGGAGAAAAATATTTTGATTAATATAGGACCTTTATTTAGTCCAATTATATTTTCCCTATAATAAATTTCATCAAATATCAATATATTATAAAGGATATAACTATATGTTATAGGAAAATTCATTCCAAAAGAAGACATGGAAAATCAGGATTCCTAGAATATTAGTCCTAAGGTGCTTATAATGATTCCACAAATGACAAACCCTAATTTATTAATAATATGTAAAATAAATCTCATTTTAATAACACCAATGATAATAACATCATAATACTTTTGTGTCTCCCATCAGTGAAGTCATGTCATCTTTAATAGGGATAACGAATAACAATAAAAAAACTATCCATATAATTTGGGTTTCCCCTATACATGGGTTAGATATGCCTAGAAACAAGCTCATTACCAAATTTCATAACCCTCTAGTCACGAGTCTAATTCCAAAACATTATAAAATAGGAAAAAATAATTCTATAATACCAATTTGTAACATACCAACCCAAGATCCACTCAACTGGTGCTCGAAGGCAGTTGTTCAGAGGGCCTAAAGTGCGCCTCCACATACACCAAAGGCTACCATCTAATAGAGAGGGTCTATGGTGTTATTATGGGGGGAATATACCGTCATATAATACTATCACACCAATAAAATAAGTTAATATAAAATAAATTACATAATCATATGTAAAATGATGTTGCATTGGAAGTATACACTATAATAATAGGACCAGTAACCAACCATCGAAGAACCACCTGAATCATCAATAAAAATTGAGAAAATGTAGAAGTAATAAATATAGAATAAAATGATATAAAAAATATCCATATGATGAGACATATACATGATAATATCATGGATTATTAATATAAAAAAATGGAAATTAGGTAGAGTCATATACATCATGTTATAAAAATAAAAAAATAAATAAAAAAGACCACTCAACTAGAATCATGGGAATATGCTCGGTCTTATTCTCTAATTATCTGTGTTATATTTACAAAGGAATAAAAAATATGTAGTAGGGAACTTTACCTTATCCTTACACGCAGACATGAGGTCTTTATGGGTAACAAAGGCGGTTTGAGTAGTGTGTGAGATAAACCTAGTAGGTCATCAACAATGGTGTCTTGAAATAATCCATCCATTTTACATAACTAAGCAGTAATCATGTATAATGAATAATAAATAATGTTGAACTAATAAATACTTGAATGTTCTTGTTCCTACAAGTCACATGGAAGGATCTACCGACTTTGACATAGGCTTGTATTCAGGTCTGATTAGTAACTAATTATATAGTAATCAGTAATATATATATATATATATATATTGTTATATTTTGTATACATGAATATTCACAAAGTAGATGAGTGAATAAGTAATAATATGCATTGATACTTGGTGTTGGTTGGACCTAGGGAATAACTTTGAAATCCTTAACCAGTTTTTCAAGATATAGGCTCCAACAAAGTGTAAATTATTTGAATATAATGGTAAATTTGAGACATCATACTCCACACTAGAGATAGGTGGGGTGATATTTCATACCCAACATCTAAAGAAAGGAAATTTGAAGAGTCATGCCCATCACCTAGATACAAGTATAATAGTGAGATATGTTATCATTAATAACCATTGTAAGGGAGAGTGAATCACCATGCTCAAAAAGTACGTTAACCATCCTTTAAGAGAACATAATAATGGCACAGTAATAATAATAAAAATAATAACATGAGGGATCACCGATAATGTCTCATAATCATCCAACCTAATACAATAGAGGTGTCACAAACCATACTATTGGAATTTATATTTATGTAACATGAGGTGAAAATTTCCCACTGATTTCTTTTTAATATAATCTATTTATTAAATTAATCAAAGTGAACAAATAATGTAGATTGTAATTTAGTCAATTGAGCAATTACACACAAATGGAATTTTTTTTACAACCAAAGACAAACAATTATAAGTTGTTCAGTCCGTTTAAGAAATTACATTAATTCTATAAAATTAAGCCATAAAACCCACGTCATGGATATAATTGAGGTAGCCATCCCTTAAAAAGATATCAAGGGTCCACAATAGTATAACAACATGTGTGTCATTATTTAGAGAAGAATAAAAACATTTATGGAAATGCGTTGAAATGTCTGGAATGCCGCACAAAAAAACTATTAAATAACTAAAATGGTTATCAAATAAATGTAGAACACCTACCATTGCGCCATATATGAATCCCCATCTAATATTGGATTCATATTTCATATAGTTCTGATAAGAAATCAAAGAATGAAGCAAAAACCTGAAAATATAGATAATGAGCTCGCACCAACATAGTACAAGGGGTGAGAGGAAAAATAAAGAATATAATAAAAGGGATTTATATCTTACCTGTAGCTATAAAATGCTTCCAAAAATGGTGGATTTGGTGTCTTGATGAGGTAAAAACATCAAATCCTACAATTGAGGGTATGATATCTCTCAAGTGTGAAAGGAGGGGAGCTAATCTACTATAAATGAGAAGAAGGAAAAAATGTTTTTTTATTTTATGAAATTGCGGGGAAAAACATAACATTACCGTTCCATATAGGTTTTCATGATTTGGTTGCATGGTTGGAATAATGGTTCTCCAACAGGGTGCACCTCAATACCTAATGAGGGACCCCACATAGTTTTGGAACATAGTTTTCCTAACCATGCGCAAACCGTGAGAAATTTATCTATCTAAATTAATGAAATTTCTATATTGGTGTGCACCTTGGATGGAATGGTTCCAACCAAATGGTATGGCCTCATTTTTTAGAAAAGTTACCAATACAGGTTAGGAACATGGTTAACACTAACCACACACTAATCAAGTAGCCCACTGTATTTGAAATAAAATCTGAGGCACTGAAAAACCCCAGACTCTCATAGAACCATTCATAGTCCATAGAAAATGTTTATCAAGAGAATTGAAAAGGAATGAAACTAAAAAATAACGATCCATACCATTGATAAAATATGGTTCATTACATTAGAAGATATCTTGAGGGATTATTTTCCAATAATATCCTTAAGAGATGATCATGTACCTAATATAAATATTACCTTCCTAGTAATATATTATTATTAATATTCCCCTTTAATAAATAATATATCCATAAAAATATAATTAAACCAATATTACTATTATACATAGATGTTATTGTATGAATTTTATAACCTTTATTTATTCCTCTTCATCTGCTGAGAAAACCAAAAATGTCATTAGTCTATTACAAGGACTAAAACCACCACATAGTGACACCTTTATTTTTTCATACCACCACACTTGGTTGGATTTAATTATTGTATTGATGAATAAATATAAAATATATAATATAAATAGGATTTTTAAATGTGTAACTATCATATACCTAAAATATTTGTCATTATTTGAAAAATTAAAACCATAACATTGAGTTGTGCAGACTTCCACCTCAATGATGTAACATTTTTTATTTTTCATTATGATTTTCATTGATTAAAAACCATATAATATATAATTTAATAACTTAAAAACAAATAAATAATATAATTACTCAACTTCTATAATGATATTATACAATTCCATAACCACACTCACCCATTGTGATATAGTGTATTCATGTTTGGGTTGGTATAATAAACTACATTAAAAATTCTATATAACTCTACCAAGGATGAATATTGGAACTTAATATAACAACATGGGAATTTCATACATAAATATTATATATTTTGAGATTAATATCCAATAAATTTGAAAATTATTCAACTGAGGTTCATATTGTTTTAGTGTCTTTTGATACTAGATACGAAATATTATTATTTAATGAATGATCTTCAATATCTCCCATAATGATGTTCCCCTTATATAATCTTAATAAACATACCCTATGTAAACTTTTATGTATTACTTGGGGAAAGAAAACATAATAAAGGCTGAGATTATATGATCTGAAATGTTAAATGTGGTAGATATCATTATATGTTCATATGAAATAATGAGATAAACCTAAGGGTATAAGGCATTGAATGTTACATACAATTTTTATTCATAAATTGTCATTGATCTAAAATATGGGTCATGGAAAAAAAATATCATTCCAATGTACACGATACATAATAGTGTGAAATAATCATAATTTATGAATTTTAGTCCCTTTGATAAAAGTGTGGCACCAATACAAGCATAGAAACCATTTTATTTTTCAAGTTTAATAACAATGACTTTCAAACATAGTAGATCATGCATCATTAACTATTTCCATTTTTGGATCGAGCCCCTCAGCAATTTTTCCCATTATGGTTCAATCCCATTAGCATATTTACTTGTTTTTATCAACCCCATTAGATTTTCCCATTTTTATATAATGAGATATAAATCATTACACATTTCATTTCAATGAGTTATAGGTCCCACCCATCCTTTTTTATAACATGATGAACATCCTTGTTTATAAAGTAACAATCACCCTTGTTTATAATGTGAAAACCATCATATAATGAAAACTATAAATTAGTGTTGAAAAATATCATAAAACATTAATCATATCATATGATATGAAAAATAAAATGGTCTCATATACATTCCATAATATCATAGCCTCTAGAGAGGAAATCAATCACATAATCATCCACAAATTCATCATATCATTACCCACGAAAAATGACTGAGTTTAATAAAAATATCGTCATGATTATCATAAATCATATTGGAAAAAAAATTGGTAAAATTTGTTCATATTTATATTAAATTATTATCATCGTCTATGGATGACATCTTTTATGGGAAATGATTTTGAAAGTTCACTTGGAACATTTTGTGAGGGAAATAGCCTTTCTACATTGAAAATCAATTTGAAAAACTCAAATTTCAAAAAACATTTTCAAAATATATTTATATGAAAATAAACTTTTAATCTTATATATTAGTCTTTAAACCATTAATTTCCCAAGATGAGAGGAATATTTTTTTCTTTTCGTACACATTAAAACAAGGATTCCTTTCAAATTTTGATAAAATCCAAAAGTGTCTTATTTCAAAAACAACATAAAGATTCATTTTGTCCCATTTCATAAAAAATTTAAAATTGGTAAAAATATCTTTTAAAAATATTGGAATTAAATTAAAAAAAATTATTTTAAAAATTTCTTTGAAAAATTATATATTGGAAATAAATTTTATGACTAAAGAGGGAACTAATGAATATTTTTCATAGAAACATTATTTTGGCTCATGAATAATTTTAGATATGGAAATTAAATGAAATAATTAATTTGATTTGAATAAATAGATGAGGAGAAATGAAATAAGTTTCATGATAAGTAGATCATAATATCTCATTGTAAAATTAACATAAACAATCCCATTAAAAAATGAGATTAAAACATTACACCCCTTCCAAATTTGTATTTGTTGAATCATAATCCATGTCCAAGAATGAAAATTATATGGATATGTATATACCATAATTATGATGATAAAAAATTCAAATAAATTTTATGTTACAAATTTCTCTTAAAGACCCATAGGAGTCTTGGAATTTTCCTCCAGCCTGAATGTGAGGTCATTGATGACCATTTCTAGATCTTTAATTCCCAGCTTCAGGTCCACTACATCATCATTTCTTTCAAGGATTTTTTCGTTTACTTTCACAAATTCTTACAGTCAAATAATTTAAGCTTCAAGATGATCAACATATTCAGTTGATTCTTCTAAAACTGATTTTCACATATTGAAACTCTTAAATTTAATCTTAAGCATACTAACATTATCCTTAAGTTGTAGTTCAGGATTGGAACTAGTTTCCAACTGATTATTTCCACAATTATCTTCATATTTTTTAACAGTGGCCATCGTGGTATCATGGTTTGCAGTTGTAAATTCTGGTTCTTCTTCTTCTTCATAGAATTTATTATCCCCATCTTCCACCTCATAGAAAAAAATATCATTACGTACATTATTTCTATATTTGAAGCCTACATTCTTGAAATAACTTTTCTGAGTATTCTCAATGTTTTTAGCATCACTATCTTCATCATCAATCTTTCTTAAGCACTGAGAAACAATATGACCAACTTTGCCTCAATGAAAGCAAGATAGAGGTAACTTCCTGTTGAATTTCTATTTTCCCTTATGGATCTTCTTGGAAATGAGAGAAAAAATTATTTTTACTCATCATATTCACCACCACTATATTTTGAAATATTCAGTTTCTCCATGGATTTAAATTCCATTTTCTTTCTTACTCAAGTTGTAGCATCTTCTAGTTTGACTCCAATTTCATATGCAACCATGCTTCTCAGCTGATCATCCATAGAATGTTTAGAAAGATCTCTTTTCTCAAGGGCTGACACCATTTCATCATACAGGGGTGGAAGTATTCTCAATATTTTCTTTACAATGTCAATGTCTCCGATTTCTTCTCCTAGACCTCGAATTCCTCCAACCAATTCAGCAATTCGATTTATGAAGGAGTATGCATTCTCATCAGGATGAATGTTTAGATCATCAAACCTATTGTGCATGACTTATAGTTTCGCCTCCTTAACTTTGCTATCTCCTTCATAAATATTTTCATGTTTATACTACATGGACTTTTCTATGGTAAAAATCATCACATTTAGATAGATCTGATCAGATATGGATGCAGTGAGAGAATTTTTCACTTTATAATCTATATCAAGAATTTTCTTATCTTAATAAGTCATAGCCATCCCTTTTGGATCAGAAATGTGTTTACCTTGAACATTGGAAAATATGACTTCCATTCTATGGGATCATATATGAGATCTCATTATGATGTTCCAAATCTGAAAATTACTTCCATCAAAGAGGGGGAATACCCTAACACTGGAAGAATTCTCTATGACGGTATAAGATAGATCAAACACTAGCAACCTCCCTCTGATACCACATGAAGGACCCCATAACACCCTGAGAGGGGAGGGGTGAATCAGGGTGTCAACTTTTTCTTTTTAATGTTGTAGATCATGTTCCCAAATTAGTAGGAACTTGTTAAATATGTTCAACAAATGAAAGAAGGGATATGACACAACACTTTTGCTTGGTTCACCACAAAGCTCTACATCCAAGGAGCATACAATGATAGTGTGTCGGTAGTACAAAAATACACTAATCTTTAAATGTTTTAGGATTAAAGGATTTGGTAATAATCACTCTATGCCAGGAACACTTCCTTCGCAAAGGTTCAATGATAGATCACTTTATCCCTCAGATCACCTCCATCGACTCCCCCTAGCTCACTTCCTTGTGAGAAGTCTAACTCAATTCATCAACTTGAATGTCTCTTCAATAGATTATCATTGATGTCTTTGTATTAGTTTAGTACGAGACAATGCTAGCATCGAAGTCCTGAATTGATTCACATGAAAGCACCGAACCACTGAGCTGGGTAATCAGAACATGTATTCGGCCTGTACTTACAATTGCATGAAACACCCACACAGTGCAAGGAAGTTTTTATTTTTTGCGCGCAAAAAATTCATGCAACTACAACCTTTAGGAAGAACCTAAACTTTATTACTTGCAACTTCAAATTTTCCATGCATCATTAACTTTTTATGTACACCATTAAATTTTACGTGAAACTTAAACTTTTACATGAAACTTAAACTTTTTATGCACAACATCATTTTTACGTGAAACTTAATCTTTAACGCACAACAATAATTTTTTACGCGCAACTATATTTTCATGAAACTTTTATGTACATCAGAAATCAGATCATCTATAAGTCTTCTGCCATCCCAAATGAGGGGGTGACCTTTATTTATAGGTGTCTCCAACCCCCATGTGTAAAACCCACCGTATCACATAAAACTCCCATTCTGCGCGCAAAACTTTTCTCTCAAGAACCATTTTTTGCGCAAAAATCACGATTTTCCATGCACCTCATTCCTTTTTCATTTTTCAGAGTTCTGAGACCGAAACACATTTTGTGAGAAAAAACCAACATGAATTTACTATTTCATTCAGAACCAATTTAGCACACAATCCATGTTTTTTGTGAACCACTCCAATATTTCACGCACCAACATTTGAGAAAAATGCATCCCTCCATTTTCTGATTCTTAGGCCCAAAAAATTGACAAACACTGAAAAACAATGCCACATTCAGTACTATTGTCCACTTGAACTATATGATCCCTTTATTGGAAAACATAATGATCTTCTAATGTGGATTGACAACAAACAGAACCCATACACCATTTCCTATAGATAAGGGTCATGGTTCCAACACATAGTTTCTAAACAAAGATCACTAAATACACATTCTATATTTATAATATTTATTTCGTAGGTCAAATTATAATCTTATTAAGGGTATCTATTTATCTAGACATAGTGAGAGACGTTTTTACTTAAATTAATTCCATGATTGTTTTTGGTATTTGAAGATTCTTAGGGCCATCTAGAAACTATCCACATTTCATTTGTAATTTATCATACCTTATAGCACAAAAAAGAGGATTAAATAAATATTCTATAAAGTTTACATTGTTTGATGCTGGTTAGAAGGCCTTTCATGAGTTGAGAGGAAGGATGGACTCAACACCAGTCTTGATTATACGTAAGAATAGAAATGGATATATAGTTTATTATTAAGAATTAGTTTTCCAGATATGAGCTATTTTGATTCATGGGGAATGTGTTGTATCATATAAATATCATCAGTTGATACATCACTAGAATAATTTCACAACTTATGACCTTGATCTAGTATAAGTGGTTCATGATCTACATTTATGGAGACATTACATTCTAGGAGGGTAGATTTTAGTATAAATAAAACATAAAATCCTCAAATATATAATCATACAGAATAACATGTACCCTTGACAATGAATATGGGTTGGATACCTTTAGTCATTTGACATTGTGATATCTTATATTCTTGGTAAGGGAAATGAAATTTATGATATCTTGAGTCAAAATACATAGGTAAAAGTTTTTCAATAAAACTCTAAATGGAAGTAGAATATTATTCTATCAGAATCATTTTATGAATTTTTTCAATGAGATGAGAATACTATAATTCTAGATTTATTAGTGAAATAATAACTTATAGATCATGGGAGGAGAAGAAATATTATAGATTCTAAAGGTTTTAGTTATGAGGGAATGTTTTTATGGTGAGGACCCACCTCCTGGTTTGGTTGTTGATGGGGATTATATCAAATATTTTCAAAGGATTACTAGGATACTTATAAATAGGGAAGAGGAGTTGATGTATGATTCTCATTCCTCCAAATGGGCAGTACAACCCGATGTCAATAAGATGTATTATGACATACACTTCTAGTATTGGAGGCTTGGGATGAAAAAAAGATCACGTGTTTTATTACTTGGTGTACAACATGCTAGTAGGTTCATGCAGAACTCAAGAAGCATGTTGGTCATTTATAGCCATTACCCATTATACTGTAAAAATTGGATAACATCACTATGGATTTTGTGATGAGTTTACTGCGATCACCTCATAGTTGTTATGGTTTATAGGCGAACATTAATAGGTTGATGATGGTCACTCATTTCATTCAAATTAGGGAGACCTTATTAGTGCATGAACTCAATACGCAATACGATTGAAATATTATATTCCTTTATGGGGTCACACATAAAACCATATCAGATAGGTATTTATTGTTCAATTATTGATTTTAGAAGGGGTTGTAGAGGGATCTTGGCTCAAAAATACTTTTGGGTACAACATAACACCTATAGACCAATGATAAATCCAATTTTAGTGTAAAAGTATTAGTGTATATACATAGAAATTTCATCCTTGATTTTAGAATCTCTTAGAAAAAAACATATCTCTGGATGAGTTCAATTATAGTAATATTTTCCAAGATACTATCCAAATTGATCTGAATTAGTAACACTATAGTAGGCATTGGAATTCACCATTGTGATATTTAAAGGTAAGAGAGTGAACATTATTGAGGCCATGTCTCATACAGGGGACATTGGAGTAGGTTCAGTTTATCCAGAAATTTATGGATACCACTCATACTAGGAGGAAGTATTATGTCGATCACCATAACTGGACCATGGAGTTTGAGGTTGGGTATCATGTATTCTTTTGAGTATTACCATGATTGGTTCATTAAAAGATTATAAGACAAGGGTTGATGGAATATATATATTTTTTGGTACTTTTGAGATATTAGAGAGAGTCGGGATGGTATCATATTAGATATATTTGCCTCAGAGGTACTGGGCCATGCATGAAATCATCCATATTTTTCTACTCCAAAATTATTACTCCAACACATCTCATGTATTTGATTCTATGTAAGTTGTGTTATAGGATGATTTTTCTTTTGAGGTGTATATAGTTTGTATCACTATCCATTATACATAGGTTCTATGAGTTAGGATAGTTACTCTAGTGTGGGTGATATGGTATCATAACCATGTACATGACGACACTTGGGAGAAAGAGTTTAGTATATGTGCTCAATGTTCAAAGATATTCTTAGTGGCTACTCAACTGCCATTTTAAGGTAAACTCAAGGATGAGTTTTCATAAGGAGGTGAGGCTACAAGATCCATTTTTTATTAATGTACGAATCCTATTATTTTGGGAATAAACATTTGTATTTATCAAAATGGAAGTTACTAAGGAGGATTTTGAGGATTTGGGAACATTCAACCTTGGTTCAAGGAATATAGATATGATTTTAAAAGAAATAGGACAAGGAACACGGTTAGAACAAGGTTATTAATGACCATACATCCCAACCATGTGTCCCAAAAATGGGGAACATGATTTTTAAACTATGCATCAATGGCTAAATTCCCCTGAAAAAACTATAACTAATTATAGAGGAACCACTCATGGTTTCAACATGATCAGTTTTATTGTGTACCTAGTTAATGCGTGGTTGGTCTTAATCCAGTTCTAAATCCATGGTTTTTAATTGGTTTGTCCAAACATAAACATGAACCATGCAAGCTGTGTCACCATGGACAATATATTGTTATTCATGGTGTACAATTCATTTAACTATGAGACCAAACCATGAAACGTATTAAAAAATCTATAAAATACCATTTTCCCTCATTCCTTTAATATTTCTCCTCCCTATTATTCTTTTTATTTTCATATAACCTCCCACCATGAGAAATCTCATCTTCTCCTATCAAAATCATTGTGATATATTCTCTTTGTGTGCTCTACATCAAGTGTTATTGATCATGTAGGATATCTATTTATTTTTCTAAAATTTTGCTTTCTTCATTTCTAAATTTATATTTTCATTTCCATATTACATCCATGTGACATTATATACTCTTTTTTCATGGATTTTTGTCTATTTTCACCATTTTATATCATTCCTTCCCAAATCTGAGGCCAATAATGGATAATATATCTAATATTGACTTAAGGTAGGTGGTCTATTACTTCTCACTAATGTATCACATATTTATAATTTTTCTCCATTGTTACCCACATTGTACATTCCACACATTTCTCTTAAAATTAGTAATTCCTAAAATGAATTATTTAGACCACATCCCTGAGGTTATTTGTAGCATTTTACATGGATAGAGGTCAAAGAACTTGATATAAACCACCCTTCAGGTGTATTAAATTAAATGTTAATGATTTTCCATTCATTCCATTTGAAAAAATCCCATTTTGTGCATTGATCTTCCCACATAATAGTAGATGATGTAAATTAATTAAATGAATTATAATATGAAATGAATTATAAAATGTAAATTTTAATTAGTTTTAAGTGAATTAACTAATGAAATGAATTTTAATGGTATTATAAAATGACATGGACACATGAAATATTAATACCATGTTGTTGATCTTGTTAACTACTATATATTTCCATGTTTAAATGAGTGACATAACATAATAAATATTTAGATTCTTAATATAATTAATTTCTCACTAAATGGATTTAGGAAAGATCCAATAATGAAATAGTTCAACAAGACACAACACTAGAAAGGGATTAGTTCATATCTTATATTAGTGAATGCCTCAATTTATAATTGATTATTCAACTTTATCTCCGAAAAATTGAATATGAATATTATCTCCTTGCATTCATCTTGATTTTCTCTAACACATGATTTCATGGACTATCTTCTCAGTATAAAAATCATTATTAGTCCATGATTTCTATGGAATTATTACATAAACTAAATTAGACATCAGTATTCTATAATTCCATGAATTCATGCATAAGATAAAACTCTAAACCCTACAACCAAGGTTTATTGTAATTAGTATGAGTTAGGTAGACCAACCATCTTCAAAGATTCCATGTTCACCTTGAATTATAATTGATTATTATATGTACTTCTTGACTATGTTATGTGGTTCTATGGATGAACATAAATGGTCTTATGTATAGATACATTCTGTTTAGGCTAAAGTTGGCATGCTTAGTCTGGTTCCCATAAAGACCGTGAGCTCGGTGAAATTGTTGGTCATTCACTAATTTTATATTATACCTACACACTATTGAATTTTATATTCACATGATTTATTTAAATTATACAATGTTGGTCATAGCCTATTGAGTTCTACTCAAAACCTATTTGTGCCGTAATTTTGTACCCAAACAGACATTATCGGTACATATAAGGATAAAGGGAAAAAACCCATTCATTGATGCTTCATTCATTTTTTTGGGGATCTTGGTAGTAGATGACTGATCTAGTTCTCAAGAACCTCATTGAGATAGTATTTGGGTATTTTTTTCCACTATTATACATGTATTGTATATATGATTGCTTCAATGTATGCTTGTTAATTTTTTATAGACATGATATCCTTTGTATATGATTTATACTACTAGTAATGGTTTTTTTTCATTGTTGGATGGTTTATTCTTTTGTTTTTCATTTATATTATTCCTAATTCTTCATTATTATTACCGCTAAGATGAAGTCTAACATAGATAGTATAGTCTCCCCACCGTACCATCACAGACCCTCACTGCTAGTCTGTAACCATTGAAATATGGAGAGGCATTGCTGAGGCCATGTTTCCAACTATGATTTTTAACTTATGAGTGAATCGGGTTTTTAACATTATAAACATAGTATAAGACCCTATAACGTCACATAAAAAGTAATCTGATATTAAATAAAAAGAGATGTTACATTGTAACACCCACACAAAACATTTTCTAGGTACCATTTTTCTAGTGGACCTAGTCATATGACCTTGAACATCCGAAAAATAGATGTCTTAGTCACGTGACTTTAAAATTAAAAACATTAAAATATTATCCACATGAACATAAAAGGTAAAAGTGGTTTCTATTGAATGTAATGAAATGAAATTAATTTGGTCATTCCTATAGTAAAAATTAAGGAATGAAATTCTATTTCAAAAGACATTAAATTGTGAAATATTTATATATGGGGTTTGATACACCTCAGAAAGATTAATCAAAATCTCATTTCATCATCCCAATCATAACATCATAGAAACATCAAACCACTATTGAAGTATTTTACCATCTTAGATGATAAAAGATTATAGAATAACCATTATTTCTTACTGGGAGATTGTAAACCCAAAAATCATTCCATTCCCCTTCCTCGATCATATGAAATTTTAGTGTAAAACTTATATCCTCAATAGATACCTTAAACCCTACCATGATACAATTTTACCTCCTAGAATAGGTAAAAATATTTCATAACCCATAATTTTTGATGATTTAATTTAACATCTATAATAAACCATCGTTACATCTAATCATTCCTTGATTAATAGTGAATTCTATTTTATTCTATTATATGTGGGTTTAAACTATTGTATTCCAAACAAACACACATGATCACATTCTTGAGTAATTATAATGAGATACCTAAGGATGGCACCTCACTCTCTAGGGCCTCTCTCGGGATCTCAGTTAGGCTCTCTTCCCCCACCTAGGGTTTCTCCCCGGAGGAGTTCTTTTACTTCGCCTTTACAGGTTCTATCCTCTCTCATTTTTCTTGGATTTGGTCTCTCAAGGTTCTCTCCTCCCCTTGTTTGGACTCCACTAGCTCTGTGAAGGCATTCCATGGCCGCCTTACTTCGCTCTGGCCTTGAGATCCACCGCTCCTCTCCAGGTCGGATTTGGAGCGATGGGCACACCGAGGCTTTGGGTTAGTAGTTTGGCGGGTGCGGACTTCATGGCATCGCGAACTTCTTCATTTAGGGTTTCAGCCCCTGGATTCTTTATTGGGTTTCATCCCCTTATAGTGGTTCTTTTTAGTTCAATCAGGGTCTTTTTTTATGTTTTCAGTCCCGTTTCTCCCCTGTCCCGTTTTCATCCGGTTTTTTGGGTCTTTTTTATGTTCTTTGGATTCCATACCCTGGTTCTCTTTCTTGGCACAGTGTTGGTGTTTCTCAGTGGTCGTTGGTGGCGCGAGCTTGAATTTTGTGATGGTGGGTTCCTTGGGCAGATCACTGGTTTTTGGTTAGTTCACGACTGTGATAGTGGGTTCCGGTGGCGGGCGCTGCCAGAATTTTGTTGGTTTGGTGATAAGACATCTGATGCTTCAGGGTGTTATGAATGTGGTTTCTTCTCGGCAGTGATGATGACTTCTCCTCGGCGATGATGGTCTTCTATGGTGTCATTCACGGTTATTTTGGTGGCACTCTACGGTTACTACGACAATGTTCTCTATGATGATGGGGGTCTCCAATGGTTCATCGATCAGATGGCTTCGGTGTAGGTGTGTGCGTCTCGAGGTGGCGATGACAGTGGCATGATGTGGTCTACTACTTTTTGACATTAAAATTTGAATTGGTTCTTTTGGTGGTGGTTTTTTGGATCCATCTGGTTTTGTCTCTTTGAATTATGTTAACAGGTTTCATCTGAAAGTCAAGGTGCGGTGAAAGGTTGGGTTTTTATTTTGAGATTTGAACTCTGTAATGGGTGGTTTGTGAGATTGTGTTTGGATGCTGGAGGAATGGTTCTGTAGGTTTCCACTTACCTTCAAACTGGATTTTTAATAAAATTAACAAATGTATTGTGAGTAATGAGATACATTGTGAATTAAAAACATGATGGAGTATATTTACTATTTTATACATTAAAATTAATTAGAGTTAATCAATCAATTAAATTAGTGTTTCTCACCTTTATATGATCTAATGTGTTATAAAACAAACATCGGTCATTATTAAGAATAATTTCTTAATCATGAGATAAATATATAAGACAGTTTCACACTAGACAATGAGATTATTTTTATGAATATTCAACCATTTATACTCTCTATATTTTCATGACACTAAAATATTCCCAAGATCATTATTCCATTTCCTTTTACAAAATGTAAAATTCAAATAGGTAGGGGAGAAAACATTATAAAAAATGACATACCAATCAAATGGTTATAGAATTATAAGAATGAGATTCATTTTTTAGCTAATAATTAACTCCTCAAGGAAACTTTGATTGTACAAAGTCCACATAAATTTTATTAATTTTATAATTATTGTTGAATATAGTTATTTTTAGTCCTATAAAATATGAACAAAGAGAAATATACTTAGTTAACCTCATAAATTCACATAGCTCAATGATATTTTTGATGCTTTCAACAATGTAATTTCATTGATATTTTCATCTCAAACAATATGCCTTTTTATTTAGATAATAAGAAAAAATAATTTCAATTCTTTTATATAGAATGTATAATGTGATTTTTTTCCTAATTATGATGATCTAATAATGCGATCAAAAAAATATCTAACTATCACGTCGTATCATTAATAAAATATGAATAAAAAAGTATATAATTTATTTATACAATAAAAAATAGGTAACTAATCATCAAAATTATTTGATTAATATATTCCATAAAAATTGTTGGAGCACATGTAATACCAAAGGGAACTAATAAATACTCATAATGTCCATTTTGACTCCAAAATGTTGTATTTGGTATATTCACTCACCTTAACCTAATTTTATGGGATATAGACCTCAATTACATATGTTAAATCCATATAGAAAACATTAATTGTTATAAAATTTTCCAAATTTAGTAGAATGATTTTTCTTTTTCGCTACTTGGTTAAATTTAGTATAATAAATAAAATATTGTAATGTTTCATCCACTTCCTTCAAAAAGTGACCTCGATCCACCCAACATAAGATTCTTTCTCTAATGAATCATATATTTTATAAATTCACAAAATTAAAATTCAAATCACTCAGTTTATTTGTCTTTATCCAATATAAAGGATGTCTTTTGGGGATAATTACTAAAATTTAAAAAATTTAAAACTCTACATCACAATATGAGGGAAGTATAGGGAAAAACTCAAGATAAACATGTGTAAAATAGATAGCTGTGTCTAAAAATAAATACATACAAAATACCTCAATTACCAGAAAAACACTATCAATTTTAATTAACACACTATACCGAGTCGTCATATGATTAGATCTACTAGTAGTCACATCCAATTCTCTTTTAATTTTTAATATTTCTACCTCAAGAGTATAGAACATATATTTCCTTCAATAATAGTCAATGTGTGAATTATATGAAACCAACTAATCTATCCCCACAATGACATAAAAAATTTTCTTAAGAAGGATGGTGAAGTCCCATTATAATTTCAAATTTCTAGTCATAAATTTTCATGATTGAAACAAAATTATTTTTTATCCTTGCCACCATGTTCTGTCTATATTTTCATGTTGTGTAATATTGTTTCATTCAGTAAGACTAATTTAGTACTTACTCTTGTGGATATAAATGAATGATAGTCACTGATATCAAATGAGGAAAAAAATAGTGAAATAATGAAATAATGAATTTATAATTATAGATGGATCTACATCGTTGTGTTGGGAAAATTTCTCTACCACAATTCAGAAAATATGATCTTATATACCTGGGATATTCCACCTTTCTATAATGCTACTTTTTACTATATTAGATAAGTCCAAGAGTCAGTCTTTATATAGAAAGAGTACTAACTTGATCCCCTCTATCCATAACATCTCTCCTAGGATAGTTATTGCATTGTTTTTCTTAAACCCTCCATCATAGATGTGTCAGGTGGATTCCAAGAATATTTCATCTAGTTTCCATCATTTATATAAAGAAAATAAATAAAATAATGATTATTGAAATCCCTATTCATATGATCAAAATAACCAAATTGAAAACATCATGCCTAAACATCCATTTTCCCTTATAGGAATTAATTGGAATATACCTGCATTAAAATTCCCCTATATGTGTGGAGGAATCTTTTCCCCTTTATGTTTTCATTATACTAGAACTACTATCTATACTCAATATAGGGATGATTATCGCACTAATAAAAATTCCAAAACTACAAACTTTTTAAAAAAAAGATCATATTCACTATTTTTGGAAGTGTAATGTATGTGAGATTCACATTATATGAAAAATAATGATACAATACCCATTTAGACAACAACTATCATGTATGGGTGGACGTGTATATCTTTATATGAGGAGAATGAAAATGGGATCTCTATGTGGCACATGGTTTCTAATTAACTATGAAATTATGATTACTCAAAACCATAACCCAGTTAGGTGAAATGGAGGTGATAACCACCTAATTGGAGTTGGGCATATTTTTTTATCTAATTGTGACCAAAATGCTAATTGGGACAGTGAAAACCATTTTAAGGGTATTATATAATCATTTTTTCATGTAAAACACATGCTATAGGTACACCTTATATATAAAAGAATATATCATTTAGAAATATTTTACTTGAAAACTCATGGATCCAAATACACCACATCGTCAAATTGTTCTACTGTTTGAAGTTGAAATTACGTCATGTTGTTTTTTTAGGTCCTAAAATGTTTCTAGGTCCATGTTCTCATGTAATTTTTCATAGGTCAGTGTACCCATTTTAATCATTAATGACATGTTCTCCCAAGTATTTTGGTGTGTTCTGGTACCATACATAGCTCAGATCACTATGGATTTAGGATGTTCCCTGATCTATTTTTGTGAATGAACTAGTGCACCTAAAAGTTTCTTAAAACTCACTTGTGTTAAAGTATCTATGTAATCTTCTTTTGTAACCAACCACTTGAATATTCCTCCTTAGGTTCAAATCCTTGATAAAACATGTTGTTGATCCTTGAATATATATAGAACACATGGGGTTCTCATCAAACATGATTCAATGAGTTTAGGGTAAGATGAATAGACGCCCAAAGCTTTTTATGCCCTATTTTTAATGACCAAAACATTTATAATTGAATGTAAATTTGGATTGATTAAATTCTTTATAGTTATATAAATGAAATTTACTACTTTGGATATTTTTTCCCATATATTCTATTGGATTTTAATGACTATTTATAATCTTATCCAATGATAATATAGGCATTGTATAATGGCCATTATGATTAGTATATACTAGAGGTTATGATAATGTGTTTTTGAAAAAGATGGAAAAATTGATGAACTCAACCATTAGGATCATACAATATGAATACAATTTATCAGGGATTCTATGAATGATGGAATCACTATACTTTCCTATTTACCATTCTATATGTAGATTCAACAACTAAATCCCATGGAAAAACATTATTGGATTAGTTCATGCATATCGAGATCACGACCCAAACCATGCTTGATGAACCACACCATGATGGTTCCACCATCACAAACATTTTATTTAGGGAATACAATGACATAATAAGGGTTTATGTATCTAAACCATAGAAATATTAAATTTTATGTTTAATTTTTAATGAAATGATTATTATATATATCACTTTTAATTATTACTTGATAAATGATAATATAATGAGAATTTTATAAGAAAAAAAATCAAAATTGTATTTTTTTGGAAATACATACTCTAAATAAAGATCCTATTTTTATTATTATAATATCTTTTTAAATAAATTCTAATTTTAATAAAATATTCTTATTAAATAATATTTTTTATAAAATAAATGATAAATCAATTAAATGAAGTCCAATGTAATATTTATAAAGGTTAAAATATTTTTATTAACATAAAAACTAGTATTAGTTAGCAAATAAGGATTTTAATTTATAATTGGAAATTATCACATTTAGAAAATTATTTTGAAAAAATAAATATTATTTTTTAAATAATCTTATGAAAAAAACCCAAAGTTTTTTAATATATTTCTATGATGTTGTATTTTTAGATAAAAATTAAATATGGTTCAAAAATTATATTTATATTATAACATCATACCATACCAAATGTGGGGTAATAAATTAAATAAAGTGAATATAAGATCAAATATAGCTTTCCACATGAACAATGTTTTTATTTTGAAATTTATTCCTAATCATCATGACTCGCTTCAACATCACCAGGGTTATTATTTTATTATATATGATTTATGGATTAATAAAATATTGAAAATAAGACTTATATGGATGAATACATGTCGAAAAAACATGGTATTGTTTTTTTAAATATTTTATATTATATAGTCCAAATCCTTTGTTTAGAAATCCACAAATAATTCAACATTCAATTTATATTGATACACATCCTTCCTCTAACTGTTATTCACTCAAAAAAAATTTATCAATATTTTACTCTAAATCTAAACATATAAATCCCTCCCACTGCATTTAAAAGAAATTATAATCTCCTGTCATACTATTATAATTTATCACTCAATGTAAGGAATCATATCCTTTTCCTTTTTACTTCATGAAATTTCCTTGTATAGAGACTTGTTATTTGTAATTTCTTATATTATAATGTGTTTTTATACATAATGTTAATATCCTTTTGATATCAATTGAATGATATGTCACTATTAATAATCATTGAACCCTTTAATGAACATTTATTTTCACCTGTTATGCTACCAAAATTATCCTGTGATTTTTCCATATCAATCATATATGCAGCGAATACCCATTCCAATTTCCACTCAACGGTATTCAACTAGATGTACCTATACTTCATTATTTTTAGAATTATAATTATTTAATTGACACTCCTTATTCATATCATTAAAAGTGGTGAAATGTGTTCTTATATTGTATATCCTATGCGGCATAGTAACACATGTACATGATATGAATGTAAAGGGTGGGACCAAAATTAAATAGACCTTAAAATCAATTGATAATGTTTTTATCTCATGAAATACCTTGTATATTTTATGTTATTATATCCAATGACTACTATGTGGCGTTTTCTTGGCAGTTATCCTTGACATATGGTTATGAGGTCCTGTTTTTGTTTTTTTCTACATTTAGTTGTGGCCTTGATGTTATAATATTATATCATGATTTGATTATGACAGTTATTTTTTCATCCCATAATATGGCATTTTGATATGTATCTTTATGAACATGTATTAAATTAATCATATTATTCTATTATTATTCCCTTACCGGGATGTATATCTCATGGATTTCTTATGATCATCCATAGGTTATCCAGTGTAGTTTTAAAAGAGTGATGGAATTATAAGAGAATGTTATGACATTTTAAATAATTTTATGGTGTACCTATTTAATGATATTATGTTATGTATCTAATTACCTAAAGTAACTATTCCATTAATTTTTTTATTGCATTATGTGTTTATTTATGTAATATTTTATGAATTGATGTTTATTTAAGTTATGGGTTGTCGTAGTTGTTATCAGAGAAAAGACTAGCTATTTTTTGGGATTAGGGTTATAAAATTTAGCAATGCCTTAATCATAAGCATAAAAATATTTATACATCATAAAAGTTTGGTAAAGTATGGATTAAGTAGTTTCTAATAAAAAAAATCTATGTTAAGATAATATATGTTGATGTTCCTCTCACACAGTTGTGCATAAGTGTAATAACATTAAAACGTTCACATTAGGAATTGACTTGATCATAAAATTGTGAACTAAAAAGTGTATTTATTGCACACATGGTTTGAAAATCCTATGGAACATTATTAGCTAAATTCACAATCTCTTAATGAACTATTTTGTAGTGAAAATAAATTCCCAAAAAAATTATGTTTGGAATGAGACCTCCCTTCAATGTTTATAGTTTAAATTTTAGGTGTTTAGCATTTTAATTATTTTAATCTCTAATTTTACCTTTATTTAGATAAAAAATCAAAATAATAGGAACCAAGTCAATAACCAATGTGATGGTAAATTCCCAAATGAGTTTCCTAACCTAATAGAAGAAATATTCAAGAACATCATGATAGTACATACAAAATCAAACCAAATTCAAATCATAATTTTAAATTAGAGGTAAAATAGACACCCCCTTAGAAATATAAATTTTAAATTCATTCCTTTATACAAAAACACGTCTAATATAGTTGATATTTAGATACATTAATCATGTAACAATTGACTAACTCCATTGAAAAGATTATCTTCATCATTCAATGCTATGAGAAAGAGACGATCCCTCTTTATTTTCATCATATGGATGGAGAAACTGATCAATAGTGTACCTTATTTTAAAATATTAATATTGAAGAGGAGATCATGTTGATATATTGGAATGAATTCTAGAAAATTCTTTTTGATAATTATTTTCCTCGCACTCTCCTACTAAATATGGATAGGTGTTTTCCTTGCCTCAGGAAGAAGGATAATGAATTCATAAAGTCTTGTGTGGATAAAATCATGATACTTTCATGCTATGAATAAACATATGTAATTTTCCATGAAAATATGGTTGACTTCATCTTTGGTTGGATAAATCTTTTTCTATTAAAATATTTGGAAATTTAAGTCATTGAAAGCTATGAATAAATTGTCTATTGTTCCATTAATGTTGAAATGGAGATCATTGAATCTCATGAGTCTCATGGTTATGAGATATAAAGTTGATAGAAGATTTTATTTCTATAGATGTGATGTAGAAATATCTTGGGGGAATGAAAGTACAACATACCACTTTTCAGAGGAATGAGAAGAATCATCCCAAAAATTTCTTGAAGGGGATAAGGAAATGATTTAGGTATGGTAAGTGTGGAACTTATCTTGAAAATAATGATAGGAAAAATCAAACAAATGTGGTTAAATAAAGGAAAGATCCATTAAACCCCCATCCTATTGTTGGATTTTTAACCTCCAAAAACAAGGCCACTATGATAATCACTGGACAAATCCAAGGGTTGTCGAGAATAACCATAACCAACAATCTCTAAGGCCTAGAGATAAAGGTAATGATTATGCCATCAGAACCATTGAGGTGTATAAGGACAATAATGTGGTGGAATGTAAGATGATTATTCATTGATGAATTGTGAACGTACTATTTGATTAAGTTTTTATGCAATATTTCATATCACACATGTTTAGAAAAACTATTCCAACACCACCTCAAAACATGGGAGATGATTTATCTTGAAAAATAGAAAATTGGGAAATTATTGAAACCCATTTACATAACAACTACTGTATCCATATTTTTTTGATGAAAATCTAAGAGAACCTTTTGATAAACACTTTACTGGAGTTTGATTGCATTATCTGTATGGATTACTTTTCCTTATATAATGACAACATAAATTGTAGAGAGAATTAAATCACCCTCCAAATCCCAATTCTCCCTCTAATTCAATTCATGTTTAATTTGGGGGATAAATCCTCTTTGGTATCATCAACTCAATAATTTATATTATTTAATTATGGGAAATTGTATCTATCTCAAATGATTGAGTCTAAGGAAACGACCATCCTTGATGACATGCCCATTTTATGTGAATATGTTGATGTGTTTCATGAAGAATTTTCTACATCTTCCTCTAAGAAGATAAGTTGAGTTTGAAATCAAACATATATCTAGAGCATTGGAAATATTTATAACTTTATAAATAATTGAAACTATTGAAAATGGAGACCTAAAGAAGAAACTACAGTTGAATATGGATAAATTTTTTTATTCCCATGTGCTTCACCAGGGGGTGGATCAATTCTCTTCATCAATAAGAATGATTGATCAATGAACCTCTGACAAAATTTTCACAAGATAAAAAAATTCATGAAAAAAAAGTATCCTCTTACATGGATTAATTAATTTTTCAATCAAGTATGTTGACATTTGTACATATATAAGGTGGATATTTTAATAATAAAATTATTATGTAAATGTTATTAAGCAGGATATTATCAATACTTCTTTTCGTACAATGTACGGGCACTACAAGTTCATATTGATTCTATTTAGACTCACTAATTATATAACTATCATCAGGTAATTAATTAATAGAGTCATTTGAGATTACTTCAACAATTTGTTTCTAGTATTTATCATTTATATTCTTATCTACTCTAAAATAAATGGGGAACATGAGGATCATTTTTATTCCTTACTGAAGAACTTGTGAAAGGTTAATTTATATGCAATGTATATTAAAACTGATTTTTTGAATATAAAGTAAAATATTAAGGGTATTTTATAAATTGTAAAGTAATATTTGTGTATCCATAAAAAATATATTCAATTGAAGGATAAACTAGAACAACATATGTTACTAAGGTTAAAGGATTCCTTGGACTAGTTGGGTACTATAGTTGATTTTTAAGAAACATTTCATGATTATATATCCCACTAACCAATATAAATAAAAATGGAATAAATTTTTTATGTAATGAAAAATGAGAGGATATATTTAAAGTTATATATAATAAGATAATAAATTCCCATATGCTGACATTACCCACCATTGATAAATTATTTATGATCTACTATGATGTGTCCAAAAAAGGATTTGGTTTTGTAATCATGATTGATGAAAAATTTATATCACATGTCTCTACCCTATTAATGATCCATGAGAATAACTACCAAACACTTGATCAAGAATTTTCTATAGTGATCTTCACATTGAAGATCTGAGGAACTTATCTATATAGGGAACAATGTGACTTACATACAGATAATAAAATCCTCATGTGTATATTAAAAAAATAAGATCTCAATATACACTAATAAAAGTAGTAAGATCTGATCATGAATTTATATTTTTCAATCTAATAATATCCTAGAAAGTTGAACAAAGTGGAAGATTCTCTAAGTATAATGGATCATAAAACCATGTGCATGATGAGGATTTAAAGGGGCATAATTATCTTTAACAAGAAATGAATGGACACAGTAATCATAAATTGACCTTCAACATACATTTTCCAAATGTCTTCTCAAACATACCTTAATGATAGGATCCTAAAGGATAAAAAAGATGATTAAGAGTTGAAAAAAATATAGAAAATATTATAGATTTTCACTTCTCTAATGTTGGTGTTATAATATTTACAACTCAGATTTGTGTCCCATAAAAACCAGTACTTAATAGGAATATTCTGGATGAAATACATAGATCATCCATCTCTATTCATCCAGGAAGCTCTATGTTGTATAGAGACTAGTTGAAAACCCTATAGTGGGATTACATAAAGAGTGATATTGTATAATTCTTATCTCAATTCTTGGTATGAAATCAATTCAAGTATGAATGACATATGTATAAGGGTATTATGTATATATTACCCATACATGTATGAAAAATGGAAAAACTTAACCCTGGGTTTAATTAGAGGACACCCAAGGACATATAATGGAAATAACTTCATCTACATGGTAGTTGATCTACATAAAATGTCAATATATTTCATTGGTATCAATAAAGATTTATCTCTTGAACAACTCAGTAACATAAAAATAAGGTTATTGGAAGGTATGCATATAGTACCACTAACTATTGTATCTAATAAGTATTTGTAGTTTACAATGTAGTTCTAGAAATTCTTTCATTAATCACCTGATGTAGAGATTTATTTTAGTAAAACACATCAAACTCATACAGGAAACTAGTCTAAGAGAACCATTTATACTTTAGAGGATATGATACGATCATGGTCAATGGATTTATAAAGTTGTTGGGATCATCACATTCCCCTAGGTGGTATCATATAATAATAGTTTTCATTCTAGATTTCAAATAGAACCATGTGGGGCTCTGTATAAGAAGAGGTATCAAAATTTAACATGCTAGGATGATGTTGGAATGAAAAATATTATGGCACCTGATCATATCAGAGATATGATAGAGAGGGTTCAAGTCATCAACAACATTTGAAATCAACAAAAATTTGAGAAAAAACTATGTAGATAGTCATCAATAATATGTAGAGGATGAGTTTGGAGATATAGTGTTCCCTCATATATCTCTATGGAATAATTTCATGTGTTTTTTGAATAAGGAAAAGCATAATCCATGATGAATTTTTTCCATTAAGATCCTTGATCACATCAAATCTATAACCTATAGAAAAGAACTCCCCTAACCATTATTGATTACATTTGGTTTTACATATTTTCTATTTGTGTAAGAAAATACCAGACCCCTAAAAAGAAATAAATCAAAAGGTGGTTACCTTGTATAATGATCATAAATATGGGGAACATCCATTGAGGATCATATATTTTACAGACAAATTTTTATGAAACAAGACAACTCACCTAGAAAAATTATTATGGAGGAAACACATATTAGAGGAAGAAACATGGGATCTAGTAGATACAATGAATTATGTATACCCTCATCCATTAAAGTGTGGAAATCTAAATTTCAAGAGTAAAATTTATGTATGATGAAAAAATGTAACAAATTATACTTTTATAAATGAAATTCGTGTTTCATTCAGTAAATTCTAATTTTTAATAAAAACACATACACTATATTGGTTATTTTGAACTGATATTTCCATTTTGACTTAAAAAACCATAAATCAAATTAATCATTCATAATTTATCCATTTTATAATGACTGATAAGATTAGTATATGTTATGGTTTAATAAGAAGTCCAATTGACAAAGAGAGATGAAGCAATGGCCCTGAACTATGGGAGCATACACTATGAAGCCTATAAATCATATCTTATAAGGGATATGGCATCATTAGCCGATACACTGAACCAATCCCAAGCCTATATTCAATTATTAATGTTCAATAAATATTATTTAGAGGATAATTTAAAGATTATCAAGATCATAACCTAAAACATATTCTCCAGATCACCCTAGTAAAGTTTCCCCATCATAGAACATTCCCTTACGGTATACACTAGTGTAAAAAGGGGTTATGTATGTAGACCCCAACAATATAGATATTTATATTTTCTTTTTAATTAAATAGTTATTATATTTATCACTTTTTATTATTACTTCTTAAAAGATTATATATTGATATTTTGATATGAATAAATCAAAATTGTATTTTGATTAGAATTATAAACTTTCAATGATTAAAAAATATTTATAATTTAATATAAATTTGAAATAAATTTAAATTTAAATTTTTTTTATTATTAAATAAAATTTATTAAAATAAAAATGAAAATATAATATAATGAAGTATAATTGTATTTTTCAAAGGGACAGAATGTTTTTAGTATCCTAAAAACAAGTATTACTTATTAAATTAGGATTTATATTTAAAAGTGAAAATTCGCATATTTATAGAATGATTTTTGATAAAGTAAATATTGTTTTTGAAATCCTCATGTCGAAATTAGCCACTGGTTATTTTTTTCTATAATTTTCTACGATAGTGAATTTTTTTGGATAAAAAATAAATATGGTCGTCACATACAACCTATATTATAACATTAAAATTTCCCAAAAGTTATGTATTAAATTATATAATTGTTGTAAACTATCATATATTAGTTTTCACTTTAATATAATGGATTTTTAAAGTCATTTATGAATTTTATAATCATGTAATGAATTTTCTAAAACCTATATTATATTTAATGGTTTTAAAATCAATTCTATAAAAACATGACTCACTTACAAATAACTAAGGGTATTATTTTAATATGTTCTTTTATATTCCTTTTAAAATATTTTTAAAAAAATTATTTGTTATAAATCATAGGGAAAAATAATTTTTTGCTTTTTTTTGGGCTATTTTATCACATTGAGATCAGAAACTATATATAGAAATTAATAAAGAACCCTCCTACCATTTTCTATAAATTCCCACCCAACCTCCCACTCATCTTCTCTCAAAACCCATTAGTCTTGAATTTCCTCTTCCTACCTATCTCTATATCCCACCCAAGGTGACCAATGATCTTATGAATCTCCTCTCATGCCTTCAGAAGCACTATCTCATGGTGAAAAGTCCTCCCCTCTTTCTTTTTATTTTATGAATGTTTTTTATACTAATCCTTATGTTTTTTCATTATTCTATTTATAATGTGTATTTACAGATCCATATTTTTTCTTTATTATTCCAATTTAATTATAGATCAACTTTCTCTATCATTTAAACCCCCCATGAACCATTATGTGCACCCACTAAACTACCGAAGTTATTCAGTGATTTTTCTGTGCCAAACTTCGGTGTAGTGAATACCCATCCCGATTTACACTCAATGGTGTTCAACTAGAAGTATATATCATTTATTTATTGGGTAGTTCTATGTATGTAACTCAAAGTCCTTAATAAAGTGAATAAAAGTGATGAATGGTGTTCTTATGTTGTATGATATATGTGGCTCACTAACAAACCTTTATGATATGAATGTGATAGGTGGGAAAAAAATTATATATCGCTACAATCAATTGGGAAATAATTTAATATCATGATATACCATGTATGGTGAATGATTTTTCATTCCAATAATTCTATGCAATGATTTCTTGGTATTTAACCTTGATTGTTTTTACAATTATATGTTTTATGTTGTTTCCATATTCCTATATCTCCTTTATGTTATCATTTTACATCATAATTCAATAGTCATGTTTATTATTCTCAACCGTTTTTTGTCAAATTGATATTCCTCTTTACCAACATGTAATAGTTTTATCATTTTTGTCTTTGACTATTACCTTACTAGGCTTTATAGCACATCAATTTCTTATGTACGTCCCCAGGTCACCCCGCGCAGTTTATGAAGAGATATGAAATTTGAGGATCTTCTTATGAAGTTTTAAATTATGTTATTGAATCCTTGTTTTAATTTATTATTTTATGTATCTAATTTACTAAATTCACTAGGCCTATGTATCTTTTATTGATAGTATTATGTTTGTATTTATGAAATAATTCATGAATTAAGGTGTATTTAAGATAAGTTTTGTCATAAATGGACCCTTTCCGCTTATAAGATTATTATTATGCCACAAATAATGTAAATAAAAAGGAATTTGGGATAACACATCCAACTAAATAATAATATACTAAAACCTTTAAACTAGACCACCTTTCCCATAGTCATCCAAAAAAATGTGTGAAGGATCCATGTTGGGTGAGCCATACTAATGTTCCACAAGAATAAGAATACATGGGAGTAATGAACTGTGGAGATATCTTCATCAAACATTTCATTAGGGAGACCACTTATCCTAAACATATACTAAGGTGTCTAATTCTCCTAATACAACATCTTGGGAGAACATCCCTCTAATCCTCCATTAGTGTCCCCAATTTTTCCTAGTACTCAAAAAGGGATACTATTTTTCCTTAGTCTTCAACCATGTTTCCAAAAACACATTGTCTATCTGTTCCTCCTCCAATGGCCCTAAAGACTTCATTTTTTTATTGATTTTGATAATCCACCTTCAAAGGGGTGAGGTGGAACCCTTACAAGGATCGTAGACATAAGTATTACATGGCCCATAGGGCTTAGAGTAATTCATTGCCCATAGGCTTAAAACATTACATTCAATCCAGAAAACTACTTGGAACATCTCCACCCTAGCATCTTCATTGTGAAATCATCTCTCCACCTTGGCATGGCTGTTCGGCTAGGCATTCTCATGCATGCATAGGCTTGTCCCGATGGTAGGTGTCATACCCTCTAATTATTTCAATATGTTTAGCTTCTTCTATGGTGGAAGCTCCTTGCTCATCCTCCTTGTAGAGCTTTTTCCTTGTAGGTTGTCTGGTTTGCATCTGCACTTAAGGTTGCCCGAAGGCCTTGAGGTGGCCCAAAGGTTTTACTGACCCAAAGTCCTGGGTGGTCTGAAGGCCTTACAGGACTAAGGGACCAAATCGGTGGCCCGAAGGCCCAAACAGGGGCATATCCCCTGCTACTATAGTGCCAAACAGTGCTTGCTACAGTTCCTACTACAGTACTGCTACAGTATTGCTACAGTACCTGGAAATTCTGGCTCCACCTAGATTTGATCCCTGGTCATTTGGATGCACTTACAGAGTCCTTACCAACCAAGCTAAGGCTCATGTGCCATTGTCTATCTATTAGGGTAACAATTTTCCAATATATCTCTACTAAAGTACCATTTAACTAGATCTATATACCAATCCCATATGAAATTATATAGGGAACCTTATTCTCATAGGTTTCTCAAATAGGATAACATGGTTTTAAAAAATAACTTACTTACACTCAATGCCTAATATCAAATCACTAATGAGTGGAATTATCCATTGTATCATCCATGAACTCTTATGATACATGACCTAATCATACATAGTAGTGTTCACCATTTAAATCATGTATTCCATTGGTAAGAAGGCCACTCTATGGGTTTCTTCCAAGACATATTGGAATATCATGGTAGTAATATTCATAGACTCACAAGATAATTAGCTTCCCCATCATGAGAACAGTGGTGAAACTTTACTTGGTTTTGGATGATCATCTTAGTTAGAAAAGTGTCAGGTTATGTTACCTTGTCCACTAAATGAGTCTTGAGTGAATATGCCTCATCCCCAGAGGAAATCCTCAATCATGTTATCAATAATTATTTCATCATCACGATTCATCAATGATCATGGGAGAATTATAAATTCATCCTTTCATGTTTAATTTCTAACTCCTTTTTCATGAGCCTACATTAACCATGCATTCAATCATCCTTATACAACATGTTATTAACAAGTTGTAAGTGTATCTCTATGAATCCCATCAATCCATATACCATATAAGTCCAATCATCCTTACTTATCATTTTTTTCAATATATAAGATATTGATTCCATAAAAATGTTCCAATTTTGATAGGTTTAATCCCCAAAAAATCATTATAGGGACATATTACCTAGAAATCCTTCCTTAAAGATCCATATTTTTGATAGACTAATCATTAAATATCTATTTTAGTTACCAAAAAAATATAAGTGTAAAAACATATATGGGTTTATCATGTGTAATCCCCATTAATTTTTTTTTGTATAACCTTTCACATTAAAATGATCTAACCGCACCATACATATGCAAGAAAAAATTATAGACACACAATGTAAAGCTGAATGATAATATCCATAACAAATGAAATTAAAATGAAATTTATGGTCTTATGACATGAAATTATAGTATGAAACTCAATATATATGGGATTTAATTCTTATTAATCAAAATGTGATGGAAGAACCTCTAAAGATAAAACCCAATGTTCTAAATTACATCTTCATTGGGATATATTCAAAATGAATCGTATCCTCATAGAACTATATTAATTATGAGACCAATCCCCATTTGTTGATATTTAATGTTTAACTGATCCTCATTAATCCATACTACTTGTGAGCCATGATCTACCATAATAGTCTATATTTCTTGTGAGAAGAACTAGAATGTGAGGATTTTATGTAAGCCCCACACCAACCATTTTTAGGAACAATTCATCTAGTACTACCTTTTTGTAAAAATAAAAAAAAATTGGAAGCATTCATGGATAAAATAGCTTAAAGAGAAACATTATGCTCCTTCTCAAATAACCTTAAAAGTTATGGAATGTTTCATTTTGTGCAACCAAACTTTCAAGGTTTTGATTACCCTCAGAGGGATCCCTATGAATCCCTTGGAATCCCTTCTCAATTGCCTGATTTTGAATTAACTGTACATACCATCTCCCTAGATGGTGATAATTTCAAATGTGTACAATTGTGTGGATTTAAAATATACCATAGTAAAAAAGGATAATGATAGAGATAATCTAATATATATATATATATATATACAATCACATTTATTTAGAAATGCTAATATATATAAATATGTTCACATTTTCATTTGTCAATGATCAATCACTAACATGGTGTTACTAATTCCTACACAAGGGCTTTCTAATGATGTTAGAAAATGTGTTAAATTTTTATGGGATTCCTAGAGTAGGTAAAAATTTCCCCTCAAGATAGAATAGATTATCCTAACCTCCCATACTATTTACAAAAATATATTCTATAGTGTCTATTATAGATACCCAATGACTGTATTAATTTTAATATAAGGTCTAGATCGACTAAAACCCTCATGGATGGTAAGACATTGAAAACATAATGTTGAACTACATGTAAATATTGTACCCATAAATGCGATAAATCGAGCATGATCTCAATTGGGGAACTATAGTAACGGGTTTCTTGTTGGTGGTATTTAATATGTTTAAGTCTTATTGGAATCCTTTGGAAAGATATTTTCAATATAAAACAATGGAATCATCTATATAATAACCATCACATACTATGTTGTTGATAATAATAGGTGGATATCATGGTGCTTTTTATACCACTTCTCTATAGCTGAAGCACCTAAGGTATTTCCATATAGCTGTAAAGGATATGGATTGGATGAACTATGAAAATTTACATTGAATAAATGTATCCAAAATAACGTTTTAATGATTTTTATATGAGTACCACCTTAATTATAATATACCAACTCTTAAGACAGATAGATATAGCCTTCATGTAGTCATACCTCATCTTTAGTGGGGGTATCTAAAGTATTTTGAAACATATAACCACCTTAAATTATTCCAAGGAAATATCCCCATAACATGAAAATTTCCACCTTCATTATCTTAAGGATATAGATATTTAAGATGATGTTGACCACATTTTCATTATCACCCATGATCCACGTAATAGGGATCCGACCAATCATTTCCATCATCAAATCAATAAAGAACCCAAACCACTTTGGAATCCAATGAGGAGTATACCTTGGAGATCTTGGACCTAGTCATCTTGAACAAGGATCTAATGAGGCCTAAATAAATGAAAAACAACATAATTCATTGAATGAGATCATATTACCCATGTCACTGAATAACCCCACCAGTATATGCTGGGGGAAACTAAAACTAGTCCTATATTCTATCTTCTACTCAAAAATCCATCCCTTGATTTCTTAATGTTTTAAGAAGAATGTATATTCATTTATAGATACAATATGGGGAGAAAGACCATGTTCTTTCTCCCACATATCAATCCTCTATTCATAATCAAATGGTTAATGAAGTGCTAGAAGGGATCATATTCCAATTCCTAAAAAACAGCTGGCTTACGTCCTGACTCCTATTAAAGAATCTCATCAGTATTTCCATGAATAAATTGAAGGGCATAAATTTAACCTTTCTGGCATCATTCAAAGATAAAAATATCTTTTATAAGGAACTAAGGATGGATGTTAGTAAATTATGGTGGCCACTATGGTGAATACCTATATTCATTCTCTTACTAATGTTGTATATGTTCATTAGAACATCACAACAGATACTATGTAGTTTTCCCAAAATCTTAATATCATTAAAGTGGATAATAAACATATATTGATGAAGAATGAAGATCAATATTGGTCATATATTCTAATTCTAACTATATTTCTATGGAATATCCCAACAACCACTTTGGATAAGGATCACACCTTTACCGATATCACCAGAGATTATCTGAATATTTTGATTGTCAATTTGGTTTAAGTTATATTTCTAAAGTCAATTGAGGATATCAATATTAATTTTTAATGATAATTTTGGTTTACTATCATATTCTTACTAATGTGGATGTTTACCATAGGTTTATTCCGGTATCATCCATTGAGTTTGAAGCTCATATTTCTATCATCCACCAATATTCCTACTATCATATTCAGGAAGTGACTGAAGATAAAAAATGGGATCGTAGAATCATGCCAAATAACACTTTTAAAGAACACAGACATATTCTAAAATCTACCTAGTAATTTAATAGGCACATCCTGATAGTGTATAAGAGGTCACCTATGCGGGTTTCTATTTTAAAAGGTTATTTCCCATATTGTGCAACTCACAATGTGATGGTTCTATCCCTAGTCACCTGATCATGATGATCAATAAGATATTATTGAGGGAAAAAATATTTTTAGAGAAAAATCATATTACCTCCCCCATAAATACTATTATTCCGTAAGCCATCTAGCATCTTTAAAGTGTGGATTATGAATATGTTAACTCTTCCTCCTTGTTAAGAAGACTCTGAATCTAAAACCAAAACAGAAAGGACCCTCTGACATAGATAAGGTGTATTCCGATGGATCATAATTTATTAATATAAATATGCAATGGGTATGTCATGCCAACTAACAATTCATGTTTTCTTAAGAAATAATATTCATAATTCCACAATGGATATAAAAATAACTCGGTCACATGACATAATAAACAATAATATTTTCATCATTGAAAAATCATATTTTTTTTAGACATAGTGTATTAAGTATGTATCTAAACAACTTGGGAAATGTATTAGGTAGATAATGTTAAAATAGAAGATATATTTTCTCTCATACAAATCCTGTCAAATTATTTGCAGTTTTTTTTATGGGACATTTTCTCAATATAAAGGATCCATATCCTGGTATGATTTCTCAGAGCATGTTTCCTTCCTCATTTTATTAGATGAAACAAAGATAAAATTTTCTAACATATATAATAAATATATATTTCTTGATTCTTATTATTATGTGATATGTCATAATGTACGATCTCCTATCCTGGGACCAGTAAAAAATCATCACAATATTCAATCCCCTTCCTATCATAGTGCTTTAGTTATTTTTACTTATAACTGTTCTTTCCCATGTACCTCTTAATCTATGAACTTATAATATATACATGTAATTTTATTCTTGTTAATTGAATATATTTAATGAAACTAAAATTTTCTATTTTTTCCTTATCGCAAGTACTTTGATCTTAATCCTAGTAAACATGATTTTATTGATTAGCATGGGGTTTACAGATGTCTTTAATACATATTGTTTAACTATGTGGTACGTGTTCTCATTGTATGACCTTAAAATTTTAATCATCATTAACTTTGTTGCATGATATAAAATTGAAAGATATACTATACAATAAACATAATTTTTTAATTACTCATGATAATATGATTGTTAGAGATATTTCCATTACATACAAACAAAGATCATATAGGAGTTCATAAACTAGGATTCTATATATATGGTCACTTTAAAAAATAGACCCCCTTATAAAAAATTGACCGACATTGGGTTCCATTCACAGAACAACATGTGGCATGATTCTCAGGCATTGGGATACATAGTTATTTCTGGATATCTTATTGTCATTACATATTCAAAAGCCACAATATTCAACTACATATTGTTTTAGGTACTCATCATTATAGTTGGGACATAATATATTAGATTCCATATTGATATGGAATATTTTTTCTTCCATGAATCATGTGTATCTTGATTCTTATTAACTCATGATAAAATGTAATATCTGGAGATCTGATCATAGTCAAAATCAAAAATCCAAAGTAAATTCCCCACATTTTAAATTTTTTAGAACTTTTTTCCCTTTATAAGATCAAAATAGAGAAAAATACTTATTTTTTAATTCGTAAGAATGATTTTTAAAAATATACCTGTATATGGGTCCTCATTATATGACCATAAAGTTTATAATATACGAAACCCAATCAAATTATCATACACACATAAATATGAATAAAAAAAATTCCCCCACATTTAGTAGTTTTCTCCTTGTTTTTTACACCTTTATCCACATCATGTTTTACATCACAATTTCAACACTAAAGTGAAGCTTTTTTGTGTTGTAAAAAATCCAAATGTATGTGAAAATTCTTCTTATTGAAGACATTATCTTATAAATTTGAACTATATATTTCATTCATTCTGAAAACATGATGTTAATGTGAAAAACATGTGTTCTATCCAATATGATATTCAACTACATAAATTGATTCACTCAATGTGACATGATTTTACCATATATGTTCTATATCTATATATGGGTTCATGACATATAGGACCATATACTAGGAAAAGTTTCATTTTCCCCATATAATCATGGTGTATGGGCATCCCATATCCATTTTTTTCTATCATCCAAGGAATTGGACCATGAACAATAATTTGGATTACTCTATTTCTAATACCATAATAAGATATAAAAATTCCCAACCCCTAAATTTATGATAGACCAATGTAGTGGATATCATTTTTAGAAAATAAATATATCTTCATTCTTGTTAAACCATGATTCATAGCGACATATAATCCACATATGCTACACCCAATTAACAATTACAACCAATATATATTCCCTTTCATCATCCCTAAATATCCCAATAATTTTTATTTCTAGAACTGATTGTTCCAATTGTATTTTGAATATCCCCATTCCTATAAGTCACACTTCATGCTTCAAGTGTTTTGAATTATCATATATTAATCCTGGATATCGATATTGAGTATATTCATATCCAAGGGACACCAATGATTCAAATGTAATATATAACATTATTATGAATGTTCATACACAACCCCAATATGGATGTCCATCTATAAGAATGTAATCTACTTAAGTAGAAGGTCCTCTAATCCTTTTACACCTCAAAAAGTATTATAATGTATTCTTTTATTCAAATGTGGTCAATAGTAATCCTCATCATATTTGTTCCAAATCATATTCCTAATTCAAATACCTTAGTAAAATATTTACACCATCACCATTACCCATTAAAAATCATTGGTACATAGTTAGACCATAAAAACCATATAGGTTCTCCTATCTTACAACCAATCCAATGGTCCAAAAATCATGACTTTAAACTATATTCCCCTTGTAAGAAGATATTTAGTAGCATTGGGATATTTATTCACAACATGTCTTTACGAGACCATCCTAAAAAATATATCTCAATTTTTTTCAAAGTTTTATAACCTTAATCCTCAACAACCTTTGGCTCTAGAACCATGAAAATAAATAACATAAAACCACATATAACATGATCAGTATTATAATTGTGTTTTATACCCTTTTTTGGTTTTTCCATAACATCGTTTGATAGATTATTTTCAATTTTAGTCAATGTCAAATAATGATAAAAATTACTTACATTGGTTTGAAAAACAAGACCATAAAATACCCTATGAAAGAGACGTAGTACCTTCTAGGTAAAAAATACATAAAGGGAAACCCAAGAAAATGTAAATCCTCTAAATAACAAGTCATTATACTACATGAATTTGTAAAATATTAGATTGTAAGAAATAATTAGATAAAAATTTTGTGGGATCCATTATATGGTCCTGATAAAACACAATCTATGATCACTAAACCAACTGATATATGAATGAATTATAGAATACCATAAATTTTCTCCAACAAATACATGTACTCAAAGAATTTATTATCATGTCCCTTCGATATGAGAACGTGTTTAATACATGCAGGTGAATTCCTTATGGTAAATGAACCGTTATTGAGTATCCCACTATTTGTAATCCTATTTATTTCCGTAATTGTTTGAATCATCACAAACCATCCATAAATATTAGTAATGTGTCTGTTTAGGTCAAAGGAACACCACTATTTAGCTATGTGTACATTCCCCCACAATGGATTTGTATATGTGCCCCTAATATATCATTTAAAATAAAAGAATGTATTTATCATATGAATAATGTCCTCTAATTTCTATATTCACTATAAAAATTATACCTGAACCCATAATTTAGATGTTCTAAGTTATAATATTCAACATACTTAATATATTACATTATATGTAGATAAAATTTATTAGTATATGATTTAAAAAATCTAGAAGAAATATATTCAAGTTGATTAAAATGCCCATGATGTCACACATTCATGAATCATACCCATATTCAATGAAACAAATTGACATAATATTCTTAACCCCTAATTTTCCTTAAAATGTGACCCTAAGTTGCATGAAAATCGAGTCAGTGGTTGAATCTATTAAATCATAATCCCTAGATTCATTGGTTCATGTATTAATTACCTAAACTCTGTGAACCTTCCATAGAGGTTTTATGCATTAACCATTTTGTTTTTCTCTCTCGCATCTTGGTTATCCTTAATTTTCTATTGGATATACCACCTCATCCTTTAGTCAAAGGTATAAAACCATAAACACCCACTAAATTGGTCTAGACTATTTAGAGATAAAATTCCTCTTTAATGATACATAACTCTCTCTAGGTTGATAACACATTAAAGGGAATACGGAAAAAGTAAATTCTATGATCATTGGGAATTACCATTGAATAACCTAATAAAAATTGATCATTTGAAATGGAAAGGGAATAAACTTCTTAGTTTGAATTACATTAAATGACATCCTAAGAAAATGTTGATTTTATAACTGCTATGTCTCCCCATATAAGATTTAATTTTTTTAGGGCTATAGAAAAAAATACAATTCTTAAATGGTCAAATGTATAACCCTTCTAAAAGTAATATTATTATCCCTAAGTCCCCCAATCTTGAATAAATATTTCCCTCTTATGTTTTTTCAATATAATAATTTATATTTCCCATAGAAATTAGGAAAGGTCATAAACTTTGGGTGAATTATGCTTCATGAACATAGGAATCCTCATTGAAAAATTATTCCTTCATGATTTTTAGTATTTTTAATCACCCATATCAAATATTTGATTAGAGATAATTATTATAAAATGATTTTATATGTACCAGTATATTTCTCCCACCAATACACATTCTTGAGTATATGTCTAGTATGAAAATATATCTAATTTATGAGTGATCGAACCATATATTACAGTGATGGTGTTAATTACACTATTCATCAAGTAAGTTACCCTTAATTTATGATTTTTTGTGTACAAAGTATATGTTTTAATTTTGTGAGAGTTTGGGGAACTTTTGGAGTGTTTTAAAGTATTTTATTAAGGTTTATGTTTGGTGGATTGTTTTGGAAAACCATGAAACACATATAAGAATCTATGTATAATGAGATTTGAGTTAAAGGGAAGGTGCACATGTGGCATATGGTTTATCCAAATCACACAAAATCATTAGATAAACTGTGCTATATTAAAGAGTGGGATTTCACATAGTTGGTGCATGTTTTTCTAATAGATCTTACAAACCATAGTAGTTTCATCCTTGAGGTAGTGTCTGATTCACAATTAGAGAATGATTTGCCTAAGTGTGTGACTAACCATGCATGTGTTAAAAATGAGATCCTAAAATTGTGGATCTCACATGTTTTGACCTATAGGGAATCTTTATTTACTCTTATGTGGCTCTAACTCGAGATTATCTCTTTAAAAAGGATAAGTAATCTTCTACCACTTGTTGGGAGGTGATACAAAGGATTCTCTTGGTGTTTATAAGATAGATTCTTGCAGTAAGTGATCATTCTTGGTTGTTCTTTGTGATTTTTCATATATCTACTTCTCAATATCATTCTGTTTCATAGATATATGTTTCAAGTGGATAAATAAAATATATTTTTCAACAAAAATGATTATATTTGGTATTTTTTATTATATATAAAGATATATAAGGTAGGTTTCTTGAGATTCAACCTTGTTTTGTTGTCATTTGAGTGATGTTTTTCCTATTCATCATAAAACCCAAGGGAGATAGATTCACTCTTGACTCATCAATTTGAGAAAATGAAGGATATGTTTTAAATTGTTTTCTTCTTTAATTGATTGTAAAATTGATATTAATTTCTTGGTGAGACCCCTCTTGAGTGATAGTTTTGGGAAATTAGGAAATTTAGTGTTTTGTTGAAAAATGAATTTAGTAACATGATATTAATATTATTTTTTGGTTTTAAGGTATGAAAAAATGGTATTTAATGAACATGTTGTTTTATTGAAATGGGTTTTGAACACTTAGTTTTTTTATGGTTTTGGCATGGTGTTATTGCATGTGTTCATATGAATTTGGATAGATAAGGGTGTAAAGCACCCCCATGAAAAGGTCAGGATATATATGGTCATGAATTAGCTCTATCAAAGTGGTTCTCTAAGTGAAGACTTATTAAAAAGATGAATCTATACTTGTATGTATAGCGAGGTTGAGGTTTCATGCATGGTAATATGTATGGTTATATGGAAAGGAATGGGTTATTCCAAAATTTAATTAAGAAATGGTTTTTGAGATTTTTTTTGTTTCTTTCCTTGGAACTTGGTGTTGTCTGAGAAAACTATTTTATTATAAACATTTTTTAAATTATTAGATAATCTATTTAAGAAATTTTTTTATATAAAAGAATTTATATGATTCTTATAATGTGTTCTACCCAAATTCCATGAGTAAGGAAGTCATTTGAGAAAATCTTCTATGTTTCATTACTCACCCTTTCATTGAAACTTTCACTAATAAAAAATAGCCTATAAAAATGGGTTTGAACTATTTTAATATGTCCAAAAACCATTGGTATAGTCTATACCAACATTTTGGGAAGCTATTGGATGATTTGGAATTGGGATAGACATATCCCAATTGTTTTTAAGGCCATTTGGATAGGTCTATCCCAACTATTTTCCCCAAATAGTTGGGATAGGTAAAAATAAAATAATATTTACAAAAGTGGATTAAAGCCACGACCTATGCATTATATATCAAATAAATTACCAATATACTAAAATTATCATTGTAAATATAATTAGATTAATATATATGAGTAATTTAAATATTTACTTGACAATATTTGACAAAATAATTCATAAAAAATAAGTTTACCAATCCCAATGGTTTTAAGAACTGTTGCGATTGGTACCCCTAGAAATGATGTCTATCCCAATGGTTTTGAAAAAAGGTTGGGATATGCGTTGTCAAAGTGGTCTATCCAAACAATTTTAGAAAATTCATTGGGATACACTAACCCTATCCTAACAGTTTTAGAAAACCATTGGGATAGGTAATGTCAAAGTGTTATCTCCCTATGGTTTTGGAAAACCATTGGGATAGCCTTTGTAAAGACATGTAAAATTCAAGGAAATTTTTTTCTTAATTTTCTTTGGGATTTTACAAGAACGCAGTTTCTGACGGAACTTGATTCCGAGGCCTGGTGTTCCCAGAATTCCTATCTAAAATTTAGCTCGGGTACGTTCAGCGAACGAATGAGCGGGAATTTCTAACTTTTGAACAAGTGCTCGAAATCAAATTCTGAGGGCACCGATGGATTCGCAGTGCCATTAATTTCTTAGGAACACCTCTTTCGGAGTTGCGTTTTCACGAGGGAAGTTGATAAAATTTTTGGAAATTAAAATAAAAATTTAACAACAATTTTTATTTTACTCTAAGTGGTTTAAAGCTTTGGGTGGAAGTTGGGGGAAACCACCCAACTTCCACTGGGAGGTTATGAGGGTGGTGGGGCCCACATGAACCCCACCCCTTCATATTCTCTAACTCTCTCAACTCACCATTAATTTGATAACATATGTTATTTAATTAAGTGAGTTTAATGTGAATGTTTGAATTTAAAAAGTTTAAGTTATGTTAATTAATTGTGTGGATTAATTCAAACTTTTGAATTTCTAACCTTAAGTTGTGTTAATAAAATAAGTAAGGGACTTATTTTATTTTTTGTTGGAGGCTTGTTGCTTGAGATCTTTGGGAGAAAAGTTAAGGAAGACATGAGTTTCTTCATCCTCTTCGTCGAAGAACATGAAGAACGTGAAGAACTCCAGATTCTTCGGAGGTCGACGCCTCCTTCCGTGACGTCTCCTTCCACGACGCCTCTTCCCGTGATGGTTATCTCTGCGAAGAATCCTCTCTCAACTTGTTCGACAAGGTAGGGGTTATTTTATTTTTGTTCGTGATTTCTACCTTGACGTTCTTCATGAATTATGACCATTTGATATCGATTAACGAGAGGGGGTCGGACCGCACAAACACGGCCGACCCTCCTCCCTTATCTACGTTGTTGTTTCTATTGTGGTTTGAAATGGGAATGGCACAGTGCCATCACACTTCGCGGGATCGTGCGGCAAGGAATGTGTGGCGTCGTCGCGTCGCGCCGTGAAATCGAACAAGGACGCGACGCCATCGCGTCGCGTTGGAGAAACCCGAATACACCGCAGCAGGAGTGGGGTCGCGGCGGAGGGGCGCGGCACCGTCGCACCACGCCGGACGAACCAAGGTCGCAGCCGGTTCTGGGCCGCGGTGGAGCAGGGAGACTGGTGGCCGGTTCCGGGTCGCCGGTGTCAGAACAAGGGGGGACCGACCGTCGCAGGTCCGTGGCGGCAGAAGCCGGCCGGCCAGAGCGGGCCGGCCGGACAAGGGAAGGTCGGGGGCTACAAACCCCCGGAGGCCGGCTCAAGCGTCCCCCCATAATGGGGGTCACGGTTACAAAAGCCATGGGGGCAGCCCCCCCCCCCCCCCCCTCAAACAGCTCGGCCGTTTGGCCGAGCGCTTGGCCAGCGCGCCGCGCCCAGGCTAGGCCGGGCCGGGCCGCTCCCAGGCTGGGACGGGCCGCGCCGAAGTGGGCCGGACCCGAACCCCTTAATACCGAATCGCTTCCGGTCGGACGCCCATAACTTGTGCTATATGACTTCGATCGATGCACCGTAAGTTGCAATGAGATCCTTGGATTGAGAAGGTCATTTTGGTATATTTCACTCAAGGTTTCGGAATACATTGGGTTCGGCTGAGTGGGTTCATACACGGAACCAACCGAGCCCTCGGAGTGGAAACGCTCGTAACTTGAGCTCCGGACGTCCGATTGACGTGTCGTTGACTTTGTTGAATTACTCTAAGTGAGATGGATCTTTTGACTTACTCCACTTGAGGTTTGGACGTAGGTGGAGTACGGTCAGGTTGGTTTTGACATAAAAACCAACCGGGCCCCTATGACGAAAATGCCAATAACTCTCAGATCGGGCGTCCGATTGACGCGCCGTCTGCGACATTGAGATCCTGTTGTTGATATGGAACTTTTGGATACCTCAACTCTGGATATTGTGTCATTTTATGTATCAGCCTCTCGGCTCGTGGATCGGACCCTCCCGACGAGCTTCATGTGTGCAGGAACCCTAGAGATGGCTGTGTTTGCGACTGTGACGACGACGATGACTGTTCAGAAATCCTCAGTGGATTCGATGAAGACAAATACAGCACTCAGAGATCCTACGTGGATCAGTGCTACCGATCCTGTGTGGGTCAGCGCTCAGCGGTTCTGTGTGAGCCAGCGCCTACAGATCCTGTGTGGGTCTGATCCTGTGTGGGTCTTTGTGGGGGTTAGTTACCTATCGATCCTTTGTGGGTCATTACGGGGGTTAGTACCTATCGATCCTTTGTGGGTCCGACGGCTTAGATGAATCAGTGGATATAACAGATCATCTCTATCGTCATAAGAAGAAGTATACCTGTGTGAGCTGAATCCTGTTTTGCTTTCCTATGTGGATTGTGTTGTGCTATCCTCTGTGGATTTTCATTTTGCTTTCCGTGTGGACTGGGTTGTACTTGGGCTTGGATGTTGGAGCTGAACTTGGAATTGCTGACTTAGGTATATGTACGGGCATATACCTAGCAGTGTCGGATGTTACTTTGTGATTGTATCTTACCTTTATGGATTATCCTTTGTAGATTCTGGGAGACCTTTGTGGGTCTCGGGGTCCCTACGGAGTAGCTTATAGTCACCCATGCACGGGCTATTCCCACACAACGTTGTGTTGGTTGCAGACGACGGATAGCGCTGATCGTGGTTGAGGCTTTCGGAGTAGGACAGTACCTGGAAGTGGACCACTGGGCGGGATGTACTCAGAGTGGTCGGCTGGACCTGAGGAGCAGTGGAGGCTATCTATACCCACCCTTCAGGTGGGACTTCAAGTGGACGGCTCGATGCTGTGGCTCTACTTTACAGTTGTTGTTTTCCCTTTCTATTTGTACTTTACATTCAGTTTGGGTTTGTATACTGGCCCACTTACTTTTCCGCACTTACTGTTGTACTTAGTTTTTACTTAGTGTTTACTTCTACTGCTTGCTAGCTCTGTGGTGTTTGTTTACATTACAAAGGCAATGCCTTCCATTTTTACTGGGATTTACGCCTTGGTGCTAGTCTCCAGCCCCTGGCCTATGAAAGGCGGGAAAGGGGTAGTCACGACACGGGCCCCGAGGATGGTTCGTGACAAATTCCTATCAGAGGAGTTCGGTTCTACCGTAGAACTCAGGACTCTGATCTTCTTCTATGTGAAGAAATATTGTTAAGAGTATTGGGTGTGGTTATCAGTCCAGGGAGACCAGTGTTGGTGCGGTGGCCGATGTATCCGTACACCAGGACCCTGACTTCAGATTTCCGACTAAATGCATGAAAACATTGATTGCATGTGTGTTTCATGTTTTCTTTGTGATTACTTTATGTCAGCTCACCAGGTATACTGTTTGACCGTGGCGCACCAGTTTCTTTTCAGGATGGCCCCACAACGGCAGCTAGCTAGGGTTCCGAGAGTTGTGTGTGATGACAGCCCACCGAGCGATGAGGCCTCAGTACAGGTCCCTTTGACAGCAGAGGCACCGGCGGTAGCTCTACCCGCTGAGCCACCGATCCTACCAGCCCCAGCCGCTGATGATGCACATCGCCTTAGTTCATTTCACGAGTTTCAGCGCCAGCGACCGCCCAGGTTCTGTGGGGAGACGGACCCCCAGGCAGTCGAGGACTGGCTGGAGGCAGTGGTACGGGTTTTTAGGTTGGTGAGGACACCAGCAGACCTCATGGTGATCCTCGCAGCGAGCCTACTGCACGCGGTAGCAGGAAGATGGTGGAGCTTGATGCTCCAGGTGTACGATGAGGAATCTCTTCTTTGGATGGAATTTGAGAGCCTCTTCCGCTCAGAGTTCATCTCAACCACCCTCCGTGCGGTACGCATCCAGGAGCTTCTACAGCTGCGGCATGGCAGTTTGATTGTCTCCCAGTACTCGGCGAGATTTACCGATCTCTCACGCTACTCGATATACATGGTACGAGACCCATTATTCCAGGACCGAACCTTTGAGCAGGGATTGAGGCATGAGATCAGGGCGTCACTGATCTCCCTCGGCATTCCGACCGAGGCAAGAGTACTGGAGCGAGCCCTTTTGATTGAGAGCTTTCTTGCTGAGCCTTTATCAGCACCAAGACCCACCGCAGGGTGGCACGTAGCAGAGTCTTCTGCAGCAGGCAGTCGACGGATGACTCAGGGGTTCAGGCAGACAAGACCCTCAGGCAGACGACCTCAGGACACTGGCTAGCAGTACGGGGCACACAACATGGAGCCAGTCATTCGAGAAGCAGGCAGTGCTACTCATGCGGCGGTCAGGGCCACATGGCTCGTGACTGTCCGACCCACCGTGCTGAGGAGAAGCAGATGGTTTAGGGGCCACTCAGGCAAAGGTAGAGGGTCGACCGTGGTAGTCCGCAGGGAGTAGGCGGACGAGGAAGAGGAGCTATCCGAGCAGCAGGTGGTGGGCGACGCTTTGAGGCTCTACTACCACCACCACCAGGAGGTCCACCCCGACCACAGGGAGCTGGCAGGAAGAGATAGGCACAGCTCCAAGCAGCGAAGGCCTATGACTACGACACGCCCGAGATGATTCAAAGTATTATCTGTGTCTATTACACCCTTTCTGCAGTTCTTATAGACACAGGAAGGAGTCATTATTTCATAGCCGTTGCCCTTGTTCGGAGCTCGGAGATTCTGGCAGAGCCGTTGGCTCGATCCTTATGGATAGAGTCTCCTACAGGAGCAGACTCTATGATTACACACTGGTGCCGGTAATGTGATCTTACTCTAGGAGGCGAGAGCTTCAGCTAGGATCTTCTTGTAGCAGCGTCGAGGCCTTACGACGTCATCTTGGCCATGGATTGGTTATCTACAGTCCATGCTCAGATTGACTATATTAGGCGCAAGGTGCGATTTGTACGCACCGACAGGAGCAGGTTCACCTTCACCGGCGAGAAGAGAGACTTTTTAGCACTGGATGGACTCTCGCAGAGGAGAGTATAGCCCATCACTCATCATTTGGCTAGCCTCATCCTAGGAGTAGTTGATGTGCAGAGTCCTAGTTTTCTTGCAGTGGTGGATCAGTATGCGACCGTCTTTCCCGACGACGTTCCAAGACTACCTCCTCGCAGAGAGGTAAACTTTTATATTGAACTATACCCTGGGACAGCCTCGATATCGACTCCAGCGTATCAGATGGCCCCCGCTGATCATCGAGAGCTACGAGTACAGTTGGAGGACTTGCAAGGCAATGGATTCATTTGACCCAGTGTTTCACCCTAGGCTTCCCCGATTTTATTTGCCAAGAAGTCGGACGGGAGCTTGCGACTTTGTGTCGACTATCGTCACCTGAACTAGGTGACAGTAAGAAACAAGTATCCGCTACCGAGGATTGATGACCTCTTCGATCAGCTCAAGGGAGCATGGTGGTTCTCAAAGACAGACCTCAGGTCAGGATATCATCAGCTCAGTGTTTGGGACGAGGACGTACAGAAGACGGCCTTCAGGTGTCGGTATGGCCACTATGAGTTCTTGGTTATGTCATTCGGTGTAACCAATGCTCCAATAGTGTTCATGGCCGTAATGAACAAGATATTTTAGCCATACCTTGATCTATTTTTCCCGGTCTTCATCGACGCCATTTTGATTTACTCGATGACTGAGGAGGAGCATTCCTACCACTTGTGGGTTGTACTAGACACACTCCGAGAGCGCCAGATTTATGGAAATCTCTCTAAGTGTCAGTTCTGGATACATGAGGTGCACTTCTTTGGACACATCATCTCTGAGGCGGGAGTTGCGGTGGATCCTGCGAAGATCGAGGCAGTGCTAGCTTGGGAGCCACCCAGGAGCGTGACTGAGGTGCAAAGTTTCTTGGGACTAGCTGGATACTATCGGAGATTTGTGCCAGACTTCTCCAGAGTTGCGGCACCACTATCAGCTTTGACGAAGAAGGGGAAACCCTTTGTATGGTCAGACGGATGTCAGCAGAGCTTCCAAGAGCTGAGATAGAGATTGACCAGCGCACCTATCTTGAGGTTTCCAGAGGAGGGATTAGGGTACGTAGTCTACTGCGATGCATCAGGGACCGGACTCGGATGTGTCCTAATGCAGGAGAGTGCGGTTATCGCATATGGATCACATCAGTTGAGGCCGAATGAGCAGAACTACACTACCCATGACCCGGAGTTAGTAGTAGTGGTCTTCGCTCTGAAGACATGGAGACAATACCAGATGGACGAGCGCTTTACAGTATTTTCTGACCATCAGAGTCTCAGGTACATCTTCTCTCAGAAGGACCTGAACCTGAGACAGCGGCGATGGCTCGAGTTCCTCCAGGACTATGAATTTTAGATACTCTATGCTCCTGGGAAGGGGAATGTGGTAGCCTATGCTCTTAGCAGGAGGATGTGCATTCAGCTACTTGAGGAGGTGATAGAGTAGTTAGACGCTTTGCAGATATCCTTCTTAGATAGAGATGGAGCAGCCTTCATTCAGTCTCTCACAGTCACCCCTCCACTACTGCAGTGGGTCAGAGAGGCATAGTGTGGGGATGCTGACTGTGAGACGCGTCGTGCACAGATATCCTCAAGGCAGGCACCTGATGGTGTCTCCTTTGGATCAGAGCACGACGTCCTTTTCAGAGGAAGTACCTTGGTACCAGTTGATTTACGGGAGAAGGTGATGAGAGAGTTTCACACTTCTCCTTTAGCGGTACATCCTGGAGTGGCAAAGATGTACCAGGATCTCAGACGACAGCACTGGTGGCCGGGCATGAAGAAGGCTGTGGCGGAGTTCATTTCTCGATGCCTCACCTGCCAGTAGGTGAAGGCAGAACACAAGGTACCGGCAGTCTTGGTACAACCCTTGGATGTCACGGAGTGGAAGTGGGATGGGATATCTATGGACTTCGTGACTGGACTTCCACGCACTTCTAGAGGTCATGACTCCATTTGGGTGATTGTCGACCGACTCACCAAGTTGGCACACTTCTTACCCATCAGAGAGCAGGGCTCAGTGGAGAGCATGGGGCTCCTCTATGTTAAAGGGATTGTAGGCTTCACGGTGTTCCATCATCTACCATCTCTGATCGAGATGCTCGCTTTACTTCTCAACTTTGGAAGGGGTTGCAGGAGGCGTTCGGGATGCAACTACGTCTGAGCACTGACTTTCACCCTCAGATGGATGGTCAGACTGAGAGGACCATACAGAATCTCGAGGACATGCTCCGTGCATGTGTCCTTGACCTTGGTCACAACTGGGAGGACCACCTACCCTTGGTGGAGTTTGCGTACAACAACAGCTACCACTCCACCATCGGGATGACACCATACGAGACATTGTACGGCCAACCTTGGAGATCTTCTTTGTGCTGGATAGACCCTGGGGAGTCAGCATATGTGGGACCGGAGATGGTCCAGACCCCGACAGAGAAGGTCCAGATCATCCAGGAGTGGATGAGGACAGCTCAGAGCCGACAGAAGTCTTATGCTGATAGGAGACGGAGGCCACTGGAGTTTGAGGATGGCGACCACATCTTCTTGTGTGTCTCACCTCGACGTGGATTACAGAGATTTGGCTAGGCAGAAAGTTGTCTCCACACTTCCTCAGACCATTCCAGGTCCTCAGCAGGATTGGCGAGGTAGCTTATCGCCTGGCTCTACCACCTCAGTTGCACCGAGTGCATGACGTCTTCCACGTATCTCAGCTAAGGAGATACGTGCACGACTCGTCGCATATCATTGACCATGGGGAGCTAGACCTTGATGATGGGGAGACATTTACGGAGGTCCCAGTGGAGATTGAGGATCGACATGAGCGGGTCCTACGTGGACGGTCGATTCCTCTAGTGTGCATCAGATGGCAGCACGGGAATCTCCATGAGAGCACTTGGGAGCAGGAGGCTCAGATGCGTGCTCAGTACCCACATTTTTTCCCTAGATTATGATATATCTTTAAGGGGACGTAAAGACCTGAGGTGGGATAAATGTAAATACCCATAAAATTCAAGGAAAATTTTTTCTTAATTTTCTTTGGGATTTTATAAAAACGCAGTTTCTGACGACACTTGATTCCGAGGCCCAGTGTGCCAGTAATTCTTAACCAAAGTTTAGCTCGGGTACGTTCAAGGAACGAATGAGAGGGAATTTCTAACTTTTTAACCGGTGCTCAGAATCGAATTCTAAGGGCACCGATGGATTCACAGCGTCTGTAATTTCTTAGGAACACCTCTTCTGAAGTTGCGTATTCATGAGAGAATTTGATAAAATTATTGGAAGTTAAAATAAGAATTTAACTACAATTTTTATTTTAGTCTAAGTGGTTCAATGCTTTGTGTGGAAGTTGGGGGAAACCACCCAACTTCCATTGGGAGGTTATGAGGGTGGTGGGGCCCACATGAACCCCACCCCTTAATATTCTCTAACTCTCTCAACTCACCATTAATTTGATAACTTCAGTTATTTAATTAAGTGAGTTTAATGTGAATGTTTGAATTTCAAAAGTTTAAGTTATGTTAATTAATTATGTGGATTAATTCAAACTTTTGAATTTCAAACCTTAAGTTGTGTTAATAAAATAAGTAAGGGACTTGTTTTATTTTGGGTTGGAGGCTTGTTGCTTGAGAGCATTGGGAGAAAAGATAAGGGAGACTTGAGTTTCTTCATCCCCTTCATCGAAGAACACGAAGAATGCAAAAAACGTGAAGAACACCGGATTCCTCAGAGGTCGACGTCTCCTTCCGCGACGTCTCCTTCCGTGATGCCTATTCCCACGACGGTTACCTCTGCGACGAATCCTCACTCAACTTGTTCGACAAGGTAGGGGTTATTTTATTTTTGTTCGTGATTTCTACCTTGACGTTTTTCGTGAATTTTGACCATTTGCTATCGATTAATGAGAGCTGGCTGGACCACACAAACATGGCTGACCCTCCTCCCTTATCTACGTTGTTGTTTCTGTTGTGGTTTGAAACAGGAATGGCTCGGTGACGTCGCACCGTGCGGGATCGTGCGACAAGGAATGCGCGGCGTCGTCGTGCCGGGCCATTAAATCAAACAAGGATGTGACGTCGTCGTGTCGCGTTGAAGAAACCCAAAGACACCGTGGCCGGAGCGGGACCGTGTTGGAGGGGTGCGGCGCCATCGCGCGGCGCAGGAAGAACCAAGGTTGCGGCCGGTTCCGGGCCGCCGGCGTCGGAACAAGGGGGGACCAGCCGTTACCGGTCCGTGGTGGTAGAAGTCGGCCGACCAGAGCGGGCCGGCCGGACAAGGGAAGGATGGGGGTTACAAACCCCCGGCGGCCAGCTCAACTATCCCCCCATAATGGGGGCCGCGGTTACAAAAGCCAAGGGGGCAGGCGCCCCCCCCCCCCCCCCCCCCCCCCCCGTCAAACGGCTCGGTCGTTTGGCCGAGCGCCTGGCCAGTGCGCCCAGCGCGCCTCACCTAGGCTGGGTCACGCCCAGGCTGGGCCGGTCCGGGCCGCACCCAAGCGGGCCGGACCCGGACCTGGTTCGGGCCGACCCTGGGGATATCGGGCCGGGTCGGACCAGGGCCGAACCCCTTAATACCGAATCTCTTCCGGTCAGACGCCCATAACTTGTTCTACGGGCCTCCGATCGACGCACCGTCAGTTGTGATGCGATCCTTGGATTGAGGCAGTCGTTTCGGTATATCGCACTCAAGGATTCGGAATACATTGGGTTCAGCCGATTTGGTTCGTACACGAATCCAACCGGGCCCTCGGAGCGGAAACGCTCGTAACTTGAGCTCTGGACGTCTGATTGATGTGCCATTGACTTTGTTGGATTCCACTATGTGAGATGGATCATTTGGCTTACTCCGCCCGAGGTTTGGACATAGGTGGAGTACGGTCGGGTTGGTTTTGACTTAAAAACCAACCGGGCCACTAGGACGAAAATGCCAATAACTCTCAGATCGGGCGTCCGATTGACGCGCCGTCTGCAACGTTGAGTTCCTGTTGTTGATATGGAACTTTTGGATACATCAACTCCGGACTTTGTTTCAATTGATGTATCAACCTCTCGGATCGTGGAGTAGACCCTCCCGATGAGCTTGCTGTGTGCGGGAACCCTAGAGCTGGCTGCGTTTGCGACTGTGACGACGACAACGGCTATTCATATATCCTCAGTGGATTTGATGGAGACGACTACAGCACTCAACAATCCTACGTGGATCAGTACTACCGATCCTGTGTCGGTCCAATCCTGTGTGGGTTAGTGCTCAGCGGTTCTGTGTGAGCCAGCGCCTACAGATCCTGTGTGGGTCCGATCCTATGTGGGTCTTTGCGGGGGTTAGTTACCTATCAATCTTTTGTGGGTCAGATCCTTTTTGGGTCATTGCGGGGGTTAGTACCTATCCATCCTTTGTGGTTCTGACGGCTTAGATGAGTCAGTGGATAAAACTGATCATCTCTATCATCATATGAAGAATTATACTTGTGTGAGTTGAATCCTGTTTCGCTTTCCTATGTGGATTGTGTTGTGCTATCCTGTGTGGATTTACGTTGTGCTTTCCGTGTGGAATGAGTTTTACTTGGGCTCGGATGTTGGAGCCGAACTTGGAATTGATGACTTAGGTATATGTATGGACATATACCTAAGTAGTGCCAGATGTTACTTCGTAAATGTATCTTACCTTTGTGGATTATCCTTTGTGGATTCTGGGAGACCTTCAGGGGTCTCGGGGTCGTTACTGAGTAGCTTATACTCACCCCTACACGGGCTATGCCCGCACTAAGTTGTGTTGGTTGCAGACGACGGACATTGCTGATCGTGGTTGTGGCTTGCGGAGCAGGACGGTACCTGGAGGTGGACCACTGGGCGAGACGTACTCAGAGCGGTCGGCTGGACCCGAGGAGCAGTGGAGGCTATCTATACCCACCCTTCAGGTGGGAATTCCAGTGGAAAGCTCGACGCAGCGGCTCTACTTTACAGTTGATGTTTTCCCTTTCCATTTGTACATTACTTTCAGTTTGGGTTTGTATACTGGCCCACTTACTTTTCCGCACTTACTGTTGTACTCAATTTTTACTTAGTGTTTACTTCTACTTCTTGCTAGCTCTGTGGTGTTTGTTTACTTTACAAAGGAAATGCCTTCCCTTTTTACTCGGATTTACACCTTGGTGCTAGTCGCCAGCCCCTGGGCTATGGAAGGCGGGCTTGGGGTAGTCACGGCATGGGCCTCGAGGACGGGTCGTGACAGCCTTACCCTATTGCAATTATTTTCCAAAACTGTTTGGATAGGTGTTGTCAAAGTATCCTATCCCAATAGTTTTGTAAAACTATTGGGATATATGCATTGGTAAAGGTAGGATTTTCAATTGTGTTTGGTAATTTGGAATATATTGTTTATTGAGACATGGGAAAAGTTAAAGTATCACACTTATTTCTCATTATGTTAGGTTACTTGGGATGTCATATAGTGTTAGAGCATGGAGCATGTGGAGCTTTGGAGTTATGTGGTTGTTGTTGAGTTTTATTGTTTATCTTTCATTGTGTACTTTGATATGGTAGACATATATTGTGGTACTTGGTTTGGTGGAATTTTAATATCAATGGTTTGATTTTAGTTATCTTTCATTGAAATCATGAATCATGTATTGGTTTATTTGGTTATGGCTTGTTTGGTTGGTTGCTTATTTTTTAAGGAAAAATAATACCCCAATTGTAAATTAATCACTTGTAATTTATTGCTAGCCTTTGGAATCATGGGGATATCTCTAAAGGCCATGTGACATCCTGCCACCTTCTAAATCCAATGAGGGTGGGAAGGATGTTGCAAGTGGTATCATATATGTTCGAGCGAAAATATATTTGAGCCAAGACTTATCAACTTGACACTTCCATTTTGGAAGAAGTGTTTATAAGTTCTCTCAGTATTAGAGTTTGATTCATTTTAGTCTATTTGATGATATTGGATTATAGATATGTGGAGGGCTATCAAAAATTTAATTGTTGACCATAAAAAACATATATATCATTTTCATGATAAACATAATTTTATGTGGGGTTTGGGTACAGAAGTCTTTTGGAGACACTTATAGGTATAAAAATTTCATTGTCATGGGTTTAGCCAATGAGATGAGAATGAAATGAACTATAGGAATTAATTACCACTAGGATTTCATATTTTATCATTAGTAATGATTTTTTTGTTCAATACATTTATTTTTTTAAAATGTAGAAATTGTTTTCAAATTTGAGTTTTTGAAAAGAGCTTGATTGTGATATTTTGAAAATGGTATGATTTTCATAAAAAATGATTTATTTTTCAAAAATGGTTAAACATAAAAAAAGGAAGATTTTGGAAATCATTGTTGTGATAGTATGATGTTGTAGAATTTGAAATGTTATTCCTTCAGTTAATAGAGACTATGACTTTTTACTTTTGTTATTGGTATATAAAATGGAACCTGATAGGCATTATAAAAACCAACCAGAGAATGTTTCTAATAATTTTGTTTCACCTATGAAATTGGTTAAACAATATCTAGTTCAAAGTATTATGCAAGCATTTTAGGCTATAGATTTAGGGAAAAGAGGGATGATACCAGGAAAAAGGATCATTCAGTTTAGTTCTATACCAAAAATCCCCCCGACATCTAGGGTGATTCAGAACTATAAAAGGAAGAGGTGTGGCTAAATATAATGAATCATATCTTATAAATCATTATCACAATAGTTGATTTGAATTTCATGTTGGTAATGTATATGCAAGAAGATATTGTATGCCAGTGGTGGTATTTAGTTCTTCAGGATAAATTTGACAACAACCTTTCATTGGTGGTTTTTTAGGAATTATTTAACAAAAAAATGTCCTTATATGTTTAGAATTAAAATAATGACTGAATTATTCACATTGAAGTTGGAAAATATTTGTATAATAGATTATGTAGCTAAATTCATGAATTCAATGGGCCTTTCACCCATGGTTTTTTCTAGTGCATCATTAAAGGCACACATCTTTGAACTGGGGCTGAGGAAATAATTTGTTTTGAAGATTGTTGGGCTCTATATTACAGATAATATAGATATGGTCAATAGACAAATGGTAGTTAAAAGGTAAATCATTGAAAATATGAGTGGATGAAGTATGTTTATACCCATGTTAAATTGTGGGAACTCTAATTCTAGGATAAAGAGGAAGCTTGAAACCTATTTCCAAGGTGGGAGCACGACTCAAAATCAGACGGCAAGATCACTAAACCTTATTCATTGACCCAAGAGAAAATCAGGATATTTATAATGTGGTTTTAATAACCAGATAAAGAGTGTGTGTATGATATAACCTAGATCATGCCACAACTGCAATCACATGGGGAATCTTCAATGCTATTGTCACAGTGCTCTGAGGTCGGGTGTTTGGGAAACTTCTCATGTGTCGCAAGAATTGTATTCTTTGATAAGATGAGGGAAGCCGAAAAATCATCATTAAAAAAATAGATCTATCCGTGGTGATTATAGGAATACCATGACCCCTCAACAAGGTAATTTTCAACAAGGAAACAATGAAAAAAGTGTCACGAGCAAGAAAATATATGGAGACGAGGAGTTTATTATGGATGATTATTCTAGACCATCTATGTTGTGAGGTACGATTCTTTGGAATTATACCCTTATCCAATATATTTCTTGATATGGGTGCATCCCATTCATTTTTTTCTTCTCATTCTGCTGATTTGATGAGTTTAAAAGTTTAGATGATGCTTTTTGTGATAAAACATCAAACTCTTCTTGGTCTAAGAGAGTGTAGAGCCATTTTTTTAATGAATGTTCTATAATGGTTGGTGTAGTGGAGATGAAATGGAATTTATCTATGCTTGAGATGGATATTTTTTATATAATCTTTGGAATGGATTGTATGATGATGCTCAATTATTACATCGACCATTATACCAGAATGGTCAGTTTCACAACTAAAGATGGCATCAAACATATCATTCGAGGATAAAAAAATGCAATAGGTTTGTTGGCACAAGAAGTTGGAATGATCTCATATCAATTGGAAATTTTAACTTTGGAATCTATGGATGAGATCAAAAAAAGAAGTTTTATAATAATGATTTACCAGTTTATAGATTTATTTTCTGATAATTTCAAAGTGTTTCCACCTATAAGGGAAGTGGAGTTTATTATTGATCACATTCTAGAGACCATTTCTATTTCTCTTCCATATTATATAATAGAATAAAAATTCAGGGAGATGAAAGTGTCACTAAAAGATCTGGAAATCAATGTTTTCATTCGGCTGAGTACGTCCCCATGGGTAACACCAATCTTGTTTATAAAGAAGTAATATTTAACTCTTTAGATTTGTGTGGAATATCATAAGCCTAATAATGTTTTAATAATGAATTGGTACCCACTCCCATGCATTGATCATTTGTTCAATCAATTTTGGAGATCTCAATTGTTCTCTAAAATTGTCATGCGATCAGGATATCACCAATTGAATGTTTGGAAGGATGATAATCTGAATACAGCTTTTATGAGCCGATATGGCCATTATAAATACATTGTAATGACTTTTTATATAACAAATTCACGAGTGGTATTTATTGAATTGATGAATGGGATATTTTGGTGATATTAGATTCATTTGTGGTGGTGTTTGCGGATGAAATATTGGTGTATTCAAGTACAAGGGTTGAGTATGAGAAACACTTGGCGATAGTAATGGGAATCTTGAGAGATCATTTATTGTATACAAAATTGTATAATAATAATTTTTGGAGAAAAAGGTATTATTTATTAGACATTTAATTTATAAAAGATGTACTTATGTGGATCCAGAAAAGATAAAGCATGTTTTCTAATAGCAGTCCAAAAATAATGTCATTGAGATACAGACTTTTCTTGGTCAGAATAGTAATTATTGACGATTTTTGTTTGATTTTCCATGAATAGAATTGAATATGATAGCAATGAAAAACAAGAATGTTCCATTCCAATGGAATGAGTAATTGTAGAAGTCTTTATAAGAGCTTAATGTTTACCATACATAAACACCAATCACGATTTTTCCAGAATTAGGAAAATGGTACATAGTGTACTATGATGCTTTGGGATCATGGTTGGGATGTGTTATCATAAAAGTAGATAAATTTTTTGGTTATGGATCAAGGATGTTATAGGTTCTGGTGGATAACTACCGAAAAAATGATTTCGGGTTAGCTTATATAGTATATGATTTGAAGGCATGGAATTTGTATCTCTTCAGTGAGAAATTTACTACTTTTACAAATCATAAGAGACTGACACATATTTTCATAAAACACAATTTGAAACATAGATAAAGAAAATGGATGGAGTATCTCAAAATGTTTTAATTTGAAAAGATTTATAAACAGGTAAGAGAAAATTTAATGGGAGATACATTATGAAAAAATCTATATGCCTATATAGAAAAAGAATCATCAGAGTAGTTGTAGTTGATGTCGGTCCTAGATGACATCCACATCAAATGTGATGTCTGAGATAATTTTTTGGGTTTATTTCCTATTTAATCTGTTCTTAATCTAGTAAATATGTTTGAGGAGGCACAGACATCTAATTTAGAATCTACGGTGATGAGGTCAAAACATAATGGTAGGGAGACCTTTTAGGGATGGATGGTAGATTAATGTTCAAAATTTTTGTTCAAAAATTAGATGGTCATACCTATGGATTTTTAAGAAATACTTCATTATTCTGGCCGCAATTATATATGGGATATTAATCCAAGAATACAAAATATGTATTAGGTATTGAATTCACATTTTTTGTGGGTCAGTATGAAAAAAAGAAGAATGATTTTGTTTTGAGATGTGTAACTTATCAACAAATCAATATAGAGCATCATCGACCAACAGGTATGTTACAATCTTTACCTATTAATTTTTTAATGTGGGAGATGATAACTATGAAATTTTTAATATTTCTCCAAAGAATGTTTTGAAAACATGATTCTATATGGGTGAAAATGAATCAAATCAAAAATTCAGCCCATCTCGTCACTATTCATTAATCTCATATAGTATAGGACTTGTCAAGAATCTATATTTGTGAAGTGGTAAAGAGGCATGGAATACCGGTTTCAATAATGTCAGTAATAGATCCATTGTTTACATATCATTTTAGGATATCCATAAAGAAATCCATTGGGACTCAATAGAATATGATTAAACCTGATCATCCTCAAATGGATGAACAATCTGAATAGAAAATCCATACATTGTAATACATGTTGCGGTCTTCTGAAATGGATTTTTATTGGATCAGGGGAAGATCACAAGCCATTAGTGAAGTTCACATATAAAAACAATTATCACGACTTCATACAAATGGCATCGTTTGAAGAATTTTATGTGCATCTATGTGGTTCTTTAATTTTTTGGGCGTAAATAGGTGATACATCACTAGTTATCCCAAGCCTTGTCCAAGAAACAATAGAGAAGATTAAGTTGATTAAAAAATTAATGGATATAGTTCAGAGTTGTTATAAATTGTATATGTATCATCATCGATGGACATTTTCATTTTTAGTCTGTAATCACATGTTTTTTAGGATAACTCAAAGTCTTGGACATCAATGTATTGGGAAGTATTGAATCTTATATACTCGATACATAGTCCATTTTGAAATACCAGAATGGGTTGGTGAGGTTTCATATTGTTTGGCATTGAAACAACCATTCTGTGTAGTGCATAATTTGTTTCACATGTCTCAATTGAAAAAGTTTCATCCTAATCCTGACCCTATGATTCGATGGGATCACATTGATCTAGAGTCAGATGCATTGTTGGTTCACATGCCATTGTAGATTGTGGATTGATAACGAAATTTATTGTGTAGAAAAATAATTGAACCAGTGATGATTATGGGGAAACATGGTCATATTCGGAAAGCAACTTGGGAACATGAGAAGGAATGATTGATCAATGACCTGAACTCATTTTGTACTGTAGTGGTTTTTTACTTTTTGGGGACATTAAATCAAATGTTGCGAGGAATATAGTATCTTCAGTTTCAAGTAAGTAACCCTTTATTTATTCATTTTTTATATAATTTATATGGGATATGTTTTGGAGAGTTTAGATAGCTTTTGGAGTATTTTGATGATTTTATAAAGGTTTTTAGTTGGTGTACTGTTTGGGAAAATGATGAAATAGGTGCAGGAAACCATGCACAATGAGATATGGCGATAAAGGTATGGGGCATGATTGGTTCATAGATTGTCAGAATCGTGTGGAATCCTAGAAGAAACTGTGATATCGTGGGCAATGGGAATTTTTATGGTTCAAAAAAAATTCTAACAATGATATGCATCCATGCATGGAACATCTTTGAGGTAGTGATTGAAAAATGGTTAGTACACGGTTTACCTAACTGTGTGACTAACATTGTGAGAGTTAAAAGTGAGATACTAAAATTATGTATCTTAAATGTTTTGACCTATAAGGCCCTATTTTTTCTACCAATGTAGTCTTAACTCTAGATTCCCTCTTCCCAAAGGCTAAGAATCTTATCCTATTGAATTAGAGGTAAACTCAAGTCTTCTCTTTTTTTTAAATCCATATTCTTATGGTAAGTGATCATTCGTGGTTATTCTTGGAGATTTTCCATCGATATAAATATCTATATCTCTTAGTTTCATTGATCAATATCCATTGTGAATAAATATAAGATAATTGATGCCAAATATGATTATATTGGGTCTTGTTGATGATAGAGGAAGAGATCTGAGGTGTCATTTCGAAGGTTCAAACTAGTTTTGTTGGTGTTTGAGTTTCATTCTTAATTTTCATCATGAAACCTGAGGTAAGTGGCTTCACTCCTGAATCCTTTATTTTAGAACATAAATTACTAGTTTCCAATTGATTTTATTGATTAATGTTTTTTGTAAAATTGATAATAATATCTTATTGAAAACCCTCTTGAGTGATGGTTTGTGGAAATTAGGAAATTTGTTTTTAAGAAATAAAATTTTGTAACATGATATTGAAATGATTTTATTGTTTTTCTATGTAAAAATGGTTTAAAATAATTTTATTTATTTATATTGGTTTGGAACTCTTTGTTTTTTCATAGACATGGAATTGGTGTGTGGGGGGTGTGTTCAAATGCATTGGGATGGATAAGTGTGTGATGTACCCCCATCAAAATATTGGAATAGATATGTGTGTGAAGTACCCCCATCATCGAGGTTCACTATGTAACAACATAGTGAAAGGATGAGTCACCAATCGTCGGTATATAGAGGTCCAGGTTTCATGCATGGTTGAATGTATGTTTATGTGGAAATGAATGGTTTATGGAAAAATGTAATTGTGAAATAGTTTGTAATCATTTTTTATTTCTTTCCTTGAAACATGGTGTTGTTTGAGAAAACTATTTTACTTTGGAACTTGTTTATATTCTAATATATACTATTTTATAAATTGTTTTAAATAATTTTTTTATATAAATATGCTAACGTGTTCTATCATAGTTTCCTTAGTATGGATTTCATTTATGAAAAATCTGCTGAGTTTTATTACACACCCCTTCTTTGGAACATTGTTACATTTTCAAATGTTTTTTATCGTGACACTGGAAAAGGTAAAGTATCAAAACCATTAGAATTACATCAAAATAGATGAGATATTTTGTAGTGTTGATGAATTGATCATTATGAGATTTTTAGTTTTGTGATTTTCATGGATTATTTTAGTATTTCATCCTTTTCTTGTTTTTATATGGTGGTCCTCCTCTACAGTACTTGGTTTTGGTGGGATTTTAATTTAAATGGTTTTATTTGATTTATTTTTCATGGTTATCATGAATCATGTAGCCGTTTATTTGGTTATGGATTGTTGGGTTGGTTTTTTATTTTCAAATGGATAATCATCCCCCAATTTAAAATTAAGCACTTGGGATTTATTACTAGTCTTTGGAATCTTAGGGATGTCACTAAAAGACAAGTAATGTCTCCATGCTCTCTCAGTCCAATGAGGTGGACGAGATGATACATGGTGCATATGACACATTATCTAAATTGACTATATCTTTTTACAATTATATTTTTAAGGTGATATAGAATCACAACACCACTTCATCGCTCAAGACTCACACCAGTGTACCGTGATAAAAGAAATGATACTTTATCTAACTTGACTATACCTATCGAATTGAACATGGCTATATGATAATGGATTGCCCCATATTTCTTTACTAAATCAAATAGTCTGGTGATTATGATTTACTTAATCCATTATTAAGAAATGTTCAAGTGGGTTTAGTTAATCCTAAAAACACACTTCATGAGTTTCACATGTTATTATGATTTCACAATTTTGGGAAACAAAAATACCTTGATTCAAGGCCATCCCCTTGGGGAGTTCAATCTCACTTATACATCAACTATTGATGACTGCCAAATTATCATGTAATATGTAAATGTTATCCATGTTATCATAGATTCATATTATTTTTTTCAAATAAATCCAATTATATGGCGTAATTTTTTGCAATAGAAAGTATGTGTGCACAAATTTACATAAAACCAATGATATAATCCCCATACAGACAACACAAGTTATGTGTGGGTAATTATGTATCTATATACAATAAAATGATGCAAATGAGATATCCATGAGCAATGTGATTGGCCGCATACCAAGGGATATAGATTCCATAAAACATTTTCTTAATCTAGTGAAGTTGTGGTGAGACACTCCATGTATTATGATTCCATGTGTTTCATTTAATTCTAAATAAAGGGGTTATTAGGACCATAAACCCCATTTTTGGGTATTTTGGAAGCTTTTTGGACTAAAAATACCCTATATTCGAAAACCTAATGTCCAGGTTTTTAGATCATTATATAGGTTAATTTTAGTACTTTTGGGCCTGAAAATGATACATATGTAAAAAATATAACCCTTTGAAACTAGTAATATGTCATAAGGTTTTTCTTAGGTTTATAAATTATCTATAGTCTATAATATTGGGTTCTTACATACAATTTTGGTATCCCAGTTAATTTAAATCTATGTATTGTGGTATTCCGAAGTACCCCACATCAGTTAGAATACCCTATAATCATAATACACCCTTCACCATTATCTTTAATGCACCATTATGTACAACCACTTCACAAAACCCACTTACATGAGTGCATCTGCAGGTTTGGGTCATAAAAGGATAATCTTATGTAAACCACCATAGGATCCAAGTCTTTATGCTCCACAGTATTGATCATTGTATATCAATAGACCCCTCTGGATCCTCATTTGATAAAATTAGAAACTTTAGGGAGAAGACAAAGAGACACCCAAAGCTCTACATGCCCATATCCTTCATTATTCTATCAAAAGAGTACTAAACCAATTTTTTGGGACATAATCATTATTTTTGGGTAATTGGATAATCCATAGGATTAATATCCCTAAATATTCATTGAAGAAACATTCACCCATAGGCTTCCAAAAAAGGATGATTCACCAATATTGGTTGAAACGTACTAAGGTTCTACACTCCTAACTCACCTTGTGTATACACAAATAGGGTGACTTCATCACCTTACCTTCCACTAGGGAAACCAATTCACCCCAAATTATACTAGGGTGATCACATAATTTTATCCCACCACTAGGTTGAATATTTATCCTAGAATTTTAAATGGTTGAAACCCCTTTCTAGCCTTCCACCAGTAGGACTATTTAGCATAGACATCAGTAAGGGTGACACATCTCTCAAATATACTTTATAGGAAATCGGTTGTCTATTTTTATCATGTACAAAACCTATTTATCTCCATTACTCTAATAAAACAACGAATATAACCAACTCATCCTATAAAATAACCTATTCTCCTTATTAGTCCATTAGGTTGGCACGTAGACCATATATCTCCACAAGCATTCAATTTTTTCCTTCCATATATAGGAATCTAATATAACACACTCCTATAAACCTAATTTTCTTAGGTCTGTCAGAATGGATTACATGGTTTCCAAAAATACCTTTTTGACAATCAATTACTCAAATCACTACTAGGTGTCCTTCTCCTAAGAATAATCCATTATCTCCTATGATACATTTTCAGGCCAATCACATCAACATACACCCTTTATATGTAGTATTATATTTTATAAATTACTATCTTGTATTGTTATTCAATAATGATAGGACCATCATCATAATCATGATCATGTACTCCCTTGATAATTATGGTCTTATTACTGAGGATATTGGTGACGCTTCTTTGGCCCAGGATGGTCATCCAGGATTATAATATTTCAAGTTATACAACTGATTCCACTAAATAATCCACACATAAATGGACCTCCTCCTTAGGTTATATCCCCATTAATGTTTGTATTAATGATTTCATTAGAATGACTCATAAATGAGCTAATGATATACGATAACGGTATCTTATCTAGTGTAATAACCAAATTTTCCTCCTAAGGATATATTCTAATTTGGTCTCATCATCCTTCTATGACTAGTTATTAGTAAGATGGTAGTGTATATCAATAAATACCACATGTGATTATAAAATAATCCTCTTAGGTTCATATCCCTAGTGATTCCACATGTATTCTTAATACTGTTTCCAACATTCATGATATAGTTTCCCAAACACATGGGCCTCCTCATTATAGGTGTAATACATAAGTCATTATCACATGGATATATTCTCCATGAAAAATTCTTTAAATATATATATTCCCCATATGCCAATCATCAAATCTCTTTACCAAGTATGTAAATATAGGAAGTGAACATGCACATATGAGAAATCCATGTGTGATATGCATTTGTTATGTTATTTTATACCCATTAAAGAAAAAATTCGTAGTCAAACATCATAATAATACATGAAAACATCCATGTAATACAAAATTAAACTATATACAAATTCCCTTAGTACATGATTTTAAAATGCATGGTACTGTCCTATCATATTAAATTAAATTTTTATACACAAACTACTTGTGAATTAATTCCCATGAATAAATATACATAGGTCACATCTCCACGGTTAAAAAATCATTCCAAACCATATCAACACTGATCCATATTCCTTTTGAAACTTATCTTCATCTAGATGTATTCCTTGAATGAACTATCTAAACACGGTCATATTCTTTATGATATAAATCATCATAAGGACATGTTTTTTGTGTACCATGATCTTTATCAATGGACCATATTACCTACTGGAATAACTATTAATAATTTCTCATGTGTATACCCCACACTAACCATTTCTAGGAAACATTTTACTAAAAGATCATTATGATTGACTTTAAATTTCTTGGAAAATATCATGTAAACTAGAAATTAAAAGGAATAATGATGTTATTTATCACAAAACCTTAAAATTTATGACACATCCAATTATATGGAACAAAACTTCATGCTTTCTTATTTCCCAGCTAGGGATATATAAGAATAACCTCTTGGAGGATAGATCAAAACCTCACCATACCTACCCCCACCCCCAATGGTGAAAAATTACAGAGTTCTCATTTGCATGGGTTTACTCATTTGAATTATCAATAAAATAGAAAACTAATGTGATCCACTCTTATATATAGATGATCTAACTAATGGAGAACCTATAATTCATATATATTTTCACATAAAAACATGTTTATGATCAATTGAAAGATAAGGGTTAACATGTACTCCATTGGGGATTGAGAAGGATTAACAATCATGTATTAAATTTTACTAGAGTAATAGAGTTAGAAATAAGTCTATATCAAAATATTATTTATGAGGCAAACCTCAAATATTCTGACCAATGTGCATTCTATGGTGTCAATAGTAATGTCCTAGTGTCCTATAAATTTTGAAAGTGTGTCTTAGTTGAATCAAAACATCATGGATGGGTATCCATCAGAAATAACTATTTGGAAATGTGATTCAAAAAAATAACAACAAATCATAAATATTATTTTATTATAAACCAAACCAAAATATCAAAAAAATAAATATCTCTGTCAAACATATCTCCAGTGAATATATAGAAAAAATAGACAACCATGTACAATAATATATGACTACCATATATCCTTACTAGAAATCAAAAAAATTGTAGTCCTTAATACAAAAAAATATGAGGGTATATATGTTTGTTTAACATATCCGAAAACACTTTCATTTTATAAAAAAAATTACTTGCCCTGATCACACAAATCCCATTACACACATTTATTTTCTCCAATCATATGCATTATAAACATTACCATAACATCTTAGATATTATCAATGGATGTAATGATCAATATTTTCATATTATTTAAAAGAAAATATTCTTCATGTGTTGAATCCCCTTGAAATATTATAATGTTATTCTTATAAAATTATATATACCCATACTTATGATCATTTTCTTGTAGAAAAACCCAACTTAAAATCCATTAAGCTCATTCCTAGCCATGTAAGAATAGTTGGCCCAATTTTAGTTCATGAGACATCATGTTTTTCAATTTCTCATCTTAATTAATAGGAGGTGTTATTATTAGTATATTTCTTTAATTATCAAGGATATATCCATTATCCTCAAACAATAATGAAATATCTAAGAATACCATCCAATAAATAATCATTTTCTCCATTTTACATAATATAACATGAAAATTAATCCCCAAAAAGAATTTTAAAAACAACTTCTCATAAAAGTTGTTTTTAATACATATGATTCCCTTATGAATGAATAATCACAACCCTATAAATAAATCATTTCAATATTAAAAAAAATTAATTTTTAAATATGATTGAATATAAAATTTAATAATTTTTTATAGGATCATAAAACCCAAATTCACTTCCTATGAATAAATTAATACATGATTGATGAGATGAGTCAAACATCTCAGTATCTCATGTTTTACAATAAATTGGTTTTCTATAACAAATTAATTTATTCTAACATGACATATCCCTATACCAACACCCCAAAATAACAAAAATTAATAACAAAAATTAATATTTTGTTTCAATCAATCATTTATTAACCCTGCTAAAATCATGTTTGAATGCTAATATGCCTTAGATATATATAGTTAATCATTAAAGTATAGAATAAATTATGTGGTATTCGATAATACTATTTTGGGAGACTCCATCATCATATAAATCCAACTCTAGTTACTAGGACTACACAAAATTGTTTTAATTTTGGATTCATATATCATATATTCAAACACATTTGATAATGAGATACATATTGTTTAAAATAGATTTTGTATATCATTTGGTGTAAATGATTTTTAAAAAAAATACTGTTAATAAACAACCAACATTTTTATAATAATAAAAACCCAAATGGAAAATCAAACAATTACATAAAATAAGATTCGACATCTTTTTACCAAATAAACCATGAATGAATCGATAATAACTCCATGGTTTATCCAACTATCTTGGAATCCTCTTCATCCATATCTTTATAACCATAGATATATTAGAAAAATGATGAAATTTGTATCAAATTATTAGTTTTTGTTAATTTTTTTTAATTGGGCTTTATCTATTTTATAATTTTCTTCAAAATTGTAAAAATAACTAGAGTTCAAAGATTAGGTGAAAATATTGAAAAATTATGTAGTAAAAATATAAATGAGGTGGTTGACTAGTTAGGATATGAATTAATCATAGGAAAATAATTTTTTTAACACTATAAAGATAGAATGAATTTTTCCAAAATTTCTATAATTAAATATATTTGAATATATTTTTGATTGGAAATCATACCATTTGGTTTTAAAAATTACAATGATTATCCATGAAGATATTTAGTTAAGACCTTCTCTTTCTTCATTTTTCATAATTCATCCCTCATGATATATAAGGGATTCTATCATGGTAATAAATCAATTACTATTAGTTTTCCTTATTATGTTATAAATTCTCTAATGTCTTCTTCCAGCATTCCCTTACTTTTACCCTTTCTAGTCACGACAACTATATTCATGATAAGAGTTTATGTAAAAATATAGTTTTTGATTACTATGGTATATGGATTCCTCTTAAATCCTAGATCTATTCATAGTCATAAAATATGAATCTATTACACTTTTTTATGGTAGGTGTTTCTATATCATAACATAAATTTGAAAAAAAAATCAGTTCAAGAGTTTTAAAACATTCTTCTATATCAAATTATCCTATTATATGATATATGTTTTGGATTTATGAATGGAATTTTATGATTTATATTATATATATATTATATAAATTTTTTATTTTATAAAACAATAATTATTTTCCATCTATAATTGTTTTTATATAAACAAATTGTTCGATCAAGGGTTATGGTATTGAATTTTAGTCATTAGTATTTATGACTGTTTGTTTTTGGTAAAAATAACCTCTGATAATTTATGTCCCCTTATAGTGTAGTTTATTTTTAATGGATTATTTTATGGTCTTTTGATCACTTTCAATTAAAAATGATTTTAGAAAATAATGTTATGGATTTATTTAATTTTCCCCCTGTTTTTTATTCAATTTATATTATAAATTATGTTATTAATGATATAATTGATTGATTATGAGATACAGAATGATTTAATGTTATTGAGAAATGGAATATTTATATATAGAGTGGAAATGAGTGATTTTTGAGTTTATTTATGTTTTTTTATTCAATTATGGATTGATTATAGTAAGTTCTTATAATTATATTCGAAAATGTATGAATTAAGAAAGCATCATGGGTAAAAATAGGAAGAAAAAAATGGGATTATAGAGTAAATTTATATAATAGTTGAGATTATGCACTATTTAGTAACCTCTAATATTGTTAATGGATTAGTTAGGGTAGAATTCATGATAAATATATTGAAATCAAGTTGAGAATAATACATTAGGATCACATAAGATTATATTATATGGTTCAACACAATTCCATTTTTATTTTATCTTTAGATCCTTGAGTGTTGTCCCTTGTGATATTTTTTTTATTTGTTTCATTGGTGATGATAGGGATTTTGATATCTACATTTACAAGTGTTATTGAATAAAATTTTCACATTATTCAGTATTTTTACACTTTTATAGGGTTATTTATAGTGCATTTACACATAGTGCCTCTTTATTCCCCTATTTTATCTTTATAAAATCATGTTAAACTAATTTTTTGAGTTTTAAATCAAAGTATAATTTCATTTATATTATTAAGGTTTACAAAAATAAAAAAAATTATTATAAATTTTTTATTATCATTTACCTTTGTATAGGAATCATATATTATATTTTGTGTGTGCTTTTCGTATAAATAATACATGTTTTTTATGTTTTAATCAAGGAAATGTTGTTTTCAATTGAAAATAGAGGGTTTAAATTTATTTTTTTATAATCTACATATAATAGGGATATTTTCAACACTATTTTAAAATTATCATTATAAGATCATCTTATAAAACAAATAATATAGATTATTAGAGATATCCGACTAGGAATTTACTCACTCACCACATACACACATTGGTGTCTATATAGTCTTATTATCCTTTATATAGGTAAATGAATCATTATTTCTATGATAATTGATGTTTTTATTTCATTAATGGATATTAATGATGTATGAATGTGAAGGTGACATAGTGTTACCTCTATAATATTGCTATTTTTTATTATTTATGTTTTATGTGTCTATTGGGTTGTATATTTTTGGGTAGACACATTATTCCTCTATTTTATTGTGTTTCATCCTTTTGTAATTTGTGAAATTATATAAAATTTTCATTACATTTATTTAGAAATATATGTCTTTTGATGTTTCATTTTGTTAATAGGAAAACTCGTTGTTTTGATTGGAATATATTAATAAAGTGACCATCTATTAGCACAGATTACCAATATATCTCCACCAAATGTTCAATTGTATTAAAATAAGTCATTATATCATTTAATTTTATTTTGTAGATGATATCATTCCTAAGGTTTATATTTGAAACCCTCATCCCTTGTTCTCAATATAACATATTTGAGAGCTCACTTTTTGAATTTTTGGCATGATGGATCATTGAACATGTTATGTTTATTTAGGGAAATCTATTACAAAATTATATTAGGTCCCTATTATTATTTAATAAGTAAATGTACACCAGATAGAAGATTGCAATAATTCATGCGATAGATAACCATTATGTGTTCGGTTAACACTTTTAGTAAAAATTCATGTGTTTACATGGATAATAAGGATATTTAATTTGAAATAATCCTTTATTATTTTATTTTTTTTGAAATATTATGATCTATAAAGATGTTTGTATGGACTATGGATACAATATATGTTTATTTATAAAATTAACAGGGTTTTTATTAAGAATTTCTAAATCTAGAATCTATCTTGTAATTATAAATTGAATACAAACCATGAATACTAATTTAATTTTACTTTAGTGGATTTTAAGAGGGTTTTCATGGTTGATATGTGGCTTTGGAAGCCATGAAACAAAAATGTGCATTTGTATACACCACCAATTTTTATATTTTATTATTTTAAATCACTTATTTTATTTAATGATGTTAATTTATATTTCTTTAAAGAGTATTATAATTTTTTATAGTATTTGGATATGTCATGTTAGAGAAATTATGTCCTCGTACTTGGGTATAACTTTTCAAAATGAATGTTTTTTTATAAGGAATATGATAACCTTTTAACAATTTTATTATGAAATAAGGGATTCCCAATGTAAGGTTTTCATATATGATTATTTTATAAAAGCTATATACATGATTTTATAATGATAATAATGTATCCCCAAGACATCCAACATAACATTTCAAAAACAATTTTCTGTTTTTTTTCAAATGATTTTGACGAAAAAAGAGTTTCTTCTTAAACCATACATGCATCCTAATTTGGTGGGTTTTATTATACATGGTTATTTAATAAAAAATAATAAATTATTATAGTTAGAATTTAAATGGTATTTTACTTACATATTAGGGGTTTTTCATTCATTTATATTTTATTTATAATTTTTTAAATCATGATGTATATTTTTATCATGATTTGTATTTCATTTTATTGAATGTTTATTCCTCTAAGTATGTAATTTATGAATAATAGAGTGGGTTTTAGTGGTAATATCTATCATGAGTGATCTTATGAGAACTTTGAATTCATTTTATCAACAATTATATTTATATAGATACTTGATAATGTATTACAGGATGACACATATTTATGTGTCGACATAGACCCAAGAACTCTTGAAATATAATAATCATTATTTCTAGTGTGATAAAAATTATCAATGAGAATAAGAGTTGATAAAATAGATTAGAAAAATTTAATATCCTCCATAATTTCATAGGATTAATGTTCTTATAGTCACCATATTTATGTTTAAGGAACTGAGTCATGAATGGTGATAGTATACTATCACAACATAACTGAATGAATATTTTTCATAGGAGCATTTCAAGACAATTATAATTCAATGGTATTTTAATAAATATTTGAATATGAAGAATTTGATAGAATTTATTGGTCTCTAACATGGTGATTAGTCTATTCTGGAATATGAGAACCTTTTTGTTATTTCCAATTAATTTTTTACTCAATCTAGTAATTAATGAATCATTGAAAGAAGGAGTTTTCAAGAGTGGTCTCTACTTATACCATAGATCGGAATTTTTATTTAGAATAATATCTTCTAATTTGTGTTTAAAAAATGTTTGATAGTAGAGGAAATCATGTCTATGTCGTCAGTGGTATTTGATTGTTTCCCAATTCTTTCTTGTGAAGATACTGGTGTTCTTGAAATAAATAGAGATAGATAAGGATACAAGCTATAATGCAGGGATCATATAGAATGATCTTCATATTATCATTTTTATATTTCAAAATAAATATGGCAATAATATTATTCAATATATAAACCCTAGTAATTCCTTGTAATTGTGTTATAAATCCCATAAGACTTTCCATTTCTAGGTCTATTTGGGTCATTTTCAAAAAATTATTAATCGTAAAATCTCAAAATTATCAAAAAACAATCATTACATCCTTGAAGAGACCTCAATGGTGGTTTTGTGTGTTAGTGGGTATGGCTGCTTACTTCCAAAAGGATAGTATACATTATTAGATGCGTGTTGATCCTTATATTGGAAAGGTTTCTGCAATAGATCCTAAGGACAATCATTTATTTCCAAAGAAGTATATTCCTATTCAATTTGAAGCCCAACTGATTCAGGTTATATGTACCAATACCATTGTTTCATTTATGGTCGTTATATTACCTGATACATGGACCTCATGTCTTCAAGTTTTTTAATGGCAGTAATGTTAATGAACATTTTGTTGTTTGGTCATAAAAGTGTTAAATATACGAGTTTATATAAACATGAAATGGTTTTTTAGAAATTTTGACATGTTTTTGTTGAGATAGTCACATGTATTATAATTATAGTAATTCAATATGTAATTAGGATCCTTTAATTTGGAAAATAATTGTATGGTTTTAGGTATTCTATTATGAAGCTTTGTTGAGGATAGTAGATGGACCAAAGGAAGAGTGTGGTCTTGAAATCCCTTCTACGGATCAGTACACGGATTGTGGTGAATGAAATAAACATGATTATATCTATTTTATGCATCATAATATCTAATAGTGAACCTAGAAAAATTTTATATTTTATTAGGGATGTCAAAAATAATATGAATTTAAAATGGTTAAGGGACCTCTAGTAATCAACTGAATATTTTGATGGGTAACAACAGAATGTGTCCATCACACTAGTGGATCCTTCATAACAGTATTCTCTATCAATAAATAATCTTAGTTCTCTAGGATGATTTAAATATTGATTATTAAGTGAACCATTGAATTTATTGTTATAAGCAAATGATCATTATTGTAATAAATATTTATTAATAGATGAAAAAACATGGTTTATTGGTTTAAAAAAATACTAGTTTATCATCTTTTTAATTATATATGGATTATAAAAATTTATGACTCTGAATTAAATAAATTTATATTATTCATTTTTGTGTATAATTAACGAGTATTCAAATATAATAATGAATATTATTCTATGAGAAAGGGGATTTTTTCTAAAGTTTTTCACATTTAATTGTCACCAATGAATGTTTGATGTAGAAAATTGCATGGTGGGGAGAATTATGACACCCATAATATCACATATATGTATTTAATTTTATATAATATTATTTTAATGATTTATTATGTTTATGATTTGAAATATTGAAAATTTAAAACAATTTATAGAATGTATATATTTTCTTTATAGTTATGGAAATTGTACAGTATAACACTGCAAGGTGTTCCAGACACATCTCTTGATAAATAAATGGATGGTATATGATTTGATAAAATATAAATTCTAATGATGAATTTGTCCATAATATTTATAATTTACTAATTCACACCCTCTTTAGATGGTTCTTCACCCACATTGGTTATATAAACATTAGGATTCATCTAAGATGTATTTTATACGTTCGCATCTATACTTCAACCATTGTGTTCTCCTATTATCTATAAATAGATTCATAAATATAATAACAACATTCTTCTTAATTTTATATTTTATATTCACTTTTCCCTATTTAATTATCCATCATATCCCTTTATTTAAACACATATTTATATAGGATATGAGACTTTCTAAAAAAGGTAATTTTGATTCCTAATAATTTTAGATCCCTCCTCATGCCCTAATATCATCCAAAATGGTGAAGTCTTATCAATTACAATATTATAAGATCAATGTTTCCATATCCATCCTTTAATATGACTTAAAAATGAGCAATCATTGTTTCAAAATTGTTTTTTTACACAATTAAACACAATATATGTTATCAATATTTTACTTAAAAAAATCATATTATGGATTTTTTCTCTTATGACCAGAAATAATAATTAAAAAAAATTATTTTCAATTGAGAAATGTTTTAATGATAATTATGTATTTAATACAAATCATATGATGATTAATTATAATTAAAGTTTGTTATAATTAATATTTTTATTTATCAATGATTTACAGATTTAGATTTTAATGAACATGAAATTATTGTTTAGTATAAATATGTGTGTTGTTTTTTGAACGACTCGACGTTGAAAATTATATAATCCTATGTCTTTAGTTGAGAACTCATTTCTATATATTCTCGAGGATCATTACTATTTGAAGTTTTAAATAATTAATTCATAACCCAAACACAATAAAACCATACATTAAAAGTGGAAACCACATCTATGTATCCATTTTTCCCACAATATAAAACATTTAAAATGAAAAATATTATACTTTCAAAAAAATTATTCATAACTTTAAACATGAATTCTTCTTTGTTCCTCCCATCTATATAACCCGTGAAAATCATTCAAAAATGTAAAAATGAGGACAAAGATCCCTTGAGGAGTCATAAAGAAGAATAAATCCATTAGATTAGTTAAAAACCTGAAAACAAATAAAATACATACAATTATCACATTATCCATTGTGTTTATGAAATAAAACATTTTCATATAAAAAAACTTTTTATTGCAAAGAAAAATAGTAAAACCTATAAAAATAAATAAGATGACTTTTTCTAACCAGCATAATGATTCATATTCATAACCTATTTTAATCCCATGTTATAAATAACTGGATCCTAGTTAAATCCATATGTGAAACATGTAATGTCTTATATTGTTCAGTGAATTATTTTTAAATATTATAATGGATTATTTTGAGATCGAGCGCGAAAACGGAACATCATTCTGAGGCCCAGTGAGCCTGGAATGGTGGTTTGAACTTTTTAAGCTAAGTGAGTTTGCACTTGTGCACGGTTGTGGCAGCTTCCAAACGGATGTCCAGATTTAATATCTGAGGGAACCGATGCGTCCAGAACAATGATTTTACCTAAGAATGAGCCTAACCTTGACTAAAATGGGTTGAGGGAGAACGTTAATATTTGGAAGTTTTAAGTAAAATAAAATAAAATAAATTCACAAAGTTTATTTTATTTCTTTTGGAATTATCCGTTGCAGCGCGGTGACGAGGCAACTGTTTCTTTATTTAAAGTCATGTCATAATGACTCAGAAATAGCAACGCTGACACATTAATGATTCAACGTAATGGGATGTCAAATATTTTTTCCTATTTATTTGGATAATTGAATATTGCTCATTGGAGATGATTGAGAGAAATTTCTGGAGTATCAGCGGATCGTTGGAGCAAATCCTCAGCAACGAACAACGACAGGACGAAGTCAAGAGTCGTTGCGCCAACGATGTTGAAGGATCTCGATGACGATGATAGAATGACTGTTTCATCAACTATTGATCATTTCTTAAAGTTAGGGGTTGTATTTTCATTCCTCTTTTCCCCGTTCTTGAATTTTAAATGACGAACGTGGATCAACCACGAACATGTTGATCCAAGGATTCATACGTTCCTGTGGGTGGGATTTTTTATTTGGGATGATTATGGGGAATTAATCCATGTTGATTTTTGTTGTTGATTTCTGCTTCGTTTAAGCATATTAACAAGAGCGGATCAACACTGTGATGAATGAAGGCAGAGGTTCGTTCCTCAAATTTGTTCAATTGGTTTTCCTTTTCCCTTTTATTATCACACATTCTTCGTGTTCTTCGCGTTCTTCATGGGATGACAATCAACGGATCTTTGCGCACTCATATTGCAACAAAACGATCCCAAACTAGAGATATGACACCCTAACAACCCCATGGAGGTGCAACAGCCACGACGGGCGATGAATCGGCTCAGATAGGAAGAGGTCGTCCTTCGAGAGTTCTTCACATTGGAAGATCAAGACATGTTTTTGGGGCCGATCAGAGGTCCGAAAACATCGGAAGCAACTTCGTGGTGTCAGGGTGACCAAAACCAAAGTGTTCCATGGAGATCGGATGACCGGATCGACGAACGGGGCATCACCGTAGGCGAGACGGCGTAGGTCCAGTTTCTAGAAATTTTCAGAATACACGGCGTGTACTTTTAAAGAACATGTCACGTATTACTTGCAGAGGCTAGTGGTTCAGGGGTCAGAGAAGAATCACAGGGAGTGTGACCCTAGTCACACTACGTGTTGGACTTCCCCCAAAGCTCGGGGTGTATTTTGGGAAGTACACAGAGACGGGATGATCTGCACGGCTTCATAGCACGACATGTACAGCATAGTAGAGGCGACTATGTGGGACTCAGCGTGTATGCAGGGGGTACACAGACATGGGATGAAGTACATGATCATGTAATCCATCACACGTCCAGGAGAAACCAGTAACATGGGTCACCCCGTTTACCGATTACACGAGTTGGAGTACACGGGTTGATAACCGTGTACGGGCACATGGATAGTGTACACAGAGCCAACCCCAATCACTCAAACACAATGTGTACACTGTACTATATGCAGTGTACTCACTTTTCAACACGACCAGCCTTACGACACAGGCCATTGTACATGGTAAGTACCCGAGTTTATACAACACGGCGTGTAACTTTTCTACACGCCATGTACTTTTTGAAAAATGGCATGGTCCTCTTGACCACCATATCTTGGACATGTTTGGTTTGGGTTAGTTCCCCTTCTTCTCGTTCCCCTGAAGGTCAGGTATCATTTCCTTCTACAGAAGTATGATCCCATCAGTAGTACATTATTTGATAGAGTCAGGCATCTATCCGAGAGGCTTGGATCGAGATCCTTTTTCCCTTCTTGACCTTAGGTAGAGTTAGGCATCGACGTGGCCAAATCCACCGGGCATCGATCCTTTACCTAGCAGGTGAATTCCGGATGAGTTGTGGTATCCTCCATGGCCCTGGCAGTGATCCTCATCTATGTATCATGATCTTTCCCACTCAGAAGTGTGTCTCCTGTAATTATGGCATCTATCTATCAAAATATTCCCACTCATGAGTGTGTCTCTCGTAACGAGTGTAACTATCTCTCGTGAAAGTTCCCGATGAACGGTACTTCTCGGATGGACGTCATCAGAGCATTAAGACTCATCGAGTGAGTACTCCCGTAGTGATTGCTTCGTGGAATATTCGAACTGAATCCCTAACAGGGGTATGAGGTTGTGCGACTTGTCTCTAGACCACGGGTCTGGTTTTTGAGTATATCTGGTTTGTGTTTATCTTTTTATGTGTTCTGTAGACATATACAGTGCATAGCTGGTTGTACCTCTACTTAGTGTACTGATTTGTGGTTTTCAGGGTCCTCTACTAAGTATTGTTATACTCATCCCTACATGGGCTTTGCCTGCACATGTTGTGTCTTGTGCAGATAGGAAACCTTTTGATAGAGTCCATGGTAGACCTGGACAGGACCGATCTTTCTGAGTTCCCTACAGTCCAAGGAATTCCTTCAGCTATGAGCAGCAGTCCCAGTAGAAAGGTACATGCCTACTCGCTGCTAGTCACAAGCCCCTGGCCTATTAGAGGTGGGCTTGGGTAGTCACGGCACATGCCCCACTGGGACGGGTTGTGACAGAGTGGTATCAGAGGACGTCGGTTCTACCTCAGGACCAAGAGTCTGTGAGATGGGTTTAGGGAAACAGTGTTAAGTGTTTTGAGCTCAGATTGCAGGCCAGAGACTCCAGTGTTAGTGTGGCGGCTGATGTATCCATACACCAGGACTCTGATAACCTACTTTTTGACTCAGTGCATGAAAACACTGGTTGGGGGGAAATAAAATAAAGGTACATGCATCTTTAATGAATGGGTTGTTTTTTCCAAATCCTTTGTGTTAGCTATCCAGATATACTCATTGACCATGATACATCTTGTTTCGTTATGGTATTCCTCCGCGACACATACCTGCAATGATTTAGCATCACAATCACGATGATGAACCCATCGGTGATGAGGTTTCGATACAGGGACCAGTTCCCCATGTGTTTCCACCAGGTGGTGCACCTGCTATGCCAACACCAGTGGAGCAGCTCGTGGTACATGTAGTACCGACCGACAAGGGGCACAGGCTTAGCACACTCCATGAGTTCCAGAGACAGAGACCCATCAGGTTATGAGGAGAGCCCGACCCTCAGGCGGCTAAGGACTGGCTTGAGGCGGTGACTAGATTTTTCCATCTAGTGAGGACACTAGCAGACCAGATGGTGATCCTAGTAGCGAGCCCTGTTTAGGTTTTGGCGAGACGAAGGTGGAGTTTTACCACACAGGCTCACTACGAGGAGACTCTTTCATGGAAAGAGTTTGAGCGTCACTTTAGGGAGGAGTTCTCTCTGGTTATGCTGAGAGCTTTTCACATCCAGGATCTTCTTCATCTCCAGCAAGGCAGTATGTTGGTATCTGACTATTTATCAAAGTTCACCAACCTCACCCGGTACTTGATGGATATGGTCAGGGATCAGTACTTCAGAGCACAGACCTTCGATCAAGGTCTACGATGGGATATCCGAGCTACTGTCATACCTCTCTACATTTCGACTAATGCTGGAGTGATCAAGAGGTACTTTCTGATTGAGAGCTTCTTGTCGGAGAAGAGATAGCGGACGAAAATCAGCAGCAGGAAGGAAGGTCCGGATACCTCAGTAGAAGGGATCTGATGTCAGACGCAGGGATCTAGACATGGGAAATTTCATAGGAGGACCCAATATAGAGGATCAAAATTCCATGGATCTCAGGCTATATCCAGTCATCCTAGGGAGAAGAAATGATACTCATGCAACGGTAGGAGAAATCTCTCTAGAGATTGCCTGACCCGTCGAGCTGTTGACAGGAAAGCGGTTGATGGGCCATCGAGGCAGAGGTAGAGAGTGGAGCAGAAAGACCTGCCAGGCGGAGGAAGTGGAAGAGGAGCAGGGAGACCTACGGGTTGTGGAAGAGGCTTTGACATACTTCCACCACCATCCCCAGGATGTCCACACCAGGCATAGGGAGCTGGGGGATAGGGGCGAGGATAGCTACATGCGGTCGGGGCGTAAGACCTAGGGGCTCCACGGAAGATTCGAGATATGATCTGTGTCTTTTAAACCTTAGCTACCATACATATAGACATAGGTTCTAGTCATTTTTTCTTAGCCACATGTCTTGTATGAAACCTCGAGATTCTGGTAGAACCATTGGCTCGATCCTTACACTTAAAGACACCTACGGGAAGAGACTTGATGATCACACACCTTTGTAGACAATGTGATATTACCCTTGGAGGTGAGAGTTTCAGTTGGAACCTCTTGGTGGTAGCGTCGAGGCCTTATGATGCCATTCTCTGTATGTATTGGTTATATTTGGTCCATGACCAGATTGACTGTTTTAGGCGAAGAGTGCAGTGTGTCCACCATGGTGGAACGTGGTTTTCCTTTGTCGGAGAGAGGGAAACCCAGGCAGTGCAGAATGGGCTTATGCATATGAGGGTGCAGCCAATCGCTCATGATTTGGCTTGCCTTTCCCATGGATCAGTGGATGTTTTGAGCTCCCAGTTCCCAATAGTAGTGGTGGAGAATGAAGATGTCTTTCCCGAGGATGTTTCAGGGTTACCTCCCCACTGGGAAATTGACATCAGCATCGACTTACACCCCAAGAAGGCACTGATTTCCTCATCATCATATTGGATGTCTCTCACAGAGCTTTGCGAGCTAAGGGTGCAGTTGGAGGAATTACTGAGTAAGGCTTTCGTGAGACCCAACATTTCACCCCGGGTGGCCTCAGTCTTGTTTTTTGAGAAGGCAGACGAGAGTCTAAGGTTGTGTTTGGTTTAAAAAAGTATGAACCAGGTGACGGTGAAGAATAAGTATCCACTATTGAGAACTGAGGATTTCTTCGACCATCTGAGAGTGTCATAGTGGTTCTCAAAAGTTGACCTTCGCTCAGGCTATCACCAGTTATGAGTACAGGATGAAAACATACAGAAGATGGCTTTCAGATGCCGCTACTGTCATTATGGACACTTGGTGATGACTTTTGGCATGATGAACGCCCCTGCAGTGTTCATGGAACTGATGAACCGGATCATCCAGCCATACGTGGACCAGTTCATAGTGGTCTTCATCGACAACATCCTTGTGTACTCGATGTTATAGGAGGAGAATGCGAGAAACCTGCGAATGGTTCTGGATGTACTTCGGGATAACCTGCTTTATGAGAAGCTCTCAAAGTGCCAGTTTTGGATTCAAGAGTTCCACTTTTTGGGACATGTCATCTCAAAATATGGAGTAGTTGTAGACCCATCCAAGGTGGATGATGTGTTGGCATGGGAGCCACCTCAGAGTGTGAAAGAGGTGTAGAGCTTCCTTGGGTTGGGAGGATATTACCATAGAATCATTCTTGACTTCTCATAGATATCAGCACCAATGACATCCTTAAGCAAAAAGTAAAAACCCTTCGTGTGGATGGAGAAGTGCCATCCTGCTTTTCGAGTAGTTGAGACAGAGATTGACGAGTTCCCCAGACTTAAGATTGCCAAATGAGGGTGTCGAGTACATAGTTTTCTATAATGCATCTGGGACTAATCTTGGTTGTGTCCTGATTCAGAGGCACGCAGTGATTGATTATGGTTGGCGCCAACTTAGGCCACTTGAGGAGAACTATGCGACACATGATCTCGATTTGGAAGCGGTAGTATTTTCATTGAATATGTGGAGACACTACCTTATGGGTTAGCATTTTATTATCTACACTGACCACAAGAGACTCAAGTACATATTTTCACAGAAGGATCTAAAGTTGAGGCAGAGGCGTTGGCTAGAGTTCCTCCAAGACTATGATTACAAGATCATATATACTCCTGGGAAGGGGAACAAGGTGGAAGATGCTCTTAGAAGAAGGTTGATCTCACACCTGTTGAGTGAGGCGACAGAGCAGTTAGTCGCGTTGCAGTTTTCCTTTGTGGACAAAGAGTATAAAACTTACCTGTAGTCGATGGTTTTCACCCCTCCACTCTTACAGTAGGTTAGGGAGGTGCAGCTAGGAGATGTCGACTGTGTGGCTTTATGTGCTCAGTTATCCACATGACTTTCTCCTGATAGATACTCACAAGGTGGGGAGCACGTAATTCATTTTAGAGGATGCACTGTTGTACCAGTGGCGTTGCGGGAAGAGGTCCTGAAGGAGTTTCATAAATCCCCATTGGTGGTACATCCTAGAGTGGAAAAAATGTACAAAGATCCCTGATGACAGTTCTGGTGGTCAGGAATGAAGAAGGCGGTAACAGAGTTCGTTTCTCGATGCCTCACATACCAGCAGGTGAAGGTTGATCACTAGGTTCCAGCGAGATTAGCTCACCCCCTAGATGTACAAGAGTGGAAGTGGGATGGAATATCTATGTACTTCATGATAGGCTTACCACTGACGTCCAAGGGGCATGATTCCATCTGGGTGATCGTTTACCAAGTCACCATGTTGGCCCACTTCCTAGCTATCAGGGAGCAGATTTTAGTAGAGATCTTGGGATGACTCTACGTGAAGGAGATAATTTGGCTTCATGGCATCCCTTCGATGATAGTCTAAAACCAAGACAACCGCTTTACATCCCAGTTGTGGAAGGGATTGTAGGAGGCTTTTGGGACTCAGCTACGCTTGAGCACATCATTTCATCCCCAGACAGATGGTCAGACGAAGAGGACCATTTATGTTCTAGAGGATATGTTGCGAGCCTATGTCTTGGCACTAGTGCAGAAAACGTTTTTTACGTCGGTTATTTTTAATTTTTTACGTCGGTTTCTAGCCGACGTTAATACGTGCGACGTTATAAATAAGGTTTTTGATGTCGGTTATTTAAAAACCGACGTCAAAAACATAAAATCATGATGTCTATCACGTCAGTTATTTTAGAACCGACGTGATAAAGGGCCTGGAGAATGGTTTATCACATCGGTTATTTTAGAACCGACATGATAAAAGGCCTGGAGAATGGTTTATCACGTCGGTTATCGAAGAACCGACGTGATAAACGGCCTGGATAATGGTTTATCACGTCCGTTCTTAAACAACCGACATGATAAACAGGGGTGAGGGGGTTTATCATGTCGGTTCATATAGAACTGACGTGATAAACTGGGGTGAGGGTGGTTTATCACGTCCGTTCTATAAGAACTGACGTGATAAACTGGGCTGAGCATGGTTTATCACGTCGGTTCATATAAAACCGACGTGAAAAACTGGGGGAGGGGGGTTTATCACGTTGGTTATTGTATAACCGCCGTGATAAACCGGTGGGAGGGGGTTTATCACGTCGGTTAGTCAATAACCGACGTGATAAACCATTGTCCAGGCCGTTTAGCACGTCGATTATTCAATAACCGACGTGCTAAACCATTCTCCAGGCCCTTTATCACGTCAGTTATTAAATAACTGATGTGATAAACCATTCTCTAGGCCTTTTATCACGTCGGTTATTAAATAACCGACGTGATAAACCATTTTCCAGGCCTTTTATAACGTCGGTTATTAAATAACCGACGTGATAAACTATTTTCCAGGCCTTTTATAACGTCGGTTATTAAATAACCGTGATAAACTATTTTCCAGGCATTTTATCACGTCAGTTATTAAATAACCGACGTGATAAACCCAATTTTTTTTAAACAGAATGCAGTGATCTTCTCTCCACCAGAATCAACCAGAAAATAAATCAAGAAATCATACCACAAAAACAGAAGTACATCAAAAATAAGAATGTAAATAGATAACATATAAATCCTACCCACTAGACAGCATCCACCCTCATTTATACCCCATGGACAGCCCTCCCCCACCCCGTTGGAGCCCTCACCCTCATGTATACCCCCTGGATAGCCCTCCCCCACCCCATTGGAGCTCCCACCCTCATGTATACCCCTTGGACAACCCTCCCCCACCCCATTGGAGCCCCCACCACACTCCTGGACTACCCCCTGACCCCCGGACACCCCCAAACACCCCTCGACAACCCCCCACCCGCCTGAACAGCACCTCCTCACCCCCTCACCCCACTTGACAGCCCCCACCACACCCCTGGACAACCCCCCAACCCTGGATAGCACTCCCACACCCCTGTACCGGCTTCCCACACCCCTGGACATCCCTGCCACCCCCCAAGATTGTCCCCCCACCCCACCGGACAGCCCTCCCAGACCGCTGGACACCCCCAACCCCACTGAACACACCCCCACACCCTGGGAACCCCTCCCCCACAGACCCAAATCCATACCAGAAGAACCATCAAAAGTAGACCAAAACAAGAAGTAGAGAAAAATTAAACATTCACTTATATAACATTCAAAACTTACATTGTTAACTTCAAAAAAAACTAAATCAAACCTAAACAACTACCAAATAGACAATTAAAATGACAATATTCAAAATTAAATTTTACATTACAAACAACTAAAATTCAATCAAACCTGTAAAATAATTTGACCACTCCACTTGTACGTGTTTGATGTCTTCAGCAGTATAGGGTTGAGGGTCATCAAAAAGCTACAAATGAAAAATAAGATAGTTAACGTGTATAATGAATAAATCAAATTGAAATATGATGGCAATGTTTAAGAGGAAATCGTACCAGGTCAAAATTCACAACTGTCCCAGTTGTTATTATTTCATACATAAATCTTAACATATAATATCCGCATTCGATGAGGCCTTGTTGTTCATGAAAATTCTGTTTTGAATGAGTGTAAATTCAATATATTATTTTTATGTAATAAATAAAAAAGTACAAATTATATATGGAAATTTACCTTCGCCTTTACATATTTGATCTTTGAATTTCTTTTCTTTGTGTTTTTTCGAAACTAGACCCATGCACTGTTAGAAAATATTACGAATGGGGAAAATTTAAAATTCATTATAATATATAAAACTATAGAGAAATTGAAACTTACTTTTCCAATATATTCTTAAAACTTTCCCACACATCACCATGAACAGAGCATATCCAATAAAGAGCTTTCTCCCTTGGGCAAAAAATCCCTAACATCCAATGATTACTGATAAAAGTAAATTTAATGTTAGTGGTTTTTTATGTTAAAAGATAATTAACTCTTTGAGAGAAATGTGTTTCATACCTCTCACAAAAAGGCATCATCCAATATTGTCGGATTATATTCTTTTCAAATATTTCATCAATATAAACCATTACTTGTTCCTCAGTCAATGCACATGCTTCAGGGGAAATCAATTGCGGGTCCATGAATCCATATACTTCTGTCAGTTCATTCCTCTCACAAATTTTATAAAGATACCTAATACAAAACATATATAAGTATACATTTTTAATAAATATAACACAGGGAAAAAGTGTTAATACTTACATGGAAAAAATTTGCACCACGTTGATGCCCAACTTATCTCCAGTAACAAGCTCCATGATATCAGATTTTGTAATCCCCACACTTATTTCACGTCCACAAACATGAGATTCCATTGGAAACTCATAAAAACCCAACAACAAATGTGAATATCTTGACAATCTGTCAAGACCACTGGAATCTGTATCTGATGTCATAGCATGTTGTCTTTATTGTTGTCTATACAGTATTTCTTTACCTTTGAAGTATTCCTGTGAAAACAAATTGAGAATTATAGTATTTTTCAAATGATAAAACAACTTTAATAAAAAAATAAAATAAAAGATATAAAATTCATACCTCTATGGTAATGAGTCGAAGAAGTCTGGATGGCCAAACTAAAAAATGGCTGATACTCTGTCAAACTGTCGCCACCTCATCTGTAGGTATTGGTACCCTAGCTGATCTATCTATAATATCCTGTACAGTGACCCTCTGATTCATTACCTCTAATTGTTGATGATGAACTGTATCTCCTATACAATATACCAACTCGTATGCTACTATATGATGATGAGAATCATCAACATACAAATCGCAATATGTAGGACGCTGCGGCGGAGGCGTAGGATAAAAAATGGGGTCCACAGGCTAAGGTGGGGGAGTGGGAGCTACTAGCGGAGGTGGAGGATAAATAATGGGGTCTGTAGGGGGAGGTGGAAGAGTAGGAGCTGCAGTCTGAAATTGTCTTTGCATTTCTGCAAACATAGACTGCACCGAATCTCTAATCTTGTCTTCCATCGTCGCATTAATATTTTGAACTTCATCCTCCAAGGATTCTATTTTTTTTATAAACCCCCTCAATGTTAGAAGTTGAAGAACGTGGAAACACTTTTCTTACTGATACACCTGTCGGATATCCTCTTACACGACCAGGATGTTTGGGCCTTCCCAATGCTGCAAATAAAATATCTTCCCTCCCAGTAGCTGTAAATGTCCCCTCTGAACTCTTCTCCTCAAGAGAGTCCTGTATTAATTAATTGAACATTTCTGTAATGATTGAAACTTATATGAAGAAAAAAGTTAACTTAAATAAATTAAATAGATATCTTACAATCCTCTCAGCTACGATTCTCGATTCTTCCGAAAGATATTGCCCTTTTATCCCTTCCGAGATCTCTTCCATTTTTCATGTCTAGATGGAGGGGATGGAGGGGCCACCTCTCCAGAGCTTGAAGACTCAGCACTTAGTTGTTGAAATTTTTCCACTATCATTTTTTCTTCCAATAATGTATACCCTCCCCGAGATAAACTATGAGGGTATACATTTTTAGATTGGATCTCCTGATGAGCTTTCCTTGTTTGCTGTAATTTAAGAATAATAAATCATTAAAAAAACATTAATAAAATCATTTATATAAGAAAGTATATAAAAGTTTACATTGCCCTTACCAGAAATGACTCTTTTTTCTACTTTCAAAAAACTGTCTCCATGTGTCTTCATCTATAAAAGGATATATACGACATGGATTGTCATGACTCCTATGACCATAAATGAAATCAGATGAGAGGGTTGATTTGAAATCCCTCCATCTCCTGGAATCCAACGATAAGCATTTCTTCCTGACTCCTCCAGTGTCAGGAATATCAAATGTCATCTGATAAAGAATAGGTTAAACATATTATATATACCAGAAACATTAAAAGAATGCTCAAACAATGACAAAAGATCTTACCAAAATCGTCTCCCACAACTGAGAGATAATCGCTTTATCCACACCTCTCCAATCATCATACAGAATGCTTACTTTGGTCTTAGCCTGAGTTGCAACAAAACTCTTGAAATATTTGGCATTCGGACCTCTAGGAATATCATCATCATCAAACTCAACTACTATCCTCTGATCCTACGTACGGGCAAGTGATAATTTTGGTAAATGTGTGCAACCACGTTTACCAACCTTTGAACTCTTTGTCGTAATAGGAGCATGTGAATGTTCATCCCCAGAGGTATGACCAGCAATATGCTCCTCCCCAGAATCATGTGGTTGATCATCTAAATGATCTGTCATTATCCTTCGAATCAAAAAACAAACGTCAGTTCACAAATATACAAATTCAAATATTTTGATACTACTGTAATCAGAAAATAGAAAGTGTACTAGGTTACATAATAGTAAACATTGGTAATATGGTAAGCATGTTAAACAATGTTAAAGATGGAAAAGATGGTCAAGATGGTCAAGATGGTCAAGATGGTAAAAAATGGAAAAAATGGTAAACCTAGTAAACATTGTAAACATGGTAAAGTAATTGTCAGTGAACAAATATACAAATTCAAATATTTTAATACTACTGTAATCAGAAAATATAAAAGTGTACTAAGTTACATAATAGTAAACATTGGTAATATGGTAATCATGTTAAACAATGGTAAAGATGGCAAAGATGGTCAAGATGGTCAAGATGGTAAAAATGGTAAAAACGGTAAACCTGGTAAACATTGTAAACATGGTAAAGTAATTGTCAGTGAACAAAAATAAGCATTTTAAAATTCATGTAATGGTTATAAACATGATAAAGTAAACTAAACAAACATAAAACAAAAAATAACATATACTTATTTTATTTTAAAACATGTTTTAATAAATAAAAAACATACAATATCTAACATTTATGGAAAAAATAAATGTAAACAAGAAATAAACATATGTTACCTGTAATTTTAGGAATGTACAGATGGATTGTTTTCCCAAATTACTTCATCGTGATCGTTCCTTATGGCACAAACTATGTCTTCAACATGATCGTCATTATGTTCTGTTAATATTTCCATCGAAGTAGGGATCTCACATAAATCAGCATATTCATCAAGTTCATCCTCACCAACATATTGTTTTTTCCCTTGTAATTCAACAGCCCACTGCATATCTGATTGATCTACTACATAAAAAAATTGTTTTGCATGTGTTTCCATTATAAAAGAATCAGCTGTGTCTTCCAATCTATTCATATTAACAAGTGTCATTCCAAATTCATCGTGTCTGACACTGTTGTTACCGTTAAACCATTTATAGTTAAAAACGGGAACATTAATTTTAAAGTAATCAACCTCCCATATGTCTTCAATCACTCCATAATATGCATTTGATGCAGAAATTGGGTTTTTGTCCTTAGCACTCGAAAAATGCATTGCTTCTGCAAACACCAATACACCACTATTCTGAACTGCACTTCTGTTGTCCTGAGCTTTTGTATGAAATGTATAACCATTAATGTCATAACCAGACCATGTTATCACATTTAAACATGGACCACCCACTATCCATTTTAATGTCTCTGATACATCTGATCTACTAAGCAAAGTATTTTTAATCCATGACAAAAAAGTTTTGTTGTTCTCATTCAAAATCCACATTTCTTTCTTCTTTGGATGACATTGTTTCAACTCATTAATATGCAATGTGATATATGGTTGAGCATCAGCTATGTTATTCAAGATGTATGATTCTAACTTCTTCATCTGTTCAGCTGACAATGATTTGACTTTCAAGCTGCGAATCCCCTTTCCCTCATTATTAACTCGTTCATGGCGAGATGGAGGCAAACCTATGTGTTGCACCGTAGCCAAGTAGCTTGTACAAAACTCTGCTACCTCCTCAGAAATATACTTTTCAATAATGGAGGCAACAGGTCGATATAGATTTTTAACATACCCCTTTAATATTTTCATATACCTTTCAAAAGGATACATCCAACGAAGATATACAGGTCCACAAAGCTTTATTTCTCGAACCAGATGAATCATTAAATGCACCATTATATCAAAACAAGTTGGAGGAAAATACATTTCCAATTGACAAAGTATAAAAATTGCATCCTTTTCCAAAATGTTCAATGCATTCACATCAATCGCCTTGTTACAAATTGAATTGAAAAAATAACACAACTTCATTATAGTCTTTCTGACACGAATGGGCAATATTCCACGCAATGCAACTGGTAGAATTTTTTGTATCATGACGTGACAATCATGTGATTTCATACCTATCAACTTCAAGTCCTTCAATGAGACAAAAATTTTTACATTAGAATAATAACCTTGAGGCACTTTGGTATCATGAAGAAACTGACAGAAGCTAATTTTCTCCCTCTTCGATAATGTATGACAAGCCGGGGGAAGAAATGTTCGTCTTCCTTTAGGAGTGAGAGCTAACTCCAAACATATTCCCATTGATAGTAAGTCTAATCTTGAATTCAACCCATCTTTAGTCTTTCCTTTAATATCTAACAATGTTCCAATCAAAGAATCACAAATATTCTTCTCCACGTGCATGACATCAATATTATGTCTAACTTCATGATACCTCCAATATGGTAGCTCAAAAAAAATTGACCTTTTCTTCCAAATATGTCAATCATTACCAGATTTCTGTGTCTTTCCCAATGTCACGTCAAGGTTTTTCACCCTCTCAAAATACAGATCATGGGATAAAGGTTTTGGAGCAGTATCAAATTCTTGTGATCCATTAAATGCCTTTTTTAGTCTTCTATAAGGGTGTTCCATAGGCAAAAACTTTCGATGACCCATGTACACTGTTTTCCTCCCATTATGAAATTGACAATAGGACGTCTGTTGTTCGCAAATTGGACATGCTTTATGCCCTTTAACATTGTATCCAGAAAAATTTCCATACGCTGGGAAGTTATTTATAGTGAACAGAAGCACTGCATGCAGTTGAAAATATTCCATTTTATAAGAATCATACACCCTAATACCATCATCCCATAACAGTTTCAAATCATCAATCAACGGTGACAAGTAAACATCAATATCATTACCGGGTTGCTTTGGACCAGAGATCATTGTACTCAACATGACATATTTGTGCTTCATACAAACTTCAGGAGAGAGGTTGTAAATTACCAATAAAACAGGCCATGAACTATGTGTGCTACTGAGTGTTCGGTATGGATTTATTCCATCTGTGCACAACCCTAGTCTGAGATTTCTTATTTCATTTCCAAATGTAGAATACTGCGCATCAATTTTCTTCCATTGTGGACAATCAGCTGGATGATGTATTTTTCCATCACATACCCGCTCTTCAGCATGCCATCTTAACCTTTTTGCATCATGTGAATTAGCAAATAAACGTTTGAAACGATTAATTATAGGAAGATACCAAAATACCTTTGAAGGGAGCTTTGTAATCTCTACATCACCCTGTGATTTTTCATTCACCTTATACCGTGATGTCCCACATTTTGGACACTCTGACAGAAATTCATATTCCTTCCTATATATAATGCAGTCATTCGGATAGGCATGTATTTTCTTGTATCCCAATCCCATCGGGCATAATATTTTCTTGGCATTGTAATGTGAATCTGGAAGATCGTTATCTTTTTGAAGAATGTCTTTCATCAATTGTAGCAGCTCTGTAAAACTTCTGTCACTCCATCCATGCTTCGACTTCAGGTTAATCAATCTTAACACCGCTGACAGAACCGTAAAATCTGTACAACCGGGATATAATGGTTTTTCAGCATCACCATATAGACGTGCAACTGTCGGTTCTATCTCAATTTGTTATGCTACAATATCGGGAATCATTTCTTCAATTCCATCGGAGTTACCATCTTGCGAATCATCATCATCAGTGACATTCCTTCCAGTTTCACCAAGCCAAATCCAAGGGCTGTAACTCGAATTAAAACCATGATATATCAGATGATCTTTTATCTCTCTACTTTTCAACTTCTTTATATTCAAACATTTCAGGCATGGACAGAAAAAAATGTCACTACTTGGAACGTTTCATTTTGCAAATTCCAAAAAGGCATCAACACCTTCCTCAAATTCATTGCTCATTCAATTTGTCGTAATCCAACTTCGACTCATTATTACTTATAACAAATATCAACAAAAAATATATATTTTTAAGATAAGACAAAACATGTTTATATGAAAAAAAATCATAATTTGAATGTAAAACAATTTAAAATATAAAACAAATATTGAAAGTAGTAGTAGTTTTCATAAGTACCCAACACCAAATAGCTATACATCGTAAGTGTCATGTTAAAAATATGAATATAGACCATTTGTTTTGTGTTTAATAATATTGTCATATTATCTGATCATTCTGATTATATATTTGAATTACTATATCCTTTTTATCCGATATATAATCTAAGGACATTAATATTTCTTTAGAAAAAGTAATGTTAATATCATGGTAATGTAAAAAAAAGTATATGCCAAACTATATATATGTAACACCAATAAAAAAATACATATGTGTTTGGCCTGGGTTTCACACATAAAACAACTCATCTCACAGATTAAATTTTTTAATCATCCTACATAATACTTATTTTTATAACTTAGGGAATGAAAATAATAAAAGTTTTGATTTATGATACTCATTATGGGTAAACATGATATATATAAATATAATATCTAATCTCATAAAAAGATATCCATGGGGGTATAAGAGCATACACAAAGCACATGATCAAAAAGATAAGTGAAACAGTTCTATATAATCATAGATCATAAAACCTGAGTCCAAGTATAAATATTTTAGCATAACATAAGACATGATTTATATGATAGTGGGAACATGATTTAAAAAACCTTATTCACAAGATCACAACATTGGTATGTGGAATAACATAAGAGTGTGGCACAAACATAATCATATAAGTCATAACATATTTCAAGGGAAAACATAGTTTCATTCACCTCATATTGGGATATGTTAATCACCTTTCCTATAATTTATTATAATATTTCTTACCTGACACATCACATAACACATTGGACATGGTATAACCATCTGTATCCCATATTGATCTATGATATATAATGCCTTGTCGAATGCATTAGAAGGATATTATGGACCCAAATGTCACATAATGACTAACCATATATATGGGTGAATCGTGATCATCAAATCATTTAAAACACTTTCGTAGATCAATTAACTAACAAAAATGAAATGGGGTTCATAATTGTTTTTACAAAACTTAATAATTATTAATACATAAAAATGGGTTTGGATGGTAAGATAAGATAATATACCTAATTCAATCTAATTATCATTAAATTATTTCTACATAGATAGAAAAGACCTTTATAAAAAATATAATTTAACTTGAGAATGAAAAGAAAGTACCCTTTACCTTTTTTATAATGAAAAATCTGAAAAGGATGATAATAATATTTAGGTATTATAATTTTTTTATGAATTATTAATAATAAAAGAAATCACCTCACTTGGTTTTGTTGAAAATCGGACATACCATCGTATTCAAGAAATCAGATACACTTTGCATGAAAAGGTCCATCATTTTTAGGAGATGACTGAAAGAAGAGATGTATTATCAGACTCACCATGAGTCCTGAATGAAATATCTGATTGTAATAGGTATGAATTGATATTTTTATGAATGCAGATGAAAACAGATGATGGTTTTCTGATCTAGGAGTTCTAAAAATCATAATTTTCTGAAAAAATATTATGATGTAAGAATGTTGAATGAAATTTTAAGGATAGGTATTACCGATTGTACCTGGTCCAATTTCATTCATGAAAATCATTTTCTGGACAATCATATTGAAAATATTATTTTAAGAAAATAAGTACTACCAATCTTCATCCAGAAAGACACATTCCAGCTAAGTAAGAAATAATAATGTTGCTGGAAGAATGGAGCGTTACAGTACCACCCATTATTTTTCAGATTTTGCTGAAGCTAATCCTCAATGTTTTAATAACCATTTGTGAGTTGAATGCTGCGAGTTGAATGAATATAATAACCATTTTCAATAAAAAAATCCACGAGATTCAAAAACGAACAAAAAGCACATCAAGAATCGAAACAAAAACGAACGAAATAAATTCATGGAAGGCTTACTTTAATGTCGCGAGTTGAGATGATAGATCCGAGAAGAGTGAAGAAGATAAACAATGAAGCCAAAATGAGTATAATTCAGGCGATCGACGAGCCGATTAGGGTTTACCGCGCGAGACAGAGACGAGCCGACGACTGTCAATCGAAAAATCGTAAATGACAGAACACGGGCTTTAATTTTTTTAAATTCTTTATAATGTCGGTTATATAATAACCGACGTTATAAAATATTTTTTAGCTTTTTTACGTCGGTTATCTTAAAAACAACATAAAAAAGATCCCGCGCTTTGGTTTTTTATGTCGGTTATAAAATAACCGACGTAAAAAACGCATCGATATCGGGTTTTTTACGTCGGTTACAAAATAACCGACGTAAAAAACCCCCCGCGCATTGGTTTTTTACGTCCGTTATAAGATAACCGACGTAAAAACCCAATAGGTGCGATTTGTAATGTCGGTTATTAAAATAACTGACGTGAAAAATCTACTCTCCGCATTGTTACGTCGGTTATATATAACCGACGTAAAAAATGGTGACGTAAAAAACGATTTCTGCACTAGTGTGGACTTTGGTCACAGTTGGGAGGACCACCTACCACTGGTGGATTTTGCGTACAACAATAAATACCACTCTGCGATTGGTATGGCACCGTTCGAGGCCTTGTATGGGAGACTTTGCTAGTCACCGCTTTACTGGTCTGACCCCGGAGAGTCAGCACTCATGGGTTTAGAGATGGTGAGAGCTACCACCGAGAAGGTGCAGATCGTCTGGGAGCTGATAAAGACTACACGGAGCTTGCATAAGTCTTATGCTGACAGAAGACGGAGACCACTGGAGTTCGAAGAGGGAGACCACGTCTTTCTTCGGGTCTCATCTCGATGGGGGTTACAGAGATTTGGTCGGGGTGGAAAGTTATCTCCAAGGTCAATCAGACCTTTACACATACTGTGCAGAGTTGGCGAGGTGGCATACCGCCTAGCTCTACCACCACAGTTTCATTAGGTACATGATTTCTTCCATGTATTGGAGTTGAGAAGGCACATGCATGACCCATTGCATGTCATCGACTTGGGGGAGTTGGCCATCGAGGATGGAGTGACCTTTTCTGAGTACCCGGTGGAGATCAAGGATTTGTAGGAAAGGATCCTTCATGGGTGATCAATTCCCTTGCTATGCGTTCGGTGGTAGCACAGGAATCTAAAGGAGAGCACATGGGAGTGGGAGTCTCAACTTTGTGCCCAGTACCCACATATTTTTGAGTATCCTTGGTTTTGGATTTTCGGGGACGTAAAGCCCCAAGGTGGGGAGAATGTAATGTCTTGGATTTTTCTGTGTATTATTTTTAAATATTAAATGGGATTATTGTGAGATTGGGAATGAAAAAATCACATCATTACAAGGCCCAGTGATCCCGGAAGGGTGGTTCGAACTTTTTAAGTTAAGTGAGTCAGCACTTGTGCACGGCTGTAGTAGTCTCCAAACGGTTGTCCGGATTTTAAATCTGAGGGAACACTGTGTATGGAATGATGAATTTACCTATGAATGAGCCTAACCTCGACCGGTACGGTTCGAGAGAGAATGTTAATTTTTGGACGTTTTAAGTAAAATAAAATAAAAAAAATTAGAAATGTTTATTTTATTTCTTTTTGAAATATCCGCTGCAGCGTGAGGATGGGGAAACTGTTTCTTTCATTAAAGTCATGTCATAATGACTCAGAAACAGCAATGCTGACACATTAATTCCACAACATAATGGGATGTCAAACACATTTCCCTATTTATTTAGATAATCAAATAGTGCCTATTGGCTACGATTGAGATAAGTCTCTAGAGAATCCATGGAGCGTTGGAGCAAACCCTCAGCAACGAACGATGACGGGTCGATGTGGAGAATCGATGCACCAATGAAGTTGAAGGATCTCGATGATGATGGCAGCGTGACCCTTTTGACAATGATCGATCATTTCTTAAAGTTAGGATTTTTTTTTCTCATTCCTCTTTTCCACGTTCTTGAATTTTAAATGACGAATGCAGATCAACCATGAACATGTTGATACGTGGATTCATACGTTCTTGTGGGATGGATTTTTTCTTTGGGATGATTACGGGGAATTAATCCACCTAGATTTTTGTTGTTGATTTCTGCTCTGTTTAAGCCTACTAATGGGAGAGGATCAACGCCGTGATGAATGATAATGGAGGTTCATTCCTCAAAAATTTTCGATTGGTTTTCCTTTTCCATTTTCTTCTCACGCGTTCTTCGCGTTCTTTAAGTTCTTCGCGGGGCGACGAAAAACAAATCGATGTGCACCCATATTGCAACCCAATGATCCCAAATCGGAGATCTGACATCGCAACAACCCCATATATGTGTGACAGACATGACTGATGATGAATCAGATCGGATAAGAAGAGGCCATTCTTCAAGCGTTCTTCGCGTGGGAATATCAAGACATGTTTTCGGGGCCGATTGGAGGTCCGAAAACATCAAAAGCAGCTTTGTGGTGTCAGGGAGACCAAAACCCGAGTTTTCCATTGAGATCGGATGACCGGATTGACGAATGGGGCATCACTGGAGGTGCAACGATGGAGGTCCGTGTTTATAGAAATTTCCAGAATACACAGCGTGTACTTCCGAAGAACATTCCATGTAGTACTAGTGGTGGCTAGAGTTTTGAGGGTCAGAGAGGAATCACACGGCGTGTGACCTTGGTCACACGACCTGTTGGACTTCCCCTGAAGCTTGACATGTATTTTAAGAAGTACACAGACACAGGATGATCTACATGGCTTCAGAGAATGGCGTGTACTGCATGGCAGAGGCGGATTCGTGGGACTTGACGTGTATCCAGGGGGTACATGGACATGGGATGGAGTACATGACCATGTAATACATCACACGGCCAAGCGAGGCCAGTAACGCCGGTCACCTCGTGTACTAATTACACGGGTTGGAGTACACTAGTTGATAACTGTGTATAGGCACATGTCCAGTGTACATGGAGACAACCCTAGTCACTCGAACACGGAGTGTACGCCATTATACACACCGTGTACTCACTTTTCTACATGACCAGCCTTACGACACGAGCCATTGTACATGGGCAGTACCCGGTGTCAGACAACTTGGCGTGTAACTTTTCAACATGCCATGTACTTTTTAAAAAATTGAATGTTCCTCTTGTCCACCATATCTTGGACATGTTTCATTTTGGTTAGTTCCCCTTCTTCTCGTTCCCCTAAAGGTCATGTATCGTTTCCTTCTACAGGACTATGATCCCTTCAGCAGGACATTCTGTGATAGAGTCAAGCATCTATCCGAGAGTCCCGGATCGATATTCTCTATCCATTCTGGACCCTAGGTAGAGTTAGGCATCGACGTGACGAACTCCACCAGTTGTCGATCCTCTACCTAGTAGGTGAATTCCAGAGGATTTGCGGTATCTTCCATCACCCTGTCAGTGATCCTCATCTATGTATCATGATATTTCCCATTTAAGAGTGTGTCTCCCATAATGATTTCATCTATCTATCGAAATCTTCCCACTCAGGAGTGTCTGTCTCATAATGAATGTAACTACCTCTCGTGACGGTTCTCGACGTATGATAATTCTCAGATGGACTTCATTAGAGCTTTAAGACTCGTGGAGTGTGTTCTCCCAGAGTGATTGCTTCATGGAATCTTCAAACTAAATCCCTAAGGAAGGTATGTGGTTGTGCGACTTGTCTCTAGACCACGGGTCTGGGTTTTGATTGTATCTGGTTTGTGTTTTTCTTGCTATATGTTCTTTAGACATATACTATGCATAGCTGATTATACCTTTACTTCGTGTACTTATTTGTGGTTTTTGGGGTCCTCTACTGAGTATTGTTATACTCACCCCTACATAGGCTTTTCCCGCATGTGTTGTGTCTTGTGCAGACGAGAAACCTTTTGACAAATTCCATGGCTGGCTAGGACATGACCAATATTTCTAAGTTCCCTAAAGACCAAGGTGTTCCTTCAGCTATAAGCAGCAGTCCCAGTAGCTCTCTGTGTTTACGGGTTGGACTTTTCAATTTTCATACTCTTTGTTTGGTGGGATTGTATTCTGGATGAGTTTACTTTTAGTACTTTACATCTCATCGTACTCTGTTGGTTGGGTTTAGTTGTATGCATGCATTTTATTATATAGTGTAGTTACATTTTATCATTTGTGGGCTTGGAGATGTGTGTGTATGTATAGGTGCTTAGGAAATACCACCCATGTTAGTCATAATCCTACCCGATGCTAGTCACCTGCCCCTGGCCTATTGGAGGCGGGCTTCGGGAGTCACGAAGTGGGCCCCACTGGCACGGGTCATGACAAAACCACGTCGTTTAACTCCCTACTTCTTTCTTTTTAATAAATATAATATTACCCAATGTATTGGATATTTTTAATGTGTATCACCCTTAGTATATGCTATATCAAGCTCAGCCATTTTCATGAGAAATAATGTGGAACAACCTATTGTATAAGATGTTTTAGGATCACCCATTTGTAGTATATATTGATCAAGTTGTATATTATTAATAAAACAATTTATTATTTCACATTTTCATCATAAAACATTTGAAAAGTATTTTTGTACACATATAAAAAACACTTTAGGCTATTGAAATACCCTTTCATTATAAAATAATATTTTTAAAAATAAAATACAAAGAAAAAAAGAAAGAGTGGTTTTCTTCGAAGAAAACCAAAAAATTTCTAAATGATTCCAATAATAAAAAAACAATTACAATAATGGGAAAAGACATTGCACAATAAATGTTAAAAAAGAATATTCTTATTTCCTTTTGTAAAGAAAGTAAAAATTTTTTACAAAAAACATATAAAAATTTTCCATTTAAAAACCAGTGAAAGAAAGTAAGAAAAACACAAAATTTAATTTATATTGATTTTTTGTATATATAAAAAATCTCAATAAATATATTTAGGAATATTGATACAGAAGATATTTTTTTTAAAAATATATCTTTAAATAAATTAAAATTGTTTTTAAATTAATGTTCCCTTATATAAAACCATTAAATGTTCCTTCCAAATAACATTTTAAAAAATGTTAATTATTTTTAAAATTAACATTAGCATCCATTTAATAATAAATAAAAATTTTCATGAATCATATAAAATATTATGGACATTGAATAAAAAGAGTGGAATACAAAATTTTAAATATGAATATCTAAAAAGGGAGTCCCTTACCTTGAGTCATACTTATCACAAATATTATTTTTTTATAAATACTATAATTATGTTAATTATTTAATTTTTTAGGATTATTTTTCAAGATTATTATTCCATTTATTATGTTAAAATTCATAATTTAATACATTAATATCACATCAGATGTCTTGATGATATTCCACCCATATGTCCAAAATGACTTCTGTAGGTTGACTATGGTGAAAGATGCCATTCATACATATTATATAGTATAATAATCATGAAATAATTAAAAACTATATATATAAATGATACTTTTAAAACCAATCATGATATATTGTTTTGAAAAATGAACTTTGTTACAATCGTATATATGGTATGCCATACATATGCATGTCCAACGTTCCAATTTTTTGATGATCACGATAGAGAAATGGAAAATATTAATTTATATTTCTAGAATGATAATGATATTAAGAACACTATATTATTTTATTTAACATACTTGTTTGTATCATTCATTATATTTGGTGTGGAAAAACGAATCACATTGCTACATGGAGCTGGTAGTCCACACATATACATGAATGGCATCATGATTTTGCTGTGAATGTAAATAGAAGATAGAAAATGATATACTATATTTTGTGAATTATATTTTTTTATGAATATCATGTATATACATTAAAATTACCACCATAACTATATTTTATAGGAGGTTATGGAAAATTAATTAAATCAGTTCACTAGGAGGAAGTCCTTCGTACACATGAATGATGGTTTTATTTAACATTTTATGAAAGTGGAGAAGGATAACTGATATGAAATTAAAATAATAAAATATCATTAAATGGAAAATACTGGTGTTAACAACTCATGATTTTTTAAGAAATGTTTAAAGAGATATAAGAATAAATAAAACATAGATTCTTTATTAAGAACTATACATCCCCTTCAGATAACCTCTTAATATTTACCCCCAAATCATTCAGAGGATGGTTTTTTATCAAACCAAGGCATCTTGGACGTGGGTAGTGATATAATAAGGTTATTTTGGTTTGTATTTGATGAAATAAAATGATATTTTACTATTTAGAAATGGGGATATGAGGATCCCTTTTATAGGAGAGGGGAGGGGAACTCTTGGATTTTCCTTAAATATTATATTAATATTAATTAATTTTCAAATTAAAATGGATATAAATTGATAATATTATAATATAACATGATTTTGATTCAATATCATATCATATAATAAAATTTGAACTTGTTTTGGTGATTTTTTTTAACCTTATATTTTTGTTTGAACCCATGTAAACCCTTTTTGATAATTACCCAGATTTTAATGTTTTTTGCTCTTAAGAGAAAAGTAGTTTAATATAAAAGAAAAAACGACCTATAAATGGACCACGATTGATATTATAAACCATATTATATTACCATTATTAAATATATTAATTTTATGAATTGAAAATCATTTAATAATATATTATTTTTTTAAAATATCATTAATATCAATTTTGACACTATTTATTTAATTTATCTTTAGAAACATCAATAAAAACTCTGAATTAGTATATAAATATTTTAAAAAAGAAATTTTTTTTTTTAGGTTCATAATAATTTCTTTGAAAATAATAATTACTTCAAATTCTATTACTTTTAACATGGGTAAAATCATTCATTTTATTTTTCTTCTAATTATATAAATAATGCTTCGATGTCGCTAACAAATTTAATGTAATTATATAAATAGAAACAATTAGAAATAAATTGGGATCATGAAAATAATAACATTTTTACATATATAACCATTTATATTTATTTCCAACTTTCTTTCCCCCCTTTTTGAACACATAATTATTATTTAAAAGAATGAATCTGACATTTTGTCTTCTTCATTATGTAAAATAGTTTATAGGCCACTTTCCTAGAATATGTTCCGATAAACAAGTACATATTGAGTATAATGTAATAACATTAAAAATACCATCATAAAATATTATTTCACATGAAAATTATGTTATTATCATTTTTTTAAACTATGTTAACCCAATTAACACATTTACCATGGTGAGTTTTTTCTAGTATTTTTACTCTTTTTTATGACAAAAAATTAAATTAATCACATAAAAAATATTAACTTTTATAATTATAAGTATGGAATAAATATAATAAAATTAAATATTTAAATGTTTTAGAATTTTCATTATAATAATACAAAAAAGGGCGAGGAAAATATTTTGATTAGGAAAAATGAATTTTTCAAGTAAAATATGATCTTATATTAACTTTATGAATAGGAATCAACATTACATGAATATAAATTAATATAAATAGATATATAATCTATAAAATTCAATTAAATATTTCATTTTATTGGAAAATTTAATTAATTAAAATGGATAAACATTACACACTTAAAAAAAGTTTTCAAAAAATAGTGTTCTTAAGGATAAAAATAAACGTATATTAAAATCATGAAAATTTCTATTTCAAAATAAATTATTATTATTATTCTAAATAAAATTTTGAATATTTAAATTGATTATGAAACCTGAAATAAAATGGTACATTAAATTACTGTATTTAATGAAACGAAACGATAATATTGGAAATATCAATAGTTTTTTCAATTCACTAAAAAATCAATACCTTTAGAAAAACCAAAAAAATTCACCCGAAGTTAATTTTGATTTGATTATTTAATGATTTTTGTTAATGTTATCAAAAATATTTTATAATTCTTTTGTAAATTAATTATAATATATTGTAACATAATAAACTATAATCATTTTTAAAGAAAACATATTTTTTGAAAAATAAAATGATGACTAAAATTTGAGTAATCATTTTCTAATAATTTATCAACAAGTTTATATTGATTTATAACTTAATATATATTTTATAATAATTTTAATCGTATTCATACACATAAATTAAATTTTAGTTTATAACGATCATATATAAATGATATTTAATGGTTTGTTTCTAGTTTCGATTTTTTTTGTCATATACTCCATCGAACATTTCTCATTTTAAAGCCTTAGGGTATTATATTAAATATCCATTAAAAACATTCATCATCAAAATCAGAATAAGAACTAAAAAATATAGTGTTTGAAATTTGAAAATTATTTTTTTATACCCAACATAATAAAAAGGGTTAATAAAAATTCCACTCAAAAATAGAAAATGGGTAGTACAAGGTCCATCACATGACTAGGATTCCAAATTGGAGAAAATTACTAGGAATTGAAAATATAGACATAGAGAAAAAAAATTAGAGTCCAAATAATTATAGATAATAATATTGATCATTGATCATAATAAAGAGAATAATCAATGTATAGTTAGTGAACATAAAACCATTAATTGACTAGGTGTAAAAAATTATCGATTCATTAAAATTTGAGGTAATTGGATAATAATTTTATTTCAAGATCCTTATCCTATAGTTGATGAATTCATTTACCATCCAGAAAAATATAATAAGTATAAATACTTAAATCCATCCAATCACTCTAAGGCCTTAAATTTTTATTAATTTTTTATAATACACCTTTCAAGGGGTGAGGTACAACCCTTACAATGCCCGTAGGCGTAAGTATTACATGGATTTATAGGCCTTAGATAAATTCATTACCCATAGGCTTCAAAAATTACATACAACCCAGACTAAAAACTTGTAACTGCTCCTCCCAGCATCTTCATCATGAAATAATCTCTCCAACTTCGCTTGATTGTTAGGCTAGGTTATCCCATTCATGCATAGGCTTGTCCCGATGGAAGGTGTCATACCCTCCATTCTTGCAATCTGTGTTGCTTCTACTGTGGTGAACGCTCTTTGCTCATCCTCCTATAGAGCTTGTTCCTTGTAGGTTGTATGGTTTTCATTTGCACTAAAGGTAGCCTGAAGGCCTTAAGGTGGCCCAAAGGCCTTACTAGCCTGAAGGCTTGGGTGTCCCGAAGGCCTTAAAGGACTCAGGGACCAAATTAGTGGTTGGAAGGCCCAAACGGGGGCAAATTCCCGACTACTACAATTCCAAACAGTTCTTGATACAGTTCCACTACAATACCTGCTACAGTAATGTACAATTACGCTACAGTAACTACTACAGTAACTGCTACATTACCCCTAGAAATTGTGTCTCCGCTTGGATTTGATCCTGGGTTGCTAGGATGAACTTAAGAGTACTCACTAACCAGGCTAAGGCTCATGTGATAAACACTTACTTGATAATTATAATTTCATCCTTTAATAATTTTTACCACAATCTTTTCTTTGTCACCAAATGATGAGTATTCAAAATAATATTTTTATAGCTAAATCATTAAAATAAATATATATTTATTGATATAATTACAAATAATGATTTGAATCCATTTCTCTAGTATTTAGATATTAACCAAAACATAAATGGTTATCATGTGTTAAATTTATTTCCAAATTAATAAAACATTATATGAATAAATAATACATTATTCTCCAAAATTAAATAGTAATGTGAAAATTACAGATTAATCGTTCATTACATAACATTCCTTAAAATTATTCATTATAATTTATGACTGAGATTGAAACCCAAAATATTAGAATGATTTTTTCACATATTATTCCAATATAAATATAAATTTTTTCTCTAAATAGAATCAATCACTCACAAAGTATCATTCCAAAAATATATATGAAAAAATATTGTAATATCAATTATATGAAAATTATTTCCATAAACAACCTGAATCATCATAAATTGATATTAAATTCTTATATTATTCCAAAATATAATTAAAATGTGATTCCTCAAATAGAATCCCATAATGTTTTTTTAACTTAAAAATTTAAGAATCCCAAATTAGTGAATGTCGTCTGAAATCATAGTATTCACCTAATCACCCAACCGCTTTTCAATTCTGTGGTTTTCTCTAAAATAATACAAATGTTCCAAAAATAAACATAATGATAATTTTTGACATCATTTAAAAAAAATAAATTTCATACTAACCAAGACATCATTTAGAATAGTGGTAGGTGTTCAACCCTAGTCTCCATTATATTGTGGGTTCAATCACCATAGAATTTATGGATGTGAAATATCGTTCCTCTTAATAATTGTTTTAATATAATTCTTATAACCACCCACTAAATGTGCTGAAAACCATTAAAATAACCTTATTCATCAAATTTCATATAAACCCTAGAGGTTTTCATTACCTTTAAACTAATGAAAATATAATTATTCCACAAATAACAATTGATGTTTATCCTAAGGGTCACATGTAACTAAACCCAATAACATGTCTCTCAAAATTTCAATATTCACATTAAAATCCCGTCACATAAAACCTTAATAAGGTGGATTATAATAAATTAACCTTATGATCAACCATTAATGCATTAACCATTGATGATATACATAACTATTAAGTTAACCTCACATGAAAATATATTAATTCCCAATGTAATCTAAAGATTTTATCTGAAAACAATTTTATGGAACTGATCTTAACAAATACAAAAATCCTAATTGTTTGGTTGAGAATTCATTTTATTACATTCTCTAGGTTCTTTAAATATTATAATTTTAGATTATAAAGTCATAAATCCATCATTATAAACCAATACATTATAAGTAGACACATATAATCCATATCCATTTTTCCACAATATAATATATTTAAAATGAAAATTTTTTCTATTCATGAAAAATATTCATGAATTTTAACATGACAATTTCCTTATTCCTACCTATCCTTAAAACCTATGAAAAGAATTTTAAAATGTTGGATGATCACAAAAATATCATTATGGGACACATATAGTAGAAATATTTTTCTATTTAGAAACATGAAAACTAGTAAAAATACTAACCTTAATAACATTATCCTTTAATAGTATAAATCAAATCATATCTATTTGAAAACCATGCACTTTTTTCAAAAGAAAAACATTTAAACTCATTTGAAACAGTTAAAAACAATTTTTAGGTATCCTAAATTATCATATTCAAAACATTTTTTAATCCCATTTTACTATTTAAATACGTTTTTCTTTTCTTTGAAAAAAAGGAGCATTACCATATGAATTAGAGAGACATAATGGGACTCACCCTTCTTATAATGTATATCAGGAACATCCATCTTCATGAACTAAAATGTATATCAGCCCATATAATAATCTATATTTGTATCACCTATCTATAAATTATATTTCTCTAATATAATATCCTGAATAAATCATTTTATTCATCCACCCTTTCATCATAAAACCATTTAAAAATCTGTTGAACCATATGAAAAAAAAACATTAAAATATTGAAATATCATTTACTTTTAAAACCCAATTTCAAAAAGTCTAATACCTATATCAAAAGAAAGTGTGGTTTTTTCATTGATTAAAACATGAAATAATGTAATGGAATCCACTCATCAAATGACTATTATAGTTGTGAGAAAATTCATTCTTGTCATATATGTAAAAATATAACATTCTTTTTCTCTTTTGGAATGAAATTCAAAAAAAAATCATATAAAATAAGTAAAAAAATTACTTTTAAAAACCTTATAAATAAATTTAAAAGTGAAATAAAATGATCTTTATATTTCATTAATTTCCATATAAATAAATTCTATTTTTTTAAATACATACATCAAATAGAAATATTTTGATAATATTTCATTAAAACACTTATAATGAGGTTTTTTAAGTAAAGTATCCATCACATAAAACTTAAAAATTATATTTAAAATACATTATAAAGAAATTAAATTATGGTAAAAAAATTAATTTTAGATTCCATTTAAGCATAAATAATAAATTTCCTTATACATTTAAATGAACATGGACATTAAAGAAAAACAGCTGGAATAGAAACGTTACAAGTGGATGTTTTTAATGAAAGTCCCATACCATGAGTTTGAATCATCATGTACATTCATTATCATCGTAAATAATAATATTATGATAATTATATAGTTTATTTGGAATATTTTTCATGATTATAACTTATTTCAATGTCTTATAATAAACTACTTAATCAATTATGTTCATATTAAGCATTTTGGTGATATTCGACACATCTTTGAAAAATGATAGTAGTAGGTTGAATATTGTCAAATAATTAATTATTTAGTAATATCTAGAATAATAATACTAAAATAATTATCATTTTTTTAAATAAAATATATTTTTAATACCAAACTTGAGCAATGGTTATGAAAAATGAATTATATTACAATTATGGAGGTCATGGGCCATATATCCATATGATTTTGGAATCCATTTTTTAATCATCATGATGAATAGAATGTTAGTATTATTATATTATTAGAAATTATAGTTATATAAAAAATAATTTTTTTATTTAAATATAATTATATACATCTTTCATGTGTATTAGTAATGAAAAACAATTCACATCGCTTCCTTGGGGTGGTCGTTCACACAAACACGCTAACGACATTAACATTTTTTAGTGAATGAAAACATAACAAATTACATAATATACTATCATTTATTATTGATAAATATGTCTCAAATATCATTTATATAAATTAAATCCACCATGAAAAACTATCATAGTAGGATGTGATTGAAAAAAAATACATTGGTTCGCAAGGTAGTAGTCTTCCGTACACACAAACAAAGAATTTGTTTCCCATTTGATTCAAGAAGAGATTAATATCAGTTATTGAATTAATATATTATAATATTAATAAATGGAAGATACTAGTTTTATTATTAATTAATTTTTTAATAAGGATTTATAGAGGAAGATTAAATGATAAAATAAAAATTCTTGAATAATAATTATACATCTTCTTCCCACAACCACTTAATGTTTACACCAAAAGAAAATGTATATTGATTTAATGATCAAAACAAGAACTCTATGATATGGGTATAGATTTAAGGAAGTAGTTTGGGTTGGTTTTGGAAATAAATATAATTTAGTGTGATGTATATAGGGTAGAGTGATCCATTTTAAAAGTGAGTGGAAGGGCACTATTGGAATTTATTAAAGTATTAAATTAATATAAATTTATTTTAATATTAAAATAGACCCAAATTGATAATATTATAAAATAATTTGAGTTTTATTTCAAATATTCTCAGAAAATAAAAATTGGACATGTTTAGGTGATGTTTCCACCCATATAGTTTTATTCCGTGTTGTGTTAACCATTTATGATAATTTCTGCGATATTATTGTTTATTACTGTTTATGGATCAAGAAAGTTACAATAATAGAAAAAAATTACCCTAAATGGACCATATTTGATATTATAAACCATAACACATTTAATTCTATGTGGATATTTTTCTATGAATTTTAATTCAATTAATAAAAAGTTATTTATTATAAAAAATCATTAATGTCAATTTTGACATTACTCATTTAATCTGAGTTTAAATACATCAAGACAAAGATGTATTTTTAATACAAACCATTAATAGTCACAAAATATATTTCAATTACCTTAAAAAAATTTGTATCATAATAATTAAGTCATTTTATATTACTTTAAATTTTTTATAACATTTATTTTATTTTTATATTAATTAAATAAATATTTTGTCAACATTGCATAAGAATTTAAGGTAATTATATAATTCATAATAATTATAAATAAATTAAAATGAACAAGATAATATCATTATTCTCAAAATAACCATTAATATGTTCATAAATTTCGTTTTTCTATATGTTAATATATAAGATATATTCTAATGAAAGGAGGTGACATTATTTCGTTTTATTTACAAAAAATATTTTATATTACACATTCGAGGATAATTGCCCCATAAATAAGTAAATATTGAGCCTAAGGTGATAAGTTTCTAAATACAATCATCCAATAATATTTAATATGAAAAATTGTGGCCTTATCACTTATTTTAAACCCATGTATACCAGATTTACCTCTTTTCCATGATAATAATTATTCTCTATTTTTACTGTTAACTGTGAAACAATTATCTTGACCATTTTAGAAAATATTAATTATGCATATTGAAAATCTAAAAATTCATTTTAAAAAAATTAATATATATAATTAGAAGAAAATAATCTTATAATAACATCGCAAAGTACGATGAAATTTAATTTTTATTTAAAAATGATTTTTGGAAGAAATAAATGATCTTATATTTACTCTAGGTTTATAAATAAACATTATACAAATTTAAATTCATATAAATAGATACTTAATTCATAATTTTCATTTTAATATTTCTTTATTTGGGGTAATTTTACTTAATTAAAATGTTTAAACTTATTGAACATAAGAACAATATTCATAAAATTATGTATTTAAACTAAAAAAACTTCCTCCAAAATAATAAAAATTAGGGATTCACATGAAATTAATTATTTTAATATCAATAAAATTGTTTATATGTAACTTTAAGAAAAAAATAAAAAAATAAAATAAAAAATTTAAATTAAATGATTTAATTAAAAGAAATGACAATATTTGAAAAAACAATATTTTTCATTATTCAATGAAAAATCCAAAAATTTCACCGCAAATTAATTTTTATATTATAACTTGAAAATTGATGTTCATTTTATCACATATAATATAATTTTTCTATAGAAATTTTTTATAATATTTTCTCACTATAATAAATAAAAAATCACTTTTCAGGAAGACATATTTTTTGAAGAATAAAATTACTTTACTAAAATTTTAGTGATTATTTACTAAAAATCCATCTGTTCATTTATATACAGTAGGACCATTATATATATTTAATATATTACTTAACCCTAATCATACCCTCCAATTTTATAGAAATGTTATAATGATCATATTTAAATTATATTTCGTGGATCTTTTAAGCTTTCTATTTCATGTCGTATATGCTATCAAGAATACTTTTATTTTTAATGTCTCAGGGTCCTACAATTTGAATCAAAATTAAATTTGAGATTTAATGGTCACTTGAATTATGGTTTTAATTTAATGGAATATTTTTTTGAGTAAAATTTTATTGTCTAAAGGTTAGGTTTTTTCTTAATTGATGGTGTTATAGATTTTCTCCACCCATGTTGATTATAGTCACTAAATTTCAATTTCAATTTTTTTTATATTAGTGATATATTTTTATATATAAAATTATGTGATATTTTTTGTTTATTGTCTATTTCTATGGAGGGTGTGGGGGGTTTGATGTGAGTTTATATAAATTCACTCTTTGATTCTATAATTGGTTGATGAAGGTATGTTCATTGATGTCTCTATCTTAATCTCAAGTCAGTTGCATGTTTTGGGATTATTCTTATCTTTATTGGTTGTAAAACTTCATTGTATTGATTATATAGTCTTTTCCCATAGATACATTGGGGTTTCTTTATCACGTCCTAAATGATCATCTCTTGAGAATATATTCTTTATTGAAGGAGGGTGAAACAAGGTTTTACATTCTTTAATGAAATTCAAATAATTTTTTAACTAATATTCAAGGACCATGATATTGAAAATTTTTAACCACAATACATACCAATGTTCCTTCAATCATCATATATATTCTTAGGGCTCACATTCCCAATGACAATGTTTTTTTCATCCAAAGGTTTATTTTATATAATTATTCCTTGAGGATGACTTCATGAATTATTGTCCTGAATAATTATATATTTATGCTAAGTGTAGGTTATTGGTTCTCTATTAGCCTATGAATTTACCTGATATCAATGAATTATATATGGGTATTAGGTGGATTCAATTACAGGGTCTACCAAATCGATTTTATAGTCACTCAGTCCCAATGATTATTGTGGACACATTGGGACATTTACCATGAATAGATAAGATTTATTTCACTATGATGTAAATCATGTTTGCCATTGTTTTTTAATGTAATTTTACAAGTAATTTTACCAATTCATACCCTTTAGTGCAGGGGAAATTGTCTCATTTGAGAAAATCATTTTTATTTGGAAAACAATTTCTTCTTCTCCTTTTTCCACGCCAAGGGACACACAGAAGAAATGTTTTTGATTTTATGATCTATTTTCAACTAATCTTTTGATCATAATCATTTATAGGATTGAATGCTCAATATTTGGTACATGTTATTGTAGAGATTCCTTATCCGAATGGTTCATTTTTGTAAATCGATCCCTATTTTTAATAACAAGAGTGTGCATGAACATGCCTTTTTTTACCTAAAATTATTTGCAATAAATATTCTTGTATATAACCATTAGTAATTTTCTTAGTATTAGTGGGTTGGGATAAAGCATTACTATTAATAACAAGGGATCCCCTGCGACTACTAAATCTATCGATTTCCACTATGAATATGGGTTTTTTGGAACTTTTAAATTTAAATAATACCCTAACATTACATGTTCCAATATAGATAATTCTTTTATAGTGATATAAAAATAAAGAATAATTATCTTTTACCACACCAACAGTGTAACGATCTAGGAGGAAACCTATACTTTGATGGGTGCAAGAGTACATAGGAATGTCAACCCATGCCCCCACCTACTATCATCCTAAAGTACACTTTATTATCTATATAGATATGACCTTTAATCCTTTAAGTATAATCCAAATTCTAAACAATGAAATATGTAATGATATATAATTCCATTAGAGTTGGTTCCCCAACTAAATATGATTTTATCCTCATAGAACTCAAATGAATGAAGGTATCGATTATGTCAATTATAAAACCCAAATATAAACATAAAGACCTGAAATATAATACATACAAAAATTACATGTAGAGATATATATAGGTTATACATAGTAATGAAAATATTTTGTTTCTATGGAAATATTATCTAGAGTGATAGTTGATTAATTCATATCACAAACAAGTGGCCCAAAATGTTTTAGAAAAATCCAATTTATTTTGGTCCTTAATATTTGAAAATTATTATATATATTAAATGGAAGCTATCGAGTAGGATCCGAATATATTTTTCCCTTAGAATATCCCACATATTATTATCAGTGAATTAAAAACTATTCTCAATGTAACATCCTAGGTAAATAAATAATATTACATTCTAATGTTTTTCAATATTTATGAATAAAATTTTAATATTACTTTAAATGGAATTCTATGCTTGATGGAGTACCCAATACGCAAAAATAAGTTTTTTTGAAATCTTACGTTGCACACTAATAATATAATAATATTATAATAGTTAACGCCTAGCCATTGTAATGTAGGGAATGAAAAGAAATACCCAAAAAATGATTACATATGTTTGTTAAATATTTTTACATTTATCCAATAAATGTTAGAGTCTTAAAATCCAAATGAATCCAATTTTAAGAATAAATACTCTAATATTTTTAAAAGATTCATTTACCACCTTTTGATGGAGAAACTTTTTAAAATCATACTTTTGAAAATTTTATAAGCTCTTTTTTTCAAAATAAACTTATTCTTTATGATTGGTACATTGAAATTTACTTTGTTTAAATTTTTGGTATGTTTCTCACATTGTTCATTTTTTTTAATGAATAGTGAACAAATACTGCATTTTACATCAAAACTAATTTTTCAACTAATTTAAATATATGGTTAGATTATATTTTTAACTGGTTTTAAAGTTTAATTGTAATATATTTTTACCATTTAATCCAATAGTGGTCATTGGAATTAATTTCACTTTTAAATTGGACTTAAACTAGTGTCAATCTTTTAATAGATATTTTTTCTTAAAAACACGCTATTTGTTTTGACAGTGGAAGTGAATTATTAAATTAATTAATGAAACTTATATATTTTTAATTTGGTAAAACAGATATCATTTTTGAATTCGGAATATCAAATATATCTTGGGGTGAACTTTTGGTATTTTTCTGAAAAACTTCAATTATTGATGAATAGTGAAACCACTAAGTGGTAGTTAAAGAAACTGATTTTTCATTTAAATGAAACATTACCACTTCTGTGATTTGATTTTCAAAAATATGACATACATGGTTGTAATTAAGAAGTAAAATGTGGTTCAATGGGATTAAAATAATTTTTTGGTAAATAGTAACTTTTAAGTTTTATTAATCGCGATTAAAGGTAATTACTGTAATTTAAGGTAAAGATAATGTTATAATAATAAGAAATGACCTTGAAACATGTACTACCATTATTTGATGAGTCATGGCCGACCGAGACAGTCCATGGGTCAAATTGGGGACCCCATGGAGCCACTTTGGTTGGAAAATGACATTAATAACTTTTTATTTAAAGTTAAAATTAAAATGTCACAAACATGTATTGTTTTACTAAAACAATTTTTACATGGGGTTATAAAAGCCGTATTTTTTACTATAAATATCAATTAGAAAGTTAAAAATATTTCCTATATCATGATATTTTTTTTACAATTTTTAGACATTAATTAATGTTATTTATTTATGACACCGTGATGATGCAGTGATTTCCTCATAAATGAATGATTTAAATAAAATGAGAAGATAGGGTGAAATAAAAGTCTTACACTTGTAACAAACCTATTTTATGTGTGGATTTAAAAAACATATCACCATAGTCTCGAAATATATCCTTTTGGGACCTTTGAAATCCAAAAATCATTTTATAATAAAGTAATAGTATATAACTTTCCAAGAGTTCCCCTCCTCTTCTCTTATAAAAGGCCCCCACCTCTACCACCTTACCCGCACCTCTAAAGCCTTTGTCTCAGCCAACCCCTTACGCATTTATTCTCTCCACATCCCTACCTTCATCATTGAAGCATCACATTTGGCAGAATTCTCTTCATGAAACCCTTTTTGTTCAAACCAATAGGAGTTAACGGATTTAAAGGTAATGTCTTCACTTGTGTTCTTTGGTTTTATTTTTCTTCTCCAAACCCCTAAACTCTTTTTATTCATTTATTTTGTAATAAAACCAGTATCTTAAATATACTATTAAGTTTGTATGTTAAGAATTCGAGCTACACTTACACCAAACTCTGTCTAATGGTTAAAAAACATACTGTTTCTGTGGATGGTGAATTACTGCCCCACGAAACGATGATTGTTCAATCTTCTGTAAACACCTTTCATGGTGGCCATTATGATGTCACTGTATTTTATATATGATATATATGTTATCTATTTTTCCCATATTCTTCTGTATTTTATATTTAAAACATACATTTATTCTTTGCATGTTGTGAAATTTTGATAATTTCATACGAGGAAGTGTGGACTACCGCCCCCTCAAGTGATGTGACTCGTTCATGAAATACATGGAATATATAAAGAATGAAAATAATTAAATTATGTGACCTATATAACATATATATTATACTGGAATTAATATATATATATATCTCTGTTGACGCTCCTTTCCGTCACAGAGTCTAACGACTGAAAAAAGGGAAATACCTTAGTCCAAAATGGTTCGACCTTTGAAGAAAACATCAAAAATCGACAAAGGGATGAAAATGAGAAATTTGCCCATATGCTGCGCAAGTTTCCTCATGGTCGTGCAAGTGGACTTGCACGACGCACTTTGGTGCACAAGTCACTTGCGTGACCTAAGTGATAACCGCCCGATAATGGCTCGAGGTCTTCTCCTGCCTATAAATAGACCCTGTGGGCCCCCCATTCGAGAGGATTTTTTCCAGAAACTCGGATTTAAGCTCCCGATGCCCAAGTCTCTTCTCAAAGCTTCCAGAACACTTCTAAGGTAATTTCATACCTAGAACGGAAGATCTAAAGAGAGGGAGGAAGGGCTAAGTGTTGAAACTCATCAACACTTGCACGCCTGAGTGGCCAGCCCTTAAGGGAAGTGGCCACACTTGCGCTCCACCTTCCTCCTTCGATAGAACTTGTGTGTCCCTTTACGGGAAGAACCTCAAGAGGATTATAAAGGCTTTAATAAAGAGTTGCTCAAGTATTTAAATGCTGGTTGAAAATCGCTCAAGTACCACATATGTTGTGCAGGTATACCTGCGTGACCAATACTTGCGCGCCCACGCAAGACTTGCGCACCTTTCAAGACTTGCGCGCCCCTTCCTTTTTTGGGTGCCCATCTTTCCCATTTTACCCCTCTTAAGCCATTTTACCTTTCTTATTCAAGATTCAGTCTTCAAGACACTCTTTAAATCCATTTATGGCATGATTTCTTGATTTGACTTCCTTATCTGAAAGGAATTATGTGGAATATCTCTCAAAACATAGTGATTTATACATCTTTATGTCACTAAAAGATCGAGAGTTCATTCATTAAAACTCATCCTTTAAGATGAGAGAATCCTTAACTTGGGTCACCTTTTCAGGAATAATCCCCAGTTATAAGTCCTTTAACCTGGGCATCTTACTCAGGAGTAAGCCCCAAATCTTAATCCTTAACCTGGGTTTCCTTGTCAGGAATAAGTCCCAGTCATAATCTTCGGCCTCCTTTTCAGGAGTAAGTCCCAATCATAATCCTTTAACCTGGGCTTCCTTGTCAGGAATAAGTCCCAGTCATAATTTTGGGCCTCCTTTTCAGGAGTAAGTCCCAAGTCCTCTAACCTGGGCTTCCTTGTTAGGAATAAGCCGCAGTCATAAATTTGGGCTTCCTTTTCAAGAGTAAGCCCCAAGTTCCTTAAATTCTCTTTAACCAGTCCTAAATTATGTTTGATATGGGATTCCTTCTCAGGAGTAAAACCCAATTATCAATCCTCTCCTAATTTGGGTTTCCTTTTCAGGAATAAGTCCCAATTTAGAGTATTCAAATCTCCATGAAGCACATATACCTTTATGGTCCCTGTTCTTGGATTTTCTCCCTAAAGTAAATCCTAACCTTCATTTATCTGGGTAGTCATACATACATAATCCCCAAACCATTTCTTATGATTACATCTTTCATGGCCCAATTGTCTATTTTATTACCAATACCTCTTGCTTCTCACACCGAGCATGACTCACATGATCTTAGAGGGTAAAAGTAATTATGACATCCTTCTTTGAGCCATCAATCATAAACATCATACTCCCTCACTCGAACTATGTGGGTTCTGATTCCTTTTCCAAAACAAAGGATACGTAGGTAGCCCATCTTCGGGTTCGATCCCAACTCTGAAATAATCCATGTCTTTCTGAATGATGATAAACTTCAGGTTCCCCACTGAGTGGCTTTAAAACCAGCCTGGTCATCATAATGACCAAGAAACTTTTATATAAATGTTTTGAAGGATACCATTGACCAAGAATCTCTAAATAGATACAGATGATTCTCTATTGATGAATAACCTCGAATACATATAAAATATTCTCTAAATTTCTTACATATTTAATCATTGATTGTTAAAACTAAAGAAAATATCATTTTATACTTGGTAATGTAATAAGGATTCACGAACATAACATAAATCTATTAAGAGAGTCCCAGAGTAGACAATAATTCCCCTAAAAAAGGTGTGATGAGTCCGACCTCACATCCTCTCGACCAATGCAAATTCATAAGCCTCATTAGTCAACAAACTAATGAGCTCCTACCTTTGGAAAGTATGTCCAAATGGATGTGGAATCATTGGATGTTTCCGGTTCTACGAACAAACCCGATAGAAACCGATCGGAACGTTTGAATCTCCCATCCAGGAGGTCATCCCCGAATTCTGAGGGAAACAAAAAATGGTGAACCTGACATGAATCCTTAACCAAATTAAAGTGATGTTTTACTTATCTGTTAAAGCCCCTATTTAAAAGTTAGTAAGAGGGCTAACAAAAAACAATCATTGACATGTGTGCTCATCCAAAGGATGAAGTGGCTGAATTTATCTTGATTACATCTATTATATCAAACATGCACTCTTTTCCAAGATCTTCTGTATTTCCATAATGGATGCTCTCAAATTCACACCTGTGAATACTACTACTGCAAATACCAATGCTGCTATTCCTACTGGATCGTCATCCGCTTTGAGGATGAAATCACCTACTCAGCGTCTTCAACGCTGGGTATCAAATGCCCTGGTTAAGGAGTACCGTCAACACAGTACCATCCCACCTCTGGAGGCTACCCGATAGGACCTCCAAGTGAACAACTCACACAGGTCGCCCAGACAACGACGACCAGTGATCAAGAGGCAGGCGGTGCTGACTACCGTCTCCAACCATTTCGGGTCGTTATCCCCGTAACGCAATTTCCATTCACTTCCTTACTCTAAGGAAGTGAATGAGTAGGTCCCTCAGGACCATAATTCAAAAAGACAGGAGTCCTTCCCGAGGGCTCCCATCAACAATTGCCGCCATAATCATGCGGCAGTGCGCCCTCAACATGATGAGGGTACCGACTCCAGGCGTTCGGCTCAGGTTCTTCGAACCCGAGCAGGCAAGACGAACCGCCAAAGGCGGAATCTGGTTAACAATGGGCAGGTTCTCATCCTGACCATCTCCGGAGAAGTCCACCAACCTAACTTGGTGGCGAACAACGAGCAGGCACACACACCTACCCGTTTTATTTCCGCTGTCCAGCAGACTCGTCTGGCAGCATCACGCCAATCCCGCCAGGCAATTCCGGCGGAGTACTATAGGCAGGAACATACAGCTGCTTATACATCATCAGTTAGTCAACAGGCTCGTCTGACTACATATGATGGATCTCGTCAACCGTGTTTGGCAAAGTGTAATCAGTCGGCACATACACCTGCTAATACTAATCAAGCCTACCAACAGTCTCGCTTGGTAGCACATAGAGAAGTCAGTCAGAATGCTCCGACGACAAACAGGAGGCAGACTCAACTCTCTGCCCCCACACTTGAGTAATGTCAGGATTCACTGACAGGAAAAGGAGGATAGAGCAGGCACATACACCTACTCCAAGCCCAGAATGGACGTATATCCCCATTCCAGCAGCTGAAGTCACCAAGCGTATTTTGTCAATGGTGAAAGAGAAGAAGCAAATTCCTGCTCATATTCTGGATGCTTGCCAGGATATCATAACAGCTTCAACATCATCTCAGGGAAAGACACATAAATCTATCCCTAGTAGTGGAGTGACACATCAATGATTCACTCCGGAACAGACACACACATTTGTTCCAGTCCAAGAGGGTTATGGGGCATATTCCCCCATATCATATGGACAACCAAGTCAGGCACATACACCTGATTTGAGTGAAGATAGTCATCCTAACAAGACCATCTTTCCTAATCAGGCACATACACCTGATCAGAGCAACCACTTTCGTCAACAAGTGGTTTCCAAAGCGAGTAAGAAAGCATCTAAGAAAAAGATCCGCCCAACACAGTCAGGAGATCAAAGGCCAATCTGTAACAAGGCCTTGCTCGATGCTGGAGTTCATGAAGCCCTCAGATATTTATCTGTTGGAATTCAAGATTCTACTCCCTCAGCTCCCAATAACAGGGAACATTAATTCCGAAGGTCTTCAACAGACACTTTGTCATGAAGGCTTGCTTCGTGACAATTTGGTCAATCTTGAAGTTTCGTCTTCAGATGAGAGCCACATGAACCCTCTGTGTGGTCAGAAGACCAATGAGCAAGAGATATCATCTTTTGCTATAACTCATTATGGTGGTCCTCCCCATGATAATGAATTTCGCTGCGAAAGTCCTCTCCGCAGTAGTGATTCACATTTCCTGGAAAATACTCTAGTGGAAAATGTAGTTCCGAGAATTCCCTCTTATCTTGAGGCACTTGAAAATGCGAAACCAGTCATGTCTGATGCTTTATCGCTAGAAAGAGAAATACTTTCTCAATCAGAAGATAGCTCAGGGTTTAGGTCATTCTCTGAACCACCCCTAAGTCATGCATCTTCTAGTTTGATCAATGATCTCTCTACCAATCTTGTTGAATCCGATGAAGCAACAAGGAAACACCAACTCTGGTCAAAAAGGGTAGAAGAATTGTCATTTAATGATGAAGAGGAAATGCTGAACATGAGAAAAAAATTGGCGAAAGGTGAGGTACCAGCCATGTTTTGGCCTTTGGCTGACTCCCAGTATGACATTCCAAAGATGTTGACGGATGATGGAATCCATGATATTCGTCTCAACATATGGAAAACTCTTTGTCAATTGAAGAAGAAGGTATTATCCTATAATGAATATGAATATCATCTTAAGATAATAGAAGTGCTACAATGTCAGATTGATTTGGCATATCTATCAGTCTCTCTGTATCCGAAGGCTGAAAAGCAGCAGAGAACCCTTCAACGTTCATGCCTTGGCACACCAAGAAAATTGCGTCAGTTAATTTCCAATGCCCCATCTAGTGTTCATATCAGAGGATGGGGTGTTCACAGAGCACTACATTTCACAATGCATTCCAGTAAGCAAAGCCCACCGAAAATGGTCTCAGGCAATGTTATTGCCCATGGCCGGCCACAGTCAATGGGATTTTTTTGTAATCAAAAGCTTGCTCAAGAACAGGCTTCAACTAGTTCCTCTCAAAATCAAGCATATAGGGAACAAGTTATTGAATTTATCCTACATCAAGAAGGTGAGAATATTGCACAAGCCTCTCGTATGGTGCAAACACATCATCAAATGACAGAAGTTTCAGAAATCATCCAATGGTCTGTCGAACCAGGTGATAAAAGTGGATACAGGTTAATGCATCCAGCTAATTTCCAAACTAAGGTTCGCAAGATCAAGAAATATTTTAAGAAGCACTCAGACATAGCATGTCAAGAGCCACCCCAGGTTGTTAGACTGGGGACTTCTTTAACCCAACCCTCAAATTCAACAAATGGGATTCGAGGAGTTGAGCAGAAACAGCAGGAACATCCCCAGTTCACGAGACTGGGGACTCTTTCAAATCATCAATCCCCTCCTCAGAGAATGTCGGTCTTTTCTCAATTGGGGAAGAATCCACAAGATGAATGAAGAGCCAAATTATTAGGAGACTCCCTCCAAGTTATATCTCATCAAGAAGTTCCTAAAGGATTGAATCAACAAAAGGCAATGTCTCATCAAAGACATTAAAGAAGACAATATCACAGAAATGTTGATAGAAGGGATGCGATGCATTATGCATCAATCAATGTCATCAATGTCGTTGTTTCTAATCCACCAGAGTAGGTTCACTCAAGGGACTCATATGAAGAGAGTCCTGCTCAAGAAAATGTACGCACCGATACAAATGAAGAAGGTGTGCGTACACGAAGTCAAAGGATTACTCAGAACCTAGGTAATCCACTTCCCTCTCTCCAAAAAGTTTCTAACAAAGGGAGGGGAAAGAATCAGGTTACATATCCTTCCTCTAGAGAAGGCCAATCGCTCTCATTAGAGCAAAGGTTTGCACAACAGGAGGATGAAATGAAAGAATTAAGAACGATGAATGCAGAACTACTTCAGAGTAGTCTTCTTCTTAAGAATGCTGGAGTCCGACAGCCAAAAGAATTTGTTGCAGTTACTGAGATGGATCATGAATATCCTCCTTTATCAATACACCCTCAGAGGTCTAATCCTACGGGTCAAGTGCAACAACGGTTGGCAGTGCTACCATCAGTTGCAGCACCAACCACCACATATGTCCAAGCTCTATTCAATGCACCTACCCAAGACCAAGTTCAACCGGATGTTTCTCAAAAGTTGATAACTACTATTGAGTCATTAACAGCTCGGTTAGAAACTATGGAAGGGAAACAGGCGCAAGTTCACCCAGAAAAGAAAGTTTACACTGAATGGGTAGATTCAATTTCTCCTCCATCCAGTTTTGGAGACCCTGTTTTCCCAACTTTCAATGGATCAGGTGACCCTGAACAACATTTGACACATTACGTGTCTTGTTGTGATCCTATGATGGGAACTCCAGAGCAGCAAGAAGCAGTGAAACATAGATGCTTCGTGCGAACCTTGCAAGGACCATCTTTTGTCTGGTATACAGGCTTGCAATCCCGGTCAATCATCGGATGGAAGGATCTTCGCCAAAAATTTCTTCTTCAGTTCAGCTCAACTTTGCCAAAAATGACAGTTTTCGATCTTACAAACTGCAAGAAAAGGGAGAATGAAAGAGTCTCTGATTTCATTTCTCGCTGGAAGGGATTAACATATTCCTTGAGTTTATCACTTCCTCAGGAGGAGCTGTTGCCAATCTGTGTGGCAAATTTGCATGACGAATTACGTACACCATTGATCCCTGTGAAATACACAGAAGGGTTTTGAGATCTTACTTCAATCGCTCAGCAGATTGAAGATTCCCTTATACATGATAAGGCTAAATCTTGTGTAATTCCATCAGCTCCATGAAGGAGAATGGGTAAAGCAGAAACTGCTACAGTTATGCTTAAACAAGTGCCTGTACCTATTTCTACTTCAAAACCTTCATCTTCTCGAAGGGCTCCACCTCCTGAATTCCAACAACAAAGGTCGTTTCATCAAATTGATAAAAAAGATCAATAAAGAAAACAATTTGAGGATTTGAAGAGTAAAACATACTCTTTTCGAAATGAGCAAGTTCCTGGTTACTTCATTTCATCTCTGGAAAATAATTTGGTTCAATTACCGGTGCACAAGAGGCCAAACAAGGAAGGAGATGAAGACCGTCCCAATTATTGTCCCTTTCATCAAATTTTGGGTCACCCCATCCAAGAGTGTTTTGTCTTCAAAGACCTCCTGCAAAAGATGGTCGACTTGGGACAATTCAAGTTGAAAGGTTCTTCGACTCAGGTAGCATGTGTTACTGCTACAGTTCCAGAGGAGGAAGGTGAATGGCAAGAAGTCAAAAGTAGAAATGTATAGAAGTATGATGATTGGATGGTCATGAAGACAATAAATCGGACTCATTCCATTTTTCGAACACAATTAAAGAAACCAATTGTGTCTTATACCATGAATATTGCGGTAAAACCCTCTTCGTCAGAGGGAAAGTCCTCAAAGAAACGACTTGATTCAAAGAATAAAAAAGAATCAGAAGAAGATGAGTATGTGTCAAAGCCTAAATTTTCTTTGACTCTGGCAGACTTTATGCCATCTACTTCAATGCCACGGGCACCACCCCAGCAAATGGCACAGCCTAAACAGGCTAATAAGGCAGAGTCTTTATCAGACGAAGATTTAATCTTCGGTTCTGTTAATATGATCCAATTAACAGATCCATATTCCAGTTGTAATTTCAATTTTGATGAGCCTGAATTCCCTGTATAAAATAAGGGAATCTGAGGAAGTTCTAGAGGTTCAGGATACAAGTGAAGACGTGGATCTTTCTGAAGCCACTACTCCAATTCTACCCCTGCTAGCACTGTGTATGTAGCAGAAACTCGTGGTAGAGCCCTTCAGCGAGCTCAAAAAGAACAAGAAAATTCTTCTGCCAATAGCTAACTCAGTCTTGGCACAGTTATTTTGGAAGACCGATTGAAGGTTCCATATTCTTTATCTCAGCAAGAAAATGGATCTAATCAGTCTAATCTTCCAAAACCAAGGATGTTTCCAACTTCTATCCCAATACAAGATGCATTAGCTTCCAAAGCATCTGCTTCCAAGGTACCTGCTAAACCGCATATTCCTATTGGGAAACGTAGACCTCTAGATCAAAAGTATGATATATTGAAACACTTGGCCCATGTACCAGCCAAGTTATCAATTTTGGATGCTTTGAATCTGTCAAAAGATCTTCGGGAAGCACTCATCGAAGCTTTGTCAAGTCCTCATGAGTTTGAAGCTGAAATTGCTGCAGCTGAAGTCTATCACATAGATAATAATCCTGCAGAATGCCATGCAGTGATATCTTTTACTGATAGAGATGAAGATGATGTTGTGTATGGGCACATAAAACCTCTGTACTTATCTGGAAAAGTCAATACTGTAGATATCCGAAGAGCATTCATTGACAATGGTTTAGGAGTCAACCTCATGCCCATTCGTACACTTCGTCGATTGGGCCTCACGGAATCTGATTTATCTCCTTCTACCATGATCCTACAAGGATATGATAAAAATGAACAAGAAACACTGGGCGAAGTTACACTCAGAACTCAGTTTGGAGATCTTGTATCCAATTTGGATTTCATGATTGTTGATCAAGACTCATCTTTCAACGTCTTGCTTGGAAGACCCTGGCTACATCAGCATGCGGCTATCCTTTCATCATACCATCAATGTCTCAAATACAGTTTCAATGGTCAAGTTGGAACATTGTATGGTGATAAGGCCCCGTTGAAGACATGTGAGTCTCAATACATTGAGGTTGAATTTTATTACATGAAGGGAATAGATAAATCTACAATAAAGGAAATTACCAAAGTTAATGCTCCATATGGTTTGGAGAAGATTCCAATAAATCCATTTACACATGTCTATACAAATTATGTGTTACCTATCAGTAAAATTGGCAAAATAAGCCCAAATAAAAATAATCTTATGGAAAGATCCATAATGTCAATTACGGAAATCGAGCCAGACAACATGGGAGAAATTGGTAACCTACCAAACAATGATGAAATCATAAGTGGTGGTGTTTTCATTTCATCTGCTGAAATCCTACAGGTCTATACATCACCAATTAGGACAAAAGAAGTTATAGCAACATCAGAAGTGAATAATGATGTCAATTCTCAATCCATCATCTCCTCTTTATTTCCCAAAGAAGACCCCTTATTATCAATAGGGTCAGAAATGGAAGCTTCTTCTTCAAAATGTGAAAATTTTGACATCTCTTATGATCATGAAAATTTCGTTTTTTCATCTACTATGCAAGTAGAAACGGAAGAAATAGCACGTTATGAAGAGGAAGAGGAAGATCTTAGAGATGCTCCTCTAGTATTTGAAGAGGGTATCTCTACCACTGTGGATGAACTCAGAGAAATAAATCTGGGTACAGAGAAAAATCCACGCCCCACTTTAATTAGTATGGCCATGACCCTTGAAGAGAAAGAGATGTATATTTATTTTCTAAATCAAAATAAAGATATTTTTGCTTGGAATTATACAGAAATTCATGGGCTTGATCCTGATGTTTCTACTCATCATTTGGGATTACCAAAAGAACATCGAGGATTTAAGCAAGCCACGAGAAGAACACACCCAACATATGATTCCAAAATTGAAGCTGAAGTAGATAAGCGGATCAAAGCTAACTTCATCATAGAAGTTCAGTATCCCAAGTGGTTGGCTAATATTTTCCCTGTAAAGAAGAAGAATGGACAAATTAAGGTTTTCATCGATTTCAGAGATCTTAATCGGTATTGTCCTAAAGATGATTTCCCAGTTCCTATTACAGAACTCTTAATTGATGTGATGGCTGGCTATGAAGTACTTTCTTTCATGGATGGATATTCCGGATATAATCAGATCCCAATGGCCTCAGAAGATGAGGAATCTATAGCCTTCAGAGCCCCTCCAGGTGTGTTTTGTTACCGGGTGATGCAATTTGGTTTAAAGAATGCAGGTGTAACATATCAACGCGCCATGCATCGTATCTTCGAACCTTTCTTAGGGAAGTTTGTTAAATGCTATGTAGACGATTTGGTGGTTAAATCCAAACAACGTTCTAATCATTTGGATGATTTGGAAGTCACATTCCACAAGCATCGACAACATAATTTGAAGATGAACCCCTTAAAATGTGATTTTGGGGGTAACCTCAGGAAAATTTCTCGGCTTTTTTGTATGCCATCGTGGTACTGAAGTCGATCCTGAGAAGACCATGTCAATCCTTGGTATGTCACCTCCTCATAATTTGAAAGAATTAAGAGGACTTCAAGGACACTTAGCCTATATTCGGTGTTTTATCGCCAATTTGGCAGGAAAAAGTTTTCCCTTTACCAAATTAATGAAAAAAGGAGTCACTTACCAGTGGACTGAAGAATGTCAAGAAGTGTTTGATGTTGTCAAGAAATACCTCTTGAGTCCACCGGTACTCATGCCACCTGTTGAAGGAAGACCACTTATCCTCTATGTGACAGCTCTAGAGCGATCATTGGGTGCCTTTCTTGCTCAAAAGAATGATGCTGGGAATGAAAATAGCCTCTACTATCTCAGTAGAACTATGCTTGAAGCAGAAACCCGGTATTCAAGTATTGAGAAGTGCTACCTGGAATTAATATTTGCAGTTCAGAAATTGAGACACTACCTGCAACATCACGAGGTCCAATTGGTATCTCGCAATAATCCGCTCATATTTATCCTTAGTCATCCAATGCTTACAGGATGTCTAGCAAGGTGGGCAGTTATTTTGCAGTCGTTCGACATTCAGTATTTGTCTCAAAGGAGATAAAGGGACATGATCTGGCTGATTTCTTGGCTGAACATCCTTCAGTGGAAGACACGTATACATATATTGAACTCCCTGATGAGGAAGTTTTCTCCATTCAAGTGAATTTTCAAACATGGGAAATGTATTTTGATGCTGCTTCCAGAAGTCCAACAGGGAAGAAAATGGAAAATCCCAAATTCAACAAAGTTGGTTTAGGAATTGTGCTCATTTCCCCAGATAAGGCAGTGTTACCTTATTCCTTTTTATTGTGGGAAGGTGGTACCAATAATGAAGCCGAATACCAAGCTCTTATCACAGGCTTGGAGTTAGCGCTTCAAGCACAAGTGAATCACTTAAAGGTGAACGGTGATTCAGACCTGGTAATCAAACAAGTCAATGGGGATTATGCCATCAAAAAAGAATAATTAATCCCTTTGTATGATTACGTCAGAGAGTTAATGGTGGAATTCCCTTCTGAACCAACATTTTCTTATTTCCCAAGATCACTAAATGCTCAAGCTGATGCGCTGGCAAATATAGCCACAACTCTAGCAGATCCAAACCGGGATGAGACAACCATCAATATTGCCCACCGTCGTGCAATTTTACCTTATGTTCAAGCCAGAACAAAGGAAATTAATGAAATTAGTCCCATTCCTGAACTATATGTTCATACTACAGGATGGATGTCACCTATCAGGGAATACCTTCAAAATGGAACACTTCCACCTGATAGAGCCAAGAAAGAACAAATCCAGCGACGTGTGGTCAATTTTACTCTTTATAATAATAGCCCAAACCACCTAGATAAAATTCTTTATAAACGTGGTTTTGATGGAGTTCTCTTCAGATGCATTGATGGTGAAGAGACAATGGGTGTCATGAAAGAAGTGCATGCAGGAGTCTGTGGTGCCCACCAGTCTGGACATTGATTTTCTGATCAAATTCGAAGGCTTGGATACTTTTGGCCTTCAATGATACAAGATTGTGTTAATTTCACAAAGAAGTGTCATTCATGCCAAGTATATGCCAACTTCATTCATCAACCTCCAGAGTTGCTTCATACAGCTAAATACTTGTGGCCATTTTCCACATGGGGAATGGATGTGGTGGGACCTTACCCTTCAGCTACGTCCAAACAGTTTAAGTACATTTTTACTGCTACTGATTTCTTTTCCAAATGGGCAGAGGCAGTACCTCTCAAAGAAGTCAGTTCTAAATGCATTGTTAGCTTCATCAATTCTAACATCATTACTAGATTTGGTGTCCCTCATACCATATTGATGGACAACGACACCAATTTCTGTTCTTCTGAGGTGAAGAAATTGTATCAAGAATACAACATTAAATCCAACCATTCATCTCGGTATCATGCGGTGGCCAATGGCCAAATAGAAGCCTTTAACAAGAATCTTTCAAATATATTGCAAAAGATGGTGGATAAAGATAAGAGGTCATGGCCTGATAAACTCTATCATGCTTTATGGGCTTATCGAACTACCACCCTCAATGCAACACGGTCAACTCCATATTCGTTGGTATATGAAACGGAAGCAGTCTTGCCAATTGAAGTTCAATTTCCCTCACTCAGAGTAGCCATTTGTGATCAGTTATCTACAAATGAGAAATCCCAAAAGCGATTGAATGAATTGGAACAGTTATATGAGAAGAGATTGTGCACTTTGCACCACTTGGAAATCTATCAGAATCAAATAGCACGAGCTTTTAACAAAAAAGTTTGTCTTCGTTCATTCATTCAGGGAGAATTGGTCTTGGTTCTCATAACACCAATGATTCCAGGAAAAATTCCTCCCAAGCTTGAACCAAAATGGGAAGGACCTTATTCAATACATAAGGTCTACTCCAATGGAGCTTATTCATTAATCTCAATGGATGGAGAACTCATCACGACTCCAACCAATGCCAGATTTCTGAAGAAATATTTTGTATAAACACAAAATATGGTCCCCATAACCAAGATTCTTACAATTGGTTCATACTTTCGTCCAACATGACGTTAAACTATAGAAAATTCTCTTTCGTCCAACATGACGTTAAACTGTATAAAAGTCTCTTTCATCCAACATGACATTAAACTGTAGAAAAGTCTCTTTAGTCCAACATGGCGTTAAACTGTAGAAAAGTCTCTTTCCTCCAACATGACACTAAACTATGCGGCACCAGTTCGCCCTTGCTATATGACATTAAAATACACAGCAATGGTTCAGTATGACATTAAACTGCAACTTCATCCCACACGACGTAAAACTGTGAAAAAGTTCCCTAAAAGGTCCTGTATGACTTCAAACTACACCATGGTTCTGTATGAATTTAAACTACACCATCCACAATCTATGCATATGACCTTAAACTATTCGCACTTTCGTCCAACATGACGCTAAACTGTACCGTCCCTTTTTCGTCCTACATGACGTTAAACTATGGAAAAAATCCCCAATGTGTCCAACATGTCATTAAAATGGTACACTAATCTGTCCTCACTGCATGACATTAAACTGAACAGTCCCCCTTTGGTCCAATATGATGTTAAACTATATTGTCCCTGCAACATGACATTAAACTGTGTAGCACCAGTTTGTCCTTGCTATATGATGTTAAACTATACAGAAACGGTCCATGCATAAGACCCTAAACTATTTGAAAGTCCCTTACGTCCAGCAAGACGTTAAATTACATAATCATCAAAGGTCCTGTATGACCTTAAACTGTACTTATGTACAGCATGACATTAAACTGTATTGTCCCCATCGTCCTAACTACATGACGGTAAACTGTACAAAAATTCCTTGATACGTCTTACATGACGCTAAACTGTACTTTGTCCCTGCTACATGACATTAAACTGTGCAGCACCAATAGTCCTAAATGCAAGACCTTAAACTGCATAGTCCCTTAATATTGTCCCTACTACATGACATTAAACTGTTCATCGTTAAGGTTGTTGCTACCTCTTGTTTCTCACAACGAGTATGACTCACGTAAGCTTAGAGCAAACCTCAACCATAACACTCTCTTTGGGCCGATAACCATGTGTAAGTCCCAACATCATTTTTTTAGGTCTTTGTCCCCAATTACAACTTTATTATTAATTCATTCTTTAATTTAACTACACGGACTTTGATCCTTGCCTTCCAGGCTAGGTACGTAGGCAACCTCCCAAGGTTCAAGCCCAAAATCAATCTCTTCACATCGGTTCACCTCCATCTCATATGATGTTGATTCGTGAAACCACCCCTAGAATAAATATCTTTACATTGGTTCACATTCGTCCTTGTTATACGACGTTAAACTATACAACACTTTTGTCCAGTATGACAATAAACTACAATACTCTTTGATTTCCTCATTTGAGAGGGAACTATTATTTACATTGATTTTTCAATCATGTTTCATTTCAAAAGACTACGTGCATACATGGCAATGCCTAAATTTTTTATCTCGGGTTAAACTATCATTGTACTAAAGTCCCCTTTCACCCTTCACATGTACGAACCAAATTTGTACAAAGGTTATTTCTACAACTACGTGGGCCTGATTCCCATCCTTATGGGATACGTAGGAACGTTCAAGTATCCCTCGAATCCATCCCCAAGTCTTTTGATCCTAACCCCAAATTTCACTTTCAGTCCCTTGGATGAAAAGTCCTCATGAAAACACACACTATGTATTCATTATTATGGTCCAAACTCTATGACCCTAAACTAAGATCTCTCATACTTTCGTCCTGCACGACATTAAACTGCATTTTAAGAACTACATATGGCTTGAATCTCATTCTTATGAGATACGTAGTGAAGTCCAAAATTTCAATTCAGGACCCAGCCCCAACATGATTATGGTTATCATTGACCTATGTGTCTCTATATACATTAGACAATACCCTTATTTATGTGTTATAACCCTAACCTCAAATATTTTCAGATCTTCATAACCCTTTTCATGACTTTTAGTCACAAAAACGTCAAACTTCTGAGAATTATTTTGCCTGACTATGCAGCACGTGCCCATAGGCGGCCTTGCATAAATAGTCCACATAACAGACTTGTCAGCCGAAGGATACTATTTATTTTACTATATAGCCAATGCCCTTAGGTGGCCCTGCATAATTCAACCCCCTAACGGGTTTGTTAAATTATGGTAACTTCATTCTTGGAAAGAATGCATCTTTTGTCCTTATTTTTCATAAACGACGGTATGTAGGGATCTGCAAGAAAATAGCCATCCTTAACATATTTGTCTCATGTCCTTTTTCATGATCTGAAAGTATTCAAGTCTATGGTTTATTCTTCTTCCCTACGTTTGGGTCAGAACTTCATAGGAGTGATATTCATCCATTTCTTCGATAATCTTGTTTGGAAATATCTTCTCCATATTCAAGTACCTCTTTCCATACAGAAAACTCTATACTTTAGAAAATTTGAATCTCCATAAACTTTCACTGACTTTTAGCACTAGGAATGTAAATTTTTGAGAGTTCCTTTTCCTGACTATGAAGCACATGCCCATAGGCGGCCTTGCATAAACAGTCCACATAACAGACTTGTCAGCCAAAAGATGATATTTAGTTGACCATGCAGCCAATTCCCTTAGGTGGCCCTGCATAATTCAACACCCTAACGGGTTTTGTTAAATAATAGTAACTTCATTCTTGGAAATTACTTCTTCTGATGCCTTTTATCTCTTTTTCATATCATTCCTCAGATTCAAATACTCTTAATCCATAGTTTACATTTTTTTCCCTCATACTTGAGTATGGTACTATGTTTTCAGATGAGTTTTCAAGGAATTGAGTCAATTCAACTCCATTTCGGTCAAAGCTATTTCGACCTTAAACATTAGCCTTTGTATGTCCGACATGCATGACTTTAAACTGCTAGATTTCTTGTTTTTATTTTCACCTCAGAGTCAAATCGTCTTTTCTCTCCGGATCCAACTCCGAGGGGGGACTTTTGTTGACGCTCCTTTCCGTCAAAAAGTCTAACGACTGAAAAAAGGGAAATACCTTAGTCCAAAATGGTTCGACCTTTGAAGAAAACATCAAAAATCGACAAAGGGATGAACAAGGAGAAATTTGCCCATATGCCGCGCAAGTTTCCTAATGGTCATGCAAGTGGACTTGCGCAACGCAATTTGGCGCGCAAGTAACTTGCGCGACCTAAGTGATAACCGCCCGGTAACCGCCCGGGGTCTTCTCCTGCCTATAAATAGACCCTGTGGGCCCCCCATTCGAGAGGATTTTTTCTAGAAACTCGGATTTAAGCTCCAGACTCCCAAGTCTCTTCTCAAAGCTTCCAGAACACTTCTAAGGTAATTTCTTACCTAGAACGGAAGATCTAAAGAGAGGGAGGAAGGCCTAAGTGTTGAAACTCATCAACACTTGCGTGCCTGAGTGGCCAGCCCTTAAGGGAAGTGGCCACACTTGCGCGCCACCTTACTCCTTCAATAGAACTTGCGCGTCCCTTTACTGGAAGAACCCCAAGAGGATTCTAAAGGCTTTAATAAAGAGTCGCTCAAGTATTTCAACGCTAGTTGAAAATCGCGCAAGTACCACATATGTTGCGCAGGTATACCTGCACGACCAATACTTGCGCTCCCACGCAAGACTTGCGCACCTTTCAAGACTTGCCCGCCCCTTCCTTTTTTGGGTTCCCATCTTGCCCATTTTACCCCTCTTAAGCCATTTCACCTTTCCTATTCAAGATTCAGTCTTCAAGAAACTCTTCAAAGCCATTTATGGCATGATTTCTTGATTTGACTTCTTTATATGAAAGGAATTCTGGGGAATATCTCTCAAAACATAGTTATTTATACATATTTATGTCACTAAAAGATCGAGAGTTCATTCATTCAACCGCATCCTTTAAGATGAGAGAATCCTTAACTTGGGTCTCCTTTTCAGGAATAATCCCCAATTATAAGTCCTTTAACCTGTGCATCTTACTCAGGAGTAAGCCCCAAATCTTAATCCTTAACCTGGGTTTCCTTGTCAGGAATAAGTCCCAGTCATAATCTTGGGCCTCCTTTTCAGGAGTAAGTCCCAATCATAATCCTTTAACCTGGATTTCCTTGTTAAGAATATGTCCAAGTCATAATTTTGGGCCTCCTTTTCAAGAGGAAGTCCCAAGTCCCCTAACCTGGGCTTCCTTGTTAGGAATAATCCCCAGTCATAAATTTGGGCTTCCTTTTCAAGAGTAAGCCCCAAGTCCCTTAAATTCTCTTTAACCAGTCTTAAATTCTGTTTGATATGGGATTCCTTCTCAGGATTAAAACCCAATTATCAATCATCTCCTAATTTGGGTTTCCTTTTCAGGAATAATTCCCAAGTTAGAGTATTCAAATCTCCATGAAGCACATATACCTTTATGGACCCTGTTCCTGGACTTTCTCCCTAAAGTAAATCTTAACCTTCATTTATCTAGGCAGTCATACATACATAAGCCCCAAACCATTTCTTATGATTACATCATTCATGGCCCAATTGTCTATTTTATTACCAATACCTCTTGTTTCTCACACCGAGCATGACTCACGTGAGCTTAGAGGGTAAAAGTAATTATGAAATCCTTATTTGATCCATCAATCATAAACATCATACTCCCTCGCTCGAACTACGTTGGTTCTGATTCCTTTTCCAAATCAAAGGATACGTAGGTAGCCCATCTACGGGTTCGATCCCAACTTTGAAATAATCCATGTCCTTCTGAATGACGATAAACTTCAAGTGCCCCACTGAGTGGCTTTAAAACCACCCTGGTCATCATAATGACCAAGATACTTTTATATAAATGTTTTTAAGGATACCATTGACCAAGAATCTCTAAATAGATACAGATGATTCTCTATTGATGAATAACCTCGAATACATATAAAAGATTCTCTAAATTTCTTACATATTTAATCATTGATTGTTAAAACTAAAGGAAATCTCATTTTATACTTGGTAATGTAATAAGGATTCATGAACATAACAAAAATCTATAAATAGAGTCCTGGAGTAGACAATAATTCCCCTCAAAAAGGTGTGATGAGTCCGACCTCCCATCCTCTTGACCAATGCAAATTCCTAAGCCTCGTTAGTCCACAAACTAATGAGTGCCTACCTTTGGAAAGTAGGTCCAAATGGATGTGGAATCATTGGATGTTTCCGGTTCTATGAACAAACCCGATAGAAACCGATCTGAACGTTTGAATCTCCATCCAGGAGGTCATCCCCAAATTCTGAGGGAAACAATCTATCAATTATTTTTAATTCCATTAATATGAAAAAGAAATGAAAGTAGCGTTCATGCGTACGTTCGGCCAACCGTCTCCATGAATAGTGTATTTCATTTCTTTTTATCTCAAAATGTTATTGAATAATACAAAATGAATATTTAATGGATATATATGATATTTAAATCATTAATACTATTCTGGAGATTATTTATTTATAACTTCATGGACAATCATTTTCAAACAAGTTCATTTTTGACTCATGTACCAAACATCGACAAAAACATCTGATATGAACTTGCATTATTAACCAATTATTTTAACATTATAATATGTGATATTAACTGAATAAAAATATTTAAAGGATGACCTTAAGTGTCACGACCCGTCCTCGGGGCCCGTGCCGTTACTACCCCAAGCCCGCCTTCCATAGGCCAGGGGCTGGCGACTAGCACCAAAGGCGTAAAATCTCGATAACTGGGAAGGCATTGCCTTTATAAAAGAAAACAAGAACCACAGATTACAAGCGGAAGCAAAACACTAAGTACAAAAGAAATGCTGAAAAGTAAATGGGCCAGAATACAAACCCAAAAGAAAGTACGACTACAACTGAACAAGGTACAACAGCAAAAGACAAACAGCTAGAAGTAGGAAGCAGCTCATGGGTCGTCCTCCTCGGATCCTACCTGAAGGGTAGGTACAGATAGCCTCCTCCACACTCTTGTCCGTCAACCTCCTCTGTGAGTCGTCACGTCGTGTAGTCCACCTCCGGGTACTGGCTCGTCGTGTAGTCCACCTCCGGGTACCGTCCAGTCCTCGAACACTCGGCCTCCGTTAGCACTGCCCATCGTCTGCAACCAACACAATGAGGTGCGGGAATAGCCCATGCAGGGGTGAGTATAACGATACTCAGTAGGGACCCCGAGACCCTCAAGGTCTCACTAAAACCAACAAGGATAACCACAAAGAAGATCTCAACAGATAACTTCTACTTAGGTATATTCCCATACATATACCTAAGTTATCAAGTAACCCATCTCAATCATGAGGAAACACAAGGGTTGAGAAATCAACGGATAACCACTACCCAGGTATATGCCCATACATATAACTAAGTTATCAGGTGACCCGTCTCAATCATGAGGTAAACACAAGGTCAAAAGTCTCAGCTCAAACCATAATTTTCATTATCGAAACCGTAACTCCTGAAGAGCTCCGTCTCTGGAGTGTACAGTGGTCCTGTCACGACTCCGAGGTACTGCTCACTAACCTAAGACTGTTGAGGTACTCCTCCTATCGAGTACCGTGGGCCAGCCACCCAAACACAGTAGTGCTTCCTGCCGGGGTATGTCACCCAAACACATTAGTGCACACCCCCTAGTAGCCTGCAGAGGTACTCTCCGGACGAGTACTGCGGGTCTACACTATCACACGGGTAGTGCTCCGTCCGCCATGGGTCTGCACCCAAACAAAGTAGTGCTCCGTCCACTGGGCTAGTCGACTAACTCCAAGTTGAGCCGGTCAAGCAGTCGTCAGGTCTCAGTCGGCTACACGGTCTCCGTACTCCGCACGCTCGTCTCTGGGAGGGTCCGCCCCACAAGCTACAAGTCGATACTCCAAGTATCTCAAGGTCCCACGAAGAAGTATCTCAAAGGACCACCTCGTCACAGGGGTCTCAACGCAACAGACGGCGCGTCAATCAGACGCCCGGTCTGTGAGTTATTTGCCTTTTCGTCCCAGGGGCCCGGTTGGTTTCGTGTGCGAACCAATCCGGTCGTAACTCAACTATACCCCGAACAATCATAGGGTATACTCATAGGGACCGTTTTTCAACGTGATCACCAACGTCGCTGACGGTTCGTCAAACGGACGTCTGTTCTGAAAGATATCAGCTTTTCCGTCCCAGGGGCCCGGTTGGATTTTCGGTGCGATCCAACCCAGCCACTATCCATCTGCATCCAATTCTCAGGAGGAGGATGCCAAAAGTTCTATATCGTCAACAGGAACTCAACAAAGCTGACGGCACGTCAATCGAATGTACGTAGCTCAAGATATGAGCGTTTCCGCTCCGAGGGCCCGGCTAGTTTCGTGTACGAACCAACCCGGCCGAACTCAAAGTATTCCGAAACCTTGAGTGCGATAAACCGAAACGACCGTCTCGATCCAGGGATCGTGTTTCCGCTGACGGCGGGTCGTTTGGAGGCCCGTAGCTCAAGATACGGCCATTTGAATGAAGTATGTCTGAAGACGGGGGGTCTGGGCCCGGGCCGACCCGGCCCGACCCCCCTGGTTGGCCCGAACCGGGTCGGGTCCGACCCGGTTAGCCCGAACCGGGTCGGGTCCGGCTCGGCTCGGCCAAGCGGCCGACGCGGGGGAAAGCCGCCGCCCCGCGTGACACTCCCGCGGCACCCGCGGGGTGTCGGCCAGACACCCACGGGGTGCCGCGTGACAACCCCACGGCACCCGCGGGGTGTCGCCCTGGACACCCGCGGGGTGCCGCGTGACAACCCCGCGGCACCCGCGGGGTGCCGCCCTGGACACCCACGGGGTGCCGCGTGACAACCCCGTGGCACCCGCGGGGTGTCGCCCTGGACACCCGCGGGGTGTCGCGCTGGACACCCGCGGCACCCGCGGGGTGTCGCGCTGGACACCCGCGGGGTGCAGCCGCCTCCGGCCGCCGGCGCCGCCACGCCGGCGACCCGCGCTACCACCGGCTTCCGCGGGCCGCCGGAGTCGCTCCGGTGACCCATTTTTCTTCCCGTCTGCGCCGTTGTTCCTCCCGGGTTCCGTTCTTTACTGCGGGATCATCAAACACCCGTTGCGGCACGTTCCGTCGTCGCCCGCCAAATCCGCAAAACACGAAGAACGACGGAGGGTTGTCGGGCCGTGCTCGTTTGACCCGCACCCTCCGCGTTAGATAAAAACAACGGGATAAATTGTTCAACACATGAACCGACAATTTTAATAAAATAAAATTGATCATTTGAAACCGGCTCTATAATTTTTAAAGAACGTTCATGGGAATATAAAGAGGGGTATTCCAAAATTATAAAATCCCTACCTCATTGATCATCGCGCGCGGGCGTTCTTCGCGGAAAGGCTCGTCGCAGAAGAGGGGGATCGTCGCATCGTCGCGGGGAGGCGTCGCGTCGTCGCGGAATCCGGCATTGAGTCGGCGAGCTCAACGGACCAAGAACAACAGATTTAAATTATAAATAATTAAATCTGTGTTTAAAACCAAAAGAAAAGAACCTTGAGAGGAAATCCGAAATCACTCACCTCAAATGGTCAGTGATCTGAGATCGGAGATCGGAAGAACGTCTCGGACGAAAGCGTCGTCGATTTCCGGGTCCGGCGTTCTTCGCGTTCTTCGCGTTCTTCACGAAGGAGGAAGAAGAAACAAGGATTCTGTCTCAACGAGTAATCCCCCAAAAGATTTGGTTGGTCTTATTTTATTAATATGCCAACACAGGAAAACAGGTTAAGAAACGATCCATCAATTCGTTGAATTAATTCAACGAAAGAAACAACCCATTTAATTCACGAAATAAACCGCCCAATTAAATGGTCTCTTAACATTTTAAAAAACCCGTCAGTTGACTTTCATTAAGACGGGTTTTCGCGGGTGTGTTTCTTAGCGGAAAGAAATGGCGGGGCTCGTGCAGGCCCCACCTCGCAAATATCCTACCAAGGGGGTAGGATATTTCTGGATAGCATCCTATCCAGTTCAACTCAGTTCAAGCCGCCCTTAAGTGGCTTCAAGTGGCTTCCAAGCGGCTTAAGTGAAATAAAATAAAGTTGTCGCAAAATTATTTTATTTCTTAACTTTAAGCCCGAAAATTAAAAACCACACCCGAGCAAACGCAACTCCGGAAGAGGCGTTTCTAAGCGAATATCGGCGCTGCGATTTAATCGGTGCCCTCAGAATTCGATTCCGGGCACCGGTTCAAAAGTTAGAAAAACCCGCACGTTCGTTCACTGAACGTACCCGAGCCAAACTTCAGAAAATGATTCCGGACACACCGGGCCTCGGAATCAGGTGTCGTCATAAGCTGCGCTCTTGTAAAATTCCAAAGAAAATTAAGAAAAAAAATTTCCTTGAAATTTACGGGTCTTTGCATTACTCTCACCACAGGGCTTTACGTCCCCGTAAAGCTCCAACACAAACTTAGGAAAAAAAAGGGCGGTACTGAGCACGCATCTGAGCCTTCCACTCCCAAGTGCTCTCCTGGAGGTCCCCGAGCTGCCAAAGAAAGTGCACAAGAGGAATCGACCGTCCTCCTAGGATCCGCTCCTGTCAATCCTCAATCCCCACAGGAAACTCCGTAAAAGTCACCTCATCACCAAAGACCAGCTCCCCATGGTCAAAGATTTGTGTCGGGTCGTGCACGTATCTCCTCCGCTGAGATACGTGGAAACGTCGTGCACCTAGTGCAACTGAGGTGGATGAACCAAGTGGTAAACCATCCCGCCTACCCAGCTGAGGACCTAGAAAGGTCCGTTGAACCTCGGAGATAACTTGCCGCCATGGCCACATCTCTGTAACCCTCATCGAGGTGAGACCCGTATAAGGACGTGATCGTCATCCTCGAACTCCAGAGGTCTCCAATTCTTGCTGGAACTGAAACTCAAAACGACTGCTGCCACGAGAGTAAGGTTGACCGACTCAAGAGTGATCGGTCACACCCTCCTATGCAAGAGTTACCCTGCGCTGCCTGGGGTTTCCTTTTCCGCCGACCAAGGAAAACCCATCCCGACGTTTGCCTAAAACCGTCAATTTGAGTATGAACAGTTATTACCCACTCCATACTCAAACTAACGTCGTAAGACCTTGACGCTGCCACCAAGAGATTCCAACCAGAACTCTCACCTCGAGGTTCTGACCACACCGTCGGCGTAAGTGTGATTATCGAGTCTCCTCTCAAGGTATCTTCAGATGTTAGGGTCAAGTCCATGGCTTATCGGAAACTCTAGGTCTGGAACAAGATTTGTGAAAGTGAGGAATGATTCATATCAACGTCTGTTACTACAGCAGCTAGTAGTGGACACAAACTGTCCCTTGAATCATTTCTAGATCCATTGGGTCACACTTCTGGACTGCATGCAGCCGCATTCTTCCATCGCCCTCCAGCTCCCTGAGCCTGGCGGGAATAACTAAGGCGGGTGGTTGTACCATGTTAGGATGTACACCACCTCATTCTTCTCTCCTAGCTGTGCCTCCACGTCTGCTGCTTTGTAGACTCATCTCTCCTTTAAGCTTCCTCTTCTTGAAACATTTAACACGCCCGAGTCTCTAAGACTGGCACTGGTTTCCTGTTTCTTACTGCACTGTGGAGTCTTCATCTGCTTTTGGATGAACTACACCTTCTTTGCATACGATCTGGAAGAGCTGCTAAAATTTCTCCTTTGCCGAAAAGAGAAACCCGGTCTCATCCCCTCTCTAGATGAACCACGCCCATTGCCTAATACAGTCAATCCTGGCATGAAGGATGCATTCATGCCATGGATGACATCGTAAGGCCTCGACGTAACTACTAAGAAATCCAACTGTCACTCTCGCCTCCAAGGGTCGAGTCACACTGTCGGCATCAGTGTGAGGTCACTGGGTCTCCTCCAGTAGGAATTTCGAAAGTGAGGGTCAAGTCAACAGTCTTAACCAGGACCACTTTGTAACATCACAAAAGAGGACAGGAAAGCAAATATCACAAGATACGTGTCTTTTTTTTATTATTGCACCTCATAATACAAAGACACATATACAATAGCAACAAGGAACTAGAAGTACAAGGGACGTATCTACTAGTTCCGCTCCTATCCACCTGCTCTACTGTTGCTCAAGCATTCGTTGCTGCCTCTGCCTCGGTGGCTCCTCCAAAGCCTATGGATCAACTGTACGAGGAGTCGGACAGTCACGTGCCATGTGCCCCTTTCTGCCGTAGGAAAAACACTGTCCGTTTCTGGCACGCCTGGCTCTGACCCCACCCCGGGTGCCCCGCACCACCGGTCCTAAAACCTGAGATCGCCCAACTGCTGGTCTGGTCCTCCTGGACCTCTGCATCATCTTTCTACTACCCACAGATGACTCGGCTACTGATCGAAAACCCTGTGGAAAAGGTAGCAGCTCCTGAACATGCTCGGGGTGTAGAGATACTGGCACAAACACCACCCTGAAGAAGGTCTCAAAGTCTTCCCATGTGAAGGCCATCCCATCACAAAACTGGAACAAGTGGCTCCACCACCTGCCTTCTGCTACCGGAAGAAGGCTGGAAGCAATGGTCACCATGAAGTTTGATGGCGTCCCTACTAGCCTGAATACTCCCACCACAACCTCCAACCAATCCTCAGCCGCCTGCGGGTCCGTCTCTCCCCCGAACCTGGGTGGCCTCTGGCGCTGGAACTCATGCAGTGCGCTCAAGTAGCGGGCATCGCCTACTGTTGGGGCTGGTGGCATCGGTGGCCCAACTTATGGTAGTACCGCTGGTGCCTCCGCTGGTGCCTCAACTGCAAGAGGGCCCTGTACCGAAGCCTCGTCACTCGACAGGTTGTCAGCACGCACATCCCTCTAGGCTCTAACTGGTCGTCCGATAAAAGGCATCCTGAAAGAAACAACGTAACACGGTCAAACGATTATACCTGGTGAGCTGACCTGGTTGGAGCTGTTTTAAGGGGGAAACCTTTGAAAACACACACGCAATCAGTGTTTTCGTGCACAAAGTCGGAAATCAGTTTCCAGGGTCCTGGTGTATGGATACGTCAGCCGCCCGCACCAACACTGCACTCCCTGAACTGAAAACCACACTCGGTACCCTTAACACTATTGCTTCACAGAAAGAAAGATCAGAGTCTGCGGTAGAACCGACCACCTTTGATACCAATTTGTCACCACCCGTCCTCGGGGCCCGTGCCGTGACTACCCCAAGCCCACCTTCCATAGGCCAGGGGCTGGCGACTAGCACCAAAGGCGTAAAATCCCGATAACTGGGAAGGCATTGCCTTTATAAAAGAAAACAAGCACCACAGAGTACAAGCGGAAGCAAAACACTAAGTACAAAAGAAATGCTGAAAAGTAAATGGGCCAGAATACAAACCCAAAAGAAAGTACGACTACAACTGAACAAGGTACAACAGAAAAAGACAAACAGCTGGAAGTAGGAAGCAGCTCCTGGGTCGTCCTCCTCGGATCCTACCTGAAGGGTAGGTACAGATAGCCTCCTACACGCTCTTGTCCGTCAACCTCCTCTGTGAGTCGTCACGTCGTGTAGTCCACCTCCGGGTACTGGCTCGTCGTGTAGTCCACCTCCGGGTACCGTCCAGTCCTTGAACACTCGGCCTCCGTCAGCACTGCCCGTCATCTTCAACCAACACAACGAGGTGCGGGCATAGCCCGTGCAGGGGTGAGTATAACGATACTCATTAGGGACCCCGAGACCCTCAAGGTCTCACTAAAACCAACAAGGATAACCACAAAGAAGATCTCAACAGATAACTTCTACTTATGTATATGCCCATACATATACCTAAGTTATCAAGTAACCCATCTCAATCATGAGGAAACACAAGGGTTGAGAAATCAACGGATAACCACTACCCAGGTATATGCCCATACATATACCTAAGTTATCAAGTGATCCATCTCAATCATGAGGTAAACAAAAGGTCAAAAGTCTCAGCTCAAACCAGGATTTTCATTATCGAAACTGTAACTGCTGAAGAGCTCCGTCTCTGGAGTGTACAGTGGTCCTGTCACGACTCCGAGGTACTGCTCACTTACCTAAGACTGCTGAGGTACTCCTCCTGTTGAGTACTGCGGGCCAGCCACCCAAATACAGTAGTGCTTCCCGCCGGGGTATGTCACCCAAACACAGTAGTGCACACCCCCTAGTAGCCTGCAGAGGTACTCTCCGGACGAGTACCGCGGGTCTGCACTATCACACAGGTAGTGCTCCGTCCGCCATGGGTCTGCACCCAAACAAAGTAGTGCTCCGTCCACTGGGCTAGTCGACTCACTCCAAGTCGAGTCGGTCAAGCAGTCGTCAGGTCTCAGTCGGTTACACGGTCTCCCTACTCCGTACGCTCGTCTCTGGGAGGGTCCGCTCCACGAGCAACAAGACAATACTCCAAGTATCTCAAGGTCCCATGAAGAAGTATCTCAAAGGACCACCTCGTCACAGGGGTCTCAATGCAACAGACGACGCGTCAATCGGACGCCCGGTCTGTGAGTTATTTGCCTTTTCGTCCCAGGGGCCCGGTTGGTTTCGTGTGCGAACCAATCCGCCCGTAACTCAACTATACCACTAACACTCATAGGATATACTCATAGGGACCGTTTTTCAACATGATCACCAACGTTGCTGACGGTTCGTCAAACGGACGTCTGTTCTGAAAGATATCATCTTTTCCGTCCCAGGGGCCTGGTTGGATTTTCGGTGCGATCCAACCCGGCCACTATCCATCTGCATCCAATTCTCAGGCGGAGGATGCCAAAAGTTCTGTATCGTCAACATGAAATCAACAAAGCTGACGGCACGTCAATCGAACGTCCGTAGCTCAAGATATGAGCGTTTCCGCTCCGAGGGCCCGGCTGGTTTCGTCTACGAACCAACCCGGCCGAACTCAAAGTATTACGAAACCTTGAGTGCAATAAACCGAAACGACCGTCTCGATCCAGGGATCGCGTTGCCGCTGACGGGGGGTCGTTTAGAGGCCCGTAGCTCAAGATACGGCCATTTGAACGAAGTCTGTCCAAAGACGGGGGGTCCGGGCCCGGGCCGACCCGGCCCGGCCAGGGCCGGTCCGGCTCGGCTCGGCCGAGCGGCCGGCGGCCGACGCGGGGGAAAGCCGCCGCCCCGCGTGACACTCCCGCGGCACCCGCGGGGTGTCGGCCAGACACCCGCGGGGTGTCGCCCTGGACACCCGCGGGGTGTCGCCGTGGACACCCGCGGGGTGCCGCAGCCTCCGGCCGCCGGCGCGGCCGCGCCGGCGGCCCGCGCCACCACCGGCTTCCGCGGGCCGCCGGAGTCGCTCCGGTGGCCCGTTTTTCTTCCAGTCTGCGCCGTTGTTCCTCCCGGGTTCCGTTCTTTACTGCGGGATCATCAAAAACCCGTTGCGGGAGAAATTGTTCAACAAATGAACCGACAATTTTAATAAAATAAAATTGTTCATTTGAAACCGGCTCTTTAATTTTTAAAGAACGTTAACGGGAATATAAAGAGGGGTATTCCAAAATTATAAAATCCCTACCTCGTTGATCGTCGCGCGCGGGCGTTCTTCGCGGAAAGGCTCGTCGTGGAAGAGGGGGATCGTCGCGTCGTCGCGGGGAGGCGTCGCGTCGTCGTGGAATCCGGCGTTGAGTTGGCGAGCTCAACGGACCAAGAACAACAGATTTAAATTAAAAATACTTAAATCTGTGTTTAAAACCAAAAGAAAAGAACCTTGAGCGGAAATCCGAAATCACTCACCTCAAATGGTCGGTGATCGGAGATCGGAGATCGGAAGAACGTCTCGGACGAAAGCGTCGTCGATTTCCGGGTCTGGCGTTCTTTGCGTTCTTCGCGTTCTTCGCGAAGGAGGAAGAAGAAACAAGGATTCTGTCTCAACGAGTAATCCCCCAAAAGATTTGGTTGGTCTTATTTTATTAACATGCCAACACACAAAAACAGGTTAAGAAATGATCCATCAATTCGTTGAATTAATTCAACGAAAGAAACAACCCATTTAATTCACGAAATAAACCACCCAATTAAATGGTCTGTTAAGATTTTAAGAAACGCGTCAGTTGACTTTCATTAAGACGGGTTCTCGCGGGTGCGTTTCTTAGCGGAAAGAAACGGTGGGGCTCGTGCGGGCCCCACCTCACAAATATCCTTCCAAGGGGGTAGGATATTTCTGGATACCATCCTATCCAGTTCAACTCAGTTCAAGCCACCCTTAAGTGGCTTCAAGTGGCTTCCAAGCGGCTTAAGTGAAATAAAATAAAGTTGTCGCAAAATTATTTTATTTCTTAACTTTAAGCCCGAAAATTAAAAACCACACCCGAGCAAACACAACTCCAGAAGAGGCATTTCTAAGTGAATATCGGCGCTGCGATTTCATCGGTGCCCTCAGAATTCGATTCCGGGCACCGGTTCAAAACTTAGAAAAACTCGCACGTTCGTTCACAGAACGTACCCGAGCCAAAATTCAGAAAATGATTCCGGACACACCGGGCCTCGGAATCAGGTGCCGTCAGAAGCTGCGCTCTTGTAAAATTCCAAAGAAAATTAAGAAAAAAAATTCCCTTGAAATTTACGGGTCTTTACATTAATAAATTATAAATTTACTAAATTTTATTATTCAGGAATATAAAGAAATGAACAAGACAAGTCAGACTTGAGGTAACAGATCCTACCACTCTCTTTCTTTTTATGTACTCTTTTTTATGTAACTTACTTTAAGATCCTATTTATTATGTTGGGGGATGTTATTTTATATTCCTCTTTCTGTAAATTTTATGTTAATATGATGAGAGACCCTATTTTATCTCATCAATCCATTTTTGGATGTTTTATGTGGCGCAGTTAGGCTGCCGAATTTTCATAAGGGGATTTTCATCTCACTTTTTATTCCCGTGAGATTCATGCTACATTGGCCACTATTTACTTTTATGTAGTGTATTTACTGCCCATTATTTTACTATTTGTATAATATTATCTCATTTATGGGTATTTACATCTTCATTGTATGACCATTCTTTCATGGGTTTTATGTTTCGAACGTTAGCCAAATCTGTAAGGGAACCTTTCACCCTCCTCTTTTTAAAAGACTTATTCTGTTATGACTTTAATTTACATATTTTTATTTTTGGATATGTTCTTATATATATTTATTGATGTAAATTTTATGTCCAAGTGATGAGATACCATTTTCTCTCTCATCAACTAATTTTATGAAATTTAAAGTGACGTCGTTGGGCTATCGAATTTTCCCAAGGGAACTTCTTAACCCAATTACGATTTCATTGGGTTCAACTTATAGTTATTGAATAGGTAATCCTATGAATATGTGTGAATGACCTCTGGTTGTTTTACACTTAATATCCACTTATATTGGGTGTATTTATATTTTTCACACATAATTATGAGATTCATTTATCCTTAACTTAAGGATACCTTCTTTATAAGGGATTTCATCTCATTTTACATTTCTATTGAGACTTCATTGTTGTTAGGAACCAATTCACTCTTATATGGTGTATATACTGTTCTTTGGAATATTATATCATGAACCCATTAATTCTAAGGATATTATAAAGTTATGATTAACTGTTATTCCTCAATTATTGTATTCAAGTGTCTCTAATTTTGGTAAAAACCCTTTAACTAAAATATCGCTTAAAATGTTTTAATGATTTGTTCTTATAAATATTTGTAATTAATATCCATGTTTTCAAAATGGTTTTAAGGATTTATTTATATGGATATTAATGGTTTAAAATGATAAAATAATCAAGGTGGTATGGGACACTTTGATTCAAAAATCCCTTTATTAAATGTTTTCAATTGTTTTGAAAATGGTTTTTTGAATAGATTCATTATTTCAATAGCTTAAAATGTTATATTGTTATTGAAATGTAGGAATGTTATCTTTCCTTTATTCTTAAGTTATGTGCTATGATTATGTTATGTTTTTTGGGCATTGTTTATGAAAATGGGTGGTTTCGTGATAAACTGAGGGCGGGTGAGCCCGATATATCTCTCCAATGCATTGGGTAACACTAAGGGGTTAAACGTTATGGTTTCTCCGAAGAGATTTAGGAAATATAATGTGATGGGTATTCCAAAAGTAACCATGAGGGTTACTCCCTACGTAATAATGTTATGAATGCCTCAAGTTACCTTAATGTCTTATGATTTCTATGAGTTATTCATAAATCTTATGATTTCATGAGGTATGTTAACGTGCTTATGTTTTATGAGTAAAGTATGATTTCATTGATTCTTATGTATACATGTACTAATGTTTCCTTTCTGAATTTTTATATCCCTTACTGAGCTTTTTATGCTCATCCCAAGTTTTTGAAATGTTTTTCACAGGTCAAGGGAATGGTACATGATATGATGATAGTGTCAAGGAAGTGTCAAGAAAAAATCCATGTTTTCTTTTAAATATGTTTCCATTGATGGGAAAAAATGAATAATATCTTTTAAGTAACCACTTTGTTTAAATGTGGAATGTAATGAATGATTTATGATATAATTCTATAAAACTCTAAACCTGAAAAGATCCTCAATGTGTATTCATGAAATAACTCAGGATTAAGTAAGGTTTAAGGCCAGGTTCTTATAGTTGGAATCAATGGTCAGTTTAGATAACTTTACAGGTTAGATTGATGTTTAAACATAAGTGACAAGTTGTGTATAACCACAACGGTTATTATATTAGATAGATTCAATGTTATTTTTGAAGGTTGGAATGAGTTTGAGATAACATGGATAAGTATATCTTAGTGTTTATCTTCATCTTTAGTACATGATGATTTTGTTGATATACTCACACTGACCTTTTTGGTATTAGTAAATTGATGGATCTAGCAGGCACCAAAGTGATAATGGGTTTGAAGGAAACTATGGTGGTTCTCTGAGTAAGAGACTGGATGAAATGGGGGGATTCAATGAGAAATCTCGTGGTTATTATAAACTAACTATCAGTAGTCATGATCAACCACTTGAACCTTGGTCAGTTCTCTAATGCCTCTTGTACAAGAGAACCAAATCGATGTGCAAGTTCATGTGATAATTATAAAGGTAACCGTTATGGTTTATATGATCCTTACTTCTGAGGTAATTATGGGTTACTATTTGTTATGATGGAAAATAAAAGGCATGAGATAAACTTGAGTTTAAAATATGTTATGATTATTTTTGAAGATTTTATCTCATTTTGGGGAATGTTTTAAGAATTATATAGTTTTGGAAAAAGGAAAACACACAGACCGTGTCTTAACCCGTCGCATCAGACAATGTTGTGGGAATCGAACCCCCAACCATTGTACGACTGGTATTTATCGCCTACCACTGGACTACGTGAAGTCCCTAGTTATTTTGACTAATTATTATTTTTTATTTAGTTATATTATTTTATGAATCAAGAGTAAGTTGATTTTGGGTTATGTATGGAAATTATTAACCTATCATGGAGGATATGTGATTAGGTTAATTACTTTTCCATATGATACTTTAAGAGAAACTGATGTTATTTGGAGATAAATGTTAATTTGTACCTTTGGAGACTATGTGATTAAATCCTTAAAATATTTGGGTTTCAATCTTAGTTGGGTTTACGTTGAAGAATTTTATGGACAATTTGTTTATTGAATGGTCTTCGTTGAACATTGGGTTTTGTTTGAAAAATTTTGGAGATTAGGAGTAGTTTTTCTTTTTGTAAAAAAAATCCTTTTTGGGTATTATCTGATCTCATACTAAACTTTTGGGTTTGGTATTGGTTGATTTCTAAAGAAATAGGAAATATATAGTTCTATTTTCTGGATTAGGTGATTCTCAAGAAGTTGATTACAGTACTCTTAATGCAAACAAGTCTTCCTAAATACTCATCTTTTGGAGAAAATATGAGTTTGATTAAAGAATATAGTAAAAGTTGAAACTCTATGTTACAAGTAGGTATGTTTCATTATTAATTAGTTAAGATAAAAAATAAATTCCTCCATAAAGAGTAACTTAAAAAAAATTATGTTTACTTTTCCTACTGGGGAATCAAATACCGTTTAACCAATCACAAGTTTGTGATTTTCTTGTGGTTAACATTCTCCTAGACATGATTACTATCACTCTCCATCAAAACATGACCCTTTGTTTTCTCCTCCATATCCATATTTTCATACTTGGAATCTGTGTATGGGTTAACTCGGGTGAGCTTTGTACTTCTCTCCCTTTCTTTTAAAGTGATAGTTTTTCTGACTCTTGTTCCGATGTGGGATCTTCAATGAAGTTTCCAAGCCTAATTTTGAAATTGCGAGGACGCAATTCCCAAAAGGGGGGAAGGATGTAACATCCCAGGTAAATGAATAATATTACATTCTAATGTTTGTCAATATTTGTGAATAAAATTTTAATATTACTTTAAAGGAAATTCTTTTCTCGATGGAGTAACCAATACGCAACAACGAGTTTCTTTGAAATCTTAAGTTGCACACTAATAATATAATAATATTATAATAGTTAACGCCTTGCTTTTGTAATGGAGGGAATGAAGAGAAATAACTAAAAAATTATTACATATGTTTGTTAAAAAAATTTACATTTATCCAATAAATGTTCGAGTCTTAAAATCCAAATGAATCCAATTTTAAGAATAAATACTCTAATATTTTTAAAAGATTTTTTTACCGCCTTTTGATGGCGAACCTTTTTAAAATCTAACCTTTGAAAATTTTATAAGCTATATTTGTCAAAATAAACTTATTATTTATGATTGGGACATTGAAATTTACTTTTGTTAAATTTTTGGTATGTTTATGGCATTGTTCATTTTTTTAATGAATAGTGAAAAAATAATGCATTTTACATCAAAACAGATTTTTCATCCAATTTAAATATATGGTTAGATTATATTTTTAATTGTTTTTAAAGTGTAATTGGAATATGTTTTTATAGTTTAATTAAACGGTGGTCATTGGAATTAATTTCACTTTGAAATTGGACTTAAACTAGTGACAATCTTTTAATAGATATTGTTTCTTAAAAACACGCTATTTGTTTTGACAGCGGGAATGAATTATTAAATTAATTAATACAACTTATATATTTTGAATTTTGTAAAATATATATCATTTTTGAATTCTGAATTTCAAATATAGCTTAGGGTGAATTTTTGGTATTTTTCTGAGAAACTTCAATTTCTGATGAATAGTGAAACCACTAAGTGGTAGTTAAAGAAACTGATTTTTCGTTTAAATGAAACTTTACCACTTTCGTGATTTTAATTTCAAAAATCCTACATACATGGTTTTTATTAGGAAGTAAAATGTTGTTCAAGAAGATTAAAATAATTTTTTGGTGAATAGTAACTTTTAAGTTTTATTAATCGCGATTAAAGGTAATTAGTGTAATTTAAGGTAAATATAATGTTATAATAATATAAAATGAAATTGACACATGTAATACCCATATTTTATGAGTCATGGCCGACCAGGACAATCCATGGGTCAACTTGGGGACCCCATGGAGCCACTTTGGTTGGAAAATGACATTAATAACTTTTTATTTAAAGTTAAAATTAAAATGACACAAACATGTATTGTTTTACTAAAACAATTTTTACATGGGGTTATACAAGTCATATTTTTGACTATAAATATAAATTAGAAATATAAAATGATTTACTACATCATTATATTTGTTTATAATTTTTAGACATTAATTAAATTACTTTATATATGACACAGTGATGACGCAGTTATTACCTCATAAATGAATGATTTAAATAAAATGAGAAGATAAGGTGAAATAAAAGTCTTAAACTTTTCAAAAACCTATTGGATGGGTTGATTTAGAAACCTTATCACCATAGTCTCTAAATATATCCTTTTGGGACCTTTGAAATCCCAAAATCATTTTAAAATAAAGTAATAGTTTATAACTTTCCAAGCGTGCACATCCTCTTCTCTTATAAAAGGCCCCCACCTCTACCACCTTATCCACACCTCTAAAGCCATTGGCTCAGCCAAACCATAACCATTTTATCTTTCCACATCCCTCTATTTATCATTTAAGCCTCAACTTTGGAATAATTCTCTTAAAGAAACCCTTTGGGTTCTAACCAAGAGGAGTTAACCGATTTAAAGGTAATGTCTTCACTTGTCTTCTTTTGTTTTATTTTGCTTCTACAAACCCCTAAACTCATTTCATTACATTATTTTGTAACAAAACCAGTATCTAAAATATAATATAATGCATTTATGTTAATTATTCTAGCTACACTTACACACACCTCCGTCTAATGGTTAAAGAACATACTGTTTCTGTGGATGGCGAATTACTGCCTCACGAAACGATGATTGTTCAATACTTTCTTAACATCTTTCATGGTGGCCATTATGATGTCACTGTATTTTATATATGATATATTTGGTATTTTGGTTTCCCATATGCTTCTTTATTTTATATTTAAAACATACCTTTATGCTTTTCATGTTGTGCAATTGCGATAATTTCATACGAGGAAGTGTGGACTACCGCCCCCTCAAGTGATGTGACTCGTTCATGCAATACATGGAATGTATAAAGATTGAAATTAATGAACTTATGTGACCTATAAATCATATATATTATAATGTAATTATAATATATATATCTCTCAATTATTTTTAATTCCATAAATATGACAAAGAAATGAAAGTAGCATTCATGCATACGTACGACCTACCGTCTCCATGAACGGTGCATTTAATTTCTTTTTATCTCCAAATGTTATGGAATAGTATAAAATGAATATTTACTGGATATATATGATGTTTAAATCATTTATACTATTCTGGAGATGATTTAATTATAACTACATGGACAATCATTTTCAAACAAGTTCATTTTTGACTCATGTACCAAACATCGACAAAAACGTCTGATATGAACTCACATTGTTAACCAATTATTATAACATTATAATATGTGATATGAACTGAATAATAATATTTAAAGGAAGAACTTAATCAATTATAAATTGACCAAAGTTTATTATTCATGAATATAAATAAACGAACAATACAAGTCGGACTTGAGGTAAGGGATCCTACCTCTCTCTTTCTTTTTAAGTATTCTTTTTTATGTAACTAACTTTAAGCTGTTCTTTCTTACGTTGGGGGATGTTATTTTATATTCATATTGCTGTAAATTTTATGTTAATATGATGATAGACCCTATTTTATCTCATCAATCCATTTTTGGATGTTTTATGTGGCGTCGTTAGGCTGCCGAATTTTCATATGGGGATTTTCATCACACTTTTTATTCCCGTGAGATTCATGCTACATTGACCACTATTTCCTGTTGTGTGGTGTATGTACTGACCACAATTTTACTATTTGTATAATATAATCTAATTTATTGGTATTTACATCTTCATTTTATGACCCTTCTTTTATGGGGTGTACGTTTCGAACGTTGCCAAATCGGTAAGGGAACCTTTCACCCTTCTTTAATGGGGTGTACGTTTCGAACGTTGCCAAATCGGTAAGGGAACCTTTCACCCTCCTCTTTTTAGAAGACATATTTTGTTATGACTTTAATTTACATATTTTTATTTTGGGATATGTTAATATATATCCTTATTGATGTAAATTTTATGTCCAAGTGATGAGATACCATTTTATCTCTCATAAAATAATTTTATGAATTTTAAAGTGACGCCATTAGGCTATCGAATTTTACCAAGGGAACTTCTTAACCCAATTTCGATTTCTTTGGGTTCAACTTGTAGTTATTGAATATGTCATCCTATGAATATGTGTGAAAGACCTCTGGTTGTTTTATACTAAATATCCACTTATATTGGTGTATTTATAATTTTCACATATAATTATGAGATTGATTTATCCTTAATTTAAGGATACCTTCTTTATAAGGGATTTCATCTCATTTTACATTTCTATTGAGACTTCATTGTTGTTATGCACCAATTCACTCTTATATGGTGTATATACTATTCTTTGGAATATTATATCATGAATAAATTTATTTTCAGGATATTATAAAGTTCTGATTAAATGTTATTCCTCAATTATTGTATTCAAGTGTCTCTAATTTTGGTAAAAACCCTTTAACTAAAATATCGCTTAAAATGTTTTAATGATTTATTCTTATAAATATTTCTCATTAATATCCATGTTTCCAAAATGGTTTGAAGGATTTATTTATATTGATATTAATGGTTTAAAATTTTAAAAGCTTCAAGGTAGTATGGGACACTTTGATTCAAAAATCTCTTTATTAAATGTTTTAAATGGTTTTGTAAATGGTTTTTTGAATAGATTCATTATTTCAATATCTTAAAATATTATATTGTTATTGCAATGTGGGAATGTTATCTTTATTTTATGCTTAAGTTATGTGCTATGATTATGTTATGTTTCTTGGGAATTGTTTATGGAAACGGGTGGTTCCATGATAATCTAAGGGCGGGTGAGCCCGATATAGCTCTCCAATGCTTTGGGTAACGCGAAGGAGTTAAACGTTATGGTTTCTCCAAAGAGATTTAGGGAATATACTGTGATGGGTATTCCAAACGTAACCATAAGGGTTACTTCTTACGTAAGAAAGTTACGAATTCCCCAATTTACCTTTATGTATTATGATTTCTATGACTTATTCATAAATTTTATGATTTCATGAGGTAATTTAACGTGCTTATGTTTTATGAGCAATGTATGATTTGATTGATTATTATGTATACATGTAATAATGTTTCCTTTCTAAATTTTTATATCCTTTATTGAGCTTTTTATGCTCATCCCAAGTTTTTGAAATGTTTTTCACAGGTCAAGGGAAAGGTACATGATATGATGATAGTGTCAAGGAAGTGTCAATAAAGAATCCATGTTTTCTTCAAAATATGTTTCCGTTGATGGGAAAAAATTAATACTATATTTTATGTAACCACTTTGTTTAAATTTGGAATGTAATGAATGATTTATGATCTAATTCTCTAACGCTCTAAACCTGAAAAGATCCTCAATGTGTATTCTTGAAATAACACAAGATTAAGTAAGGTTTAAGGCCAGGTTCTTATACTCAAGGTCTCAAATAAGAAATTCAATTTTAACTTTTAAATGATTGTTATGACTAACATCAATCAAATTGTAACATATGATCAGTAATTGGAAATTAGTCCCATAATAAATAAATACATGGGGTGTAATGAAAAAAGAAAGTAGATGTATATGGATTAGAAGTAATCATTTATTGGCTAATTTAAAATTTCTATCTTAGTATCCCAAACTCTCAGTGGAACACCAGCCTCAAGATTTATTACATCACTCACATTTTCTTTTGAAAAAGGGAGGTTTAGCAACACCAGGAATATCTATCCATTTTTTTATCTATGAACAATTGAAGACGTTTTTTATAAAAAATTTTGATTATTGGAAATTGAACTTGTGGGGATAAACATGGAATATATTAAAAAAATACTAAATAATAACTCAAAGAATACATAATTAATTGGGATTTTTATAGGATTTAGTAATCTTTATGCGTGAGTTCATTAACAAACAAATTTATTTTATAGACATGGAACACCAAACAATTTGTGGTGATGTCCACCTTTTCTAACTAATTTAAATGAAGAATGTTTTTATAGACAATGTATCTAGAGAAGAAATAATGATTTATATAAAATACAGAACATTGTGGTTAAAAGAGTGTGAAACAAAGATGACATATTTACATGATTTTCCCCTAGGAAAGGAAATACCTTAGACACCTAAATATATAGATTATTTATGGTTATTTTAGAAATTGTGTGAATATATTTTTTCCCAATTAATTGCAATATTTTTTCTTAGATACTAATGAGCTTAATGGATGGATGCATACTAATATTGTTTTTTCACTAAAATTTTCAATATTCAATGACATCACCTTTTCTATTAATATAGGTTTAAATGATTCCACAAAGGTAATTATAGAGGAGAATGATATTTTATGTTTTTATCGATATCTAAATAATTAAAGCATCCTTGTTCTTGATGGATTCATGGGGTCATTGTATATTGTGTCATGAAATATCATCAAGAGGAATATAATAGATATTTTATTAAATTATTTTCATTGGGGTTTATATACATAAGTTTCATGTGAAATCATCATGGACCTCCTTAAATTTATCAAAATCCTAGTATTTTTCTACTATTTTTTAATGATCCATTTTTTTCATAAATAGATATTACATCTTTTTAGATGAATATACAATACATTTAAAAAACACACATATGAGGATTGTAATGGTTTACTGTCATTGGATACATAGTACATAATATTCTTATTTCTTGAATAATATTCCATGATTCCAAAAACAACATTCCCATTTAATACTTTTTATAGACATAGCCAATATAAAAATAGTTCCTCATAACATGAGGAAAAGATAAATGATAATGGGTGAGATTAAATGATCAGAAAGGGTAAAAGAGGGATAATATTTAAATATAATTTGAGAATAAGAGTATGAGAACTTGAGAATAAAATTTGAGAACCAAACCCTGCATATCAAATATCAAAATATTATGTTATAGAATAAAGATTTTCAGTTTATAAAGAATGAATTATAAGGAAAAAAATAACATGAACAATGAGATTAGAACTTTATTATAAGACCTAGAATTATGGAATACACATAAGAATGGGAAATAATTTCTATTGTAGTCATGGATCAATTCCAATGTTATCATTGTGGAATGGGTTCACTCTTAAAAAATCATAGTAGTTGTGGTTTACTACCAAGACCATAATAGCAGACAGAGTCCCTAACTAAAATGGGTTTACTCCCCATTCCATTTCTGTTTATCTCATGATATATATATATTTATAAATTTTCCTAATGAATTGGAATGAGATAATGGTCCCCCTATATGATAATGAAAATAATACATATGTTTTCTACTAGATCACAAAACATTCATCATATCCTAACCCCTGAAAAGAAATTGATTTCATAAAAATTTACTCATATCCTAATATACGAAAAATATAGTGGTTCTAAAATTATTTCATCATAGTAAAACCTGTGAAAAAAATAAAATTTCATAATAATTTTATACTGGTACAACTCATGAAAGAGAAATGGGGTTGTAGACAATCTTTTCATCATACACATAAATCATCCAAAGAATGAATAAGAATGGTATCCTTGGACCATATCCCATGTAAAGTATAAGTAACTACAACAGATGTCATCATACATAGAAAATGATTTTGAATGATTACATGGAATATTCCATGAGGAAATTAAGTTTTCATTGAAAATAATTCTTCAAAACATAAAATTGATAAAATATTTTTGGGGTCTATTTCTTTGAAAACCTCCTTGAAAACATATAATAGATGTTTTATAAATCATTTAAATTATCTCTTAATGAAAATAGATTTTCCACTTTAAAAATATTATAACATAAAACATTTTGGAAATAATATTCTCCAAAAATAACCTTAAAAATGTATAAAATATCATTTAAAAATAAAATAATGGTTATGAAGGTAGGAAATTCCATTAATGTCATACATGTTAAAAGAATATATTACACTAACATGTTTATTAAATACCAAACATAAATTGTTTTGAAAATGAAATAAATATTCCATTTATTTTTTAAATGTAAAATGTTGGTAAAAATTAAATTAATAACCAATTTATATAATTTTAAAAATATTTTTGAGAAAAATTTTAAAAATAAATTGTTTTAGAATAAATAGGCTTTTCAACCAAAAAGAGAAATAATAATGATTTTCATGTATTTTATTATTAATAAATTTAAATAGTTAATGTTAAATAATATATTAACACTAAATAATCATTATTATTTCATATATAGATTGTATATTTATTAAAATTTTCATTCCTAGCTTCTACGTAATGTGTAATTGAAAATTAATAACATTGCTTCACGTGGTGGTAGTCTACTGTACAATTGAATTAGGATTGTCCTCAGCATCGGGTCTCTCATCTCGCGGTGCTAGGGTTCCGCCTCCAACATCATCCCCTCCTCTCCTTTTCTCCTCTAGTGGCCCGTGCTTGGCTTCATCTTCTGGTCTCACTGTGGCCTGCTTCAGTGTGCATGGATTTTGGATTCACCAGATCTGTAGAGGTGATGCGGTGTGTCTCGACGATCGATGGTGAGTTGACATCAGATCTGGCAGGTGAAGGCGTCGTGGTAGGCGTGAGAAGGCCTCTCGGTGTCGGATCTTGGTCTGGCATTGGCGGCGAAGGCGTTATGGCAGTCGAAGTTTTTATTTGCGTTGGCCCCGGAGTATCGCAGAGGGGAGGGGGATTTCTAGCTTCTGATGGCCCTATAATTCTTCCAGCAGGTATGTTTTGTTATTCTACATTGTTGTTTCCATCGTTGAAGTTCGGCTGGTTCGGTATTTCTGCAATTTGTCTTCTGGTTGATTCTTTGGATGTGGTGATGGGTGATGTGCGGCGGATGGTTGGTTACAGCTGCATATTGAAGTGCTTAGTGATGATTTTGGGGTGATTTTGCATTGGATTCATGCTGGTGGTTAAGTGGTATTCAGTGTGTCCCTTGGTTCGAGATTGTGTTATGGTTATCCGTGGAGTAGGGCGCGACGTCTGGACAGCCTTGCCTTTCTCGTTCTGGTTTCTTCATCGCCTTTTGTGGATGAGCTCTTTGGGTTCATCTCACATCACTAGAGGGTTTGGGCTAACTCTAACTATAGTTAGCTGTTGGGTTTTTGGATTTGGGCGGGTGTTGACGGTCGCACCAGTGTGTGTTCGAGGAGACTGTTTCTGTGGTTTGTCCATCTTTTCTAATGTTCGTGTTCCTTGCTTCATGGTGCCTCAGTCCTCTCTTGAATTTCAGCTCCATATGTATGGTTTGTTTGTATGAATGCTTGAATCGATGTGAAGCCTGTAAGGTTTTTGTGGTGAAGTGGTGAAGCGGTGAAGCACTGATGTAATGAAGTCCTATTTGGTTTCTCACTTTTTCCTAAAAAGTGTTTTTATAATAAAAAAACAATTTTCAATCAGGTGGTAGTCTACCGTACACGTGAGCGAAGTTATTGTATCCCCCACGGTACGGAATGTAAGAAGATATAATTTATAAAATAATTAAAAATTTATAGGAATGTAATAAATATAATTTAGATATTTTTAATCAATCATTATATAAATCTATGAAATGTTGTGATAGAAAACATACTACATCTGTTTGTGATGAGGTAGTCTACTATACAAATGATTGATGGTTTAGTTTTATATTTGATGGAAGTGGATACAGATATAGTCATTGAAAATTATATAATTAAATAGCATTATATAATTTATATTGGTTTTATTATGTTGGAAATGTTAAGACATAATAAAATATGGAAAAAAAAAGAATGAAAAATATAGAGCCTAGTGAATATGATTACCTTCGATTAGAAGCATCTGCCTTAAACCTCTTATTAAGGATCACAATGTTTGTATTTTGGGAGGACCATCATAATTGAAACATGGATATAGTTTCTAGGGAGGTTTTTTCATAGGTTATGGATGAAAAATGTGGATTTAGAGTTGTGAATAAGTGAAGGATTATAAGTGGGGGAAATAAACCCACATATAAACAACATGACATGTTCCCCAAAAAATTCAAATTACTAATGTAAATTCCATGAAAAATATTAAAAATTCCCATTTATTAAAAACTGAGAAGTATAATAGTTAAATAATTTCAATAAATAGGGATTTTAAAATTTTTATTGTCATTTCAACAGTTATCTTCTTACATTACCCCAAGGTAAACCAATTTTTTCCTGAAATGCAGCAATTATTTTTTACTTCATTCAATTTTAATTATTGTAAAATTTTATTTTTACCTTATTAGATAATATAAATTACCCTAATTTCAAATATTTAATTCATATTTCCAAATTACAGTCAGAAAAGTGTCAAAATTTAATTTAAAATTAATCTTGTAGAAACAATGCTATAGCGGGTTTTGGAAGAGAAAAATTTTCAAAAGTTATCAATGTTTTTATATCAACATTAAAAATGAAAAATTCAAAAATGTAATAAATTTGATTAATTGATATTTAATTTTGGTTATTATACATTTAAAACCATTTTAAATAAAATTAACATTATAAATTCTCTAAATGAAAATGTGATTTCCTTAAAAAACATCATTTTTGAATATTCATCGACAAGATTTATCCTTTTCGAAAATAATAAAAAATTAACACCAACATAATTTTGAAATTTTTATTTAAAAAAATATATTTTTTTCATCGAATAAATTTTACAAAATTTTTATAAATAAATTTAAAATAAAATCGATAAACACGATGAAAAAAAGGGTTTCAAGTAATGGATTTTTCAAGCACAAGATGATTTTATATTATCTATATGTTAAAAAATAATCATTATATGAATATAAATTAAAAATTATTAACATATAATTTTTAATTTTCATTAATAAAGTTCCTCATCACGAATTTTTTTAATTTATTAAAATGGATAATCATTATGCACTGTAAAAAAAATTCTAGATAAAACTCATTTTCCAACCCAAGATTAAACTTATACTAAAATCCAAAATAAAGGTGATTAAAAATTAATCAATTTTATAAAAATTAATAAAAAATAATTATATTACATTAAAATATAATGGTGAATTTATATTAATTATTTTATTGAAATGAAATATTTATTTTATAAAAATCAATATATTTATATTTATATAGTCAATTACCTCTTCCTCGGTGGAGCACAATGTAAGGAAACAATTGTTGTAAACATGAAGACCTAGGGACATGACACTGTGACCCATTATTCACCCCTAAACCCTTTGCATTGTACCAATAATTGTGGGGTGTAAAATTAGTTTGCTTTCACAATTCCAAAAAAATCAATATTTCCCAAAAATACAAATATTTGGATAGAATTTAATTTAGATATGATGTTTTAAGAAAGCATTTAATTATACCAAATATATTTTCTAATATATATATATATATATTAATTATAATATACAAACAAATAAACCTCATTTTTGATGAAAACATACATTTTATGAATATTATTACTGTACTTAAAATTGATTGATTATTTACTAATAATTTTTAAATAAATTTGTATCTAGTATCATATTTACATATATATTTAATAATTTAGTATCTAATATTCACACTTACATATTTAATGGCTAGGTAATAATGGTGATATTTAAAAAAATATTATTTAATGGTTTACTAAATCTTGGTGTTGCGTGATATGCACTCTATCAAAGAAGGGAATTATTTCCTGTACTGAAAGCGAATCATTGTATTGTAAATAATGAATTCTATCAAAAAAATTTAATCAAACTAAAAAAATATAATATATAATTACATATATAGATATTAAAATCTACCCCTCATAAAATTAATTCCACCGCCAAAATTCGTATCAGTCATCAAAGGTTAAACATTTAAGAATTACATCATTGTTACCAACATTGTAAAAATGCATAATAAATTATACTCTTGAAAAATAGAAATGGAAGTGATAAGATCATCTTGAATAACAAATACTAGGTTTCCAAATAAGAGAATATATATGGGAAATAAAAAATTTATATGTAAGAGAAATGTTATGTCCAACTATTTATGGACAGCGATAGAGATTATTGATCAAATGAAATTGGGTGATCATATGAAAATAAAAAACCACAAAACCATAAACCAAATAGGTGTGAAAAATTAATTAATGTAACAACTCAGATTGATTGACCACTAAACTGGTAACCGGACTGGTCTCCACATGGCCTTAAGGGCACCTCTCCTAATTTTAGAGGATGTCGATTAGTAGTGAGGTTATAATTATAGTGGGGTAGACTATACCCTCATGATCAGAGTATCACAATAGTATATTAGAAGGTAAATAATAGATAAAAACATAATTAGTAACACTAAATGAAAGATATATAAGCGGATGAATAATAATAAGACTGAAAAAAATGTAAATAGAAATCATTAATATGTATATAATAATGGATTTATTTCAAATAGTTCTATATGGTACAAGCAATAAAATAAAATATAATAGAAACATAACAATAATTACTCCACAAAAATCCTATGTACTATCTCGTCATCTGCTCACAAGCTCCCATGTACACAATATTTCACAAGAAATAAATCCATGGACCTCCAAACATGTATAACTGCTCGAGTACCCCAGTATATTTTGTCTTGATAAGGATGTGAGATATAATCAAAGTAGGGAACTACCAATTGTGTCTAAATTAATCAATTTTATACGCAATAAAATTGATAATGTTTCGTCAATGATTAATACAAGGTGATCAAAAACTAGGTAAATAATAGTTCAGTTTATTCTCAATAATGGATACCCAATGGATTTTTCTTAATTAGGCCTATGATGAGTGTCTAAACCCAGGAAAACTATAAAAATAATATGATAATATATATGGTATCATATATGAAACAATTGATGTGGGTCAAATGCAATATTTTACTTTGGCATGGTGGTCATACCCCAAGAAATTAATCCCTGAATTTTGATACACAATTGTAATCATTACAACAACAATAATAATAATAATAACAATAATAATAATAATAAAGAAAAACAACTAAAACAATCAATTTATCTATTAAATCTAGTAAGGTAAACCCGATACTGCTAAAGGACGTCTACAATAGGATCCCATGGGTCGCTACAGGGGCCCTCGTAATTACTAATACCTCAGAGTCCATCCATGGTGACCCATATTGGAATCCCTTGTATCACTCTTTGACTGGTAAGTTTCAGTCTGTACCATGTATCTCACATAGAAGACTATGTATCACATGAGGCATTGTGTAACCATATTTCTAACAAGTACATTTACATTTTATTCTATAGAGAACCAGGGTCCTTCAAGACTATAAATAAACCACCTAGAGAGCACATCCAAGGTAATCCAATGGATCGCTCCTCATGTGTCCATTAGTACCAAGCCAAGAATGATGAGTCCATCCATGAAGTTCTTAAATTAGGACCCATGTTCTGTCCCAAAATGCAATAAAGACAAGGTAACCAACATCACATATCAACAATGTATAACATGTACACTAAGATAATAAATCTAGGCAATAATATAAACCAAGATAGATAACAATGTCAGAATGAATTAGGGAAAAAAATAAAATATAATCTACAATGCATGCACCCATGAAAATAACCATAAGTACAAGGAATTGAAAATTATTCCTTAATTATTATTTACATGATATGGAATGAGGTTAAAGCATAAGCAGTGATCATGAGGCATAAATAATAATAATTAAGTAAGTGGCATAAAACATAATCGATGGAACATAAAGAATAAGTCATGGGGCACAAGGCACTATGAAAAATACCAAGGTATAAAGAATAATCAATAAGTAGTGATACCTAAAACCTAAGGTTCATGGAATAAAATAAAATAAATAAAATATAAGCTGTGTAGAATCAATTTCAAGGTCCTAACTCATGGACAAACATTTATATAGATTTAATAATTTACATAAATCATTTATTCCATGTGAAACTCAACCTTTTAGGTGTTCAACCAACTTATGTTATTGGAAATTCAACCAAAATGGGGAAAACACCTCCATTACAGTGGCTAAAGACAAGGATGTCAACCAAGGGTTGATTCGCCGCACACTAGGGTCATATTGGACATGGTAAAAAGTTCAATTTAATTCATTTTAAATACTAGAGGCCTCGTCATAAGGTTTCAACCTTGGGAATAGTGACCCACCATAAATAATTCAAGGAAACATCAGGAAAGAAGTTATACCACTTGTCCCATACCAAGGATGTAACACACATCCAATATTGAGGCTTGATTTAGTTCAGTTTGAGAGAAATCAATGAAACAAAAAATTCCCTGTAAATAGGATGAATTATGCTGCACCATTAGAGAACAAAATGATATAATATTAATGAATAAACAAATAAGGAGGAATCTTATAACATCTAAGACACATCCAACGCACCTAAATGAGATCAATTAGAAGGTTGTATGAGGGAGATATCAAGAACCCTACCTTGAAAGAGGATGGAATTTGTTAATGAGGAATAAGATGAATCCCACTAGAGTAATGGAAGAGGAAGAGAGGGATTTAAAAGATTTACCTTGTTAATGGGAAAATATTATTTTCATCATTTTTACAAGGGAACACGATTTGGCCATAGGATTGTCCAAATAGTGAACCAACTGTGCGACTCCCACAGCTTAGGAACCCTATTTCTGTATGGTTACTCTGCAAGGTTTAATAAAGCCATACAATAACCATGAGTTAAAAAATTCTCACACCATTCCTAAATAGAAAAAATAGGGTATTAATAGCACATAGTTTATGAAATTGTGTCTAGATCATGGAGTGTCACTTCTTCTCAACAGAAAGTGTCACACAATTTTCACTGGTGGGACAAATGGTTTTTGACAAACCGTGCACCCCTACCAGTCCAAATAAACATGTTTTCTTGGCACCCGATGAACCTGAAACTCAGTGAACCACCCAAGGTACCAATGGGCCTTAAACCAGGTCTAAAAACACATTGAGTTATTCTAACATGTTGAATTTAAATCTGAAACATAGTTTACGAAATAGAACATCTACAAAAAAAATTCCAATTCCTTTTGAATTTCATCCTGTCCAAAATCATAGGACGCTACAATCTCCCCACCAATAAACTTATAATTCCAAAAAAGACTTTTGGAAATGAAGAAAACATCACTCAAGCCATTCAGGTCATGAATTTTGGTTTAAATATCCATTTTTTGTTTCCTTATTCTCATCATACATTCAGGCATCACCTTAATACACGACACATTATGCATAGAAACTCAAGTCAGTTCTTGTCTTCCTATGTTGAAACACCAACATGGTGCTAACCCAAGTCCATATTACCTAAGACATGATCACCTTTTCCTCTCCATAAAAACCAAGTTATAGCATTTTTATGTACAATACTAAGGCATATAATTCCTCTAATGGAACTAAAATTTTAAGATTTCACTTATCACTTCAACGCTACAATTGGCATGATTCTCAACTTAAACAATCAGTCAAAAATGAATCAACTTTTGTGGATCAGTTGAGCTAAATTTTCATGATAATCCTCGAATGAAACTCACCGAAATTACCAAAAATTAACAATGTTATATTAAGTGGCACCTCACCAATAACATATGATAAGAGATTGAGGGATAGAGATAACTATTAAAACCATATTTGGTTCAATTTCCTTTAAGTACCCAACTTAGATTACTAGTTAATTTTAAAAGATATACCTAATTATTTTAGGAAAATGAAACTTAAGGCCTCACCAATAATTATCACATAATCCTACATCCACATCATGATGAATTTTCTATACACAACTTCTATTTAAACCATTTCCCCCTATATAAACATGGTTTTATTCTCAATCTAGTAGACATGCACTAGTACACTATTCAAAAAACACATTCGAGTCTGACTGGCGTTCATTATAACCTTAGAATCATCAATAAGATTACAAAGAGAACATATAAGGAAAATATAAAATGGCACTTATGGTAGAGAGACATCATTACAAGGATGAACACCAATATCTCAAGAACACATACCCTTCCCAAAGTTACATCCACCTAAATTTCATGTTAAAAAGAAAAAACTGGTGTTCATAAGTCTGATCATGTCCTTCTTAATTTGGAATCTTGGTATAACTCATGACTAATTTTTTCTCTCCAATAACCATGATTCTAAAACAAAACATTGATTGAGGTCACCCATTAAGAAAAAAAACCTTTTAAAACATAGCGTGGAATACAACTGATACTCTCTATGTGTACTCATATGACATCGAGTTAGGATACATGATCATCTTTTAGGAAATAGTAAACTACAAGGATTTGAATTCTTTCAAGATAGGAATCAATGAAATTCCATTACATAAAAATAATTATCCCAATATGGTTTCCACCCAATGATTCCAATCTATTAAAAATTGGAATAGTCAAACCAGGAATGGTCAACTTATTCTGGAAGACTTCTAGCTTCATATTCCAATGCATCAACAACGGGACCACGGTACCTTCACCAACTTAGGTTCCCCATGAGAACTCAATCACAAAAATCATGGACCATTCCAATATGAAACTGTATTTATCAGTTGAAAATATATCCCAAAAAACATTATCATGATCTATTGAAATAACTGAATTAAACAGACAATATTATCAGACACAATATATTTCAAGAAACAATGACCATTTTCAAATGGCCATTTCATTTTTCTGTTTCTTTTTAATGGAAAGAAACGTTAAAATATAATTGAAGAAATAATCCCCACCATATAAGTGTTCAAAACATTGGGTTTATTGATAGAGGGATCTCATCCTTTGTCACATGCTCCATCAACCACTGGCCTATGTTCCAATTCGTGTCCATCATGATTTAGAAATCATTAAACTGAAAATAAAGAGATAAGAAACCACTAAAGATATCTATATTATATTGAATCATGAACATAAACATGAATCTCCTCTTGGGTTTTGTCCACATGCACCTTAGAAATGTGAATAAGATCCATAAAAACTAACCAATGTGTCTAAAAATTGATCATCTAAGAACTTCATCCTATGAATTAGGATGGGTTTAATTTATCCAAATGTTAAGTCCATATTCTCTAGAGATTAACTATGATTCGATAAAAATATAATAAGAACTAATGGTTATCAAAAAACTTGAACAGTTTGTTGTAACCATTAACAACTCATAGAAATCCCATATACCAGTAAATACAACAAAAGGATCACTTGGGAAAAAACACATTCTTGGTTTCATCCATAATCTTATCAACCATATCCATTTAGGTATACTATTTCCTAAAAAAATAACCCATATGTGAATCACTCCATATGACTGTAAAATAGTATGATGACATCTCGAGACACCCAACTCTAAAAAGAAAGAAGAGGAAGGTCACACGACCTACTAAGTGGCTATCCATTCCTGATACATGTCTACCAAATGAAATATAGAATTACATGATACCCATGCATTTAAAAAATATCATATTATTAAATAAACATCCATACTAACAAGGTTAATACTTTTAAAATTTAATAGTCCTACGATAGACATATACACCCGAACAGTACCATGATTGAGGAACAAGATGCAAGAAATTAACAAGAGATTTAAGTATCTGAGGGTGATACATACAATAGTCTTTCCCATTATATAAGCATAAATTATTGACCCAACAATGACTCAAACATATAAAAGGTCACTAGGTTTATGGACACCTGACTTTGATTCAACTAAAGGAGAAGATAATTACGAGAAATTTTAATGTTCCCATTTCAAGGGAGTTACCCAAGGAAAAATCTTGAAAGGATTTAAATGACCAATACATGAGGGACAAACCCAGAACACAACTACATGTTACATTTTCTGTCATTGAACCAAAACTCATAAAACTCTTTAAAAAATTCATGGTGTAGTTCTAATGAAATATTATAACAGTCATAATGAAAAAGTACTTAGCTACAGCCATGAGGAAACACATAGTGGTTACAATAAATACCCCTTTTAAGAATTACAAAATATTGACATCCTGTTAATTAGGTAATTTTATCACAACACCTTTTTTTAAGAACCATTCTTTTAATTATATGGCCTCAAACAATTACATCTCCAAGAATCCTAAATGGTCTTCTATTAACTATGAGTTTCTAGTCAAAAGGAATTCCACCTTATGTCAAAATTAAAAACCTTGTAGGTATAAATTAGAACATTAAAAGTCCCTAAACATAGTATAAGAACACTTCCATGTGTTAAGCACTAACACATATGAAATAAAAGGGTTTCATAAAAGGTCATAATAATCTATTTTGGGTTCACTTGAAAACAACCTGGATATTCTAAACATTAATCATTTAAAACACCCTTAGAGGATCACTTCTTATGATTTTTTTTGTTAAAAATAGTTTCTAAGAAAAAGTCTCATAATAGATGGTTCGACATTACGGATTACCACCTAGCAAATTATAATGCACCCATACACTTAACATGTTGTAAAAAACGCCCATACAACCTCTGTCTTTTTATCTAAGGTAAATGAAAAAAGTGAACATCCATAACATGAATGAAAAATCCATTAATATATAAGGTGAATATAAAATAGTTCTATTATATGTTTCACAATGTTTGATTTTATAAACCACACATAAACCATTAAATTTGGAAGTGGGATCCAATTTAACTGTAACCGTAATGTTTCAGCCCATGGAAGCAGTGGTTCATGCCTCAAACATGTCATAATTGATTACCGAGGTGTAACCAATTATAACCAATTGCACACTTTAAAATTTATAACCAGGTATTAAAAACATATCAATTTCATATGTTTTTAAATGTAAATGAAATAGAAAAACAAGATAATTAACCACATAGGACTACATCCTAACTAGGGAATCAAAAAACATGGTAATCGTAACAATAAATATTGGAAGCATGAAATAACACTGAAGCCATGAATAATAATTAAAAAATTTAGTAGGTCACAAAGAATAAATTAATGAAATATATAATTAGGTAATAACTAAACATTATTCCAAATTCTCAAATCAAGATATATAACTCATAAGGCACAACATAATTTTCAAACCACCTAGCAAAGGAATCTACATGACAAGTAATATGCATGTAATGTAAATCCCTTTGTGTCTATAATGATGAATGTAATGATAAATTATTTATATACTAGGACATGGATAATTATTATAAATCATATAAATTAGTATTCATTGGAATGTACACCATTCACTCAAGGTGAATTTTAATTAACTATAATAGAAAATAGTATGAACATCAATCCCCGCCCTAGAAACATGGGTTTTTCACTGTATGTGGGATGATAATTCCTAGAAAAATTTATTTACCAAGCACAAATGCATTCCAAGTCTCTTATATACCATACACAAATTTTAATACAAAGGAAAATAATGCTCTAATATGACTTTAAAACATCCAAGATAGACTGAACACTAAATCAATAGAAGGAAGGGCTTCCCCATGGTCTCAAGCATGCCTCCCAATATTCTAGATGTTGTTGATTTGTAGAGAGGGTATAATGTTGGTGTAGGGGGAGATGGTAAACTCATGACCATAATATCATTGATTTATATCATATGTTAAATGACAAATGATAGTAGAAGTATTAATAATTACTGAAAGACAAAGCAGCAGAAGAATAAAAATGTAATATCCGTAATCTATGATGTACTTGTATAATAATAATAATAATAATAGTAATAATAATAATAATTATTATTATTAAATTCTTCTAATAGGGAATAATTCAAAATTCAAGAAACAAAACAAGGAATATTCATAATAATCAATGAATCTATTGCAGTTAAAATAAAAGAAACATTGACAATTTAATAAACTAACTAAAAGTGATTGTAAAATAACTAGAGAATCACTAAATTACACAATAAGGAAAAACATGCTTCCCACATTCCCTGAGTTTTCTATAATTAGAAATGTAATAGTAGGATGAATAGAAATAGTACTGAGAAGTAAAAGAAAATATAGAACCATTATGAAACAACATATAAACCTTAAGGAATTTATATCTATTTTATAATGCCCTAAGACAGGTATTCATAAGACATATATGTGAAAGTTTCAAGAAAAAATAACCCTATGAGTTTTTACAAGAATTTATGAGATTTTAAAAGAATTTAAAATGGGTGAAAAATGAAAATTTTAAATATTGTATTTAAAATTAGGGAATTTAATGAAATTGTTTTAATTAGAAGATAAAATTTCAATGTTTTGTATAATAATATGAGAACATAATTAAGGGATAATTCGATATAAATAGTTTCTAATAATTATATTAAATTCACTTTTTAAAATTGAAAATAATTTAAATTGAAGTGGTAAAAGGAATATATATATATATATATATTTATATGTATATATGTATATATAATAATTCAATATTTTTACCATGTTTATAAAACATCATAAAAAAATACTATGTACTCACACAAAAAACCCAAGGTAGCCCATGAACCACTTTATAATTCTGAACTAAGACCAAGAACTCATTTTAGTGGAGGTACTATGAAATTCCAACTCGACAAATAGCATGGATAGAATCATGTGTGGATCCATGTTATGGTCCAGTTCATGTCATGTATTGTGTGGGATGAATCCTAGGTGGGAGCCTATGTATAAGGCTCCCGATGCGTGTGTGATGGTTCCATTAGGGGGGTGGAGTAGTCAGACCTAGGCTTATTAGGGGGCACTATTTCTATTCTCATTTCTAAGTGGGATGGCCTTTTTTCAGTGGATGTGATCGAAACCATCCGATCAAGACTAGAATCATACGGGCCATCCATCCAATCATCTGATAACCTTTCCACTATTCATATTCCCCAATTTATTGAGGAAACAAATATCAATGATGCTAATATCCCCTCATACTCCACTAGTTGTCTTCTCTATTTTACGCTCTCCACACCCGTAGGTCAAGTCACTGAGACCCCCTCAACCATCAATGTCTTCTTCAATCTATATACCCAATTTAGCTTTGACTCCCCTATAAATGACATAAATATATTATTAAAAAAACCAAATCATTTACTATATTTTCTCTATCTTCATCTTCTTATGTATACACCCATATATTATTATATTACTATTCCAACTACAAAAAAAACTACAGCGTTATTGAAAAAGATTAATTGATTTGATTTTTCAAACATTTAACCCATATTTATGTTTTACATCAAGGAATATAATATATATATATGTGTGTCAAACAATTTTTATTTTAAAACCCTAGAGTGTGATTATTTTCATAACGAGGCAATTCAGAATGAGGGATATTGATACCAAAAAAACATAAATCATTTTTATATATAAACCCTCATTTTATCACCTTGAAAACCTAAACAATTTCTTAGAAATAATACCATACTTTTTTCTCTACTTTTCCTTCTTTCTTGGTGTCCAATTACAAAAAACCATTGATTCATCTAAAGGTAAGGTTTTGATTTTATTTTTTCCTTTCAATTAATTTTTTTAAAGTTATATATATATATATAAATGAATGTATATAGATCTATCAACCTAACATTACTCTTTTGAGGGTTTATAATATAACTGAATGTTTTTAATTTTAATTTTATATTTTAATTTATGGTTTGTAAGGTATCAATTTTATTATTATTTTATATTTATTAAATTATATAATCTATTGATAATGGTTATATGTAAGGGATTTATTTTATTATAAAACTTATAAATTTTAGGATTCTAAAAATATTTATATTTTGAAATATGCATACATAATTATATTTATACTTTTAAATTATATAAAAAAATCATGCATGAATTTTCATAAATTATTTCAAGTATATTTTAAAAAAATTATTTTTGTTTAAAAACATTAATTTAAAACCAATCCCTTCTAATGATAATTGAAATTCAAAAAAAGAAACAGTGTTTTAAAGATTTATTTCATAAGATATTTTTAAATAATAACAAATTTCATTATTGTAAACATTAAATTGTTTCTTTTATAAACAAAATCTCTCTGAGAGTAGATCTCATTTTATATGATCTATGATGTGTATTGTATAATTACAAATGATAAATGTTATCATCTTATTTGAACTATTATTTTATGGAAAATTATAAATGATAAAAGATATTATTTTTTGTGTGAGCTATTTTTTTATATCCATTAATAGAATTTCATCTCATTATATATGTCCATAATCTATGTTATCATCGAAATACCATGCATTTTTATTGAAATATTAATTTAATTGGATTAGAATGTATGTCTATGTATTTGAATAAGAGGATTCTTTTTTATGTGTGTATTTTTAATAATTTTTTTATAAATTGTATATAAATAGTATTTTTCCAAGATAAGATATTGGTAATATTATTTTCTTCTATGAAAAAAATTCATGTATGATTTTGAAATGATTGTTAGGTTTTGAATGAGAAAGGGAGGACCATTAATTATTTTTCTTAAAACTGGCACAAGGGTATCAAATTATATGTTATGGTATGAGGACTAAACCCATGAACTTAAGGGGATGTAATACCATATGTGATAACAATAAGTGGCCATATAATTTCCTTATTTTTTGGTGAGTATCATGATTAATCCATAAAAATTATTATTTTCAAAATACAGAAATCCAAAGTTATATTTTCGAATAATTATTTAAAAATTTAATTACTTTTAAATTAATGGTTTTCAAAATAATAGGATCAAAATATTTTCTTCATTGTTATGAAACTTTTTATAAATATCTATTTTATCAAAATTAATATTAATATTCATATTGCATACTAGTTATTTTGAAACCCCTTATTGTGAATATTAAATTCATAGTTTTTAAAAAAATCACATGAATAATATAATTTCGTTGAGATGTGTATTTATTTGAGGATCCAGCAAACATGCAGATATTTTCTTCATTTTTTCTATCTTGTTAAATTATAATTTCTGTTTCTAAATCTCAAAATAAAATACACCGAAAAATGTCCATGAGAGTAAATTTAGTGTGTATTTTTTATTATTTATTTATTTTAAAAAAATACACAACATTGTTATATATTGAACCTAGAAATTAAGGTTTAGTGATTCACATATAATATGTCTAAATATATGTAAATATAAATCACTAATATGTATATAATAATGCATGCATGTCAAATGGTGATGTAAGATATAAGCAATACATTAAAAACATTTCAATGACTACTCCACGAGAATCCAAAGTACAAGATCAGCCCTATGCTCACATGAACCCAAGTACATAATAAAAAAATCAATAAATCCGTTGACTTTCAAGTATGTAAAACTACTGAGGTACCCCACTACAACTATGGACCAAGAAGGTTGTGAGATATAATCCCAGTAATCCACCACCAACGATGTATATAATAGTCTAGATTGTGCACTATAAAATGGATAGTGTGATAGAATAGGTGAATACAAGGCAATAAAAACTAAATAAATAACACTTTGGTCTGGGATCCTAAATTGATACCTGAATAATTACACCTACTTATACATAATATTTTTTTCTGAATGAAGGGAACCTGTATAAGTAATATGGTAATATACATGAAATCATATGAGAAAAAATTGATGTGGGTTGACCACAAGAATATTCTTTGGATTGGAATTTACACCCTTAGGATATCATCCATGCATTTCTATACCACTTTGTAATTATAAAAACCATAATTAAAATAATATGTCAACATATGTAAACCATACAAGCCATCTATCAAATCCAGAAATGGAAACCCGATCACATCTAAAGAGATCCATAATAGAATCCCTTGGGTTACTAGAGGAGACCTTATAATAACCAATACCGCTGAGCCTATCCATGGATGCCCATAGTGACATCCCTCATATCTCTCATGACATATAACTCTATGTCTATACCGAGTATCATACATATGGGATTTGGTATCACTTGAGTAATGGTGCATCCATATTTCCAATTAGTCCATACATGGTTGCTCTCCTGGGGAACTGATGTCACTGTTGAGTATAAATAAACTTATAAGAGACCCTATCTAAGTCATGTATTAGGATCTCCTATAGAACATCAAGTAGTACCAAATCAAGCACGAAGAGTCCATCCACGATGTCTTTATATCAAGACCAATGTTGCCTACCGACCGACAAGAAAGAAACACATAGTAACCAAGATCACATATCAATAAGGAACAACATGTTTGGCAAGATAATAAATCTATCCAATAATCCAAACCACAGCAAAAAACAATGGAATAAGAAAATAATCACAAAGCACTAAGCATAAAAATTTGTAGGAAACTACAAGGAAATCACAAATGGAAATAAGAATAAACCCAAAAAATGAACATTGAGCCTGAAGTATTAAATTCATGGTATGTTATATGGTTAAACCATAAACAGTGATCATGATGCATAAATTTATTTTGTATGAAAAATGAAGAATTCATATTCAATGGAATATACAACATAAGTCATGATGTAGATGGCAGTAAGAAAAAACCCCAAGGTATAAGGCATAAGAAATATTTGGTGAGAAATGAAACATATGGGCCAATTCATAAGGTATAATAAATGAAATATAAATCTTGAGGCATCAAGAGCATGGGCCTAACTCATAGAAAACCATTTCTTTTCATTAAATTATTTACTTAAAGCATTTATTACTAGTGAAACTCACCCATATGTTTGCTTAACCGACTCAAGTAATTGGGAATTAGGAAGAAAGGGAAAACAACACTATCATGGTGGATAAATAAAAGATGATAAACCAAGGGTCAATTCTCTACACACTAGAATCATAAGAAACATGGTAGAAAATTTAATTTAATTTATTTTACATTTTTAAGGCATCGACATAATTTTTTTGTGCATGACACAATGACACACAATAAATAGTTTAAAAAAATCCTGATTGAATCTTGACCACCTAACATACACTATGGATGTACAATAAATCCAATATCGTGATGTTATTTGGTCAGGTTTGAGAGAAATCGAATAAATAGATGAAATTCTTAAAAATCAAATAAATTTGGTCAAAAAATAGCATAGCATGAGATAAGATTAATGAAGAATAGAATAAATAGTAGTTATAGACTTATTTAGATGCTTCCAATGCACCAAAAATTTCTTGATTCGGAGGCTATATATGGGAGATATCCAGAACCCTACCTTAGAGGAGGAGGGGATTTGTGCCTAAGGAAGAAGTGGGATCCTTCTATAAGAAATGTTGATGAAGATTGGGAGTAAAAATATTTAGCTAATTATGATAAAAATGGTCATTTTACAGTTTTTACTAGGTCATGTGGTTTGACGACATAGGTTAATCAAATAGTGCACCAATTGTGCACTGAATAGTGCATACACACTACCTAAATGGAATAATGTATGAATTATGGATACAATGTTTGGGAATCCATGAACCAACTATGAAGATAAATAATGTTCACTGAATTTGATCACATGGTTTTCTCTAGTGGACCATACAATTACAGGAAAACCGTGGGCCCTTACCAATCCACCCAAACATGAGATTCCATGTCCAGACACACCTGAAACTCAACGAACCACTAGAGGGACCTCTTGAGACATAAAATATTTATAAAAAAAATTGAATTTTTCCAACACAAAAAATTCAAATATGAAATTCAGTTTAAAAAACTGACCATCCACAAATTTACAAAATAAAAAATCATTTAGAATTCTATCAGTTCCAAAAAACGAGATTCTACAAGCAATATAATAAAAAATAATGGTAATAGAATAAAATTTTATTTCTAAATCCTTTTCATTATGTTGAATAATTTTTGTGATAAGATACACTTATTTGATTTAATTAAATTTTATAAGAATAATCTCATTATTTTTTTATTCCTCAACAAATGTACACTTCATCTATTACATCAAGAAATAAAGATGAATTCGTTATTCTTGAATCACTAATGCATAATAAGATCCTTAAAAATGAAAATTAATTCCTTCCATCTCTTTTTATCATCATAAAAAAATTATTATAACATAATTTCAAATATTCATATATCATAATTTGGTGAAGTAATACATTAATCTCTAAAACCTCATCTAAAGTTCAAATTAAACAATTTATTAAATGGTTAACCTTATTAATATTCAAACTAATTAAAATAAAAATAATTATGAATATGGTGAAAATATTTCCAAAATAAACTTTTCATTATTCGACCAAATAATATGATGTATCTATTAATTCATACATAAAAACATGTGAATAGAATTATAATTTATTCCCTTGAATCTTTGTAATAACTTGAATTCTCATAAAACCATATTGAAAACATACATGATTATTTATTACAACAATTAAACATATATTTTTGGATATATTCATCGAACCCAAAAAAACTTAGACTCCATCAATGGTAGCATAAACAAAATTTTCTACAAATCATTAATCAAAACCATGAAAATCAACACTATCTAATTTACTCTATCAATATCATTAACATTTTTATCCAAACATAATTACCTCAACATACAAAACATATGAATTATTATCTTTACATTAAACATGTTTTTATATGAACATATCCATTTAATTAAATATCATTACTAGTTCATCAACACCATTAAACATATTCTCTCAAATACTTAATGAGAAAAAAATACAAAAAAATCCTTATATTTTTCACAATTCTTGAATCCCAATACATAAACACTTCAGTCACTATAATTAATTCAAAAACCATTAACTATGATTCTTCATATTATTCATTAACACCACCTTCCTTTAATGTGTAATTTTTAGTCTCTTCATTGTCAATAGAAAAACCATTACATATAAAACCTTACTGATTTTATTCATGAGGATTCCACATAGGACCTCAATTTTAATAATACCAATACATTCTAGATTTAGATAATTCAATAATCAGTGATTACATAGAGATACCATTATTCTAATCATTAACATAAACTGTACAAGGAAAGAAAATTAATAGTGTCTTTGGATCTTATCCCATGTAAAGAAAAACTAACATCAATGTATGTCATCATAGATAAAAACGAATTTTGAAATATTAATTGGCACATTGTATAGGGAAAGAAAATTTAATTTGAAAATAAATTTAAAAAACATAATGTCAATAAAATATTTTGGAAATACAATTCTTTGAATATAACCATGAAAACATATAATTTCATATTTAAGAATTATTCAAAACATTTCTTAAGGAAAATATAATTTCTTCTTGAGAAAAAACATTTTATAAATTAAAACAATTTTCAAATTTATTTTATTTAAAAAAAACTATTTTAAAATTTTTATTTTGAAATAAAATAATGGGCTTAATGTTGGGAAATTATATTAATTTTTGACATGTTATAATAATTATTCCATTCACATTTTTGGTAAAATCCAAATATCAATTATTTAGAAAATGACACAAAGATTCCTTTCAATTTTTTTAAATATTTAAACGAGAATAAAAATGTAATTAATAAATAATTTGAATAATATTAACAAAAAAAAGAATTTTTTTTTGAATTTTTTTTTAGAATAAAAATGGTTTTCCACTGTTGTGGGAAAAAAATACGATTTTTCATAAAAAAAATGTATTGAAATATTCTGTATATGAGAGGAGAAAATGAAGAAAAATCATTTTTTCTCATGAAATAATATTAGTATAATAAAATTAATGAGTTTATTGAGAGATATATCATACCATTTTATCCATAGAATAATAATAATAAACCTTCCAGATAAATGATGAGATTATAAAACAAAACAATTGCCACTTTGGTAACTTTGAACAGTAATCCCTATGAAACAATGAAATTAAATGATAATTATAATATCATGAAATGAATTATATTCATTATATTAAATGTTAAAGGGGTTTTATAAACCTATCATAGAAAAAGATAGGTTCATAACATGACTTTTGTCACAAATAAAGAAATTTGAGAAAACAAAATCCTATACAACTTTTGGGACTTTTCAACCACAAAACCAATGAAAGAGATATAATGAAATATATTTTAAATTACAAACATTTATAATTATATTAATCATAATTTTAATTAATGGGATGTATATACAGAACATAAATGAAACATGTGGTTAATATGGCACATGTCTCACAGAAAAAAGGGGAGACAAAAATCCCATACCTTATGGCTTGAATTCATTTGTATGAATTTTACCATCCTATAAAATAGATATAATTTTATTAAAAAGATAGTTGAAAACCATATCCATATAAATAATATTATATATGATATATTTATACACTTTTGTTACCCATTTATTAATAATTTCATGTTAATGTCACGTTTCGTGTAATAAATACTTTATTTTTTCATTTTTATTTTAATTTCTTATCTTTGGTCGGCTTTCTTTGTTCATGGTTCCATCATCACCAGAATTTTAACCATGATATAAATATCATATGTGTTCCATATATATATATATATATATATTTAGAGTAATCAATATAATTTATAGATTTAAAGTGAAATATGACATTCATGGAGATGGTAGGTTGTGATTATGCATGACTGCTATTTCCATTTTCTCAACGGATTGAAAGAAATAAATTTAAAGATTATATTTCCATTCAAGAATAATTGTGATTTAATATATATATATATAATTAAATAAATTTATCCTTAATAAATTCCATATAACGCATAATTTAAAGTGAATCACATAAATTTGTGAGGCGGTAGTCTATCATACACATGATTGACGTTATCATATCCAAAACAGAATATAAAGTAAGAAGTTATCATTTATTTTAAAATTTCTCGACGTGGGATCTACGTAACCTATTCCCCAATCTTGTGGGTCACATGGCCTCAAGCGCACCTCACCATACACCAGAGGCTACCTAGTAGTAGCGAGATAGTAAAGGTTGTACATTGGGGAGACTATACCCTCTAATCATAATGCCACAACAGTTACAAAAATTGACATAAAAAATTAGAATAAGAAAATAATAAACAAGAAGAATAGATAAACAAATTTGGAATCATAAATAACTACTAAAAACTAATAATAATTTAAAATTACTATACGAATGTTTCAATAAATGGATTCAATGCATGTCATTACAAAAATGGGATGGGGAACATACATACATACATGATATAGAAAATGTACAAAAAAATAGCTTCTACACAATATTATCAAGAGAATTATTGCTTCTATGCTCATAAGATCCATCTAAAAGTAATCATATATACAACCTATAGTAGGGGTATTTACCTTAATAGTACCTAAAGATAAATAATCTTCTCAGGTACCAAAGGCATTTCAAGAAGGGTGTGAGATAAAAAAGATTATTTGGACACCACCAATGGTGTCTATGTGTAATCTAGAAATTATTGTGTCTAAATAGTGATAGGATAATAATATTTGATTTAAAATGATGAATAAATAAATAACCATCCCACTCAGGTTCATGAAGGATACTTGGTGGGTCTACCTATTTCGGTTATTATTTGAAGAAATGTATGAATAGTCAGTATATATATATAAATAATATATATAGAGTATAATAATATATATATATATATATATTTAATCCACCTATATGAACCAAGCATGTGAGGACATAATTTTCCAAATAGCTAGAATACGAGTGTCAGCTAGACTAAGGTGTAACTCAGATATCCATGACTAGTATAATGATCTGATATGCTCATGTGAGAGGGTGCATGATTTACATCCCAATAAGAGTGTGGGATGTCATGTACGAAATTTGGGATGATGAGTGATCCATCATGTCATCACTCGATAAAGTAACGTGGCATGTCAAGCCCAACTTCCTTTTAGTTTCAATGATGTGATGTGCCATAATAAATACCTAATGTAAGTGAGAATGATTTTACACAATGATCAACACCCCTTACCATTATACATAGTCCATATAGATGATTCATCACATTTATAATATATGCAATGAGAAAAAATATATCATGCATATTATTGATAAATCCCTTATATATATAAATAATTCATTATGCACATTCATGTTTTTAATGTAACACATGAGGGAAAACATCTCATATGTCCTATTATTCGTATTCAGTTTCATTTTGGGAAAGATAATTTTCATGTAGTATTTGATATAACATGAAATTTGTGGCATGGACATACCAACCTTTATAAACCATTTCATTCAATCCATTTAACTCATTTTAGGAAAATAAAACCATCACTTAGAATCTATTACATTTATTTACAACCCAATAAAGTCACTAAAGTTAGGAAATTTCCTATATAAGGATAATAGGTTTTTCAAAAGGATACATGGTCTATATAGGAATCTCTTACACGGGTAATTCCTAGTATAGTTTGGCCAAACTCATGAGATGTTTCCTTGGTCCGACTAATCATTAAAATTTTGAGGTAAATTTCATTTTATATCAAATACAAATGCCAAGTAGGTGTTCGATACATTTTATTAAATTATCCATAATGGCCAATTTCATTTGGTACATGCAAGGGGTGACCATATAAGGGTTATGCAATCTCTAAACTACTAAAAAAGGTTCAATAGACATGTATTATAGTGCAATGGTCTAATTTATATAAAGGAATTAGATAAAATGATATCCTCAACAAATGCTGGCATGTGGAACAATTTCATAGATACAAAGCATCAAAAGACAAAGGGAAAATGATGTGGTCACCTAACTCAAGGTCATAGATGAATCCTATCCCTATATCAACCTCAAATTTAGAGTTTTTTGGATGAGATCTGGGAAATAGTCCAACACTCATAAAATGGAAAATGGGAATGCACCTAAATAGTGTGATGGATCGAAGGAAAACATAGATAGAAGGAAAGATACTAAGAGATCTGACTGATATGGATCCAATTATTTTGATAAATTGATAAATGGACATCAAATGCAGAAGCTTACTCAACTACTAACATGGAAAGGAAGTTTTCTCATAGGAGGAGGAGCAACTTTTTCATCCACTAGAGGATGAATAGTGAAATGTTAAAAGGGGTTTGTGTTAAATGAGGATAAAAATAATAATTTCACCTCAAAATACATAGGCGTGTGGTTTGGCCATATAGTTTGTCCAAATAGTATGAAAACCCTTCTTGAGCCACTACTTAAGAAATTACCTCTCATGGTTAAGGAGAACAGTTACCTAAACAATGTGAAAACTATGTAAAAACCCACAATAAAAAACTACTGGTGGTTTACATGGTCGTGTTCTTAGAGTCCCATGATTTTAGACAAATTGGGTGGCTCCTACTACACCTTTGTTTTCCCCCATGCGGTTAAATATACAATTGGTAACTAGATAGAATAATTTACTCTAATCACACGGCCCTGTTATTTTGATTATTTTACAGAACATAGGTCTCTGAACAATCCCTATATGCTCCCTGTACCATTCTTAGGAAATAGTTTACATTTACCAAGATTAATCAAAAGGGTCAAATTTAAAAACAAATGATTTACACCTTCTTGAAATGATGGGTTGTTACAACCTACTCTCCTTAAAGAAACTCATCCTCGAGTTGTCCTTTTGAGATTAAAGATACATCGTTAGCAAAGAGTTATAGACACTGAGCTCATATATCATATTACCACTCCTAGGCCTTATCCTTTACTCAGTCGTGCTACCGTAGCACCTGTACCAAAAGAATATACCTTCCATGGAGTGTCTTCATGACCCGATGAATAATACAAAAAATAAACTTCTTGAAATAATAATCTATATACAACTCACCCTCATTAGGATGAAATACATCTGATGGTTTTTCATATTATTAGTGAATATGGGATACCTTAATGACATTATGCATAGTCTAGTATCTCTTAAGAAGTGGAAAATGGCAAGAAATTGGTTTGATCTTTTTCATAGCCTCAAAGGGTCCAATGAACATTGATGAGTGCTTACCCTACTTTAGAATATATGTATGGACCATCCAGAGAGAGAATCATAAAAAATGGACTCCGACCAAGAACTTGAGAGGTTTCTAGCATCTCTTATCATATGAATGGGTGTCTGTACTCAGTTGTCATTATGTGATTCATCATTAGTTGGACTTTCCTTATAGTCTCATTTAAGAGACATTGTCCATGAAAAGATACCTTCCCTCCCTCTAGATAGTAGATATATAAGAAGAAAGTCCTACCATATAAGTCTACATAAAGAACCGTCTCGATGTTAGCATAAAATCTGTTATTATAAGAAAACTTAATGAGAGGAATGTGTTTCTCCTAATATCCCTCTAAATCAAGGAAACATACAAAGAGAATTTCTTATAGAACCTCAGTCGTATGACCTTTCTATCCATCGGTCTTTGGGTAACATTCCATGCTAAGAAGAACATACGTACCCTAGGCCTTCTATAATCATTTTTAAAACTTTTGCATTATGCTGGTATCTCTATTATAAATGATATAATGATGATATCTGTGAATATGTACAACATATCTAACACACATCCTTCCTAGGTCATCTAAAAAGATGGTATCTCTCACAGTTAAGAAGTGTGAAACCTTTGTCATACGATCAATGAGAACCCACACTATATCGTTTACATAAGGTGATCTTGGTACACCAGTCACAATATCCAAAGAAACATCATTCCATTTCCACCCAGGAATGGGAAATGGTGGTAAAATCCTTACTAATCACAGATTTTTATCCTTCACCTATTTACTGGTGAAATATCGAGTGAGGAACCCGAAAATCTTTTGTTTCAAACTATGACACCAATAATAGAATTATTGATCTCGATACATTTTGGTGGCACCTGGGTGAATCGACCTGGTTGAGGAATGTAATTCCCACATCATCTCCTATCTGATGTCTATTGGGACCCATACACACCCATTGAAAAATATGTTATTATCCCTATACATGGTCTAACCTGAATCTGTATCATTATTTGTAATTATTTCCCTTTGGATAAGGCATTTGGTATTAGATAATTGTCTTGACCTTAACCGTTATAGAAGAGTATAGGTCACTGCTATGGTTGAGAGGATAGTCCAACCACGGTACTCTTGAACCTCAATGGGAATCTTGGAGAATAAGGCCATAATCTCCCATTTTCCACCAGATTCCTAAAATACATGTGTCTGAGTCTTTTGGCTTATAATTATAACTACATCATTATCATTACTGGGTGTGTGGAAAACATCAAAATCAAACGACTCTAGGTAATCATCCAATATGTTCTTCTTGAGATAGATATCCCACTATGTAAAGATGTACTTGGGGATTCTGTGACTTGTTCATACCACAAATTTCTCTCTATGCAGATATTGTCTCCAACAATGTTGAGTGAGGACCAAAATAGCTATCTCGAGGTCATGTAGCAGGTAACTCTACTAATGAGGCCTCAACTTACGAGTCCTATAAACAAAAACATGATCTTTCATCATCAGATTAAATCTAAGACCGGTTCCCGATGGATCATAGTACACAATATAACTCATTCCTAGAACTAGAAGAGTCAATATCAATGCTAAAGTCAAATTTAACTTCAAATACTTTTAGTATAATTCATAATCTTGTAACCATACAAATTTAACACCCAAATTTTCATTCCTATAAGAGGAACTTCATGGAATGAGAAATACTAGATGGAGTGGATATAATATCCAAAAATCTCTAAGAATGTTTTAATGTCGAAGTCATTATTTGGATACTCACAAGAAATTATATCCCATACATTCTTTGAGTCTTCTAAAACTTCTAACTTTGAGAAAATTTTACTATTGAAGTGGACTTTGTTGATTCAAAAGTGTAATTTTCAATGATTATCATAGAACTGATACTCTCTTAGTATATTCCTCACAATATTAAGATATTTGGCATGATCATGTTGAGATCATGAATCCACCAAGATATTTTCAATAAATACTATGAAAAGTGAATCTAGATATGGGTAAAGACTCTATTAATAAGATCCATGAAGACAATAGGTGAATTTGTGGGTCCAAACAGAATAACAAGTTAATTTTAATAACCATACCTTCCCTTGAAAGTGACTAAATGTATGTTGTATGACCTGACACACAACTTTTGATACGTTGATCTCAAATATATATTTAAAAACACCTTATTAACTAGGAGCTGATCAAAGAGATCATTTATTCTAGGAAATGGATACTGGTTCTTTATCATGAGGTAATTCAAAAAATGGTAATCCATAAATAAAATGACAATACATTCAAACTTCACTGTGAAAAGGATTAGTGAATCCCAAGGAGAAGTTTTGGGGCATATAAATACATAATTATCCAAATTCTATAACTATTTCTTTAGTTATATATGCTCCTTATGTTTCATCCTATAAGGAGGAATGGTTACTAGTGTTTCTTGTGGTTCTATCTCAATAGAAAACTCTACTACTCGCACCGAAGGTAGACTATACAAGCTTTCAGAAAATAAATCACTAAGACTATCCACTAGAGGAGGGAAAACAACATGTCTTAACCCTTATTCAATGATGATATAACTAGCGATATGATCTATAACACTATAAATCCTTTACTGCTCGGGTCCCGCTCATATCTCACTAACATACCATTCCCCCTTTTTCACGTTTCTAACACCCTATAGTGATGTAAACATCACCCTTTGATGATAGAAGACAATGTGGGATTGATAAAGAACCTAAAAGTCCATCCTGATTTTTAATTTAAATACCATCATGTCAAAGATGAAATGATTCCATATGAAAAGGTAACTTCCAATCTCAAGAGGACAATCCTTAAAACAATGAACACCCTATGATCGGTTACCTCCTAAGAGTTTATATAGTGTTATAAATCCAAGAAAATGTTTGATCTCATGGCCCAGACCTCCCATAATAGTCTCAGATATAAAATAGTGTGATGAACCAATATCAAATGATGTAGCCACTAATGTAGAGTCTTATATAATAGTACCTTCTACAATAGAAGGATTGGTGATCTTCTCCTCCGGTATTTTCTACACTGCATGTAATAGGCATGTACCATGACCCTGAGTCACAATTGTATTGCCTTGAGAATTCATGTTTTAATGGCACTGAGATTCATGAGTCAGACTAACATTACCATGATCACCTCCTTGACCTGATTATTCGGTAGTATTCCAGTTTCCCATCTATCATGATCCTACTATCCTTGATATTCACCGAGGAGTTGGATTAGACTCATGCTTTCTAGACACTGAAAGGAATTTTTTTCAAAAGCAATGGATATGACTCATCCTTCTACAAACTCTGCACTCAACTAGATCTCATTAACATTAATGTTTTGTGTGTCCTAGCTTTCAGCAGTGGGGACATATCAGAAAACTGTGTACACAAGGACCCTAACTACTGCTACCTCCATGAGTAACCACAAAACTTCTCTTTCTCCTAAATGAAGAACCACTGGTATCTTTAGGTGAAAATTTTCATGAATCACACATAAAAAATTTCTCAAATTCTGCACAATGATAAGGTCTTGGTTGACTATTTTAGAAGTGGTTTTTATCTTTTATACATTGACCATTGACTGGATAGAATAAACCAGTCCATCCTTAAATCAACTAACAGTCATAATATCATCAGCAACCAGAGTAGGATAGATCTGCTACTACTCTATTAAATGAGATAAGTACTATATAACAAACATTCTTCCCTACTAAATTTTTAATAATTCTCTAGCTATGTCATTCCATAGATTCTAGGGAATGATATATTAATATAATATTATCTATAAATCATCCCAGACCATATAATTGTAGAAATATTATCCAGTGATAACATCCCACTACCTCATTAAAACATTTCATAGCATATAAGAAAATAGTTTTTACCTCTGCTGTGGAGGTGTCTCCAGATAATCAAATATAGAAAAGATAGCTTCAATCCAATAAACCGCAACATGAGGTCCTCTATCCCTGAATAAGGTTGGAGGATGCTACTAATAAAACTCTCTCCTCAACTCTGACTTGATTAGGGTAGGTAGATAAAAACCTTGCATTTAATGAAACATATTAAGAATACCCTTTTCGAAGAAGGCATCGATGCTCATATCATGTATTGGAAGAGGTTCCATAGGTGAAACATTAGTTGGAATCATTGGTGGCTCATGGATTTCCACCTCAGGGGCATGGCTTCTAGAAAATTCAGGGCGTAATATTGGAGAAAATAGTTGAATAATAATCCTACAATTCTAAATGCACACCTTGGCAGACATATAAGTAAAGAGTTCACAGATAGAAAACTGGGACATGTTTAATGCCTTACTATAAATGGATTGTACCCCTTTTCCTATTTTTAATGCCCGGAATAGGTAATATATAATGAACATAACATGTCATACGAATGTAATAGATATCTCACTACCCACTACTAAGGCTTGGTGTAGGTATAAGTCTTTTAGACAAATATATATATATATATATATATATACGAGATTTCAATTGTAATTTTAAAGGCCATATTTATTTTCAATTTGAGCTTGTTTGAGTATTTATATAATTTCAAGTGGTCAAATTAGATGGGTTACCTTTTTTGATCCATATGACCCCATACTCCTTATGAACCAAAATATGGAATCCACATAACCTGCACCATACCATGTTCTAGGCCATGTGTCCAATGGTATACGGCTCAACATTCCATAAATGAATTCATAAGGTGTCTTATTTAACATATTCAATAAAACACTGTTATATTAAGGAATTCACATTAAGTATTAGTAATATATTCCAACCCCTGTAAGAAGTGTCATCAAAATTAAATAAATATGTACGGAACAAACAATATGTAACAAGAAAATGAATGCTATAAATAAGCATGGCATGAAAAAATGCACGGTCTAACAATCATATTATGGCTATGATGATGCATGTTCTAATAAAGTTCCCTAATTTCATTGGGTCATGGTGAATAAATAATCATTTTAAGTATTCGAATATCAATTACATCATAAAACAATATCATCAAAAATGGTGATGTTGTATAAAAATAAATGGAATAATTAATAAATCAAACTACTTCCATGTGATTTGGGATTCCCCTATACATGGGTTAGTTATGTCCAATAAAATGATCAATTCCAAATCCCTTTAACTCATAGTAACCTATATAATAAAAAAATAGCAAGATAAAGGAAAATCAAAGGTCCTGGTACCGCTTCATAACATCATAACCGTGGATCCAGTTAACCCATGCAACGAGCTGGTGGGTATCATGGCCTAAAGCACACATTCCCATATGCCAAAGGCTTATGACTAATAGTGATGGTGTAAATGTGGTATGGTGGAGAGACTATAACCTCTTTTCCAAATGGCACATCAGTTACAATAATAAAAATACAATCATAATAAAGTGTATAATAAATATAAAAAATAAACAAACAAGTACAAAAGCATAAATGACTAGTGAAAAACTGATAATAATATTAAACAATCTATTGTAGTGTCAATACAAGAATTCATGTAATGCATTACAAAATGTGAAAAAGAAATCATGAATACAAATATGCTATTAAAAATCAAAATAATAACAAATGATTCTTCAATATCATCTCAAGTGAATGCTCGTTCCTCTACTCTAAATATCCTTATAAAAGTAGTCATATCAACAACCTATATTAGGGCTCATTCCCTTAATAATACCTTAAGATATTTAGTATTCTCAGGTACCAAAGGTAGACCGAGTAGGATATTAGGTAAAAATAACAGTAGGAAAAAACCAATGATGTCTATGTTTAATACAACTAGTTTTTGTAACTGTCACACCCTCTATTTCAAAAATTTATTTATTTTATTAATTTACTTTGTATTGGGTAGTTTGGGTTGAAACCCGACATAAGATTTCGAGTTATTTGTGTTTTGATCTAGTTTGCGTCCAGTGCAACGCGACCGAAGCTGCGTGGCCTCACCTGGGTCGCCGCGCGGCCCCGCCCATTTCACCGCACGCCCTGCTTGATGGTTAATTAATTAAATGAAGTGGATCAGTATAATAAAACAATAATATTAATGGTGATAAGAATATAATTTGTCTTGTGTCGTTATTAATATTCCTCTTAATAATAATGATAATAATAATAATAATAATAATAATAATAATAATAACAATAATAATAAAACTAATAAGGATTAATAGTTTGTTTTAATGATAACAATAAATATATTATAATTTGAGGTGTTGTTATTATTATTAATAATACTAAATTTAGGTTTTATTTCCTTTTATTTTATATTAATTGCTTTTTATTTTAATTTCTTTTTATATTATTTTATTTTAATTTCTTTTTATTTTATTTTATTTATTATTATTATTATTATTATTTTCTTCTTCTTTTTCCCCCTTTTATTTTTCTCCCTCTGTTTTTTTCTTCTCCTCACAATCCCGTCGGATCCCCCTGCTACCCCCCTCCTCGTCGCGGCTCACCCCATCCCCTCTAACCCTAGTCACCTGCTCCCTATCCCGTTCCCCGCTTCAGCCTTCTCTCAGCCGCACGCCGCACGCCGTCACGGCCTCCTCCCGGATCCACCCTGCTAGCGCCGCACCCCACCTTTCCTGGCAGTCCTCCCGTCCGGCGACCGGGTTGCGCCCCTGCTCCGGTGAACCCTGACGCCCCCTGCTCCGGTGAACCCCGACGCCCCCTGCTCTGGTGAACCCTGCACACCCCGGTGGCTTCATCGCACCCCGCCCCCCTTCCGCTAGCACCCCGTCCAGCCGGCTCGCATCCCCCTACCTAGCGTAGTCTCCCTTGAATCTTGCTCTGACCGGTGATCTCCGCCCTTCCTTACCCTCCTCGGACCTCCGACATCGCACACCCCTCCCGGCCTCCTTGCTTCACCTCCTCCATTTTTAGCCGCGCCGCACCCATCCTAGACGCTGCCCTCTTTTTTTCATTCCGACGAAGCCCCAGTCCAGCGACTGATACTCCCTTCAGTTGAGTTTACTCCCTTCTCCTCATGTTTGGTTGTGCAGTGGGTATATAGTTCAATTTATGGTTTGATTTTGATTCATTTTAGTTCGATTTAATGTTTTAGGTTAGGGTACACCTTTGGTTCGTTTATGGTGCGCATTAGGTGTGATCGGAGATTCGCACAAGTATTATGGAATTCCTTCACCCAAGGAAGGTGATTTTGCATTTTACCATGTTTTGACGAAATAATTTTCTTCTTAAATTAATTTAGCATATTATTTAGATTAGTTTATTTAATGCGAATAATGGTATTAATTGAAGTTGATATGTGTGTGCTATATAGGTCGGCTTTATGTGAAAAAAAATTGATGTTGAACCGTTTGTTAGTTGTTTATAAATTATACAAATTGTGCTCTGGTTTAGCGTCAGTTTTCGTTGAGTCACAGAGGAATGTTTGACCGCATTTTTAGTATTTTCGAGTCTTGCGAAACACCTCCAAGTTTGTTTCTTAAATTTTAGGGTTTTCGGGTTATATATTAATTTTAGGGTGAAGTTGGGTTAATTTTGATGCTTTTGTCGATGCTTGTTTCGAAGGTTCTTTTGCATTTTGTTGTGGTGCGTTGGATGATCAATTGGAGATGCGCCCTAAACATTGTGGAGTCTCCAACACCTGAGGTAGGTGGTTCCATGTCATTACATCATTTAGATAATTTAATTTGTTTGTTTAGTTTAACATAATATGTGCTATGGTTTAGTTGCAAGATGCGACTTATGTTTATAATGTTTTGGTAGAGCTGTAGAGGTTTTGCGAAGATGCATTTTAAAAATGGTGTAACATGCGTGCGTGATGAATGTTGCACTTTTCTTTAGAAATTGTTATTTTTATTCCTTTCGATTCGGTTGTGGTAAATTCTAGAAATGTCTAATAATTGTTTATAGTGTGCCAAAGAGGTTCTGAAAGGGGTGATTTGTGAAATTGATTTTGTGATGGTTTCTTTTGCATGCGATATGTTTCATAAGTCAAGGAATTGTTTATTTAAGTGGCGTTTTTAGTGCGAAACAGGGTTGAAAGGTTTTTGAGGGTTTTTTGACAGGTGCGAAATGTGTTTTCAAGTCACTTTAGGTGTTTGTATATTTAAATAGATATTTTCAAAGTATATGAATCACATTTGGTGTGTTTTCCTTGTTTTGTACCTTTGAAGTTGAAATGAAAAATTGTTTGAATAATGGAAAACAAGTTTTGACATGGTTACCTCGTGTATCAAGTTTTAAAGTGACGCCTCTGTATAAAATCAAGCTGTTTTTGGTGTAAGGTCTTCTTGTATTTTCTAGAAATGATTTTAATAATAACTCAAATGATTTGTTGGTGTATTTATATGACACTGAAATGGTTCTTTATAGGAGTTGAATATGATTTTACTTTTAAAGTGGTGTATTTTTTATAAAAAGAGACATGTCGTGTGCATGCGTCTTTGAAATAGTGCTTTGGAATGCAAATGGTGACTTTTGTGTGCAATATCATGTTTGGTCTGCGAGATGAGAAAGAAATATATTATGTGAATGTGAAACTTGTTTGAGCACAATGGAAAACCCTGGGTATCTAGGTGGGAAGACTAGAACTAGTGCGCTAGTGAACCGGATGGGTGTCGTCCCTGTTTCACTTAGCTGGATTGACGATTGCAACACTAACTAAACATGATATCTGAGGGTCGTGGCCTTCTAAGCCACGTGTTCTGAGGGTCGTGGTCTTCTAAGCCACGTTTTCTGAGGGTCGTGGCCTTCTAAGCCACTTTTCACCGAGACACGAGGTTCTAGGGTCCCACTCGAGCTAGATGAACCTTAGGGGATTTACCCACAGTTCTCTAACATCAATGTCGTGGTGCCTTCCGTCTGTATATGGAGGACCACTTGGGTGTTAGCGTGTGTGTGTGTGTGTGAGTATGTGTGTGTGTGTGTGTGTGAGTATGTGTGTGTGCATGAGTGAGAGTGTGTGTGTGTGCCCAAAATGAACTTTTCTTATCCTCTTTAAAATTGTGTCTGTGAAATGAGTTCTTTTTAGTGTTTTTCTTTAGCATTTATCTTGTAAATGTTTTCTTTAAAATAATTTTTTTTTATAATTTTGAATAAGCACTTTAAATTGTCTTTTGATGTTGTGGCATGGAACCATTTCTCGGTGGCATCCTACTGGGCATTTAGCTCACACCCTGCATACACCCTTGGGTGTATGTAGATCCTGTTTATTCTATATTCCAGGTTGCGACTTCATGCTCAGTGATGGTGGTTCAGGTTGCAGTTGGTCTTCTCATGCAGAATGTTGTTGATGTGGTCTCACATCTGCCGGGAGGTTGAGTATGAGTTTTAGTTTCTGCTATCGTCTTTTCTTTTTAGTTATTGTTTCGAGTTGTAGACCTTAAACTTTTTCATAGTTTCAATGCACGTTTCGTTGTCTATTTCTAATTTCAGTTTATCTATCTTGTTATTTGGTTTTTCTGTCTTGTATTTCTGGTAGAACCGTTCCCACTTGTTAAACAAGATACCCAGGCACTTGTGCCAGCCCGTGGGGATCGGGAACGCCCTTCGGGCCTTTCCGCGGACCGGATCGGATGGAGACCCGGCCTGGTTCATGACAAAATGGTATCAGAGGCAGGTTTGCTCTCTTGGGTCATTTTCTTTTTGGATAGAGTCATGATAGACTTGAGTTAAGGTTGTTGGGACTTGACGTCCTGACTACGATCAATGTTCCTGGCTAGCACACCTCGTGGAGGGACTCAAGTTACCAACGTATGTTGAGGTTTGTCTGTGTTTTTGGTCCTTGTGGTTAATCATGTCTAAGGGAAATGAAAAAGGGGTAAGGTCAGTGGTCCTAGTGAGCTCGCAGGGTCTGGAAAGCACTGCAGAGCTGGGGACGCTGTCCTAAAATACCCTCCGTGGAAGTGGTGTGATTGGCGTATGACTGCAAACCATATGTTCCAGTCACCCGCTGACACAAGTTTTCTCTTGCCTCATTTCTTGTATCTTTGTTTTGGATTTGTGGAAATTTGATTTTTAAGTAAAAATGTTTTGGTCTTGGAAAATGTTTTCAAATGAAGCGTTTTAATGATGAAATAGTGTGTGAGGTTTCAAAAGTGTGGGTTGGATGTTTTGGTTTTGAAAAGTTGAAAGGTTTGGTTTTGACCCTTGGTGTTCTTGTGGGTAACCACATGAATGAGCGTATATGGGAAAAAGAAATGGTTAATGGCACGAGAGTATGAGTGCCTGGATGACATGTGTTGGGTGCCGGTCCGGCACGGGAACATGCATGTGCGAGGCTCATGGGACTCCATTGGTGTTTGTGCAATCCACTAGGTTTGCTATTTTCAAAATGTTTTGTTAAAGGTAAGAAATTTGGTGTTTTAGTTAACAGTGTTTGTGTGGTGTGTCCTTGTGTTTTGAAAATGTCGGATGTGAGGCGTTTTGAGCCTAGGAATTTTTTGGAATGGTCGTGTCCTGAGTTTGAATTCTTATTTGTAAGTTGGTATGCAAGTGTGTATCTAGTTAATTATTTTGAAAAGTACATCGGGATCCCTTGCAGTGGTTTCCCCTGCACATTTGGTGTTCGCTTGTGGTATGCTATGACCATCGGACCAGTTTGGTTGGGTCCATGGTTTTCCTTCATGACTAGTGTATGCCCCCCCATAAAGTGTTGACATGTGATTAAAGTACGACTACGGGTAATTCGCCTTTGGCCGACAATCCAGTTGATCGAAGGACTCTCTTTTTGAATTCTAGAATTGAACCCACCTATCATTTTTACATCTAAGCGGATCCTCTCGCAGTGGGATGAAAGATGCGAGGGTATTTGAAGGGAGTTTCGGTTTATTTTAGTTGTATGAGTCATTGGGTATGAAGTTTGACGTCGTTGCGTCTGATGGTTTCCCCCTTGAAACGGTGAAAGGAAATCTCGTGGGGAAGGGTGAAGGCGGTTCAGAATTATCAGTGTGGACCAGTGTCTTGAAGGGCTTTGTAGTATTTACATCGGTTTCAAGGTTCATGTTCAGTGATGTCTTGCAGTGGGAGGTCCCTTTGATTGTCGACGGTGGCTTGGAAGTGGTAAAGGAGAATGCAGTGGGAAAAAGGTGGAAGCAGTCTGAAGTGGTCGGTGCTGACCACTATTCTAAATGACCTTTGGTCCTTTGTTGGTTTCGTTTAAGAAAGGGTCTACATTAGACCACTAGTGTGACAGACCTAGTCACATGGGAATGCTACAATCAATTGCAGGAGTCACGTGTTGTTTAAGACTCAGTTTTATGTTCCTTTCCGTATAATTTTTCTCTCGAAAACAATGATCGTTCTCGGCAACGATTTGTGGTGTCATGTTCTCATTTAGTGTAACAAGGGATGATGCATGTGCACCAATTAAGCTCTCATTCAGGTGAATGTTCAGTGTGAGAGTAATTGGATGTCATGGCGTGTTGTGTCTGATGGTGTTTCCTCAGGTGTTGTATGATTGGGTGTGACACCAAAAGGAGAAGCTCCGTTCGGGGGTCTTTCATGCCTGACTACGAGGCATAAGATGCTTCAAATATCAGTGCTCCAGCCATAGGCCTCGGAGTGAAGCTGGCGCATGGTCAGGAACCCCGAGAGTGTATGAGACTCGAATTTATTTCTGTCATTGGTGTTGAAGGTGAAAGCAGCTTAAAATGTTTTCTATGGTTGTTCTGCTCCGAACGAACCATCTACTTGAATAAGGTTTTCGTGACCATGTGGAGGCGTGTTCTTCTCGTTGCCTTACAGTTTTGGGGGTTGAATTCCACTGGATGCAATCACTTTAGTGGTCCTTATGAGATTCTGTTGGGTAACTCAGTCTCAAACTTGAATGGTGTTCATCCAGGAAATTTTGAGATGTTGGTTGTGGCTGGCCGTGGTTTTGACGCCTGGTGGTCAGGCCCCTCCCTCCCCGCCCCTTGTGGTGGGGTGTTTGGTCCCCATCAGGAATTTTTTTCAATGTTATGTATCCTCTGTTCGTTATAATGGCAGCGAGACCCATTCCGGGTCTCTCACAAAGGTATCTTGAATAAATCAGTGTTGGCCTTTCCTTAATGGTGGGGAGACCCACATTTGGGTCTCGCACGAATGTCTCCAGGATGAATCAGTGCTGGACTTTTCATTAAGGGCGGGGAGTCCACTCGAACCTCCCCGTGTCAGCTTTCTAGTCTCGTCTCGAGCATCAGTGAGTTCCAAATGGTGGGGAGCCCCTCGGGCCTCCCCATGTTGATCTGTTGCCTTTGTTTTTAAATATGTTTGGGTGAAAAGTGATAAGAGAGTTCCTTGGACATGGTCTGACCTTGTCTGTTGATTCCAACCAAATGGTGTGGTTTTCATTTAATAATGTTTGAGTTGTTTCATCTTCTAAAGTTGGTTTTGTGGGTGCAAGAGTCGTTTTCCTTGATCAATCAACTGAAGGTATTTCAGCCCTTTGGGGCGGGCGGCCCATATCAGAAAGCCTTTTACGCGTTTCTTAATGTGGTCGTTTGGGTCACTTTCTCTGAGCACGATACTTTTTCTTCTTTTCACTTGTTGATTGTAGGGATCCTCTTTAAACCTTAGTGGTGTATCCGTTTCTTTTTTTTTGCTCAGCCTTAGCTGTGGCTTTCCGGGGGCGGAAAGCTTTATGGTGGGGAGAATTGTCACACCCTTTATTTCAAAAATTTGTTTATTTTATTAATTTACTTTGTATTGGGTAGTTTGGGTTGAAACCCGACATAAGATTTCGAGTTCTTTGTGTTTTGGTCTAGTTTGCGTCCAGCGCAACGCGACCGAAGCTGTGTGGCCTCACCTGGGTCGCCGCGCGGCCCCGGCCGTTTCACCGCACGCCCTGCTTGATGGTTAATTAATTAAATGAAGTGGATCAGTATAATAAAACAATAATATTAATGGTGTTAAGAATATAATTTGTCTTGTTTCGTTATTAATATTACTCTTAATAATAATGATAATAATAATAATAATAATAATAATAATAATAATAACAATAATAATAAAACTAATAAGGATTAATAGTTTGTTTTAATGATAAGAGTAAATATATTATAATTTGAGGTGTTATTATTATTATTATTAATACTAAATTTAGGTTTTATTTCCTTTTATTTTATTTATTTTTATTTTATTTTAATTTCTTTTTATTTTAATTTCTTTTTATCTTATTTTATTTTAATTTCTTTTTATTTTATTTTATTTATTTATTAGTATTATTATTTTTTTCTTCTTCTTTTTCCCCCTTTTCTTTTTCTCCCTCTGTTTTTTTCTTCTCCTCACAATCTCGTCGAATCCCCCTGCTACCCCCTCCTCGTCGTAGCTCACCCCATCCCCTCTAACCCTAGTCGCCTCTTCCCTATCCTGTTCCCCGCTTCATCCTTCTCTCAGCCGCACGCCGCACGCCGTCACGGCCTCCTCCCGGGTCCACCCTGCTAGCGCCGCACCCCACCTTTCCCGGCAGTCCTCCCGTCCGGCGACCGGGTTGCGCCCCCTGCTCCGGTGAACCCCGACGCCCACTGCTCCGGTGAACCCTGACGCCCCCCTGCTCCGATGAACCCCGCACACCCCGGTGGCTGCATCGCACCCCCCTTCCACTGGAACCCCGTCCAGCCGGCTCGCATCCCCCTACCTAGCATAGTCTCCCTAGCATCTTGCTCCGACCGGTGACCTCCGCCCTTCCTTACCCTCCTCGGCCCTCCGACATCGCACACCCCTCCTGGCCTCCTTGCTTCACCTCCTCCATTTTTAGCCGCGCCGCACCCATCCTAGATGCTGCCCTCTTTTTTCATTCCGGTGAAGCCCCAGTCCAGCGACTGTTACTCCCTTCAGTTGAGTTTACTCCCTTCTCCTCATGTTTTGGTTGTGCAGTGGGTATATAGTTCAATTTATGGTTTTATTTTGATTCATTTTAGTTCGATTTAATGTTTTAGGTTAGGGTACACCTTTGGTTCGTTTATGGTGCGCATTAGGTGCGATCGGAGATTCTCACAAGTATTATGGAATTCCTTCACCCAAGGAAGGTGATTTTTCATTTTACCATGTTTTGACGAATTAATTTTCTTCTTAAATTAATTTAGCATATTATTTAGATTAGTTTATTTTAATGTGAATAATGGTATTAATTGAAGTTGATATGTGTGTGCGATATAGTTTGGCTTTATGTGAAAAAAAATTGATGTTGAACCGTTTGTTAGTTGTTTATAAATTATACAAATTGTGCTCTGGTTTAGCGTCAGTTTTCATTGAGTCACAGAGGAATGTTTGACCACATTTTTAGTATTTTAGAGTCTTACGAAACACCTCCAAGTTTGTTTCTTAAATTTTAGGGTTGTCGGGTTATATTTTTTTTAAGGTGACGTTGGGTTAATTTTGATGCTTTTGTCGATGCTTGTTTCGAAGGTTCTTTTGCATTTTGTTGTGGTGTGTTGGATGAGCAATTGGAGACGCACCCTAAACGTTGTGGAGTCTCCAACACCTGAGGTAGGTGGTTCTATGTCATTACATCATTTAGATAATTTAATTTGTTTGTTTAGTTTAACATAATATGTGATATGGTTTAGTTGCAAGATGCGAATTATGTTTATAATGTTTTGGTAGAGCTGTAGAGGTTTTGCGAAGATGCATTTTAAAAATGGTGTAACATGCGTGTGTGATGAATGTTGCACTTTTCTTTAGAAATTGTCATTTTTATTCCTTTCGATTTGGTTGTGGTAAATTCTAGAAATGTCTAATAATTTTTTATAGTGTGCGAAAGAGGTTCTGATAGGGGTGATTTGTGAAATTGATTTTCTAATGCTTTCTTTTTCATGCGATATGTTTCATAAGTCGAGGAATTGTTTATTTAAGTGGCGTTTTTAGTGCGAAACAGGGTTGAAAGGTTTTTTAGGGTTGTTTGGCAGGTGAGAAAGGTGTATTCAAGTCACTTTAGGTGTTTGTATATTTAAATAGATATTTTCAAAGTATATGAATAACTTTTGGTGTGTTTTCCTAGTTTTGTACCTTTGAAGTTGAAATGAAAAATTGTTTGAATAATGGAAAACAAGTTTTGACATGGTTACCTCGTGTATCAAGTTTTAAAGTGACGCCTCTGTATAAAATCAAGCTGTTTTTGGTGTAAGGCCTTCTTGTATTTTCTGGAAATGATTTCAATAATAACTCAAATGATTTGTTGGTGTATTTATATGACACTGAAATGGTTCTTTATAGGAGTTGAATATGCTTTCAATTTTAAAGTGGTGTATTTTTTATAAAAAGAGACATGTCGTGTGCGTGCGTCTTTGAAATCGTGCTTTGGAATGCAAATGGTGACTTTTGTGTGCAATATCATGTTTGGTCTGTAAAATGAGAAATAAATATATTATGTGAATGTGAAACTTGTTTGAGCACAAGGGAAAACCCTGGGTATCTAGGTGGGAAGACTTGAACTAGTGTGCTAGTTAACCGGATGGGTGTCGTCCCTATTTCACATAGCTGGATTGACGATTTCAACACTAACTAAACATGATATCTGAGGGTCGTGGCCTTCTAAGCCACGTGTTCTGAGGGTCGTGGTCTTCTAAGCCATGTTTTCTGAGGGTTGTGGCCTTCTAATCCACGTTTCACCGAGACACGAGGTTCTAGGGTCCCACTCGAGCTAGATGAACCTTAGGGGATTTACCCACAGTTCTATACCATCAAGGTCGTGGTGCCTTCCGTCGGTATATGGAGTACCACATGGGTGTTAGCGTGTGTGTGTGTGTGAGTATGTGTGTGTTTGTGTGAGAGTATGTGTGTGTGCGTGAGTGAGAGTGTGTGTGTGTGCCCAAAATGAACTTTTCTTATCCTCTTTAAAATTGTGTCTGTGAAAAGAGTTATTTTTAGTGTTTTTCATTAGCATTTAGCTTGTAAATGTTTTCTTTAAAAGCATTTTTTTTATAATTTTGAAAAAGCACTTTAAATTGTCTTTTGATGTTGTGGCATGGAACCATTTCTCGGTGGCATCCTACTGGGCTTTTAGATCACACCCTGCATACACCCTTGGGTGTATGTAGATCCTGTTTCTTCTATATTCCAGGTTGCGACTTCGTGCTCAGTGATGGTGGTTCAGGTTGCAGTTGGTCTTCTCATGAAGAATGTTGTTGATGTGGTCTCACTTCTGCCGGGAGGTTGAGTATGAGTTTTAGTTTCCGCTGTCGTCTTTTATTTTTAGTTATTGTTTCGAGTTGTAGACCTTAAACTTGTTCATAGTTTAAAGGCACGTTTCGTTTTATATTTCTAATTTCAGTTTATCTATATTGTTATTTGGTTTTTCTGTCTTGTATTTCGGGTAAAACCGTTCCAACTTGTTAAACAGGATACCCGAGCACTTGTGCCAGCCCGTGGGGATCGGTAATGCCCTTCGGGCCTTGCCGCGGACCGGGTCGTGCACCGGGTCGGATGGCAACCCGGCCTGGTTCGTGACAGTAACTATCCAGTTTGAATGTAATAACATTAGATTATCAAAGCTAAATAAATAACTATCCCACTGTGGTTCCTAAAGGACACATGGTGGCTCTACCTGATTCATCTCATTACTGGGAGAAATGTATTAACACTCAATATATATATATAATGAAATAATATATATATATATATAGCTTAAGTAAATATATGTTACATCCACCTATATGAACCAAGTACGTGCAGTGTTAAGTGACCATTTACCAAGAATACTAGTGCTAGATAGACTAGGGTGTAACTCAGATATCAATGACCAGTCTAATAACTCTAATATCTTGATATAAAGGGTATATTCCATAAATCCCAACAATAGTGTGAGATTTCATGCAAAAAACATAGGATGGTGAGTAAACCATCATGCCATCTCTCAAAAAAGGAATGTGGCATGTCTAGACCAATGTTCTTTTAGAGTCAATGGGTCAAGATGCCATACTCAACACCTGATGTAAGGGAGCGTAATTGTACACCATGTTCAAGACCCCATACCATGATACACAATCTTTATAAATGCATAATAAAAATTATAATATATGTCTTGAGGTAAAAAATCTCATGAAACATTCTCATCAATCACTTATATATATGTAATTAATGTATTATGAACCTTCAAGTTTGTAATATTACACATTAGAAAAAAAACTCCCACATGTCCCATTAGTCACGTTCATTTTCATTAAAAGAAATACCATTTTCATAGAGAATTTTATATAACATTCACTTTTTTCTATTACCATTCCACCAATTATAAACTATTTCATTTAATACATTTAACTCATTTAAGGGAAAAAAATAAATCATTTGGAATCCATTCCACTTAATTCTAACCAATTCTAATCAAAAAAGCATTAAAACTTCATATATAAGGCTAAAGGGTCGTTCAATAGGTGACATGGTCATTATGGGAATCACCTACATGAGAAATTCCATGTATAGGTTGGCCTAACTCATGGGGGTTATTTTTGGTCTAACTAAGAATTCACATTATGTGGGAAATTCCATTTTAAATCAACACCTAAGGATTATTATGCATTGTAGACATTCGATTCAATTAATCATAATTTCCAATTTCATTTGGCACACCCAATGTATAAGGCCCCAGCCTTAAACATTACTTAATATTGAATTAAATGAATAATTCACATTGAATATCTTTGCAGGTTTAGAGTTTTACAGAATTAGATCATAACTATTACATCTCAAAATATTACACAGTAGAAACTTCTACAAAGTTTCCCGTTGTTTTTATACAAAACATGAATTCTTAAAAAAGATTCATGTCTAGTTCCATGTTTAAAACAACATGACTTTTCCTTGATCCCATCCTTGACCCTATTCCACATTATTTCCTGTGAAAAACATTTCAAAAAAACATGGGGTGAGCATAAAAGGATCAATAAGCGATACACAAAGAAGGAAAACTGTTAATTTTTCAAAACATCAAGTAAACCATGAATACTTTATAAAAGTAACACTTTTCACCTTTAAGAAGTAGTAAATACTGTTCACTGAATAAAATATCATTACTTACGCTTTTGTAACCAAAAGATTACCATAAAACCCATATAATGAACACATAACATATAAAGGTAACTTGGGACATAAGAATACTTAAATAGAATAACCATACGATCGACTTCCACACATATCAATAAATGGAATAGTTATACGGCCGACTTCCATACCCAATGCATTGGAGGTTATAACGTAACCACCCATCAAATATCCAAGTACTATTATAAAATCATAAGACATAAAACAAATATAATGGAAAGAAAACATTTCCACATTTCGATCAAAATATATCACTTAAGTATATTGATATACAAAATCCATTATAAAAACCATTTTCAATACCAAAATACATAAAAGAGTATATGGTATTTATTTCATTTTAAAAACATTACGGCTTGTTGAGGAATCCAAATACCAAATAATACTTATAGCGGTGAAAAAGGTCATTGTCACCACATACATTAAAATAAACATACCTTTTTGTTGTTTAGTAAAACTATTCATAGAAAAAGATTTCCTTTGAATGAAATGAAAAGTCAATATTGTTTTATACAGAGTATAAAATAAAGTCTTGTATTAAAATAAAATATGCCTCAATGAAAGGAGATTGAGACGAAGTCCCTTACCTTGTGTCCACCTTGACTCGATTTCTCTTTAATCTCCTAAATAATAAACTAATGTTAATTTATAATTGCTTAAGAACCTTTTTCAATTTTATTATTCCTTTTATATAACTTATTTCCATGTTATAAACATTATGTAGTCATTTAAGTTAATAAAGTTAGTTTTCTCGATATTTGGTACTTAAGTAAAAAATGGACATCTTACAATTACATGTTGTTCTTGTGTTCAAAGGTTCATTATATCCAGAATGATATTCATGATTGGGACATCATATATATCCAGAATATACATGTATTTATAATAGTACATAAAATTTAGAGGTTAGAAATTAAATGCACCGTTCATGGAGACAGTAAGCTATACGTACGCATGAACGCTAATTTCATTTCTATTTCATATTTGATGGAGTGAAATCATAATTATATAAAGTTATACTATAATTACAGTATAATATCATATATAATATCATTAACTCTATCCATTATACATCCCACATATCGCATTAACAAATCAAATCACTTTGAGGGGGCGGTAGTCCGTACTTCCTAAAATGAAATTATTATGTTTGCCCATAATGGAAACCATAAAGGTATCCCTTAAATGAAAAATATAGAAGCATAAGGAAAAGATAAACATAATATATATCATATGTAAATAGAGTTACATCTTAATGGCCACCATGAAAGGTGTTAAAAGAAGATTGAACAATCATCGTTTCCTGAAGCAGAAATTCACCAACCACAGAAACAGTATGTTCTTTAACCATTAGACGGAGGTGTTTGTAAATGTAAATCAAATCCTTCTCCTAAAAACATCATATTATATTTAATATACTATAATTGTTAAAAAATAAAGTAATAAAAAGAGTTTAGGGGGTTATAGAAGCAAAAAAAACTAAAGAACACAGGTGAAGACATTACCATTAAATCGGGTAACTTCTCTTGGTTTGAACCAAAAGGGTTTCTTGAAAAGATTTCTACCTAAAGTAAGGCTTCTAGGATGAATAGAGGGATGTGTTGAGATAAAATGAGCAGATCTCGACCGATCCAATGGCTTGAGAGGTGTGGGTAGGGTGGTAGAGGTGGGGGCCTTTTATAAGAGGGAGGAAGGGAACTCTTGGAAAATCAAGAAATGTTACTTTATTATATAATGTGTTTCAGATTTTAAAGGTCCCAGAATTATATATTTCTAGGTTAAGGTGATAATATCTCGAAATTAACCCATCCAATAGGTTTTTTACAAGTTTATGTCTTATATTTTCTATTATCTTTTCATTTTATTTAAATCGTTAATTAATGACGTAATCGTTGTATCATCATGGTGTCATAAATAATATAATTTATTTAATTTATAAAAATTATAAAAAAATATCATGATGTAGGAAACCTTTATATATTTATAATTAATATTTATAGTCAAAAATATGACTTGTATAACCCCATGTAAAAATTGTTTTAGTAAAACAATACATGTTTGTGACTTTTTTATTTTAACGTTAAATAAAATGTTATTAATGTCATTTTCTTACCCAAGTGGCTCCATGGGGTCCCCAAGTTGACACATGTATTTTCTTGGTCTTCCATGACTCATACAATAAGTGTAGGACATGTGTCAAGGTAATTTCATATTATTAAAACATTATTTTTACCTTAAATTACACTAATTAACTCTAATCGCGTTTAATAAAACTTAAAAGTTACTATTCACAAAAAATGATTTTAATCCCATTGAACCACATTTTAAATCATAATGACAACCATGTATGTCAGATTTTTGGAATTCATTTCACAAAAGTGGTAAAGTTTCATTTAAACGAAAAATCAGTTTTTTTAACTACAACTTAGTGGTTTCGCTATTCATCAAAAATTGATGTTTTCAGAAAAATACCAAAAGTTCACCCTAAGATATATTTGATATTCTGAATTCAAAAATGATATCTATTTTACAAAATTCAAAAAATATAAGTTTCATTAATTTATTTAATAATTAATTTTCGTTGTCAAAATAAATAGCGTGTTTTTATGAAACAATATATATCAAAAGATTGAAACTAGTTTAAGACCATTTTTTAAGTGAAATTAATTACATTAACCACCATTGGATTAAATGGTAAAAATATATTCTAATTTCACTTTAAAACCAATTAAAAATATAATCTAATCATATAAATAAATTAGATTAAAATGTGGTTTTGAATTAAAATACAACATTTTTCACTATTCATTAAAAAATGAACTTTATCGAAAAAATACCAAAAATTTACACAAAGTAAATTTTGATGTCTTGATTCTAAAGAAGAATTTTATTTTGTCCAAAAGAATGTATAAGTGTGACCAAAAATATATTTAAAGAGGGTTTTCCGTCAAAAGGCGACAAGTCGACATTTTAGTGAAAATTAGTGTATCTATGCGTAAAATTGAATTCTTTTCTTATTTTAAGCCTTTATATTTTATTGGATAAATGTAAAAACATTTAACAAATATATATATTCATATTTTAGTTATTTCTATTCATTCCCGCCAATACAATGGCTACCCAGTAACTACCATTTAAAACAATATTATTATATTACTAGTGTGCCACGCTAGATTTCAAAGAAACTCGTTGTTGCGTATCGGGTACGCTATCGAACATAGCAACCCCTTTAAAGTAAAATTAATATTTAATTCTAAAATATTAATAAATATGAAAATTTATTATTCTTTATTTACCTAGGATGTTACATCCTTCCCCCCTTTTGGGAATTGCGTCCTCGCAGTTTTATTCACTTATCAAAATAAGTGGGGGTATTTATCCCTCATAGAATTTTTAGATTCCCACGTTGCCTCTTCAACCATATGGTTTTTACACAAAAAATTTACCTAGTGAATTACCTTATTCCACAACACTTTCTCTCTATGATCAAGAATCTGAACTGGTTGTTCTTCATAAGAGAGATTCTCTTCCAACTGAACTACCTCTGGGCTCAAAACATGAGATGGATCTGGCATATACTTTCTCAACATCGAAACACGAAAAACATTATGTACCTCAGATTAAATCGGAGGTAAAGCCACTCGGTAAGCAACTAATCCAACACTCTCCAGAATTTCATATGGCCCAATGAACCTTGGGCTCATCTTTCCTTTCTTACCAAAACGCATCGCACTTTTCCATGGTGAAACTTTGAGAAAAACATGATCACCTACCTCGAAAGATAGATCCTTCCTCTGGATATCCGCATAACTTTTCTGCCTGCTCTGAGCTGTTCTCATGAGTTTTTGAATAAACTGAACTTTTTCTTCCATATCTTCTACCAATTATGGTCCCATCAACTTTCTTTCACCCACTTCATCCCAAAAAGCTGGAGTTCGACACCGCTTCCCATATAATGCTTCAAACGGATCCATCTGTATACTCGAATGAAAACTGTTATTATATAAAAATTCAACCAAAGATAGATGTTGGTCCCAACTTCCTAGATAATCCATTGAGCAAGCACGTAGAATATCCTCTAAGTTCTGAATTGTTTGTTCTGACTGCCCATCTGATTGAGGATGAAAAGTTGTGCTAAAATTTAATTCAGTACCCAACAAGCCTTTCCAAACGTTAGAAGTGAACCTGGGATCATGATCAGATACAATAGAGAGGGGAACTCCATTCAACCTGACTATATCTTTAATATACAACTGAACAAGTTGATCTTGAGACCAAGTATCTTGAATAGGAAGGAAATGAGCAGATTTACTCAATCGATCAACTATAACCCATATTGAATTATTACCTCGAGATGTCATTGGTAATCCCACAACGAATTCCATGGATATATTTTCCCATTTCCACTCTGGCACCGGTAATGACTGTAGCATCCATTTCGGTAACAGTCGCTCTGCTTTAACCTGCTGAAAAGTCAAACACTTCACAGCAAGATCGGCAATATCTCTTTTCATTCCATCCACCAGTAATACTCCCGCAGATCTTTGTACATCTTAGTAAAGCCAGGATGAACTGGAAACGGGGAACTATGAGCCCCACATAACAACTCATTCTTCAACTGTGAATCAAAAGGCACACATAATCTCTTCCCAAACCTCAAAACACAATCATTGTAAATGTTAAATTTAGGCAACTTACCCTTATGAACCAGCTCTACCTTTTTCTGCAACCCTCTGTCTTTATTTTGCGCTTTCTTAATTCTGTCTGATAGAGATGATCTCACTGACACTTTAAACAAAGCAAAAGAACTTCCTGCACCAACAACTTCTATGCCAAAGTTCATCAAATCAATAACCAAAGGATTTCGTTCCAAACGTAGCATGGTTAATGAAGAATTACTTTTTTGACCCAAAGCATCATCCTCTTTATTTTCTTTTCCTGGATGGTAATGAATTGTAAAATCATAATCCTTGATTAATTCTATACATCTCCTCTATCTCATGTTCAATTCTTTCTAAGTGAATATATACTTTAAACTTTTTTGATCAGTATATATTTTACACTTTACTCCATAAAAATGATGCCTCCAAATTTTAAAGCAAAAGACAACAGAAGCTAATTCCAAATCATGTATAGGGTAATTTAACTCATGAGTTTTCAATTGACGTGATGCATAAGTAATTACCAGATCATTCTACATAAGGACACAACCAAGTCCCTTAAACGAAACATCACTTTAGATAAAAAACTCACCATTCCTGGAAGGAAGTTCCAAAACTGGAGCATTCACCAATCTTCATTTCAACTCCTGAAAACAATCATCACATTCTATATTCCAGATAAAATTTACACCCTTCCGAGTTAGCTTAGTCATTAGACTAGATAACTGTGAAACATTCTCAACAAGCCTTCGGCAGTAACCTTCCAAACCAAGAAAACAACGGATCTTAGTTACATTTGTGGGTCTTATCCATTCTTCAACAACTTTTGTTTTAGATGGATTCACAGTAGTGCCATTTTTTAGAAACAATGTGACCAAGGAAAGAAATTTGTGTAACCAAAACTCACACTTGCTGAATTTTCCATACAGTTTCCTTTCTTTAAAGGTTTGCAAGATAACCCTTAAATGACTTTCATGCTCCTCTTTACTTTTAGAAAACACCAAAATATCATCAATGAAAACAACCACAAACTTATCCAAGAAATCATAGAAAATTATATTCAAAAGGTCTATGAATACAGTAGGTTCATTGGTTAACCCAAAAGGCATAACTAAAAATTCATAATTGCCATATCGAGTATGAAACACAGTCTTCGAAATGCCTGATTCTTTTAATTTCAAATGATGGTACCTCGACCTCAAGTCAATCTTTGAAAAATAATGAGCTCCCTGGAGCTGATCAAACAAATCATCGATTTGAGGCAAAAGATACTTGTTCTTAACTGTGATGTTATTCAAGGCTCTATAATCAATGCAAAGTCACATTGAACCATATTTCTTTTTAACAAACAAGACAGGAGCACCCCATGGTGATGTGCTAGGTCGAATGAAACCTTTATCTAATAAATCCTATAATTGCTTCTTTAACTCGAAAAGATCAACTTGAGACATTCGATAAGGGGGTTTTGAAATTGGATTAGAATCAAGAACTAAGTCAACAGTAAATTCAACTTTCCGATCATGAATAATACCATGAAACTCATCAGTAAAAACATCAAGATACTCATTTACCACTGGAACATCATTAATCTGAATAGTTCCTTTATTTTCAACAATATGTGCAAGGTAAAATTCATTTCCATCTTTTACTAGTTTCTCAACTTCCTGATATGTTATCAAAATCAAGGGTTCGTTCTTGTACACAAACTGAAAATATTTCTGAAAATAAACCTCTTTAGTTCTACAGTCAATCTTAACATGATAAACAAAAATCCAATCCATGCCCAAAATAACCTCAAACTCTAATAGAGGCAAAACAATAAGGTTTTTAGGTAGATTCTTTCCGCACACAAGGATATGAAGGTTCTTATAATTTCTTTTTGTCCCAACGTTCCCTCTGGGTGTTTTTACCATATGTTCAGGATTAATATCTTGAGATGGAATTCCCAATTTACTAGAAAACTTCTCAGAAATGAAATAATTTGTAGACCCCGAATCAAACAACACATTGGCATAATCTGAACAAACAAACAGTGTACCTGATACTACTTCATTCGATGGCCCAACATCTGCTGAAGTAGTTGAAAAAGATTTCACCACCCCTTTCTGCTTGTAGTATGGCTGCTTTCCACCAGTTGATTTATTTGGTAGACACTCATATTCATAATGACCCATTTCATTACACTTAAAACATCTTACTACTGGATTTTTATTGCCTGCTTGATCATCTTCCTTATAGTTACGAGCAATATGACAAGACTTACCACACTGAAAGCACTTTCCAGACTTGGATAAACATTCTCCAGGATGCATTTTACCACACATATCACGGGATGGATATTTTGTTTTCTAACCTCCTTTCTTCTTTGATGAATTATTCCCCTTTTCCTACCAACTAGAACTCTTATTCTGTTGTTTTTCAAAGAACACCTGATCATTGGAAAACTCCATTTACACCTTTTTCGCATATCGAATAAGTTTTTCATAACTTTTGAACTCATGAAAATCTAAATCCCTTTGATACCTTGGCTTTAACCATGAGTAAAAACGGTTGATTTTACTATCAAGATCTCATATGAAATTTGGAGCATAACTTTCCAATCGAGTGAAAGTTTCCTCATAAGAAGCCACTGAGTCATCCTCCTACCTCAATTCTAGGAATTGTTTTTCCATCCTAAGACGAACCACCTTAGGAAAATATTTCTCAAGAAACATACCTTTAAATTTGTCCCAGTGAAGATCATAAATCTCATCACTATACTTGATATTTTTCATCATCGACCACCACTGATATGCTTCACCTTCAAAACGGTAAATAGAAAGACTAACCTTTTGATGTTCTGAACACCCTATGACATCAAAAATATACTCTAGTTCTTTAATCGACCCTTCTACTTTCATAGGGTCAGATGATCCTCTGAATGATGGGGGATATTGCCTCATGAAATGTTCCACCACTGACATGTTCCTCTGTGGTTGATATGGCTGATCTCGTGCATGGATACCAACACCATTTATAGGCTGATTCAATTGTGCCATCAATGCAACAAACTATTCAGTTCCAACTCTGACCATCTCAGGTTGGTGATTTGGAAGGTTGTCTTCTTCCTGATGTCGTCCCAACATAGCTGCCTTGTTTCCTCTGCGGAAAAGCATTATGAAAAAACATGTCTTAGATTAAGCGACATGGTAATCTTCGAATGCTATATCATTTCAATTTTACCATTAAAAAATATATTTTTGGATAATCATTTAATAAAATTCTAACTTCGAAAGTTATCTAAACCGACCATTGATACCAAATAAAAGGCCCCGACCTTAAACATTACTTAATATTGAATTAAATGAATAATTCATATTGAGGATATTTTCAGGTTTAGAGTTTTAGAGAATTAGATCATAACTATTACATCTCAAAAGATTACACAGTAGACACTTCTATAAAGTTTCCCTTTGTTTTTTTACAAAACATGAATTCTTAAAAAAAAAGATTCATTTCTAGTTCCATGTTTAAGAGAACATGAATTTTCCTTGATCCCATCCTTGACTCTATTCCAAATTATGTCCTGTGAAAAACATTCCAAAAAAAACTTGGGGTGAGCATAAAAAGCTCAGTAAGGGATACACAAAGAAGGAAAACTATTAGTTTCTCACAACATCAAGTAAACCATGAATACTTTATCCAAGTAACACTTTTCACCTTTAAGAAGTAGTAAATACTCTTTACTGAATAAAATATCATTAATTACCCTTTTTTAACCAAAATATTACCATAAAACCCATATAAATAAAACATAACATATAAAGGTAACTTGGGACATAAACATACTTAAATGGAATAACCATACGTCCAACTTCCACACATATCACTAAATGGAATAGCCATACAACTGACTTCCATACCCAATGCATTAGAGGTTATAACGTAACCATCCATCCTGGTATTCATGGCACCACCCGTCATATGGTATATCACGTAACCACCCATCAAATGTCCAAGTACCATTATAAAATCATAAGACATAAAACAAATATAATGGAATGAAAACACTTCCACATTTAGATCACAATATATCACTTAAATATATTGAAATAAAAAATCTATTATAAAAACCATTTTCAATAGCAAAATACAAAAAAGCTTATATGGTATTTATTTCATTTTAAGAACATTATATCTTGTATAGGAAGCCAAAGACCAAATAATACTCACGGCGGCGGAAAAGGACGTTGTCACCGCGTACGTTAAAATAAACATTCCTTTTTGTCATTTAGTAAAACGATTAGTAGAAAAATATTCCCTTTGAATGAAATGAAAAGTAAAAGTTTTTTTATACAGTGTATAAAAGAAAGTCTTGAATTAAAACAAATTATGCCTCAATGAATGGAGATTGAGACGAAGTCCCTTACCTCGTGTCCGACTTGACTTGATTTCTCTTTAATCTCCTGAATAATAAACTAAAGTTAATTTCTAATTGCGTAAGAACCTTTTTTGAGTTTATTATTCATTTTATATAACTTATTTCCATGTTATAAACATTATGTAACCTTTTAAGTTAATAAATTTCATTTTTTCGATATTTGGTACTTAAGTCAAAAATGGACTTCTTACAATTACATGTTGTTCTTGTGGTCAAAGGTTAATTATATCCAGAATGATATTCATGATTTTTATATCATATAAAACATATATATCCATCATATACATGTATTTATAATAGTATATAACATTTATAGGTTAGAAATGAAATGCACCGTTCATGGAGACGGTAAGCTGTACGTACGCATGAACGCTACTTTCATTTCTACTTTGTATTTAATGGAGTGAAATAATAATGATATAAAGGTATATTATAATTCCAGTATAATATCATATATAATATCATTAACTCCATCCTTTATATGTCCCATATATGGCATTACCGAATCAAATATCTTTGAGGGGGCGGTAGTCCGCACTTCCTAAAATGAAATTATCACGTTTGCCCATAAGGGAAACCATAAAGGTATGCCATAAATGAAAAATACAGAAGCATAAAGAAAACATAAACATAATATATATCATATATAAATATAGTTACATCTTAATGGCCACCATGAATGGTTTTAAATGAAGACTGAACAATCATCGTTTCGTGAGGCAGAAATTCGCCAACCACAGAAATAGTATGTTCTTTAACCATTAGACGAAGGTGTGTAAGTGTAAATCCAATCCTTCTCATAAAAACATCCTAGAATATTTTATATAATGGTTTTGTCACAAAATAAAGGAACAAAAATATTTTAGGGGGTTGGAGAAGTAAAATAAAAGAAAAGAACACAAGTGAAGACATTACCTTTAAATCGGGTAACTTTTCTTGGTTTGAAACAAAAGGGTATCTTAAAGAGCTTTCTGCCTAAGGAAAGGCTTATAGGATTAATAGAGGGATGTGGAGAGATAAAATGAGTAGATATTTTCCGATCCAATGGCTTTAGAGGGGTGGGTAAGGTGGTAGAGGTGGGGGCCTTTTATAAGAGGGAGGAAGGGCACTCTTAGAAAGTCAAGAAATGTTACTTTATTATATAATGAGTTTCGGATTTTAAAGGTCCCAAAAATATATATTTCTAGGATAAGGTTATAAGTGTTCTAAATACACCCATATAATAGGTTTTTGACAAGTGTAAATCTTATATTTTACATTATCTTTTCATTTTATTTAAATCTTTAATTAATGAGGTAATCACGACATCATCATGGTGTCATAAATAATTTAACTTATGTAATGTATAAAATTTATAAAAAATATCATGATGTAGGACATATTTTTAGCTATCTATTTAATATTTATAGTCAAAAATAGAACTTGAATAACCCCATTTAAGAATTGTTTTAGTAAAAAAATACATGTTTGTGACATTTTTTTTAACTTTAAATAAAAAGTTATTAATGTCATTTTCTTACTCAAGTGGCTCCATGGGGTCCCCATGTTGACCCATGGATTGTCTGGGTCGGCCATTACTCATCCAATAAGGGTAGGACATGTGTCAAGGTAATTTCATATTATTAAAATATTATTTTTACCTTAAATTACACTAATTACCTCTAATTGCGATTAATAAAACTTAAAAGTTACTATTCACCAAAAATAATTTCAATCCCATTGAACCACATTTTAAAACATAATGACAACCATGTATGTCAGATTTTTGAAATTCAATTCACAAAAGTGTTCAAGTTTCATTAAGAAGAAAAATTAGTTTTTTTTAACTACCTCTTAGTGGTTTCACTATTCATCAAAAATTGACGTTTTTCAGAAAAATACCAAAAGTTCATCCGAAGATATATTTGATATTCTGATTTAAAAAATGATGTCTATTTTAAAAAATTCAAAACATATTACTTTCATTAATTAATTTAATAATTAATTCATGTTGTCAATACAAATAGTGTGTTTTTATAAAACAATTTATATCAAAAGATTGACACTAGTTTAAGTCCATTTTCAAAGTGAAATTAATTCCAATGACCACCATTGGATTAAATGGTAAAAATATATTCTAATTTGACTTTAAAACCAACTAAAAAGATAATCTAATCATATAAATAAATTATATTAAAAGAGGTTTTGAATTAAAATACAACATTTTTCACTATTCATTAAAAAATGAATGATATTAGAAAAATACCAAAACTTTACACAAAGTAAATTTTGATGTCCCAATTATAAAGAAGAATTTTATTTGATCCAATAGAATTTATAAGATTGACCAAAACTAAATTTAATGAGGGTTCACCATTAAAAGGAGATAATTCGACCTTTTAGTGAATATTAGAGTATCTATGCCTAAAATTGAATTCTATTTTTATTTTAATCCTTTATCATTTATTGGATAAATGTAAAAACATTTAACAAATATATATAATCATATTTTAGTTATTTCTATTCATCCCGCCAATACAACATCTACGTGCTAACTACCGTTTAAAATAATAGTATTATATTACTAGTGTGCAATGTAAGATTTCAAAGAAACTCGTTGTTGCGTATCAGATACGCTATCGAACATAGAAACCCCTTTAAATTAAAATTGACATCTAATTTGAAAATAATAATAAATATAAAAATGTATTATTTTCTATTTACCTGGGATGTTACACAATGTGTGAACATAAAATAAGGATACAATCTCCAAACCACTAAACAAGGTTCAATAGGCATGAATGAAGGTGCAATGATAAAATTTACTTAAAATGAATCATCTAAAAAGATTGTATGGAATAAAGACATAACTCGGAAGCATAAAAAATAAAAGGACAAAAACGAAGTGACCACCTACCTCAAGGCCGTAAATGACCCCTCCCTCGATATCGGCCTAAAATTTGGAGTAGGTTGGAATATAACTAATAAATGTTCTAATGAACTGAAAATAGGCCAAGCAATCATGCACCTAAGTAGCACAATAGATATGAATGAAAACACATATAGAAGGTAAGATATTGTGAGAGATTGCTGAGATGTATCCAATTCTTCTGATAGATCCATAAATGGATATCAAATGTGGATGTTAGGTTATAGACTAACATGGAGGGGAAGTGGAAAACTAGAAGAAGGGGAACCTATTTCATCTAATATAGTAATAAAAGAGAAAAGATAAATAAATTTTTTATATTAAATAAGCGGTAAAATGTCATTTAACCTCAAAATACCTAGGCACATGGTTTAGCCAATCCATTGGAAAAATTGTCATCAAGACAACGCAAACATATTTACACTGCATGATTGTGGAACTAAGTTTTCCAAACCCTGGACAAACTATGAAAACCCCCTCTATCAAATATTGTAGGTGGTTTTCATGGATGTAGGCCAGGAGTTTCAGGGTTTCTAACAAACAGTGCGGCTCCTAGTGCACCTCTTTTTTTCCTTGAATGGTTAAATCTAACTACATGACCTAGGCCACAGAGTTTACTTTAACCATGTGGAATAGTTATTTTTCCCATTTTCTAGAACATTGGGATCCAAACAATCTTGAGATTCTCCTAGCACATTCATTAGGCTATAGCGCACATTAACCAAGATTAAACCAAATGATCAAATTCAAAATCAAACAATCCATACTTTCTTGAATAGATGTGTCATTATAAATTTAATAATTAAAAAAGTATAGTAATATCATCAATATAATATAAATGTATGAAGTCCATCATTATATCCATCCTTTAAATGTTATTATGAAAAAAATCTACATCGATTTTCAAAGTGGTAGTCTGTCATACAAATAATCTATGGTTTCATTTTTCATTTAATAGAAGTGGATATGGATCTAGTTTTTCACATTAACAAAATAAAAATTGAATATAACACCTAATGGTGTTGTTATATTGGAATTGTTAGGACAAAATTTAAGGTAGAAAATAAGAAATATATAGAAGAACATTAGTGAAGCTAATTACATTATCTTAGAAGCACATCCATTGGATCTTTTATTAAGGACCCTTGGGTTTGTATTTTGGGAGAAAATTTATATATAGAACATGGATAACAATTATTTATTACGATTATTTTATGTTATGAAAAAATTAGATGGATTTAGAGTTGTGAATAATCAATGGTTGTTGGTGACCTTTTATAAGTGGGGGAAAGGAACCCAAATTCAAATCTACTTAAAAATTTACCAAAATAATTCTAAATATTATATTTATTCCAATGAAAAAAATAATAATAATTAGAATAGAGTATAAATTTGTAAGTTTAAGATTGAAATAAAGAAATATAATAGTAATTTTACATTCGGTATAGTTATTTAATCCCATATCATCTTAAATTAACCATTGGTAAACACTTTTTTACCTTAATTGTGTTTATTAATTTTTATTGTTTTCACTATTAATTATGGTTAAAAAATTGACCATATTAGATAATAAAAACATAAATGATTCTAAATATGGAATATATTCTTACAAATTAAATTCATATAACATGAAAATTTTAATTTAAAATTAATCATTTGGACTCAATGAAAAAATGGGTTTTCAATGGGAAAAATGTTCTAAATAAAACAATGTTTTTGCATCAAAGTAAAAAATGAAAAAAGTTCATTTGTATTAAATTAGATTAATTTTTATATAATAGAGTTATTTTTACTTTTAAACCCCTTTTAAAAGAAAAATTTACATTTCAATTTCGATAAATTAAAATTTCTTTTACAATAAAAACCATTATTTGTTACTATTTATCAAAAAATTTAAATTTTCAGATAATTATGAATATTTCACACCACGTAAATGTTTATATTATCATTTCAAAGATTAATTTTATTTTCTCTGAGAAATTTCCAACCAGATGAAAAATTAAATTTAATACCAAACCAATAGATACGCTGAAAAAACGGTTTTTAGAATTGTATTTTCCAACCACATAATGATTTTATATTAATATTATATATAATAACAACAATAATATAAATATAAATTAAAAATTAATAAAATAAAATATATAAATTATATTTAAAACATTCATCATTAGTGATTAATTTAATTAATTAAAATGGAAAACCATTATTCAATCTAAAATAGTTGTTAGAAAAACCCCTTTTTTAATCCAAAAAATAAACATATACTAAAACCCAATATAAATTTTATTCCTAATAAATTAATCGAATTAAATACAATTGAAGAATAAATATGTCACTTGAATATGTAATTTGTAATTTAAATTACTTAATTTATTGAAATGAAATTATTGTTTTACTAAAATCGGTATTTTTTCATTATTCACTGAAAAGTCAATGTTTTCCAAAAAATACCAAAAAATTTCCAGAATTATATTACAAAATGATGATTTCAAATATTAATTTCATTATATAAATTTAATTTTTCTTAAATTTCTATAAATAAATTATAAGAAAAAATTAAATAACTTATTTCAAGAAAATATATATTTGATGAATATAATTACATTACAGTAAATTGAATGGTCTTTTAACAAGAAATTATAAATTAATTTATATTGAGTTAGAAATTTATATGTATAATTCATAAATTAGTTAATAATATTCATAAGTATCTATTTCATGGATGTGTTATAACATTCATATTGAAAATAATATAATTTTATGGATCACTAAACCTCAGTGTTGCATATTTTTTACACTATCCAAGAAACACATTATTGCATGTAAAACAATCTATACATGTTGTTTTATGTAATGAAATATATTAAAAAATTTAACTTAATGTATCAAATATTTTATAAAATCCCTGGATGTTAAATTCCACCCCTCTTAAAATTAATTTCTACCTTTAAATTTGTCTCAGTCATAAAAGGTTTAAAATTTGAAAATTCTTTCATGGAAACACACATTTTAAAAATGGTTAACAAAGAAACCGATTGAAAATTTGAATGGGATGTAATTAATTAATCTATAATGACATAGACTACATTTACGAAGAGTAAAAAATTAGTGGTATGTGAATATTTATACATGTAATGAAATTGAAATGTCCAAATAATGATGGAGAGTGATAAAGATCAATGATCACAAGAATGTAAATTATAATGTGAAAATCTACATCCAAAAAAAGATAAATGAAATTTTTGTGAAAAATATCATTGATATCATTAAAAATTATGGTAAAAGAATAAAATTTAATTTTAATATCATTTTCCTAAATTTGATTAATTTTCATGAGAATATACACAGACATGATTTCATTCCATCTCATAATAAAAATAACAACCATTGGTTATTACTCGATCAATTTCCACTTCATCTATTACTCCATTAAATAAAGATGAATTTTTTATTCATAAAGTACTAACAAATAAAAATATTCATAATATAATGACATATCATTCCTTCTATCTATTGTTACCATCATATTAAAATTTTTAGTATATGTCATCTAATATTCATAAATCATCATATGTTGATGTAATAAAATAATCCCTAAAATCAATTACAAAGTTAAAATTATATATTTAATAAATTGATATACTTATAAACCTCCCAAAATAATAAAATCTAGAACATTTAAAATAAAGTAACTAAATTATCATAATAAACATATCATTATTCCTCCAAACAATTCAAAGTAGCATTTAATCTAAAATAAAAAACATGTGGGAACCATTTCATATATTCTTTTGAAGAAAAGAAATAACCATAATTAAAATATAAATTATTATAAACATAAAATTTCCTTATTTATAAAGCTAATTATATGGTATTGTATATTTTATTTAAATAAAAAAAGTGATAAAAACTTTTTCAAGGATAACATAAACAACATTTCTAATGAATCATTAATCAGTTACCAGAAAATCAGTACTATCCAATTTACATTATCTATATAAATAATAAATTTATCCTAACTTCATTTTATCTTTATCCAGAACATTTAATGGTTATATCCAAGATGATTTTTTTCTGAATAATCACATTTATATGGTTAAGTGATAACTAGTAAAACCTTATTGTAGCCAACCAAATACTACTTGAAACCCAATTAATATTTCATAATTCAAAACTCCAACTATGAGAATCACACTGAACAAAATTTAAAAACATAAAAAACTATTCAGTTTAAACACCTTAATTTTTTTGGGAACATCTTCATCGATCACCGCAATGAGAAATTTTATCCATTATAAAGAAGTCACACTATCGAAGAAAACCAGAGACTCCACCATGAATTGGATGTAGGCCAAGATCTATTTTGAATCCATCATAAATATAAAGAAAACCATAATATCAAAACATAAATTTATTTTCTGAGAATAAAATCCTTAACGGAAAATAGAACCAACTAAGAAAACATAGGCTGAAGAAGATTGTACCACTTCAACTCTTACCCCATCATTCCCCAACCATCCTGCTGAAACCTATACACCTAAATGATATGGGGTCATATATGTTGGACCCGGATAGAAGATAAGGGGTGGGAACAAGGGGAAAAAGAATATCTAGAGATCTGGAACACCCTCACATAATAATTTTATTCAATAAAAAACCTAACAAACCTGTATCATGGATGATAGTAGCCCACCATAATATTGGAATTCATAGAATGACAATAATCCAAACAAGAAACCCTCCAAGAATCTATCATAATGGACCACCATAACTAGAAAAAATAAAATGAATAATACACCCACATCAAAATCATCATTGGTTATGAACAACATGTGAAACTGGATATATTATAATCTCCACTAGCAGAAGCCTTGGTTACCAAACCTACACTTTTGAGACATGCCCTTGAGACCAAATTCATCTAACAACACAATCCCAAAATAGCCACAAGAACCTTCATTATAGACCTATATGTAATTTAGTATAACAAGATATGAAGACAGAGAAGAAGTGGGTAAAAGGTCCAATAGGAAGATCCACCAAGCATCGAATAATAATTAATCCCAAACCACCAATTCTTCTTTGAGGAAAACCATAGCGGGGTTTTTAATAATGGTTCATGAAATAAGAGAATGGAAGAAATAGTAAGGTAACCTAACAAGACAATGATGATATAAGAAACATAGAATAAAATATAAAGAAAATATGAAATTAAATATATGAAAAAACCAAAAATGAAAGGAATCATTTTTGAAGATAAGGTCAAACTGGAGATCCCACCGTCATGACATTATATGTATGGAGCACTAGGGGGAATGAAAATAGACACCATGGGAAGTGAGTAAGAGGGATAGAGATGGGAGAAAACCATAAAATCATATAGGTATAAATATCCACTGAGGCTAGTGAAAAATGAAACCATAGATATTGGGAGAGGAGTGGAATAAGTGACAGATTGATGTGGGAGTGAAACCCACTAAGAGGGGGGGAGAGAAGAAAAATAAATTGATGAGATGAGACCATCACTACAGGAGTACAATACATGAAGCCCTAGAAGGTTGGGGACTTTTAGAGCATTGTGGAATAGGGGAATGTGGGGCCATCTCCATAATTAAAACATTTAATGGTTATTTTTTCCAAAATAATATATATTCTCCATTAATATCACCATTCCGTCAAAAAAAAATTAAGTTCATCAGAACCATGTAATATATTTTTTAAAATTTTTAATGAAAATAATACACTAAATAATCGTTATATATTTCATAATTATTTAATTCCAATATATAAAAGTTTCCCTCATTCTACTTAATTATTAAATCATTAAAAATTATTTATCATCTTATTTATTAATACATAGTTTCATTTTTCATTCAAAGTTTCTTCATTGTTAGAAAAAAACCATTACCTTTATAACCTTGTTGATTCTCTTATAAAATTTCTTATTAGGACAGCAATTGTTTTAAATCCCATAATTTCTACATTTAAAACATTAAGAAATATATTTGACCATAGGGAAACTATTATTGTCATCCATTTCGTTAACCGATCTTTCTATTTTACCTCATAAATTACTTTGTTTTTTCCCTTATTTTACACATTGAAAACATATTCCAATTCCTTCGAGAGAATCACTTGTGTTCTCCTTAACACATTATATATATATATATGAATCATAATACTTATTCCTCTATGGTCACCACCACCAAAACATTCAAAAGACTATATCATTCTCTTCACTATTGAGTGTAAGATTTCATTAAATTATAAGTTATTAATCAAATTTCATGATAAATTATTAGATATAATCATAATATAATTTACTATAGTCATCAAAACATTTGGTTTATCATAAAAAATTCTTCTATAAAAATGAAAATTAATATAATTCAATCTGGTTCCCACAATTTAATATAACCAAAACACATAGTGTAAGAAACAATAATCAAATAGGGGAACCACATAATCATTAAAATTACATATCAGATGTCTAGATCATGACAAATTGTTTTTTATTATTTGAAAACATAGGTTTATATATGTTTATACATAGTTATCATCTATTTAAATCCCTTATGATGGTTCATAAATAGTTTTTTAATTTCCATGAAATATGCCCCTAGATTGTTAAACCAGGTGTGTAGAAAGCCCCATTATCATGCACTAGGTGGCGATCAAGTCCAGAACAATGAACCCTTTTTAGAGTTATTATCCATAGTTACCTCTATTCCAGATCCACATCAACTTGTAGGATCGCGATAGGAATGTAATTTCATAGATTTCACTTTCTCTATCATTTAAAAAATTCTAGGACATTTTCCTATACTTCAAATCATCCTTATATTAATCCTTTGAAATTTATTTATGGATGTCACTATTGTTTTTTTCATCCTAGTTCCCAAATTTTACCTAAACCTATACAATGATACAAACTATAGTGTCCCAGGAGTTTCAAATATTGATATTACAAATTTTCAGCTGAATATTCATAAAATTATACAGACACAAGCCTAAAGATTATAATGGTCTAGTGTCTTTGGAGACTATGTATAAAGTCATATAACTTAGAGAAATATCATCAATGTTTCCCAAAAATATCTTCCCATTTAGAACCCTTTATAAATATATAGTATTTGAAATCATTATCCATAATTGGGGTAAAATAAACATAACAAATGGTGATCTCAGATTCTCATTATGTGTTAACAAGGGAAAATAAATAAACATAACATAATCATAAAGGCCTAAGAACTGGAGAATAATATATGAAAACCATACACAACATATGAATAATAAAAATCATGAGTTATGGAATAATGATTTCAAGTTCATATGACATGAATCATAACTAAATCAATGAACATGAACTATGAGATCATAATTTTTTCATTAATTCAATGAATTTTTGTATACACAAATGCATACAAATCATTTGCATAATAGAAAATAATTAATACCAAGGTTATCATTGACGACTAGGTTCACTCCCAAAACCCAACCTTTTATTACATTACTATTACATTATTTTAAGATAAACTACATAATAATATTACAAATATATGATCCAAAGGTTTAGTGTCTTGGGAAAACTAGGACCATACATAGTAATTACATCATCCAGCATAAACATTTATTCAATTTCTTCTTCTCTAGCTTCTTATTGGCACCTGAACTCTCTTTAGTACGTGTAGCCACCTAAGGATATACATCAAAAGGGGTGAGCTAAAATCCTAGTAATAGGAGATACAAGAACAATATAACATGGGTTGAGCATAATCATATATTGGTAAAAGGATCATGAACATGAGAGAAAGCATAAATACAATACTTGAAATGTTTCAATTCATAAAAAATGAAACATCATGTCTTGGTGGTTAAATACCACACATACTTGTGAAAAAATCATGCATATTGTCTACTTAATTTAACATTTACTCATGAGATACATCACTTTACACAATTCATTGGAGCAGAGTATAATTCTAGGTGCACCCGTCACATTCAAACATTCATATTGTGCTATATAATTCTGGGCGCACCCATAACATAATAATATTATCATTATCATGAATGCCACATAGAACATAAATCAATGATGAACGTAAATAACTCATGTAAATTAATGGGTTTCATCTCATAATAACACATTCATAAACTTTGGGTTCCCAAAACAAAGAGGGAATAACACACTTGATACAAGAACCATCAACCATGAATGAGAAGTAAAAGGTGAGTTCTTAGAAGAAGAGTTATTTTGGAAAACATAATGTTTGACATAAACAACAGTGGTGAACATTTATATCACAAAAAAGGAAATAAAATAATGAAAAAATTATTTTTAAGGAGTTACCATATCAAAAATGGAGTGAAAGAGGGAGAACCTGAAGAATGAAAATTGGGTTTGAGATTTTCCTCTTACCTTATATCTGAACGCTTCCTTATCTTTAATGTGTTGTATAATCACATTATATTTATTAATTAAAAATTACAGAACCTTTTATACATGAATAGGGGTAATTTTTGTTTCATTATTTTATTTTATGTGCCTTTTGATAAGTTATAGATTTTAAAAACTTTGTTCGAAAATGTTCGTTTTTATGGTTTTTCTTGAGTGGTTCACTTGTATTCATAAATTGAAGTCCAGGTAGAAGATGGGTAAACATACAGAACTGATATTACATGTTATTAATGAAATTGAAGAATTTATAATGATCTTATAATGAGTTATGTTATATACCATGTCGATAAATCATTAGATAAAATTAAATGATGATTGTTTGGGTTAATTTGGGCGATTTTTCGATCACAACAAACTTGTATTAATTTATCACTTAGTAATATGTATATAAGTCAGTTCAAAAACATTAAATAGGACATAATAAATATAACATATTCTATTTCAACCATAAAAATGGTTTCATGACCAGATCTAGATGTATAAATAGAAGAAGTAAACATGTCATTCTTGAAGGTGATAAATTAATACCTCACGAACAACGTTCACTTTAACAAAATAAAAGGAAGAGGGAAATGGGTTGGATGATATAATATCCCATTAGTATCAAAAAATTCCAGTATATTCATGATACTGGAGTTACCATACCATTTGGACAAATATAGGAGGGGAGAGAATAAAAAAACTTGAAATTGAAAGGGAATTAAAGGAGAAGAGGGAGAGAAATTACCTCTTGAATCCTCCTCTTGAGATCCTTCTTAAGGGGCATAAGCTTGGTCTTTTGATGATACCATAAAATCTCAGACGTGGGGGAGGGGATAAGGAATATTTTTAGGTGGAGTTTATACAAGTCTTCATGCTTGAGAGGTGTGAGTAAATGAGGGTGTAAATGGTGGTATTTATAGTTGAGGGAGTGGGGTTTCCTTAATATAAAATTCATTAATTTATTATTTCTCCACAAGACAAGGAATAGTGAGTCTACCATGACCAATAATAGTAATTTTATAATTTCATCCCGTACCAAGTGGGCTTACATCAGCAGAACATCACACATGACCCCATAATTAGCTTATTTTTCTTATTTTTGTAAATTACGGTATTTCACTATTTATAAAAAATTCACGTATCTCAGAAAAATCCCAAAACTTTCCCCAACCATTTTTTGACGTGTGGAATCTGAAAATGAAGTCCATTTTTCAAAAATACTTTTATTTGTATTATTAATTTAATATTTAATTAAAATCATGGTTTATTACTAAAAAACAGTTTTAAAACATTCATTTACTTATTCTAAAATATACGTACATCATACATTCACATGAATATTATATTTATACTATCAGAGGTAAGGTTACTCTTCATTATGGTATATCACTATTAATAAGGATATATTACTATACAAAAGGGTAGGTTACTATTCACTAAAAATTATTTTTGTTTTATTAGACTCAAAAAATCATCTTGAACACAACCGTGTGTGTCAAATTCTCAAAATTCCCAATACAAAAGTGAAAAACTTATGTTTAAAGCTCACTTTACACGAAGTAGTTCATTATGTTGTGTTTTCATGTGATTTTATGACATAATTATAAGAAGGTAATTTCCATCGAAAAACATTGGGTGGTTACACAATACCATTATAGTAGTCTATGATTACTCCCAATACCATAATAGCAAAAAAATTCCTTTACTAAAATGAATTCACTCATCATTCTAGTTATCATGTGATAATAATCATTACCCAATGCATTGGATTGAGATATAAGTCCCACCCATACCATAATGAAAATCTTACATATGTGTGCAATGAGATCATAATATATTCCTCATATCATCACTCATGAAATGAAATCTGTTTCCTAAACATATCCATACCGCGTAACATGTGGAAAAGAGAAAACATTAATAATTATTATTATTTTCATTTTATAATAGTATAACAAGTGAAAGGATGAAGGTTCAATAAATATCTTATCAAGTAATAACTTGTGGATGAGAAAAGAGTTTCCTAAACATCTTTCCATGATAAATATAAACAACATAAAGAAATCATAAGAATAGTATCATTGGATTGTGTTCCCAGTAAAGTATATGGAAAATCAAAGTATGTCATCTTAGATAGAAAATAATTTTGAAATACAACATGGAAAATTTCTTAAGGGAAATTTTTTTTAATCTATATTCAAAACTAAAATTACATAAAACATTATAGAAATCATGTTCACTAAAAATATGCATGATAATAAATATTTTATTTTTCAAAAATCATTTAAAATATTTCTTTCAGAAAGTATCTTTTCATCTTTTATAAATAATTTATAAAAGATAAAAAACAATTAGAAATATATTATTTGAAAATAACCTTGAAAAATTATAATGAAATATTTAAAAATTGAATAATTGTCTTGAATTTAGTAAATTCTATTTATACAAAACAGATTAAAACAATTATTCCTTTCACATTTTTAGAAAAAGGAAAACATACATTTTTTGGAAAATAACAACAATATTCGTTACATATTTTATGTAAAGTTATAAATGTGTGAAGATTTATTTAATAAATATTTTGAAAATGATAAAAAAAAATTTAAAATCATTTCTAGAATACATGGTTTTATAAGAAAACGGTTTTTCTACTAATGAGATAAATAATAAATATTATTCTTAAAACATTATTTGAACTATTAAGTATATAGATAGAAGAAAATTTAAGAGAAAGATGTATTATAAATATATAACTATATTATAAAAGTATTTACAAGTTTATTTACATATAGAACATAATATTCCATTATTGTAATCATAATCATAAAAACAATCTTGATAAATGATAAGATTGTAACTGAAAACACTTACCACTTTGGTGACATTGAATCGTAATCCCCAATAAATAATAACATTAAATGAAACATATAATATCATGAGATTAATTATATTCATGATATAAAATTTCAATATATTTCTATATAAACCACACAGAAGAAGATATGTGTATAACCTAACTTATGTATTAAACAAGGCAATTTGATATAAAAAATCCTTACTACTTTTGAAACTTTAGAACCGTAAACCCCTTGAAAGTGAGATCATGTAATGGATATGAAAATCACAAAAAAATTATGGATATAAATAATATAATAAATTCATGGGCTATATACACACTACATTAAAGAAACACATGGTGAATATTTTAGGTGTCGCATAGAAACATAAAAGTGAGATACAAATCTCATACCTTAAGTCTCAACATCATTCATAAAGGTTCAAACCACCTGTATAAAATATATAATGTTAGTATAAATATATTATAGAAAAATAACCATCTATATCATATCATATATTATATACATAAAATTTCATATTACCCATTTATTAATAATTTCATGTTAAAATCACAGTTTGGGCCATAACTGCGTTGTTTTTTGGATGCATGTTTTGATATTTCTATTTTCAGTTTAGCATATTTGATCATGGTTCCATAATCTCCAAATTTTTTAACATTATTTAAATATAACTTAAGTTTATGATATATTTATTTAGTGTAATCCAAAAAAAAATTAGGATGAAAGTGAAATACACCGTTCATAGAGACGGTTGGTCAAAAATACACATTAATGTTGTTTCCATTTTCTATATGTATTGAATGAAAAAAGTAATATAATATATTAAAATTTATGAATAATTATTATTTCATATATATTATTTATATTAATTAAACTTATTCTTACAACCTATCATCTAAGAATTAAGAGAAAGATGAATCATATCGCTTAATGAGGAGTCAGTCCACCGTATACAGGACTGATGTTATCGTATCCCCTAAGAAATGGAATGTAATGTGTTATCTTTGATAAAATAATTACTAAAATATATTTACTTTGTTAAATATAATATATATATATGTCTGTGTGTGTGTGTGTGTTTTTGTGTGTTTGCAAAATAAATCATTATATCCATCTTTTAAATGTGGTGATGGAAAATAAACTACATTCATCCATGAGGCAGTAGTCTATCGTACAAACAATCGATAGTTTCATTTTCCATTTTATGGAAGTAGATATGGATAAAAGATATTAAATTAACATTATAAAATATCAATATATATTATAAAATAGAATTTTTAAATCTTTAGTTTTATTGATTAATTGATTTTGTAAAAAGAATAATGTAAAATAAGGTTCTTAGTGAAGCAAACTGTGTTCACCTAGAAGCACCTCCCTTGGATCTCTTATTAAGGACCTTAGTGATGGTATTTTGGAAGGACCTGATGTTCTAGAACATGGAAAATAATTTTTATATTGAGATTTATTTATGTTTTAACTAAAAGATGTGGCTTGAGAGGTTTGAATAAGTGAAAGGAGGTGGTGGCCTTTTATAAGTGGGGGAGAAGAACCCACATGAATCCGAATAAGAAATTTACCAAAATAATCCAAAATAATAAATTCATTCCCATGAATAATGATCTCAAATAACTATATATCTAATCTTGGGAAGTATAATATTGAAATATATACCTACAATAGGTATTGTAAAAATGTTTTAGTAATTTTAACCCATTTCATCTTAGTTCAACCCTTGATAAATCCATTTTTTAATTTAATAATGGTAATAAATTTTTATTATTTTCATTACTCATTATGGTATGAAATTAAGCTGAAATAAATTTATATTATATTATATGATAATTACAAATATTTAATCTATTTTTTTAAATTAAATTTATTTTTTCAAAATATTAATTTAAAATTAATCCTACAGACATGATGAGGATGAAGGTTCTTGAAGAGAAAAATATTCAAGAGTTTACCACATCTTTATTTAAAAATTCAATATAAATAGTTTTAAAACAAACTAAATTGGTTTAATTAATATATATATATATATGATGTAATTATGTTTTAAATTTCATTTTAAAACCAAATTTAACCTTATAATTTCATTAAATGAGAATGTTGTTTTCAATAAAAAGAAGTATATTTTTTTAATTATAAAAAAATCATTTTGGAAAATTCAAAAAAATTAAATCTATGATATTTTTTAATTTATTATTTAAAAAAATTACTTTATTTTTTAACAGTTATTTTCTGAAATAATAAAAAATATATTAAAAAAAACTCCTAGATGCGAGGAAAAATACGCTTTTCAATAAGCCTATTTTTCAATTACAACAGGATTTTATATTAATTATATGTCTAATAAATTTAATTTTATGAGATTATATTTAAATTTCTATATTTATATCATATATTTAATTAAAAAATTTCCCCCTTTGGTTTATTTTATTTTATTAAAATGGAGAAAAATTATTCATATTAAATAATTATTGAAAAAATTCACTTTTTAAAACACAAAAATAAACATTTATTAAAATCAAATATTAAGTTCATTAAAAATATTATTAGTTGACTAAATACAAATAAATAATAAATAAGTTACTTCAAAACATAATTCAGAATATAAATTAGATTACTTAATGAATTTAAATTATAGTTTCACTAAAATCCAAATTTCCACTATTCATTGAAAAATAAATATATTCCAAAAAAATCCAAAAAAAATCAGAATATGTTAATTTCGATTTTTTATTTCAATAATAAAGTCAATTTTAAAAAATAGAATTTATATAATCTCTATAAATTAATAATAATATTTAACAAAATGAAAACCATTTTAAAAGAAAACATATTTCTGATGAATATAATTACTTTACAAAACAATTGATTGATTATTTACCATGAATTTTAAAAAAAATTATTCAGTTGGAAATTTATATATATATTTCATGAATTAGTTAATAATACTCATACCTACCTTTTTAATTAATATGTTATAAAAACAATACATAAAATAATATTACATAATTTTTCACTAAAGCTCGGTGTTGCGTGTTACTGATGCTATCAAGGAAACTCATTATTGTATTTAATGAAAACTAAACATGGTGTTGATTATAATCGAATATATCAAAAAATATAAATTAACATAAAATGGAATATTTTATAAAATATCATGATGTTATATTCTACTACCCATAAAAGGATTTCCTCCATAGAAACTCATCTTAGTCATCAATATTTGAATATTCATTTAGAGAAACCCACATTGTAAGGAGTGTTAATAAAAAATGATCTTATAAATTTGAATGGGATCTATGAAAGTAAACTGGAATAATGAATAAAAGGTTTCAATATAGAATAAAATATGTGGGATGCTAATATTTGGACATGTAAGGAATACTTATTTTACAAATAACAATAGAAAGTGACAGAGATTATTGATCACAAGAAAGTGAATGATCATGTGAAAATCAAAAACAAAAAAAAACATAAACCAAATAGGTGTTAAAAGGTCATCAATATCATCAGATATGATGTTAATATGATGAACTTTTATTTCACGATCCGTTTCCTCAAGTTGAATAATTTTTTTAGAATCTAAACCTAATTGATTTCATTCCATTATATAAGCACAATCTTTTCCTTTGGTTATTCTTCAGTCGATTTCTTGTGTATCTCATAGTCAAAAAAATTACCCGAATTTTTTATGCCTGAATCACTAATGGATCATATTGTAGCATCCATCCTAGGAACCCAAAAGGCATTGCATGATTATTTTTTGGTGCAAGACCTCTTGCATGCCTCCCCTTATACCAGAGGCGTTCTTCTTGATTCAAGGCCCTAGGGTGTTTCCATGGAGAAATTATTTCCTCTTGTTAAGATTATATCACAATGGTAATAATAATGATGAGAAACATAAAAAGTTATATATAAAAACCAATAAAATAAGAAAAATAAACCATCCAATATAACCAATATATATGATTAATCAAAATCGTATACAAAAGTTTGTCTATTCTAACATGATATACAATATTAAAATCATAAGGATACATGGGTACAAGAATATAGAACATATTTTATAAAAAACCAAATATATCAAAATTTTACTCTATTAGAATGAAGATATTATTCCAAGTCTTATTCTATTATAATCTTTTCTAGCACCAGAAATCAAACATCGAAAGATGGGAACTTCATTTTATTTATACCTGAATACATCTTGTCTTTTTGGGTACCATAGGCGGCCTGAATGTGGTGAGAGGTAAACTATGGAATCCATCAATAATTTTATATATAAAAATCTAGTATGTTCATATCAAATTTATAGATTTTAGGTATATAACAAACTAAAGGCAATAAGAAAAATACATCAAAATATGTTCCTCATGGTATACACAACAGACACAACCTTCTTCAGGGGTAATATGGATATCTATGATTCAATGTGAATCTAGAAATATATTTTGTTGGTGTTATACTTGGTCCTCATAAAAGAAATATCAATAATTGATCAAACCTACTAATTTTATTTATCTTGGAGGATGTGTCCCAGACATAAATACTATGAATTAATACATTTTAATAGAAGGAATCCCAGGAATTTAATAAAAGGACTCAAGTATCGCTTTAGGTACTCTGCAAATAACTACCATAGTAAGAGTCCATCTGTATGATCTAAACCATTTATAGTGTTGAATCAAGATCACTTGAAGGTTCCCTTTTTTCATTTTTTGTGTAATTTACATTGGGGTTTTACTTTTGGGTGTGTTTGTGTGTTAATTTGAGAAAATGGAAGAAATAGAGTAGTGAATGATTGATGAATGTTTTCCCTAACCATGCACTCCAACCCAGTAAACTATGTGACACTAGATATAGGATAATTAAATGGTTTAAAAATAGTTTTTTAAACTTTATTCCCTATTAATTGTAAATATTCACCCCTATAAAATAGGAAAATAGTTTAGGTTCTTTCTTGAGTTAACCATCCACCCTAACCAAAAAAATCATGTACAAGAATTAAATTAACTCGAAAGTTAGTTTAAAAAATTCTCGAAAACCCATTTTAATACCTAATCAACCCCACTCAACCCCAATGAATCTTTCACAATTTTTGAGAACCAAAGATTTATTCTAAGACTTCTAAACATCTATTCTTGGTTGTTTGTATCCTCATTTGAATATTGGATCCCCTCACGATAAGAGGGTCTCATTCCAGTTTCATTTCTATTAATCCTTCTTACTTATCTTTTATTTAAGTGATATTATTATTATCTATTTTGGTTAAATCTATACCTATTTTATGGGATCCAGATCTAGGATTGTAGGTCTAAATCTAGATTTAAGAGATCCTGAATTGTTCATTCATGGATTAGGTTATATATCTGGAAATCATTCTGTGATGTTTCTCCACTAAATTTTGGGGATTTCCATTGGGTGATTTTTCATTGAATAATCAAAGTAGGTGGGTTTTTATTCAAATCCCATGTTCTTGATTTCAGTTAGGGGTTTATGATTATAAAATTTATTAGATGTTTTTTGTAATTGAAATTCATAATTTAATTATATGATGTAGCAAACTAATTAATTGAGGAATTGGGGATTTTATTGAATAATTGGATTATGGAATTGTGAATATTTAACTGTGAACATGTTATTGGATGTTGACATTCTAAAATGATTAATTAGTTTTTCAATTAATTAATGAAATTTATCTGGTTAATTATTAGTTGAAATAATTAAAGGAAATTGATGTGAGTAATTACTTGTTGAATTAATTAATGTTCATGTATTAATTTATTAATTTATTAATTAATGGAATATTGTGAAGTTTAATTATGATAATAGGATTAATGCGAATCAGTATTGGTTATTGTGATAATGTGAAATCATGTGATATTGAGATTCAAGTGATGTAGGGATAAATTTTGTGGTAAATGTGTGTGGGACAGAGTCTGCATCTTCTGAATCCCGTAGTGGTAGATTGTGTGAGAAACATATGTGGGACATGGTCTACTCCCTTAGAATCCTGTCGAGATAATTTGTTTGATAAACATGTTGATACATGTTCTTTTGATTTTTAATCCCATAGTGATAAATTGTATGATAAAAATGTGTGGGATATCGACTGCTGCTTCTGAATTCCATTGTGATAAATTGTGTGATAAACATGTTTTAGACCTGATTTTTTGCTTCCATAGATCATAGTTATCAATTGTGTGATAAATTTGTGTTGTAAAAGGTCTATTTACTTTAATGTTTGTAGTGGAAAATTGTTTGATAAACAAGTGTGGGACATGGTACACTACTTCAAAATCACACTAGATTGTAGTCATGATGACCTCAACACAAATTGTTGGAATTGGACTATGGTTCCAATTAGTTGTATTATAAATTTAAATTAAATGGATAATGAATGCCAAATTTTTTAATGAATTGTGAATTTATTACGTGAAATAGTTCAAAACCTTGCATGGGCCAAAGTAGGGATTGAGGTTTGGGTGTCCTTAGGAACTCCGAGGTTTTTGTGGTTATATAGTGAATAATTGATAATGTGATAACTATTTAATTATGTATTGTTCTTATTTATGTATACAACTACATAAATCATTATTAACTATATATTATTTTATTCATCATTGGTGGTATCCTACTGAGTTATACTCACACCCTACCTTGGAACCCTGATTGGTACCTGAATAGTTTTCATAGTTTTAGGACATGTTATGGGAAATGGCTATATATTAGATGGATCATTTGGGATGAATCATGGGTGTGGAAACCAGACATGACCGAGACCCACTTGTTGGAGTCATATATTTCTTTAGTTTGGGTTTAATTTTAGAAACTTCACTCATACATTGGAATATTTGTTTTCTACTTTGGTTTTTATATTTTATTTCTTGTTTTGGCTATCTTGTGATAATGGTTCATTCAGGTTATGATTATATGTAATTTAGTTACTGTTTCTTATTTTATTCTAGTGCATTACTATAATAAAATTCCTTATAGTCTCCCCTTGATCAATATATCATACCATTTCTTCCAATTGGCATCCTCTAGCATACGGGGAGTTGCATCTGGATTCATTAGGCAGTCTAACTTGGGGCATCGGGGAGGGCCCCCCGAATTGGGACGTTACAATGTTGTCTGAAATATTAGATTAGATTTATTTTATTTTGTCTTTATATTTGGGAATATTATAAAGGATATTATAGAGAGTCGGTAATTAGACACAATCTCATTCAATTGAGATACAAACCAATGTATATGGAAAAACCCAAGTACTCGGTGTGGGATTGATTTTGCTAATGTGTGTTGTTACAATTGGATATTATTTCAACTTGGGTGACACACATGTTTTGTGGTGTGAGTATTGTTTCATAGATTTGTTGATATTTTATGAGTTGTAACTCATTTCCCAGTAAGAAATCAATGTTGAGAGTGAATGAATCATTCTAGGAACTTGGTATTATTTTTTTACAAATTTTATTTTAGGTATGCAAAAGAAACTGATTTATGTGTATGTTGTTGAGCTTTAACTACTTTTCCTTCTTGTGAAATTGAATTAAAAAGGGTTCCCAATATGAAATTGAAAATGGTAAAATAATTAAAATTTTGAAAATTTTGAATATATAGGTGTATATTGTAATGTGAATAATGAGAATGTGTTTACCCTTTTAACCAAGACATAAGTGTAGGATGGTTAATTGTAGTTATAACACCATGATTTTGATTGCGTTACATGGTTTTGGGAAATGACTAGTTTTGATTATTTGGGATTTTCCTATTATTTAAATTTGATAAAGTTGTGTTATGGGAACTGTGATGTGAGTTTGTAATTGTAGATATATTCCTCAATGATGATGCTTGTTGAGAGTATTACAAGATGATATAGATGGTGATGATCCACTGATAGTGGACCTTGATGCACTAATAATGCTAGTTCAGGAATTAGGGGAGTAGTTCTGAGAGAACATATCTTGTTCATTGCAATTCATGGAATGAGACCATGGATAGGTTGTGAAAATCACATCTAATCTGATGAGGGAGTTTCATTTGAATAACCCTTTGACATTTACAAGAGATGGTATACTAGAGGGAATTGAGTTCTTGATTGAGTCTATCATGACTACAATTGGCCACTTCATGACTCCTATTATGAAGGTAGTCATGCTAGATATACATATATATTACAATGTCATGTGGATAAATGGTTGGACATCCAAACTCAAGATGGATAGTTCGAAGCTATGGAATGGAAGAACATTCAATATATGTTCTTGGAGAACATTTATCCTGAGAAATTGAGACCAGAGAGAGCAGGTGAGTTTATGAGATTGACTTAAGGGAGCATGTATTTGATGTACTATGTTGGGTACTTTATATATTTTCAGTAATTTTTTACAACCTTGGCAGGGGATGAGGCTATTGTGGAAAAGCAGTTTCTGGAATAACTTTACTATGAAATTTTATCCTAGGATAATATCTTAATACTGAAGAAGTTTTCAGAGGTGGTGAATGAGTCTCTCATATCTGAGGTGAACCTAAAGATTAATATAGAGGTATATATGTGGTTTCTTATGCATATCTTGGAGGTACAAATTTTGATTTTAGGAAATTTCATTACAATAATTTCTCCCATAGTAGTGGAAATTAGAGTAGCCCAGGTGAAAAGTTGATTACAAAAAAACCTTACCAATGTGGTTTTCCAAAAGTGTGGTTAGTTGGGAAACATCTAGAAACAATATCCTCAAACACAAGTTGATTGCTGATGAAAATATTTATATAAAATATATATAGGTTATGTAAGAACTAAAAGAATATGGTGTTTGATAGAGGATCTATACAAAACTAGAGTGCAGGAAGGAGGTCATAAGAAAAATATCAGTACAGAAGATGGGGTTCTATTGTTTGAGGTGATAGAGGTAGTAGACATAATGATTTTTGGATAGAGAGACTATATCAGCAAAGTTACAAAACTCCAGGGATTCAGAATTTATCACACGGAAGAGATGAAATATAATTCCATTCCATTCAGTCGACACTTATGGATACCGAGGCTAGACCATTAATAGTGATATGTACTATTCATACAACTTCTACATTATCTAGCACCTTATTTTTTCGGGTGCCTCTCATTCCTTTTTATTTGTAAAAGTGGTTATTTTTTGACCCTAGAGGTGGAGTTTGAGAGTGAGGTTATAATGATAGATATGCAATTGGGAGTACATTATTGAGACTTTTTTTTGTGCAAGGTGTGTTCTATCGAGATCAAGAAATACTTTTTCTCTTGAATCTCTATCTTCTTGATATGTTGGGATTTGACCTAATTTTGGGTATGAAAATATAAGTTGTATACCGATACCACATTGATTGTTACCATATGAGAGTGACTTTTACATCTCCTAATGTTGACTGTTACATTCACTATGGAGAGTGGGATATCCAGCTAGGCTAATCAAGGCTAATTACATAACTATTAGGAGATATCATAGCCTAAGTTGCATGTCTATTATTGGATGATGGAGCTATAAAGAATAATTTTCCTTCCACTAATATTATATTGGTTCCATAATGTGTATCCTAAATACATCTTAGGGTCTCTACTTGAAAGAGATGCAGAATTATCTATTGATCTCATATTGGGGGTAAGATCCTGATTCAATCCCACCATACAAAATGAAAATGATATAGATTCAAGAGCTCAAGAATCAACTAGATGAGTTAGAGGATAAATTTATTTTCATTATAGTTGGCCAACATGGTTTCTCAAATGTATTCCTTAAAATAATTATTATTTTATTTTATTCTTATCTATTAATTATTGGATATTGAACTTGATGATTGTGATGAACCAGTATCCACATCTATGTTTTGATGTAATTTTTTACCATTTGAGTGGAGCTTGGGTATTTTCAAAGATTGAATTGATATAATGGAATCATGAACTAAGATTTATAACTAATGATATACCAAGGAATTCTTTAAGAAGATGGTATGGCCTTTTTTAATTCATCATAATTCTATTTGGGATAACAAATGTACCAGTTTTGTTTATAGCCTCGATGAAAATAATCTTCCTTCCAAACCTAGATCATTTTGTTGTAGTGTTTGTGGATGACAAGTTGTTATACATTTAGACTCATGATGATCATTCCAAACACCTTGACATCAGCTTGAGTACACTAAGATAGAATCAGTTATACACAAATCTATTAAGTTCAATTTTATTATTGATCAGGTACACATATTGGGTAACATAATGTCAGAAGGCGGTGTGTCTTTGGACCCATAAAAAGTATATGCAGTCATTTCTGGGGAGCATCCCATTAAAATTTTTGATATCTGTATATTTTTTTGTTTATCTAGATATTATCATAGGTTCATCTGGGATTTATTGCAATTGGCAGTGTTGCGTACGGGCTTGACAAAAAAAGGTGATGAATTATTATTGTTTGGAAGAATGTGAGAGTGCTTTCTAGGAATTAAATAAGAATTTGAAATCAGCGTCAATCATGATCCTAATTGATCAAGGTGAGGAGTATAAAGTGTATTTTGATGATTATAGGGTCAAACTAAAGGATGTGATGATACATAGAGATCAATTTGTGGCATATGTGTATCAGTAGTCGATGCCACATGAATAAAACTACCCTATGCGTGGCTTGGAGTTGGCAGCAGTGGGCTGTGATTTGATGTATTAGCTTAATAATATGTTTTTCCAAAATATTACTATGTAAACAAATCATAAGAGCTTGAAGTATATCTTTTTGTACTATGAATTTAATATAAAAAAAATATATGCATTGATTATATGAAGTTTTTGGATTCAAAACTAGCATATATGCCATGGAAAAGAAATAGTGTGGATGTCGTTTTAGGTAGGAAACCCCAGACTCAGGTATTTCATGAGTTTATTGATGAGTGGAAAATGTTGAATCGACTAGAAGAGATGCATGTGTTGATTCAGAAGAGTAAGGATAATATGACTCGCATATTAGTTTTAGCAGAGTCTGCACTTTTTAGCTAAGTTAGAGATAGGTAGTATGAGTATCTATAAATTCTAACCTTAAGGGAAATCATTGATGATTGGTAGTCCCCATCAGATTAGATAATATATAAGGATGAGATCATGTATATTAGAAATCAGTTTTTTGAGACTATGAGAATGAAATAGGAGTTGATGTTGATATTTATTACCTCAAAGTGTGTGGTATATATATTTGTGACCAAAATATACCATGACCTACGATGATAATTTTGGTGACCATGCATTAAAAAAATAGGGTTTGTGACCTGATTCTACACCTATCATCAGGTGAAGGCCAAGAATCAACGACGTAGAGGTTTACTATATTCATTTCCTATACCTAAATGGAAGTGGGACAACATTACCATGGAATGTTTTGTTGGTATTCCTATGATGAATCATAAAAATTATTCTATTTGGTTTTTTGTGGACAAACTAATGAATGTATCACATTTCATTCCCATAAAAGAGACTTCCTTAGTAGACCAATTGGGATATTTGTATGTTTTAGAGATATTCTGTCTGTATGTGGTTTCAAAGACTATAGTTTTGGACCTTGACTCACACTTTACGTTGTGATTTTGGTTGCGCTTTTGTAAATCACTTGGTATAGAGGTTTTATTGGTTATAAATTTCCACCCATAGAAAAATGAACTATAGGATCGTAATATACTTGTGCTTGAGGATAGGATGAAATCACGTTTCCTAGAATTTGGAATATCATGGAATAAGTTCTTATCATTGGTGATGTTTTCCTATAAAAACTTTATCAGAAAATGATAAATATGAAACTATATGAAGAACTGTAAAGTGGTCCATGTAGATATCTTCTTTGCTGGATGGAGGAAGTTGGGTGAGAATTGTTAGGGAAAAGTCTTTGTATAGTAGAATTCAGAAAAGGATCAGCTAATTCAGAAGAATATGGATACTCTCAATGTAGATACATGCCATATGCTAATAGACATTGATGGCTCCTGGAGTTTAAATATAGTGACCATGTATTCCTATAGGTGTCGCCTAGATTGGGACACTATAGGATATAGAGACAATGAATGTTGGAAGCTAGGTTATTTGGAACATTTGAGGATGTGGAGAGAATTGGGTCGATGGCATTCCAATTGGATCTTCCATAGAAATAATTTGTTATGCTTTATTTTTCAATGTGTTATAACATTGGTGGTATCACCCCGACCCTTATCATGTGATCGAGGTAGATGATATTGATATTGATATTGATGTGTCCTTTGTGGATCATTTGATACATGTGTTGGATCATAGTTTTAAAGTGCAACAGGGAAATATCCTTTTGAATTATTTTGTATTGTGGAAACACAAGAATGTGCAGGAGGAAACATGAGAAAGAGAAGAGGATATATGGGCTTAGTGGAATGATCTTATTCACTCAAAATTGTAGACATTATTGGGAGTACAACTCTAATAAAACCTATTATATGGTGGGGATGTTTTAAGATGCATAACCCTTATCGAGTTATCATAGGCTCAATTATAGGTACACATTTTCCCTGTGTTGTGTACATATCATTTGGGTTTTACCATGGGGGTGTTTTCGGTTGAAATTTGAGAAAAATGGATGAAATTAGGTAGTGCACTATTGGTGCATAGTTTTCCCTAATTATGTTCCCCAAACTAACAAACCATGAAACCCTAGATATAGTATATTTTCATTGTTGGAACACATCTTTTCAAATAATGCAACCTCATAAGTTTATACATGAACCCCAATAATAGATATTCACGACTTAAGCACACAGTCAGGGGAAGTTGTGTCCCTCTTTCTAGAAAACCATGCATAGGAAATAAATTACCCTTTAAATTAGCGTAAAAAATTATTGAACACCCATTTTAATTCCAAATTGACCCCAATTTGAACCTAATTCCATTTTTGTGGTTTTGGATCCACCTAGATAGATTCCAAGGCCTCCGAGCCTCCATTCTTGTAGCTCAAAACCCAGATCAAATATCTTTACCCCTCCCCATAAGTGGATCTCATCCCAGTTTCTTTCCCATTCCTTCTTCTTAGTTATCTCTTTATTTAAGTAAATTCATCCTCTATTATTGTTAGATATATTCCTAGTTTTGTGGATCAAAATTATGTATTGTAGATCTAGATCAAGATTTAAGTGATCTTTATTTGTTCAATTTTGATTTACGCTATAGATCAAGATCTTGTTCTATGTTGTTACACTTTTTAAATTCAGGCATTTCCATTGGGGAATTGATGTTGGATGAATTGAGGTAAGTGTTATATTATTCAAATCCCATAGTCTTGATATTAGTTATATGTAAGTGATTATAAAATTCCTAGTGTTTTATATAAATTGGATTTCCATGTTGAAATAATTATTTTGGTAAATTAATTAATTATGGAACTGGGGATTTTTTGGAATAATTAGATTGTTGAATTGGGGAAAATTAATTCTGAATTAATTATTGGAAGATGGTATTAATAGATGATTAAATATTTGTTGAATTAATTGATAGGATTTATAGGGTTAATTGATTATTGAAATAGTTAAATTAAATTGTTGTGGATAATTAATTGTTGAATTAACTTTGTGGTACATGGTCTGCTGCTTCCAAATCCCATGGAGTCCTAGACATGATGATCTAGAACAAAATTTTTGGAATTAGACTATGGTTCCAATTATCCAAATTATAAATTGGGCTGAAATGCATAATAAAATTCCACATGTTTAATGAATTTATAATTGATAATGTGGAATGGTTTAGACTCATGAATTTTCCAAAGAAGGTATTGAGGTTATGGAGTCCTTAAGAACCCATGGGTTTATGTGGTAAAATAAATAATAAATTATAATGTGATAAATGATTACTTATGCATTGAACATATTTATTTATTTAACTACAGAAAATGTTATTGATTGGTTATTGTTTTATAAATTGTTGGGGGTAGCATAATAATTTGTAATCCCACCTTACTTATAATGCCTTATTATCACCCAAATAGATTTCAAGGTTGTTTAATAGGTTAAGGATAATAGAAATGTGTTTGATAAATGATTTTGGATGGATTAAGTATTAGGGAACCAGATGCGATTTGGGACCCTCTTAGGGGAGTCTTTATTTTGTGTGTGTTGTGTTTCATTATAGTCAATTGACACGTACATTGGAATGGAATATTTTTTTTCTTTGCTTTTGATATTGTATTTATAGGTTTGGCTATATTGTAATTATTTTTCTATTTAGTTATGATTTTTTATTCAGTTAGTTTTTATTATTTATTAATGGTGTATTACTCTCATAAAATTGGTATTAGTGTCCCCATTACCGATATATCTGAACCTCACTACTAGTCGGAAGTCTCTAGCATAGGTGGAGGCTCTTCTGAGGTTATGTGGTGTTCTAACACATGGTACCAGGGTGTAGCCCCTAGGCAGGGACATTACACCATCCTAGGTGATCCATATAAGTAATTCATCCTATGTATCTCACATAGGGGACTAAGTCTCACTCGTAGCATGGTATAACCATACTAACTGTAGGAACATCCAAGATGACTCTCTCAGGGAATTATTATCATTCATGTTTAGGATAATAATATTCATGGTGTTACCATATAAATATTTATATAAATAATACATCTATCACTCCCATAATATTTAAAATCCATATGTAGTAATTATTATAAATCATAATTAGTCAGTCCAAGGAATCCTTAAGTCAAGACCCTTGAATCTCCTTCAGCTTGGTTTGAAGATTTTTTTGGTTATTTAGATGTCATTACATTTCAACTAGGAATTATAACCATAATATTTTAATCAATATGGAAAACCCATTTTATCCATGTAATTCATGACATGGAATGATCCAAAGGGCCTAACACATTTCCACCCATCATATATATATGAATATACACTTTTGAGAAAAAACTAAATAAAATTAATTCCATGGAATATGGTTTTTAATCATTTAGGAATGGAAAACCCATAAGGATGGCTCATCTCAAGGAAAATTCCTAAGAAAATTTTTTATCATGTAGTTAGGGTATCGTTATACATGTAAATAACACTTAATTTATTTAATTTATCTGTATGGAGGTGAGAATGAAGGAATACAGTCTATGACACAATGGAACCTAGAAACTATGAAATATTAATTTAGGTAAAAGAGTGATACAACAAAAATTAGGCATGTATTACTCTCATTGTTAAGTGTTGGTCCTTTAATCAACCTAGAATATGAGAAATTAAAAGAAAGGAAAAAATCCTTGAAATTGAGGAAAATAAACTCACAACTAAATTGAATTGGATATGGTGAGTTAGATGAGGTAATGAGGGATGTGGATCAAAACTCTTACACACGGGGATCCAACAAGACAAATAGTGGTTGACTTTGATCTTTAAAGGAGGAAAAATAACATATCATAGTTCAAGATTGAGGAGGAGAGCTCATTGAGCTAGGGCTATTGTACATGATAATTTAGAAGGCAAAGGGGAGAAAGAACATAATGGAAGTAGGTTCAAAAAATGTAAATCTTCTATATTTTTAAGCGGTGAATATTTTGACAACACATTTTTAAAATCAGTGAACTAACCATATTCCAGATGTTGACCAATAAAATATATCCACACAGTTAGGGGAGCAAGGTTTGTCCAAAAATGTTCTAACCATGTGTCCCATTTCCCATGGAAATAAACCCCATAATGGGTACAACGCATAGTCAAACAAACCATGTATAGCCCATGTTCCCACCTCTATGAAGGCTTGCAGTACATCACATGGTTTGGTTAACTGTATGGATTGGGAGACATGATTTTTATTAAATGTGAAACCTTGTTTTTTAGTCCAATGTTCAGAGCTCCGAGCCCTAAATAAGCCCAGGATGCTTCTGAATGGTTCCTTAAACCATAGATAATATTTACAAATATTAAACTGGGATTTTAACAAGAAAAAATTTATCTATACCGTCTCAAAAATCTAATATGTTAAAACATTTACTCCTTAAAACAACACACACGCCGTGTTTCCCTTCTATTGTTGGTAAAAAATCATATAAGAATTGTTTTGTCCATAGAGCATATATTTCATCCTCTCACTACGTGGTCTCGTCCTATACATGATCGTACATCCTTAAAATTAGAACCAAAGGAATGAATTTTCACCATAGAGACATTAAGCTCTGATCAATGATACATATCACATGCTACTCAATGGAAACACCAACCTCTACCATGATATCCTCAAATTCAAATTAATGGGATGTGTCAAAATAATAATGGTGATGTTTTGATACATGGAATACATATTTCATGACCCAATACATCTGAGTTAAATATAACTAAAAAGACCAAATATCATTTTCAATTCCCTAAAAGTCTAATAAAAAAAAATTAAAATTCTCAAACTATGTTAGTCGAATAATTAAAATGTTGTAAAGTAATAGACTGAGGTTGAAACTATATCGATGGTGAATTAGGTTATTTTAGTTTTTAAAAGATATTAATTTAATTATAATTTAATAATGATATGAAGAATTAGATTGGATTTGATAATTTGAGTAAAGAGGAATAATGACGAAGCATTGATTGTTTAGTTTAAAATCATTTTTGAATGTGTGCCTGGGTTTTATGGTTTCAATGCTTAGGTGTAATTATATTTTTTTGTAAAAAAAATTGACTAATTCATATCTGGTTTCATAGATGAGATTAGGAAGATCCAATTGTCAGGGTATCTACACCTTGATACAATAATCACATATTAGCCTTCAATCCATTAATTTAGGGATTTTCTAAACTGAGGATTCCTCTAAACAATTTTTAACGTAGTCACCCTGAATGTGACAATTTTCATGCCATGGTTTAGGGTTACCAATTTTAATCTTTATAATTTTCCATTCATATTAAACTACCAATTTTCATGTTAAAAGTAAATGAATTGATTGGATATTAATTCTATAAACTGGGGCAATCCAAAATATATGAATAATGAAAAATGGATAAATCTAAAGTCATCATTACCTACAGGCTACATAACCCTAGCATAAGGCGACATTAACCAATCATATTGTTGATAAGAAACTAATATGGAAGGAATAAAGAAAATGATAGAATAATGAAAATAGTGATGAAACTTGTGAGGGTCATGGAAAATAAATCTTTTCACTACAAGCTTTGATCTCCAAGATCTTTCTAACAATAGCAGCCTAGATCTCTATTTATGGACCCCATATGGTCTCTATTAGCGATTAAATAAATTAATTATGGGTCAAAATGTGGCCCTGAAGGTTTCCCTTGTCTTAAAACAAAACAAAACTTCAAGATACATCAAATATGTCTTTTTTACCACCCCCAAACATTACCTGTCGTCTAGTTATTACACCACATGTAATTTATTCACTACATATAACCTGTTAACCATATATAATCTGTTCACCCAGTATAATATATTCACATTGTGTAAATTTTTTACCATTTGTATTATGTTTACCATATGTAAAATTTTCCCATCTTATAATATTTATACAACCTGTAATATTCACATATGTTGTAATATATACACGACCTGTAATATTAACACGGCCAGTAAATTTTAGGATCCCCTATTTTCTTTGAGTTCGACCTCTAAAAGCAACCCATTAACATAATTCGTTATGGGAATCCATAATTAATTGGATATCATGATCATTTACACTACTTTTTATCATCTACCATAAAATATTGAATGTTTAAAAAATTGAAGAAAACACCAAGTGTACTGGAAACCATTAAAATTTTAAATAATAAAATCATTTTATTTTAATATCAAATATGAAATTAGAATATGTTCACTTATCAAAACCCCCACACATGAATTCATACATATCCTCACCGATGAAATCCGAACATACTAAAATAGAGGATTACTCTACCATGCTTTAAATTAAATGGAAATGAAAACTATTGATCAAATTGAAAATTAAATGTTTAAGAATCATGTTTATTAAATTTATCAAAGCCTAATTTTTTAAAGAATAGAAATCAAGCATGTATTTTAATTTTACAACTTTGAAATAGCTAATAATTTCATTCATTTATTTTTATTTTTAAATTCGTTTCTAATATGCATAAAATTTATAATCTACCTCATGTTAATTTTTCCTCTTATTGTCAAGGTATGAATGAATAGAGTTATGGACATACCTTGATAACATGTTACTTATGAAAAGAATAAATGGAATATGAAATATCCACCAAGTAATGATAAAATAAAAAATAATCATAAGGGATTAACCATTTAGGATCAAACAAATCCAACGATTATGGAAGGTATGTAAATGATTTAAAAAATTAAACGCTCAAAAAATAGGATTTTCCTTAAATTAAATTGTATAATAATCATAAATAGATTAATGAATATCTCCTCTACCCCGAGTATCTTAGTTCATGATCATATAGTGATGAAATGAAATAACATAAATTGACTCTTCTATTAATATATTTTATTTATATTAATTTTTCAAAACATATGATGGGTAAAAATCACAAAGACACCACCCAACTCTAAATTATATCCCCACGAAAATATTTTTTATAATTATAATAATATAATAAGATGAGAAATGAAAAAATTTTAATATCCCTATACAAAACCCATTTTGATTTATTTTCTTTTTATTATTTTTTTAAGAGGTTGTGAAATATATTCAATGAATGTTCCATCCCAAAATAACATGAAACTTCTCCCATAGTTATTCGTTACAAAAAATAATACCTTCCCCAAGTAACTACTTTATCCACCCTTACTTTTGTTAATCATGATAAAAAAATTTAGATCAAGGATAGAAAGGATAATATGGGATTGTAACATGATTATTCCCAAGAAAGGATCTTCATGGATTCTATTGGCTTCAAAATGGATTAATGTATAGTGGGTCTCATGATAAATTCTAAAAAAAGATGTCTCAATGATATAAAAAGTTATTTCATTCAGTTATATCATTGATAATATATAATAACTATTCTAGAATAGAATAATCTTAAGTTTAAAAAGAAATATATTATAGGAATGCTGAGAAATATCATCTTAGTGGATGTTTCTAGAATGATTAAAATGGTTTGAAAAATCACTCATGGAAATGCATATGAAAAATTAATTCAATTAATGATAATATAATAAATAAAAAACATGAAAAAATATCCCAAAAATTGCATTTAAAATGATAATTATTCTCCCCTAAAACATTATTTCCCAAATAATAATCGGTAAGATTATATTTACTAATTATTTCCCATATTTTTATCAATCAAATAAATGGAAAAAATTAAAATTCATGGTGCTATAATTTTCATCGTTAGTTTAGGTCTCATAGTTTAGTTAATTAATGAATGAATCAAGTGTGCAGATGAAGTTAAAATATAATGCTCTAAGACAACTAAATGTTGGGAATACAATATATATATATATAATTTTAAAAGAATAATACCTTTTAAATTTGTTCTTTGAAAATGGATATACAAGTTCTGGGTCCTCTGGATTCCACATATGTATCGATTACACGATGTGTATTTTGTTTCATGATGGGTAATGGTCATGAAACCTCTTCTTTTGTTTCCTACTTCTTGGATACTTCTTGGGTCATTAGGGTCCGGTATTTAAAAATAATAAATAGAAAAGACAAATTATAATCAATTAATTTTTAAATATTTAATGTGAGATAAAGCATTCCAAAAAATATATATAAAAAATAAAAAATTATTCTAGGGTAGCCTCTTCAAAGTGCTTTTGTTTACTATCAATTAATCAACCTTACCTCATTTATTATCAACTCAACCCATGGATGATTGAAAATATTTTAATTGGTTAGGATCTATAAATGGTCTCAGTTGTATCTTGTCTATGTAGGCTAGTTATTTTCCTTCCTATTTACATAGTTTAATTCATTGAGATGGAAGTACTCAAGTGATCTCTATTGGGACGATCCACTATATCTTCCTTACTCTTGGAGATCTACTTGGAAGCTCATGTATTATATATACCTTTTTTCCATCAAAAATGTGTTAGTGTTAGTTTCTCCACTAGTGTTAGTGATCTTGGTCCTCATTATCTCTTTCAGTTGAGCATCCTCTTTCACAGTAGCAACTAACTTATGTACCTATTAAATTTTAGTGACACCCCCAACATTGGGTGTTATTACATAACTGAAATCATTTTCTTATCTCACATCATAGTTATTATTTTTCATGTATAAATTGAAGCTTACATGTGCATAACCAACTCTTAACAATAGTTCTCTAATTAGGATGTCAATTGGTGCATGACAAGTTGCTAAAATGATCTCCCCAGAAATATTGAACTTAATTCGTATTCCATGAATATTACTAAAAAATCTAAAGGACATATAATCATTTAAAAATTTGTTATAATTTATTCGATTATTTTATTTGGGGATTTTATTTTTGAGCCAGCTAATTAAAAAAGTAATCTCACGTGGTTCAGTCCTTCTTTTCCCAAACTCTTGAATGTCATAGATGAAATGATATTGATACTAGAAGAAAAGTCAGAAAAATTTTATCCACATTTTTTATCTCTGATAAATATGAGAATAAAAAAGATAAAAGGATCACATTTCTTCATAATTAGTTCCTTAGATAGCATTTTCAAACACTCCCATATGAGTGGAATAGTACTAATTTCTTCCAGACTCTTCTTTTTTGTTAGCCGTCTCTTTCATGAAATTTTCATATGTTGTCATGTTTTTAATACCTCTTTCAAAGTAATATAGATATGAATTTTTCTAAAGAGTTCAAAAAACTAACCATTATTCATGTTGTACATTTTTTGTTCTATTCATTATAGAAAAGGAAGTCTTGGATTGTGTTTCGGTGGTTCTCTTCAGCTTCTTCAGTTACTTATTCCCCACTACTTTCAACAACTTTTTCTCTTTCTCATGTAATCTTTTGTCCTATAAATTATAAACCAAATCACTGTATTTTCATCCCAATTATGTGTTTTATATCTTATAAATATTTCTGTAGGAATATTCCATGACATCCAAGTAGTACTCTTATAGCTCTCTCTCTATGTAGGTCATCATTTTATACAACTAGATGGTCTAAATTTTGCAACATGGACTACTGGATCATTGATTAATCTTTTATTTCATTGTGTATATCTTTGATTGTGTTCATTAATGTTTATATAATCTCTTCCAATGTATGGACCTAGATTATTAGTTTGGGAACTATTAGTGATTTTTTTTGGCACCCATGTGAACATTGTTAATATCCCTTTACTTAATGATATTGAATCCATCAACCCTAACATATATTACCAAGATTGTAATAAGAATAGTTTTCATCCTCTATAAAGGTACATCGGGGATATTGATGTTTTCGGTCATTTACAAATCCGGAGTTCCATAAAAAATGACACTCATTATGATTCATGGCATGGCCCAATGAAATTCTCAGACCCCATGGGTAGGAAACTAGTGTCTAGGTATCAAAAATAAGATTTTGTAATTATATCACCCATTAATATAATCACAAACAACCACCAAGAATAATCATCACATAACTAATAATCATAACAAAAAAGGTACAAAAATATTTAGATGCAATGTTTTAAAACATTGACAAAAACAAATGTATTACAATGGTATAAAAACCACCAAATAATCCCAAAATCTTCAATGCTACAAGAGGGTTATCACCCTCAATCTACAACCACTGAAACCAGTAAAATGTGGATCACTAGAAACCCGATCCACTGTCACCGACATGATACATACTTCCTTTACCTGGGTCATACATTACAGAGTATACATTCAACCAATGGTGTATGTAGGGTGTGAACCAAAAACAAGTAGGATGATGCCAAAAATAATTATTACCTTCTATAACATTATATTACATATCTACAAACACATATCCATAGGATATTTTGAAATATTTCAATGAAAACATTTTAAAGCAATACATTCTCAAGAAACACTTTATAAAAGAAAAATATTTTCACAAATAAAATTTCGTGAAATTTAAATATACTCATGTGTTACCATATATTGATGGCTAGTACCATATCTCATAAGCATCATATCATAATAGATAACCATGGGAAACCCCCTATATGTATCTATCACAATTGAGACACTCTTTACCTCATACCTCAGTGATCAAAATCCTCCTACTCAACTACTCTTAGCCTTACTTTGCATGAGCCACTAGAGGGGATCATCTTAAAAAATTATAGTTGAATTAAAATAATAATCAAATACCAAAAGTGCTGCCATGAACAAGAAACTAGAGGTGATCACATCCCAACATTCTGGTTGTATTTAATCATTTCACATATTAATTAGTGTATCATTTTCAATCCTACAAGATAAATCTCACCCTCCACATCTTTTGAATCAACTAGCATACTTTTTCTAGTTCACCCACCTAGATACTAGGGATTTCCTTCATGCTCAAATTCAATTTCACATATCACTTAAATAATCACTTTCACATAAACATGAAAATCCTCCCAAGAAAATAAGGAAATAACCACTTTCATATTATCACATTGATCCAAAAATCAAGCCTCACATAAAAACTTCCCTTTTCCATAAAAAACACTTTCCATTTCACACGCACACCAAAACCATTTGGAAATACATTTCACACTGATTTCACTATTTATTTAACCCATTTAAGAAACCAAAAAATAGGAACACATATGAAATCCAACTATTTCCATGGGAAAAGCCCCTTTCAAATTCATACTCACAGAAAAAAATGATTCAAAACATGCCTGACAACACTATGAAAATTCAATGACATATTAAAGGTGCACAAAAAACATGCCAACTTGCATCAAAAACACATTTATCATGAAAAATACACTTTCAAAAAAATATCACCTTTAAATATAATTGAAAATACATTTCCCACATTTCATAGAAGGAATTAAACACATTCATGAATGACCATAGTAATAAACAAATAAAACATAACCATTTTTATTTAGAAAAACCTCTTCCATTACATTTTAATCTAAATACCTTTCCAAAACATGTTTCACACCACATAAGTAATACATATAATACATTTTAAAAATCATGCAATCATATAAAAATCATTTAATGATGTAGAAGCATAGAACCACATACATCACACATGGAAAATTTTTTAATTCAGTGTGAAACCACAATCACTCCTAAAAAAGGCCCTATAAAAGAATGATCCAACAATAGACATTATAGTTTAACCCAAAAAAACAAGATCAAACCATCTTTTGGTTGAATAAGCTTCTATAAGACAAGATATCAAAGAAGATGGAAGAGAAACCCTTGAAGAAGGGATAAATCATGAGAAAAGAAACTTACTTGATGTTTTCAAGAAAAGTACACTCCAAAACCACCAAAGCATTAGAGTTCAAGTGGTCTAAGAAGGATTTTATGGTGCTACTCTGGCTAAAATTCCCAAATGGGGAAAATGGGATGTGTTTTGCAGTTAAATTAGAAGAGGGAATAAAGGTAGATTACATCTTATTAATGATTGTGATAAGTCACACCATTTTATGAATGTTTAAAAACCATGAACCCCTCCCAGTCCAAAAGTAAAAATATGCACTATTAGCCCAAAAATTTTTCCAAACTGTATTCCAATAGTGTGGTTGCCACTATACAAAACCAGCATTTTCTACACATGGAAAAGGGCACACAGTTTCCCCTAACCGTTCACTAACTGTGTTCCACCAGCTTTAAAGCCCAAAATTTCAAATATTCACCAAAAACTCAAGGTAATCCAAAATAAAAAATATAAAACTAAAATTAACCAAAGGAATATCTCGAAAAATATCAAGGATGTGACAATTTTCCACACCATGAAAATTTTATGACCCCATAAGGTCATAACAAAGCATGATTGGAAAAAAGAAACATATTATATTCCTCAACATAAGACTTATTACCCCATCTATCATGAACATAATTATCATGGTTACAAATAAATCATAATAATAAAATAGAAAATCCACCAATCACATTCTCTCAAGAATCTATAATCCATACCAGCTATTTAATCACTGAAACATTATGCTCCAATTCCAAATCCTCCCAAATCAAAAAATGAGTCAAATCTGGGTTATATATTTTCAAATTAGACCTAAAGAACAAATCGTGGATTGACCTTAAATGAGAGGGAAACTTTAATATGTATTCGACCTTATCAATCCAGTTGTTAAAATCAAAAGGCCACATATACCTCGAAGTTAGCTTCGCTTGATTACCCAAATGATGGTGACCCAAGCGAGGTGAATCTTTGAGAAACAATTGATCACCATTATAAAACAAAAAAATATGGATTTCTATGATCATAATAAGACCTAATATGAATATGATATATAAAAAAACATTTCATGATCAACTAAACATTTTTTTTGACATTTTTGGGACATGATTCAGACCCAACAATAAGGTATCACTCACCTATTCTCAACACAAAGGAAAATGACCTAGCCGAACATAAAGAACATCAAAATGATCTATTAGAATAGAGGATGTGTAATTATTTTTATCTGAACTATCAACAAATACCAACAACAAATACCATGAACCTCCCAAATCCAACAAACGTTACCAGAGCATGTCTTCCTGAATCTGATTCGACCCCTCTTTCTGAACATCATTTTTAAGGTGGTATGGGATAATAAACATTACCTAAGACCCCATAAACTTTTGAAGAACATAACTAAATTGTGATGTAAAGACATTTTACCTATCAAAAATAATGTCATATTTCCCACCACGAATCCTCGCAGCATTCTGAACATACATCTAACCCAGCTCATCCATATTGGCTAAATCCATGATCTGAATGATATGTGATGATTTTGTCAAATGGTCACTAACTTCCCAAATGGAATTCCACCCCCATGGTGTAAGAAATAATTAAAAAATAAAGTACATTGATATCTCATCCCACTTGAAGGTAGGAATAGGTAGTAGCTAAAGCAAACTAGAGGGCCTTCAGTGCTCAACTTTAATCTACTGACACGTATTACACTACAATACAAATTCTGCTACATCCTTCCTCATACCTGTATTCCCTAACTATCGACACATAACATATTAAATATTAGTTACACCAGTAATACTGATGGCTATCATACATCACCAACTTCATCATTGACAACGACACTACAAAGTGACCCTTGAAGTAAAAGAATCCCTCAAGAGATAACAACCACTTGCACGGTGTCTCCCCATCATTTATAAACAATATATAATATTGCAACATCTTATCACTCTTCTTATTATGCCAAATCAACTCTAAAAAAAGGATCCAATTGATCACTTTCCAAGAACACACCTCCACTGTGATCCTTAGACTCAACATGAATTTGAGAAACGATACCCATTAAATTTCACTTATTATTGGACTCATTCAATGCTTTCACTAACAAATTCATTTTAAATGTATATTCCATAACCTTACCTTTTTATTGGGAATATAATATATCAAAATTGAACCCCTAAATGTACTTAACCCAATGACACTTCCTCAAATTCAAAAAAATAGGAAAAAATGTAGGCCAAGAAATTATGATGAGAATAAACTACAAACTTATCCACAAAAATATAATAATTCCATGTATTCATGGAATTAATCACCACTACTAACTCTAGTTCAGGGGTTGTGTAATTCTTTTATTGTGGTTAGAGATAGAGAGAACCAGAAGCAACCACAAGGATATCCTACAATATCACTCACCAAAGAAACATACCTAAGGCATCACAATAGACCATATATCCTTTTCGAGATTCCATAAAGCTCATAAAATGGGTGCTGGTCAACTAGATATTAATCTTCTAAAAAACACTTAACGCTCATGGATCCATTTAAACATTACGCCTTTATAATTAAGCAGTGTCATAGACGAAGCAAGGTGAGATAAATCTTAAAAATGCTGTATATAATACCATACAAGGACAAAAAAGATAATGATTTCAATAAAATTCATTATATAATCTCATTAAATAACTACACTAATATTTTTGGGGTTCACCAAAACCCCTCATTTTAAGATCACATGACCCAGAAACATCACCTATATAAGATTGAGGTTTATTTATAAAACATCACATATAGATGATGAGGTCGAAGAGTTCCTAGCACAATACTAAAATTCTTCTCATGATCCTCCTCAGACTTAGAATAGACGAGGTTGTAATCCAGAAATACCATGAAAAATGAATTGAGATACTGATGGAACACTCTAGTCATAAGTTCCATAAAGACCAATAGATCATTTCTCGACTCAAAAGTCATGAAAAAATACTCAAATTGGACATACCTACTTTAGAAAGATATTTTTGGAACATCCACCTTTCTAAATATGACTCGGTAATACTCAAAAAGCAAATCATCTTTGGAAAACCACCTTTCCCCTTTGAAATGATCGAAAAGTTAATTAATATGTGATAAATGTTACTTATTCTATATGGTTACCTTATTCAACATCAAATAATCAATGAAACAATAGACATATCCATCGGCCTTTTTTTCAAATAGAATTGGGGAATGATGGCATGAACTTCCAACTCCCTTCTTCCCCTTCTCATCTAGATTCATCTTCTTCTTAGAAAAATTGAAACTTCCCACTATTAAAAATGCACCAGTGACACCAATATTGCCTTTATGACTAATCTAGATCACTATATAACAATTAACCACTTAATCATAGGTTATTATCTTAAATAGTAAGACCTAATATTGAATCTCTAGTGTCAACCCCATCTCAAAATTCTAAGCCTTCATCTGCTGATTAGAAATGACCTTAGGTGGGTACCAAACAAGCTGCACAATGAAGGTGGCATATTCCATAATAGTTCAGTCTCCCTGGATAAGATCGAAAAACTATCTGGACCTGGAGAAGGCTATATTCGTAGGACAATTCTACATATTAAAAATTTATTTCATGCCTTTCCAACCCTTATTCTCAATCTTTTTAGTTTTCTATATTGAGTCTTACCACTTCTGACTAGAAGCCTCTAACATAAATAGGGAACATTTCACCATAAATTAAAGAGCAGTATCAAGAAATTAAAACATACCCTATATAATCTCAAGATACTCCACTACTTTTTAATGCTTTGTGCTACCTCAAAAATAATGATTCTTGTTCTCGATGAATTTTTGAGATATATCACTTCCTCGATCCGGTTAAACTTCTATAACATAAGCTGTACTAGAGCACTCTCTTTATCCCAAAGCCATGATATCCCAAACCACAAATTTCCTTAACCTCTATTTAGGAAACAAGGTAGAACAATCTCAATCCTCTTTCCATGGATGCACATGATCTCACCAATGATGCATCTTACTACATCAAGAAACAACTATACAAAAATACCACCAACACACATTTTGAGAATTTTTAGCAACAACAAAAAATCCAAAACATGTCTAAAAACCAAAACAAAATCAAATACAACATAATATAAAGAAATCCAAAACCACACCACCCACACCCAATGTCCACATATTGTATGCGGCTATTACATCTTACCTAGCATAGATGTTAATCCAAATCCCAACATCCCATGAAGACACATGTCCTATCATGTGGTGTCTTGGATAGACACTAAACTCATGAATAGAACCATAATCCCTAATAATCCTAGATCTAATAAATCTACAATCTTCTAAAATAACCATGCCCAAAATGAACTTGACCTACTTGAACACAATTTTTTCATGAATGAAGCTGGAGCACAATCCAACCCAATACCCTACCTGATTCATGGAATGGACCAAAGGGTGTTCCCAATCCCAATGGGCTAGAAACTGGTGTCTGGAAATCAAAAATATATGTTGGGATTGATTTAACCCATTTATATATTAAAAAAATAAATAAATAGTCCATAACTAACAAACATAACAAAAAAAGGTACAATTTTTTTTTCAGATTCAATGTTATAAAAGTTTAACCAAAGAAATGTACAACAAAGAATATAGAACAAAAAACACTCCCAAACCCTCCTAAAACAAGTGGGTTATCACCATTAATTCACCACCCCTAAAAAAGGTAAGAATTTGAACAATAGAAATGTGATCCACCATCACCACCACAATACACATTGCATTTACCTAGGTCATACATAACAAATTCTACATACACACAATGGTGTACATAGGATGTGAGGAAAATCCTAGTAGAATGCCACCCAAAAGATCAATTCAATTCTATAACAATTGAAGGAAAATAAACACACACATATCTATAGGAACATTCAAAACATTTTTAAGAAATAATTTTTATGAAATACATTCTCAAAAAACACATTCTAAGAAAAACCATTTTTCCCAAATAATCTTTCTTGAAATAAAAATATACAAGTGGTCTATCGTATACCAAAGGAAATAACTATATCTCATAAGAATCTTGTCACATGGGAGAACCATGGGAAAATCCCCATAGGTAACTAGCACAATTAGGACCATATAAACCTCATACCTTAGAGATGAAAATCCCCCAACTCAACTACCGAAAACATTCCCATGCACGAGCTTCTATAGGGGAACTTCTCCAAAAATTATATTGGTCTCTAAATCATAATCCAATACCAAATAATTTCCCCATGAACAATCCACTAGAGTGGATCCTATCCAAAAATTCAATATTTCTCTAATCATATCACATATTTTGTTAGTGTTGTGGTATCAATCGTACTAGATGAATATGGGACCCAACCTCTTCCGAATCAACTAGTGTTCTAGTTCTAGTTCTCTCTCGTAGATACTCGGGATTCCCTTCATTCTCAAATTCCATTTCACACATAACATAATTCATCACATTCAGGTACACAAGAAAATCACCACACACACATAAAGAATTCACCAATTTCATATTTTCACATTGATCCAAAGATCAAGGCTCGCATGGAAACCACCCTTTTAGATATAAAACACTTTCCATTTCAGATGTACTCTAAAACCATTATTAAATAAATTAGGAAACATATTAAAAATTTATGAAATCATTTTAAAAACACAATAAGATGAACACATATGGAATCAAACTGTTTCCATGGAAAAATCCCATTTCAAATTAATACTCACATCCAAACCAATTCATAACATTCTTAACATCACTTTCAAAATTCAAGGACACATTAACGGGTCACAAAAAAATAATCCACCATGAAAAAACCCATTTATATTACAGAATAATCATTCAAAACACTCGAACCATTACGTTTATCTAAAAATTAATTTCATACCATTAATACATGGAAGAAAACAATTTGAAAATAACCATAAAGAAATACACATTAAACATTAGAATTATCATTCATTAAACCCATTTCCATCACATTTTCATTTGAAAACTATTCCAAAACATGTTTGTCGCTACATAGAAAATCCATATAACTCATTTAAACAATTAAACAAGAATATCAAAAAAATATAATAATGTTGAAGCAAGGAACCACCTACCACACACTTGGAAAAATCTGGAAATAAGTTCTAAACCATAACCAAACCACAAATAAACCTATCAAGGAATATTACAACAATAACCAACATGATTTCACCCAACAACACAAGATCAAACCCGCTTAGTTCAAATAACCCACAAGAAAATGTGAAATCAAGGAAGGGGGAAGAGAAACCCTAGAAGAAGGGATAAATCATGTTAAAGAAGACTTATGTGATGTTTATTTGAAAAATCCACACCAATACCACCAAATTGTTGGAGTATAAGAGGACCAAGATGTATTAGAGGGAGATCAAGGAGAAAAATATAGAATGAGGTTTATGAGAGGTGTTTTATAGAAAAATTCAAAGAGGGAACAAAAGTAAATTATATTTTTTAATGACCTAAAAAAGTCTCACAATTTTCCAACATGATTTTCCAAACCATGAGGCAAACACATGAAAACCCTGTGTCACTCAATATCCAAGAGGAACAAGCTTCATGATTTTCTCACATGGTTTTCCAAACTGTGCACCAATAGTGCGGTCAAAACTATTGAAAACCAATGTTTTCTAGATGGTTTCTTGTGTAAGGGTGCATGATTTCCCCTAACTATGTTCCAACATGGCACCACCTTGTTTAGAGTCCAAAATATATATTTTAACCAAAAACTCATGGGAAACCAAAGGAATAAATATAAGACTAAAAATAACCAAAGGAATACATCAAAATGAAACCATAGTTGTGAGATTGTACCATCATCATGTTCAACTTTTTGGTTAATTATTCCATCTATTCCACCATACAAAATTTATAGCTGACTACATGAATGAATTTTTATTTCATCCCTTCTCCTTTCCACTAGAAATTATTTCTCACCATTTCATATAACATGTTGTAGATCTATTCTAGAATTTTTTTCATCAAGGATATTCTAGATTCAGCATCAAGTACTGATATTTTTCCCAATGAAAAACCCATATATAAATTTTTTATTAGAAAACATATATCTATATCACGACAGGGTTATTTTTAATTCATAGACGTATATCATCCACATAAAGAATATAGGGAATCATCTTCAAATTAGATTTTGTTTAGAATTTTCAGTCATATATCCATTGATTTTTATGGTGGAATGAAGTCTGTTATGATGTTCCTAGATATCTCATCCCTTGTAGTGATGAAATGTCTAAGAATGTTTTAGATCTAATCATGAGATCACTCAAATAATGGAAATCAGAAATGCTAGATTCTTGCCACATCCATTAAATTATTCTTAAATTTGAATGTGTTATTGAGGTTGAGAAAGTTTCCTAGATGTATATTTTGATCTACATGTAGTGTTATAGTGAATTTCATACTGTTTGAGACCATCTAAATAATTTCATGTATGATTACAATGTGATATTCTACATTGTGGGTTGCTAGGATGCTCAGTTGTAATGTTATATTATATGGAGACTTGTAGTTTATGAGAATCCAAAACACTTGATCAATTTGAAAAACTATTTATGTGGGTTGGTGGATTTATACACCCACTATAGTTGTAGCACGATTCTTTCTCAGGTTTTTCTCGTGTTCAGAATTGAAGTCCAAATCTCTTTAGCTATTTAATACATGTTCTAGTCATACATTATGATTTAAAATATTGAAAATGACATCATGAAACACCTACTGTAAAAAAGTAAATTGAAATAGCAGAATAAAATAAAATTAAAAATTGATGAAATATAAAAACTATCCTATAAAAATTCTTTTAAAAATAACTAGTATTGACATTCCCAATGGGCATCGTAAATTCCCTGCAGTCTAATAGAAATGAAAAATTAAAAAAAAACTCAAACTATTCCACCCAATTAATTATATTGTACTAAATATGAATTTTGAGGTCAAGACCGCAAAGATGTTTAATTAGTTTGTTATGGTTTCAATGGATATTATTTTAATTAAAATTGAAGAAAATAGTGAAGAGTCATATTGGTTTGATTAATTTGAATAAAAAAACGGATGAAGAAGAATAATGATTGTTTGGTTTTAAATTAGATTTCAATTAGTCATTATGTTTTATAGTTATAGGGTTTAGGTGAAGTTGGATTTCAGGAAACAATTCTATTAATCCATGTTTTGTGTTAGAGTCAATACAGTGAATATCCAATGGTCATGGCATCTCCTCATTGATAAAAAAATCTCTTATTTCCCTCACCCTATAAATTTATGGTTTTTACAAGTCTTTTTTTCCTCAATATTATTTTTAATCATAGTCACCCATAATGAGACAATGGCAATGAATTGATTCATGGTAACCAATTTAAAAAAAATAATGTTTTTTCCCATATTTGAATACTAATTGTCATGATAAAAATAAAGGAAATATATTGGAAATAGATTCATGAAACCATGAAAATCCAAACATCATGAATAGAGATAATGGAATACATCCGAAAATAAGTCCCCCTTCAACTACATAACCCAATCAGAAAGAGGGTTTACACCCTCATCCAAATGATTATTTAATAAGATTTATAGACTACATAAAATAAAACCATAATGAAAATGGTGATGAAATTGTTGAGGACACTGCACGGTGCATCATCTCTCTCAAATATTTGGTCATTGGGATCTCTCTAATAGCAGCAACCTGATACTCTATTTATAGACTCAATATTGGCTCTAGGAGAAATAAATCACATAAATATTGGGTAAAATGTGTTCATAGATATTCCAAGCTCATAAAACATATCAAAACATCAATATAAAAAAATATGGTCCTTTCTTTCTATACTGAACAATACACACCATGTAGTGATTACACCACTTATAATCTATTGACCAAATGTAATATGTTCACCATGTGTAATCTGTTCACCACTAGTAATCTTTTCACCATGTGTAATATTTTCACCACATTTAATCTATTCATTACATGTAAATTTTCATAGCCAATATTATTTACATATCCTATAATATTAACTCAACCTGTAAATTTCTATCAGAACCTCTTATAATCAGGTTTGACCACTATAAGAATCTCGCTGACATCATTAAACATAATAATCCATCTTTAAGTGGATGTTATCATCATTTCCACTCATTTTTCTAATCTCATATTACTTATATCATCCTAAAACATATGAATACATTAAGTTTATAGGATTTAATTCACAATTAAATCATCAATATCAATTCATATTAATATCATAAAAATGTATTCAATAAGTTCACTAATCACCAAAAGATAGGATATCAACCCAACTCACTCTATGATCTCAAAAGGCATGATGTAATGAGGTGATATATTTCAATATCTCTAAATATATCTATGATCCAATCAGTGTGAACCTCATAGAAAGACCTAATGTCCTACTGTGAACTTCTTTGGTCTACTATGATGACCGATATAATATTTTTTCCTAGTAATAGTAGTATCAATATTCTTTTGCATTAGTTTTACATACTCTGATGTCTCCTGAATGAGATGATGACCTGGTAGAGTTTCCTCAACTACCTATAACCAGCATAGAGGTAAGTAGCACAATATACCATAATGGTCTCATAGGGAGCCATCTGAATTATTTCTTAAAAATTGTTGTTATAGAAAAAAACCAATGATATATAGGCATTTCTCTGAAGAACCTCTTAAATCAAGGATTCTTTCCTGGAGCATACCCTATAACACATAGATCATATTCTTGGACCACCAGTTAGTCGGAGGGTGGTATGTTGAACTGAAGAGTATTTTTTGACCAGGTGATTTCAACAACCATTTAGAAAACCTGTCGGTGAACTAGGAATATTTCTTTGGTATGGAAGAATAGTAAATACCTTGATTTTGTACATTCTTCCATATATAAAGCCTCAAAATACCATCAAAATAAAAGGTCCCTCAAATATATAGGAATTGTGTGACCATGGTCAACCTATCAATGATCACCCATACTGTATCAGTACTGAAAGGGGAACATAGAAAACCTATCCTAATGTCTATAGTGATGTCATCCCATTTACACTCATGAATAGAATGTGGATCCAAATGTTCCATGTGTCACTGGTTATTCTCCATCACCTGCTGAAATGTTAAACATTGTGTGATTAAACATGAAACATGCCCCTTCAGACATTGAAACCAATACTAATGAGGAAGGTCTTGATATATATTGGCAATATCATCATGTACTAACAAAACAATGGTATGAGATTACCATGTCAACTCTTAGCATATGTCTTAAGGGACTTAGATACATCTATTGATTTTCATAATCTCATCCTCATTAATAAACCAACAAAGAGGTGGGTCGTGACCTAAGACACAGTCTCTCATTACTAATCCCTCAAGCTTAGAAATCTATTTTATCTTTACCCACTCTATAAGGTATTATTTCAATACCAAGGCTACTAAAAATGGGTTTCCATTAAATTAATGAACGTCAAAGTATATATTGAAAAATAAATCCCTCAACTCCCACTCACTAATGGCCTTTTGGATAGCATGTGTCTAAGTATTTTGACTGAAATATTTTTCTATAGTGTTTCCCTTTTTATCTTTATAGGATAGATCAAAGTCAAATGACTACTGGTATTCTACACACCTAAACTACCTTAGAATAATGAAACAATGTGTTGAAAAGTATTCGATACTTTCATTGCCCATGTAAATGAAAAACCACTCCCCCAATAGATAATGCTTCCAATAGCATAAAAATTGAACTAAAACATCATTCTAATGGTTTCACATAAGTTAATTCTTATCATAAGGTTTCATCTACTGAGACACATACTCTATAAACTTATATCCTACAATTATAACAAATCCTAGACCATTTTTAGTGGGATCACAATAGATTGTAAATCATATTCCCATATCTAGAAGAATATGGATCAACACTGAATTCTGACTCCCCTTCTACTCTTAAAAGGATCTCTAGTAAACATCGAACTAAAAGAACTTCACACCATTTTTAGTCAAGCCCATAATATGTGCTATTATGCATGGGAAATCAAGGATGATATTTTATTTATAATCAACTCTCCCCAAGAAACTATGCATGTTAAGGACATTCTTGGGATTCTCATATGAAAATATTGTGTTCACCTACTCTAGGTCAATAGAAACTATGACCTCTATGATAATATGACCCATTAAGTGAAACATATTGATTCAAAAGTAGAATTCAGTGATATTATCATATATATTTTTCTCACTCACTGTATTCAACATGATCTAAAGAAGTATAGAAAATTTCTGTTGGGTATAAGAATACACCAAGATGACTTTCAAAAAAATTATCACATATGAATCAATAAATGATTGGAAACTTGATTAGTTGGAGCCATTAAAACTTTTTTCAAGTCCATAAGATGGAACAAAATTACTAAATGTTAATAAAATCCATGCCATATTCAGAATGTTGTATGTGGTATGTATGATGGTTTAACATGAAAATTATGGTAGAAAAAACCTCAAATTGATCTTAGAGAAAATTTTCACTCCTTAGAGATGGTCGATTTGGTCATCTAAACAAGGAATTGGATACTAGTTCTTAACAATAAACTAGTTCAAATAACAGTAACCCACGAAAAACATATGGATACCATTCAAATTTTTATAGAAAAGGATAACTGAAAACCATAGTGAAGTATTAGGTCATATAAAACCCTTCAATTACAAGTCTAATAACTTCTTCTTGAGTTCTTGGTGCTCTATTGGTTCCATACTATATGGTGTAATGGACACATGTTCTACACCTAGAACTATATCAATAGTGAACTCTACCTCTCTCATAGAAGGTAATCCAGATATATTGTTTTGGAATTGATCACTAAAATGATCCAAAAGAAGTCGAAATTCTAAAAGACATATTTTCTACCCACTGATAATGATAGTAGTCATATGATATATAACTCTGTCTATCCCACAATGCTAGGGTATAGCTTAAGTCGCATGGAAAGCCCATTCTCCATTATAAATATATTTCTTTCCCTCTGGTGATGATAAATATACAATCTGGTGATGGAAATAAATAAGCATATGGGATAGAACTAATTATTCTATCTAAATAATTACAAAAAATTCTGTAATATATAGTAAAAAATATTCAAGAGGAATAGATATCCACCCACCTAAGGCATTAAATCAGTTATTTGGAATATACACTCATATAGTGCACCTAATGACGTGTTGATAGTCATCACACCATAAAAGAATAATTTTTCTAGGACTAAACACTATATAATTTCAATAGATAGAAAAGAGTAAAAATAACTTTTATAAAATAATGTTTAAATGGATATAGTGGCTATTAGAATAGTACCCCTTACTGTAGAAGGCTCTAGAATTTTCTGCTCGGGAGTAGGTTGCACTGCATAGATATTTCCTAACCCAGGGCCCTAAGATAAACCCCAAATAACCTGATTAGGTCTGCTCTTCTAGAACTGATCCTCTAATGTATGACTAAGCCTTCCATAAACACCTCCTTGGTCTGATCAGCCATTAGTAGACTAGATCCCAACCTCATGTGGATCTACTAATTCTATACATGAATGTGTTGTTGGAATAGATCAATTGTCACTAGGGACTTGAGGTAAAAATTGGCAGAAAAACTGAAGGTGATCCATCCTTATACATTATCTACACATGATTTGGTTCCTTATGCATTGGAGTTTATTTTGTTTACTCCTACCACAATGGTGATAGTTTACGTAGAAATGAATACATATCATTGGGATAGCACTTCCTGGTACATGAAACCTTGAGATGATGTTTCCTAACAGTAGTCAAACCATCTCCCTACCTCGATGTTGAATCATCTAGGATCATAATGTTAGTAACCCTCAGTTTTTCTTCTATGATAAGGTTCTAGTCTAGTATCTTTAATATGTTGGGAAACCAAAAGAAATTCCCCTATGATCAGATGGTATACACAATATCATCCTAAAATTGTCTCATAGGAAACATCTTGTCAGCGGTCAAATTCATTGAAAAATACTGAATTTGGGTAAATAGTGATGATTATTCCATTAAAGACCTAGCACCCAAGAATAGGTGAAAAAACTCTCTAGCGTATCTTTCTCATAGGTTCTATAGAAATAAGTTATTATATATGGTTTTTGGGAAGACCACCTAAAATTTACCCTGAAGAACATCATACAAAGAGATGACATCCCCCAAATTTTTGGTTGATTCATGGAGTATAGAGGTGGAAATATTGACCCTCTACCTATGTGGATTCTCCATATTCATGTTGATCAATAAAATAAAATCTATCCATGATTCTACTACCTGAGGTCCACCATCTCCTGAGAAGGTTGTATGACGATACAAAAAAAATTCCTACATCAACTCTACCCATGAAGTGGCAGGTCACAGATCTTCATTTACAAAATTCATGAACCACAATAATGAATATCTAAACATAGTATTGACGACTAGTGGAGGACCGACATGAGGTGAATCTAGTGGAATTATTTTTGTTAATATTGGTGGCTCAAAAATCAACACCTTTGAAGCATGTTCACATACATTTTATTGGAATACGACTTGAGGATGTTGTGGTTCTATAGCCTTACAGTTTCCAAACACAACCTGAGATATAATTTTACTAAATAATAAAATAGATATAATATGAATGTACATGTAAAAATATTTTATATAAACAATTCACACTTCTCTAACTACTCTTAATGATGGTTATATGTGATAGGTAGGATCACAATGGATCACATGAGGCACTTCCTATATCCCAGTACTATGGCTAGGTCAGGGTCAATGTCTAATATCACATGATATAGGTTACAATATATGGTCTTTCAATTATAATGTATAGAGGAAAAAACCATTGTATTTTTATTTTAGAATCCCAACTTAATAGTAAACACTTGATTTTTTAAAATTGAAATTTATTTATTTTGATTCTTATTTATGAGAATATATATATCATTTTCTATTTAGATGTGTCTCCATTGAAAATCGATAATTTATCAAGATTTATGAATTGCATTGGGTGATCCATGTAGCTGTTACCTGATCTTTACATCTAGTTCATGGATTTAACACATACTATATAATTATTTGATTAAATGAACTACCATTCCAAATTTATGGAAGTACATGCTTCATATATTATAATTTTTATTCAAAAATAAAATCATATAGTATTAAATCCCATAGAACTTGTGGTTCGCGGCTCGAATGTGGAAGAATTGGTTAATTATGGTGAAATCATCAATCGATATGATAAAAATAGTTTATATTGATATAGACAGATTAGTTGATGTAATTATGTTATCTTGGCATGAAACATCATCACATTTCCTATATAATAATCAAACACTCATAAATATTATATGAAACTGTAGACGCCGGAAAAGTCCGTTGTTCCCAAACGAAACTCCGGATGCGGAAAGCGAAGTGATATTTGGAGTCAGAGGCACGTTCCGGAGGGCCCGGAGGACTTGTGCGAAATTTCAGGGGCCCGCGCGCAAAGTTGAGTCACGGCGCGCAATCCTCCCGGGATGCGCGCAATGCGCTGGGCCGGCGCGCTGTTTTGCGCGCCCGTGGCCTGCGCGGCTCCCTTGCGCGCCGGGTCCTGATTCCGCGCCCGCGAAGAGAATTCCGCGCCCGATACCGGATTCCGCGCCCGGGGTTGCATATAAATATAAGGCGACCCCCGACGTTTTGAAGGTTGCCAGAATCCGAAGCGTCGCTCGTTCGCGCAATCCAACCCCTTCCGCGCGCAATGCCGATCTTCAGGTAACCTCCTTTCTTTCGCGCAATAGAGCCTTGGGGTTCGCCTTCACGCGCAATCCCCTTGGCTCTTTTCCTTTGAATAATCCTTAACCCGAAGGCCTTTGCGCGCAAAAGAAGCCTCTTGCGCGCAATTGCCCCCGGGTGCGCGCAATCCGGCCCGATTGCGCGCACCCCCCATTTTCAAAGTGGCCATTCGTTAGAGAATGAGTCGTTGCCCCCGCGTGCTACCCGAAGCCCGGTGCGCGCAATCCCAATCATCCGCGCGCGAAGCGCTGGCCCAATTGCGCGCCAGCCCGCCATTTTGCGCGCCGACCCGCGGTATTGCGCGCAAAGCTCCTCTTTTGCGCGCAATCCGCCAGGGTCGCCCCCCTTGACCCCCTGAGGGTACCCGCCTGTGTGGCGCCCGATGACCCTTATCCCGGGTGCCCGCACCGTGCGTTGTCTTCCCGTGCGGCCCTCCAGGCTCGCGCGAAGAGACACGGACCCATCAGCGGCAACCAATGTCCAGCATGACGTTAAACTGCACATTCGTCCCGCATGACGTTAAACTGCGCATTCGTCCCGCATGACGTTAAACTGCCCGTACGTCCAGCATGACGTTAAACTGCACGTACGTCCAGCATGACGTTAAACTGCATATTCGTCCAAGCTACAAGACGTTAAACTGTACAGCATTCGTCCGGCAACACTTTAAACCGTCCGCTTCGTCCTCAACACACGACGTTAAACTGTACTTCGTCCGGCAAGACGTTAAACCGACCGCATCATCCGATCTCGTGCCCCGCACGCAGGGTCTCCCCCGGTTTGGATGTGGCCCCCACCCGCTCGTCTCTGCAGGGATGTCGGGATTGTCCCTCTTTCGGGACGATTTAATGGGAGTGGCTTTTCCCTACGGGGGTAGGGTATTACAAACCCCTAGTTTCTTGAGGGGGGCCGCACATGTGTATCTCCATTGCGCTCCCCCACTGCCGAAGCCAGTAGAGGGTGTGACTGGGATCGAGGTGTCTCCTACTTTCGGTCCAAGTCCCTTCCAACTGAGTTTTGCCGCATCCGGGCTGCCTCAAGTGCGTAAGTCCTGACAGAATGAACTACGTGGACTTTGATCCTTGTCTTCTAAACAGGGTACGTATGAAGCCTCCCTGAGGTTCAAGCCCACCACCTGGTCGTCCCGGTCGTATTCACGTCGGTTCGTCCATCAGTGGACCCCTCCAGGGTTCACGCTTGCGTCGATTCACCTATGAATCCGCCCCTGTGGGAGACTGCCCGTGTGTATCTCCACTGTGCCTCCCCACAGCCCCTTTTTTCCATTTCTCCTTTTATCATCCAGCATGACGTGAAACTGTGATCCACCCGGCCGTTCCATCCCCCTCTGTGCGAGGTGGTTCGGTTCAATCCTCCGCCCGGCGGCCTCGACCTCTTTGTGAGTCGGCTTGCCGACGTCCAGCATGACGTTAAACTGTATACCCGAACTACGTTGACTTTGATCCGTGCTAACGCGCGGTACGTAGGAAGCCCCTACGGGGTCCAAGCTCTTTACTCCATCATTCATCCTGATCCTTACCCGGGCCACCACGTCCCGGTGGGGTCATGCCACTTCACTCCACTCCATATCACTTGGGAAGCCGCCCATGCGTTGGCCCCAGCGTCGGAGGTTCCCCGCAAGGGGTTCTGTCATCTGATCCACTTTTCGTGTTGATCGGTCCGATGCCGTCCCCGCTGGACGTTAAACTCGCGGCATACCCCGTGTTAAACATGGGAAGCTGAGGAAAACCTCAGGGGACACAGTTCCCCGCACCCAGTGCGGGATGCCTCAGGCCATCATGCCTTCGAGAAGCCCTATTAGGGACGGAAGACAGTCGTGCAGAGCCGCAGTGTTACGACATGCCCCCAGCACCCAGAGCCACCCGGCCTTCTCACCGCAGGTTGCTGCCCCGACCAGACTCCTTGGAGCGCCCGGGCGGAAGCAGCGTAATTAACCGGTGTCCATGAAGATATGGCGCCGGGAACGAGATTCACGAGCATGTCTTAAATCAATGAGGGAGACCCGGATTAGGCGACGAGTTCCGAGGAGACGTCCAAGGAAGGAGGAGCCGACATCCCATCATCCCGGTTTCGATCAAGGAGCAGACGCCCCTGAATAAGGGACGGATGCCGCCCGCCTTTGGAAAGCGGGACTGCGGGACCACAAGCCGCGCGCCCATCCCCTCGGGTTGACGGGTGCACGCGCGAACGCGTCCTGGCGGAACAGCGTAACCCGACGCACATCCGCACCGAAACAGAAAAATGGTGAACCCGACGCGAATCTCTTCTCCTCGATACGAAGACCGATGGCTTTCAGAGGTGTTGGAAGACCGGCATGTTGCCCGGCCAAGCATTCAGTCTTACCCGCCAGGGGCTGGGGAAGGGACATCGGGCACTCTGTCTCGCAACGTCGAGGGCCTGGGTTCCCCCCACGGAAGGCGTCGTGGCGCTAATGGTTGGTTGTCGATTCCTTTTTCCTGTCAGTGTTAATGGGTCTTTCTCCCTGCTTTCAGAAATCAGGTCGCCCGATCCAGTGTCCGATCGCCACCCGCCCACTGGCGCAGGGGTGGGGGAAACACCGACGCGGCTACTCCGCGCGGTCCCGCCCGTTCCACAGCCGTCCCAGCAGCCGAAATTGCGGGACAACCACGCCCTCTCTCCCCCTCGGAGGTCATCCAGAGAAGGGTGATCAACACCCTGGTGCGGAGATATGAGGAAGAGGGAGTCATCCCCACTAGGGACATGGCTCGCCTAGACCTTGAGGAGGCTGCACCTCGCCACCACCGCCGCCCCCGAGGGCCGCGCAGGGAGGCACCGCTGCCTACCCCAACGTCCAACCGCTTCGGGAGCTTATCCCCGGAGCGCTCTGACAGTTCCCTTCCCTATGCGGATGAGGTGGAAGATGCCCGAGACTACCCTATCCGAGATCCGCTCCAGGGATCCACAATAAGGGCTCCCGCCAGGCCACGGCGACACCGCCTCCAGGCCCCTCAAGTCGAGGAACAGGCTCTCCACCTGCCCGCACCGCTCATCCCGACTCGTTTGTCCCGACGCCAACGTCGGGCACGAGCGGAGGAGGATGCCCACCTTGGGGCCCTAGCAACAGCGGCCGCATTGGCCCAAGCCACTGTTGGCTCCAGACGCCAGGCCCCTGCGCATCCTGAGCAGGGGAACTTCTATGCCCGATCCGGATCGAGGCCCCGACCGCCCCAAAGGCAGGTTGGGTTGACTCTCCCGGTTGCTGGTACAGACAATAGCCACCGCGGACCACCTCGCGGTAGCGCTATTCACCAACAGGGTCTACTCCGTGTGGCCGATCCAGGAGGCATGGGTCACCCCACCTCCCGATCCCGGCCCGGAGGCCTACCCGGAATCATCTCTCCCCGCGTCCCCTTTGATATCTGTCCTGGTGCCCCTCGCACCTTGGTTTCCAGTCCTCTTGGCTCCAGCACCAGTGCGGCCGAAGGACGCCAGGACAGAGATCAGCCCTGCCCCGAAGAACCACCCAGGGGCAGGAAGGCAAGGCGTCGACGCCGAGGGAAGAACGTTACGGAATTCCGGACAAAGATCCGACCGGTTCGCTTCTCTGATTCAGAGGCGGAGTACGATTCGGCGACAGAGCCCTTTCCCCAATCCCGCCGGTCAAGGGCAGGGGTAGGAATGCGGCACGTCAGCCTCGTGCTCCCCGAGAGCGAGATCGATGTGATCCCCGCCTCTCTCCGAAGGTATATCCGGAGTAACGAGGGCCTGGTAGACCCCCAAGGATCAAGCTTGCGGTTGGTACCGGCCCCTCCGGAAGTGCCTTCCGTCTCGATCGGAGAAGCCGGAGACTTTTTCTGGGGACCGACGGTCGAACCACGATCTGGTGCACCCTTGGCGAGCACCGATGCTACGGCAGGATGTTCGCTCGCCGGCCCGTCCTATCGTGATGTGGTAGCCAGGGCACCGCCACCCTCAGAGGGCGGCCCGGGATATGGAGGCCAATCGGCCTGTTCGCCGTATTCACCGCCGACCAGCCCGTCCGCCCGGCGGCCCGCCTCGGCACCACTGCCGGTTCCCTGTCCGTTCCCAGCCATTGAAGAGGACCAAGGAGATCTGGGTCCCGAGTTTGAGTCGTGGAACTTCTGGACCGTCCTTGCAGAGGGCCACTTCCCCGAGAAGTTCTGGCCAGTCGCAGGACCGGGCTTTGATGCACCCGAATCGCTCACCCCGGATGAGTTCGAATGCTTCCGCCGAACTCTCCGGGAGACTCGCTCCTGTCTTCACCACCTACAAATGCCATACCCCGGGAGTCAAGCGCACCTGGAGGATATCGGTGAGCAGTGCCGTCAAATTGACCTGGCCATGCTCCCCGCGGTTCGGCACCCCGGGTCATTTGAGCACCACGAGGCCCTCCAACAACGATGCGTTGAGTGTTTTCAAGTACTCCGCAAAGTTATCGAGGAAGCCACTCCCCACGTGTATATCCGTGGATGGGGGCAGTACGCTGCCCTACGCTTCAGTGTGATTCGCCGACAGCCCGATTCACTGGGTGGCCCTGAGGGTATATCCCCAGGGACAGAAACGGTCAATATGGCTGACCTGTCGGGAGAGGGGAACGACTTGGAACTTCTCGACGGGGGCTTCCCCCCCGAAGACAAGCCGTCGTCAGAGCCATCGGTGAGAGTCACTCGTCATCAGAGGAACCTCCTGGGGCTCCCCGCACCCACTGAAGCACTGACGTTGAGCAGAAACGTCAGCAATGGAAAAGAGCACAGCGAGGCTATAAAGCCCGCCGACCCATCTGCCTCCATGCAGAGGGCAGAGGAGGATCCCGAGAAGGCTACGCTACGTCAGCAGCTCGCCGAACAGAAGAAGCTGGTTGACCAGCTCCTCGCCGAGCGCGCTGCAGAACGGCAGCCTGACTACGGTGATCCTAGGCCAGGACAACAGGGACCGGAACAACCGCTCCGCGAAGAGACTCTCCCGGGAAACCGTGATTACGCCGTGTTCGCCGACAGGAGAGAGGCTATTGCCTACGGCAAGAGGGCGCGGTATGTTTCGCCACACCCTCCCGAGCGGCGTGACTACCCAAGAGACCCCGCTCGGATTCCTCCCGCTGCCCCAAGGGCCGCTCCGCCCACCATCCCACGAGCTGCCGAGTTCGACGACCCGGTCGACGACCCGATTGAAGGGCCATGCAATGCGCTCGTGGTTAGAGATCCTCGCCAGGACTGGAACCCATGTCCGGACGATCCGATGGCGGCACTCATTGCCCGCTTGGAGGCCTTGGAGACTCGGCAGGTGGCGATCCCACCGGACGGCAAGCCCTACCCAGCATGGGTGGATGACATGTCGGCGCCTCCGGGATTCGGGAATCCCACTTTCGCTCCCTTCAACGGGACTGGAGATCCGCCACAGCATTTAGCCCACTTCAACTCGAGGTGCGGGCCTATGTTGGGGACTCCGGCGCAGCAAGAGGCCGCTAAGCTTCGCTGCTTTGTTCAGACACTGGAAGGGCCAGCATTTGTCTGGTACAGCCAGCTCCCCGTCGGGTCGGTAACCAGATGGGAGGACCTCCGTAGACAGTTCCTCTACCAGTTCAGTTCCACGACCCGGAAGACAAGTATCGCAGACCTCTTCAAGTGCAAGCAGAGGCCTGATGAGCGAGTCGCGGACTTCGTCGCCCGATGGAAGGGTCTCACGTATTCCCTTGACATGCCATTGACTCAGGAGCAGTTGCTGACAATGTGCGTCGGGAACGTCAAGACCGAGCTGGTCCCTTCCCTGATCACTCAGAATTACCCCGGAGGGTTCAGGGACTTCTCAGACAAAGCTCAACGTCTTGAGGAAGCCCTGCAACAGGCCAGCCAGGCACACCCACTGCCTCCTATGATTCCTGCAAGGAGAGTCAGCAGGGCTGAGCCCGCTGCTGTTTCCCAGATAGAGGCCCCCAGGCCGTTGGAGCTGCTGCCGGCAAGGCCATCTCCACAGCCTCACAAGAATCCGCCTCCACGGGCTCAGTTCCCGGCCCAGCAGCGGCAGCCCCAGAACCGGCCGGCCCCTCCGCGTAATGTACCTCCACAACCCAGGCGAGATAATCAGGGTCCACCTCCTCGTCTGGCCCCTCCATCCCCTCGTCAAGACCACGCTCCCAGGGGCCCGCGACACCTGACTTACTCATTCCACGAGGATCAGGTCCCCGGTTATTTCCGGAGCGCCCTGGAGCAGAGGATTGTGCGACTGCCAGAGTGTTGGAGGCCAGAGGAGGCACATCTTACGAATAACCCCCGCTACTGCCCCTACCATCGAGCCCTGGGGCACACCATCCAGCGGTGCTATGTGTTTAAGGATTGGCTCCAAGACCAGATTAACAACAATGTAATCAGGTTGGGCCCAGCTCCAGCACAAGTGGCGGGCGTGTTCGTGGGATCAGATAACGATAGTGGCAACGAGGACGAATGGCAGCTGGTCTCCGACCGCGGATCCCAGAAGTATAATAACTGGATGGCCCGCAAGACGACCATTCGCTCCCATGGAATCATCCGTGCGCGCTTGAATCAGCCTGAGCCCCCAGAATATGCGGGTGTTGCTTCGGCATCGTCGTCCCAGCCTGCCTCTTCCAAGAGGAGCAAACGGCGGCAGCACAAGAAGGAAGAGCGCGCCCCGCCAGTTCCGCCACTATCCCGCACTCTCGGCGATTTCATGCCCCCGGAGATGGGGGTCCCTCCTCGGATCCGCCTGGTGATGGATTATTCGTCCGATGACGGTATTGGGTACGCTTCGGTTAACACCGTCGAGCTGGTAAATCCCTTTTCGGTTCCCGACGTTGAAGAACACCAGGTGGACTTCCCTAGTGTCCCCGGTCGTCGCCACCGTCGGAAGAACCGCAGCAGCAGGAGTCGCTGGGGCACAGCCATTGGTACCTCCAGCCAGGCTGTGCACGCCACTGAGACTAGGCAGCAGGCTCAAAACCGAGCACAACGTGCGCCGCCCCCCCATTCGGGGATGACGGATTCGCCCCCGCCGCTGTTTGTGGTGTGGGACCAGGCAGAACCGCCTCAGCCGCGTCGCGACTAGCTCCGCCCTGCCACGAGTCCATCCCGGCCTCCTGACCCCAGTACGGTGACCACTTCCCGGACTACAGCCAGTGAACAACGAGATGCGCCAAGTACCAGTCGGCCGCCGATCCAACCGGCAAGGCCCGTCATGCCGCCAACCGCAGAGCAACCTCCTGCAACCAGGGGCTCGCGCTTGGCCAAAAAGTATGATGTCCTGAAGCACTTGGCCGACATCCCAGCAAGGCTCTCCATCCTTGAGGCTCTGCGCATGTCATCTGAGATGCGCGAGGCACTCGCGGAAGCCCTGAAAAGCCCCCTCCAGTTTGAGACAGAGGTTGCGGCTGCAGAGGCCTTTCACGCCGAAACGATCGAGGACGCCGAATTTCAGGCAGTTATCTCGTTCTCTGGTAAGGATGAAGACCCTCCTATACAGGGACATATCCGTCCGCTGTATGTCACTGGCCAGTTCAATGGCCTTGAAGTCCGGCGCTGTCTTGTCGACACGGGGTCCGGGATTAACCTGATTCCAACTCGGACGCTCCGGAGATTGGGGTTGTCTGAGGATGACTTGATTCCCTCCGACCTCAGGATCCAGGGGTACGACCGCACCGAGCAAACCCCGGTCGGCAAGATACGTTTGAAGACCCAGTTCGGTGACTTGGTTGCCAACACCGAATTCATGGTAGTCTCTCAGGACACTGCGTACAACGCATTGATGGGAAGGCCATGGCTTTACCTTCACGCAGCGGTTCCCTCGTCATACCACCAATGCCTCAAATACTCCCTTAATGGTCGAGTAGGCGTGCTTCAAGGAGATGCCTCTCCTTTTGCCTCATGTGAAGCCTGTTATCTGGACGCGGACTATTACAAGAGCAAGGATAAGCAGATCCTGGCAGGTGAGGTTGAGCCTGTCGCTGTTGCAAGTGATCCCTGGGCAAGTCTGGATGACGCTTACGTCCTCCCGATTCACCGGTTGGACGTCGCCATGGTCTCGACGGCCCGCGAGTCTCCTGATGAGATGACCGCGACCGCCCGCGCCAGCGCCAGTGGCCCAGCAGGATCTGGTAGCCCCAATGCAGTTTCCAACGCAGTCTCTCCCGTGGACGATCCCTACCCGAGTGGAGAGGACGTGGAAGATGCACCCCCAGCCTTTGAGGAGGGCGTCCCCGCCACGGTCGATGAGTTAATACAGGTGAACCTTGGAACCGAGGCCGATCCAAGACCCACATTGGTCAGTGCCACCATGCCCTCTGAGGAGCGGCAGCAGTACATGGACTTTCTCAGGCAGCACCGTGATGTGTTCGCTTGGGGCTATGACGAGATGCCGGGGCTAGATCCTCAGGTAGCCGTCCACCGCCTTGGTCTCCCGGCGAACCATCGCGGGTTCAAGCAGCCTCCCAGGAAGATGCACCCGTCCCACGGTGCCATGGTTGAGGCCGAAGTTGACAAGCTTATCAAATCCAACTTCGTGAGGGAAGTTCAGTACCCCAAATGGCTGGCCAACATTGTGCCGGTCAGGAAGAAGAACGGGAAGATCAGAGTCTGCATCGACTTCCGCGATCTCAACCGCCACTGTCCGAAGGATGATTTTCCCCTTCCAGTGACAGAGTTGTTGATTGATGCCACGGCAGGGTTCCAAGCCCTCTCCTTCATGGATGGATACTCCGGATACAACCAAATTCGGATGGCCCCTGAGGATGAGGAGTTCACTGCCTTCAGGGCCCCCCAAGGTACCTTTTGCTACCGGGTCATGCCCTTCAGCCTGAAGAATGCAGGTGCCACCTATCAACGGGCGATGCACCGCATATTCAAGCCAATCCTCGGCACGCTGGTGGAATGCTACGTCGACGACTTGGTTGTCAAATCGCGCCAGCGTCAGGACCATCTCAAAGATCTTGAGAAAGTGTTCGGCTTCCTCCGGTCTCGCTACCTGAAGATGAACCCGTTGAAGTGTGCCTTTGGGGTCACCTCCGGAAAGTTCCTTGGATTTGTGGTAAGATACTGGGGTATTGAGATCGCCCCAGAGAAAATCAGGGCGATTAGCCAGATGCCTCCCCCAGGTACCATCCGGGAACTGCAAGGGTTCCAAGGCCACTTAGCCTATATACGCCGATTCATCGCGAATCTGGCCGGCAAGTGTAAGCCCTTTTCTCGGCTCATGAAGAAAGGTGCCACCTATGTATGGGATAAAGAGTGTCAGACCGATTTCGAGGAAATCAAGCAGTACCTGCTTCAACCTCCGGTTCTGATGCCGCCTGTATCCGGGAAGCCGTTGTTCCTCTATGTGACCGCCCTGGAACGGTCCTTGGGTGCCCTTCTCGCCTAGAAGAACAACGAGGGAACGGAGAATAGCCTCTATTACCTCAGTCGCATGCTCCTCGATGCGGAAGTTAGGTATTCCCCCATCGAGAAGAGCTGCCTGGCGTTCGTATTTGCCGTACAGAAATTACGGCACTACTTGCAGCACCATGAGGTACAGTTGGTTTCTCGGGTAGACCCGTTGAAATATATCCTGAGCCGGCCTATGTTGACTGGCCGTCTAGCGCGGTGGGCTGTGATTCTCCAGCAGTTCGACATCAGGTATGTGTCTTAGAAGGCCATCAAGGGGCAAGCATTGGCAGACTTTCTGGCAGCTCACCCGACCTCCGTGGATCAGCCGCTGGATCTAGGCTTTCCTGATGAGACCATTCTCTCAGTTGATCGAGCCGATCCATGCTGGCAGATGCACTTTGACGGTGCCTCCCGGAGCCCCACTGGTAGAAGACTCGATAATCCTAAGCTCAACAGAGTGGGCTTGGGCATCGTCTTCATTACCCCGGAGCGAGCCGTGCTTCCATACTCGTTCCTGTTGTCAGAGGGCTGTACCAACAATGAGGCAGAATACCATGCCCTCATCACCGGCACCGAGTTAGCTCTCAAGATCGACGTGCCCCGTCTGTGCGTGAAAGGGGACTCCGAGCTGGTCGTTAAGCAGATCAATGGCGACTATGTTGTCAGGAAGCCGGAACTTGTGCCATTGTTGGAGTGCACCCTCCTTCTAATGGCTCGATTCCCTTCTCGGCCAAAAATTGTCCATATTCCCCGGTCGCAGAACGGTCGAGCAGATGCCTTGGCCAGCCTTGCTGCGTCACTTGCGGAGCCTGAACAGGACAACCTGATCGTCCGCATGACGCGCCGCAGGCTCATCGCTCCCGTTATCCCGGAAGAAGATCGCGGCCCGTTGGTAAGTAATCTCACCACGGTTGCCCCTATGCCCGGAGCCCCGAATACCCCAGATATGACAGTCGGATCAGCCCCTGATTGGAGGACGCCTTTGGTCGAGTACCTCCAACATGGCACTCTTCCATCGGATCGGGCCGAGCGCGAGCGAGTTCGACGCCGCGCATCGCAGTTTGTCCTCTAGAGCAGTCCCGGCCTGGAGCAGATCCTCTACAAACGCGGGTTTGATGGTGTTCTCCTCCGTTGCCTTCAGGGAGTTGAGATCCCATGAGTCATGCAAGAGGTTCATGCCGGTTCATGCGGTGCCCACCAGACTGGGCCGAAGCTGTCCCACCAGATTCGAAGGTTGGGATACTTCTGGCCCTCCATGATCCATGACTGCATCGAGTATGCCAGAAGGTGCCATGCGTGCCAGGTTCATGCGAACTTTGTGCATCGGCCGCCGGAGCCTCTCCATACCACTAGGTATTCCTGGCCCTTCGCGGTCTGGGGTCTGGACGTTGTGGGACCTTACCCACCGGCGACAGCTCGCCAGTGCCGGTTCATTCTGACCGCCACGGACTTTTTCTCCAAATGGGCAGAGGCGATTCCGCTCAGAGAGGTCAAATCCTGTTCGATCGCTGACTTCGTGACCTCCAACATCATCTATCGATTTGGAGTGCCTCACGCTATCCTCACGGATAACGGAACCAATTTCCGAGCAGCCGAGTTGAAGAAGTTGTACGCCAAGTATAACATTCGCTCGAACCATACATCTCGCTATCATGCGCAGGCGAATGGACAGATCGAGGCGTTTAACAAAACCCTATCTAACATTCTGCAAAAGATGGTTGGTCAGAACAAGAAGAGTTGGCCGGACAAGCTCCCCAATGCCCTCTGGGCTTATCGGACGACGACTCGCAATTCCACCCAGATGACCCCTTATTCCCTGGTGTATGGAGCTGAGGCCGTCCTGCCCATTGAGATCTAGTTGCCGTCCTTGCGCACTGCGGTCTACGACCAGCAAGCGCCAGACAGAGTTGCTGAAGCCCGTCTAGTCGATTTGGAAGCACTGGATGAGAATAGACTTCGCGCTTTGCACAACTTGGAGAGGCATCAGAGCAGAATGGATCGAGCTTTCAATAAGAAGGTTCGCCTCTGCTCCTTCCTGCAGGGTGACCTAGTGCTAGCCCTGAGAGCACCGATGATCCCCGGCAGGAAGCCGCCCAAGTTGGAGCCCAAGTGGGAGGGACCTTTTGTTGTCCACAAGGTCTATCCCAATGGCGCATACTCCCTAGCGACTATGGATGGTGAGCGTGTCACTCCTCCCACCAACGCTAGGTTCCTCAAGCAGTACTTTGTCTGAGTGTGTCTACGTCCTGCACGACGTTAAACTACATTCGTCCAGGCTACAAGACATTAAACTGTTCAGCATTCGTCCGCGCTGCAAGACGTTAAACTGCCAAGTGCCTCGTCCTGCATGACGCTAAACTGCACCACGTCCGAGCTACAAGACGCTAAACTGTTCAGCATTCGTCCTACATGACGTTAAACTGCCCCTCAAGAACTACGTGCGGCTTGATTCCCATCCTTATGGGATACGTAGGACCGCCTGAACATTCATGTTTCAGGCCCAGCCCCATCCTTTGGGAATTTCCATCCCATCTCGGGCCCTTGGCCCAGTTGCCTCCGAGTGTGCGGCGTATGGTGTGAACGCGGGGCTATGCCCTCATTCACGTCAGTTTGCTCGCCACGCTGTACGCCCCCCACGTTGGGGATGCCTTCTGCTCCCTCTTTTCTTCTCTCTTTTCGTCCTGCATGACGTTAAACTGCACTTCAAGAACTACGTGTGGCTTGATTCCCATCCTTATGGGATACGTAGGACCGCCTGGACATTCATGTTTCAGGCCCAGCCCCATTTCCCGGGAATCTCTATCCTGCGTCGGGCCTCTGGCCCAAGTTCCCCTCCTTTTTGTTCGAGGCGTATCGCGTGAGCGGCGGATTATGTCCTCATTCGCGTTGGTCTACTGGCCGCGCCGTACGCCTCCCCCGTGTGTGGGACCACCTCACACCTCCCATCATCCTGCATGACGTTAAATTGCCTCTCAAGAACTACGTGCGGCTTGATTCCCATCCTTATGGGATACGTAGGACCGCCTGGACGCTTGTGTTTCAGGTCCAGCCCCGTCTCTTGGTTGATCACGGGGATCTGCCCTCTTTTGGTTGCTCTCAGGGTGAGTCCTCCGACCCTTCCCGGTGATCCGTTAACATGTTTTGGGTAATTCGGTCTATGACTCGTAGCGTCAGATTCAATCCCGACAAGTCCTGTGTTGCTTGTCAGGTCTCGCGCTTCCTCTTGTTCGAGCCTTCACTCAAAGGGATCCTCGTTAGCGGTTTGGGTACGATGCCTCAGTGCTCTCCTACCGCTCCGGGTCGATTTACCGGCGAGTCATGGGCCGCAAATCGATATAAATCCTGCGATTGAGCGGTTGATGCTCGTTTGCTTGCCTCGTCTTAGGCTGACGCGATCGGATGTTGTGTTGCGAATATGGTCAGCAATGTCCTTGATCGCCATGTCGGCTCTTTCAGGATCTGAACATTGGTTGCGCAGTCCTCATCACACTCCGCCTTTGTGCGTTGTAGTGGAATCTCGACACTCTCTTCATACTGACCTCCAGTACACCTCTACACGTTAGGCAGACCAACCAGGGTAATGGTGCCGTTCGAGGCTCCCATGACCTGAGCACCAAGGGTATATGCGGATGTCCTCCCTAAGGGCCGTGCGTAGCTGGACCCTCGTCCCCATAAGAAGGAAGGAGTCGCCCGAACAGTCGTGTTCTGGGCCCAGTATATCTGGAGGCTAGCATCTCTGCCCCTCGGGTGATGGACATACGCAGGCCCCGATCCCAAGACTCCTCTCTTGGAATTGTGCATGACCGCAGGGCTGGGTATGTTCCCACCTCCGCCGTGTCCGCCGTACCGCAATAAGCGGGTTCCTCCATGGTCCGAACCACACGACCTTAAACTGTGTTGTCTGGTCCTACCACACGACCGTAAACTGTGATCGTCTTGGCCGCCCGACGAGAAACGGCACTGCATCGTGATGTCCTCCTCAGGGGGCACTCACGTTGGGCGCTGGTTAATAACCACGCCATTCATCAATGCCTTTCATGGCTTGATTATTGTGGCGACGCCAGGGATTCCTTAATCACAGGTATGTCGCTGCACGAAAAACCATCCATCTTTAAGGACAAACAGGAAATATCAAATACCGCTTCTTCTGTGTGCGAGGGTCAGACCCGCACCCTTCCCCGCGCAGGTGCCCGATTGTGATGCGCCGCGCTTCAAGAACTACGTGCGGCTTGATTCTCATCCTTATGGGATACGTAGGAACGCCCGGATGTTTGAAACTTCGGGTCCAGCCCCCCACCTCTTAGAGATTCCCCCTTCTCTGGGGAATCCGCCGCCTTCAGGTCACCCTCAAGGCGTGTTCCCCGACCCCTTGCAGTGGTCCACCGGTGTCAAGAGTACTCTGGTTTATTGCCAGGAGGGTCAGGATCCGCTTGGTCAGGTTTCCTCCACTTTTCAGGCTTCGTGCTCCCTTTCATTCGGACCCATCGTCTACGCCCTGGGTGGAGCCCCCGTGAACGGTTCGGACACAATGCCTCAGTGCTCTCCCACCGACTCGGGTCGGTACCCCCAATGGCCTCGGGCAGCAAATCGATATGAATCCTGCGATTGAGCGGTCGATGCTCGTTTGCTGCCTCATTTCACCAACGGTTAGTGCGATATTGATGCTGCTTTTCCGCCACGGTCGGCAGTACTCCCATATCGTTACTCCGGTGCCCCCAGTCCTTGAGTGAATGGCCGCATGATTCACATTTTCCACCTCCCATTCTGACCAGGCGAAACCTCGACACTCTTGGCACTATCCCTCAGTGCATCTTCGCATATCCGGGGGATAGGACCACGATGTGGCGTACGTTGAGGTCCTTATGGTCCGAGCTCTAAGACCTTAAACTAAGATCTCTCCTTATGGTCCGAGCTCTAAGACCTTAAACTAAGATCTCTCCTTATGGTCCGAGCTCTAAGACCTTAAACTAAGATCTATCCTTATGGTCCGAGCTCTAAGACCTTAAACTAAGATCTCTCCTTATGGTCCGAGCTCTAAGACCTTAAACTAAGATCTCTCCTTATGGTCCGAGCTCTAAGACCTTAAACTAAGATCTCTCCTTATGGTTCGAGCTCTAAGACCATAAACTAAGATCTCTCCTTATGGTCCGAGCTCTAAGACCTTAAACTAAGATCTCTCCTTATGGTCCGAGCTCTAAGACCTTAAACTAAGATCTAGCCCATGGTCCGAGCTCTAAGACCTTAAACTAAGATCTCCCCTTATGGTCTGAGCTCTAAGACCTTAAACTAAGATCTCCCCAAATGGGATTTTACGTCCTGCATGACATTAAACTGCACTCTCAGAACTACGTGTGGCTTGATCTCCAGCCTGATGGAGTACGTAGGAACGCCTGGGCATCTCGACTCGGGTCCAACCTCAGGGATCGTTAAGTCCCGCCCCTCCTCGTCGCCGGCCGTCTGGCCTGGCTTCTGGTAGAGTGGTGCAGTTGTGATATTCTCCCCGATTCAGCTCGGGATGCCCCATTGCAATGGTGGGAAGCGACGGTTTCCTCGTCAAAGAGGTGTTGTCTGAGAATGGGGGTGACTCACGACCAGATTAGTGCATCCGCCTAATACGCTTTCCCCACAGTGGCGCAATTTTGAGAGCGTTGGATTCTGTCCGAACAAATCTTCACTTCGCCCCACGCTTCGCATGCCCTGTTGATCTGGATTTCCACCCTCGTGTCTGAAAGAACCCCCAAAGCGGTATTCATGATGACATGTGGTCCGCCTCCTGCAATATGAATGATGACCTTTTTCGGTCCGTCTATTGCAGTTGTTATGGTCGATCCGATGTCCGCCTACCGTCTTGGGCATTTCCTGGAAGGCCGACCGTTGTGGATGTCTGGATTCGGGACACGCGATTCACCCTTTCTCATTTCCCTATGTTCGGATAAAATCTCAACGCCCCTAGCATTGTCCCGCTCGTGTGTTGGAACAAGTTGGGGGGATGATACATTGATTAGGTCTGAGGTCTCCTTTCCTAGGAATGACCTCCCTCTTTTCTCCAGAAATCCAGGCCCAACTATGGATGTCTGATGCTTGGTTAATGCTCCCGCAAGACAGTGAATTGTGGTTGAGCGTGTTAAGCCAAAAGATGCAGATAAATATATTGGTTCATACAAATGGATCAAGGTAGCAGAAGCAAAATGTTTTGGGAACGGCAAAAAAAATCCCCTAGGGATTAGCGTGCTGAATGAGTCTCTCTAACGCCGCTACCCTTTGGCTGGTGGCCTCCAGAGCTGCTTCTCGCTCTCTGCATGCCCTCTCTTCGTCGGCGGTCGCAGCACGCAGTTCGTCGATTCTGGCCTGTGCACGCTCCCGCTCGACCTGAATTGTGACCATCTGTTGGCCCGCCTCCGTCAGCTGTACCTGGGCGTCAACCAGCTGGGCTGCTAGTTGCTCCACAATCTCGGTACACGTTGCGAGGAAGGCCTCCTTCTCTGCCGCCTACCCTTCGAGGCGCCGGACTTCCTGCTCCGCCGCGAGGAGCGCCCGCGTGCTCTCCGACATGTCCCGACTTTGTGTGACGTCGGCACGCCGGCAGCTCTCGCGCATCTTTTCGGCCATGAAATCACGGACCGTCAGATGGAGGCGTTGAGCATCAGCTCCCCCGGCACACAGGAAGCGCAGCCAGGTTTGAAGTGATCCCATGCGCCCCAGCCACTCCGACGGGTCTCGCTTGAGGAAGCGCTGGATGCACTTCCACCCCCTACGGCGCGTTATCCGTCTCTCCTCGGCCGCCTCCGCGTCCGAGTCGTCCATCTCCTCGGGGTCGGCAGGCCGGTAGGCAGGGAAGGCAGCCAGCAGGTCTGCTGCAGGGTCCGCCCCTGGGAGATCCTCATGAGGGATAGGTTCCCCAACATCTGGGCGACCTTCTTCTCTCTCCCTAGCGGCGCTGACACCCTCGTCAGCCCCCGACCTCTCTCCGATGTCAACACCGCCGGCGTCCGCAGCCCCCTGATCATCAGTTGGTGGGGCCGGCTCGGTTTGGGAAGTCTGTTCCGGAGCAGGCGGCATGTCCACCACTGGTCCACTCGTAGATGGCCCGGGTTCAGCAACCCGACGAGCCTCCAGTGTTGAGATCACTGCGCGGGGCATGCCATGGTTAGTCACGGATCGTCAATGGCAAGCACCAGCAGTAAATCAAGGAGAAGCAAGGAGACTTACGGGAGTTCAAAACGTCATCTTCCGCTATCCCGGCCGCCGCAGGAACAGTTGCAGCAGGGGGCCCTTCCGCGCTTGTCAATTCAATGGGTGCCTGGCCCCCGCCTTGTCCTGCTGGCGCCTCTCCTACTCCCGCTGAGGACGCCTGGCCAACATCCGTGTGCTCCTGAGAAAGATGGAGAAATGGGTTAGAAGCTGCATAAGAGAATGGATGAAGCAGATTGAGTAGGGATAGAAGCGGACCTCTAGGAGCTCAGTGACATCAACGTTGTCAGAGCCGGCCACCTCGCCGCTCTCCCGTGGGCTCCCCTGATGGGATCTTCCCTCGGAGCCTTCATCCTCCCCCATTTCCTCCTCTTCTTCGGAGTCGCTGCCACTTTCATCTTCTTCCGGCGGTATCTGTTCCGGAGCGGGCTCGAGATCGAGCATCACCTTCACCAGAAGGGATGGCTCCGCACGCTGACCACGTTGGCGCGCGTACTCGTCCATGGCCGTCAGATACGCATACTGCCGGTTGAAGTCCACTCTGTCGGCGATCTGGAGGTGCCCGACCTCTGGCAGATAGATTCCTTCTCTGAGTATCTTTCGCCAGATGGCGTCGGTCCCCAGTGACTGTCGCAGGGTCATCCAGGCCGACCACAGCGCCGGGAAGACCGCATCATGGGAAGGTTCGAGCAGACGTCTCACCTGCTTCCCGGGCCGCTCGTCGACCACCGCACGTGCCCCCTCTCTGGGCGCTGAGGTCGTGGCGGCAGCTCGCGATGTGCCCGCCGCCGAAGTCCCTGCCCGCGCCGGCTCCGCTGCTTGGCGCGCCTCCGTTCTCCCCTGTGTGGTGGCGCCTCGCCTCCTTCCTTGACGCCCGGTCTCCGCACGGGTAACCTCGAGCCGCCGAACTGGCTTCCGTAGAAGCCCCTCGGGGTACCCGATGGCCCAGTGTTCGGCGTACTCGGTTGCCAAGCCTGCGTCAACCCCGGTAGGAGGGAGAGTGATGATGTCGCCAGAGCCGAAAGCGGCAAACAACAGCCACATCTGGCGAAGGACGCAAGGGTTCGTCTCCTCCCGGACAGCAGTGAATACCCTCTTCGGCATCCGCTGAAGGCACCCGAACTGCCTGGCGAACCGGGTTGGCACGTAAGGCTCGCAGATCACCTTCCCGTCGACCCGAGCCACGAGCACCCCGCCCCGCATGTTCAGGAAGTATTCATGCTGCTCCAGCGGACCCTGCCCATTGTCGATCATCTGGCTGACGGGAGTGGGGAACGGACTGAAGTTGAAATTGGCATGATTTCCAATCCGAATCCTCACGCCCTCCTCACTTAGGGTCATCGGAGCGACCCCCACGATATTCAGCAGGGAGGGTCGCAGGCCGTTGCCCGTAGGAATGATGGCGTTCGGAAACGTGTACCCACCGAGGTGAGCAGCCACCCAGCCGTGGAAGAACTGAAAGGGCCCACAGATCCTTCGTGGCGACCCCCCTCATGAGATGCATCCCAGGATGGCATACAGCCTCGCCAGCACTGGGACCCCGAGGTTGTATCTCTTGTTGGCGGCCATAGCGCCCGCCATCGCCAGTGTCGCCGGGCGAACACCCATTCTCGCGTCCCGCACTGGCAGGAGCCACCCACTCAGAAAGGCGGCCAGGAACGCCGCGTACCAGACATTTGGGTCCCGGGCCTCGATGACGCGGTACCCCCAGGAGCGGTAGTCGCCTGTCTCCAGGACCCGCCAGTACGACCCGTTCCGGCTCCTCTGAGCTGCGGTCGGGCACCGCTTCCCCCTGCCTGGCATCTTGACCGCCGGGTCATGCTCCAAGAACTGGCCAAACCACTCCTTGTAGGCTATGTCCTTATGGAATTCCTTGATCCCGAGCCGCTGCGTAGCCAGGTCAAGCAGATGCCAGGTCAGAATGGGAGTCCGTGACCTGTCTTCCCAGGTGTTCTTCGGTGGCAGGAACTCATCGTACTGGTAACCCTCCAGCGGGATACCTCCGATGCAGTGGATGTCCCAGAGACCGATGCCGACCTCCCCATGGTGAATATGGAAGGTGTTGGTATCCGGAGACCAGCGGGTGAACAGCTCCGGCCCAAGCTCGGACTGCTGGTAGAAGTGGAACTGCGACGTCCACACCGCCTCAAACAGGCCGATGTACCGCAGCTCCTCTGCGAAGTGATCGCAAGTGTGGCGTACCCAGAATGCCCAGGCCCACTCGCTGGTGAAATTGCCCCCAGACCGCAAGTCCCAGTCCTTCAGCCAGCCCTTGGTGTCGTCAGTGACACTCTGGCGATATGTGCTCGAGTAGAGGGCTGGAGAATTCTCCGTAGTAGGCTCACCCCCGTCAATGGTTCGCGTCCTCGGGTTCAGGACATAGACGTCCAAGTGCCTGGTCTCCCTGGCAGGATGCCCATTGTTGGTGATGTTATAGCGGGGAAGCTCGTCCTCCCGAGTCACCCAGGTCCGTGGCGCATCAACCTCGAACCCTGGCACTGAAACCTCATCTAGGATGCCGAAGTTCCAGAGTGGCAGGTTGTCCGACAGTGGATATGTCTTCTGGGCCGGCGTCAGCAAGTCGAACAGGGATTGATTGTTGGAAACAATCTCCTTGGCTCCGTAAACCTCCTCATTCGCCGCCATCTCTGCTCTGCGAATGGCGGCATCCCCCTCATTTCCTTGATGCGCGGCCATCTCAGAAGTTTCGGGAGTCGTGCGGGTTAAGGGATGAAGCGTGCGGGATCGGACGAGGCTGGTAGAGAAGTTTGAAGGTTGGCGCGCAATCCAAGTGGACGGAGCGCAATTGGGAAGAATGTCGCGCAAAGTTCCGGGTTTTCGCGCAAAGACAGGCAAATTCCGGATGGTTTTGCACGCCGATCGGGCGAATTTCGCGACCGGAAAAGGCGATTTCGCGCACGAGAGCGTTGAAGCTTATCGCGCGGAAGGCCTGTGTACGGAACGCGGAACCCCCGGACCCCTATTTATAGACGAGGCCGGGATTCTGCGCCGCGCGGAACGCTCGATTGCGCGACCGTGGCGGCGAATTGCGCGCCCGGTGCCCCTTTTTGCGCGCCTAAGTCCCGCGCAGCCCAGGACTTCGGCATTCCGGCGTCTCCCTCGGAACCCGATCGTTGTGACCTCTCGCCGATCAGATTCTGAGGGGGGGCTTTTGTAGACGCTGGAAAAGTCCGTTGTTCCCAAACGAAGCTTCGGATGCGGAAAGAGAAGTGATATTTGGAGTCAGAGGCACGTTCCGGAGGGCCCGGAGGACTTGCGCGAAATTTCAGGGGCCCGCGCGCAAAGTTGAGTCGCGGCGCGCAATCCTCCCGGGATGCGCGCAATGCGCTGGGCCGGCGCGCTGTTTTGCGCGCCCGTGGCCTGCGTGGCTCCCTTGCGCGCCGGGTCCTGATTCCGCGCCCGCGAAGAGAATTCCGCGCCCGATACCGGATTCCACGCCCGGGGTTGCCTATAAATATAAGGCGACCCCCGACGTTTTGAAGGTGGCCAGAATCCGAAGCGTCGCTCGTTCGCGCAATCCAACCCCTTCCGCGCGCAATGCCGATCTTCAGGTAACCTCCTTTCTTTCGCGCAATAGAGCCTTGGGGTTCGCCTTCGCGCGCAATCCCCTTGGCTCCTTTCCTTTGAATAATCCTTAACCCGAAGGCCTTTGCGCGCAAAAGAAGCCTCTTGCGCGCAATTGCCCCCGGGTGCGCGCAATCCGGCCCGATTGCGCGCACCCCCCATTTTCAAAGTGGCCATTCGTTAGAGAATGAGCTGTTGCCCCCGCGCGCTACCCGAAGCCCGGTGCGCGCAATCCCAATCATCCGCGCGCGAAGCGCTGGCCCAATTGCGCGCCAGCCCGCCATTTTGTGCGCCGACCCGCGGTATTGCGCACAAAGCTCCTCTTTTGCGCGCAATCTGCCAGGGTCGCCCCCCTTGACCCCCTGAGGGTACCCGCCTGCGTGGCGCCCGATGACCCTTATCCCGGGTGCCCGCACCGTGCGTTATCTTCCCGTGCGGCCCTCCAGGCTCGCGCGAAGTGACACGGACCCATCGGCGGCAACCAATGTCCAGCATGACGTTAAACTGCACATTCGTCCCGCATGACGTTAAACTGCGCATTCGTCCCGCATGACGTTAAACTGCACGTACGTCCAGCATGACGTTAAACTGCACGTACGTCCAGCATGACGTTAAACTGCATATTCGTCCAAGCTACAAGACGTTAAACTGTACAGCATTCGTCCGGCAAGACGTTAAACCATCCGCTTCGTCCTCAACACACGACGTTAAACTGTACTTCGTCCGGCAAGACGTTAAACCGTCCGCTTCGTCCTCAACACACGACGTTAAACTGTACTTCGTCCGGCAAGACGTTAAACCGTCCGCTTCGTCCTCAACACACGACGTTAAACTGTACTTCGTCCGGCAAGACGTTAAACCGACCGCATCATCCGATCCCGTGCCCCGCACGCAGGGTCTCCCCCGGTTTGGATGTGGCCCCCACCCGCTCGTCTCTGCAGGGATGTCGGGATTGTCCCTCTTTCGGGATGATTTAATGGGAGTGGCTTTTCCCTACGGGGGTAGGGTATTACAAACCCCTAGTTTCTTGAGGGGGGCCGCACATGTGTATCTCCATTGCGCTCCCCCACTACCGAAGCCAGTAGAGGGTGTGACTGGGATCGAGGTGTCTCCTACTTTCGGTCCAAGTCCCTTCCAACTGAGTTTTGCCGCATCCGGGCTGCCTCAAGTGCGTAAGTCCTGATAGAATGAACTACGTGGACTTTGATCCTTGTCTTCTAAATAGGGTACGTAGGAAGCCTCCCTGAGGTTCAATCCCACCACCTGGTCGTCCCGGTCGTATTCACGTCGGTTCGTCCATCAGTGGACCCCTCCAGGGTTCACGCTTGTGTCGATTCACCTATGAATCCGCCCCTGTGGGAGACTGCCTGTGTGTATCTCCACTGTGCCTCCCCACAGCCCCTTTTTTCCATTTCTCCTTTTATCGTCTAGCATGACGTGAAACTGTGATCCACCCGGCCGTTCCATCCCCCTCTGTGCGAGGTGGTTCGGTTCAATCCTCCACCCGGCGGCCTCGACCTCTTCGTGAGTCGGCTTGCCGACGTCCAGCATGACGTTAAACTGTATACCCGAACTACGTTGACTTTGATCCGTGCTAACGCGCGGTACGTAGGAAGCCCCTACGGGGTCCTAGCTCTTTACTCCATCATTCATCCTGATCCTTACCCGGGCCGCCACGTCCCGGTGGGGTCATGCCACTTCACTCCACTCCATATCACTTGGGAAGCCGCCCATGCGTTGGCCCCAACGTCGGAGGTTCCCCGCAAGGGGTTCTGTCATCTGATCCACTTTTCGTGTTGATCGGTCTGATGCCGTCCCCGCTGGACGTTAAACTCGCGGCATACCCCGTGTTAAACATGGGAAGCTAAGGAAAACCTCAGGGGACACAGTTCCCCGCACCCAGTGCGGGATGCCTCAGGCCATCATGCCTTCGAGAAGCCCTATTAGGGACGGAAGACAGACGTGCAGAGCCGCAGTGTTACGACATGCCCCCAGCACCCAGAGCCACCCGGCCTTCTCACCTCAGGTTGCTGCCCCGACCAGACTCCTTGGAGCGCCCGGGCGGAAGCAGCGTAATTAACCGGTTTCCATGAAGATATGGCGCCGGGAACGAGATTCACGAGCATGTCTTAAATCTATGAGGGAGACCCGGATTAGGCGACGAGTTCCGAGGAGACGTCCAAGGAAGGAGGAGCCGACATCCAATCATCCCGGTTTCGATCAAGGAGCAGACGCCCCTGAATAAGGGACGGATGCCGCCCGCCTTTGGAAAGCAGGACTGCGGGACCACAAGCCGCGCGCCCATCCCCTCGGGTTGACGGGTGCACGCGCGAACGCGTCCTGGTGGAACAGCGTAACCCGACGCACATCCGCACCGAAACAGAAACACATGCAATACACATAGTAATACAAATATTCCTTGGAATAATGCATGTTATATGGATAATTAGGTACCTAATATGAGGAATGAAATCATACAACCTTTTCATACCAGGAAAAAGGAAAAATATTTCCATTATAATAACATTAGAAATAATAATTTCGAAAAACATGTGCATCACCTAATGGGGAAATCATTAAAACTATAAAAATAACAATCCAAAACAATAATATACCATCCTAGGTAATTATGGTTTCCCCTATATATGGGTTAACTACTCCAATGAAACATCTCATTTCCAAATAAAAATTCATTCATATCCCCCTATATAACAACCAAACATGAATAAAATTGAAAAAGAATGATCTGGTACCACTTTGTAGTATTTTTTCTTATAATCCAATAAGAAGTGCTGAGAGATGTTAGGCCACATGACCTCATGTGTTCATTATCATATGCTAGAGGCTTATGATTAATAGTGAGGAACTAGTGTGTGTCTATGGGGAGACAATTCCCTCTTGATAAAATCTTAGAACATCTGTAATAATAAGGATAAGCAATAGGAATAGAAAGAAATAATGAATTGAAGAAAAAAAATATTCAATCATCCAATGTAGCTAACATGTGGAGGATGAATCAATATCATATAAAAAATGATGTACCAACCATGATGATATACAAAATGGACAACACACTTCAAACAGGGGTACAAGTATATAAGACGTGCTATACTAAAAATCCAAAAAGACCAAAATATTTCTCTAATAGAATCACAAGAATAGGCTTAATCTTATGCTCGTTTACACCATCCTAGAACCAAATATCAATCATCATATTATGGACACTCAAAATTATTTATAGATGTGGAATTGAAGTATGTTTGGGTATCATAGGTGGCCTGAAAAAGGTGTGAGATAAACTCAATAGGATAACAAAAATTATGTCTTAAATAATCTAGTCTGTGAATATAAAATCATTAGTGTACTAGTAAATAATAAATTCAAGTCAATAACTTAATAAATACATCAGACCAGGTTCCTCATGGGATACCCGATAGACACTACTTGCTTCAGCCTATGTCGAATATCTCATAACCAATGTGAAATTGGGAAGATACATTATGGGTGTAATAATTGGTCGTCCTACAACAATTATCAATAATTGAACAGACCCAAATATGTTATTTGGATTGGATGATGTGTCCCTATCAAAATAGCTATGAATTATTATATTCTAATAAAATACATCATTTGAATTTTATAATTGGACTACTGAGTGAATCTAAGGAGAACCTTAAAAATTAACCCAAGTATCTATTAAGGATCACTATAATAACCATCATCATAAGAGTCTATCTAAGGAAATTTATATAAATATTTCTATGTATCACTCATGGAATTGTGTAACGTATGACTCTCTAAGACCATCCAATGTATCTCACATAGAAGATCGAAAATCACATGTGGCATGGTATAAAAATAATTCTATAAATCCTTTCCATGGTTACTCCCCTAGAAAACTGATATAGTACATGGGTAGGTATGTAATGCACCTACTGGTCCAATCTAAGGAATTATATAAATAATCCAAGTATTTTTCTGAATGATTTTACAATCCATAAATATTCCAAATTATAAGAAATGATGAGATTGTATAAGGTGTCCTTAATTTGGGACACTTGTACGACCCTCATCATGGTATGAAGGTACTCTTTGGATAATAAGAAATAATACCCTTTAAACAAGCCATTATAAACATAAGTCTCTAATAATGTTGGAAAGTTCTTCAGATATGAGTAATTAATTTTTTGGCATAATAAAAAGGTCACAACACATGGCCACTCATATCATTTAGATAAATTTACACTTTTGAGGATAAATTAATATTAATGAATACCATGTCATAAGGATTTTATGACTTTAAGTAAGTCACCCCATATGAGTGGATCATGTAATGGAAAATTCCAAAATATTTTTTTTACAGGAAGACAGGTTTCGTTATACATGAGAAAAACATTTTTTTAACTAATTAAACTTTATTGATATGACACTCAAGGTTTTTGACATAGGACACAATGACGCATGATCAAATGAAATGAGTCTTTAGGAAAATTATCTAGACCACCATCCTTAGGACTTTAGATCTCACATAAACTATTTTTATAATTTTAATCAATCTAGAGTGGGACAAATTAGAATAAATAATGAAATACATAAAAAATGGGAATATGATCTCACAAAAAAAATAATGTAGGATATGGTGAGAAAAATGATACAATGAAGGAAAAATATCATAGATCTTACCAATAGAGATCCAACAAGATGAATGTATGTTGATTCCAATCTCACATGGAGGATAGATAGAAAATCCAACATATATATTGAGGTGGAGATCTCACATGGGTAGGGAAACTATGTGTGATGAATATCAGGAAAAAAGGTAAAAAATAACTTAATTTCAAGAGCGGAATAAAACTCGATCTATCCAATTTTTATGTGAAGAATGTATTTCCCACAGGGATGGACAAATAATGTGCCAACTATGTGCCAACTTCTATCCAAGGACAGTGGCCTCCATGGTTGGGGAGAATGGTTTATCCAACCATTTTCTATGCATTATCCCTCTTCTTAACAATAAACATACCCCATTTTGGTTGTAAAAATGTTTTAAAATACCACATGCAGCCTGTAAAATGCCCTCTGTGGAGTTCTGTAGCACCTTGCATGTTTTCATTACCATGCAGAACTGGAGACAAGGTTTATACTGATCATATGGCCAATTTTATTCTTCCAAAAGTCTGAGATCTAGGCTATGAACAATCCCTAGAAGCTTTTGAACCCTTCCTTAAACCATATGAATCATTTACAAATATAGAACAATGGATTCTAAAAATAAATAAAATTGACCACCCCTTTGAAAAAACTAGGACATTACAAATAAGATCCATAATATATTGATTATTCATTACTTCTATCAATAGTTATTATATAAAAAATGGTCAGGACATGTTATACAATATTCTTAAATTTACATATGGTTATGTAATTCTTTATTCATTATACACTCCTACATATTTATCTTAAACCATTTCATAAATGAACAACCATGTAACCCTTCTAAAATTTTTAAATCCAATAATTTAGATAGTAGGTTACAAAATTATCAAAATAAATTTTTTTATTGAATACTTAACAATATGAAGTAGATCATAGTTTTCACATACCATACATGTGAATAGAATTAAAATGTATTCACATGAAACATGGTAATAAATTGAATTACTATAAAACCATGTTGAAAAATTAAATTTGTCCTTATTCATCAAATAAAACATATAATAATAGATATATTCCTTAAATCCAGAAATTCTGTAAACTCCACCAATAATAACATAATACACATTATCATAAAATCATTAATCACTTCCAATATATAATTATTAATATCCAATTCAATTTAACCATATCAATAATATATTTATCCTAACTCCATTATCCCAACATTGGGAATATATTAATGGTTATATTTTCCTTTATCATTAGTTTTACATGAATATAACCTTTCTATTTAATCACTTTTCTAGTTCATTAGCACCATTCAATATATTCATTAAAATTTTAATGAAAAAAATAATGAACAATACTTATATATTTCATAATTCTTGAATAAAAATACATAAAAACATCCCTCGTTATACATCATTATTAAACCATTAACTATTCTTCTTCATCTTTTCCCTTAAAACTTCATTCTTTCACAAGTCATTCAAAGTCTATTAATCATCAACAACAAAACCATCACTCATACAATCATGTAGATTCTATTCCATAACATTTTCTATAGTACATTGATTTTCATAATTACCATACATTACACATTTAAAACATTCAATAGTCGATGATATGTTAGGAAAATCATTATTCTCATCCATTGTATTAAAGAAACATTTCGTTTTTACTCAATAATTACTTAATTTATTTCTTTATTTTTCACACTCAAAAAAATAATCTTATTCATTTTAAAATTTAGATTGGGTTCATATTCATAAATTCATCACATATAGAAAACAAAATTTTTTTCCCTCCATGGTCTCCACCACCCTAACTCTTAATAAACTATATCTTTCCCTTTTCTTGCGAGTCCAAGAGTTATATAAGGTGAATTTTTTTAAGAATATATCATGATAAATAATTAGAAAAAATCATAATATCCATCACTCCTACCATCATATCATTTGGTTTCCCATCCAAAATTTTCTATCACAATCAATATTAATCTTGATCCATATGATTCCCTCCACTAACTAAAACAGAAATTAATAGTGTAAAAAACAATAATCATGGTAGGGAACCACATAACATTGAAAAATATTTAATATTTTGTCTAAATCATGACTACTATTTTTAATCTATGAAAAATTAATTTTATCCTAGGTCATTCATAGTCATCATCTATTGAAATCATTAATGATGGTTTATAATGCATTTTAGAATCTCAAAGGCATATCCCCAAGGAGTGTCAAACCTGTTGTGAACAAAGGATAGTTTTCATATAACAGGTGAAGATAAATTCTATATAAATCCACCATTTTAATATTTATTATGCCAAGAAACCTCTTTTTCAGACCCACATACACATATATAATATAGATTGTGATATAATTTATTAGAAACCACTCTCTATAACCTATAACAAAATTCCACACCATTTTCCTATACTTTGACTCATCCTAATAATTATCCTTATTAATGATATTAGGGATTTGAATATAGTTTTCTCATCCTAATTTCCAATAGTTAAGTAAAACTATTCTCTAATACCAACTGTAGTGACCCAGGACTTTCATAAATAGATATAACATCTTTTTAGATGAATATTCATTAAATTACACAAACACACGCCTGAAGATCATAAAAGATTAGTTCCATTATATAAAATGTACATAATCTTTATATATATTTGATGATATTATAAATGTTAAAAAATATCTTCATTTTAGGTATTATTCATATACATTTCCTACTTAAAACCATTCTTCGTAGCCTGGCGAAAAGACTCAAAAGTAAGGGTGACTTCAGATACTCAGTAACGGTAAACAAGTTAATATATGTTAACATAACATGATCATAATTGTATGAAAATGCGACCATAACATATAAAAACTATAACCTTCAAATACAAATCAAAATATTGAGTTATTTAATAATTATTAATTGTTTAGAACACATAAATTATATAGAAATCAAAGAATGTGAACCATGAGAGAAAAACATTGGAATAACACATGGATTTTTGGAAAACACATAATCAATGAAAATAATTTTCATAATTGTCAAGGATCAATTCCATGTGTATTATAGTGTATTGGTTTCACTCTCTAAACCATCATAGTAGTTAAGGATCACTCCTAAGAGTTTCATAGAAGATAAAATCTATTACTCAATAGTGTTCACTTCCAATTCCAGTCCAATATATCTCATGAGATTTAAATCATTACCCAATTTTTTGGATGGGTATATATTTACCACACATCACATAATTAAAACCATATTTATATGTTACATAAGATCATAAAAAACTCATCATATCATAACCCATTAAAAGAAACAGATTTTGAAAACATTTCCCTATATCATAACATGTGGAAAATAGATAGGTTTCATAATTACTTCATCATTTCATCATTGTATAACCATTAAAAATAATCAGCTTCCATAAGAATTTTAGCATATTATAACCCTTGTAATAGAAACTTGTATCATAAAACTTTTTCATTATACACATAAATCATCCTATGAAATAATAAGAATGGTATCTTTAGATCATATCCCAAATAAATAATATGTAAATAAAAATATTTCATTTTATATATAATATGATTTTTAAAGACCACAAGGAAAATTTCATTAGGAAAATAACATTTCATTGAAATTTACATCACAAAACTAAAAATTCATAACATATTTTTGAAATCATTTTCATTTAAAAGAACCTGAATAAATTATAATGAAAGCTATAAAAATTATTTAAAACATTACTTTAGGAGAATATCCTTTCCTCATTGTAAAAGAATTTTTAAAACATATATAATTTTTAAAATAATTTCATTCCACATAAACATGAAAACATAAAATGGAATATTTAAAAAATAATTATTGTTCATGATGTTAGAAAATTTCTTTCATATTGTAAATGTCAAAATAATAATTCATTTTATATATTGGGTAAAAGATATATAACTATTGTTTAGAAAATGATATAAAGATTAATTTCAAGACATTTTATAAAGATTAAAAATGGATAGAAATTTACTTAATAAATCATTTGAAGAATGTAAAAAACATTTTTTTTGAAAACATGGTTTTAGAAGAGAAATCATTTTTCAACCAAAGAGAGAATAAAATAATATTTTTATTAATAAATTATTTTCAACTCCAGAGAACATAAAAAGAATAGAATTAGTGGAAAATATGTATTCTTAAGAATGTAATATATTATAATATATTTAAACATTATATTTTGAGTTATATTATAATATTTCATTATTTGAATCATAATCATAAATAGTCCCAATAAACTATGATATTGTAACACAAAAAACATAACACTTTTGTAACATTGAACCATAATGAACATGAAATATTAAAATTTAATTAAACATAAAATATCATAAAAATAAGGATATTTAGGATATAACATGTTAGATTTTTATTATATACACATATTAGAATAAGATAAGTGAATAATATAACTTATATCAAAATGAAGGTAATTTTAGAAAAAATATCTTATTGTTTTGTTAACTTTTGAATCCCAACCCCCAGGAAACATTGATACTAAAAGAGATATAAAAATCCTAAAACATTTAAGGGTAATAAATATATAATATATTCATGGGAATTATATACACCACATAACATTAAAACATGGTTAATATGGCATGTGTCTCCCGAAAAAATAAAATTGAGACAAAAATCACAAACTTTAATTATAGACATAATTTTCGCATGTTCGAACCTACTATATGATAGATTTAATTTTATGTGAAATATATTAAATAAAAATATACAAATATATCATACCATATATGATATACTTATGGCCTTTCATCACCTGTTTATTAATAATTTTCTGATAACGTCACGTTTCGGGCACTAACTGCTTCATTTTTTCGTGTTTATTTTGATTTTTTATTTTCTATCCTCTTAAATTTATCATGGTTCTATTATCTCTAAAATTTTATAAATTATATATATTTATATTTATATATATAAAATATATATTCAATCTATATGTATATATAGTAACCCATATACTCATAAAGAAATTTAAATGCAATATTCATGGAGATGGTAAGATGTACAAACGCATAATGTAACATCCCAAGTAAGTAATGAATAATAGATATTTTTATATATGTCTATTAATGATTAAGATATTGTTATAGAGGCTTAAAATGAAAATAAATACAATCTTATGCATGGAATACACTAATATTCTTAAAAGATTGTTTTACTGCCTTTTGATGGCAAACCATTTTTGAATCTATATTTTGACAATTTTATAAACTATGTTTGTCAAAATAAACTTATCCTTTATGATTGTAACATCAAAATTTACCTTGTGTGAATTTTTGGTATTTTTCTGACAATGTTCATTTTTTAATGAATAGTGAAAAATACTGCATTTTACATCAAAACTGCTTTTTAATCTAATTTATTTATATGATTAGATTATGTTTTGAATTGGTTTTGAAGTGAAATTAGAATATATTTTTACCATTTTATCCAATGGTGGTCATTGGAATCAATTTCACTTTGAAATTAGACTTAAACTGGTGTCAATCTTTTGATACTTATTGTTTTGTAAAAACACGCTATTTGCTCTGGCAGCAGGAATTAATTATTAAATTAATTAATGTGACTTATATGATTTGAATTTTGTAAAATAGACTTCATTTTTGAATTCGGAATATCAAATATAGCTTAGGGTGAATTTTTGGTAATTTTCTGTAAAACTTCAATTTTTGATGAATAGTGAAACCACTAAGTGGTAATCAAGCAAACTGATTTTTCAGTTAAATGAAAGTCTACCACTAATGTGTATTGAATTTTTAAAATCTGACATACATGGTTGTCATTAAGAAGTAAAATGTGGTTCAATGAGATTAAAATAATTTTTTGGTGAATAGTATCTTATTAAGTTCTTAATCGCGATTAGTGGTAATTAGGGTAGTTTAAGGTATAAATAATGCTTTAATAATAGGAAATGACCTAGACACATGTCCCAACCTTATTGGTTGTGTCATGGCCGACCAAGACAAGCCATGGGTCAACTTGGGGACCCCATGGAGACACTTTGGTTTGGAAATGACATAAATAACGTTTTATTAAATGTTAAAGTAAAAATGACACAAACAAGAGATGTTTTACGAAAACAATTTTTACATGGGGTTATAAAGATAAGATTTTTTATTATAAATAGTCATTGGAAAGATAAAAATATTTCCTACATCATAGTATTTTTTTTATGATTTTTAGATATTAAATAAATTAAATTATTTATGAAATAATAATGATGTAGCGATGACATCATTATTTGACGATTTAAATAAAATGGAAAGATAATATAAAATCTATGAACTACACATGTCCAAAAAAAATTGGATGAGTGGATTTCGAACCCTTATCACCTTATCCACGAATTATATCAATGTGGGACCTTTTAAAACCGAAACTAATTTTCAAATAAAGTAATATTTCTTTACTTTCCAAAAGTGCCCCTCCTCTCCTCTTATAAAAGGCCCCCACCTCTACCTCATTTCACACACTCCACAAGCCTTTGGCTCGGCCAACCCCTGACCATTTACTCTCTCCACATACCTCTCCTCATCGTAGAGGTTTCAATTTGGGCAGAATCCTTTCAAAGGAAGCCTTTAGGATCAAATCAAAAGGAGTTACACTTTTAAAGGTAATTCATTCTCTAATGTTCATTTGTTTTATTTTGCTTCTCCAACCCCCTAAACTCTTTTTATTTACTTATTTTGTAACAACACCAGTATCTTCAATATACAAGGATGTTGTTATAATATTTATTTGAGCTACAATCTCACACAACTACATCAAATGGTTAAGGAACATACGGTTTCCGTGGATTGCGAAATTCTGCCTCCCGAAACGATGATTGTTCAATACTCATTTAACACCTTCAAAAGGGGCCATTATGAGGTCACTATTTTTATATATGATATATAATATGTTTATGTTTTCCTTAAGCTTATGTTTTTTTCATTTTGGTCATACCTTTATGGTTTCCATTATGGGTAAACACGATATCTTCATTTTAGGAAGTGCGGACTACCGCCCCCTAAAAGTGATTTGATTCGTTAATACCATATGTGGGATGTGTAAAGGATAAATTTAATGATGTTATATATGTTATTATACTGGAATTATAATATACTCTTATATCATTATGATTCCATTCCAGAAAATATGAAATAGAAATGGAAGTAGCGTTCATGCGTACGTACGGCTTACCGTCTCCATGAACGGTGCATTTCATTTCTTACCTCTAAATGATTATGTAATATTATAAATGCATGTATGTACTGGATATATATGACATATATGATATCTACATCATGAATACCATTCTGGATATAACGAACCTTTGACCAAATTAACAACATGTAAGTGTAAGAAGTCTATTTTTGACTTAAGAACCAAATACCGACAAAATGAACATTATTAACTTAACTGATTACATGATGTTCATTACATGGTATAAAAGGAATAATGAACTTGAAAAAGATTCATAAGCAAGTAGAGATTAACTCAAGTTTATTATTCAGGAGATTAAAGAACGGTCGGGTCAAGTCGGATACGAGGTATGGGACTTCGTCTCAATCTCCTTTCGTTGAGGCATATTTTATTTTATACACAACTTTCTTTTATACGGTGTATAAACCCCTTAGACTTTTACGTTTATTCAAAAGGAATCTTTTTTATACGAAGCGTTTACTAAACGACCAAAGGGAATGTTTTTGTCGTACGTATGCGGCGACAACGACTTCTCCGTCGTCGTGACCGTTATTTGAGTTTCGGCTTCCTCTACAAGCCATACCTTCTTTTGAAAAGAAAAATACATACCATGTTTTACTTTTCTTTTATTTTAGTATTGAAAATGGTTTTCATAATGTTTTTATATCAATGTGTTGTATTGATATCTCGTGATTGAAATGTGGAAATTTTATGTTTCCTTTATGCATGTTTTATGTGATATGATTATGTTATGGTTCTTGGGCATTATTATGAAGACGGGTGGTTCCGTGATAAACTAAGGGTGGGTTAGCCCGTTATAGCTCTCGAATGCATTGGGTAACGCGAAATAGTGAAACGTTAAGGTTTATCCGAAGAGATTCTATGGAATATACTGTGATGGGTATTCCAAACGTAACCAAGAGGGTTACTCCCTACGTAAGAATGTTATGAATGCCTCAAGTTACCTTTATGTCTTATGATTTCTATGATTTATTCATGATTTTATGAGGTATGTTAATGTGCCTATGTTTTATGGGTAAAGTATGATTTCATTGTTATGTATATATGAACTCATGTTTCCTTTCCATGTTTTTTTTATAACCCATACTGAGTTTTTATGCTCATCCCAAGTTTTTGAAATGTTTTTCACAGGTCAAGGGAAAGGTACATGATAAGATGATAGAGTCAAGGATGTGTCAAGAAGTAATCCATGTTTTATTTTAAATGTGTTTCCACTGATGGGAATGAAGAATACTATCTTTATGTAACCACTTTGTTTATATGTGAAATGTAATGCAAGTTTTATGATTTAATTCTCTAAAACTCTAAACCCGAAAAGATCCTCAATGTGTAATCTTGTAATAACTCAAGATTAAGTAAGGTTTTAAGGCAGGGGCCTTATAGTTGGTATCAAAGGTCGGTTTAGATAACTTTAGGAGTTAGAATTATATTAAATGATTATCCAAAAATATTTTTTTTCGAAATGATATAGCATTTAAAGATTACCATGTTGCTTCATCTAAGACATGTTTGTTCAGAATGGTTTTCCACAGTGGAAACAGGGAAGCAGTGCTAGGAAGACATACAGAAGGAAATAACCTTCCGAATCAGCATCCAGAAATGGTCGGAATTGGAACTGAACAGTTTGTTGCAGTGATGGCACAGTTGACTCAAGCGATAAATGGCGGTGGTATCCATGGACAAGATCAGCCAGATCAACCGCAGAAGAACATGTCAGTGATGGAACATTTCATGAGGCAACATCCACCATCATTCAGAGGATCATCTGACCCTGTGCTAGCTGAAGGGTGGATTAATGCACTGGAAAAGATTTTTGATGTCATGGGGTGTTCAGACAATCAAAAGGTTAGTCTTGTTATTTACCGTTTGGAGGGTGAAGCAGATCAATGGTGTTCTATGGTTAAAAATTTCAGGGACGCCGATGAGATTGATGCTCTTGACTGGGATGAATTCAAAGGTATGTTTCTTGAGAAGTATTTTCCTAAGGCTGTTCGACTTAGGATGGAAAAGCAATTCTTGGAATTGAGGCAAGAGGAAGACTCAGTGGCTGCTTATGAAGAAAGGTTCACTCGATTGGCAAGGTATGCTCCAAATTTTATCCGGGAACTTGATAGTAAAATCAATCATTTTTACTCAGGATTGAAGCCAAAGTATCGAAGGGAATTGGCTTCTCGTGAGTTTAAAAGTTATGAAAAGCTTGTTCGATGTGCTGAGAAGGTGGAAATGGAGTTTGCCGATGACCAAGTTTTCTATAACAACCAGCAGAAGAAGAGACCGAGGTGGCAGGAGAAAGGTAAGAATTCTTCAAAAAAGTCTGATGGTAAGAGAACTAAGTTTCCAGTTTGTGATAAATGTGGAAAAAGGCATGCTGGAGAATGTCTTCTGAATTCTGGGAAGTGCTACCGATGTGGTAAGATGGGACATAAGGCTCGTGATTGCACTGAAAAGGATCAAGGTGAAGGTAAGAACAAATTTGATTTACAGTTAGTGAAATGTTATAAGTGCAATGAGATGGGTCACTATGAAAACGAGTGTCCGACAAGGAGCTTGAGTGATGGGAAGCAGTTAGACTACAAGCAGAAAGGGGTGGTGAAATCCTTTGCAACTACTTCAGCAGATGTCGGGCCATCAAATGAAGTTGTATCAGGTACTTTGTTTGTTTTTTCAGATTATGCCAGTGTGTTGTTTGATTCGGGGTCTACACATTCTTTCATCTCTGAAACCTTTTCTTGTAAAATGGGAATACCATCTCAAGAAATGACTCCTGAACTTTTGGTAAAAACACCTGGGGGAAGTGTCGAGGCAAAAATAATTTATAAGAATCTTCCTATCCTTATCTGTGGAAAGAACCAACTTGCAAACCTTATTGTTCTACCTCTAGTAGAGTTTGATGTTATCCTGGGTATGGATTGGCTCTCTATTTACCATGCTAAGATTGACTGTAGAGATAAAGAAGTTTCTTTTCAGAAAGACTTTCAGTTTTTTTACAAGAATGAACCCTTACTTTTGATAACATATCAAGAGGCCGAGAAACTTGTAAAAGATGGAAATGAATGTTACCTTGCACACGTCGTTGAAAATAAAGGAACTGTTCAGATTAATGATGTGCCAGTGGTAAATGAGTATCCTGATGTTTTTCCTGATGAGTTGCCTGGAATAATACCAGATCGGGAAGTTGAGTTTACTGTTGACTTAGTTCCTGATGCTAAGCCAATTTCAAAACCCCCTTATCGAATGGCACAAATTAAACTTTTAGAGTTGAAGGAGGAATTGGAAGATTTATTAGAGAAAGGTTTCATTAGACCTAGCACATCACCATGGGGTGCTCCTGTTTTATTTATTAAAAAGAAAGATGGTTCTATGAGACTTTGCATTGATTATAGAGCCTTGAATAATATCACCGTTAAGAACAAATATCCTTTGCCTCATATCGATGATTTGTTTGATCAACTCCAGGGGGCTCAGTTTTTTTCAAAGATTGACTTGAGATCAGGGTACCATCAGCTGAAGGTAAAGGAGGCAGATATTCCGAAGACCGCGTTCCGTACGAGATATGGCCATTATGAATTTGTAGTAATGCCTTTTGGGCTAACCAATGCACCTGCTGTATTCATGGACTTAATGAATAGAATTTTCCATGAGTTCTTGGATAAGTTTGTGGTGGTTTTCATTGATGATATTTTGGTGTTTTCTAAAAGTAAAGAGGAGCATGAAAGACATTTAAGGGTTATCTTGCAAACCTTAAAAGAAAAGAAATTGTATGGGAAATTCAGCAAGTGTGAGTTTTGGTTGCAACAAATTTCTTTCCTTGGTCACATTGTTTCTAAAGATGGAATAACTGTTGATCCTGCAAAAACAAAAGTTGTGGAAGAATGGCCAAGACCAACAAATGTAACCGAGATTCGTAGCTTCCTTGGTTTGGCGGGCTATTACAGAAGGTTTGTTAGAAATTTTTCACGGTTATCTAGTCCAATGACTAAGCTAACTCGGAAGGGTGTTAAGTTTATCTGGACAAAAGAATGTGATGATTGTTTTCAGGAATTGAAAAGAAGATTGGTGAATGCTCTAGTTTTGGCACTACCTTCCAGGAATGGTGAGTTTGTTATATACAGTGATGCTTCATTGAAAGGACTTGGTTGCGTCCTAATGCAGAATGATCAGGTAATTGCTTATGCTTCACGATAGTTGAAAACTCATGAGGTAAATTACCCTACACATGATTTGGAATTAGCTGCTGTTGTTTTTGCTTTAAAAATTTGGAGACATCATTTGTATGGAGTAAAGTGTGAAATATATACCGATCACAAAAGTTTAAAGTATATATTCACTCAGAAAGAGTTAAACATGAGACAAAGGAGATGGCTGGAATTAATCAAGGATTATGATTGTACAATTCATTACCATCCGAGAAAAGCAAATAAAGTGGCTGATGCTTTGAGTTGAAAAAGTAATGCTTCATTAACAATGTTGCGTTTGGAACGTGATCCTTTGGTTAAGGATTTGATGAACTTTGGCATAGAAGTTGTTGGTGCAGGAAGTCCTTCTGTTTTGTTTCAGGTATCAGTGAGATAATCTCTATCAGATAGAATCAAGTAAGCACAGAAGCAAGACAGTGAGTTGCAGAAAAGGGTAGAGCTGGTTCAGAAAGGAAAGTTGCCTGAATTCAACATTGATAGTGATTGCGTTTTGAGATTTGGGAAGAGATTGTGTGTGCCTTGTGATTCACAGTTGAAGAGAGAGTTGTTATGTGAAGCCCATAGTTCTCCGTTTTCAGCTCATCCGGGCAGTACTAAGATGTATAGAGATCTGCGGGAGTATTACTGGTGGGATGGAATGAAAAGAGATATTGCTGATTTTACTGTGAAGTGTTTGACTTGTCAGTAGGTTAAAGCAGAGTGTCAGTTACCGAAAGGGATGCTTCAGCCTTTACCAGTTCCAGAGTGGAAATGGGAGAATATATCCATGGACTTTGTTGTTGGATTACCGAAGACATATCGAGGTAATAATGCAATCTGGGTTATTGTTGATCGCTTGACCAAATCTGCTCATTTCCTTGCTATATGAGATACTTTCTCTCTTGATCAACTTTCCCGTTTGTATCTTAAAGAGATAGTCAGGTTACATGGAGTTCCTCTCTCCATTGTATCGGATCGTGATCCCAGGTTTACTTCTAACTTTTGGAAAGGCCTTCAGAAGTCGTTGGGTACTGAATTAAATTTTGGTACAACTTTTCATCCTCAATCAGATGGGCAGTCAGAACGAACAATTCAGACATTGGAGGATATGCTACGAGCTTGTTCTATGGATTATCAGGGAAGTTGGGACCAACATCTTTCTTTGGTTGAGTTTTCATATAATAACAGTTTTCATTCCAGTATACAGATGGCACCATTTCAGGCATTATATGGGAAGCGGTGTCGAACTCCAGCTTTCTGGGATGAAGTGGGTGAAAGGAAGTTGATGGGACCAGAATTGGTAGAAGAGATGGCAGAAAAAGTTCAGCTGATTCAAAGGCACATGAGAACAGCTCAGAGCAGGCAGAAGAGTTATGCGGATAACCGGAGGAAGGATCTATCTTTCGAGGTAGGTGATCATGTTTTTCTCAAGGTTTCTCCTTGGAAAAGTGTGATGAGATTTGGTAAGAAAGGAAAGTTGAGTCCAAGGTTCATTGGACCATACGAAATTCTGGAAAGAGTTGGATCAGTTGCATACCGAGTGGCTTTACCTCCGAGTTTATCTTACGTACACAATGTTTTTCACATTTCGATGTTGAGAAAGTATATGCCAGATCCATCTCATGTTTTGAGTCCAGAGGTAGTTCAGCTGGAAGAGAACCTATCTTATGAGGAACAACCGGTCCAGATTCTTGACCACAGGGAACAAGTGTTACGAAATAAGGTGATTAAGTAGGTAAAGGTTTTGTGGAAAAACCACATGATTGAAGAGGCAACATGAGAATCTGAAAATGCAATGAGGGATAAGTACCCCCATTTATTCGATAAGTAAATAAATTACGGGGACCCAATTTTCTAAAGGGGGGAAGGATGTAACATCCCAAGTAAGTAATGAATAATAGATATTTTTATCTATGTCTATTAATGATTAAGATAGTGTTATAGAGGCTTAAAATGAAAATAAATACAATCTTATGCATGTAATACACTAATATTCTTAAAAGATTGTTTTACTACCTTTTGATGGCAAACCATTTTTGAATCTCTATTTTGACAATTTTATAAACTATATTTGTCAAAATAAACTTATCCTTTATGATTGGGACATCAAAATTTACCTTGTGTGAATTTTTGGTATTTTTCTGACAATGTTCATTTTTTAATGAATAGTGAAAAATACTGCATTTTACATCAAAACTGCTTTTTAATCTAATTTATTTATATGATTAGATTATGTTTTGAATTGGTTTTGAAGTGAAATTAGAATATATTTTTACCATTTTATCCAATGGTGGTCATTGGAATCAATTTCACTTTGAAATTAGACTTAAACTGGTGTCAATCTTTTGATACTTATTGTTTTGTAAAAACACGCTATTTGCTCTGGCAGCGGGAATTAATTATTAAATTAATTAATGTGACTTATATGATTTGAATTTTTTAAAATAGACTTCATTTTTGAATTCAGAATATCAAATATAGCTTAGGGTGAATTTTTGGTAATTTTCTGAAAAACTTCAATTTTTGATGAATAGTGAAACCACTAAGTGGTAATCAAGGAAACTGATTTTTCAGTTAAATGAAAGTTTACCACTAATGTGTATTGAATTTTGAAAATCCGACATACATGGTTTTCATTAAGAAGTAAAATGTGGTTCAATGAGATTAAAATAGTTTTTTGGTGAATAGTAACTTATTAAGTTCTTAATCGCGATTAGTGGTAATTAGGGTAGTTTAAGGTATAAATAATGCTTTAATAATAGGAAATGACCTAGACACATGTCCCAACCTTATTGGTTGTGTCATGGCCGACGAAGACAAGTCATGGGTCAACTTGGGGACCCCATGGAGACACTTTGTTTTGGAAATGACATAAATAACTTTTTATTAAATGTTAAAGTAAAAATGACACAAACAAGAGATGTTTTACGAAAACAATTTTTACATGGGGTTATAAAGATAAGATTTTTTATTATAAATAGTCATTGGAAAGATAAAAATATTTCCTACATCATAGTATTTTTTTTATGATTTTTAGACATTAAATAAATTAAATTATTTATGAAATAATAATGATGCAGCGATGACATCATTATTTGACGATTTAAATAAAATGGAAAGATAATATAAAATATATGAACTACACATGTCCAAAACCAATTGGATGAGTAGATTTCGAACCCTTATCACCTTATCCACTAATTATATCAATGTGGGTCCTTTTAAAACCGAAACACATTTTCAAATAAAGTAATATTTCTTTACTTTCCAAAAGTGCCCCTCCTCTCCTCTTATAAAAGGCCCCCACCTCTACCTCATTTCACACACTCCACAAGCCTTTGGATCGGCCAACCCCTGCCCATTTACTCTCTCCACATCCCTCTCCTCATCCTAGAGGATTACCTTTGGGCATAATCCTTTCAAAGGAAGCCTTTAGGCTCAAATCAAAAGCAGTTACACTTTTTAAGGTAATTCATTCTCTAATGTTCATTTGTTTTATTTTGCTTCTCCAACCCCCTAAACTCTTTTTATTTACTTATTTTGTAACAACACCAGTATCTTAAATATACAAGGATGTTGTTATAATATTTATTTGAGCTACACTCTCACACAACTACATCAAATGGTTAAAGAAGATACGGTTTCCGTGGATGGCGAAATTCTGCCTCCCGAAACGATGATTGTTCAATACTCATTTAACACCTTCAAAAGGGGCCATTATGATGTAACTATTTTTATATATGATATATAATATGTTTATGTTTTCCTTAAGCTTCTGTTTTTTTCATTTTGGGCATACCTTTATGGTTTCCATTATGGGTAAACACGATATCTTCATTTTAGGAAGTGCGGACTACCGCCCCCTAAAAGTGATTTGATTCGTTAATACCATATGTGTGATGTGTAAAGGATAAAGTTAATGATGTTATATAAGTTATTATACTGTAATTATAGTATACTCTTATATCATTATGATTCCATTCCAGAAAATATGAAATAGAAATGGAAGTAGCGTTCATGCGTACGTACGGCTTACCGTCTCCATGAACGGTGCATTTCATTTCTTACCTCTAAATGATTATGTAATATTATAAATGCATGTATTTACTGGATATATATGACATATATGATATCTACATCATGAATACCATTCTGGATATAACGAACCTTTGACCAAATTAACAACATGTAAGTGTAAGAAGTCTATTTTTGACTTAAGAACCAAATACCGACAAAATGAACATTATTAACTTAACTGATTACATGATGTTCATAACAAGGTATAAAAGGAATAATGAACTTGAAAAAGATTCATAAGAAAGTAGAGATTAACTCAAGTTTATTATTCAGGAGATTAAAGAATGGTCGGGTCAAGTCGGATACGAGGTATGGGACTTCGTCTCAATCTCCTTTCGTTGAGGCATATTTTATTTTATACACAACTTTCTTTTATACGGTGTATAAACCCCTTTGACTTTTACGTTTATTCAAAAGGAATATTTTTTATACGAAGCATTTACTAAACGACAAAAGGGAATGTTTTTGTCATACGTATGTGGCGACAACGACTTCTCCGCCGTCGTGACCGTTATTTGAGTTTCGGCTTCCTCTACAAGCCATACCTTCTTTTTAAAAGAAAAATAAATACAATGTTTTACTTTTCTTTTATTTTAGTATTGAAAATGGTTTTCATAATGTTTTTATATCAATGTGTTGTATTGATATCTCGTGATTGAAATGTGGAAATTTTATGTTTCCTTTATGCATGTTTTATGTGATATGATTATGTTATGGTTCTTGGGCATTATTATGAAGACGGGTGGTTCCGTGATAAACTAAGGGCGGGTGAGCCCGTTATAGCTCTCCAATGCATTGGGTAACGCAAAGGAGTGAAACGTTAAGGTTTATCCGAAGAGATTCTAGGGAATATACTGTGATGGGTATTCCAAACGTAACCAAGAGGGTTACTCCCTACGTAAGAATGTTATGAATGCCTCAAGTTACCTTTATGTCTTATGATTTATATGATTTATTCATGATTTTATGAGGTATGTTAAAGTGCCTATGTTTTATGGGTAAAGTATGATTTCATTCTTATGTATATATGAACTCATGTTTCCTTTCCATGTTTTTTTTATAACCCATACTGAGTTTTTATGCCCATCCCAAGTTTTTGAAATGTTTTTCACTGGTCAAGGGAAAGGTACATGATAAGATGATAGAGTCAAGAATGTGTCAAGAAATAATCCATGTTTTATTTTAAATGTGTTTCCATTGATGGGAATGAAGAATACTATCTTTATGTAACCACTTTGTTTATATGTGGAATTTAATGCAAGTTTTATGATCTAATTCTCTAAAACTCTAAACCCGAAAAGATCCTCAATGTGTAATCTTGTAATAACTCAAGATTAAGTAAGGTTTTAAGGTTGGGGCCTTATACACAAATATTGTTTTCATATTCAAAAAAGATTAAAAGAGATAAATTTAAATAATATATAACCATTAAGGAAAAATTATGATTTTATATATATCATTTATATTAATTAAATTTACCCTTAAAACCTTCCATTTAATGTGTGAGGAAAAATGAATCACATCACTTCATAAGGCGGTTGTCCATTGTACACTTTATGGATGTTATAGTACCCCCCCACATAGAATGGAAAGTAAGAATTAATATTTGATATAATAATTAAATAAGTATATTAATGACATAAAAATAATATAATAATTTAAAACCATTATTATATCCATCTTAAAATATGGGGATGGAAAGCAAACTATATTAGTTCATGAGTCGGTAGTCCTCTGTACACATGATCTACGGTTATATTTTCCATTTGAAGGAAGTAAAAAAGGATATGGGATATAAAATGGACATAATAATATTTAATTATATTTTTTACACACTTTTTATTTATTTTGTTAATTAATTATTTTAGGGGGAAAATAAAAAATTAAAATAAGTAGCTTAGTGAAAGAAACAACCATCACTTATAAGCATATCACTTATATCTCTTATATAGGAAAATAGTGTTGGAATGTTGGGATGACCAGATTCACTAATAAATTGATAAAGAATATTTGGAGGTGTTTATTCAGGGTTTTTATGATAAATATGGTCTAATACGTGTGAATTTGTGAAGGACGGTGGTGGCCTTTTATAAGTGGTGGAAATGAACCCACTTGGAATCTTCTATTAAGTTTCGCAAAAGAATCCCAAAAAAATTAATTAATTACATAGAATAACGATTTAAATTGACCATATATAATTTTATATAAAGGATAATATTTATATATTTCCAAAAAATATGAATTTGATTACTATTATATTCATTCGGACCCTTATACTCATCCTTTAACCCATAGTAAATCAATTTTTACCATAAATGGAGTAAATAATTTTTACTGGATTGGCTATTAATTATGATCAAAAATTAATTTGAACTTATTATAAAATATATATATTATAATGATTCCAAATATTTAATCCATTTTTCCAAATTCAATTCAAATATTTTAAAAAATATAATTTAATATTAATCCTGTAGACGTGATGAGGGAACATGTTTTTGAATAGAAAAATGGTCAAATGTTTACAAAGTGTTTATATAAAAATTAAATATTAAAAATATTAAAATTACCCATATTGGGATAATTTACATATAATTAAGGAAATTTTACTTTTAAACATATATTTTAAAAACAATTATCCTATTAAATACATTAAACAGAAATGAATTTTGAAAATAAAAACCTATATTTTTCAATATTCATCGAAAATATTATCTTTTCTAAAAAATTAAAAAATCCCTCCAATAGAATTTTGAAATTATTTTATTTAAAATTTAGATTAATTTTTAGAACAAATTTTATAAATTTTTCAAAATTAAATATAAATCAAAACATGCAAAAGCGATGAAAAAGTGATTTTTAGAGATATGTATTTTTCAAGAACAATATGATTTTATATTCACTATGTATCTAATAATAATTCTATTTACCTAAATTAAATTTTATTTATATAATATATATATATATATATATATATATATATATTAATTATAACTAAATAAGATTCTGTTACATTAAAACCTACTGTGGTATTTAAATCAATTTATATGTTTAAGATAAATGATAATTTTATTAAAATTGATATGTTTTCACTATTCATTAAAAATGCTATATTTTCAAAAAAATCAAAATTCCACCATAAGTTAATTATGATACGATTAATTAAAAATGAGAGTAAATTTAATCAAATACTCTTTTTAAATTTTCTATAAATTAATTATAATATTAATAGAAATAGAAATAATTTTTTCATAAAACATTTTATTGATGAAAAAATTATTTAGAAAATTTGATTTATTATTTAATATGAATATATAAATAAATTTGGAATAAGTTTTAAATAAAGATATATTTCCTAAATCTTGAAATATTATTCATGTCATCTTATTTAATGGCTAGGTTATAATAGAAAAATTTAAAATAATATTTTTTTATGGTTTGTTCAAGCCTGGGGTTGGATGTTATGCATGTAATCGAAGGAAGTTATTATTAAGTATAGGACATTATAAACATATTGTTTCTTATAAAAAAACATTTCAAAATAGATAAATCTATCTAAAGAGAATATTTTATAAATTTCTTGAGATGTAACAGTTGTTTCTTTATCATTATGTAAATCTTTTATCTAACATTATTCATCAAAATTATAAATGAAAATAATACTTAATTTTTACCAACATTGGTTAGTAAGGAATAAAATTTTTTCCCCTAGATAAGGATAATTCATTGATATTTGTCTCTAGATAAACAAATTTTTTCAAACATTGTAACTAATTTCATATAAGGCAATGATATTCTAAAGGGGGATGAAGAGAAAGATTATGATTGTATAGAATATATATTTGTAAAGATAGAATTTTACTCATTCAAGATATCTACATGGGTGTGTGATGATATCCTAAATTTTTTCATTCCCTTTATTTATTATCTCTCTAATGGGACAACATTTCAAAATTTTCAAATCTGCTTTGGCCCTGAAATCAAGAGACCCCCTATTGTATATAATTTTCATCTGAGTGCTATAATTTTTCCACAAATATCATAACTCAATGATACATGGAGCAACCATAAATTATTTTTAATATTTTTTCCTCCCACTTAGATTTTCTCACCTCGTATTCAGTTATGATTTGATACTTGTTTTAGTGAAAAATAATGATCCTTAAAGTCACTCAACCAATTCATAGAGGTAAAAAAAGTATAAATGTTAGAATAAAAGTTTTATAAAAATAAATGATTATGATAGATTTAAAACTTAAATCATTTAATCTAAAAAAATATATATTGGAGAGATTAACTATCTATGTTTTATTTAAGGGATATTTTAGTTCCACTCTATCTAAAAAACATTTCTCATAAAACATTTTGATCCCTTGATGTCAATAATTAAATTTCATTTTAATAAATAGAAGAATAGATTTTATTCCATTGTTATGAGGTCGATACTAATTGTCATTATCATGCATTCTATTCCTATATATATTCAACAAAAAATCAAGGACCCCAAATATGTGATAAAATCCATTAAAATTTTCTATGTCAATATTATTTGGGATTATCAGTGTAAGAATATATTTTACTAGATAAGTTAGATGAGATCCATGAAACTATTTGAGGTAGGTGGAGTGAAATTTTTTTTTATAGAGGATAATATTCATGGTCTTGAATATAAAAATCCCTTTGATTATGTTGAAAGGTATACTAATTGGGATTTCTATGATATTAGATACTATGGGTTCACATTAGATATTCTTTCCATGGTTATTTATTTACCATCACCGTTATGGAATCAACCGTTAAAGAGTATAAGTATGATATATGAGAACTCCTGGGGGATAGTTGCTAAAAGAGATATATTTTTCTAGAAACATTTCTTGTTGAACAATCATTTTTTTCATGTTTTCATTTTACTACACCATGATCCCAAGGTTTTGAATTGATATTTTTCTCTAATTATTGTAGTGTTGTATTATGATAATCTTAGAGACTTAAAAAACACATGTTTCATGAATTTGGATGATTTGATGATTTGTATTAATTTTAGTGCATTGTATTCTGGTTAATAGTAAAATTTATGTAAAAAATCTAATGGTGTGGCTTATTTAAGAAGATTAATATAGGAAGATTAAATCACTATGTATATTTCTTTCCAATTTGGGAGAATCCATAATATTTTCCTACCCATATGATGATGTAACCCATAATTAGGGGATAAAACTTGAATCAAAATACATCATTGTTAGTACTTTAGTAGAGGAATTAATACTACATATTTTTCTATAAGGTGGTCGGGTGTGGAACTAGATTTATAGAACTATAGATATCAAATTTAACTCTTGTTCATTTTTTAAATTCCACATATAGTAGTTTATAAAAGTTCACGTGACCTCATTAAAATTCATATTTCTATTTATTGTTGACATGGTATGATTTTGGACCATCAGTACTACAAATAAAAAGTTGAGAAATGTTGTGACTACCTTTAATAAAATTATAATTAAAAATAATCTATTATATATTGATACAGGGTTGTATGGGTCTTTAAAAATTATTAGTTACACCTAATTCCTCTATAATCTCATCTTAAATGTCTTTCATGTAATAATGAATTTTATTATCACTATAAGAGGTAGATAGGTCAAATAGAACCCACTGATTCTAGATTAAAACCCATTATATATGGATCACATGTTTATGGGTTTGTGAGAGGTGTTTTCTTATTTAGAGACTCCTTAGGGTGATTTTTTTTCTAATTCTTGGTTTATCTAGGTCCCAAAATCTCTCTAAATATAGAGGTGTTGGACCTCCTCAATAATATAACCATATTAAAGGATTTAGGCATTATGATTTTTACATAGAGGTGAACTCTACTCTCAATGTCATGTTCATGACAACCATTTGATTATCACATTAAAAAAATTACTTATATCATTAGAAAATGTAGAAAAGTGGTGGAGGATCAAATGATAATCAAACATGCTTTCTAATAAGGGAATATGAATGTTGAGTCTTTGGAATTAATAGTCAACAAAAAGGTGGGTAAAATTTCATTCATTCATATAGATCCCTCTTAATAGTTTGTGAAAAATTATACATGGGATCCAACTAGTATCCACAAAGTCAGACCCTCTTAATTACTTTTCTCCTTAAAAACTTGAAAAAATTACAAAAATGTATTAATTTTTAATGAACTGTTATACCAAATTATATTAAACACTGGATAGTATCCCCTTGTAGAGTTTCTACCATAGAAAAGGCATTGTCATCTGATAATAGTATTGGGAGTAATTTAAGGTCATTAATGTAGAATTTAACCATAGGCTTGTAGATGGTTTCACAAAATTCCTTATATGATGGTCTATATATGACCAAAATTTTATCCTATGTTAACCAAGATGTAATAGATACTTATTTCTATGATTATGATAGTGATATTATTGTATATTTTGTTGATTGTTGTCTTTGTCTTGGTATAAATATTTTAATTTTAATTCTATTCATTTTTAGAGAGTTTTTTTATGTTTTCTTACTCAATATGTTTCTTCATTCCCCTATTATTGTTTTATTTCATAAATTAAAAGTGTTTTTTTAATATTTAATAATAAGGAAATTATTTTTCTTATTGTTTACTCTAATGAAATAAAAATATTTATTCATATTTTTATTATTATGTATTCTTCTTTACCATATTTAGTTTTATATCTTTTTTCTCCAAATGTATAAATAAATATATTGTTTATTAGAATAATTTAATTTTTTTAGATATAATTATAAAATTATAATATTATTTTTTTCTCTATCATGAATTTGTAATATGTATAATAGCTAAAATTTATTTGTATACAACACTTTCTATTTTATATTAAAAAAGGAATAGAATGTATTATTAGTAGTATCAAATTATATTTCACTCATACCATACATACACATGATAACTTATATGAAGTCTTGTTATCATTAATGAATTTAATAAGATTATGATTTCTAATATTAATTATTATATTATATCTTCTTTAGAGATTGAGAATGATAGGTTATAGTGGTAACAAAGAGTCACTTGGAGATATATTCCTTGATCATTGTGTATATTTTGGGAATTTTATATCACTAGGGTTACATGTTGTAGTGTAATCACATCAGACCTCACTTTTTTAGGTGGGAACTCTTTGTATTTTTTCAAATATTGTATTACTTTTGATATAATTTTTACTAATATATTTTTTTATAATATTACGTGATTTATTTTACATTTTATATGGTTGATTATTTCTTATATTTGGAATTTTCTTATCTAGTAAAATGGATACCCAATAAGACAACACCTATTTTCTTATTATCGAAAAAAATTAATTCATTTAATTGGATTTTGAGGGAGGAATAATTCCCATAGTCCATGCTTGAAATGCTTAACACCTTTTTCCAAAGTAAGGAGATTAACAATAGTTGGTATCTTGGCAGGCTAGCTCACGTGATAGGTTTCATTGACTTATGTCATATTATTGAACAACAATTTGTGAAGTTGGATTTTCTTCCCTGACTAATGAAAATTTATTTATCATATATAAATACTCAATGTAACTGAGTAGTGGTTAAGTACACAGCCAGCTATGACTTCCCAAAGACATACCATGCAACCTTGGAATATAAATATCATCTAGAAATTAAATAAACTTTTACAAACATTTCCCAAATGAATTTCAATTTATAAAACAATAACAAAATCATAAAAATGTCATCATTTAGAAATTTCAACATGAAATTTATCCAAAATTTCTATTTTCCTAATTTTTAAATAAACCATCTACACACCTTAAATAATCAATCAAAATCCATGCGAAACTTATAATGAAAGGAAATCACCAATAGAAAAAAGTGGAACTCATAAATTAAATAGGACTGACTTCCCAACAATTTTTTGATATTTATATCAATATTTATAAGGAATCCATTCATAGGGTGGAATTTTAATCCATTTTAACCATGATAAGGCACAAAAACAAAAGTAGAAATTATCAAGTCATGTCTAAGGCCTCACCCATTCATACAATAAAAAAAACATGGTATAAACATCCTTGAACTCAATTTGGTAACAAAAAACATTATAAGAAAACTAATAATTTTCCCTATTATACAGAAAATTCAAATGAAATTATAATTAAATTAATTATTTTTTAACTATGAAACCACTCACGAATGTTTTTTTAAAACTTAAAAACAAAAATATTGAATTTTTTCACCATATAAAATAATAAATTGGTAAATAAATTTTCAAAATTAAATAAATGTTTACAAAATGAATTGTTAAATAATCAAGGTATATAAAACCAGTGATGATAAAGATTCATCCATCCAAACTCAGAATATTTTCTACCCTTATCCCTTTTAAATACATTGAATTAAAAACCCAAAATTTAACAAAGGTTATTAATTTTATTTTTAATATTTTCTTATCCATTTAGGGTTTCACCAATGAAAACTCAAGAACAAACATAGGTGGATTAATTTGTTGTTAACTTATAATATATTCTGATTCTAACAAACTAAAAATAAAAAAGATATGAGTTTCTGAGGGAATTTTCCACATACACCCTCATAAAAAGATTACCTTTTCTGACAACTCTTTAATAGAGAAAAAAATGAGACTATAATTGTGGAAACCAATTGATAAGATTAAATTACTTTATATAGGTTTTATTAATCTCTTATAAAAGAATAATTAGAGTTTGTTGATGTCGATTTTATTCTTTTTTGGTCTTTTGTTATCAAAAAATAAACCATGATAAAAACATAATTATATGAATGTGGATCTATTCATAAGGGATATAAATGGAAATTGTTAGTGGGTTCTAAGACATTGTCTAAAATATAATGGATCTGTTCATCGAGTTCTATAAAGAAGACATGGTTCAAATTAAAACACCTATGGAATATTCACACTGATAAAAATTAATTATCACTTTCTTTACTCATTGTTGAATCATACCATGAGTATATTTTTCTTGTGGTTATTTTAATTTTCCTTATCGTCCATTATTTTGGTCGAACTACAATGTTGATACCTTATTTCTAAAGTCAATCCATATTGTGGATAATCATGCATAGTCAATCCTCACAGTCATTTTTTATATATATGTTTGATATGTACGGTCAAATTTTAGGAATAGTTTATATCCAGGACAAGTGGTTTCCTTATGTTGTAAATTCATATGGAAGATTACGAGAAATTATCAATCATTGTTGTTAAGTACTTGTAAATGTGTTTACTTTTATTCCTTTTATGGTTGATCTATTGGTGGCCTTTTCATCTGGTAGATCAATGATGGAAAATTTTAGATGGATTTATGGGTGAAAATACATGTTTTTAGATTTAATATCATTGTATAAATCTCAGGAGATTATTATTAGGCTATATTTCTAAGGTTAAAAAATCAAAAATTATGTGTTATACAAGCATTGAATTAATGAGTTCTGATCATTATCTTTAGAAATATAAGATCAAAGAAATATATCAATGGTATGTTTATATAATTTATATTCTCTTGAGAATGGTTGAAGTGAGTCAATGTTGAATGTTATTATCTTTAATGAAAATAATATTATTGTTCATTGATTTCAGGATTCAAGGAGGATATATTAAGGACGAATAACAAGAAATTATGGGTACGTTGTCACTACAAATTGAAGGTACATTGATCCAACAAAGGTTCTTCAATATATATATATATATATGATTATGTTATGTTATATTAATTGTTACAGATATAAGAGGTACAATTCAATAATTTACAAATGAAGATGAAAACATTGGGTTTGTGCTTTGAATAATGAAGCTTTAGTTTTATATGCATATATAAATATCATGCATGAAAGAAATAAGATAAATGCATAAATGGTGGTGAAATTTTAGGTTTCATGATTTCATGATGTATAATTCTACTATTATGTGAAATTAATTACTTATAGTTATTTCATAAATTATTTTGAGGATAAAAAAGTGTTTTTTAATTAATGACCCTGGTATTTAAGAGAATTTAAAATATAAATATATGGAACTCTATTTATACATGTAATAGACTAGATATGAAATTAGATTATGGGTAATATTATTATTGTGATATATCGTGAATATATATTGATTTTAAGAAGAAAAAACATTTGACACATTGAGTTTTTTAAACAAACCAATTATGTGAGTTGGTTGTGAAGTTCAATATAGTGAAAGTAAGAAGTTGCTAATTCTATTTAAATACTAAAAGAACTCATTTTATTAAAAGAGGTAAAATAATCGAATGATATTTTTTAATATAGTTCTATTAATAAAAAATAATGGTTATTCTTATTTTTATACAATAATATAAGATAAATAAGATTTCAACATGATAAAAACATAATAAAAGTCATTGGTGAAAGACTCATTAATGGTTTGCACATTTGGTTTTATTGTTTTATTATGGAATTCAATAATTATATAGGATTAACATAAATGGATTGGGAACTTATAAAAGGTGTTCAATTTATTTTCCACAGTCTCTATGGTTTATAGGATTTTACTACTATATCATTTCACTATGGGTTTTACCAAATAATTAAAAGGACTATCTAATCACATTATGTATTGAACCATCTAAATTACTAGTGATTTTTCTGTGTGTTCTTGTTTTTTGTAAGATAGAGAATAATTATACTCTAAAAAGTGGTGAAGGATGTTTAAGGGAAAAACATAATGTCATTAAATCATTCATTATTACCCTCTTAGTGATTTCATTGACCATGTGACTCGAAAATTTTTATTAGAGCTTGGTAACATACATTTACAGTTTTCTGCATCAGGTTTTGATTATTGAATCCTCTCTCAGATTTAAAGAGTCACTTATTTCTTCTATCTTCAATGGATAATTTATATTTAGTAAATAAAATGGGATTCCCTTGTTTGATGATAATGGTTTTAATATTTGGAAGGAAATGTTGTTTCTTTTTCTCTTTTATATTTGACATGTCATTTTGGAAATAACTTAAAACGGATTTTACCTATGTTAATGGTGATTCCATGAAAGTAGTAGACAATAGGAATTGAGATAATGATGGTCTTCCAATGAAATATAGTCAATATTAATTTTTAGTGATTATTTTTTTTAATTTTAATGTTAAAAAAATAAAACCTATATTAGGGATAAACATTAAAATATCTATGATGGAAAGACCAAAGTTGTGCGATTTGAGTCACAATTTTTTAGGGACTTAAATATGATGATATTTTGATGAATTATAATGAGATTATTGATAGTTTATTAATAATGGTAAATAATTCTGTGAGAACAATGAGAGAATATTTTGATAATTTCTATGATTTTTATATTTTTGTAATTTTTATCATATATAAACAAATATGTCTAATACCAACATTTTTTTTGGATAAAATTGATTTAAGTGATATTAAACTTTTTTACCATCATATTATTGTAATATTTTATTAAATTTCGGAATATTATACTCTCAAGAAAAATGGAAAAGATAAAAATATAAATTACCATTAAAGACTCTATGTTTAGGACGTTTAAGAAGTTATTTTCTATGTATGATGCAGGTATACATTAAAATTAAAATTAAATTATGGATGTGAAGTTTCATACAATTATATCTCCTATCTCTATGACTAAAATAAGGTTTCTAGAGATTTTTAGTGGGATGATTACACATAAATTATTCAAATTTTGGGATAGTTGTATAATTTGCATAATGTTGTCCAAAACTGAGGGATGTAAAGTACTATATTGAAGGAGATCGATATTGAATAACCATAGAGAAGATTATTTCAGGGTAAAAAATAATTTATAGTTGAAAGGGATGAAATTTCCCAATGATAAAATTATAAATTTTATATTTTTGTGTAAGGAATTTGAAATTAGTGGCGAGTAAGAAGAGTCTAATACTAAAAAAGATGCTGGTGAAAAAATTATCATTACTATAGTTACTAACTAATATCTCACTAGTAATTTGAGAAAAAAAATTTGATGTAAAGATAATGAAACGAAAATATGTTTCTTACTGAGGAGAAAATTGAGAGAATTTATTTAAAAAAATTTAAATATAAATAGAAGAACATGAAACCAAAAAATGATAATAAATCTATTAAAATTATTGAATCAGTCTAAGAAGAAGAAAGATATATGCTATTAAACGAGATTAATGGTATAAAAATATTTCTTAATATTAAGAGGACCTTGAGTGTTAATATGGATTTAACATTTCAAAAAATAAGATCTTTTGAGAAGATAAAAAAATAAACTTATAATACTGATGTGAATAATGAAATAGTTGGAATAGTGTTTTTGAAGATGAATGAAGGGATAATAACCATGTCTATGCTATGTCAAATGAGTTATAAATATATGTATATTTTGGGAAATTAGACATTGATTCAAAATAAAATTTAACTTTAGTCATTCAAAAAAGAATAAGATAAGTATATTGTGAAGTGGAATATGTTAAGAGTTCATCAAAATTAACATTTAAATGATGTATCCAAGATTAATGGTAAAATTTCAGATGAAAGGCATTGACATTGTTCAGAACAATATATAGTTTTTAGTGGTAAATTTAATTTTTAAGGATATATATAGAACTTTGGTGGATTTTAAAAAATTAATATGTTATTTTGGATCAATTACAAATATTCCATTGAATTTATAAATTTTTGGAGATTGATAATTAATTGGATTTATGACACCTCATAAAATATATTTTTTGAAATAATCTAAAATATATGTATTAATAATTGAACATTGATTTCAACCATTGTAAAAAACTTATTAAATATTTGATCAGTTGTGTCACATTTCTAATGGATGTATCACAATTTTAAGAATACTAATAATGAATGAATACACATGAAAGTGTAAGTAATGTTAAATAAAAATATATTGTTGTATTAGAGTTAGATAAAGAATTAAAGATGGAGTGTCAATGGATATTGGACATTGGATGATCTTAAAATATGACTATAAACATGAAGTTGTTTAAAATTATAAATAGAGATCTGGGAACATGGAAATGACTTCCCAGTCAAGGTAAAATGGGTTTTATTTACTCATATTAGAAAATAAAAATAAAAATCTCAAAAAACCCTTTATATTGATGTGAAGAAACAGAATATGTATTGTGTTTCTCATCTCTATAATGAAGAAAATATGGATTTTTTTAAGAAATATAGATTTTTGGTGGAAATAATTTAATATGTAAAGGTTTTTAAAAGATGATTGTATATAAAGGGTATCTTTTTTAAGGTTGGGTATGCACAAAATACATCATATTAGAGTAAGAAAGATGAAAATGAACTTTGGAACAGATGGATTTTCTATATTCTTCAAAAGAATATGAGAAATATTACCCAAATAGAATGTTTTAATTATTATCATAGGATGATGAGAGAAATTTATTTTATTTGTTCTATATTTAAAAATGGTAAGATTAATAATTTAGCACACACAAGGTTTGAGATTCACACATCTCATTCATTGAAGTTGAACCATTCAACTTTTTGAGTTTATGAGAATGAAATCAATAAATGAAGATAAGTATTTCATCTCTATTATTAAAGAATTTAATTTCATTACAAGAATTAAAATAATTAAAAATAATTAAAAGGCTTTAAATATGTTCAAGTGTTTCAAAAGAAGTGATGAAAAGAGTTTGGTTACTCCCTAATTAAATTAAAAATAAATAATTGTGCTTTTTTTCCACGAGTAAAAACTATAAACCATATCAGGAAAATAATGAAATTTATCCTGAAATCAATTAACAATAAACATATATAAATAATTATGTCTCTTAATGGAATAATAGAATCATTGTAGATATTTCCAAATGATGACGTTAAATAATGATACCTCTTTGAATTTGTTGAGGAAAAATATTAGCGTAGAAGGTCATATTCAAAATCATTTCTTTTATAGATATTTTTTTGATAGGCCTCTATATTACATATATTAAAAGAGTACTCAATTATTAAAATATCTTAGAGTGTTTGTAAGACCCCATATCATAAAATTAGGAATAAAATCTAGTTAAATTTGATCTAATAATAGTTTCTATAATTTTTCTTCTTTATTTTTTATTATATGGGGATGTAGTTGTTATAATAAAGATAGTATATTTTTTTGAAATTATTGATGTGAAGATACAAAACATACAAATAAGAAATTAAAAAATGTTGAAGCATGTTATTGAAGTGATGTTGATATAGTTTTTGTTAATCATTATGAAGAAATATTTGGCAATGTTGAAAATATTGATGATATACATGTTTGATAAGATGATTCAGACATTTAATGTGATACAGAACAATTTAATAATTATAATTAAAGGTATATTTGCACATTTATTTTCAAAAATATCATTTCAAATAATAATTAATAAGTATAAAATTAAATAACTATGAGGAACAAAATATCATTCTTGACTGTTCTTTCAAGTTGAATATAATGATTTTGAAGTAGCATTGGATCATCAATAGTGGGTTGACTATAGAAATTATTACATTACTCAAATTTATAAGGATTAAACCTCATATTTAGTTCATAAAACAGAACTAAATAAGGGGATTTTCCCAAATTTAGTGAGCCAAAAAATATTAATGAAAAGGGAAATGAAGTAAGGAAAATAGTAATATTTTTATGTAAATTCTATTCAAATATTGGTGGGTAATAATTTTATAAATACTTTGTAAAAGCTTCATGTATAAAAAAATTATATTTTTTATTTATATCACATTAAAAAATTAAATTTATTCTAAATGGTTGTAGTTTGTTATTTTCTGAATGGTAAGTTATAATAAGAGGTTTATATTGACCAACCATGTGGGTTCTATCTTGGATAAAACAAGAATTATGAATGTAGGTTAAAGAAGACTTTATATGGGTAATAAAATCTCTATGAACAAAGTACATGAAGTTATACACCTTATTCTATATTTGGAATATTATAATGGGAATAATGGTCTACAATCCCTTCATCAAAGATAAAAAAAATTAATGATCTGGAATTTTATCAACTGAATTTCTCTTCTGAATATATAATAGTGTTGTATTTAGTAATGTATTATAAATATTATTCACCACATGATTAAAAAATTTAATACTTTAATTTTATCATTACATTTAGATAATGAATATGGCCATAATATTTGAATGTATTACAATGGGATAAAAAATGAAAAATAAGAAAACCAAGATATTAAATTTGTGATCTCTATGATCTACCAGAATAATAGATCTAGTAAAAATCATCAAAAAGAAGATGTATATTATATGTAACGAAATTTTGGTTTTGAAAATTAAAGTATATAACATTTGAAGAAAGTATGATTAAATGAATAATGATAGATATATGATTTATTTATCGAACGTAAGGATCCCATATGATTGTTACGAATAGGACTATTGTATTAGCAATCTTACTTTTGGAATAGTAACCTAGCCATTATAATAGTATCGTCACATTTGAATGCATAAAATAATATCTATCTAACTTATTAGTTGAAAATATGAATTATTTATATAACTGTAGAAGTAAATATTTGTATAAAAACTATAAAATAACTGATTATTATTTTAAAAAAATTCTGTGTAATTCATTTTATTATAAAAAAATTAAAACAATGATTACTTTAATAAAGTTTGTTTATAAGTTATTATTATTTTTTATTATACTGATAAGATAATTTTACGCGAGTTAAAATTTTTCATTGGGTCAAAAATTTGTTTATATTAATAAAATTTGTAATTTTCTAATAAATAATTATTTATTTAAAATTTGAATTCCTCATATATAGATAAAATATTTATATAAAATATATTACATTTTTGGAATCAATATTTTTTCAATGGGTTTTGGGGAAAATTTTGTATCATTTTAAAATAATTTCACTTTTTGTGAAATGTAAGATAAGAAAAAATATGATATTTAGAAATATAAGCTAAATAAATAAATTATTGAATCATGGATGAGGAAAAAACCATGAGTTAAAACTAAAATACACTATATTATATATATTATCTCAAGATTCATCACTATTGTATGTATTGGGACAAAATACAAAACTAATTCTTATGATATTTAAAAATACACATCCCATCCTCTTATAAGTATATACCCCCACAACCCATTATCCTCACATAATCTAACCCTTGGATCCTATACCAAATTACCTTCAGAATCCTCTCTCCCATGTTATCATTGTTTTTATCTCAACAAATAAAACATTTTCATGTTTCTTAAGGAGTTTTTCTAGGAGATTACATTCAAGAGTTTATATTCTCAAACTAAAACACGAATTATTTTCTACTTCTAAATTGTTCTCACCTCTGTCAACCAACATGAAATAATTACTATGGTATTATATATATTATTTTATTATATAGTTATAATGTAATATATATCATCCATCCTCTTCTCTTATAAACTTATTCTAAGAAAATAAAACATCTTCTATATTATTTTGGGTCACCCCATCTGTGGATGATGAGTTTTCATTTTTCAATTACTACCTTCATGGAAAGAATAAATTATAATATAATGGATTTTAATGTTGTAAATATGGATATTATATATTTTATCACATTATAGAGTTATTTTTTGTCAAAAATATCAAATAAAATTAAACTATTCAAAATTGTTATTAAAATAGTATAAATAAACTAACCATATAACAATATTGTTTTTACTAAATGAGATTTTTTCAGGTCAGAACACATATTTAAATATGTAAAATTTTAAATTTCTATAGGTCATGAATATCATTTCATTTCACTTATGTAGTTTTATTCATCTCAAATAATAACATCATTAATTACCCTCAAATTATTCAACTTTGGAACCATGAAATGAAAACCATCAAAAAAGGTAAATTAAGCATTATATCTCATTGAAATAGTTATAAATGAACATAATAGACTTGTATTAAATAAAATATTGATGAAAAAGGTACCTGATTTTATTATTTAATAATTTAATTTGATTATTCACACTATTACAGATTCATCTCGTAATAGGGGCAGGCATAATCAAGTCTAAAGAAAGCACTGATAAAGAGATCCTTTATCCATGCTAACAAAGGTTTGTATTTTTCTATACTAAACAAAAGCGCTGATAAAGGCCCCCTTTTGATGACACTAATGATAATGATTTGATAAAGGGGTTCCCATCATCATCACTAATAAAAATGTTCTGATAAAGAGTGTATGTTTATCAGTGCTATAAAAAAGAAATGAAAAATGAGGGCCTTTATTAGTCCTAAAAAATCATTGATGATGGCGGACTTTATAAGTTATTTTTATTAACAATGATAAATCCAATCTTTATCAGTTATTTTTCAATAACACTACTATAGGGTATATTTCATAAAATAAATTTACTTTTTATTAAAAATAATATATTAATATATAAATATTGTTGTATTAATATTTATATTATATATATATATATAATATGTTTTAGAGATGGATAAATAGTAATTTTCACTTAAAATATAATATGTTTAGTGAAAATAGATTATAAAATAAATCAGAAGTATTATTAGTTAATAATTTTGTAATTATTCCTGAGTAAGAGTCATTTCATAACAGTTGGCTGGCATAACAATTAAATGAATTAATGAACTGTCTAAGATAAGTTCAAGACATAACATGAACATAAAACGACCATAAATTTTGATCTAGGTATCCATTTGGACACTAAAGAATATGAGATTGAATCCTGTGATGACATATATTACATGGTGGCTCCAGGGATCCCTTGATCCTGTTTTTCAAGGGGAAAAGGTCCAATATGCCTCCGAAATTTAGTTTTTAGTCCAGGTTTTACAATTTTTTAACATGAGATGGAATTGTACACTCTTTTGAGGGTGTGTTACATTATTTTTTTGTTGGATACTAAATTTATCACTAGTTATTACATTCATATTGATTTCTTTGTTTTAAAATTTTATCATTTTTCATTATCTATTTTAATTTATAATTAAATATATTCATAATTTATTATATTTACTTATAATAAAACAATTTTATAAATAAATATTTAAATATATATAAATAAATATATATTTTTTTAAATATATAAACCAATTGAAAGTAAATATTTATTATTCATTTCATTTAAATTAATAGATTATCCATTTTATTGAAAATATAAAATGCATTAATATGTATATATAATGTTTATGTATACATATGTGTGTGTATTAATAAACATATATATATTTATATTTATTTTATAAACTATATAATGTTTATGTATATAAATATGTGTGTATTAATAAACATATATATATTTATATTTATATTATAATATATATATAAATGAATATTAATATATACTAAATTTAAATAAATATAAATATATATCTATCAAACATTTCTCAATATATACAAATAAATAAAATGAAATTATAAAATGCATTAATATGTATATATAATGTTTATGTATACAAATGTGTTTGTATTAATAAACATATATATGTTTATATTTCTATTATAATATATATATATATACTAAATTTAAATAAATATAATTATATATATATCAAACATTTATCAATGTATAAAAATAAATAAAAATGTCATAAAATATGAAACAAAACATACATGCTAGAGTGGTAGAGAGAGTCCAATCGCATAAGGGAGGTCCTAAGATCAAATCCAATTATATGCAGGTATTTGATAGAGCCATATAACACTGAGGAAGGGAGAGGGGTGTGTGATAGTGTTGGAAACATGTAAAGAACTAATAAATTGGGGCTATAAGTGATGACAAAGGGGTTGTTGAAGGTGCATTTAAACATTAGTGTTTGTTTCAAATTTCAAACAGAGATAAAAAAGTACTGCTAAAGTGTTCCTTTATCAGCTATTTTTTAAAAACTATTAATGGAAATATTTATCAAGGATAAAATATATATCTATTAGAGGAACCCTTTTTTGTTAATACAAATTTGCTAATAAGTCCCCCCTTTATCTGTTCTAAAAGAATCACTAATAAAGGGTTCCATTAGCAATGTTTTTTTACAAATAAAGGAACACTTTATTAGCATTTTGAGTAGTGATAAAGGTTTTATTTTAACATTATTCACAATATCAACTCTTCTGAAATAATTGATAAAACTATTTTACTTATGCTTTTAAAATCCCAATTTATATTAGTGTCATTAATAAAAGTTCATATGTAAAATGATTCTCGAAAATAATTTAAGGGATCTATTAGAACAACAATTTCTCCTAGGGGTATTTCTACTATATCTCTAACTAACTTTTTTATCCCTTTTATATTTTAAAATGATTCTATGTTTTGCATATATTTCTATTAAATATATACATTGATAATTCCTTCATCAATTTATGGGGAAATATATTTTGTAAGTCCATTTATATGAAACTCCTTCATTAAACTCAAGCAGGTGTAAGGGGAACTTTTATATCTCATAATCATGAATGTTTTTTAAATGAACACCATATGTTGATACCAATTCTTATGAGTTCATATAAGAAAAAATTAAAAATATTTTTCTATAATCTATTTGGAATCTTTATAAAAAAATAATTTGATTATGATTTTAGGAATGATTATAAAACCCATTTCCTTCGGGAAGAAATTAATATGTTTATGACTTGTGATTTTTCTCTATTTGTGGAACATATATGCTTGTACATGTTATTATGGGTTCACCTAGATAGCATAATAATGGATTGGGTTTTGGATCATAATAGTTTACAATGGATACAATAGGGGGATAATTATAGTGTAAAAATTTTAATCAAGGACAAAACAAAAATCCTCATTAGTCAAAAAAGATTGGACTCGGAATTTGGGTGATGATCGTAGTGTTAAAATAAGATACAAATATAATCTGATATATCATATTTTTTATTGGTATCATGGAAAACAGAATAAAATAGATTATTATAATGATAAATAAAATTTACCATTACAAATAAAATGAATAGAAAAAAATAAACTTGTAAAAACAAGTAAAATAAAATATTATAATAGAAAGAATGATTTACATGATTTTTAAATGGAAATATTAATCTTTAATTTGAAGTGTTCAATAAGTCATAAATACAGACTTTAGATTTTTATAGTCCTAATATATATTATAAAGGAATTTCATTCTTTACTAGACAAGCCCTCGATATGATTATCAAAATGCCTATGTCATCTAATACATAGGAAGCCCTTAATGGGATAATTTGTATGTTTGTATATTCTTATCCCCAAAATCAGTCAATATGATTTTTCAGATTTACCCATCTTCTTATCAGTTAATTACCTTGATTTATCCATGATTGGACACAGTGAATAGAAATAAATTCAAATTAATTTATAATCCTTACATCTACTCATTAGAACAAAAAAACCTATAAAATATTATAAAGATTATGAATGATATGTTCATAGTGGGTGATCGTAATACATGTTGAGTTTCAAATGCACTATCTCTGAGCACTTAATATGACCTATTTATAAGAAATTATTTAACTGTCATATTTCAATGTTGGTTAAAAAAATTGGACATATTTCAATTTAACAGCACACAATGATCTATAACAAGATCATGATATCTAATTAAGAACTATTACACATTGTATGAAAACTGTTTTCTTAGAACCATTAAAACTCTATAATGTATTCTGTTCAATAGAAAAAATTATAAGTTATCTTATTGTAAACATTGGATAGTATGATAAACATCACTATTATAGGCAAGTTAGATAAACTGAGCAACGATAAATCATATGTATCAGTACTAATGTTAGTATGATGGTAATGACGTCAACCATTCTTATAGAAAAATCCCTAGTATAACCATTGGTTAGAATAATAGTTTATCCAATGTTCCAAATTATCCATCAGTATGATGGATCAATTTTAATAAAAAAGATTATATTAATTTTAACCATAGAAACATTTCTATGTTTGGTATGAAATTTTTTTCTAAAAAATATACCAAAAAATTTCAGATATATAAAGTTAGAGAAATATAATTTTTAATAAAGTATGTTTTATGTTAAAAAAATAAGGAATGGTAATGTAGAAACTGTACATTTAGACTCAACAATCTCCCCATTTTTGGAAAACAAACCAAAATGAAAAAAATGAAAAAATACTAACATGAAATACTTACATCCCTTTATTAGTTTTAATAACTTCAAAGATATACTTCATATGAAATTTCCTTAACTCATCAAAATTACCCTCGAGTTGAAAAATTATTATGAGATATAATTGAAAATAATACATTCTATTTTCTCTATTAAAAAAATCCCTTCTTAATATAGTTTCTCACATTTAAGTAACATCTATCCCTTAAAAATATTATCTAAAAAATATCCCCCTTGGTAAATTCCTACCCTTTTTATGAAAACCATCCCCCTTTGTGATTTACAAAAAGAATATGGAATGTATATATTCTCATGAAGTGTTATAAAAAATATTCGAAAAAATTATGTCTAAATTTAATATTCATCCAATATATAAAGGAAACAACATTCATCAAAAAATAATTGGGAAAATGTTTGGAAAAATAAATTTGGATAAATTTTCATTCAGAATAAACATTCATTCAAAATGTTTTATGATACATCAAGAGTACATGAATTTTTTTTATTCTTCATTATTTAACTTCTCAACAATTTTCTTAAATTTATTCACATAATAATGGTCCTTCTCCTAATTTGAAACTAAATATTCAATATTTTCAATCATTTCCTCCTTGAATGATTTCCACTGAATCTCTACTTTTAGACCTAAGACTTCTTCTTCAAGAAAACTATCTTCTTGTCTTCCTCTTTCAACTTCAAGAAAATTTATTCAATAGACCTAAACATAGAATTTTATTTATCTAAAATATAAAAATATTCATAAAAAACATTTAGTTCCTCAATCTAATAGACATTCATATCTTTAATATTTTCAAAAAAACTCATCCATACTAATATATTGGAGGATAGTTTGTCAAAAGAGTTAGAAAATTAAAGATAATGTTTCCTAACTTCACCTATTAGATCATCATGATCTTTTCGTCATTATAAAATTTTCATGACCATCTCACCATTTGGTTGAATTAATTTTTTTGAGCCTTGTATTTTTCTATATAATTTTTGACCCCATTCTCATTTTGAACTATTGATTCCTTTAACAACTTCAAAGAATTTTAATTTTCATTCATACTAATTTGAATATTTTTAAAAATGTTTTAAATTTTATATTGATACATAATTGAATCAGTAAGTTATTTTAAAGTCCAATACATGTAACAAAAACCTTTCTATGATTATATGGAAGAGAAGTCTAAACATTGTGATGAAACAACTATAATTAAAGGACAAGTTAGTTAAACATCTTATTTATTTTATTTTTTTGGTTTTTGATTCCCCGTAACTTTTATAATATCAACATATTTACAAAACTTATCATTATATGATATTATTTTACATCAATTAAAATATTTATTTTATCCATTTGATTATGATTTTACTTACTCTAAAATAAATAACTCAATATTTTTATTGGATTTGGATGGTAATAGAGGTTTTTTTGAATATGATTTCGAAGAACATTCTTCTTCCTTTGTTTTTTCCTCAGTTTACATTTATTATTATTATTTTTCTACTTATTACACTTCGTATTCTTCGAGTTCTTATTTCAAATACAATACAGATCATAACAATTTTTTCCAAAATTCTTATCTAACTTGTGATTCTTCATTTCAAATGACATTTTACATGATTAGTGAACATATTATTTAAATTATTTTTCAATATGATATGGAAGAAAATTTCTTTTACAACCAATTTTCATTTTCATTTATCCATTTCCACTAAAATAGAAAAAGATTCCACTAACAATAATATAACATCTTTATATGTTTGTTCTATTTGTGGAATAGTTCCAAATGCTAGAATTTGTTTTAAAAATGAAATAAAAGATATTGATATTGGATCTCGTTATTCTCTCTCAATGCATTTTGAAAAAAATTCCATCATTTGTGCCCCATCAAATATTTTCATTTGATTCATATTTATATCAGAATTCTTCAACTCATCAACAATTGTGATTTTTAAAACCACGGACTCCACCATACCTAGTCAAAAAATTGGATCCATTGGTTTTATTTTGTGCCTTGTGAATGATAAGGCTCATGAAATCTTTCTCTATCATCATTTTATACATTTTTTATTTGTTTAGGGTTATGAACCATATTTTTTATTTTATTTATGTTCTTCATTTTTTTATTCAGCATCATAATTGGATATCTTGGTTTTTTCCACAAACTTATTCAAATTATAATTGAAAACAAGATTCATCTAGGCCAAAGTCTCTTCAAAAATAATAGAAATATGTTCCCTCATAGCATGTATTTTATTCTTAATATTAAATATGTCACTGTAATTTACTAGAATTTTTCTTATGAAACATGATTATAATTGACTTTGATGTTTCCTTCTTAATTGATTAAACTCACAGAATCATACACATTAATATGTTTATATTCCTCGTATTAATAAAAAGGTTTAATTATGAAATATCGTGTACTAGAAGGTTATCCCTATCACTATTTCTCTATATAAGTGACCCTAAATTCATAAAGTTAACACCCTTGCATCCCAAGTAAGATATAAAAACATTCCTCATTTTTTGAAAGAAGTTAACAAGAATTCTTTGGCCTTTAACTTCAGAAAACAACCATGCTTGACTAGAAGATTGTGAGAATTGAGATACTCTTCTCCTTCTAAGGGTACATCCACTAACTATGTGAATTTTTGATATGTTAACTTATAAAATTGACCAAATAATGTTAATATAATCTATTCTATATCCTTTAATTAAATAAACTCTAATGGATTATGAAATTCTCTTAGAATATCATGGCGATGTTTTCCGTAATCCTCTTTTTCAACACAAATTATATCCTATCATTGAAAAGTTATATAATTTTAATGAATAGAATAAAAAATATTATACCTTCTCTTTTTAATGATTCTTTCTCTAATTAAATATATTTTACAAAAATTTTACCCATAGGTTATTGTATTGAATCTATTTGCAAATAATAGATTTAGTATTCTAACTGAATGAAAGGAAAATAAATCATAGATATTAATAAATCAGGAGGATATAGTGAGTTATAAAATTTTAAAAACTTATGTGAGAAATAAATACCCCACCCTTATATATAGGCAGAATAGTGATGATTCAATTTCTAGAAAATCTATGGGATATAATTGAAAACCCTTTTCTAATATAGAGATTGAGATTTAATCCATGAATGGTTTAAAAAGTAATTATGTAATCATAATCCTTCTATGAAAACATTGAATCAGAATAAACAATAATCCGATTAGAAAAAATACTATGTTTCTAATAAATTAATGTTTGTAAACATAAATAATATGAAAAAAATATAAACTAAAATAATTGATAAGTATAAAAAATAATATATTAGTATAGTATATTTAGGAGTATAAATGTTTTCTTTGTATGATTAATCTTTTATTATAAGTTTTTTAATAAAAATTGATTATGATAATGTTTATAAAAAACTGTTGTTCAAAAAAATTTGGAAAAAATTTTTATGCTAGAAGAAATATTATTTTTAAATTTGATCCTGAATTTTTTTATAAAAATTATTATTATGAAAATTTTATAAAAAAATTATCTGAAAAAATAAAAGATAAAAAAAATCTGAACTAAAATTATTAGTATTTACAAAAATAATGTTATAAAAAACAAAATAATATGTAATAACCCATTTTGATGGTATTCATAAATGATAGGATATTTTTAAAACTGAAGTATATATGAATAATAATTTTTTATTTATCTTTCATAGCTTTTGTTTAATATTTTAAAATCTATTAAAACTAAGAGGTTTATAAAAAATATCATTAAGTTGTTATTGTGTTTCAATTAATTATAAAATAATTACTAATTTTACTTTATGGCCCCAACATGAATTGTTTCTTGTATCTATGTGCTTTGGATGTGAGGGTTGTGTTGGGTTTCACATAGTGAAATAGAGTTTTTTGTCATATAATACTTGAGTTTTAGTAAAACTATTTCTATATTCAAGGAGTGTGTGTTGCATCTACAACACATGAGCACCAAAAACTCTAGTTGCCACATATTTGGATTCAGTAATGGAACTTTCTACTGAGTGTTGGTTCTTAAAAGACCATAAAACTAAATATTATAGAGTGGAATGTAATGTGCCACTTGTAATATTTATATCCATTATAAATCCCCCAAATTCTGTATCTGAGAAACATTTTAACTCAAAATAAAAACAATAAAAATAAAAATATTTCTATGTCCATAGTTCCCTTTAGATAATGAAAAACTCATTTAACATCTTTAATATGGGGCACATTTAGATTTTTTTGATATCTTACACATAATAATACTAAAAACATGAAATTTGGATGACAATATGTTATGCAATGTAAACATCCAATCATACCACTAAATATTTTTAATCAACAATTTTTCCAGATTCATAAATATCTAAAGTGTTTGAGTTTCTAATATGAGTAATAATAATTTTAGTATTGTCAGAAATGAATTAAATAAGAATATATATTATAAACTTATGTTTATATATACAACATCCTTCTAATTTTTGTGAAATTTGAAAACCAACAAAGCATATTAACTGACCCATTAAACAAATTTCAAACCCTGACATCCTAATATCTAAAAAATAATATATTAATGATAATTCATTTTCACTGAATATATATTAAACAAACTTAACATGAATTATATCCTCAAATGTACTTGTTTTGTTTCTGAAACCTATATAAGTATTACACGTTGTGGAATAACCTTAAAATATTCCATCATCATATTTTGGTGAAATTATATATATATGTTCTCTTTATTTTTTAAATAAAAACTTTTTATCTAAAAACCTTATTTTAAGAATGTCTTGGTTTCCATTGGGTTCAAAATTTATAAGGAATTTTATTAACAAAAGGACTATTTATAACTCTTTTTATAGTATAATAGGATGTATTAAATACATCGGCCCAAAAATTTAAACCAACTGAGTAGTCACTCATCATGGTTCTAGTAATCATTTGAAGAACTATATTTTTTATTTTGACTAAACTACTTTTCTATTGAGTTCTAGGTTCCGAAAATTAATATATAATACCTTCTTTCTATAAAAAAATCCAAATTAAAATATACAATTTATCCACCATGATCACTATAAGTAGTTTTCATGGACAGGTTTTTTTTATTTTTTACCCCAGCTAAAAAAAGGTTCAAATAATTGATGAATTCATATTTTATTACTATAAAATATACCCATGTATATATATTGTAATCCTAAAAAAAATTATATAGTATTTTCTTATGATACATCCAGTTTATGTAGGATCAAATAAGTCCATGTGGAATTACTATTAGACGTCCAAAGTTAAGACATCACTTATAGACTTCCATCTTGACTTATGTTTCTTACCATACTGACAAGGATCACAAATTTTAGAAGAATCAAATAAACTTTATGGTAGATCCTTTAAAATTGCATAATTAGATATATTATCTAAAATTCTATAATTACAATGCCATAGTATTCTATTTCAAAACCTTGATTTATCATTAATTTCAGTAATTGAACGTGGATCATGGAACCTACAGACATATAAGTTTATAGTGTATAAATTCCGATTCTAATTTTATGAAATAATATATTAATATTTAAAGATATGAACAATCTATTTATCACTCCTGACATTCACAAGATATCCCTCATCACAAAATATACATATGATAATAATGTTGTAATTAATTTATACTAAAAATAATCCATTTTAAATTAAGGATTTTTTTGAATTGAATTATTACTTACCTCGATAATTTATCCCTTATGATTGTCTCAAAATGTGAATTATCCACATTTAATATTTATGATTTTCTTAATGAAATACTTTTTGACAGTCATATGTCTCAAGAAACCACAATCCACGTACCAAATGTTTTTTTGGGAACATTAATTATTTAACTTAAAATAAAAATATTATCATTTTGGAACCCAATCCATTTTTTGTCTGGTATTATAAAAATTTTATATTTTTAGAATTCATATTATAATACATTAGTATTTTTGGAAAATTTATATTATTTTGAAAAATAAACTTTTTAAAATCAGAGAGAATAAAAATTATTTAATGAACATCTGTTCTTCCAGTGTCCACTACATAAAACCACAACAAAAAATTCATCACTCTTTATAATTAAGTAATTATCACTAAAAATATGTTTTTTTAGTAAAACCCAATACAAGAATATCTCTACATGTTATGATATTTTTATACATTTTATCAAAAGTTTCTCTTTTACAGAGGTAAACCTAGAAAATAATTTCCTCAAGAAAAAAATTTATGTTTTTTTTAACTACTATGTTCTTATCCTCATTAGAAATTATATTGATACCATATTTTAGAAAATTAGTTTGGAATATAGTTTTATAAAAATTAATATTTTTGAGATCATTTAAAATATTAAATTTTTCAAAAACCAATTATCATGTTTGTTTGAAAAACCTATTATTTCTATAGTTAATTTACCAATCCTAGAATTTTTTTAACATGTTTACCTTGAGGGCCATCAAGTTTTTTACAAACATTATAATTTAAAATATCAATTAATTTAGAAAACCTATAAACTTCTTCATACAATTTTAAAGTATTATCCTCTTTAGATGAGGAATATTTTTTTCCAAATAAGTGGAATTTTTATAATAATTTCTATCAGGGTTGTTATCCCTTAATGTAATATTAGAATGAGATTCAGTGGTAGTTACCTTATCCATGAGGAATTTTATCACCTTTGGTATTTATGAATATAAAAAAATATTCATTTATCTAGAACATTCAATATCCAAGAAATTTTTATAAGAACTATATCCTCTACTAGCACTCCATGTGATTGAAGCTTTTAATATTTTCTAGATCATATTTTAATAATACTTCATATAATTCCTATTTGAATTATTTATTTCTTCTTATTTATTTTAATCATATGAAAATCTAGTCTAATTTTCCTTCATACTTACACTCATAATATATTACTTTTAGAGATTATTTCCTATAACTCATATCATTATGGATATTCTTGTATACATAATTAAATCCTTTATTTCCCAAAATATTATTCATCATTCTAGTAAGATAAGACAACTCGTTTTTAGAATGTTCTAATGAACTAGAATATGATTCAATAAAATATTTATTCTTATTAGAATATTTCACCACTTTCTCAGTATATTGATCTATAATAATAAATTTAGATGTATTTTTAAAATAAACTCACCATTTTCCTATTTTTCATCATCTCTACATCCATCTTCTACCTACCATCATTCAACAAAAGTTTAGAAATGAAATTATTTATAGTATGATTTTTAATCCTCCTTTAGTCATCTAATTTGTTTTTCTTATATTCTTATTCATTAGTCATAATTTCAATAATTTTCTCAATAATGATTTCATCCATGGAATTCTTCCTTCTAAGATAATGTAAACATTTAACAATGGTCATGAATCATTGATAAATATTATCTACTCACTCTCCAAAAATAAAATAAAAATCTTGATAATCAGGTCTCAACATAGAACTTATAGTTTAAATAAATTTAAAAGTTCCAAAGTGAGTAAACTCTAACTTATTATATGTATATATATATATATATTGGTTCCCATGAATAAATTCTACTATTGATACTTCTTGCCATAGAACATTGAATATTATTCCTCACTATGTAGTTCAATTGATATAATTTTTTTTTAAATTTTTTTAAATGTGTTAAATTATTTTTCAAGAATATTATAATCTTAATTTAGCATCACAAAGATATATGTACCAGTATTGATAAAAACTCTTCCATTCCATCTCTCATTTATTCATATTAATTCATATAAAATTATATGGTCTATTGGGTTTAATATTTTTATGGTTAGAAACATTCAAACCAACTATATAATCAAATATAAACACTTTTCTACAAAAAACAGATTAGTGTAAAAGATATATATAAACAAGTAGTTTATAAAAAATCATAATTGTTATCCATCATATAAAAAATAGTAAAAACATAGAAATTTTTGCAGTAGAACCTCTGTTGATACCAACTTTTGGATCATATGAGTATACACTATCTACTAGATGGGGGTTAATTATAGTATAAAAATTTAAACAAGGATAAAACACAAACCTATTTAGAAAAAAAAATATTGGACTCAAAATTCATCCAAATATAATAGTGTAAAAATCATATCTAGATATCATTTGATATATCAGAGTTGTTATCATTATACAAAAAGTCCAATAAAATTATTTATTAGAAAGATAAGTAAAATATAACATTCTAATGAAAATGATCATTAGAAAACAAAAAAATTTAAAAGATTAAAATTTAATATTATAATATTATGAATGAATGAAAATAATTATAATTTTTTTTACATTTTAATATTAATTGTAAATGAAGTCAGAAATATCGACTTAACATATCAACAGTTTAAATAAATACTTTAATGTTCCGTATTTTCTTACCATAAAGTCCATCAATATGATCAAAAAAATTCATATCCCATCCAATCCCCAAGAATACATATATATGATGATTAGTGTGTCTCTATATTCCTAGCCATAAAATACCTTGATCTAATTGATTAGATTCACCCTTCATCTTATCCCGAGAACCCTTTGATTAGACATCACAAATAAAAACTAAAAATTTACCCATGGAACTTACAATCCTCGCACAGATTCCATATTAATATAATCTTTGAAAAATTATGATGCTTTGGACTTATATGTTAACAAAGTGATATCTTCAAACATGTTGAGTTGCAAATGCATTAGCTCACAACTCTTCAAATGTCCTCCTATTCAGATTCAATTATTTAATGGTCATATTTTTTATTTGGTTACTGTAACACCCCGAGATTTTTTTAGATATATTATTTTTTAATTTCTTTGATTTGTTATATTATACACTACACCAAGATTATCTTGCCCTATACCCAACACCGTGTTATCTTGCAGTATATGCAACACTATTCTTGGCTCGTGTTACACACAATTTTATGTTCGTTTTGTGGAAGTTATTCTACACAACATTAATTCTAGATTTTGTTTAATGTATAAATGAAATAAGTTTTGATTATGTTATACGAAACACCAAATAGAGCTTTCACTAAATGCATCCCTAACTTGGATTGCATTACACGCAATCAAGACTTTCCTCGATAGCGTGTGTAGTACGCAATACTGAGTTTCACTAAACGAGATATTATTATAATATTAGTATGAACTAGCCGTTATGAATAGTAATACCCACTTTTTAAAATTTTATAAATTTTATCTTTCAAAATGGAATTCATTTTTGGATTCGGAATATCAAAATTAGGCTAGGGTGAATTTTTGGTATTTTTCTGAAAACTTTCAATTTTTGATGAATAGTGAAAACACTCGGTTACTATTTCAAAACCGACTTTTATTTAAAAAAATTTTATTTTATTTAAATTTATTTTATGTCAGAATTGATACATAATACATATATAAGTTCAATTTAATTCATTGGAGTCATTTTATAATAATTTTAGATATCTAGAAATTTTGTTGAACTTTTCACCGTCTTTTACCCACCTCCTAGGAGAATTTGAAAATTTACATAAAACATAATTTTACCGCTTCTGTGAGTGGAATTTCTAAAATCCAAAAAACATGGTTAATATCAAGGAGTAAAATGTGATTCAATAAGATAAAAATAATTATTTGTGAATATAACGTTTTTACTTTTATTTACCACGGTTAAAAGTAAATAGGATAAATAAGGGTAAAAATGATATTATTGTTACCCAAAAACATGTCCTAATTCTATTGGATAAGTGTAATTCGACCAAAAACAACCTTACGAATAAAATATTACCCTTTAGTGTCACTTTGATTAGATTAGGACATTTATTATTATTTTATTTTAAAAAGAGTTAAAATAGTTAAAATCAAAGTTTAATAACTAAAACATTTTTAATGTAAGGATATACATAATATAAATTCAACTATAATTATTCATTATAAAGAAAAAATTATTTCCTACCTAATGGTATTTTATTTATAATTTTCAGACGTTAAATAATTTAATTTATTTATGACAAAATGGTGATGCAGTAATTACCTAAATAATGAAATATTAAAATAATTGATATTATAAATACCCAAATAAATTTAATTTGAGACTTTTTTATGAATTATACTAATTTTCTAGGTTAATATGTTATGTTATTATTGATTTAAGTAACCTTATTAGAACTAATAATGTTGTTATGATTTTTAAAAAAATCAATTACCAAATAGTGTCAAAATTGACATCAAATGGTTTTTAAAACAAATATAATATTATTAATTGTTATTTTATTTTTAAAAATCCAAGGTTTGGCCAAATGACTTATATGCGGATATATATATTAATAATGAACCACGTGGGGTTATTTTGGCTTGTTATAGTAAGTTTATTAACCATATAGTGTAAGAAAACAAGAATACAAGGTAAAAAGTCAAATTATTTAACTTAGTGTTAAATCTAAATGATACGGTTAAAATAGTAACCTAAACTTATCTAAAACCTGTTTGTTGAGAGGATTCTACCCATCCCCACTTTTTATTCTAAATAAATCAATTTTAAGCTATTATAAACCGAATATGACTTTATTATAAAATAATATTTTAAATTTTTCCAAAGGTGCCCCTCTCCTCCCATATAATAAGGGCACTGCTTCCCTCTTCTCTTCACACCCTTTTGAGACTTGAAGATCGGTCAGAACCTGACCATTCATCTTCTCAACCTCTCTAGTTACATCATAGAGGTTCTGGTCTTCTCAAAATACCAACTCTAGTGCCCTAAGAAGATGTTTAAAGGAGGGGCGTCGAGGAAGAGGTAATCTCTTCTACCGACTCTTTCAAGTTTCTTTCTTATTTTGATTAGTCATATTTAGTTGTTTCATTATAAGGTAATAACATCAGTATTAATTATATACTGATATGTTATTATAAATATGAAACAACCATATTTCACCTTCTGTCCATCCTACAGAAAATGAAATCACCACACGTATGTACGTACGGAATACCATCTCCACACTGTGGGGTAATCAGTTTTTCCACCACCACCTTACTTAGATGGGTATAATGGTGTAAATAATAACTATATATAATTATTATAAAATAATACTGATTCTAAGATATTATATCATCCACTCCAATTCCATTAAATAAATATGGTAAGGATATCATCTCTCGTGCGTACGTACGGATTACCATCTCCACGACGCGATGAGATTCATTTTCCATTTAACAATTCAAGAATGATTATAAAGTATATATAATAAGTAATCATAAAATATATTACATAGTAATGCTACTGGATTTATCTATATATATATGTATTTCACCTACTTAATTCCATTCCAGTCAATAAAGAAAGGAAAACAGTGTTCATGCGTACGTACGGTCTACCGTCTCCATGAACGGTGTATTTCATTTCATTCAACTATCTATTATATATATATATATACTAAATATATATGACATATAAATAATGATTTAAATTCTGGAAGTAATTACATAATGATATAATTCATAATAATATCAATAACAACAAGTCCTAACACGTACAATAAATAAAACGATTTTACCCAAAATGCTTCTTTAACATGGAATTTATAAAAGAACGGGTAATATAAAGTCATAAATGAACCATATATGATATCATAACAATGAATATGATTCTTTAATAAGTCAATGACATTATTTATATTATTATACAGGAGTTTAGGATACGTACGAAGCATATCAAACCTAAGGTAAGGGATAATTATTCCAATCTCATTCTTATTCGTAAGAATTTACTGGGGTTATGTTTATCATTCATGTCCATGTTTTCGAAAAATGTTTTAATTAATTTTTTTGTATTCTTCCATGAATGTTTAAAGTCATTTTTACCCTTTTATAACTTTTACCACAAGGTTTGGAAGAAATATTTCTTTTGTTTACCATACGAGGTACTTTTTGACATTTCCAAAAAAAGTACGAGGAGAATGTTTTTTTAATTTATACGACATGAACGGATTTTTACATCTTCATAACTCCTTATTTTCAATAATATTACTATAAAGGTTCATGACTATTTTCATCAAAATCCTTTTCTTTTAAAATTTCATGGAATTTTGTAAAAGTAAAATGATTTTGAAGAAGAAAGGATATTTTCTTCATGAATCCATTTCAAGTGTTTTATCAAAACCATTTTCCATCTACGGTGAAATTATTTCATATGTGTATGTTTTAAGTATAATGTATCTATTATTTACATGGTTTCACTTATATTATGATGAAATGATATCCAATTGTTTTATATAGTTTATGTTATGATGGCATGATGTTTATGAAACCCATTTGATTCTTTGGGTTATGATGAATGATTTATGTTTATGTTGTGGAACAAGTAATAATTATTTCATTATGAAATGGGTGGGACCTATATATCCCTCCAATGAATTGGGTAATGATTTATATCTCATGAGATAGACATGGCTAGAATGGTAAGTTAACTCGGTTCAGTGAAGCAGGACTGGAACAAGGATTGAACTCGATTCAGAAAGGGACTTTGTCCACTAAGATGGTATTGGCAGTAATGAATTGGCTACTATAGAAATCATACCATGTGGTTAATGTTTTTCCACAATTACATGTTTTATTACCATGCTATTTTATCATGATTGATGTTCCATTATGATATATTCCTTACATACTTCCATGATTTATGTCTTCTTCTCATGATTTTGATGTTTAGGTTTTATGTTCAAATTTTTGCATTCAAATGTTTATGTATTGCTTTATGTTCTCTATGTTTACCCTTATTGAGCATTCGAGCTCACCATTTTTATGTTTTCTTTTCCCTAGGATATAAAGAAAGGTTTTAGGTAAGAAAACTAAAGGGGAAGATCTTTATGGGAGATGTTTAATATCTTTCACCATGATTAAAAGATTATTTTCCTAGTTTCCAAATACAATAAACTATAACGGTCCTTTGGTGGATTTTTTTATGTATTAAGTATTCTGCAGAAGTAATGTAATGTCCATATATATCATTTTTTGGGTCTCTAGAGTTGGTATCAAAGGAAAGGTTTAGTCAACCTTTGGAAACTAGGATGCAGAAATATTAGTGAAATCCCTAGAGATATTTCTAAGGTATGTCTAGGGATGTCAATATGGTTTAGTATAACTATAGGTTATAGCCCTAAAATTATGTTGATGATCATGAATAACCTAGAGTGAACCTAAGCTATCATAGGTTAAAGAAGGTGTCATAAGTTATTTATCCTATAAGTGACTTTTTATGATAATGCGGTTCCTCATTATTTTAACTGATTCTTACACATTGGTTTCTGGTTTTAGATAATGGAGGGAACCAGAAGGAATTGGGTTAACATTGAATCCGATGAAAAAATTGGTGACTATGGGAAGTGAAATTTTTTAATGCCTAGAGGGAAAAATATTATAATTATGCCGAATCAGACATTGCGATATATGATTAACAAGGTGAACTTTAGTGGTATTCTTAATTCATCAAATAAGAGGAAGATGGACTTTTATTCATGTTCGCATGGTGAGGAGCATAGAGAAAAAAAGATTGAGATTTCTAAAGAAGGGAAGAATAACCTTGATAAATACATGAAATGGAGGGGAAGATGTTATCTGTGTGGAGAGATGGGTCATAGAGTGACAGACTATTATGGAGTTTAATGTCTTATCTGTGGATAACATGGGCATTACCCATCTCAATGCCCTAACCAAAGAGGTTACTTCTAAATCAAGGAAGGACTTATTCCATGACAATCATTGAAGAGGATGGTTTGAAGTGTTTATGTATTGGTATTCAAGAATAATGTTTTTGAGTTACTTTTATGGTATATTGGAATAACTATATAGTGGTCTATTGTGGTTTTCCATAAGAATATGGCATTGGTAACCATGAAAAGTGATTGAGATATTTTTTGAAAGAAGATGATATGCACATAATGAAGGGATAAGGAGAATCTAAAATGTTTAACAGTATTCATGAGCTCGTGACTAATATAAGGACAAAGTGATATCATGGTTTGAGTATAAATAATTTTTGGAATTTTGGAATGTGGAAAGAGACAACTTTTGAAAGCATTCATGTTTTCAACTAAGGTTCTATGGTAATTCATGTTGCTAGAGAATAGATGATTAAGGTATTCACATTTTTGGAATGTCACCAACAAGATATATTGTATGATATATGGGAGATAAATGATGGTATTCACATTCTTGATATATGTCCTCTCTAGTAATCTTTTTATTTATACTATGAGATTGGACATACGTATTTTGGATAAGCCTAAAGATAGGAATGTATTAATTTAGGCATCTGATAGTATTGTTTAAGGATATAAATTTTCCTATTCTTCCTGGAATGATATAATAATGTAGTTTTAGAAAAAGAAAACATGTACGATGGGCGAGAACCCATCGCGTCGAACAAGACTGTGGGAATCGAACCCACAACTGAAGTGTGACATGCCTTTATCGCCTACCACTGGCCTACAGGAAGTCCCTGGTTAGTAGGAAACTAGTTTTATTATATTAAGTGGTATGATATATGAAGTATAATTCCAATCTCACTATAGATGGACTTATGTATATTTAATAACTTTTCTTATCCTTTTGTTTGAGATAGATGGAATGACCTATAATTCTATCACATGATCTGCTAACACTTCACAGAAGACAAATTAAACATCATTTCTTTAAGAGATGAAGTGGAAATTTTTCAAGGCACAAACAACAGTGAGATTGTACCAAAATCAAGTAAGTATTTCTTCTATTTAATTTTTTTTAACTTTTTGGAAATGATATTGAAAACCAAAAATGTTGTCATAGTGCTCTTATATCTGATGAATCGGATGGTACCTTAGATCATCACAAATTTATGGCTTTGTGATTGTTGGCTTTTTCATAGACATGTTCTCTACCACTCTCCATCAGAACTTGATGGTTAGGTTTCTCTTCCATATCCATATTTTCACCTATGTTATCCTATGTGGAGACCCAATGATGAGTTAATTTGGGTAACCATTACGTTTCTTACTTCACTTTTTTAAAATTAAGTTTTAGTATTTCTTTTTACGATGTGGGTTTCTATGAAAGAAACTATCAAGTAGTAAACGATTTATAACCCCGGAGAATTTCATGGGTGAAATTCATTTTAAGGGGGGTAGAATGTAACACCCCGAGATTTTATGAGATATATTATTTCTTAATTTCTTTGATGTCTTCTATTATACACTACACCAAGATAAGCTTGCACTATACGCAACACTGTATTATCTTTCAGTATATGCAACACTATTCTTGGCTCGTGTTACACACAATTTCAAGTTTGTTTGGTGGAAATTAGTCTACGCAACATTAAGTATAGATTTTATTTAATGTATAAATGAAATAAGTTTTGATTATATTATATGAAACACCAAATGGAGATTTCACTACATTCAGCCCTGACTTGGCTTTCATTACATGCAATCAAGACCTTCGCTGATAGCATCTGAAGTACGCAATACCGAGTTTCACTAAACGAGATATTATTATAATATTATTATGAACTATCCATTATGAATAGTAATACCCACTTTTTGAAATTCTATAAATTTTATCTTTAAAAATAGAATTCATTTTTGTATTTAGAATATCGAAATTATCCTAGGGTGAATTTTTGGTATTTTTTTGAAAACTTTCAATTTCTGATGAATAATGAAAACACTGGGTTACTATTTAAAACTCGACTTTTTATTTAAATAATTATTTATTTTATTTAAATTTATTTTAGGTAAAATTGATTCATAATACCTTTATAAGTTCAATGTAATTTATTGGAGTCATTTTATAATAATTTTAGATATATAAAAATTTTATTGAACTTTTCACCGTCTTTTACCCACCTCCTAGGAGAATTTGAAATTTTACAGAAAACATAATTTTACCGCATCTGTGAGTGGAATTTCGAAAATTTGACAGACATGATTAATATCAAGGAGTAAAATGTGGTTCCATAAGATAAAAATAATATTTGGGGAATAGTAACTTTTTACTTTTATTTACCACGATTAAAAGTAAATAGGATAATTAAGGGTAAAAATGATATTATTATTACCCTAACACATGTCCTAATTCTATTGCATAAGTTTAATTCGACCAAAAACAACCTTAGGAATAAAATATTACCCTTTAGGTCCACTTGGATTAGATTAGGATATTTATTATTATTTTATTTAAAAAAGAGTTAGAATACTTAAAATCAAAGTTTAATAACTAAAACATTTTTAATATAAGGTTATACATAACATAAATTCGACAATAAATATTAATTATAAAGATAAAATGATTTCCTACCTAATGGTATTTTATTTATAATTTTTAGACATTAAATAATTTTATTTATTTATAACAAAATGGTGATGCAGTAATTACCTAAATAATGAAATATTAAAATAATTGATATTATAAATACTCAAATAAATGTAATTTGAGACTTTTATGAATTATATTAATTTTCTAGGTCAATAATATATGTTATTATTGATTTAAGTAATTTTTTTCGATGTAATCATGTTGTTCTGATTTTCACAAAAAATCAATTACCAAATAGTATCAAAATTGACATAAAATGGTTTTTAAAACAAATATAATATTATTAATTGTTATTTTATTCATAAAAATCTAATTTTCGAAAAAATGATTTATATGAGAATATATATTTTAATAATTAACCACTTGGGGTTCGTTTTCCTTGTTATAGTAAGTTTATTAACCATATAGTGTAAGAAAACAAGAAGACACGGTAAAAGTTAAATTATTTAACTTAGTGTTAAATCTAAATGATAAGATTAAAATAGGAACCTAAACATGTCTAATACATATTGGTTGAGGGTATTTCGACCCATACCCACTTTATCTTCTAAATAAATCAATTTTTAGCTATTATAAACCGAATATTACTTTATTATAAAATAATATTTTATGTTTTTCCAAAGGTGCCCCTCTCCTCCATTATAAAAACGGAACTCTTTCCCTCTTCTCTTCACACCCTTTTTAGCCTTTATGTTCGTCCAAACCCTACCAATTCCTCTTCTCAACCTCTCTAGTTACATCATAGAGATTCTGGTCTTCTCAAAAGACCAACTCTAGTGCTCTAAGATGAAGTTTAAAGGAGGTGTGTTGAGGAAGAGGTAATCTCTTCTACCGACTCTTTCAAGTTTATTTCTTCTTCTACTTCCTCTTATTTAGTTGTTTCATTGTAAAGTAATAAAATCAGTATTACTTATATACTGATATGTTATTATAAATATTAACCAACCCTATTTCACCTTCAATCCATCCTACGGAAAACAAAATCACCGCGTGTGCGTACGTACGGAATACCGTCTCCACGCCCTGGGGTAATCAGTTTTTCCACCACCACCTTACATGGATGAGTATAATAGTGTAAATAATAACTATATATAATTATTATAAAATCATATTTATTCTAAGATATTTTATCATCTACTCCAATTGCATTCAATAAATATGGGAATGATATCATCGCTCGTGTGTACGTACGGATTACCGTCTCCACGACGCGATGAGATTCATTTTCCATGTTAATAATTCAAGAATGATTATAAAGTATATATAATAATAAATCATGAAATATATTACATAATAACGCTACTGTATTTATTTATATTTATATATGTATGTCATTTAATTAATTCCATTCAAGTCAATAAAAAACGGAAAACAAAGTTCATGCGTACGTACGGTCTACCGTCTCCATGAATGGTGTATTTCATTTCGTTCATCTATCTATTATATATATATATATTGAATATATATGATATATAAATCATGATTTACATTCAGGAATTAATTACATCATGATATAAGTAATAATAATATCAAGAACAATAAGTCCCAACACGTATGATAAATAAAACGATTTTACCCAAAACGTTGCTTTAACATTGAATTTACAAAAGAACGGGTAATATAAAGTCATAAATGAACCATATATGATATCATAACAGTGAATATGATTCTGTAATAAGTCAATGACATTATTTAAATTATTATACATCATTTTTGGATACGTACAAAGCATATCAGACCTAAGGTAAGGGATAATTATTCCAATCGCATTCTTATCCGCGATTGTTTATTCGTAAACATTTACTGGGATTATGTTTATCATTCATGTCAATGTTTTCGAAAAATGTTTTCATAAAATTTTCAGTATTATTCCATGTATTTTTAAAGTCATTTTTACCCTTTTATGACTTTTACCACAAGGTTTGGAAGGAATCTTTCTTTTGTTTACTATACGAGGTACTTTATTACTTTTCTGAAAAAATTACGAGGATAATGTTTTTTTAAAATTATACGGCATGAATGGATTTTTACAGTCTCATAACTCCTTTTTTTCAAGAAGATTACTATAAAATATTTCATGACTATTTTCAAAAAAATCCTTCACTTTTAAAATTTCATGGAATTTTTTAAAAAGAAAATGATTTTGAAGAAGAATGGATATTTTCCTCAAGAATCCATTTCAAGTGTTTTCTCAAAACCATTTTCCATCTAAGATGAAATTATTTCATATGTCTATGTTTCAAGTATAATATCTCTATGATTTATATGGGTTCACTTATCTTATGATGAAATGATATCCATTTGTTTTATATGGATTATGTTATGATGGGATGATGTTTATGAACCCCATTCGATTCTTTGGGTTATGATGAATGATTTATGTTTATGATGTGGAACAAGTAAGAATGATTTCATTGTGAGATGTGTGGGACCTATATCTCCCTCCAATTCATTGGGTAAATATTTATATTTCATGAGATAGACATGGATGGAATGGTAAGTTAACTCGGTTCAGTGATACATGACAAGAATAAGGAGTGAACTCGATTTAGAAAGGGACTTTGTCCGCTAATATGGTCTTGGAAACAATTCCTTGGATACTATGGAAATAATATAATGTGATTAATGTTTTTACACAATTACATGTTTTATTCACAAGCTATTTTATCATGATTGATGTTCCATTATGATATATTCCTTACGTAATTCCATGATTTATGCCTTTTTCTCAAGATTTTGATGTTTAGATTTTATGTTCAAATTTTTTCATTCAAATGTTTATGGATATTTTTATGTTCTCTATGTTTACCCTTATTGAGCATTTCATCTCACCCTTTTTATGTGTTCTCTTCCATAGGATATAAAGACAGGTTTTAGGTAAAAAAAAGGGGAAGATCTTTATGGGAGATGTTCAAGATCTTTCACCATGATTAGAAGATTATTTTCCGAGTTTCCAAAGACACTAAAATATTACAGTTCTTTGGTGTATTTGTTTTATGTATTAAGTATTCCAAAAAAGTAATATAATATCCATTTATGTCAAGTTTGGGGTCTCTACAGTTGGTATCATTAAAAAGTTTTAGTCATCCTTTGGAAAGTAGGATGTGAAAACATTGGTGAGATCCCTAGAGATATTTCTAAGGTATGTTTAGGGATGTCCCTATGGTTTAGTATAACTATAGATTACAGTCCTAAAATTATGTTGATGATCATGAATAACCTAGGGTGAACCTAAGATATCATAGGTTAAAGAAGGTGTCATAAGTTATACATCCTATAAGTGACTTTTTATGATTATGCAGTTCCTCATTATTTTAACTATTTCATACATAATGGTTTCTGGTTTTAGTTAATGGAGGGAACCAGAAAGAATTGGGTTAACATTGAATCTGATGAAAAAATTGGTGACTATGAACAGCGAAATTGCATAATGCCTAGAGAGAAAGATATTATGATTATGTCGAATCAGACAACGCGATATATGATTAACAAGGTGAACTTTAGTGGTATTCCTAATTCATAAAATAAGAGGAAGGTGGACTTTTATGCATGTTCGCATGGTGAGGAGCATAGACAAAGGAAGACTGAGATTTCTAATAAAGGGAATAAGAACCTTGATGAATACATCAAACGGATTTGAAGATGATATCTTTGTGGAGAGAAGGGTCAGAGAGTGACAGACTCTTATATAGTTTAATGTCTTGTCTGTGGAGAACATGTGCATTACCCAACTCAATGCCATGACCTAAGAGGTTACTTCTAAATCAAGGAAGGAAGTATTCCATGACAATCATTGAAGAGCATGGTTTGAAGTGATTATGTATTGGTATTCAAGAATAATGTTGTTGAGGTACTTTCATGGTATATTAGAATACCTATATATTGGTCCATTGTGGTTTTCCATAAGAATATGGCATCGGCAACCATGAAAAGTGATTGAGATATTTTTGGAAAGAATATGATATACGCATAATGAAGGGATAAGGAGAAAATGAAATGTTTGACAGTATTCATGAGCTCGGGACTAATATAAGGACAAATTGATATCACGTTTTGAGTATAAATAATTTTAGGGATTTTAGAATGTGGAAAGAGACAACTTTTGACAACATTCATGTTTTCATCTATGGTTCTATGGAAATTCATGTTGCAAGAGAATACATGATTAAGGTATTCGCATGTTTGGAATGTGACCAAAAAGATATATTGTATGATATATGGGAGATAAATGATGGTATTCACATTCTTGGTATATGACCTCTCTAGTAATATTTTTATTTATACTATGAGATTGGAAATAAGTATTTTGGATAAGCCTAAATGTTGGAATGGATTAAGTTAGACATCAGATAGTATTGTTTAAGGCTAGAAATTTTGGTATGATTCCTGGAATGCTATAATAATGTAGTTTTAGAAAAAGCACAACCAGCAGGATGGGCGACAACCCGTCACATCGGACAAGGCTGTGGGAATTGAAACCACAACCGAAGTGCGACAGGCCTTTATCGCCTACCACTAGCCTACAGGGAGTCCCTGGTTAGTAGAAACTAGTTTTATTATATTAAGCGGTATGATATATGAAGTACAAGTCCAATCTCACTATAGATGGACTTATGTATATTTAATAACTTTTTCTATCCTTTTTTTGAGATAGATGGAACGACCTATCATTCTATCGCATGATCTACTAACACTTCACGGAAGACAAATTCAACTTTATTTCTTTAAGAGATGAAGTGGAAATTGTTCAAGGCACAAACAACAGTGAGATTGTACCAAAATCAAGTAAGTATTTATTCTATTTAAAATTTTTCAACTTTTTGGAAATGATATTGAAAACCAAAAATGTTGTCCTAGTGCTCTTATATCTGATGAATCAGATGCTACCTTAGATCATCACAAATTTATGGCTTTGTGATTATTGTATTTTTCATAGTCATGTTCTCTACCACTCTTCCTCAGAACTTGATGGTTAGGTTTCTCTTCCATATCCATATTTTCACCTATGTTCTCTTATGTGGAGACCTAGAGATGAGTTAATTTGGGTAACCTTTACGTTTCTTATTTCACTTTTTAAAATTAAGTTTTAGAATTCCTTTTTACAATGTGGGATTATAAGAAAGAAACTATCAAGTAGTAAACAATTTATAACCCCGATGAATTTCGATGGAAAAATTTATTTTAAGGTGGGTAGAATGTAACACCCCGAGATTTTATAAGATATATTATTCTTTTAATTTCTTTGTTGTCTTCTATTATACACTACACCAGTATTAGCTTGCACAATACACAACATCGTATTATCTTTCAGCATATGCAACACTATTCCTGGCTCGTGTTACACACAATTTCAAGTTCGTTTTGTGGAAATTATTCTATACAACATTAAGTATAGATTTTGTTTAATGTATAAATGAAATAAGTTTTGATTATGTTATACACAACACCAAACATGTCTTTCACTACACATAGCCTTGACTTGTCTTTAATTACACGCAATCAAGACCTTCCTCGATAGCGTGTGTAGTACACAATACCGAGTTTCACTAAACGAGATATTATTATAATATTATTATGAACTAGTCGTATTGAATAGTAATACCTACTTTTTGAAATTTTATAAATTTTATCTTTCAAAATGGACTTCATTTTTGGATTCAGAATATCTAAATTAGCCTAGGGTGATGTTTTGGCATTTTTCTGAAAACTTTCCATTTTTTATGAATAGTGAAAACACTGGGTTACTATTTAAAAACTGACTTTTTATTTAAATAATTATTTATTTTATTTAAATTTATTTTAGGACAAACATGATACATAATACCTACATAAGTTCACTGTAATTCATTGGAGTCATTTTATAAAAATTATATATATATAAATATTTTATTGAACTTTTCACCGGCTTTTACCCACCTCCTAGGAGAATTTGAAAATTTACATACAACTTAATTTTATCGCTTCTGTGAGTGGAATTTCAAAAATTCGAGATACATGGTTAATATCAAGGAGTATAATGTGGTTCAATAAGATAAAAATAATTTTTTATGAATATAACTTTTTTACTTTCATTTACCATAGTTAAAAGTAAATAGGATAATTAAGGGTAAAAATGATATTATTATTACCCTAACACATGTCCTAATTCTATTGGATAAGTGTAATTTGACCAAAAACAATCTTATGAATAAAATATTACCCTTTAGGTCCAATTGGATTAGAATAGGACATTTATTATTATTTTATTTTAAAAAGAGTTAAAATAGTTAAAATCAAAGTTTAATAACTAAAACATTTTTAATGTAGGGTTATACATAAGATAAATTCGACTATAAATATTCATTATAAATAAAAAAATTATTTCCTACCTAATGGTATTTTATTTATAATTTTTAGACATTAAATAATTTAATTTATTTATGACAAAATGGTGATGTAGTAATTACCTAAATAATGAAATATTAAAATAATTAATATTATAAATACCCAAATAAATTTAATTTGAGACTTTTTATGAATTATACTAATTCTCTAGGTTAATATGATATGTTAGTATTATTTTAAGTGACCTTATTAGAACTAATCATGCTGTTATTATTTAAAAAAAATCAATTACCAAATGGGGTCAAAATTGACATAAAATGGTTTTTAAAACAAATATAATATTATTAATTGTTATTTTCTTACTAAAAATACAAGGTTCGGCCAAATGACTTATATAAAATATATATATTAATAATGAACCACTCGGGGTTATTTTGGCTTGTTATAGTATGTTTATTAACCTTATAGTGTAAGAAAACAAGAATACACAGTAAGAAGTTAAATTATTTAACTTAGTGTTAAATCTAAATGATAATGTTAAAATAGTAACCTAAACTTATATAAACCCTATTGGTTGAGAGTATTTCGACCCATACCCACTTTATCTTCGAAATAAATAAATTTTGAGCTATTATAAACCAAATATGACTTTATTATAAAAAATATTTTATGTTTTTCCAAAGGTGCCCCTCTCCTCCCTTATAAAAAGGGTACTGCTTCCCTCTTCTCTTCACACCCTTTTGAGACATTATGACCTACCAAAACCTGCCAATTCCTCTTCTGAACCTCTCTAGTTACATCATAGAGGTTCTGGTATTCTCAAAAGTCCAACTCTAGTGCCCTAAGAAGAAGTTTAAAGGAGGTGCGTCGAGGAAGAGGTAATCTCCTCTGCCAACTCTTTCAAGTTTCATTCTTCTTTTGATTCCTCATATTTAGTTTTTTCATTATAAAGTAATAACATCAGTATTAATTATATACTGATATGTTATTATAAATATGAAACAACCATATTTCACCTTCTATCCATCCTATGGAAAATGAAATCACCGCACGTATGTACGTACGAAATATCGTCTCCACACCGTGGGGTAATCAGTTTTTCCACCACCACCTTACTTGGATGGGTATAATGGTGTAAATAATAACTATATATAATTATTATGAAATAATACTGATTATAAGATATTATATCATCCACTCCAATTCCATTCAATAAATATGATAATGATATCATTTCTCGTGCGTACGTACGGATTACCGTCTCCACAACGCGATGAGATTAATTTTCCATGTTAACAATTCAAGAATGATTATAAAGTATATATAATAAGTAATAATGAAATATATTACATAATAATGCTACTGGATTTATGTATATATATATGTATTTCATCTACTAAATTCTATTCAATTCAATAAATAAAGGAAAAGAGTGTTCATGCGTACATACGGTCCACCGTCTCGATGAACGGTGTATTTCATTTCATTCATCTATATATTATTTATATATATATATATTGAATATATATGATATATAAATCATTATATACATTCCAGAGGTAATTAAATCATGATATAATTAATAATAATATCAATAACAACATGTCCAAACACGTACGATAAAAAAACGATATTACCCAAAACGCTGCTTTAACATTGAATTTACAAAAGAACGAGTAATATAAAGTCATAAATGAACAACATATGATATCATAAAAATTAATATGATTCATTAATAAGTCAATGACATTATTTATATTATTATACAAGAGTTTCGGATACGTACGGAGAATATCAGACCTAAGGTAATGGATAATTATTCCAATCTCATTCTTATCAGAGATTGTTTATTCATAAGAATTTACTGGGGTTATGTTTATCATTCGTGTCCATGATCTCTAAAAATGTTTTCGTAAAATGTTTAGTATTCTTCAATGTATGTTTAAATTCATTTTTACACATTTATGACTTTTACCACAAGGGTTGGAAGGAATATTTGTTTGGTTTACCATACGAGGTAGTTTTTGACATTTCCGACAAAAGTATGAGGAGAATGTTTTTTTAAAATTATACGGCATGAACTGATTTTTATGTCTTCTTAACTCATTATTTTCAAGAATATTACTATAAAATATTTCATTAATTTTCAAAAAAATCATTTTCTTTTAAAAATTCATGGCATTTTGTAAAAAGAAAATGATTTTGAAGAAGAAAGGATATTTTCCTTAAGAATCCATTTCAAGTGTTTTATCAAAACCATTTTCCATCTACGATGAAATTATTTCATATGTGTATGTTTCAATTATAATTTCTCTATTATTTAAATGTTTTCACTTCTCTTATGATGAAATGATATCCATTTTTTATATATTTTATGTTATGATGGGATGATGTTTATGAAACCCATTTGATTCTTTGGGTTATGATGAATGATTTATGTTTATGTTGTGGCACAAGTAATAATTATTTCATTATGAGATGTGTGGGACCTATATATCCCTCCAAATCATTGGGTAATGATTTATATCTCATGATATATACATGGCTAGAATGGTAAGTTAACCCGGTTCAGTGATACGGGACTGGAACGAGGAGTGAACTCGATTCAGAAAGGGCCTTTGTCCACTAAGATGGTCCGGGCAGCAATGCATTGGCTACTATGGAAATCATATCATGTGATTAATGTTTTTCCACAATAACATGTTTTATTCTCATGCTATTTTATCATTATTGATGTTCCATTATGATATATTCCTTACGTACTTCCATGATTTATGTCTTTTTCTCAAGATTTTGATGTTTTGATTTTATGTTCAAATTTTTACATTCAAATGTTTATGGACTGCATTATGTTCTCTATGTTTACCCTTATTGAGCATTTGAACTCACCATTTTTATGTCTTATTTTCCCCAGGATATAAAGAAAGGTTTTGGGTAAGAAAACAAAAGGGTAAGATCTTTATGAGAGATGTTGAAGATCTTTCACCATGATTAGAAGATTATTTTCCAAGTTTCCAAAGACACTAAACTTTTACGGTCCTTTAGTGTCTTTTTTTTATGTATTAAGTATTCTGAAAAAGTAATGTAATGTCCATGTATTTCAAGTTTGGGGTCTCTAAATTTGGTATTATAGGAAAGGCTTAGTCAACCTTTGGAAACTAGGATGCAAAAACATTAGGGAGATCCCTAGAGATATTTCTAGGGTATGTCTAGGGATGTCCCTATGGTTTAGTATAACTATAGGTTATAGTCCTAAAATTATTTTGATGATCATGAATAACCAAGGGTGATCCTAAGCTATCATAGGTTAAAGAAGGTGTCATAAGTTATACATCCTTTAAGTGAATTTTTAGGATTTTGCGGTTCCTCGTTATTTTAACTGTTTCTTATACAATGGTTTCTGGTTTTAGTTAATGGAGGGGACCAGAAAGAATTGGGTTAACATTGAATCCGATTAAAAAATTGGTGACTATGAGCATCAAAACTACGTAATGCCTATAGAGAAATATATTATGATTATGCCGAATCAGACATCCCGATATATGATTAACATGGTGAACTTTAGTGGTATTACTAATTCATCAAATAAGAGGAAGATGGACTTTTATGCATGTTTGAATGGTGAGGAGCATAGAGAAAGTAAGATTGATATTTCTAAAGAAGGGAAGAATAACCTTGATGAATACATCAAATGGAGGGGAATATGTTATCTATGTTGAGAGAAGGGTCATAGAGTGACAGACTATTATGGAGTTCAATGTCTTATCTGTAGAGAACATGGGCATTACCCAACTCAATGCCCTGACCGAAGAGGTTACTTCTAAATCAAGGAAGGACTTATTCCATGACAATCATTAAAGAGGATGGTTTGAAGTGTTTATGTATTGTAATTCAATAATAATGTTATTGAGGTACTTTTATGGTATATTGGAATACCTATATATAGGTCCATTGTGGTTTTCCATAAGAATATGGCATTGGTAACCATGAAAATTGATTGAGATATTTATGAAAAGAAGATGATATGCACATAATGAAAGGATAAGAAGAATATGAAATGTTTAACAGTATTCATGAGCTCGTGACTAATATAAGGACAAAGTGATATCATGGTTTGAGTATAAATAATTTTTGGGATTTAGGAATGTGGAAAGAGACAACTTTTTAAAGCATTCATGTTTTCAAATAAGGTACTATGGTAATTCATGCTGAAAAAGAATACATGATTAAGGTATTCACATTTTTGGAATGTGACCAACAAGATATATCGTATGATATATTGGAGATAAATGATGGTATTCACATGCTTTGTATATGACCTCTCTAGTAATATTTTTCTTTATACTATGAGATTGGAGAGAAGTATTTTGGATAAGCCTAAATATTGGAATGGATTAAGTAAGATGTCAGATAGTATTGTTTAAGGCTATAAATTTTTCTATTATTCCAAGAATGTTATAATAATGTAGTTTTAGAAAAAGGAAAACGTGTAGGATGGGCGACAACCCGTCGCGTCGGACAAGGCTGTGGGAATCAAACCCACAACCGAAGTGCGACATGCCTTTATCACCTACCACTGACCTACAGGAAGTCCATGGTTAGTAGAAACTAGTTTTATTATATTAAGCGGTATGATATATGAAGTATAAGTCTAATATCACTATAGATTGACTTATGTATATTTAATAACTTTTTCTATCCTTTTTTTTGAGACAGACGGAATGACCTATAATTCTATCGCATGATCTCTTAACACTTCACAAAAGACAAATTAAACTTCATTTCTTTAAGCGATGAAGTGGAAATTGTTCAAGGCACAAACAACAGTGAGATTCTACCAAAATCAAGTTAGTATTTATTCTATTTAAAAAATTTCAACTTTTTGGAAATGATATTGAAAACCAAAAATGTTTTCATAGTTCTCTTATATCTGATGAATCATATGGTACCTTAGATCATCACAAATTTATGGCTTTGTGATTGTTGGTTTTTTCATAGCCATGTTCTTTAACACTCTCCATCGGAACTTGATGGTTAGGTTTCTCTTCCATATCCATATTTTCACCTATGTTTTCCTATGTGGAGACCCAATGATGAGTTATTTTGGGTAACCGTTACGTTTCTTACTTCACTTTTTAAAATTAAGTTTTAGTATTTCTTTTTGCGATGTGGGTTTCTATGAAAGAAACTATCAAGTAGTAAACAATTTATAACCCCGACGAATTTCATGGGCGAAATTCATTTTAAGGGGGGTAGAATGTAACACCCTGAGATTTTATGAGATATATTATTTTTTTTAATTTCTTTGATGTCTTCTATTATACACTACACCAAGATTATATTTCACTATACGTAACACCGTATTATCTTGCAGTATCTGCAACACTATTCTTGGCTCGTGTTACACACAATTTCAAGTTCGTTTTGTGGAGATTAGTCTACGCAACATTAAGTATATATTTTTTTAATGTATAAATGAAATAAGTTTTGATTATGTTATACGCAACACCAAATGGAACTTTCACTACACGCAACCCTGACTTGGCTTGCATTATACGCAATCAAGACCTTCGTCGATAGCATGTGTAGTACGCAATACTGAGTTTCACTAAACGAGATATTATTATAATATTATTATGAACTAGCCGTTATTAATAGTAATACCCACTTTTTGAAATTTTATAAATTTTATCTTTCAAAATAAAAATCATTTTTGTATTCGGAATATCGAAATTATCCTAGGGTGAATTTTTGGCATTTTTCTAAAAACTTTCAATTTCTGATGAATAATGAAAACACTGGGTTACTATTTAAAAACTGAATTTTTATTTCAATAATTATTTATTTTATTTAAATTTATTTTAGGTCAAAATTGATTTATAATACCAATATAAGTTCAATGTAATTCATTGGAATCATTTTATAATAATTTTAGATATATAAAAATTTTATTGAACGTTTCACTGTCTTTTACCCACCTCTTAGGAGAATTTGAAATTTTACATGCAACATAATTTTACTTCTTTTGTGAGTGGAATTTCGAAAATCCGAGAGACACGGTTAATATCAATGAGTAAAATTTGGTTCAACAAGATAAAAATAATTTTTGGGGAATAGTATCTTTTTACTTTTATTTACCACGATTAAAAGTAAATAGGATAATTAAAGGTAACAATGATATTATTATTACCCTAACACATGTCCTAAGACATTTATTATTATTTTATTTTAAAAAGAGTTAAAATAGTTAAAATCAATGTTTAATAACTAAAACATTTTTAATATAAGGTTATACATAAGATAAATTAGACTATAAATATTCATTATAAAGATTAAATTATTTACTACCTAATGGTATTTTATTTATAATTTTTAGACATTAAATACTTTTATTTATTTATGACACAATGGTGATGCAGTAATTACCTATATAATGAAATATTTAAATAAGTGTTATTATAAATACTCAAATAAATGTAATTTGAGACTTTTTATGAATTATATTAATTTTATAGGTTAATATGATATGTTAGTATTGATTTAAGTAATTTTTTTCGAACTAATAATGTTGTTATGAATTTCACAAAAATCAATTACCAAATAGTGTCAAAATTGTCATAAAATGGTTTTTAAAAAAAATATAATATTATTAATTGTTATTTTTTTCCTAAAAATCTAATGTTCGGCCAAATGACTTAGATAAGGATATATATATTAATAGTTAACCACTTGGGGTTCTTTTTCATTGTTATAGTAAGTTTATTAACCATATAGTGTAAGAAAACAAGAAGACACGGTAAAAGTAAAATTATTTAACTTAGTGTTAAATCTAAATTATTAGATTAAAATAGTAACCTAAACATGTCTAAAACATATTGGTTGAGGGTATTTCGACCCATACCCACTTTAGCTTCTAAATAAATCAATTTTTAGCTATTATAAACCAAATATGACTTTATTATAAAATAATATTTTATGTTTTTCCAAAGGTGCCCCTCTCCTCCCTTATAAAAAGGGAACTCTTTCCCTCTTCTCTTAACAAAATTTTTAGCCTTTATTCTCGTCCAACCCCTGCCAATTACTCTTCTCAAACTCTCTAGTTACATCCTAGAGGATTTGGTATTCTCAAAAGACCAACTCTAGTGCCCTAAGAAGAAGTTTAAAGGAGGTGTGTCGAAGAAGAGGTAATCTCTTCTACCGACACTTTCATGTTTCTTTCTTCTTCTACTTCCTATTATTTAGTTGTTTCATTGTAAAGTAATAACATAAGTATTACTTATATACTGATATGTTATTATAAATATGAAACAACCCTATTTCACCTTCTATCCATCCTACAGAAAACGAAATCACCGCGCGTGGGTACGTACGGAATACCGTCTCCACGCCGTGGTATAATCAGTTTTTCCACCACCACCTTACTTGGATGAGTATAATAGTGTAAAGAATAATTATATATAATTATTATAACATAATATTTATTCTAAGATATTATATCATCCACTCCAATTCCATTCAATAAATATGGGAATGATATCATCGCTTGTGTGTACGTACGGATTACCGTCTCCACGACGCGATGAGATTCATTTTGCATGTTAACAATTCAAGAACGATTATAAAGTATATATAATAATTAATCATGTAATATATTACATAATAATGATACTGGATTTATGTGTATATATATGTATTTCATCTACTTAATTCCATTCAAGTCAATAATGAACGGAAAACAACGTTCATGCGTATGTACGGTCTACCGTCTCCACGAATGGTGTATTTCATTTCATTCATCTATCTATTATATATATAAATATATATACTGAATATATATGATATATAAATCATGATTTAAATTCAGGAAGTAATTATATCATGATATAAGTTATAATAATATCAATAACAACAAGTCCAAACATGTACGATAAATAAAACGATTTTACCCAAACGCTGCTTTAATGTGGAATTTACAAAAGAACAAGTATTATAAAGTCATAATTGAACCATATATGATATCATAACAATGAATATGATTCTGTAATAAGTCAATGACATTATTTAAATTATTATAGAGGTTTTTTGGATACGTACGAAGCATATCAGACCTAAGGTAAGGGATAATTATTCCAATCACATTCTTATCTGAGATTCTTTATTCGTAAGAATTTACTGGGGTTATGTTTATCATTCATGTACATGTTTTCTAAAAATGTTTTCATAAAATGTTTAGTTTTCTTCCATGTATTGTTAAAGTAATTTTACCCTTTTATTACTTTACCACAAGGTTTGGAAGAAATCTTTCTTTTGTTTACCATACGAGGTACTTTTTGACTTTTCTGACAAAAGTACGAGGAGAATGTTTTTTTTAACTTATACGGCATGAATGGATTTTTACAGTTTCATAACTCCATATTTTAAAGAAGCTTACTATAAAATATTTCATGAATATTTTCAACAAAATCCTTTACTTTTTAAATTTCAGGGAATTTTGTAAAAAAAATGATTTTGAAAAATAAAGCATATTTTCCTCAAGAATCTATTCCAAGTGTTTTATCAAAACCATTTTCCATCTAAGATGAAATTATTTCATATGTCTATATTTCCCTAGAGATATTTCTAAGGTATGTCTAGGGATGTCCCTATGGTTTAGTATAACTATAGATTACAGTCCTAAAATTATGTTGACGATCATGATTAACTTAGGGTGAATCTAAGATATCATAGGTTAAAGAAGGTGTCATAAGTTATACATCCTATAAGTGACTTTTTATGATTATGTGGTTCCTCATTATTTTAACTATTTCTTACATAATGTTTTCTTGTTTTAGTTAATGGAGGGAACCATAAGGAATTGGGTTAACATTGAATCTGATGAAAAAATTGGTGACTATGAACAGAAAAATTGCATAATGCCTAGAGATAAAGATATTATGATTATGTCGAATCAGACATCACGATATATGATTAACAAGGTGAAATTTAGTGGTATACCTAATTCATAAAATAAGAGGAAGATGTACTTTTATGCATGTTCTCATGGTGAGGAGCATAGATAAAGGAAGATTTAGATTTCTAAAGAAGGGAAGAAGAACCTTGATGAATACATCAAATAGAGAAGGGTCAGAGAGTGACAAACTGTTATAGAGTTTAATGTCTTATCTGTAGAGAACATGTGTATTACCCAACTCAATGCCCTGACTAAAGAGGTTACTTCTAAATCAAAAAAGGACTTTTCCATGATAATCATTGAAGATGATGGTTTGAAGTGTTTATTTATTGGTATTCAAGAATAATGTTGTTGAGGTACTTTTATGGTATATTAGAATACCTATATATTGGTCCATTGTGGTTTTCCATAAGAATATGGCATTGGTAACAATGAAAAGTGATTGAGATATTTTTGTAAAGAAGATGATATGCGCATAATGAAAGGATAAGGAGAAAATGAAATGTTTGACAGTATTCATGAGCTCGTGACTAATATAAGGACAAAGTGATATCATGTTTTGAGTATAAATATTTTTTGGGATTTTGGAATGTGGAAAGAGACAACTTTTGACAGCATTCATGTTTTCAAATAAGGTTCTATGGTAATTCATGTTGCAAGAGAATACATGATTAAAGTATTAACATGTTTGGAATGTGACCAAAAAGATATATTGTATGATATATGGGAGATAAATGATGGTATTCACATGCTTGTTATATGACCTCTCTAGTAATCTTTTTCTTTATACTATGAGATTGGACAGATGTATTTTTGATAAGCCTAAAGATTGGAATGGATTAAGTTATACATCATATATATTGTTTAAGGCTAGAAATTTTGATATTATTCCTGGAATGTTATAATAATGTAGTTTTAGAAAAAGAACAACCTGCAGGATGGGTGACAACCAGTCATGTTGGACAAGGCTGTGGGTATCGAACCCACAACCGAAGTGCGACGGGCCTTTATCGCCTACCACTAGCCTACACGAAGTCCCTGGTTAGTAGAAACTAGTTTTATTATATTAAGAGGTATGATATATGAAGTATAAGTCCAATCTCACTATAGATGGACTTATGTATATTTAATAACATTTTCTATCCTTTTGTTTGAAGCAGAGAGAATGACCTATCATTCTATCGCATGATCTACTAACACTTCATGGAAGACAAATTCAACTTCATTTCTTTAAGAGATGAAGTGTAAATTGTTCAAGGTACAAACAACAGTGAGATTGCACCAAAATAAAGTAAGTGTTTCTTCTATTTAAAAATTTTCAACTTTTTGGAAATGATATTGAAAACCAAAAATGTTTTCCTAGTGCTCTTATATTTGATGAATCAGCTGGTACCTTAGATCATCACAAACTTTTGTCTTTGTGATTTTTGTCTTTTTCATAGCCATTTTCTCTACCACTCTCCATCAGAACTTGATGGCTAGGTTTCTCTTCCATATCAATATTTTCACCTATGTTCTCCTATGTGGAGACCCAGTGATGAGTTAATTTGGGTAACTGTTTCATTTCTTACTTCACTTTTTAAAATTAAGTTTTAGTATTCCTTTTTACGATGTGGGTTTCTAAAAATAAACTATCAATTAGTAAATGATTTATAACCATGATGAATTTCAAAGGTGAACTTCATTTTAAGGGGGGTAGAATGTAACACCCCGTGATTTTATGAGATATATTTTTTTTTAATTTCATTGATGTCTTCTATTATACACTACACCAATATTAGCTTGCACTATACACAACACCGTATTATCTTTCAGTATATGCAACACTATTCTTGGATCATGTTACACACAATTTAAAGTTTGTTTTGTGGAAATTATTCTATACAACATTAATTATATATTTTTTTTAATGTATAATTGAAATTAGTTTTGATTATTTTATACACAACACCAAACAGAGCTTTCTCTACATGTATCCCTTACATGTCTTGCATTACACGCAATCAAGACCTTCCTCGATAGTGTGTGTAGTACACAATACCAAGTTTCACAAAACGATATATTATTATAATATTATTATAAACTAGCTGTTATGAATAGTAATACCTACTTTTTAAAATTTTATAAATTTAATCTATCAAAATGGAATTCATTTTTGGATTCGGAATATCGAAATTATCTTTGGGTGAAGTTTTGGTATTTTTCTAAAAACTTTCAATTTTTGATGAATAGTGAAAACACTGGGTTACTATTTAAAAACCGACTTTTTATTTAAATAATTATTTATTTTATTTAAATTTATTTTAGCCCAAACTTGATACATAATACCTATATAAGTTCAATGTAATTCATAGGAGTCATTTTATAAAAAATTTAGATATATAAATATTTTATTGATCTTTTCACCGTCTTTTACCCACCACCTAGGAGAATTTGAAAATTTACATAAAACATAATTTTACCACTTTTGTGTGTGGAATTTCGAAAATACGAGAGACACGGTTAATATCAAGGAGTAAAATGTGTTTCAATAAGATAAAAATATTTTTTGGTGAATATAACTTTTTTACTTTTATTTAGCACGGCTAAAAATTTAATTTATTTATGACACAATGGTGATGCAGTAATTACCTAAATAATGAAATATTAAAATAACAGATATTATAAATACCAAAATAAATGAAATTTGAGACTTTTTATGAATTATAATAATTTTATAGGTTAATATGATATGTTAGTATTGATTTAAGTAACTTTTTGAGAACTAATATCGTTGTTCTGATTTTCAAAAAAAATCAATTACTAAATAGTGTCAAAATTGACATAATATGGTTTTTAAAAAAATATAATATTATTAATTGTTATTTTATTAACAAATATTCATGGTTCGGAAAAGTGACTTATATAAGGATATATATATATATTAATAATGAACCACTTGGGGTTATTTTGGCTTGTTATAGTATGTTTATTAACCATATAGTGTAAGAAAATAAGAATACACAGTAAAAGTTAAATTATTTAACTTAGTGTTAAATCTAAAGTATAAGCTTAAAATAGTAACCTAAAGTTGTCTAAAACCTATTTTTTTGAGAGTCTTTATACCCATCCCAAATTCACCTTCTAAATCAATCAATTTTGATCTATTATAAACCGAATATGACTTTATTATAAAATAATATTTTAAGTTTTTCCAAAGGTGCCCCTCTCCTCCCTTATAGAAAGGGAACCCCTTCCCTCTTCTCTTCACACCCTTTTCAGCCTTGATGCTCGGCCAAAACCTGGAAATTCATTTTATCAACCTCTCTAGTTACATCATAGAGGTTCTTTCCTTCTCAAAAGACCAACTCTAGTGCCCTAAGAGGAAGTTTAAAGGAGGTGCGTCGAGGAAGAGATAATCTCTTCTACCATCTCTTTCAAGTTTCTTTCTTCTTCTACTTCCTCTTATTTAGTTGTTCCATTATAATGTAATAAAACCAATATTAATTATATACTGATATGTTTTTATAAATATGAAACAACCCTATTTCACTTTCTATTTATCCTACAGAAAACGAAATCACCGCGCGTGCATACGTACGGAATACCGTCTCCACGCCGTGGTGTAATCAGTTTTTCCACCACCACCTTACTTGGATGGGTATAATGGTGTAAAGAATAACTATATATAATTATTATAACATCATACTGATTCTATGATATTATATCATCCACTCCAATTCTATTCAATAAATATGTGAATGATATCATCGCTCGTGCGTACGTACAGATTACCGTCTCCATGACGCGATCAGATTTATTTTCCATGTTAACAATTCAAGAATGATTATAAAGTATATATAATAAGTAATCATGAAATATATTACATAATAATGATAATTTATTTAGGTATATATATATATGTATGTCATCTTCTAAATTCCATTCAAGTCAATAAAAAAAGGAAAGCATCATTCATGCGTACGTACGGTCTACCATCTCCATGAACGATGTATTTCATTTCATTAATCTATCTATTATATATATATATATACTGAGTATATATTATATATAAATCATGATTTACATTCTGGAAGTAAGTAAATCAGGATATAAGTAATAATAATATCAAGAACAACAATTCCAAACACATAGGATAAATAAAATGACTTTACCCAAAACGCTGCTTTACCATGGAATTTACAAAAAAACGTGTAATATAAAGTCATAAGTGAACCATATATGATATCATAACAATGAATATGATTCTGTAATAAGTCAATGACATTATTTAAATTATTATACAGGATGTTAGAATATGTATGAAGCATATCGGACCTAAGGTAAGAGATGATTATTCCAATCTCATTTTTATCCGAGATTGTTTATTAGTATGAATTTACTAGGGTTATGTTTATCATTCATGTCCATGTATTCTAAAAAAGTTTTCATAAAATTTTTAGTATTATTCCATGTATGTTTAAAGTAATTTTTACCCTTTTATGACTTTTACCACAAGGTTTGGAAAGAATATTTCTTTTGTTTACCATACGATGTACTTTTTGACTTTTCCGACAAAAGTACGAGGAGAATGTTTTTTTAACTTATACGACATGAATGTATTTTTATGGTTTCATAACTATTTATTTTCAAGAATATTACTATACAATATTACATTACTATTTTCAACAAAATCCTTTTCTTTTAGAATTTCAAGGCATTTTGTAAAAAGAAAAATATTTTGAAGTAGAAAGGATATTTTTCTCAAGAATCCATTTCAAGTGTTTTATCAAAACCATTTTCCATCTAAGATGACATTATTTAATATGTCTATGTTTCAAGTATAATGTCTATATAATTTACATAGTTTCACTTATCTTATGATTAAATGATATCCATTTGTTTTATATAGATTATGTTATGATGGTATGATGTTTATGAAACCCATTTGATTATTTTGGTTATGATGAATGATTTATGTTTATGTTGTGTCACAAGTAATAATGATTTCATTATGAGATGGGTGGGAACTATATCTCCCTCCAATTCATTGGGTAAAGATTTATATCTCATGAGATAGACATGGCTGTAATGGTAAGTTAACCCAGTTCAGTGATACAGGACTGGAACGAGGAGTCAACTCGATTTAGAAAGGGACTTTGTCCACTAAGATGGTCTTGGAAGTAATGCCTTGGATACTATGGAAATCATATCATGTGCTTAATGTTATTCCACAATTAAAGGTTTTATTCCGATGCTATTTTATCATTATTGATGTTCCATTATGATATATTCCTTACGTACATCCATGATTTATGTCTTTTTCTCTAGATTTTGATGTTTAGATTTTATGTTCAAATTTTTGCATTCAAATGTTTATGGATTGTTTTATGTTCTCTATGTTTACCCTTATTGATAATTTTAGCTCACACTTTTTATGTTTTCTTTTCCCCAGGATATAAAGAAAGGTTTTAGGTAAGAAAACAAAAGGGGAAGATCCTTATGGGAGATGTTGAAGATCTTTCAGCATGATTAGAAGGTTATTTTCCAAGTTTCCAAAGACACTAAACTATTGCGATCCTTTGGTGTCCTTTTTTATGTATTAAGAATTCCAAAAAAGTAATGTAATGTCCATGTATGTCATGTTTGGGGTCTCTACAATTACAAAAAAAATTAGAAATATTGAACCTTGAATACACATAATGATTTTCTTTTTGATATTGATAGCTAATAATGAACTCTACTTCCTTTTCCGACATACTTTTTTTAATACCATTACACTAATTTAATGAATTTTATCTCATAGAAACAATTCTAAATACTCTGATTATAATCCTTTGATATTCTAATAAAATTAAATATTCTTGGTCAAACTGTTAATTTCAAAAAAAGGTTAATCCAATGTATCAGTACTGACAACTTCCTAATAGTTACTAATTCTATCCATCTAATAGAAAGAATATTAATCTAAACAATGGTTACAACAATCATTGATCTGATGTACCTAACACCCCATCATCCAGAATGATCCTTTTGAATAATAAATGTTTATCTCTATTTTACATTATAATTATTTCTATGTTTGGTATAAAAAGTATTTCTACAAAAACATACTAAAAAATATAGGATATATAAAATTATTAATATATATATTTTTATGAAAGAGTTAGTGAATTCCAATAATATGGAATGAACATGTATAGGGTAAGACATTTGAAAAACCATTGGGTAATTTTATTCAAAAATGATATAGTATCAATTGTATTTTAGAGTGAAACTAATCCATAATGGGACTCCATCCACATGTGATGTTTTCTATGTGGATAGTATTGACTACTGTTTATGTCATGATTCATGTTTCCTCAACCATTCATCATTTTCATGATCATATGATACCATGTTCTTTATATTAAGCCTCAATATGACTATTTGACATCTTTATCTTTTTTGATATCATGTTATGTCATTTGAAACACATTCTATCCCCCATTTTCAGGTTTATTCCACTAAAAGGATTTATTTTTCCCCTATTTCATTTATGTGTTTACCAAGTTATCCTATATTTCTTTATGAGATAAATTGGATTGAAAATACCATTATAGAGGATAAAATAATAATGTTTTATTTTCATTTCGTTTTGATATATTTTTAACATAGTCTTTCAAAGACACTAGGCCTCATGATATATGGTTTTTTTATTGGACATTTAAGTTAAAACTCATGTAATACTGTGTTTAAAATAATTGATTCACTGTAGTTTGAATCTTATAAAGGACTAGTTATTTTAGGGGAGTTGGATGATAATATTCTAGTGAGAACCCTAGAGATAATTCTATATATTGGATAATATCAAAAAAAATTAGAGAAGTATTGAGTGAGTGCTTTTCATGAAATTATGTCCTTATCTTGGAACTACATGTGGATGTGGATCTAGAATAGTTGTACCTATGGTTAACATAATTGAAAAGGGTAGATTTGAAACCAGTATGTTCATCACTTGGTGAAAAAATAAGGACTCGTTGTACATATATTTATATACTCTTGGGGGATATGCTTTGGAAAATTCACAAACTCATTACAAACTATCATAAAGGACTTGAATATATTATTAGGTTTTAAAACCAAATTATATAAATTACTATGGATATCCTAGATTGAAGCCAATAGATATCATTTATGATATATTTTTCATTTATAATTTATTTATTTTATGTTCATAGTACCCATTTTTACATAATTTTTAGTTTTCTTATCCTCATCTTTTTTATTCTAGTTAATGATGGGAAATTCAAGGATCTGTGTAAACAACCATTATGATGGGAAATTTGATGATTTCTATAGTGGTATTCCTAAGAATATATGATAACATGTATGGAACTTTATAGTATTACTCCCTCATCTTGTTCATTATATGAATAATAACTTGTATAATGTGTAAGACACTCCTCCTAAGAAAGATAAAGTTGTAGTCCAGTCCTTTTTGTGAAAATGGACTACTACATATAGTGGAATTTATGATACTACCATTATGAAATAATAGATTTTCACCATTGATAAGATATTATCTATCTTCTAATGTTAGAATAAGATATTTTAATTCTAGATATATGTCTTATTAAAGGTAATTTAATCAGTGAAAGACACTTTTCAAGATAATTATTCCCAAAGAATAATTTAATTACATGGAATTGGAAGGATTCAATAAAATGATTTTCAATAACATTTTCTCAAAAATTCCTCACATGATAATGCATTGGTAATTCCTCAGATTTAAGAAAAAAGATAATGTCTCTATCAGGGTGTTTGAGGAAAACTTTAAAATAATTTTATAGTGTGAATTTTTTTCATCAACAATGAATGTTACGTGGACCATTTCTTAGTGGGTCAAAGTAGATTCTATTAAAATATTTAGCAATTCGATACATTTATAGGTATTCAAAAAAATTCATGTTGTTCCATCAATGCTGACATTAATACTGGAGACTATTAGTGGTCCCATGGGGTAGAATATAACAAACATAAAATAGAGTTTTCTATTTGAGGATCAATCGATATATTTCATGGATGAAAAAAATATAACTTCCCATGTGTTGCTTTTTGTTGAAGAAACATCATGGAAACTCTTTAAGGGGAATTGCGAGATGATTCCAATTATGAAAATATAGGAATCATTCTTGTAACGCCCTGACCCTAGTTACCCAGAGTCGGTGCATTATTACATAACATTGGCATGATCACAAGAAAGATCAAATCTCGAAGGACCGATTGGTTTAGTAGCCTTGGAAACACTAGATATATTCATAAGTCTTACATTACATCATAAAATGAAAAACTACTACAACAACATAATGTCTCCATAATCCACACTCATATCCCCTCATAATATCCCTACAGGTCATTCATAATTTACTTCTTCACTTCCTGGAAAAAATAAAACATAGAAAAGGGGTGAGCTCAAATGCCCAGTAAGGATAACAATATAGCAGAAACTTTCATAAATAAGAATAATCATTTAAGGCAATGTATAACTAAAACAAAAGCCTTTAAAACTTAAACTTTCAACATGGTATGGCATAAATAAAATGAAATAATTCTATTTACTTATTCACATGGATATTCTACTAATCGAATAATCACATGAAAAAATCAATAACCACTTTCATAATGTTGGAATGCATAATGTAGGACTATCATAACCACATAGCCAAGGCCTCGTGCCAAGACTACAAATAAGATTTTGTCAAGGCCTTGTGCCAAGACACTAGTTTGTCTCATGAGACCTACTGATGCATCGAGGAGCTATAGCGGGCTCCACCTGTCACATATTAAGTCCAATGCATTCCCATATGAAATGGTTTAAACATAACATAAACATTCGTATTAAAACTAGCATACGAAATGTCAATAATTTCACCATAAACTATGAATGGTATAAAAATAGCACATCCACAGTCAAACATATCACAAAACCTTCAATACAATATAGAAGTTTTGTATCATAATAAATCAACTTCAAATAAGCGTAAAATCCATCAAAGGATGTTGACATAGATGAAATCAAAACACTTTTTAGAGAAATATCTCTTTCTATTTTTGAAATCATTTAAGAGCCATATAAAATAAAACATTTTCTTGAAAATATTCTTATAAGCTTGTAAGGAATGCTTTTAAGATTTAATAACGGCGGAAAATAACCGCACCCGCTGTATAAGTTAAAAAAACATTCTTACCTTAATTCTGTCGAAAAGGTTAAAAAGGACCTTGTTTTGAAAACGACGGAAAGATTCCTCTTATAAAAAGTCAAACAAGGGTATAAATGACTTTAACCCATATTCTTGTAAATAATAAAAATGTTTTGAAATACATTTTGAAGAAACATGTATGTGGATGATAACGAGATCCCAGTAGATTATTACGTATAAACAACCTCGGATAATGAAGAGATTGTGAAATAACCCTTTCCTTGTACTTTTCCTTGGTTGGGGTAGGCTAACCTCCTGTATAATGGTGAAATAATTGTTATTAAATTATAAAATAATCATATACATTAATATGATATCATATATGATCTTTTAATATTGATTTGATAATAATATATTAGTATTACCGTTGTTTCGGGTGTTAACTTACTTGTTTTATTTTATATGTTTTACTACGTAAGAAATATTTGTAAAGGATAGGTTGTATATTATTCATATCCAGAATGATATAAAGTCCTTAAACATCATTTTTTAAATCATCAAATGATAATTATACTTGAATGGATACGATGGAGAATGAATCTCATCGCGTTTGTGGAGACGGTAGTCCGTACGTACGCACGAGCGACAATATCATTCTTTTGAAATTAAAATAATATATAAATGGATGGTATATAATATATACAGAATCATTAACATGTTATATTTATTATTTACATGAGTTACACATCATTATTATACCCATCCAAATAATATATTATTGAATAACAATTACACCACGACGTGGAGACGGTAAGCCGTACGTACGCACGTATGGTGACATGTTATTCAAAGGGTGGATAGAATACTGAATACGGTTGTACCATATTTATAATAACATCACATTATATATATGATACTGGATTTATTATTTTATAATGGTAACAACAAAGGAAGAAGAAGTGGAAGAAGAAAGGAACTTGAAAAAGGGTGGTGAAATCATTACCTCTTCTTCGGTTTCTTCCTTTTGATTTGATCAAAAGGGCTCCTTAGGTTGGCTTTCTGATCAAACTAAGGCCTCTAGGTTGTAGTGAGGGAAGTTGGGAGAGTATTTGTGCAGATTTTGGCCGATCAAAAAGGCTTTGAAGGTGTGAAGAAATGAGAAGGAGGTGTGCCCTTTTATAAGAGGGGTGAGGGGCACCTTTGGAAAAGATAGCGATATTAGTTTATAATAAATTAATATTCGGTTTACAATGGATCCAAAGTTTATTATTCAAAGGTTAAGGTGGGGATGGGTCGAAAACAACTCATCCAGTAGAATTTAGACAGGTTTGGGTACTTATATTAACTTTATCTATAAGTATTAACTCTAAGTTAATTAGTTTCACTTTTACAATGTCTCTTTGTATTTTTATATAATATGGTTAATAAAATTACTATATACATCCAATAGACCCCAATTGGTCCATTAATGATGAACCTATAATGATATAAGTCTTTTGGACGAACCTTAGATTTTTAAAAATTTAATATCAATTAATAATATAATATTTGTTTTAAGAACTCTTTTATGTCAATTTTGACACTATTCAATAGTTGATTTTTGTGAAACTCATAACAGATTGATTTCTTCGAAAACAGTCAATTAAATCAATCCTAATATATAATATTATCCTAGAAAATTATTTTAATTCATTAAAAGTTTAATATTATATTTATTTGTGTATTTATAATATCAATTATTTTATTTTTTCACTATTATAGTAATTACTACATCATCATTGTGTCATAAATAAATTAAATTATTTAATGTATAAAAATTATAAATAAAATATCATTATGTAGGAAAGATTTTTATCTTTCTAATTAATATTTATAATCTAAAATGCAACATATATAACCCTATGTAATAATTGTTTTTCTAAAAGATATATGCTTGTGTCATTTTTGTATTCATTTTAACTCAATTAAAAACATGTGTCCCTATCACCTACAAGTGGCACCATGGGGTCTCAAAATCGACCCAAAGATGCCTATGGTCGAACATGTATCAACAAAAAGGCTAGGACACGTTTTAGGGTAATTTAGTATTATTATAATATTATTTTGTTTAACCCTTATTTACCGGATTTACCCTTAACCATGGTAAATAAAATATTTACCACAATAATTATTCAAAATGTCTAAAAATAAAAGTTATATATTTACAAAATTTTGAAATCCTGATTCCAAATATGGAATCCATTTTTCTAAATTCAAAACACAGAAGTGGCAGAAATTAATTTAAAATTAATTCCCGCTGTCAAAACAAAAAGCGTGTTTTTAAGAGATAATAACTATCAAAAGATTGACACTTGTTTATGTTCGGTTTAATTGTAAAATTATGTCCAATGACCAAAATTATATTAAATGGTAAAAATATATTCTAAATATACTTTAAAACCACTCAAATTCATAATTTATCACTATTAATTATTTTGTTTAAAAAAGTTGTTTTTAATTAAAATTTAGTAATTTTCACTATTCATCAAAATATGAAAGTTATCCGAAAAGTACCAAAATTTCACCTCAGGCTAAATTCGATATTCCGGATCCAGAAATGAAGTCCATTTTAAAATATAAAATATATATAATTTCAAAAAGTACGTATTACTATTCATAACGGCTAGTTTGATTGGTTATGGTGTGTTAGAACTCAGTGTTGCGTACAACACACGCTATCACATTATTCAAAGAGAAGCGTACCGTAGAAGCTTGGGGTGTTACATTCTCCCCTCCTTCAAATAATTTTGTCCTCGAAATTTCTAGAATACATATCATATGAAAAGACTCGGGTGGTTCTTCATCATAAGTTCCTCGGGTTCCCACGTTGCCTCTTCCATCTTTTGGATTCTCCACAAAACTTTTGCCAGACGCGTCGTCCGGTTTCTCAGTACTTGTTCTCTCGTATCAAGAATCCTGACGGGCTCTTCACAATAGGAAAGATCGGGTTACAGTTCTAATTCCTCATATGTGAGTACATGCGTTGGGTCAGGCATGTATTTCCTCAACAGAGATACGTGGAACACATCGTGAACTTTGGAGAGACTTGGCGGCATTGCCAATCGGTAAGCTATAGCCCCAATTCGTTCTAGAATTTCGAAAGGTCCGATGTACCTGGGACTCAATTTACCTTTCTTACCAAAACTTATGACTCCCTTCCATGGTGATACCTTCAAGAAAACATGATCACCGACTTAAAATTCCAAATCCTTCCTTCGATTATCGGCATAGCTCTTCTGCCTACTTTGAGCTGCTTTGATGTGATTTTGGATTACCTTCACCTTTTCCACCGTTTCCTCCACCAATTCAGGGCCTACAAGTTTTCTTTCACCAACGTCATCCCAACAGGTTGGTGTACGACATCTCTTCCCATATAACCCTTCATATGGTGCCATCTGAATACTCGAATGGAAGCTATTGTTATAGGAAAATTCTACCAGAGGTAAATATTGATTCCACATACCCTGAAAGTCAAGTGAGCAAGATCTCAACATGTCTTATAAGGTCTGAATGGTCCGTTCTGATTGTCCGTCTGTCTGAGGGTGGTAAGCAGTGCTCAAATGAAGTTTAGTATCCAGGGATTTCTGAAGACTTTTCCAAAATCTTGAAGTAAAATGGGGATCACGATCAGAAACAATCGATAGGGGTACTCCATGAAGTCTCACAACTTCATTAATATATAGTCTTGCTAGACGTTCCAGGGGTAGATCTTCTCTTATAGCAAGAAAATGTGTTGACTTGGTAAGACGATCAACAATAACCCATATTGCATCATTCCTTCAAGGAGTCTTTGGTAGCCCCATGACAAAGTCCATCGTAATATTGTCCCATTTCCACTCCGGTATGGGAAGAGGTTTCATGACTCCTCCAGGCTGTTGCCTTCCAGCTTTCACTTGTTGACAAACCATACATCTTGACACAAAATCAGCAATCTCCCTCTTCATGTTGTCCCACCAAAAATGTTCCTTCAAATCTCTATACATTTTGGTGCTCCCAGGGTGTATAGAGAAATTGGAACTATGAGCATCGTCCAACAATTCCATTTTTAGATCAGGTATATCGGGAATACAAAGTCTCTTCCCGAATTTCAAAATTCCATCTTCATACACAAAGTCTCTCAATCTCCCATCATTCACAGCATTAATCTTCTTTTGAAATTCTTCATCATCAGTCTGAGAACTCTTAATCCTTTCTAGTAAAGATGGTTTGGCAACCATTTGAAAAAGCATTGATGTTTCACCTTCCCTGGTTATTCCCATGTCCATCTTCACTAGATCCATGAAAATTGGATCCCTTTCAATTCTCATATTGTTCAAAACTCCATGGTCTTTTCTAGTCAAAGCATCTTCCACCTTGTTTGCTTTCCCCGGGTGGTAGTGTATCATGCAATCATAATCCTTGAGTCATTCAAGTCATCTCCTTTGCCTCATGTTGAGTTCTTTTTGTGAAAAAATATACTTCAAACTCTTGAGATCAGTATAAATCTCACATTTTTCACCATAGAGGTAGTGCCTCCATATCTTCAAAGCAAAGATCACAGCTGCTAACTCGAGATCATGAGTAGGATAGTTTTGTTCATGAATTTTCAACTATCGTGATGCATAGGCAATAACTCTATCATTCTGCATAAGGACACAACCAAGTCCTTTCTTTGATGCATCACTATAAATAACGAACCCATCATTCCCCGATGGTAGAGTCAATATAGGAGCATTGACTAATCTTCTCTTCAGTTCTTCGAAACATTATTCACACTCTTTTGTCCAAACAAATTTAACCACTTTACGTGTGAGCTTCGTTAATGGGTTAGCCAATCGGGAAAAATTCTGGATGAAACGTCGATAATAACCTACCAAACTAATAAAACTGCGTACCTCAGTTATACTCGTAGGTGCTGGCCATTCTTGGATTGCCTTGGTCTTAGAAGGATCAACAGAGATTCCATCTTTAGAGACAATATGGCCAAGAAAAGAAATCTCCTGAAGCCAGAATTCACACTTGCTAAACTTCCCATATAATTCATGCCTCCTCAGAGTCTTCAAGATAATGCGCAAGTGATTTTCATGATCTTCGTAGCTTTTAGAGTATACTAAGATATCATCAATAAATACCACCACAAATTCATCAAGATACTGATTGAAAACTCTATTCATCAGATCCATGAATACAGATGGTGCATTAGTCAATCCAAATGGCATTACAGTAAACTCTTAATGCTCGTACCTGGTTCGAAATGTTGTCTTCGGAATGTATTCCTTCTTCACACACAACTGATGGTATCCAGATTGAAGGTCAATCTTTGAAAAGTATTGAGCTCCATGCAGTTGGTCAAATAAATCATCAATGCAAGGTAGGGGATACTTGTTCTTTATCGTTATAGCATTGATCTCCCTGTAGTCGATACATAACCTCATAGATCCATCTTTCTTTTTAAAAAAAAGAACAGGGGCTCCCCCTGGAGAAACACTAGGGCGAATAAATCCCTTATTACTCAATTCGTCTAGTTTTTTCTTTAGTTCAACTAATTCTACAGTGTCCATTCTTTAAGGGGTCTTCGATATAGTCCTTGATCCAGGAATCAAATCAAAGGAAAACTCAACTTCTCGTTCTGGAGGATGTACAGGTAAATCTTCCGAAAATACATCTACAAATTCTTTTACAACAGTTACATCCTCTATTTGAACATTCCTTTCCTCACCGATAGTTATTTCATTCTCTTCCTCCCCAATAATTGAATTAAGTTGAGCTACTGGGGGTGGATCTAAATAAGAATTAGGTGGTGACGATTCTGCTCTAAAGATAAGGTGTTATTTATCATTATCATCAAGAATAGTAACCTCTTTCTTCTTACAATAAATCTTCGCATCATAGTCCGAAAGCCAGTCCATACCGAGGATTATATCAAACTCAATCATAGGTATGACGATGAGATCAGCAGATAAAGAACATTTATGTGCTCTAATGGGGACTGATTCACAAAACTTTGTTACAATGATACTTCCCTTTGGAGTTTTAACTGACAACTCCCTTATTAAATCAAATTTGAAATATCTAATTTTCTTAGCAAACTGGGAAGATATGAAATAATGCGATGATCCAGAATCAAATAATGCATTTGCTAAACTTGAGGAAACCATTAAATTACCTGCCACCACGTATTTCGGAGCTTCTACCTCAGCAGTAGTGATAGCATAAGCCTGGCCTTGATCCCTTGGCCTTTTCTAAGGAAAGTTCTCCTAACGCTTAGGACATGCATTTGCATAATGCCCCATCTCCCTAAAATTATAGCACTGAACATTGGTAGCTTCCTTCTTCCCCTTGCAATCATGAGCTTGGTGGCCTTTTTCACCACACTTGTAACAGACTCCCATTCCCTTCAAGCAAGTACCAGGATGTTTCTTCCCGCATTTACCACAAGATGGATATTCAACCTTTCCCTTCTTCCCATTATTTCCATTCCCAGATTGATCAGCAGGTCTCTTCTTCTCTTACTTTGCATTAAAGTCATAAGACTTAGAGAATTCCTTTTCGGTCTTGATAGCACATGAGACAATGTCTTCGTACGACGAAAAGGATTGTGAGACTAATGCTCGACGAATAAATGGTTTTAACCCATCAAAGAAACGATCAATATTACTTCTTGGGTTACATATATAATCTCCAGCATACCTTGCTAACCTTGTAAAGTTATCCTCATACTTTGTGACATTCTCATCCTCCTTTTGTCTCAGACTCAGAAATTACCTTTCCATATCTGCTCGATGGTCGCGAGGAAAGTATTTTTCTAAAAACAGATCTTTGAACTCCCTCCATTCCATATTTGATACTTCATCATCTTCCTTCATGTTTTGAATCAATGACCACCATTGATCAGCATCTCCAGTGAGGCGGTAAACTGCCATGATAACTTTTTCCCTTTCACTGCTCCCCAAAGCCTGAAATATTTTCTCTAGGGAATTTATCCATTGCTCAGCTACTAAGGGATTTGTACTCCCATTGAACGTTGGTGGTTGTTGCCTCGTGAATCGATCTAACATTGAGCCTCCACGCTGTGGATCAGGGTGCTCCATACGGGTAAGGTTATTATTCATAACCTGAGTAAGTTGTCCCAGTATGGTGATTAGCTGATCGGCACCAGTTGCATCACCAGCCCCTCTATAATTATCTTGAGCAGGGGGGAAATCCCTACATGGAGTGCGTGCATTGATACGGTTTCCATTTCTTCCACTAGGCGCCATTTCTAAACAATGGCATAAACTAGATCAGTTTATGAATCAAAATACATAGTACCATACTTATAAAACACTTAACATAAATTGAACTATTTATGGATATAATCCATAATCATAAAAATGTTTTCTTTGAGGAAGTATATTCTCATAAACCCTTCATAATGATTTGTAAACAAAATGAGAGTTATCCTAAGCATATCCCTCGGGAGTGTCGTAACCAAGAGTGCAGCAAGGCCCGTTGTCATGCACCAGTTCCCGTTCGAGTCTATCTCAAAGCGGTGTTTTTGGGTTTTACCCCTAGTTACATCTGTGCCAGAGCCGCCTCTACCTGCTCGTATCCAGACAGGGATGTATTGCTCCGAAAACTCACAAAATCTCTACAATACCAATATTCTAGGAAGTTCTTCTATACTAATCCTCAAAGTTCATCTTAGTTCTACGTGCTCTAATCAGAGTTTATCTAAATCTAGCTTCCAAGTTTTGTACTAAACTTCCTCTGATACCAACTGTAACACCCCGACCCTAGTTACCTAGAGTCGGTGCATTATTACATAACATTGGCATGATCACAAGAAAGATCAAATCTTGAAAGACCGCTTGGTTTAGTAGCCTTGGAAACACTAGATATATTCATAAGTCTTACATTACATCATAAAATGAAAAACTACTACAACAACATAATGTCTTCATAATCCACACTCATATCCCCGCATAATATCCCTGTAGGTCATTCATAATTTACTTCTTCACTTCCTGGGAAAAATAAAACATAGAAAAGGGGTGAGCTCAAATGCCCAGTAAGGATAACAATATAACGGAAACTTTCATAAATAAGAATAAACATTTAAGGCAATGTATAACTAAAACAAAAGCCTTTCAAACTTGAACTTTCAACATGGTATGGCATAAATAAAATGAAATAATTCCATTTACTTACTCACATGGATACTCTACTAATCGAATAATCACATGCAAAAATCAATAACCACTTTCATAATGTTGGAATGCATAATGCCAGACTATCATAACCACATAGCCAAGGCCTCGTGCCAAGAATACAAATAAGATTTTGTCAAGGCCTTGTGCCAAGACACTAGTTTGTCTCATGAGACCTACCGATGCATTGAGGAGCTATAGCGGGCTCCACCCATCACATATTAAGTCCAATGCATTCCCATATGAAAAGGTTTAAACATAACATAAACATTCGTATTAAAACTATCATACGAAATGTCAATAATTTCACCATAAACTATGAATGGTATAAAAATAGTACATCCACAGTCAAACATATCACAAAACCTTCAATACAATATAGAAGTTTTTTATCATAACTAATCAACTTCAAATAAGCGTAAAATCCATCAAAGGATGTTGACATAGATGAAATCAAAACACTTTTTATAGAAATATCTCTTTCTATTTTTGAAATCATTTAAGATCCATATAAAATAAAAAAATTTCTTGAAAATATTCTTGTAAGCTTGTAAAGAAAGCTTTGAAGATTTTATAATGGCGTAAAATAACCGCACCCTCCGTATAAGTTAAAAAAACATTCTTACCTTAATTCGGTCGAAAAGGTTAAAAAGGACCTTGTTTTGAAAACGACGGAAAGATTCATCTTATAAAAAGTAAAAAAAGGGTATAAATGACTTTAACCCATATTCTTGTAAATAATAGAAATGTTTTGAAATACATTTTGAAGAAACATGGATGTGTATGATAACGAGATCCCAGTAGATTATTACGTATAAACAACCTCGGATAATGAAGAGATTGTGAAATAACCCTTACCTTGTACTTTTCCTTGCTTGGGGTAGGCTAACCTCCTATATAATGGTGAAATAATTGTTATTAAATTATACAATAATCATATACATTATTATGATATCATATATGATCTTTTAATATTGATTTTATAATAATATCTTAGTATTATCGTTGTTTCGGGTGTTAATTTACTTGTTTTCATTTATATGTTTTCCTATGTAAGACATGTTTGTAAATTATAGGTTGTATATTATTCATATCCAGAATGATATAAAGTCCTTAAACATCATTTTTTTAATCATCAAATGATAATTATACTTGAATGGATACGATGGAGAATGAATCTCATCGCGTTCGTGGAGACGGTAGTCCGTACGTACGTATGAGCGACAATATCATTCTTTTGATATTAAAATAATATATAAATGGATGTTATATCATATATACAGAATCATTAACATGTTATATTTATTATTTAAATGAGTTACACAACATTATTATACCCATTTAAATAATATATTATTGAATAACAATTACACCACGACGTGGAGACGGTAAGCCGTACGTACGCACGTATGGTGACATGTTATTCAAAGGGTGGATAGAATACTGAATATGGTTGTACCATATTTATAATAACATCACAGTATATATTTGATACTGGAGTTATTATTTTATAATGGTAACAACAAAGGAAGAAGAAGTGGAAGAAGAAAGGAACTTGAAAAAGGGTGGTGAAATCATTACCTCTTCTTCGGTTTCTTCCTTTTGATTTGATCAAAAGGGCTCCTTAGGTTGGCTTTCTGATCAAAATAAGGCCTCTAGGATGTAGTGAGGGAAGTTGGAAGAGTATTTGGGCAGATTTTGGCTGAACCAAAAGGCTTTTAAGGTGTGAAAAAATGAGAAGGAGGTGTGCCCTTTTATAAGAGGGGTGAGGGGCACCTTTGGAAAAGTTAGAGATATTAGTTTATAATAAATTCATATTCGGTTTCCAATGGCTCCAAAGTTTATTATTCAAAGGTTAAGGTGGTAATGGGTCGAAAAAAACTCAACCAATAGAATTTAGACAGTTTTGGGTACTTATATTAACCTTATCTTTAAGTATTAACTCTAAGTTAATTAGTTTCACTTTTACAATGTCTCTTTGTATTTTTATATAATATGGTTAATAAACTTACTATATACATCCAAGAGACCCCCAAGTGGTCCATTAATGATGAACATATCATTATATAAGTTTCTTGGCCGAACCTTAGATTTTTAGGAATTTAATATCAATTAATAATATAATATTCTTTTTAAGAACTCTTTTATGCCAATTTTGACACTATTCAATAGTTTATTTTTTTGAAACTCATAACAGATTTATTTCTTCTAAAAAAGTCAATTAAATCCTTCCTAATATATCATATTATCCTAGAAAATTATTTTAATTCATTAAAAGTTTCATATTATATTTATTTGTGTATTTATAATATCAATTATTTTAATTTTTCACTATTATAGTAATTACTACATCATCATTGTGTCATAAATAAATTAAATTATTTAATGTCTAAAAATTATAAATAAAATATCATTATGTAGGAAATATTTTTATCTTTCTAATGAATATTTATAATCTAAAATCCAACATATATAACCCCATGTAATAATTGTGTTTCTAAAAGATATATGCTTGTGTCATTTTTCTATTCATTTTAACTTAATTAAAAAAAAGTGTCCCTATCACCTACAAGTGGCACCATGGGGTCCCAAAATCGACCCAAAGATGCCTATGGTCGAACATGTATCAACCAATAAGGCTAGGACACATTTTAGGATAATTTAGTATTATTATAATATTATTATTTTTAACCCTTATTTACCGGATTTACCCTTAACCATGGTAAATAAAATATTTACCACAGTAATTATTCAAAATGTCTCAAAATAAAAGATACCTATTTACACAATTTGGACATCCTGATTCCAAATATGGAATCCATTTTTCTAAATTCAAAACACAGAAGGGGCAGAAATTAATTTAAAATTAATTCCCGCTGTCAAAACAAAAAGCGTGTTTTTAAGAGATAATAACTATCAAAAGATTGACACTTGTTTATGTTCGGTTTAATTGTAAAATTATGTCCAATGACCGAAATTATATTAAATGGTAAAAATATATTCTAAATATACTTTAAAACCACTCAAATTAATAATTTATCACTATTAAATATTTTTTTTTAAAAAGTTGTTTTTAATTAAAATTTAGTAATTTTCACTATTCATCAAAATATGAAAGTTATCTGAAAAGTACCAAAATTTCACCTTAGGCTAAATTCGATATTCCGAATCTAGAAATGAAGTCCATTTTAAAATATAAAATATATATAATTTCAAAAAGTAGGTATTATTATTCATAACGGCTAGTTTGATTGGTTATGGTGTGTTAGAACTCGGTGTTGCGTACGACACACGCTATCACATTATTCAAAGAGAAGCGTACCGTAGAAGCTTGGGGTGTTACAATTCTAATAAAATTAAAAATAATAAGAATAACCACATTATTTTGATTGAGGAAAAAAATTCAGATCAAAACTCAGCATGTCATATAGTGTTTCAACTACATATAACATGGTCTATATGAAAACCAATGCCCTATTAAAATGTTGTCATAAAAAGTCAACGACAATATCCTTTAAGTCATAGATAGAAAGTAAGGTAATATTCTATCACTACTACTGAGGTGGATCTAGACAATGACGTAGTGATAGGTACTTTTTCTATTCATCCAGTAATAGATAATGAATTTTTTTATTCTTGTTCTATACATTGATTCAGAAAATTCATTTTTTAGTTGAACTATTCAATTCTACCCCAAAACATGGGTGTTGAGCAATCTGTGATAACAAAAAATAGAGTAATTTTTACGTCCCAAGTATATAAATTGACCTGAACTATCATTGAATTCATACAATGTTTAGAATTTATATTCCTACTAACTATAGTATAAGTGGAAAGAAGGGTCGAACCCATAGGGAATGCAATTCTGACCACTATTCTTGTAAAAACCTTCCAAAACTCCATTGTTGTCTACAGTGGAGTGGATACTCTTTTTTTTAATTTTATAAAGCATTAGAGTGATAGAATATTTTAAGACATGTATCTAAAATAATTTTATGCTAGATATAGTTGAAAACAAAGAGAACCATCGATATAGTATGCTCATAAAAGAACAATCTGTTAAAACGCTCAGGGAAAAATATCTTTTCTACTGGTTTCAAAGTATTAGATTCACTTGAATGTTATTTTAGAGTACCACCTTTCAAATAATGACTCACCTCCCTCATGAAGAGTTAATTCACACTAGACAATCAATATAAGATTTCACCACACCAAATTAATCAACTGTGAACCGTTTTAAAAAACGACAGCAAGACAAACTAACCAGAAGTATTGAAGTCTTTTAAATTTATTAGCTTTTGAAAAGTGTTTCCACAATCAATATCTCCAATTTATTATAAAATTTTAAAAATTAAAATTATGAAGGTACAGGAAATTGAATGAACTCACCATTGATCTTTCCAATCCATACTAAAATCATCAAAATGATTAAGTGAAAATAGAATTTAAAGATAACTAGTAGAACATTAATTCATTCCTGAACTATATTATTTAGCCTACTATCTTTCTCATTATCATTACAGAAGCTGAAAACATACTAGAACAGAGTTAAAAACGAGATTTCAGATGGAAGATAAACTCCCAAGATGATGCTCTGCTTCTGAATTCCTATAGCTCTAGGAAGTGGTTCCAGAGTCGCCCTCTGGAAACCCTCTCCTCAAAACATGATCCTTGAATGTGTTCATTGAAAATCCCCCAAAATCCAAATCTTTCTCTCCTTTTTAATCAACCGTCACCTACATCATGTCACATGTCAGTTTCCACCAACTTTAAGTGTCCTTCATGAGTTCACCACACACATGCGGTTTTTCACGACTAACATGTCACACTAGCTTTTCTCACAAAAATAACTCCTAGTGAGTTAGTTATGGGGATTTGTAAGGGATTTTAATTCATGTTTGATCCTCCACAAGAAAGAGAAAAATAGAATATAAAAACAAAAAGATAGTATAATTTAAATATAAATATAGCCATTAGTTAATTAAGAAATCTTTACAATAATTTAAAAGTTTCTAAACAAGAAATTATTTAATAAATTATTTTATTAATAATAACTTACTTTTGAATTAAATGATTTTAAATTTGATTATTATTATTTTAAAAGTTGATAATTAAAAATCATAGTATCAATTTTTTAAAATAATTCATTTAATAAATTTTATATATTTTCATTATGAATTTAATAATTTATTTGATTATTATTAATTTTAATGTAATTAATAAATTGGGTAATTGATTAATTAATATTATTAAAGTTTATTCTAGTTTTTTAAATAAATTCATGTAAATTATTATAATTATATTTAAGTAAATATTTTAATTTATAACTTGTTGTTTAATTATTTTAGTTCTTATAAATTATAATTATTTAATTAGTAGATGATTTATTTTATTAGAAAATTGAATTAATAATTAATAATATTTAATATTTAAGTTTTATTAATATTTTATCTTCATTTTTTAATTTATGTTTTAGTTTTTAAATTAGGTTAAGTTATTATTATTATTATTATGTTTTTTCCTCTTCTCCCCCTCCCCCAATTCGGCAGAATAGAGAGGAGAGGGTTTCTTCTTTGATGCTACACCAAGGAAGTAGTGTTGACCTCCCCTCTTGAAGCACAATAGATCCTATTGCTTTGGTTCAACTTTTTGGTTCTCCTCCTCGAATTCAAGTGATTCATGATGGTGTAATTCTCCTCAGCGGCATCCTCCTACTCATGACCTCCTCCTCCAAGCATCAGTGAGATATGGGTCTTATTTTATTAAAACCATATTTTCAAATGGTTTTGATTGTGAATCTATAATTTTTTTCTTCTGGATTTGGGGTCTGGATTTGGTTTTTGAATGTTTATTGATTAAAAGTATGTTTGTGATTTTGTCAATGTTTAGAGGCAAGAACAGAGTGTGCATGTGGTTGCTGGAGTAATGTGGTGCTGAGAGGGGTTGAGGAAATGTGATGCAATGGTAAAGTTGTAGGGATGAATGGGGAAGGCAATCGGTTTCGCACAAGACACAAATAGAGAAATGCCGCATCAGTAGACAGTGGATGAAAGGTCAACGGTCAGGTTTAGGGGAAAAAGGAAAGTCATTGGATGTCTATCGGTGAGGGAGGTTACCGATAGGCATAAATAAGGGTGAACAGTAGCTTAAAAAGAAAGGTTACGAATATGTTGAATTGAGAAAAGGTCACCGATATGTAAAATTAAAAGCTCACAATTAGAAAAGATTTTATAAGTCACTAGTGAAAATTATTAAAGTTCACTGGTAGGCTTAAAAAAAAGGTCACTGATACTTTAAAATTATGGTTACCATAAAATATAAAAAAGGTCACTGGTGAAAAAATGGTTAACGATAGAAATAAAAATTTAGTTTACCGGTAAATATAAAAAAAGGTCACCGGTGACAAAAGATCATTGATGTATAAATAATCTGCAATGGTAACATTAAAAAACTAACAGTTAGACAAAATAATTAAAACTACAAACATTAAAATTAAAATTTAAAATTAAGTTAATTAAAATTTAAAATTGGAACTCAGACTAGAAAACATAATTTAAAAATAGAATTATTAAACATAAAACACAACAATTACAATTTAATTATTAATTCATAACACATGGATTAATAACTGAATAATTGATAAACTAAATTGACAAAAGAATTAAATTAAAATTATTGTATAAATTAATTACAAGGTAAGAGGTAAATGATAAACGATAGCATCAGTGACCCAATAGGTCACCAATGGCTCTTGTCTACCTCACCGGTATACTAAAAACAAAAATTAGTGAGTTATTTAACTGTATCCTTAGGATTAAATAATTAATGTTTAAAAACTCTTAATTAATTAATTAAATAAATAAGTGAATACATAATATTAATACATAACTATTTCATTTAATCAAAACTAAAACTATTAACTTAATAAGTTAATAGGATAACTAAAAAATTATTTAATGAAGTTGATATATTTTAATTAATCTATTTTAATGAATAAAATATTAAAATAAATTCAAAGTTAATTAAAAGACAAATAAAGACATTAAATGATTTTTTATTATTAAATTCAATTTATTAAAAGGTGAGTAGATTATAATTAACACAACTAATAAAGAAGTAATTAAATTAGATAAGATAAGTAAGATTAAAATTATAATTTTAAAGACTGAAAATACATAATTAATTATAAAAATTGATTAATTAACAAAGTTAATTTTAAAAATACAAAAGTACAATTCATTTCTAAAAAGTGATTAAATATTTAATTAAATCATTAAAAAATAAGTAAAAAGATGTGGAAAAACTATGTAAAAATAGAGCCACATCAAATTCTCCCACACTTAAGCATTTTTTTTTCCTCAAACAATTTCTTGTTTTATTAACATTGAAAAAAATATTGTAGTATTGATGATTCATCTCAAACTAAAACATGTCCAACACTAAAAAATAGAGGGCCGATGTATCAATAAACTTTTATAAAAGGGGTTTCTCATATAAACCTTGCCTAGAACAAATATTCAAAAGGTAATTTTAAAAACAATGAATCATTAATCAATGAAGATGTCATGCCTCATACGTGACTCGACATTGTGACTCACCTCAATCCAATATCAAGTTCTAAATTCAAGAGTGACTAGAGATAAAATTTATGTGGAATTAAAAACTCAAACATAAGAACTTAGTACTTTGACTCATCACCTAGGTTCCATAAATAAATAATTTTTTTGTGAACCACCTTAATGAAAGAACCTAAATGATTCCCATATAAACAATTTTTCCCCTTCTTCATCCATCGTTCACCATTCCCCCCACCTTAATTGTAGAGACCCGAAGCTTGACGTACATTGACATTACATTACTTTTGTGGAATACTTAGTACATTACAAAAACACACACACAAGGACCGTAATAGTTTAGTGTCTTTGGAAACTCGGACTATAATCTTCTAATCGTGGTGAAATATCTTCAACATCTCCCATAAAGATCTTCTTTTTTTACCTAAAACCTTTCTTTATATCCTGGGGAAAAGAAAACATAAAAGGGTGAGCTCAAATGCTCAGTAAGGGTAAACAAAAGAAATATCAATCACATCATATTCATAAGAACATAACATTTTGGAAATCATAACCTGCAAAAGAGAGCATAATTTCATAACATGGGATAAATCATGGTAGTGAAATGTAATCAAAATAATCATAACTTAAAACATGAAACTTTGTGGCATTCACACATAATCATAGAGAATCATTTCTTATTAGTCATGACTCATTGCCAAGACTATCTTAGTGGACAAAGTCCCTTTCTGAATCGAGTAACCCTCGTTTCAGTCCTGTTTCACTGAACCAGTATAACCTACCATTCCAGCCATGTCTATCTCATGAGATATAAAATCTTTACCCAATGCATTGGAGGGAGATATAGGTCCCACCCATCTCATAATGATACCATTCTTATGTGTGCCACAAAATCATAAATCATACATCATTTCATAACCCATGTAATAAAAATGGGATTCTTAAACAACATGACATCATGAAACCATTCATATAAGATAAAGGAATTCATAAACATAATTCCATCACAACATAGTCAAATCAATGTAAAAATATGGATAGAAACAGAACCCTTTATTATCTTAGATGAAAAATAATTTTGATAAAACACTTGAATTGAATTCTTGAGGAAAATATCCTTTCTTCTTCAAAATCAATTTCTTTTCACAAAACATCATGCAATTTTAATAGAAAAAGATTTTATTGAAAATAGTCATGAAATATATTGGAGGAAGGTTCATGAAAGTAAGGCTTTATAAAACCGTAAAAATCCGTTCGTGCCGTATAAGTTAAAAAAAACATTCTTCGTACTTTTGTCGGAAAAGTCAAAAAGTACTTCGTACGAAAAACGACAAAAGATTCCTTTCATACATATTACTAAAAACTCACCAAAGGGTAAAAATGGATTTAAAAAATTGTAGTTGGATGGAAATAATATTACATATTGATGAAACATGGATGTGGATGATAAAATACACCCCAGTAAATACCAACGTATAAACAATCTCGGATAAAAATGAGATTGTGATATTTCCCTTACCTTAGGTCCGACTTGCTTTGTAAGTGTCTGAACCTCCTGTATAATGATTTAAATCATGTTATTGACATATTAAAGAATCATATTCATTGTTATGATATCATATATGGTTCACTTATGACATTATATTACCCGTTCTTTTGTAAATTCCATGTTAAAGAAGCATTTTGGGTAAAATCGTTTCATTTATCGTAGGTGTTTTGACTTGTTGTTCTTGACATCTTTATTACTTATATCATGATTTACTTACTTACAGAATATAAAATATGATTTATATATCATATATATTCAGTATATATATATATATAATAGGTAGATAAATAAAATGAAAAACACCATTCATGGAGACGGTAGTCCGTACGTACGCATGAACACTGTTTTCCTTTCCTTATTGTCTTGAAATGGAAGTAAGTAGATGAAATACATTTGTATATATATACATAAATCCAGAAGCTTTATAATTTCCTATATTTCATTATTATTTCTTATATATACTTTATAATCATTCTTAAATGGTTAACATGGAGAATGAATCTCATCGCGTCGTGGAGACGGTAGTCCGTACGTACGCACGAGCGATGATATCATTTCCATAAATATTGAATTGAATTGGAGTGGATTATACAATATATCAGAATCAATATGATGTTGTAATAACTATGTATATTTATTCTTTACACCATTATACCCATCCATGTAAGGTGGTGGTGGAAAATAGATTACACCACGGCGTGGAGACGGTATTCTGTACGTACGCACGCGCGGTGATTTCTTTTTCCGTAGGATGTATAGATGGTGAAATAGGGTTGTTTCATACTTATAATAGCATATCAGTATATGAGTGATACTGATGTTATTACTTCATAATGAAAAAACCTAAGAAGAAGAAGTGGAAGAAGAAATAAAGATGAAAGAATTGGTAACGGTAATTACCTCTTCTTTGAAGCGCCTCTTTGAGACCTCCTCTTAGGGCACTAAAATTGGTCTTTGAGGAAGACCAGAACCTTTAGGATGTTGCTAGGGAAGTGGAGAAGAGATTTTGGCAGGGGTTTTCCGAGCTTGAGTGCTCAAATTGGTGTGAGGAGGAGGGGGAGGAGGTGTCCTTTTATAAGGGAGGAGAGGGGCACCTTAGGAATATCTCAAAATATTATTTTATATTAAAGTCAAAATCGGTTTATAATGGTTCAAAAGGGTATTATTTCGAAGCTAAAGTGGGGATGGGTCGAAATCCTATCAACCAATAGGATTTAGACAAGTTTAGGGTATTATTTTAACCTTATCAATTAGATTTAACTCTAAGTTAAATAATTTAACTTTTACCGTGTCTTTTTGTTTTCTTACACTATATGGTTAATACACTTACTATAACATGCCAAACGAACCCCAAATGGTTTATTATTAATATATATATCCTTATCTAGGTCATTTGGCCGAACCTTAGATTTTTAGGAATAAAATAACAATTAATTATATAATATTTGATTTAAAAACTATTTTGTGTCAATTTTGACACTATTTGATATATGATTTTTGTGAAAGTCATAACAGAATTATATGTTCGAACCAAGTTGATTAAATCAACAAAAATATATCATAGTAACCTAGAAAATTAGTTTAATTCATAAAAAGTCTAAAATTACATTTATTTTGGTATTTATAATATGAATTATATCAATATTTCATTAATAAGATAATTACTGCATCATCTTTGTTTCATAAATAAATTAAATTATTTGATGTCTAAAAATTACAAATAAAATACCATTATGTAGTAAATATTTTTAGCTTTCTAATGAATATTTAAAATCAAATTTATCTTATTTATAACCCTATATTAAAAATGTTTTAGTAAATAAACATTGATTTTAACTCTTTTAACTCTTTTTTGAATTAAATAATAATAAATGTCTTAATCTAATCCAAGTGGGCCTAAGTGATAATATTTTACACTTAAGGTTGTTTTTGGTAGAGATAAACTTGTCCAATAGGATTAGGACATGTGTTAGGGTAATATTAATATCATTTTTACCCTTAATTACCCTATTTACTTTTAACTGTGGTAAATAAAAGTAAAAAGTTACTATTCACCAAAAATTATTTTCATCTCATTGAACCACATTATACTTACTGACATCAACCGTGTCTCTCGGATTTTTGAAATTCCATTCACAGAAGCTGTAAAATTATGTTTTATGAAAAATTCAGTTTTTTTAACTACCACTTAGTAGTTTCACTATTCATCAAAAATTGAAGGTTTTCAGAAAAATGCCAAAATTTCATCCTAAGCTATATTTCATATTCCGAATTCAAAAATGAAGTCTATTTTACCAAATTCATAACATAGAAGTTGCATTAATTAATTTTATAATTAAATCCCGCTGTTAAAACAAATAGCGTGTTTTTAAGAAACAATATCTATCAAAAGATTGACACTTGTTTATGTCTGGTTTAAATGTGAAATTACTTCCAATGACCAACATTGTATTAAATTGTAAAAATATATTCTAAATATACTTTAAAACTACTCAAATTAATAATTTATCACTATTAATTATTTCGATAAAAAAAGTTGTTTTCAATTATAATTTAGTAATTTTCACTATTCATCTGAATATGAAAGTTATCCGAAAAGTACCAAAATTTCACCTTAGGCTAAATTCAATACTCCAAATCCAAAAATGAAGTCCATTTTGAGAGATAAAATTTCTAAAATTTAAAAAGTGGTTATTACTATTCATAACGGCTAGTTTTAATAATATTTTAATAGCATATCGTTGTTTCGTGAAACTCAGTATTGTGTACTACACACGCTATCGAGGAAGGTTGTGATTGCATGTAATACAAGGCAAGTCAAAGATGCGTGTTGTGCAAGCTCATTTTGGTGTAGCATACAACACAAGACATTAATAAAATTAAAAAGAATATTTTTCATAAAATCTCGGGTTGTTACATTCTACCCCCCTTAAATTGAATTTCGCCCTCGAAATTCGTCGGGGTTATAAATGGTTTATTATTTGAAAGTTTCTTTAATAGAAACCCACATCGTAAAAAGGAATATCAGAACCAATCATTAAAAACAAATGTATGAAACATAACGGTTACCCAAATAAACTAATCACTGGGTTTCCACATAGGTGAAAATATGGATATGGAAGAAAAATCTAACCATCATGTTCTGATGGAGAGTGGTAGAGAACATGGCTATGAAATAGCCAACAATCACAAAGCCATAGATTTGTGATGATCTAAGGTACCATCTGATTCATAAGATATAAGATCACTAGGACAACATTTTTGGTTTTCAAGATCGTTTCCCTAAAGTTAAAGAATTTGAATTAGAATAAATACTTACTTTATTTTGGTACAATATCACTGTTGTTCGTGCCTTTAACAATTTCCACTTCATCTCTTAAATAAATGAAGTTGAATTTGTTATTCGTGAAGTGTTAGCTGATCATGTGATAGAATGACGGGTCATTCCATCTGTCTCAAACAAAAGGTTAGAAAAAATTATATACATAAGTCGATCTATAGTGAGATTAATCACATATGGTTCCTAAAATGGACTTATACTTCATATATCATACTGCTTAATATAATAAAACTAGTTTCTACTAAACAGGGACTTCCTGTAGGCCAGTGGTAGGCGATAAAGGCCAGTCGCACTTCGGTTGTGGGTTCGATTCCCACATCCTTGTCCGACGCAATAGGATGTCGCCCCTTCCTGAAGGTTGTCCTTTTTCTAAAACTATATTACTATAACATCCCATCAATAATATCGAGAAAACTTCTATCCTTAAACAATACTAACTTATGTCCAACATAATCCATTCCAATCTTTAGGCTTATCCATAATACTGCAGTCCACTCTCATAACATAGTGAAAATGATTACCAGAGATTTAACACCATCGTCGATCCCCATATATCATAAGATATGTTTTTTTTGGTCACATTCCAAACATTCAAAGTCCTTAATCATGTATTCTCTTGAATACCTTAGTGAAAACATGAATGCAGTTAAAATTTAACACTTTCCACATACCAAAATCCTCAAAATTCTATATACTCAAACCATGATATCACTTAGTCCTTATATCAATCATGAGCTCATGAATACTGTCAAACATTTCATTTTCTCCTTATCCCTTTATTATGCACATATCATCTGCTTTCCAAAATATTTGAATCACTTTTCATGGTTACCGGTACCTTAAAATTATTGAAAACCACAATAATACAAAAATATTATAATAAACAATAAAAGTACCTCAACAACATTATTCTTGAATACCAATACATATACACTTCAATCCATCCTCTTCAATTATTGTCCTAGAATAAGTCCTTCCATGATTTAGAAGTATCTTTTTAGGTCAGGGCATTGAGTTGGGTAATGCCCATGTTCTCCACAAATAATACATTGAACACCATAATAGTCTATCACTCTATAACCCTTATCTCCACACAAATAACATCGGTCCCTCCATTTGAGGTATTCTTCAAGGTTCTTCTTCCCTTCTTTAGAAATCTCAATCTTCCTTTCTTTATGCTGCTCAACATGCGAACATGCATAATAGTCTATTTTCCTCTTCTTTGATGAATTAGGTATACCACTAAATTTCACCTTGTTAATCATATATCGCGATGACTGATTCGGCATAATCACAATATCTTTCTCTCTAGGCATTACATAATTTTGTTGCTTATAGTCACCAATTTGTCCATTGGATTCAATGTTAACCGAATTCCGTCTGGTTCCCTCCATTAACTAAAACACAAAAAGAATTCATTGAGAGGAAAAAATCATGCTAGAGAAAAAAACATAGTAAAGGGGGAGTACCTTCAATATCTAACATCTTAGGTTTAATTCTATGATCGTTAGCGTAATTCTAGTATTATAACCTATACGTATACTTAACTTTAGGGACATCCCTAGACATACCTTATAAATATCTCTAGGGATCTCACTAAAGTTCTCGCATCCTAGTTTCCAAAGGTTGACTAAACCTTTCCTCTGATACCAACTGTAGAGACCCGAAGCTTGACGTACATTGACATTACATTACTTTTGTGGAATACTTAGTACATTACAAAAACACACACACAAGGACCGTAATAGTTTAGTGTCTTTGGAAACTCGGACTATAATCTTCTAATCGTGGTGAAATATCTTCAACATCTCCCATAAAGATCTTCTTTTTTTTACCTAAAACCTTTCTTTATATCCTGGGGAAAAGAAAACATAAAAGGGTGAGCTCAAATTCTCAGTAAGGGTAAACAAAAGAAATATCAATCACATCATATTCATAAGAACATAACATTTTGGAAATCATAACCTGCAAAAGGGAGCATAATTTCATAACATGGGATAAATCATGGTAGTGAAATGTAATCACAATAATCATAACTTAAAACATGAAACTTTGTGGAATTCACACATAATCATAGAGAATCATTTCTTGTTAGTCATGACTCATTTCCAAGACTATCTTAGTGGACAAAGTCCCTTTCTGAATCGAGTAACCCTCGTTTCAGTCCTGTTTCACTGAACCGGTATAACCTACCATTCCAGCCAGGTCTATCTCATGAGATATAAAATCTTTACCCAATGCATTGGAGGGAGATATAGGTCCCACCCATCTCATAATGATACCATTCTTATGTGTGCCACAAAATCATAAATCATACATCATTTCATAACCCATGTAATAAAAATGGGATTCTTAAACAACATGACATCATAAAACCATTAATATAAGATAAAGGAATTCATAAACATAATTCCATCACAACATAGTCAAATAAATGTAAAAATATGGATAGAAATAGAACCCTTTATTATCTTAGATGAAAAATAATTTTGATAAAACACTTGAATTGAATTCTTGAGGAAAATATCCTTTCTTCTTCAAAATCAATTTCTTTTCACAAACCATCATGCAATTTTAAAAGAAAAAGATTTTATTGAAAGTAGTCATGAAATATTTTGGAGTAAGGTTCATGAAAATAAGGCTTTATAAAACCGTAAAAATCCGTTCGTACCGTATAAGTTAAAAAAAACATTCTTCGTACTTTTGTCGGAAAAGTCAAAAAGTACCTCGTACGAAAAACGACAAAAGATTCCTTTCATACATATTAATAAAAACTCACCAAAGGGTAAAAATGGATTTAAAAAATTGTAGTTGGATGGAAATAATATTACATATTGTTGAAACATGGATGTGGATGATAAAATACACCCCAGTAAATACCAACGTATAAACAATCTCGGATAAAAATGAGATTGTGATATTTCCCTTACCTTAGGTCCGACTTGCTTTTTAAGTGTCCGAACCTCCTGTATAATGATTTAAATAATGTTATTGACTTATTACAGAATCATATTCATTGTTATGATATCATATATGGTTCACTTATGACATTATATTACCCGTTCTTTTGTAAATTCCATGTTAAAGAAGCGTTTTGGGTAAAATCGTTTCATTTATCATATGTGTTTTGACTTGTTGTTCTTGACATCATTATTACTTATATCATGATTTACTTACTTCCAGAATATAAAATATGATTTATATATCATATATATTCAGTATATATATATATAATAGGTAGATTAATAAAATGAAAAACACCGTTCATGGAGACGGTAGTCCGTACGTACGCATGAACGCTGTTTTCCTTTCCTTATTGTCTTGAAATGGAAGTAAGTAGATGAAATACATATGTATATATATACATAAATCCAGTAGCTTTATAATGTAATATATTTCATTATTATTTCTTATATATACTTTATAATCATTCTTAAATGGTTAACATGGAGAATGAATCTCATCGCGTCGTGGAGACGGTAGTCCGTACGTACGCACAAGCGATGATATCATTTCCATAAATATTGAATTGAATTGGAGTGGATTATACAATATATCAGAATCAATATGATGTTGTAATAACTATGTATAGTTATTCTTTACACCATTATACCCATCCATGTAAGGTGGGGGTGGCAAATAGATTACACCACGGCATGGAGACGGTATTCCGTACGTACGCACGCGCGGTGATTTCTTTTTCCGTAGGATGGATAGATGGTGAAATAGGGTTGTTTCATACTTATAATAACATATCAGTATATGAGTGATACTGATGTTATTACTTCATAATGAAACAACCTAATAAGAAGAAGTGGAAGAAGAAATAAAGATGAAAGAATTGGTAACGGTAATTACCTCTTCTTTGAAGCGCCTCTTTGAGACCTCATCTTAGGGCACTAACATTGGTCTTTTAGGAAGACCAGAACCTTTAGGATGTTTCTAGGGAAGTGGAGAAGAGATTTTGGCAGGGGTTGGCTGAGCGTGAGTGCTCAAATTGGTGTGAGGAGGAGGGGGAGGAGGTGTCTTTTATAAGGGAGGAGAGGGGCACCTTAGGAATATCTCAAAATATTATTTTATATTAAAGTCAAAATCGGTTTATAATGGTTACAAAGGGTCTTATTTCGAAGCTAAAGTTGTGATGGGTCTAAATCCTATCAACCAATAGGATTTAGACAAGTTTAGGGTATTATTTTAACCTTATCAATTAGATTTAACTCTAAGTTAAATAATTTAACTTTTACCGTGTCTTTTTGTTTTCTTACACTATATGGTTAATACACTTACTATAACATGCCAAACGAACCCCAAATTGTTTATTATTAATATATATATCCTTATCTAAGTCATTTGGCCGAACCTTAGATTTTTAGGAATAAAATAACAATTAATTATATAATATTTGATTTAAAAACTATTTTGTGTCAATTTTGACACTATTTGATATATGATTTTTGTGAAAGTCATAACAGAATTATATGTTCGAACCAAGTTGATTAAATCAACAAAAATATATCATAGTAACCTAGAAAATTAGTTTAATTCATAAAAAGTCTAAAATTACATTTATTTTGGTATTTATAATATGAATTATATCAATATTTCATTAATAAGATAATTACTGCATCATCTTTGTGTCATAAATAAATTAAATTATTTGATTTCTAAAAATTACAAATAAAATACCATTATGTAGTAAATATTTTTAGCTTTCTAATGAATATTTAAAATCAAATTTATCTTATTTATAACCCTATATTAAAAATGTTTTAGTAAATAAACATTGATTTTAACTCTTTTAACTCTTTTTTGAATTAAATAATAATAAATGTCCTAATCTAATCCAAGTGGGCCTAAATAATAATATTTTACACTTAAGGTTGTTTTTGGTCGAGATAAACTTGTCCAATAGGATTAGGACATCTGTTAGGGTAATATTAATATCATTTTTACCCTTAATTACCCTATTTACTTTTAACCATGGTAAATAAAAGTAAAAAGTTACTATTCACCAAAAATTATTTTCATCTCATTGAACCACATTTTACTTACTGACATCAACCGTGTCTCTCAGATTTTTGAAATTCCATTCACAGAAGCTGTAAAATTAAGTTTTATGAAAAATTCAGTTTTTTTAACTACCACTTAGTAGTTTCACTATTCATCAAAAATTGAAGGTTTTCAGAAAAATGCCAAAATTTCATCCTAAGATATATTTCATATTCCGAATTCAAAAATGAAGTCTATTTTACCAAATTCATAACATAGAAGTTTCATTAATTAATTTTATAATTAAATCCCACTGTTAAAACAAATAGCGTGTTTTTAAGAAACAATATCTATCAAAAGATTGACACTTGTTTATGTCTGGTTTAAATGTGAAATTACGTCCAATGACCAACATTGTATTAAATTGTAAAAATATATTCTAAATATACTTTAAAACTACTCAAATTAATAATTTATCACTATTAATTATTTCGACAAAAAAAAGTTGTTTTTAATTATAATTTAGTTATTTTCACTATTCATCTGAATATGAAAGTTATCCGAAAAGTACCAAAATTTCACCTTAGGCTAAATTCAATACTCCGAATCCAAAAATGAAGTCCATTTTGAGAGATAAAATTTCTAAAATTTAAAAAGTGGTTATTACTATTCATAACGGCTAGTTTTAATAATATTTTAATAGCATATCGTTGTTTCGTGAAACTCAGTATTGCGTACTACACACGCTATCGAGGAAGGTTGCGATTGCGTGTAATACAAGGCAAGTCAAAGATGTGTGTTGTGCAAGCTCATTTTGGTGTAGCATACAACACAAGACATTAATACAATTAAAAAGAATATTTTTCATAAAATCTCGGGCTGTTACATTCTACCCCCCTTAAAATGAATTTTGCCCTCGAAATTCGTTGGGGTTATAAATGGTTTACTATTTGAAAGTTTCTTTAATAGAAACCCACATCGTAAAAAGGAATATCAAAACCAATCATTAAAAACAAATGTATGAAACATAACGGTTACCCAAATAAACTAATCACTGGGTTTCCGCATAGGTGAAAATATGGATATGGAAGAAAAATCTAACCATCATGTTCTGATGGAGAGTGGTAGAGAACATGGCTATGAAATAGCCAACAATCACAAAGCCATAGATTTGTGACGATCTAAGGTACCATCTGATTCATCAGATATAAGAGCACTAGGACAACATTTTTGGTTTTCAAGATCGTTTCCCTAAAGTTAAAGAATTTGAATTAGAATAAATACTTACTTTATTTTGGTACAATCTCACTGTTGTTCGTGCCTTTAAAAATTTCCACTTCATCTCTTAAATAAATGAAGTTGAATTTGTTATTCGTGAAGTGTTAGCAGATCATGTGATAGAATGACGGGTCATTCCATCTGTCTCAAACAAAAGGTTAGCAAAAATTATATACATAAGTCGATCTATAGTGAGATTAATCACATATGGTTCCTAAAATGGACTTATACTTCATATATCATACTGCTTAATATAATAAAACTAGTTTCTACTAAACAGGGACTTCCTGTAGGCCAGTGGTAGGCGATAAAGGCCAGTCGCACTTCGGTTGTGGGTTCGATTCCCACATCCTTGTCCGACGCGATGGGATGTCGCCCCTTCCTACAGGTTGTCCTTTTTCTAAAACTATATTACTATAACATCCCATCAATAATATCGAGAAAACTTCTATCCTTAAACAATACTAACTTATGTCCAACATAATCCATTCCAATCTTTAGGCTTATCCATAATACTGCAGTCCACTCTCATAACATAGTGAAAACGATTACCAGAGATTTAACACCATCGTCGATCCCCATATATCATAAGATATGTTTCTTTTGGTCACATTCCAAACATTCAAAGTCCTTAATCATGTATTCTCTTGAATACCTTAGTGAAAACATGAATGCAGTTAAAATTTAACACTTTCCACATACCAAAATCCTCAAAATTCTATATACTCAAACCATGATATCACTTAGTCCTTATATCAATCATGAGCTCATGAATACTGTCAAACATTTCATTTTCTCCTTATCCCTTTATTATTCACATATCATCTGCTTTCCAAGATATTTGAATCACATTTCATGGTTACCGGTACCTTAAAATTATTGAAAACCACAATAATACAAAAATATTATAATAAACAATAAAAGTACCTCAACAACATTATTCTTGAATACCAATACATATACACTTCAATCCATCCTCTTCAATTATTGTCCTGGAATAAGTCCTTCCATGATTTAGAAGTATCTTTTTAGGTCAGGGCATTGAGTTGGGTAATGCCCATGTTCTCCACAAATAATACATTGAACTCCATAACAGTCTGTCACTCTATGACCCTTATCTACACACAAATAACATCGGTCCCTCTATTTGAGGTATTCTTCAAGGTTCTTCTTCCCTTCTTTAGAAATCTCAATCTTCCTTTCTTTATGCTGCTCAACATGCGAACATGCATAATAGTCTCTTTTCCTCTTCTTTGATGAATTAGGTATACCACTAAATTTCACCTTGTTAATCATATATCGCGATGACTGATTCGGCATAATCACAATATCTTTCTCTCTAGGCATTACATAATTTTGTTGCTTATAGTCACCAATTTGTCCATTGGATTCAATGTTAACCAAATTCCGTCTGGTTCTCTCCATTAACTAAAACACAAAAAGAATTCATTGAGAGGCAAAAATCATGCTAGAGAAAACAACATAGTAAAGGGGGAGTACCTTCAATATCTAACATCTTAGGTTTAATTCTATGATCGTTAGCGTAATTCTAGTACTATAACCTATACGTATACTTAACCTTAGGGACATCCCTAGACATACCTTAGAAATATCTCTAGGGATCTCACTAAAGTTCTCGCATCCTAGTTTCCAAAGGTTGACTAAACCTTTCCTCTGATACCAACTGTAGAGACCCGAAGCTTGACGTACATTGACATTACATTACTTTTGTGGAATACTTAGTACATTACAAAAACACACACACAAGGACCGTAATAGTTTAGTGTCTTTGGAAACTCGGACTATAATCTTCTAATCGTGGTGAAAGATCTTCAACATCTCCCATAAAGATCTTCTTTTTTTTACCTAAAACCTTTCTTTATATCCTGGGGAAAAGAAAAAATAAAAGGGTGAGCTCAAATGCTTAGTAAGGGTAAACAAAAGAAATATCAATCACATCATATTCATAAGAACATAACATTTTGGAAATCATAACCTGCAAAAGAGAGCATAATTTCATAACATGGGATAAATCATGGTAGTGAAATGTAATCACAATAATCATAACATAAAACATGAAACTTTGTGGCATTCACACATAATCATAGAGAATCATTTCTTGTTAGTCATGACTCATTGCCAAGACTATCTTAGTGGACAAAGTCCCTTTCTGAATCGAGTAACCCTCGTTTCAGTCCTGTTTCACTGAACCGGTATAACCTACCATTCCAGCCATGTCGATCTCATGAGATATAAAATATTTACCCAATGCATTGGAGGGAGATATTGTAGAGACCCGAAGCCTGACGTACATGGACATTACATTACTTTTGCGGAATACTTAGTACATAACAAAAACACACACACAAGGATCGTAATAGTTTAGTGTCTTTGGAAACTCGGAACGTAATCTTCTAATCGTGGTGAAAAATCTTCAATATCTCCCCTAAAGATCTTCCCTTTTTTTTTACCTAAAACCATTCTTTATATCCTGGGGAAAAGAAAACATAAAAGGGTGAGCTCAAATGCTCAGTAAGGGTAATCAAAAGAAAAATCAATCACATCATATTCATGAGAACATAACTTTTGGAAATCTTAACCTGCAAAAGAGAGCATAATTTCATATCATGGGATAAATCATAGTAGTGAAATGAAATCCCAATAAGCATAACTTAAAACATGAAACTTTGTGGCATACACACATAATCATGGAAAATCATTTCTTGTTAGTCATGACTCATTGCCAAGACTATCTTAGTGGACAAAGTCCCTTTCTGAACCGAGTTCACTCCTCGTTTCAGTTCTGTATCACTGAACCGAAATAACCTTCCGTTCCAGCCATGTCTATCTCATGAGATATAAAATCTTTACCCAATGCATTGGAGGGAGATATAGGTCCCACCCATCTTATAATGAATCCTTTCTTATGTGTGCCACATAATTATAAACCATACATCATAACGTAACCCATGTAATAAAAATGGGATTCTTAAACAACATGACATCATAAAACAATTCATATAAGATAAAGGAATTCATAAAAATATTTCCATCACAACATAATCAAATCCATGTAATAATAGTGATAGAAACAGAACCCTTTATTATCTTAGATGGAAAATAATTTTGATAAAACACTTGAACTTCATTCTTGAGGAAAATATCCTTTCTTTTTCAAAAACATTTTACATTTCTTAACATGTCATACAACTTTAAACTAAAAGAAGTTGATTAAAAATAAACTTGAAAACTTTTAAAGGAAGCTTCTTGGAAATAATGTTTTAAAAATACATTCTTGTCATATAAGTTAAAAAAAACATTCTTCGTACTTTTGTCGGAAAAGTCAAAAAGTACCTCGTACGGAAAAACGACAAAAGATTCCTTTCATATTCTTTACTAAAAACTCACCTAAGGGTAAAATTGGATTTAAACTATTGTAAGTGGATGGAAACAATATTACATATTGAGGGAACATGTATGTGGATGATAAAATACACCCCATTAAATACTTACGAATAAACAATCTCGGATAAAAATGAGATTGTGATATTTCCCTTACCTTAGGTCCGATTTGCTTTGTTCGTGTCCGAAGCTCCTCTTCTTTGGAACGCCTCTTTGAATCCTCCACTTAGGGAACTAAGATTGGTCTTTGAAGAAGACCAGGACCTCTAGGATTATTCTAGGGTAGTGGAGAGGAGAAAATGGCAGGGGTTGGCCGAGCTTGAGTGCTCAAATTGGTGTGAGGAGGAGGGGAGGAGGTGTCCTTTTATAAGGGAGGAGAGGGGCACCTTAGGAATATCTCAAAATATTATTTTATATTAAAGTCAAAATCGGTTTATAATGGCTCCAAAGGGTCTTATTTCGAAGATAAGGTGGGGATGGGTCGAAATCCTATCAACCAATAAGATTTAGACAAGTTTAGGGTATTATTTTAACCTTATCAATTAGATTTAACTCTAAGTTAAATAATTTAACTTTTACCATGTCTTTTTATTTTCTTTCACTATATGGTTAATAAACTTACTATAACATGCCAAACGAACCCCAAATTGTTTATTATTAATATATATATCCTTATCTAAGTCATTTGGCCGAACCTTAGATTTTTAGGAATAAAATAACAATTAATAATATAATATTTTATTTAAAAACTATTTTGTGTCAATTTTGACACTATTTGATATATGATTTTTTTGAAAGTCATAACAGAATTATATGTTCTAACCAAGTTGATTAAATCAACATTAATATATCATAGTAACCTAGGAAATTAGTGGAATTCATAAAAAGTCTTAAATTACATTTATTTTGGTACTTATATTATCAATTATGTCAATATTTCATTAATAAGATAATTACTGCATCATCTTTGTGTCATAAATAAATTAAATTATTTGATGTCTAAAAATTACAAATAAAATACCATCATGTAGGAAATCGTTTTAGCTTTCTAATGAATATTTACAATCGAATTTATCTTATGTATAACCCCATATTATAAATGATTTACTTATTAAACTTTGATTTTAACTATTTTAACCCTTCTTTAAATAAATTAATAATAAATGTCCTAATCTAATCCAAGTGGACCTAAATGGTCATATTTTATTCCTAAGTTTGTTTTTGGTCGAATTACACTTGTCCAATATAATTAGGACATGTGTTAGGGTAATATTAATATCATATTTACCCTTAGTTACCCTATTTACTATTAACCGCGGTAAAAAAGTAAAAAGTTACTATTCACCAAAAAATTATTTTCATCTCATTGAACCACATTTTAGTCCTTGATATTAACCGTGTCTCTCGGATTTTCGAAATTCCATTCACAGAAGCGGTAAAATTAAGTTTTATGCAAAATTCCGTTTTTAACCTACCACTTAGTGGTTTCACTATTCATCAAAAATTGAAAGTTTTCAGAAAAATGCCAAAATTTCATCCTAAGCAATATTTCATATTCCGAATTCAAAATGAAGTCTATTTTACCAAATTCATAACATAGAAGTTGCATTAATTAATTTTATAATTAAATCCCGCTGTTAAAACAAATAGCGTGTTTTTTTAAGAAACAAAATCTATCAAAAGATTGACACTTGATTATGTCTGGTTTAAATGTGAAATTACAACCAATGACCAACATTGTATTAAAATATATTCTAAATATACTTTAAAACCACTCAAATTAATAATTTGTCACTATTAATTATTTCGATTAAAAAAGTTGTTTTTAATTATAATTTAGTAATTTTCACTATTCATTAGAATATGAAAGTTATCCGAAAAGTACCAAAATTTCACCTTAGGCTAAATTCGATACTACGAATCCAAAAATGAAGTCCATTTTGAGAGCTAAAATTTCTAAAATTTAAAAAGTGGTTATTACTATTCATAACGGTTAGTTTTAATAATATTTTAATAGCATATCGTTGTTTCGTGAAACTCAGTATTGCGTACTACACACGCTATCTAGGAAGGTTGTGATTGCGTGTAATGCAATTCAAGTCAAGGATTTGTATTGTGTAAGCTCCTTTTGGTGTAGCATACAACACAAGACATTAATAAAATTAAAAAGAATATTTTTCATAAAATCTCGGGTTGTTACATTCTACCCCCCTTAAAATGAATTTCGCCCTCGAAATTCGTCGGGGTTATAAATGGTTTACTATTCGAAAGTTTCTTTAATAGAAACCCACATCGTAAAAAGGAATATCAAAACCAATATTTAAAAACAAAAGTATGAAACGTAACGGATACCCAAATAAACTAATCACTGGGTTTCCACATAGGTGAAAATATGGGTATGGAAGAGAAATCTAACCATCATGTTCTGATAGAGAGTGGTAGAGAACATGGCTATGGAAAAGCCAGCAATCAAAAAACCATAAATTTGTGATGATCTAAGGTACCATCTGATTCATCAGGTATAAGATCACTAGGACAACATTTTTTGTTTTCAAGATCGTTTCCCTAAAGTTGAAGAATTTGAATTTGAATAAATACTTACTTTATTTTGGTACAATCTTACTATTGTTCGTGACTTGAACAATTTCCACTTCATCTATTAAATAAATGAAGTTGAATTTGTTATTCGTGAAGTGTTATCAGATCATGTGATAGAATGACGGATCATGCCATCTGTCTCAAACAAAAGGTTAGAAAAAATTATATACATAAGTCGATCTATAGTGAGATTAATCATATATGGTTCCTAAAATGGACTTATACTTCATATATCATACTGCATAATATAATAAAACTAGTTTCTATTAAACAGGGACTTCCTGTAGGCCAGTGGTAGGCGATAAAGGCCAGTCGCACTTCGGTTGTGGGTTCGATTCCTATGGCCTTGTCCGAAGCGATGGGCTGTCGCCCGTCCTGCAGGTTGTCCTTTTTCTAAAACTATATTACTATAACATCCCATCAATAATATCAAAAGTTCTATCCTTAAACAATACTAACTTATGTCCAACATAATCCATTCCAATATTTAGGCTTATTCATAACACTGCAGTCCACTCTCATAATATAGTGAAAACGATTCTCAGAGATTTAATACCATCGTTGATCCCCATATATCATAATATATGTTTTGTTGGTCACATTCCAAACATTCAAAGGCCTTAATCACGTATTCTCTTGAATACCCATTGAACCTTAGTGAAAACATGAATGCTGTCAAAAGTTAATTATATATACTCAAACCATGATATCACTTAGTCCTTATATCAATCATGAGCTCATGAATACAATCAAACATCTCATTATCTTCTTATCCTTTCATTATGCACTTATCATCTACTTTCCAAAAGTATCTGAATAACCTTTCATGGTTACTGGTACCATTCATCATACACTTTCAAAACATAAGGAAAGACAACAGTGTAACAATCCTTATATGTCTCCTTATTCCATGAGATTACTTATACAACATTACACATGATAAACATGTAATCATTCCACTACATTCTTAGACCATTGACCGAGCTTCAACATTTCTTTCATCTCACATATCATTTGTAGTTTCTTCATCATCATCAACATAAATACTTCTCATACGACCATACTGATTCTCTTCATGAGACTTTCCTTTAGGGCATTGGTTTGCATAATTCCCGTACATTCCACATTTAAAGAATTTAACCATTGTTGATGTCATAGCAATACCATTATCCTCATCCATGGTGTTAACTGAACCTTTTCCTTTGCACTTACTTTCTTTGTGTCCTTCTTTTCAACACCCAAAGCATCTTCCAGTTCCTTTGAAACATTCTCCTTGATGCCTCTTCCCACTTGATTTACATAGGGGAAATTGAACTTTCTTTCCTCTATGATCATCATGAAACTCCATCTTTCTCTTATTAGCCGAGTCAGGAAACTTACCAAATTTTACTTTATTGATCATATTATGAGATTGCTGATTCGGCATAATAATGATGTTTGGACTTCCAAATCCCATTTCATTATGAAGAATATCATTCCATTGTCCATCATATCCTCCATTATTGTGAATCATCTTGTCTCCAGCCATTTTCTAAAACCCAAAAAGAATAGTGTGAGAGGCAAAAATCATGCTAGGGAAAACGACATAATAAAGGGGGAGTAACTTCAATATCTAACATCTTAGGTTAAATTCTAAGATCGTTACCGAAATTCTAGGACTATAACCTATACGTATACTTAACCTTAGAGACATCCCTAGACATACCGTAGAAATATCTCTAGGGAACTTACTAACGTTTTCGCATCCTAGTTTCCAAAGGTTGACTAAACCTTTCCTCTGATACCAAATGTAGAGACCCGAAGCCTGACGTACATGGACATTACATTACTTTTGCAGAATACTTAGTACATAACAAAAACACACACACAAGGATCGTAATAGTTTAGTGTCTTTGGAAACTCGGAACGTAATCTTCTAATCGTGGTGAAAGATCTTCAATATCTCCCATAAAGATATTCCCTTTTTTTTACCTAAAACCTTTCTTTATATCCTGGGGAAAAGAAAACATAAAAGGGTGAGCTCAAATGCTCAGTAAGGGTAATCAAAAGAAAAATCAATCACATCATATTCATGAGAACATAACTTTTGGAAATCTTAACCTGCAAAAGAGAGCATAATTTCATATCATGGGATAAATCATAGTAGTGAAATGAAATCCCAATAAGCATAACTTAAAACATGAAACTTTGTGGAATACACACATAATCATGGAAAATCATTTCTTGTTAGTCATGACTCATTGCCAAGACTATCTTAGTGGACAAAGTCCCTTTCTGAACCGAGTTCACTCCTCGTTTCAGTCCTGTATCACTGAACCGAAATAACCTTCTGTTCCAGCCATGTCTATCTCATGAGATATAAAATCTTTACCCAATGCATTGGAGGGAGATATAGGTCCCACCCATCTTATAATGAATCCTTTCTTATGTGTGCCACATAATCATAAACCATACATCATAACGTAACCCATGTAATAAAAATGGGATTCTTAAACAACATGACATCATAAAACAATTCATATAAGATAAAGGAATTCATAAAAATATTTCCATCACAACATAATCAAATCCATGTAATAATAGGGATAGAAACATAACCCTTTATTATCTTAGATGGAAAATAATTTTGATAAAACACTTGAACTTCATTCTTGAGGAAAATATCCTTTCTTTTTCAAAAACATTTTACATTTCTTAACATGTCATACAACTTTAAACTAAAAGAAGTTGATTAAAAATAAACTTGAAAACTTTTAAAGGAAGCTTCTTGGAAATAATGTTTTAAAAATCCATTCTTGTCGTATAAGTTAAAAAAAACATTCTTCGTACTTTTGTCGGAAAAGTCAAAAAGTACCTCGTACGGAAAAACGACAAAAGATTCCTTTCATATTCTTTACTAAAAACTCACCTAAGGGTAAAATTGGATTTAAGCTATTGTAAGTGGATGGAAACAATATTACATATTGAGGGAACATGGATGTGGATGATAAAATACACCCCAGTAAATACTTACGAATAAACAATCTCGGATAAAAATGAGATTGTGATATTTCCCTTACCTTAGGTCCGATTAGCTTTGTTCGTGTCCGAAGCTCCTCTTCTTTGGAACGCCTCTTTGAATCCTCCACTTAGGGAACTAAGATTGGTCTTTGAAGAATACCAGGACCTCTAGGATTATTCTATGGAAGTGGAGAGGAGAAAATGGCAGGGGTTGGCCGAGCTTGAGTGCTCAAATTGGTGTGAGGAGGAGGGGGAGGAGGTGTCCTTTTATAAGGGAGGAGAGGGGCACCTTAGGAATATCTCAAAATATTATTTTATATTAAAGTCAAAATCGGTTTATAATGGCTTCAAAGGGTCTTATTTCGAAGATAAGGTGGGGATGGGTCGAAATCCTATCAACCAATAAGATTTATACAAGTTTAGGGTATTATTTTAACCTTATCAATTAGATTTAACTCTAAGTTAAATAATTTAACTTTTACCATGTCTTTTTGTTTTCTTTCACTATATGGTTAATAAACTTACTATAACATGCCAAAAGAACCCCAAATTGTTTATTATTAATATATATATCCTTATCTAAGTTATTTGGCCGAACCTTAGATTTTTAGGAATAAAATAACAATTAATAATATAATATTTGATTTAAAAACTATTTTGTGTCAATTTTTACACTATTTGATATATGATTTTTGTGAAAGTCATAACAGAATTATATGTTCGAACCAAGTTGATTAAATCAACATTAATATATCATATCAGCCTATAAAATTAGTGTAATTCATAAAAAGTCTTAAATTACATTTATTTTGGTATTTATATTATCAATTATGTCAATATTTCATTAATAAGATAATTACTGCATCATCTTTGTGTCATAAATAAATTAAATTATTTGATGTCTAAAAATTACAAATAAAATACCATCATGTAGGAAATCTTTTTATCTTTCTAATGAATATTTACAATCGAATTTATCTTATGTATAAACCCATATTATAAATGATTTACTTATTAAACGTTGATTTTAACTATTTTAACCCTTCTTTAAATAAATTAATAATAAATGTCCTAATCTAATCCAAGTGGACCTAAATGGTCATATTTTATTCCTAAGTTTATTTTTGGTCGAATTACACTTGTCCAATAGAATTAGGACATGTGTTAGGGTAATATTAATATCATATTTACCCTTAGTTACCCTATTTACTATTAACCGCGGTAAAAAAGTAAAAAGTTACTATTCACCAAAAAATTATTTTCATCTCATTGAACCACATTTTAGTCCTTGATATTAACCGTGTCTCTCGGATTTTCGAAATTCCATTCACAGAAGCGGTAAAATTAAGTTTTATGCAAAATTCCGTTTTTAACCTACCACTTAGTGGTTTCACTATTCATCAAAAATTGAAAGTTTTCAGAAAAATGCCAAAATTTCATCCTAAGCAATATTTCATATTCCGAATTCAAAATGAAGTCTATTTTACCAAATTCATAACATAGAAGTTTCATTAATTAATTTTATAATTAAATCCCGCTGTTAAAACAAATAGCGTGTTTTTTAAGAAACAAAATCTATCAAAAGATTGACACTTGATTATGTCTGGTTTAAATGTGAAATTACAACCAATGACCAACATTGTATTAAAATATATTCTAAATGTAATTTAAAACCACTCAAATTAATAATTTATCACTATTAATTATTTCGATTAAAAAAGTTTTTTTTAATTATAATTTAGTAATTTTCACTATTCATTAGAATATGAAAGTTATCCGAAAAGTACCAAAATTTCACCTTAGGCTAAATTCGATACTAAGAATCCAAAAATGAAGTCCATTTTGAGAGCTAAAATTTCTAAAATTTAAAAAGTGGTTATTACTATTCATAACGGTTAGTTTTAATAATATTTTAATAGCATATCGTTGTTTCGTGAAACTCAGTATTGCGTACTACACACGCTATCAAGGAAGGTTGTGATTGCGTGTAATGCAAGGCAAGTCAAGGATTTGTATTGTGTAAGCTCCTTTTGGTGTAGCGTACAACACAAGACATTAATAAAATTAAAAAGAATATTTTTCATAAAATCTCGGGTTGTTACAGATATAGGTCCCACCCATCTCATAATGATACCATTCTTATGTGTGCCACAAAATCATAAATCATACATCATTTCATAACCCATGTAATAAAAATGGGATTCTTAAACAACATAACATCATAAAACCATTCATATAAGATAAATGAATTCATAAACATAATTCCATAACAACATAGTCAAATCATTGTAAAAATATGGATAGAAACATAACCCTTTATTATCTTAGATGAAAAATAATTTTGATAAAACACTTGAATTGAATTCTTGAGGAAAATATCCTTTCTTCTTCAAAATCAATTTCTTTTCACAAAACATCATGCAATTTTAAAAGAAAAAGATTTTATTGAAAATAGTCATAAAATATTTTGGAGGAAGGTTCATGAAAATAAGGCTTTATAAAACCGTAAAAATCCGTTCGTGCCGTATAAGTTAAAAAAACATTCTTCGTACATTTGTCGGAAAAGTCAAAAAGTACCTCGTACGAAAAACGACAAAAGATTCCTTTCATACATATTAATAAAAACTCACCAAAGGGTAAAAATGGATTTAAAAAATTTTAGTTGGATGGAAATAATATTACATATTGATGAAACATGGATGTGGATGATAAAATACACTCCAGTAAATACCAACGTATAAACAATCTCGGATAAAAATGAGATTGTGATATTTCCCTTACCTTAGGTCCGACTTGCTTTGTAAGTGTCTGAACCTCATGTATAATGATTTAAATCATGTTATTGACTTATTAAAGAATCATATTCATTGTTATGATATCATATATGGTTCACTTATGACATTATATTACCCGTTCTTTTGTAAATTCCTTGTTAAAGAAGCGTTTTGGGTAAAATCGTTTCATTTATCGTAGGTGTTTTGACTTGTTGTTCTTGACATCATTATTACTTATATCATGATTTAATTACTTCCAGAATATAAAATATGATTTATATATCATATATATTCAGTATATATATATATATATATAATAGGTAGATAAATAAAATGAAAAACACCGTTCATGGAGACGGTAGTCCGTACGTACGCATGAACGCTGTTTTCCTTTCCTTATTGTCTTGAAATGGAAGTAAGTAGATGAAATACATATGTATATATATACATAAATCCAGTAGCATTATAATGTCATATATTTCATTATTATGTCTTATATATACTTTATAATCATTCTTAAATGGTTAACATGGAGAATGAATCTCATCGCGTCGTGGAGACGGTAGTCCGTACGTACGCACGAGCGATGATATCATTTCCATAAATATTGAATTGAATTGGAGTGGATTATACAATATATCAGAATAAATATGATGTTGTAATAACTATGTATAGTTATTCTTTACATCATTATACCCATCCATGTAAGGTGGTGGTGGAAAATAGATTACACCACGGCGTGGAGACGGTATTCCGTACGTACGCACGCGCGGTGATTTCTTTTTCCGTAGGATGGATAGATGGTGAAATAGGGTTGTTTCATACTTATAATAACATATCAGTATATGAGTGATACTGATGTTATTAATTCATAATGAAACAACCTAAGAGGAAGAAGTGGAAGAAGAAATAAAGATGAAAGAATTGGTAACGGTAATTACCTCTTCTTTGAAGCGCCTCTTTGAGACCTCCTCTTAGGGCACTAAAATTGGTCTTTGAGGAAGACCAGAACCTTTAAGATGTTGCTAGCGAAGTGGAGAAGAGATTTTGGCAGGGGTTGGCCGAGCTTGAGTGCTCAGATTGGTGTGAGGAGGAGGGGGAGGAGGTGTCCTTTTATAAGGGAGGAGAGGGGCACCTTAGGAATATCTCAAAATATTATTTTATATTAAAGTCAAAATCGGTTTATAATGGTTCCAAAGGGTCTTATTTCGAAGCTAAAGTGGGTATGGGTCTAAATCCTATCAACCAATAGGATTTAGACAAGTTTAGGGTATTATTTTAACCTTATCAATTAGATTTTACTCTAAGTTAAATAATTTAACTTTTACCATGTCTTTTTGTTTTCTTACACTATATGGTTAATACACTTACTATAACATTCCAAACGAACCCCAAATTGTTTATTATTAATATATATATCCTTATATAAGTCATTTGGCCGAACCTTAGATTTTTAGGAATAAAATAACAATTAATTATATAATATTTGATTTAAAAACTATTTTGTGTCAATTTTGACACTATTTGATATATGATTTTTTTGAAAGTCATAACAGAATTATATGTTCGAACCAAGTTGATTAAATCAACAAAAATATATCATAGTAACCTAGAAAATTATTGGAATTCATAAAAAGTCTAAAATTACATTTATTTTGGTATTTATAATATCAATTATATCAATATTTCATTAATAAGATAATTACTGCATCATCATTGTGTCATAAATAAATTAAATTATTTGATGTCTAAAAATTAAAAATAAAATACCATTATGTAGAAAATATTTTTAGCTTTCTAATGAATATTTACAATATAATTTATCTTATGTATAACCCAATATTAAAAATGTTTTAGTAAATAAACTTTGATTTTAACTCTTTTAACTCTTTTTTGAATTAAATAATAATAAATGTCCTAATCTAATCCAAGTGGGCCTAAATGATAATATTTTACACTTAAGGTTGTTTTTGGTCGAGATAAACTTGTCCAATAGGATTAGGACATGTGTTAGGGTAATATTAATATCATTTTTACCCTTAATTACCCTATTTACTTTTAACCGTGGTAAATAAAAGTAAAAAGTTACTATTCACCAAAAATTATTTTCATCTCATTGAACCACATTTTACTTACTGACATCAACCGTGTCTCTCGGATTTTTGAAATTCCATTCACAGAAGCTGTAAAATTAAGTTTTATGAAAAATTCAGTTTTTTTAACTACCACTTAGTAGTTTCACTATTCATCAAAAATTGAAGGTTTTCAGAAAAATGCCAAAATTTCATCCTAAGCTATATTTCATATTCCGAATTCAAAAATGAAGTCTATTTTACCAAATTCATAACATAAAAGTTGCATTAATTAATTTTATAATTAAACCCCGCTGTTAAAACAAATAGCGTGTTTTTAAGAAACAATATCTATCAAAAGATTGACACTTGTTTATGTCTGGTTTAAATGTGAAATTACGTCCAATGACCAAAATTGTATTAAATTGTAAAAATATATTCTAAATATACTTTAAAAGTACTCAAATTAATAATTTATCACTATTAATTATTTCGATAAAAAAAAGTTGTTTTTAATTATAATTTAGTAATTTTCACTATTCATCTGAATATGAAAGTTATCCGAAAAGTACCAAAATTTCACCTTAGGCTAAATTCAATACTCCGAATCCAAAAATGAAGTCCATTTTGAGAGATAAAATTTCTAAAATTTAAAAAGTGGTTATTACTATTCATAACAGCTAGTTTTAATAATATTTTAATAGCATATCGTTGTTTCGTGAAACTCAGTATTGCGTACTACACACGCTATCGAGGAAGGTTGCGATTGCGTGTAATACAAGGCAAGTCAAAGATGCGTGTTGTGAAAGCTCATTTTGGTGTAGCATACAACACAAGACATTAATAAAATTAAAAAGAATATTTTTCATAAAATCTCGGGCTGTTACATTAATGATATCATTTTTGACCCTAGACACTTTATTTAATTTTTCCCAATCCATGTATCATGATCTAAGCACTGTGCAAGGAACTTATTCAAAGTGGACAGGGGGATTATAGAAAAAAGAAACGCACCCAACATCTAGTGTCTTAGAGACTCACTATGGTATCCTAGATGCCCAAACTACTCCAGTTACAAAATATTTTTATGAAAAAACATTTACATTGTATCATTAAGATGATTACATTTAATAATTAAAAGATGAATGAGTCCTCCAAGATCAATTCAAACATCCATTTCCAATATTTATTATCATGATTCCATAGAAAAGTTACCCAAATAATTCTAAAAAATAGTCCCTAAACCAATATTTCATTAAATCGATAAGAAAAACCCAACTAGCAATCATCCATCCTCAAAAATTTCATATTCAAAACAAATCTTAATTACCAGCAAGGTAATTGTCCTAAATCAATACCCATTTTAGAAGCAAAGTAAAGCCTAAAAATAAAAATGAATTTTGATAAATTTTACCCATTTTTTTAAAACAAAATTGAAGTGAAGTGGGAATTGGTGAGCTTACATTAAATCCCAGTTTATTACAGTCAATAATTGACCCCCTCCCCAACACCTAAAATCTAACTTTTTCCCCAAAGTTGCTTCTAAAGTGTAGAAGAACAATTAAACAATTAAGGTTGAAAATTGATTTTGTATTTATAAGATTGATGACATGTTAAAAGGGTCTCTTTGAAGTTCAAAAATTATTATTTCCCCAATAAATAACTTAACAGTAGTATAATTAGCAAGTACATACATTATCATTTAGGTCCAGTGACACAAATTTTCCATTAAAGTACAAACCAAAACTGTAACATGTGGGTGCCGAGAGAATTGGGTGTATAGAAATTCAGAAAATATGATTCAATTAGATGTTCAATGACACATAAGGAAATAGTTCCATACACCCCTTAGCAAAGCACATTCATCAAAAAACACTACAACTAGCAAGCATGTACCCCCCCCCCCCCCACATGTAATTTCATACAGTAAGAGATTATTTCAATATTTATCGATGAATTCAAACCGCAAGAGGCACATGAATAATTTTTTAATTCAAGTTAGTGACATATAGAAAAAGTTTTTTTGTATTCAAGATATGTAGTAGCTTTTACGAAAATACGTAGCAGAATTTTTTTTATACAGGTAGTAAAAAAACCAAGAATGAGCAGTAATAGAAATTTCATGAAATCAGAACATAGAAGTAGCACTTCATTCAATGTTAAAAATGAAACATAGTAAAGACCAAAAGAACCATGGGTTTCCTCCCATGAAGCATTATGTTTGGAAGTCTTCAACCATAATTTATTCAAGAACGGTTTTCAAGCACTGTGAAGGCAGCCAAGCCCTTTGGATATCCCTCAAAATACAACTTTACCCTCTTCCCATTAACTGAGATGGGTTTATTCACTTCAAATATTATTTATAATGCTCTATTATTAATAACTCTCACTATAGTAAAATTTATAGACCACTTAGACTTATGTTTTCCAAGAGAGAGTTTAAGTCTAGATTTAAACAGGAGGACCTTTTTTCTAGGTTTAAACTCTTTAGTTTGAATAATTAAATCAAGATAGATTTTAGTCCTCTCTTTATAAATACTTGGATCTTCATAACTATCTCTCCTAATCTCATCTAACACACTCAGTTCATGTAATATCCTCTCACTAAAACTCTTAAAATCAAAATTCAGAGCCTTAAATGCCCAATATGACTTATGTTGCACCTCCACAGGTAAATGAAAACATTTCTCAAACAACAGCCAATAAGAATACAAACCTATTGCGGTATTGAAAGTAGTTCTATATTCCCATAAAGCTTTATCAAATTTAGGAGACCGGTCTTTCCTAGAGTTTTACATAATTTTCTCAAGTACTTTTTTTACTTCCCTATTTTAAATTTCAACTTTTCCACTAGACTGTGGATGATAAGAAGCACTAGTTTTATGAACACGACCATATTTTTCCTTAAAATATTTAAATTTATAGTTCTTAAAGTGTGTTCCATTTTTAGTGATAAAATTTTTGGGAACTCTAAATCTTGTTAAGGTATTATTCTTCACAAATTTAATTATAGAGTTGGATAGATTATTGGGAAGTGAAACTACCTCAACCCATTTGGAAACATAGTCTATAGCAACAAGAATATATTCATTCCCATGAGATGATAGAAATGGACACATAAAATATAAACCACAAGCATCAAAAATTTCAACATCGATAATTCCTTTTTGGGGTAACTCCTGCTTCTTACCCACATTTATTAGCCTCTGACATCTATCACAACCAAACACAAAGCTCCAAGAATCATTAAAAAGAGTGGGCCAATAGAAACCTGATTGTAAGACTTTTTGAGCAGTTCTCTCACCACCATGGTGACCTCCCCAAGGCGAGGAGTGAAAACTCTCTAAAACAAGAAACATCTCTTCTTCAGGCACACACCTCCTAAGGATACCATCAGGACATCTCCTAATCAAAAGGGGATAATTGCAATGGTAGTATTTAAGCTTATAAATGAATATCTTTCTTCGGTTACTGGACAGATTTTTGGGAAAGACACTCACTGCCAGGAAGTTGGCAAAATCTTCAAACCAAGAAGATTGCATGATTGGCATAGTAAGTAGCTTCTCATCAGGAAAGGAATAGTTTATCTACCTAGGATCTTCATATTAATATTGAGTTAGAGGAAGCCTAGATAAATGGTCATCAACTAGATTTTCAGATCCCTTCTTATCCTTAATCTCTAAATAATGTTCTTGTAGAAATAAAATCCATATAAATAGCCTATGTTTAGTTTCCTTTTTAGAAATCATATACTTTAATGTAGAATGATAAGTGAAAACTATGACTTTTGAGCCAAAAAAATACTATCTAAACTTCTCTACATCTAACACAACAGGTAGCAATTCTTTTTCAGTAGTGGTGTAATTCTTTTGGGCTTCATCTAGCAGTCTACTAGCATAATACACCACATGTAACTTCTTATCATTCCTCTATCCAAGGACAACACCTACAACCATGTCACTAACATCACACATAAGTTCAAAAGGTATATTCTTATCAGGTGCAGTGATATTAGGTGATTTAGTGAGTTTCTCTTTAAACAAATTAAATTATTTCAAATAGTTTTCATCAAAATTGAAATGTGCATCCTTTACCAGAAAATAATAGAAGGTATTAGTTATTTTGAAAAAACATTTTATGAATCTCTAGTAGTAACAAGCATAAACTAGGAACCATCTAACACATTTTACATTTCCAAGGGGTGGTAGTTTTTTAATGACATCAATCTTAGCAGTATCAACTTCTAGACCTTTATTGGACACTTTATGACCAAACAAAATTTATTCTGTGACCATGAACTGACACTTCTCCCAATTAAAAACAAGGTTGGTCTCAATGCATCTCTCCAAGACTAACTGAAGATTTCCAAGACGCATATCAAATGTACTACCCACAATGGAGAAATCATCCAGGAAAACCTCAATGATTCTCTCAATCATATCTAAAAAGATAGCCATAGTACACCTTTAAAAGGTGGATGGAGCTCCAAAAAACCCAAAGGGCATCCGCCTGTATGAAAATTTCCTAAAGGGGCACGTGAAAGTTATATTTTCATGATCCTCTAGATCAATAAGAACCTGGTTGTAACCAGAATACCAATCCATGAAATAGAAAAACTCATTTACAGCAAGCCTCTATATCATTTGATCAAGAAGGGAATTGAAAAATGATCCTTCCTAGTGGCTGCATTAAGGTTCCTATAATCGATACAGACTCTCCATTTTGTGCCATTCCTACCTTAGATTTCTTTATTAATTTAATTTTTAACAAAAGCAAAACCTCCCTTCTTGGGGAAAGCCTGGAAAGGGTTGATCCATACACTATCAGAAATGGGATATATCATTCCAGTGTCCAGCAATTTGATTACTTCCCCTACCAAAACTTATTTCATGTTTTAATTAAGTCTTCTTTGACACTCTACCCTAGGCTTATACTTTGGCTCCACGGGTATTTTATGCATACAAAATGAGTGACTAATACCCTTAATATTAGATATGGTCCAGTCTATAGAAGATTTATACTTTTTTAGAACACTTAACAATCTTTGTTCTTTGTTTTCATTATGTTCAGCAAGAAATTATGACAGGAAAAGTGGAATTATCACCCAAAAATGAATATATCAAATGGTTAGGTATTGATTTCAATTCAAGAGTGGGTGGTTTTACACTTGAAGGATGACTCTTTGGCCTGGGAGGTCTATGATCTTCAACATATCTCTGGTAAAGAGTATTAAAAGATGAATTATTTTAAATTTCAAGTTCAGATTAAGAAATTACAGTGCTACTGTCAAATGTGAGCAGTATACTATCCATGTTTTCCATATCCTAATTTAACAAGTTTATTAACAAAATCATATAGTTGTCCTATAAGTTCTCACTCAAAATCATCAAAATGATCTGCAATGTTGGTGTTAATGGAAACACCCTTATATTAAGTTAAAAAGTCCCTACGTTCAGAAATAGAGTACTCTTCTATAGCAGAAACAGAACGATTGTCCAATTCAGGGAAATTTTCCAGATTAGGTGTTTAAGAAGAATTTTCAACTTCTAAGAAAGATTCAAAATAATTTTTTTCTTCTAAATTATTTTCATTAACAGAGGGTTTTTTTCATATTTTTCAATGTTTTCAAGTAAGTTCTCATTTGACAAGGACTCTACCATTGAATAGTTTTCAGAAAAAATTGGTCCTTTACCATATTTAAACACATTGAACTCTTCTTGATGTTCTCCAATTTTAAAAATAAAATGACCCCAAGAAACATCAATCACAGCCCCACCTGTGGCCAAGAAGGGCATACCCCAATATAATGGGAACATTTGGATCACACTTCATTTCCAAGACTAAAAATTTAGTAGGTAAAAAACGCTTCCATGCCTCAACTAAAAAATCATCTACCCGACCCACAAGATGAGTGAAAGATCTATCAGACAACTACAATATGACGATGGTGGGTTAAAGGTCACCCAATCTCAACTGTTAAAATAGTGAGTATGGGAGCAGATTAATTTTATCACCTATATCACATAAAAATTTGAGCTGATTATAATCTCCTAAGTTACAGGGAATGACAAAGCTACATGTGTCTTTCAATTTAGGTGGGATTTTATTTTGAAGTACAACACTACACTCTTCAGTGAGGTTGTAATTATAAAATAATTCTAGGGTATTTTATTATAAAAATGTTTCTTAAGATATTTCATGTAATATGAGATTTTAATTAAGGGTTGAATGAATGGAATGTTTACATGAAGTTTAGAAAATAGACTAAGGAACTAAAAAAGTTACGACCTAGTGTTAATTTGAGGTTTCATATTTTCAGGCAAAGGGATGGGTGGGGAAATATTTTTATGGATGGTAGGTATATCCATCACCTCTTCATCAACTTTTTCTTTTCATTTATTATTTTGATTCTTAGATGATGTTTCAGATTTAGTTTAAGATGAAAAATTCAGATTTTGATCATTCTCATTACTTTTTTGTAACTTTCTTGTATGTGTGAAAAGCATATTTTTATTACCAGATTGAACTAGATATTCATTTTGGGCATTTATAGGGTCTTTCTCAATAATAATTTGAGTATTAATCCCAATTCTAGTGAAACAATCCATGGAATTCTCTCTTGGGTTCATCTTGGTGGTACTAAGAAGTCTACCATTTTTCTTAGATGAAAAATCTCTAGCATGTTGGTTGAGTTGTGTTTCCGTGTTTTTCATTTTCACATCAGTTTTCATATTGTCTGACTCATATTGATTTTGATGTTTGTATAGCAGATTCAAGATTAGATCAATATTATAATACATTTTATTATCATTATTTTCTGGTTTATTTGAAGACCCACCCCTTTGTTGATTTTGAAAGTTCAGTCTTAGTTGGTTAGAGTATTTAGGGGCAGTGGATTTTTTAATTAATCCTTGATCTTTATAGGACATATTTGGATGGTTCATATAGCCTTGGTTATAATTTTTTAAAAATGGATATTTTTTAAGAGGAATTCTAGGACCATAGTTAACAATGTTTGAATTCTCTTGTTGTTGGGCTGGCATATCAAAATTAGTACAAAAGTTCTCAGTATGCCCAAACATACCACACTAGAAACACAGTTCACTTAATGATTGGTTGGTGTTTTGACAGGCCAGATGATTAATAGTTTTTTTAGAATTTTTGTTCATTAAAGATTGCAATTGGTTGGTGATTTCAGCGAGCAGATATTTAGTTTCATTCATTGAACTAGTGTTTGAATTAACATTTCTATTGACTCTTTTCCTTATTTAATTTTTATGTTGAGAGTTCAGAGTAAGACTATTAACAATTTTTTTAATTTCTTCATCTATTTTATCATTGTAATTACCCCCAGCTGCTTGGTCAATTAGATTTTTTCTATAGGATGAAATCCCCTCATAGAATGTATCCATGAGAAGGTTTGATGAGAGTTTTTTATGGGGACAATGCCTAAACAGATCCCTAAATCTATCCTAAGCTTCATGAAAAGATTCTAAATTTTCTTGATAAAAACTAGTTATCTTTGTTCTCAGTTCACCTTTTAGTCTTTGGGGATAAAATTTCTATATGAAAGAGTTGTACACTTGATCCCAGTTTTCAAAAATATTCTAATCTAGACTCAGAAACCAATTTCTAGCTTTCCCTTTAAGGAAAAAGGGAAATAATCTCATTCTTAGCTCATTTTATGAGATTCCTAGAAGAGTTAGTTGATGCGAAGTATTGTAGAAGTCTCTAATAATGGCTAGATAGACCTCATTAGAGATCCCATTATATGCAGGCAATAGAGAAATGTGAGATTGCTTCAATTCATAATTTTTGTCTATAAGAGATAACTTCATGGATGATGGATTGCATGAAACATGAGGAATTTGGAACTCCATAATCAAAGGACTTTAATTTTTATATAATATTCCTATTTGATTTTGGAAGTTGTTAGGTGCATGAACACTCTCATCTGTGTTTTACATTTCATTTTTATTTTTCCTTTTTCTAGGAGAAGTCAAAGGATTGTTTATTTCTATGTTCAGTGGCTCTAGACTAACAGTTGAGTGTCTTATGATCATGAAAATAGCAATAGATATTGTTCAGTAGTAATGAAAAGGGTAACAATTAAACAATAAATGAAACAGTTTTTTTTCTACAGTTTAAAATTTTCCATTTTTTGAGGTATTTATTATATGAATTTTTTATTAGTTCTTTTAATATAAATGGCTCGTGTTGTCGACAGAAAAGGTGAAAAAAACTTGACCTAAACCATCTTTGAAGTTGTTCAAAGTTTAATATTTATATTCCTATTAACTACAGTAGATGTGGCAAGCAAGGTCGAACCCACATGGAAGGAAATTTTGATCACTAATCTTCTAAAACCTTCAAAAACTCCACTATTGTCTGCAGTGGAGTGGATACTCTATTTTTTTACTTTTTATAAAGTAGTAGTGTGATAGAATATATCAAAACATGTATCTCAACTAAATTTAAGCTAGATATATTTGAAAAAAATATACATAGAGATATAGTACTCTAATAAAAGAAAAATATATTAAAACGCTCGGGAAAAAATCTCCATTCTACTGATTTAAAAGTATTTTGATTCACTTAAAAGTTAATATAGAGTAACACCTTAAATATAACTAATCACCTCCCTCACCAATATTTAAGTCAAAAAATCTAATCAATTTTAGAGTTTTCCACTCCAAATTAATCAACTAGGAACCATTTAAAAAAATTACTACAAGGCGAACTCACTGTAAGTTCTGAAGACTTTTGAATTTATTAGATTTCGAAAAGTGGTTCCACAATCAATCTCTCCAATTGATTATGAAATTTTTAAAATTAAAATTCTGAAGGTACAAGCAGCTGGATGAACTCAGCATTGATCTCGCCGGTCAATACTAAAATCACCAAAATGATTAAGTGAAATGAGAATTTAAAGACAACCAATGGAACTTCAACTCATCCCAGAACTATATGATTTATCCTACTATCTTGATCATTATCATTATAGAAGATAAAAACATAATATAATAGAGTACAAAAACTATATTTAAGATGGAAGATAAACTCCCAAGATGATGCTCTGATCTTGAATTCTACCAGCTCCAGAAAGTGGTTCCAGAGTTACCCTCTAGAAAACCCTCTCCTCAGAACTCGGTCTATAAATGTGTTGAATGAAAATCCCCTTGAATTTGCTGCTTGATCTACTTTTAAATTAACTATCACCTACTGCATGTCACCAGTCAGTTTCCATCAACTGTAAGTGTTCTTTATGAGTGCACCGCACATGTGCATTTTTTCGTGACTAACACATCGTGCTAGCATTTCTCACATAACTAACTCCCTGGTAGTTAGTTAAGTTAATCTGGATAGGATTTTAATTACCCTATGAACTTACACAAGAAATAGAGTAATAGAACAATCTAAAACACAAAGATAGTATACTAAAATATAAATACAGTCATTAGTTAATTAATAAATATTTACAATAATTAAAAAGTTTTTAAACTAGAAATTATTTAATAAATTATTTTGTTAATAATATGTTACTACTGAATTAAATGATTTTAAATCTGATTATTATTATTTTAAAAGTTGAGAATTAAATATAATAGGGTCAATTAGTTAAAAAATTAGTATAATAAATTTTATATATTGTTTTTTTGAATTTAATAATTTCTTTGATTATTTTTAATTTTAATGTTATTAATAAATCGAGTAATTGATTAAATAATATTATTAACGCCTATTATAGTTTCTTAAATAAAATAATTTGAATTATTATAATTATATTTAAGTTGATATATTAATTTATAACGTTTTGTTTAATTATTTTAGTTCTTATAAATTATAATTAGTTAATTAGTAGATGATATATTTTATTAGCAAATTGAATTAATAATTATTACAATTTAATAATTATTTTCTATTAATATTTTATATTATTTTTTTATATAAGTTTTAGTTTTAAAATTAGGTTAAGTTATTATTATTATTATTTTAAGTTTTTTTCTCTTCTCCACCCTTTCCCAATTCGGCACAACAGGGAGGAGAGGGTTTCTTCATCGGCGCTACACCAAGGAAGCAGCATTGACCTCCCTTATTCAAGCACATCAGATCCTTTTTCTTTGGTTCAGATATGTGGTTATCCTTATTGGATTCAAGTAATTCATGGTGGTGCAATGATCCTCAGCAGATTCCTCCTTCTCATAGCCTCCTCCTCCAAGCATCAGTGAGACAGGGGTCTGATTTTATTAAAACCATATTTACAAAGGGTTTTGATTTGGAATCTGTAATTTTTTTCTTCTGGATTTGGGATCTTGTTAGAATTTGTGAATATTTATTGATTAAAAGTATGGTTGAGATGGTTTCAATGCGTAGAGTCAAGAAAAGCGTGTGTAGGTGGCTTCTGGAGTAATGTGATGGTGAGAGGGGTTGAGGAAATGTGATTCAATGGTAAAGTTATGGTGAAGAATGGGGAAAGAGATCATTTTGGGAAAAGACACAAATGGAAAAATGCTACATCGATAGGATGTGGGTGAAAGGTAACAGTGAGGTGAAGGGGAGAAAGTAAATCCAATGGATATCTATTGGTGAGGGAGGTTACTGATAGGCATAAATAATGGTGACTGGTAGCTTAAAAAGAATGGTTACCGATAGGTTGATTTAAGAAAACTTCATTGATATGTAAAATTAAAAGATCACCATTGGAAAAGATTTTATAAGTCACTAGTGAAAAATATTAAAGGTCACTGGTAGGAAGAAATAAAAGTTCACTGATACATTAAAATTAAGGTTACCGAAAATAAAAAAAACGTCACTGGTAAAAAAATGGTCAATGATAGAAATAAATATTAATGTTACTGGTAAATATAAAAAATGGTCATCGGTTAAAAAAGATCACTGATTCACAAAAAATCCACAATGGTAACATTAAAAAAACAAACATTTAGGAAAAATAATTAAAACAACAAACATTAAACATAAAATTATAACATAAGTTAATTAAAATTAAAAATTGGAACAATGACTAAACAACATAATTTAAAAATAGAATTGTTAAACATAAAACATAAAAATTACAATTTAATTATTAATTGAAAACAATTATATTAAAAAATTAATAATTGACATACTCAATTAACAAAAGAATTAAATTAAAATTATGATATAAATTAATTAAAGGTAAGCAGTGAATGATAAAATATAGCATCGATGAACCAATAGGTCACCGATGGCTCTTGTCTACCTCACTCGTAGACTAAAAAAAATTAATGACATAATAATTTAACTGCATATGTAGGATTAAATAATTAATGTTTAAAAACTCTTAATTAATTAATTAGATAACAAAGTTAATACTTAAAATTAAAAGAGAACTATTTTATTTAATTAAAACTAAAACTATTAACTTAATTAGTTAGCAGGATGACTAAACATATTATTTAATGAAGTTGATATATTTTAATTAATCTATATTAAATAATAAAATATTAAAATAAAGTCTGTGTCAATTAAAACAAAAATAAGGACATTAAATGGTTATTTATTATTAATGTCAAATTATTAAAAGGTGAGAATATTTGAATTAAAAAAACTAATAAACAAATAATTATATGAAATAAAAAAAGTAAGATTAAAATTATGATTCTATAGACTAAAAATACATAATTAATTATAAAAAATTCTTAATTGACAAATTCTTATTTTATAAATACTAAAGTACAATTAATTAGTATAAAGTGATTAAATATTTAATTAAATCATTAAAAATTAAGTAAAAATATGTGGAAAACTATGTAAAAATAGAGCCACATCATAAATCACCCTTGGTCAATGTTTTGAGACATAAATTCCAAGAAATTGTTTTCATACTTTGGTGTATTTTGAATATTTATTGGGCATGGAATTCCTATCCATATTTAAATCCAACTTGAAATTTTAGGAGTGGGAGATAAATCTTGGAATCATAGGTTATCATTTGAGTCATTAAATATATCTATAAGTGGATGAATCTCTTTTTGAATTTTTATCTAATGTGTGGATATTTTTTCTAGATGATAAAGAAGATTTGGCTCAAATGATTTAGAAAAAGAGAATATCATTATTGAATACTTTCCCATTGTGATGGATTATATTGATGAATTTCCTAAAGAATTTCCAATCCTTCCTCTTGTTGTAGTGATTGATTTTTCAATAAATATTTTACCTAGAGCTCTAACCATATTCATTGCTCCCTATGAAATGGAAACCGTTGAGTTGGAAGGTCTGATGATGTAGTTACATGATATAATTGATATGGTTTTAGTATTCCCAAGTACTTCATTATGGGGTTTGACTCTCCTCATTATCAAGAAGAAGTATGGGCCATTATGCCTCTGTATTGATTATCATGAGCTCAAAAAATCATACTAACAAAAATAAATCCCCTACCACAGATTTATGAATTATTTTATCAAATAATTGAAGACCATTATTTCTCTATGGTTGATCATTGGATGGGTTATCACCAATTAATGGTGAAGAGGGAAGTTTTTTCCAAGACATCCTTTCAAATGAGGATTGAATTATATGAATTTATAGTGATTCCATTCCAACTCATTATTGATCCAAAAATATTTATGTATGTAATGAATAAAGTATCTATTGATTACCTCATCATGTTTGTGGTAGTATTTATAAATGATATAATGAAATACTAAAAAATTAAGGAGGGTCATGATTAGTATTTGAATACTATGCAAATGAATTTTTAGAAGGTGAAGCTATATGTAAATATAGTAAATGTTACTTCCATTTATTGAAAGTGAAATTTTTGGGGAAAGTTATCACTAGAAAATTGACATATATAAAAAATTATATGTTAATAGAAATTGAGGAGTGTCCCAGACAAACATTTTTAACGAGTATCCATAGTTTCCTTGGAAAGGTTGGGCGTTACTAAAAATTTGTAAGAAAATTCTTCTCATTTTCAAACCTATTATCCATGATGACTAAAAGGGGTGTAATATTTTTCAAGAATGTTTAATGTGAAGAGTTATTAAATTAATTGAAAATAATAATTATCATTTCACAATTCTATATACATCCCTCAGGATTGGATAATGGTTTTCAATAGTATGATTTTTTATTAAAGGTCTTAAACAGGGTACTAATGAAGAATGATAAAGTGATAGACCATTCATTAAAGTAGTTTAAATAACATGAGGGGAAATATAAAACACATAACTTATTGTTGGTTGTATTAATGTTTTTCAATAATAATTGGTGTTGGTACCAAGTTGTATGGAGGTGGTTTTTTGATGTATGAAAATTTTGTTTTTCTAGAGTATTCTTTTTTTATTTTCCAAGAATTATCAGGTAAGTATAAACACTTTATTTTATTCGGTAAAAAACATACTTCTACTTAATAATTCCATCAGATTGATAATATTTATTCAGGAAGAAAAGGCTCATCAAAATAACCATGGGTCTGAAAAGTGGTTCTGATCGAAATGATGAAGAGAATAAAAATCAGCATGTATCAGATATAAAATTCATAATACATTGGTAATATATATTTCAAAAATATCATAAGATGTTTGGGGAACTTGAGATGAACGTCTTTTGATGGAAAGGAGGAGAAAATATGTTGCATATAATATATATGATTGATAATAAATCAAGAGGTTTCTAGAATATAGGGAAGTTACAATACATTTCATGGAAAATCTAAAAATGATAAAGATGAACAATCAAAGGTTATATATCACAACAGATAGGATTTTTGATGAAATTATTGAATTAAATTTTAAAATTATATGGTTGAATCTTTATTTATGTATCAATTTCTTATTTTTTTAATTACAGATGATTTCCAAAAAGTATGGTTAGTATGGCTGAAATATATATTTATGGTGGAATAGTTTCCTATAATTTTTCTAGATTTTTAAGCCTCAAAATAAAGAGGTTGTTTTATGTAAAATGATGAGTTATGTACAAATAAGTTCCTGGGACACAATTTATTGACTGTGAAAAAAAGTTCTTGGATTGTAAAAGATGTTTGTGGAATATTTAAAAGAAATCATCAAATGAGGATTTCTATATAGCAGGACTATGCGGACCATTAAGTGTGCTAAGGAGATAGTGTGTGGAATAAATTTTGTGGGAGGCTCGCAGTTTGTGAGAGGATTTTCATTTTCATAATAGGGGAAGTGATTAAAGGATATGAAAATGCTTTAATTTTCAGATGAAATTGGTTGTTGTAATAGAGAAAGGCTCTATGAGGATAGTATTATGTAGTTTTTGGTAAAGGTTGTCCTGCATTGAAATTTTGGGTAATTATTATTAGCAAGTTTTATAGCTCTATATCTATATATAAATATCCCTAATCAGATGATTAATGACAACAGATTTTATTAGAAGAGACAATCACCTCTAGAAGAATATGGGTATGTCTGGAAGAGTTTGTGAGGGAGAATTATGTGAAGGGGAAAGAGTTCAGGAGGGAGAGTTCCATTAAGGATAAAAGCACACGAGGATTATATCCACAAAGGAGATAGTTCAAGAGGATTATTCCATGAAGGAGTTTGAGAATCTTGGTAGCTCGTAAATGGAATGGTGCCACATAGAAGAGGCGGTTTGTGAGGTATTATCCATCCACGATGAAAAGAATGTTCTTGGAAGAATATGTGCCCCACAAAGAACATGTGTCACACAGTGATGGAAATTTTGGGGAGAAAGAAAGGTTGTTTATAGATGATTTAATGATGTTTTTAAAGGCACTATATTAGTTTTTGAAAGAAATTTTAAAAAATTAATAATACACCAAAAAAGATGGATTCCTTTTTTGAGTAATCAAACTTGGAAGTCAGGATGAAGTATTATACATAGTATCATTACCATGTATAGGATGCTGTTACTAGCTTCTAAGTAATAATGTGGTGAAATTTTTTGAAATATCATATTTTTGAAAGCTGATCAATAAGAACCATGGCATTTTTGTTACAAAAAATGTTCTACACCATTTATTAATAGTTAAATCACATGCACTATTGTATTGAAAATAACGCCGCACGAGTGTAAGAGCATATCATACTCATTTTCTTCCAAAAAAATTATTGTTTCTAGTGTATTTTGTGGTATTTGAATGTTTCCCAACCATAAGAAGGACTACCAACTCTTTTTGAGTAGTGATCCTTTTGAATTTTTATCTTACTATTGATTTGTGTTTGAATTGTTTTAAGGGGGGAATGAATTCTTTCATAGAAGGTGAATGTTTTTTCATATTTACATAACCATAGAAAAATACATCACTCATTCATCACCTCCCCCAATTAGTTTTACTTAAATACTGGATAGGTATTCTAAAATAGAACATTATCTCTATGGTAATAAGGTTTAAATATATAAGGATCATAAGACCAAATAATATATAATAATAATGAAAAATCTTAAAGTTCACCAATTAAGATGGTTTGAGTTGATCAAGGACTATACTTGCTCATTCCACAACCATCATTATAATGTATATAAAGTAATATATGATATAATTAAAAAGGATCTAAAAATATTAGCAATGATGAAAATTGACAAGGATATGATCTCCTTAAATTTTTATAGAATGTGCATCGGGATCATAAAGGAAATAAAATCATCATTACTTTCTCAAATGATTGTTCAATAATCCCTTCCATGGAAGAAAACATATTCTCAATGAGATGAGGTGGAAATATATAATAAAGTGAAAACTATATGAAAAGGGTAATAATTGGTTTTATAAATTAATGATGAATGAGTTGTTTGATTTGGGTCATGACTATATATACTATTAAGTCCTGATATAAAATAGTTTTTGAATAATGAATATAGTTCAAGCTTCTCCATCCACCCATTGATAAAAAATAAGTATCAAGGTCTCAAAGTGAACAATTCATAGGACAATATGAAATATGAGATATTACAATAAACATTAATGTGGCATGAATTCAGTAGGTGAAGGATGAAATTAAAGAGACCAAGGGGATGATAAAACTATAACCAATAACAACATGGAAATGGGAAATTTAACCTAGGATTCTGTCATTGGCTTTCCCAATACATTAAGAGGAAATAATTTTATATCGTTTGTGGTGGATCATCATAAAATTTTTCTCAATTCAACCATATTAAGGAGGAATTCTCATGTGATAGACATGAATGAATATACATCAGATAAATGGAGAGGTTGTATAGAACACCACTATCTATTGAATCTGATAGAGATATGAGACCCAAATCAATGTTCTAGATGTGTATCCAATATTATAAAAATACTAAGTTGATGTTTAGTATAGATTATCACCCCTAAAATATTATCCAGTATAAGTGGACTATCCAGAAACTGAAAGAAATGTTCAGATAATGCTTGAGGGTCTTCAAAGGATACGGATATTAAAATATTTATATGGTCTTGTTATCATACTATAATTGTTTTCACTCAAGCATAAAAATGGATTTATATAAATCCCATAATTGTAAAATATGTATTAAACCAATATTCTAGGATGACATTAGTGAATTCCAACAATAGGTACCGAATGTGGTTGTGGACATGGTAGAAAATGATGAGATAATTATGTTAACACATCAAGGCTACATAGAGTAGAAAAAAGTTATATATTGAAAATATTTTATGAGACATAGAGATTGGGAATGGAGATAAGGTGTTCTATAGTACATCCCCATGGATTTGAATGATGAGATTTGGGAAGAATGAAAATTTTTGTTCTATCTACAACTGTTCCTTTGAGATTCATGATCGCATCAAAGTTGGAACCTATCGACTAGCATTCCTACCACCATTTTACCTAGTACTTGATGTATTAAATATATCCCTCTTGATGATGTACAAACCAAATCCATCATATTATATGAATTCAGAGTCTGTATAGATGAAAAATTATTTGTCTTATAAGAATTATCTAGTTATGATATTTGATAGTTAAGAAAAAATATATGCAATAAGATAACATACCATGTCATGGTATTAAGAAAAAATCATATGTATGAGAAGGTGTTATGGGAACTAGAATAATCTATAAAACATAAGTACCCTCACCTATTTTCACGTTATTATGTAAAATAAATTGAAGGAGAAATTTCTTATGTGAGTGAAATGTAAGGATCGCAATTTTTTCAATCAAATTTCCCTTGTGAATAAATAAATGATTCATATTTAGAAGTTCAGTATAAATCACATACACCACATGATGAAATAATAAATATTTTATTAAATTAATTTGATCATTTAATTTTTATAATGAATATGGTCATAATAACTGAATTTATTGCCATGTGATAAAAAAATATAATAAGATAAGTAAAATATGAAAAATTAAATGTAATTGATCCACAAGAATCATTGCACTTTGAAAAAAACTATGAAAAAAGAAGTAGTAGATTATTAATTCAATTTGAATTTGTAATATTAAAATAGTCAATGATGAGAACAAAATGATGTGATTGAATAATTAATGAAATATCTGTTTTTTATAGAAAGTATATATCTGTTATGACTGTAACAAATATGATCATTAAAATATTATTTTGTTCACTAAAATCATAACAAGACCATTAGAATAGTATTATCATTCATGGATGTAAAAAATACAATCTATGTATATTATAAAATAAAAATTTATCATTTTTATATCATTATTCAAGTAAATAAATGTTTCAGAAAATATAAAAGAAGTTTTTTATATATTTTTAAAACTTATATTTTTTATTTTCATTTTTATAAAAAATATAATGTTTTATAATAAAGTTAATTTTCATAAAATCTATTTATAAATTAATGATAATTTTTACTATAATGAAAAAAAATTAATGGGACAATAATTAATTTATACAGGGTCATGAAATTGATTACAATGTTAAAAAACAAATTTTTTTTATTTAAAATATATATTTCTCATATTTATAAAATTATGTTAAAAAAATATATTTCATTTTTTGAATTTATTTGTTGAAAAATGGTTTGGGTGAATTATTATTATTTTTCTCAAAATTGATATTTTTTGGTGAATATATAAATATGTAAAAATATTATATTTAGCATTATAAGATAAATATATGCAATGTTTTATAGAGTTAGATTTATGTAACAATACATTAAAAATCACATGAATTATTTAATCAATATGGTCATATGAATAAACATTATTGGTAGGATTGACCCAAAATAATAAACGAATAATTAAAATATTTGAAAACACATATCTCATCCCATTATAGACACCCCCTCACAACCCCTTCATCTCACACCATATAAGACTTGGATATTGCCAAATCCTTACTCAATTACCTTCCCAATCCACTCATGAACATTCTCAAAGTATTGGTCTCACCAAATGACTAATTACAAATACAATAAGGAGTTATTAAAGGAGATGGCATTCAAGTGGTGATATTCTCTAACTATATATCTAAATTTTTTTCTTATTCTACCTTATCCTCACCATAGATATCAAACATATAATAACAACTGGAGTCTCATATATGTACTATAATGTTATAGGGATAATGGAATATCTATCATTCATCGTCAACTATTAACCTCTTACTCTAACAAATGAAAATATCATCAATATTATGTTGGTTGACAACCTCAATGGATGATGATTTCTTTCCATTACAGCATTGATGGATGTTTAAATTAACACATAATGGTTTAAAATAACATAAATATATTAATTAAATATATTTTTTCACATTCTTGAATTAATATAATATCACAATATTAAATAAAAAAGAAACTAGTTCGTCATGGTCCAAAAAACCACCAAAATAAACTAACACTAAAAGATTAATATTTTTACTAAATGAATGATCTTCTTGTCCGGATAAATGATGAAATTTTAGACCATTTAATTTATTTGAAGTTCATTAATATGATTTCATTTCACTTCTGTGTTTATAGTCCCATTTAATAGGAATATCTATAATTATCCTCAAGTGATCCAACCTTGGAAGCATTGATCGAACATTGTCAAAAAAGTGAAATTAAACCTTAAATCTTATCGAAGTACTAATAAATGAACATAAAAACATTATAATAAATAAAAAAAATTTATTAAAATTTATTTATTTATTCACTTAATAAATAAAGTTATATTTTTCTTGAAACTACGTGATAGCATTTGATGATTTTGGAACATTGGGTAAGGGATCTCTTTGATCCTCCTTTTTGTTTAAGCTATAAAAGTATTTTATTTATCTAACCTTATCTATACCATTTATTTAATGAAATTAATCTAAATACATTATATATGTCTCTTAATATTTTAACTATATTATTATCCATTCCATTTATCGTGTAATACATGTATTAAGTTCATTTCTCAAATGAATTCCTTTTAATCAAAACAGATTATGGGAAATTTTCTTTCATTTAATCATGATGTTTATTTAAATGAACAACATATTTTGATAGATGTTGTGATGAAATCTAATATGAAACTTCCATATATTTAATTCCTTCTTATCTTTGGAACCATTATGTAATAACCATTGATTATTATTTGGAAAGATATTAAGAAACCTATTTCTTTCCATGGGTAATTAATATATTTACACTTTATGATTGATATCATTTTGTGGCACACATATAAATGTACAAGTTGTGATGGGTGTGATAAGATATAAATCCAATAAATTGAGTAATATGTTTTTCACATGAGATGATATTTATATGATTTGAGAGTGAACCAAATCCTTGATCAGACTCTATCCACTATGTGATGTTGTCTTGGCAGTTTTTATTATCTTATTCTTATGTCATATTTTTTGTTTTTCATATTTTCTTATGTTTCATTGATCATATGATAACATGTTCATTATGATATACCTCCACATGATTATTTACTACCCTTATTTTTTATGATATCATGTTATGTCATTTGATTCACATGTTATTCTGAATTATCATGTTTATTCCATAACTAGGATTTATAGGTGACCCATTTCCTTTATATATTCATTAGGTTATCATATGTAGTATCAATAAATTTAATGTGATTTAGGATCTCATTATAGAGAATAAAATAATTTTGTTGTGTTTTAGTTTCTTTTTTTATTATTAACCTAGAATTCTAATGACACAAGGCCTCATAACTATTGTTTTTATTGGATACTTCTATGAAAAATCATGTAATAGTATGTGTAAAAGACTTGGGTAACTATATTTTGTTTTAGAGGAAGGACTAGTTATTTTTTGGGATTATTAAAAGATGATTTTAGTGTTATACCTAGGCATAAGTCTATGTATATGATAATATCAGGAAAATTTCTTGAATTATGGAATGGATGGTGTCTAAGAATCTATATCCATGTCTATATACTACAAGTGGATTTGGGTCTAGAACAACTATTCCTCAGGGTAATATATAAAAAAAATTATTCATTGGATTCAAACATTATCATCAAATATTTCATGATAAAAATAACTTATTGTACAAGTGGTTTTATACACATAGAGGATATGCTTTAGAAAATTCAGAAACACTTCATAAACCATTATGAAAGAATTGAATAGATTTTTAGGTTAGAAATCATAATCGGAAAAATTACTATGGATAACATATATTTAAACCTTTAGACTCATATGTTATGATATAATGTTCTATTATATGTTACTCCCTCCATATTCATAGTTTCCATTTTTACATAAGTTATAGTTTGAGTATTATCATTACATTTTTTATTTTAGTAAATGGCGGTAAATTAGTGGAACATTTCCAACAACCACTATGTTAGGAAATGTGTAAATTTCCACAATGAGATAGCTAATTTTATGGTAGTGGGTCCTAGGATGTTCATGGATGTGATGTATCATCAGAATCATGTTATTGAAAATGACATAAATTGTGTGGAAGACCCACCATCTCTAAATACAGTCCATGTTATGGTCAAGTACATTATGTGATAAAGATCTCCAAAATTCAGCAGAAAATATGATCCCCTCGTCATAGAATAATTGATTAAATAATTTGATAATATATTCATTCAAGTATAAATGTCAGAATAAGAGAAACTAGTACTAGATGTCTATCATCTTAAAGGGAAAATTGATCAGTCCTCGACATTGACAAGAAATATGATTTCTAAAAAGAATATTTTTTCAAGGATTGTGAAGGACTAAATGAAATCAATTTTAGTAAAATTCTCCTCGAACTCCCCATATTAGAATGGAGAGGTATTTATTTATAATGAAGCATGAAAATATTAGTCTTTTAGTCTATATGAGGAAAAAATCTATGTGCTTGAGTATTACACCACTGGCTTGTTCATCAACACTGAAATTATGGTAAATAATTTATTTTTTGGGATAAAGACGAGTCTATGAAAATATTTAGTGATTTGATTCATTGATAGTTATGATGATATTTTGCATTTTACTCTCAAGGTAAATATGTATATTGGCGACACTCAATGATATCATGTACCTTGAGATAAAAATATTATAATTTATTTTTCTTCAGAAGGATCAATAGAAAAATATAATGGAATAATCAATAACCAAAAACCCATGTGACAAAAATGTGTGATGGATTATCTAAAAATTTATCATAGGAACTAAGAGAGGATTAAAATATGTAAAATAATAGTATCATCCTAATCAATTCTGATGTTATATAAGGAATCCCACTAATGCAACAAGGATGAAAATTGTTGAGATCTACAATTAGCAAGCGATATAGTGTTTCAACAGTAAAGAATGCATGAATTATGTCTATAAATTCTCTATTCCAAGGTTTTTCTAGGAACATTAGTGATGATAACCTCAATGTCATAGTGATCAAAGAAGTAATTATGTTATCACTACAACATAGGAGGATCTTGAAAATAGTTTGGTGACATGTACACTTGTAATTCATTTAATAATAGATAATTTACTTATTGATTATGTTTTTACATATTATTTCAATTTATAAATGTTTAGTAGTAATATTCAAAAACCACCTTCTAACATGGGGGTTGATCTGTATGTGGAAATAGAAAATATACCAATTATTGCATCCAAAGTATATAACTCATCCCATGTAAATATTTTTATATTGAACCTCTAATAAAATCATGTTATACTTCTGTTAGTATAGTTTTACATTATTATACGCATGTATTGGTTGTCCTCATATAAATCCAAAATCTAATTTCAAGATACGGGGATCACTATTCACATCCCAAGTAATCCTCTAATTCTATAAAAGTGTAAAGAGAGGGGTGAATCTCCATTTTAATCTTTATCTCAAGTTCTCATGTTATTATTTTTATGATAAATCATATTTAGATCAAATTATTGACTAATTGTGAAAATTGTGATTGATGACATGCCCATTGAGAGGCATTATACTAATTTATTCCATGAATAATTTCTTTTTCTTTAACTTATGTAAGAGTTTTAGTTCTCAGTCAAAACATTTACAACAATATCTTCTGATATCCATGACTCAATATAGATTGAACAAATTTGAGTTAGTATAAATAAACTAGAAGTTAAAGGAAAATCAAGATAAGGTTTCTATATGCCTGAAAACATCCCCATGAGGTACTCCTTTTATCATCATCAAGAAGAAGGATGGTTTAATGTGCTGTTATATTATTTATCTTGACCTCAACAAAATCATAATAAATTACATGTATCCCTCACCCTATATTGATGACTTCCTCAATAAACTATGCAAGGCCTAATATTTCTATTTAACGGACCTTGAGTCGATATGTGACCAATTAGAGGTGATGAAGTAAGTTATTCCTAGGAATGCCATTCAAATTATTAAAGACCTTATGAGTTCATATGATTCCCTTATTACTCATTAATAATCAAAAAAATATTTATGTATTTCATATATGGGGTCATTAGTGAGTACGTCGACATATTTTTGGCAGTCTTTATATATTAAATTAAAATATACTCCAAATGAAAGGGGGAAATGAGAAGAATTTAAATACCATGATAATGTATTTTTATATAGAGAGGCTATATGTAATGTATATTAAATGAGATTTTTGGTTAGATTAAGCATTATTATTGGTATATGTTATCACTAGAAAAGTGATCTGTTTAAAGCCCTATAATATAATGGAAATTGAGGAGTGTACCATACCATTATCTATAATAGGGATTCATAGATTTCATGGACTAGCTGTAAATTACCGATGATTTTTTGAAACCTTATCATCATTGTAAATACAACTAACCAATATTACTCAGAAGTGATTAATGTTTTTTTGTGATGATTAATACAAAGGGACCATCCATGAATTGAAAAAGAGTCTTATTACTACAGCAATCCTCATGTTTTCTTCATGTGGGAATCTTTTCATTTTTTATAGTTTTCTTTAAAGTGGGTATTATGATTTTTACTGATATAGAAGGATAAATTTGTATCCTATGCCTTAATATAGATAAAGGATCAAGAGATAAAATACCCTACACAAGTTCTAGAGTTGGTTTTATTTTTCATTATATTGAAAATGTAGGGGTATTATCTATATTGGGAATAGTTTAAGTATATAAGGATCAAAATATACTCAAGTATATAATCCCAATAAATGATTTTAATATTTAGAAATGAATATAGTTACAACGGATCAAGGAATATGGATGATAAATCCACTACTATTTTGGGGGAAAAACTAATTGGTTGATTTCTAAGTAGAAAGGATCTAGAAACATTATCAATGATGATAATTTGGAAGGATAAAATTTTCTTAGACTTGAAGATGATTTATATAGGTATCATAAATGAATGAATATAATCATTACATTATATAATTATTTCTCATCCATCCCATATGAAGAATATAACTATAATGATGAGATTATGTGGGAATATAAATGAATATGGAAGAAATATGAAAAGTGATGTCTGTGGAGTTTAAAACTGATGAAAAAAGAGTAGAAAGATTAGGGTCACGATTATGTGTACCATCAAATCCTACGAAAAGAAGGAGTTTTTCAATAAAGAAATTGATTGACCCTCTCCACCAACACAAGGATTATTAATATGTATAAGTATCTTTTAGATAAATATTAGTTGTACAATATGAATAAGGAGATCATAGAATATACATTAAATATCTTGGTATATCAGTATGTTTAAGAAAAAAAGTTCCATGGGGTTGATGCCAGCATTTTTGAAAACTGCATGGAAATGGAAAAAATCATTATGAATGTTTTCACTTATATTCAAATTACATAAAGAGTAAATAATGATATCTGGGTTGATGTGGAACACATTATATATACCACTGATTTCATTACACTTTGATAGGACATATCACCCGATCAACATGCATTAATATATATCAGATAAGTGGCAAGAATGAATGGTACACAATTATTGATTGTATCCATTAATGATCTTATATAAACCTAAAGGTTATTGAATATTATCCTTCATGATACAAACTGTAATTTTAATATCCATATATATCATCACCCAAAAAATGAGGGAAAATCAAAGAAGAGAATCCAGACACTAAAAAACATATCAAGATCATGTTTGAAAATTTTTAATGAAGTATAAGATCAATATCTTCTTCTTATAGAGTTTATCTACAATAAAAGATTTCACTAAAAAATAAAAATGTCTCCAAATGAATATTTTTATGGAAATATATGTAAACCACCTACCTGTTGGGATTCAGTTGCTGAACACATGCAGATAAGACCTAAAATTGTTAGGGAAACAATGGAAAACGTCAGAACTATTCACCAGTACCTGTGGGATTCTAAGAGTTTATAAAAGATTTATTCTGACATTTTTTTGATACATGGATTTTGAGGCTAGAGATAAGGTTCTCATACAAAAATACCCATGGATGATAAACCTGAGATTTTGGAAGAATGAAACACTATGTCCCAAATACATCACCCTCATTGATATTCGGGATCACGTTGGTGTTCTGGACAATCGAATAAAACTCTCACCAACCCATCTCAATACATGATTTTCTCCATGTATCCATGTTGATGAAGTAAATATCAAATCCCTACCAATTATTGAATTTTGGGGTGATAGACATGGAAAGTGATCTCTATTATGAGGAGTAGTAGGTGAATATCTTATATTGTTGAGATAATTTCCTACTCAACAAGACAACACACCTAGTCAAGGTTCCATGGTGAAACAATAAGTATGAAGATGCGATATGAGAATCAGAAGAAATCATGAAGAATAAGACCAGTCAAATTTTTTGGATTATTATGTAAAACACAATTTCAGGGGAGAAATTTTTTAATTGGAATAAATTTAATGTCTAAAAATTTTATCTGTATAATTTACCTACAGAAAATTTAATTGTGTCATATTTATTATTATAGTGTAATAAAAAGGCATCATATGATGAATCCGAAAAAAATTGTTATATTTATTTGAAAATTATATTTAGTGAATAAATATGACAATATTAATTAAAAGTATTAAAATGGTTTAAATTATACTAAGAATATTATAAAAGTTTTAAAATAATGATATGCTCGATCCAACAAAATAATGAGACATGCGAAAAACACTATAGAAATGATGTAGAATAATTTTATAGATATTTTTATTCTAAAATGGTAATATAAAACATTAATAGAATAAATAAGTTAGTGAATAAATAATTAAATAAGAGGTATTTATATAATGTAGAGATCTCATATGCCAATTACAAATTTGACCTTGCAAAGAGTAATATGACCTTTGTAATAGTAGAATGACCTTTAAAATAATATCCCCACCAATATAACTATAAAATAAAATCAAGGTATATTATATAAAATATGGCATATTTATATCATGATATAAGTAGATAAATGTTTTATAAATGATAAAATATGTGTTTTTATTTTTATAGAACATTTATGTATTCTTTTCATTATTATAAAAAATATACAAATTTAAAAGAAATATTATTTTTATATAATGGGTTTAAAAATTAATATTAATTGAACAATATTGATATGATACTTTGATAATAACATAAATAGTTGTTCAATTGGTCATAAAATTAAAAATTTTATTAAAATTTCTATTTTTAAAATAAATTATTTTCTCATTTAAAATTAAAATTTCTCATATTTTGAAAAATGATTTTAAATAAATTGATTTCATTTATGGAATATACATCTTGATAATTCTTTAGGTTTAATTGTTTGAATTTTTCTAAAATATTTTGAATTTTTAATAGTGAAATACAAAAAAAAATATAATTTCTTCCATTATAAGATAAATAAATGAATTATTGACCCATTGATGATGTAAGAACCCATTAATATACAATAAAATGACCCATTTTCTCTATACAGTCACATGATTCAGCACTATTGGTAGTCTTGAGTAAAAATAATAAACTAATTATTATAATATTCAAAACACCACTCTCCTCCCCTTATAAATATCACCCTTCACAACCACTTCTCCTCAAATGTTGAAAACCATAGAGAGTGTTAATGTTCTTCTCATTCCCATATAAATTCATTCCCACATTTCTACATTGTTTTAGTCTCACTAAAAGGCCAATCCCATGTTCCTTAATTATCCATTCAAGGAGTTCACATTCAAGAGAAAAATAATCAAACTACACATTTTAAATTATTCCCTTCCTCTACCTTATACACACCACCCTCATCTAAAAATTATGAATAACTCTAATATCACATATATATTATAATATTATAGTGCTTATGGAATATATATCATCTATCCTATTCTCATATCCTCTTATTCTATGAAATGAAAGCATTATACATATTATGTCATTTCACTACCATCATGGACGATGAGTTTTCACTTTTCATTACTGCCTTCAAGACAAAAAATACATATATAACTATTTAAAATAAACTAAATATTTATTTAATATATATTTTGTACATTTTATGATCAATATATTTCCATAATATTTAAAAATTAATCTATCTATTTATGGTAGGTAAATCCACCAAAATAAACTATCTATATAACAAACTTTATTTACTACAAGAATCATCCACATATTAGAACTCCTATAGATTTTTAAAACCATTTAAAATTTTTTAAGATTATTAATAAAATTTAATTTCAATTCTAGAGGTGATTTCTCAATTGATAATTACGTAAAAAAATATTCATAAGTTATCTGACATTAGAACCATCAAGATAACACCCAAAGAATAGAGAAATTAATATTTATACCTCCTTTAAATGGTTTTATATGATAATAATAAAATTATAATAAATAAACTATATATTTAAAATGATTTAAATTAGTAAATTAATGAATTTTATTTTATTTTTTTGGACACAATGTCCTAGTGTAGAACGATTATTGATTATAAGGTGAGGGATCTCTCCTATGAATCGTAAATATTTGGGTTATGATAATTCTTTCTCAAACTAAATATTTATATCACTTCGATGTTATTAAAATATTTTAAACTATGTATTTATGTTTTTTACTGATATAATAATATAATTTTTGCTTCCTTTTATGGGTAAATGTCTTTCTTAACTTAATTTAACAAAATGAATTCTTTAAAATTAATACTAATTAATAGGAAATTTTATATATTTTAATCATGATGGGTTTTTAAATGAAAACCATAATTTTAGACCTATTATTATATAAAATGAAATGAATATACCAAATATACTATTCCTTATTCTATTAGGAATATTTATGAAAACTCATTTGATTATGATTATAGGTAAGATTATGAAACCCATATTATTCCATTTGAAAATATTATTTTTATGATTTATGATTGATTTCCTTTTCTTGTACACATAATAATGTATTTTTTTGGGTATATGTTCCTAGATATCACTTCAATTCATTCGATAATGTTTATTCTCAATTGAGACAGTAAGTATGAGATTAAAAACTGAATGTAATCAATGATTTTACAATGTCCACCCTATGATGTTGTGTTGGTGGTTATCAATGACTTATTCTTTAGTCATGATTTATGTGGATGCCACTTTACTATGTTTTTAGGATATTATGAAACCGTTTTCTTTATGTTATTCCTAGATATTATTATTTATTAAACATAATTTTTATGAAACCATGTTCTTCTTTTTGACTCACATGTTATTCCTTTTTATCATGATTATTTTTTTTCTATGATTTATATCACAACCAATTAATTTCTGTATTTACAAGGTTAAATAATATTGATTTATCATGGTCAATTTTATTTATGATCTCATTATATTGAATAAAATAATTGTGTTATGGTTTTGTTTTGTTTTTTGTTATTATCATATTATTATTATGAAACTTGGACTCATGATCTCTATGTCATGTTTATTTGATATTTATGTTATCAATTATATAACCATATGCATGAAATACTTTGGTCAATGTAGTTGAAATCAAAAAAAGTTCTAGTTTATTTTTGGGATTATGAATAAAATAGATTAGTGAGAAACCATGGGATATTTTTTGTATAGGAGAGTATAAGAAATTTATATGAATTTCAGAGTGATTGTTATCAATGAAATTAAATCCCTGTCAAAATATTACAAGTTGTTGTGTCTCTAGAATAGTTATATCTAGGGGTAATAACACTAAAAATAGAACAATAGGAATTAACATCATCATCAAATTTGACATAATAATGAGGCTTTGTTTCTCAACTGTTTTAATAGTATTAGGGGACATTATTTGTAAAATTCACTAAATATTTATGAACTATTATAAAAGAAATAATTAATTATTAGTGTAGAGACCCAATAGGAATAATTACAATAGATAAGATAGGCCTAAACTAGAGTCTCATATGTTCAGATATAATTTTCATTTATATGTTAATCCTTCTATGTTTTTAGTTTCCCATTTATCATAATATTTACATTGAGTATTCTGTTCCTTTTTTTATATTATTAAATGGATGTAAATTGGAGGAACTTTTATAAAAACACACATGATTGGAAATTTAATGATTTCCTTAATGATATTCCTACAATTATGAGAGATAGTGACGACAACTTCAAGGTAGTACTAGATTATCTAAATCATTCAATGAATTATTAATTGAATAATGTGGAACAAAATATTTATCCAAAGAAATATAAAGTAGTGTCTCAATCCTTTAAGTGACATAGGACTTCTACCATAAGTGTAACTTGTTATCCACTAATCATTGAATAATAGATTAACTCTGCTGAGAAGATATTCTCTATCCCGTAATGATCATAATTAGAGAATTTAGTTCCATATATCCATATACATGAAGGGGAATCAAATAAATGATAGGAACTAATCAATAACATGATGCACAAAGATGAAATTGATTATATACAATGGGAAGGATGTGTGAAACTATTTTTCAAAATATATTTTACTTAAACTCCCAATTTAGAAACCAATATAGAGTTTCCCAAAATAAATAAAACAGAATTATTTTCAATAGTGGGATATGAGGAAAAAATCAATAGAGTCACATAAAATTCCTATGGATTTTTTATCAACATTGAACGTACAGTATACCATTTATTTAGTGGTTTAAAAAGATATTAATTAATTATTTAAAAATTTGATACATTAATTACTATATAGATATTTTCCATTGTTCTGTAAAGAATAAAATTGATAATGGTGATTATTAGTGGTCTCGTGGGCCCATAGATAAAAATAAAATAAAAAATATTTTCATTTTGAGGATCAATGGATAGAAATATTGGAGGAATAAAACACCAATATCCCATGTGTCATAAATATGGGAATAAGTATCAAAAATTAATCTCAAGGGAACCAGTATATGATTCAAATGATAAAAAGAGGGTCATTAGTATAATCATTGACAAAGGGATCTAAAAAATATCAGTAATGTGATACTGTAAAAAATAGTTTAGATAAAAAATCATCATAATGTATAGTGTTTCCACTAAAAGGGACAAGATCATCATGAAAACCAATTCTCTATGACAAGGAATGTTAGATACAATCAATGAAAATAACCATTCAGGCCTATAGAGTGAGAAATCAAATATACTATCACTACTGATGAGGTGGATCCCAAAAATGATTTGGTAACATGTATGATGGTTATTATTTAAAGAATATCGAACACACTTTATATTATGTTTCTACACATTATATAATAACTTTAAAAAAAATTAATACTATTCAAGGACCACCTCAAAACATGGGGGTTAAGCTATCTATTTGAATGGATAATAAAGAAATTATTGAATCATAGGTATATAAATCCCTCCGAGTCAATGATTGTGAACTGAGCCTCCCAAAAAATCAATATATTCTTTAGCGAAGTTTGATTCTATTATTATCATGGATTTACTATACTTATATAATTCCAACATCAACTATCGGTTAAGGGAGGTCACTACAAGCATCCTAAGACATCATCTGAATATTTACATGTTTAAGGAGGAGAATGAATCTAATTTGTAATATTTATCTCATGATTGAATATTATTTCCAAATGATAATGTAAAAATAGATAAAATGGGTGATTAAAATGGGAGTTTCATGCTTTAAGACATTCCCATTTTGAGATATTATGCTTATTTATTCCCTTATGAATTTAGTGGTATTTATATTCATATAAATGTTGAGTTCTTAGTCAAACTTATACCTAGATCACATCCCATACTTAAAAATAACTGTATAATATCCACCATTATGTTTGAAGGACTAAAGAACTGCTTATTATAGAATCTAGACAAGGATTTTATAAACCCGTGTACTTCACCATGGTGTTTTTTGGTCCTCTTATAAAAAATAAGGATGGGTCAATGTACCTATATATTGACTATCATGAGGTCAAAAAATCAAAATAAAGAACAGTATCTATTACTATTGATTTACGGCATGTTTGTTCAACTATGTAGATACTATTATTTCTCTAAAGAGGACCTTTAGTTTGGATATCACCAATTAAGGGTGAGGGACAAAGTTAATCCCAAGATTTCCTTTAGAATAAGTTATAGGCACATTGGGTTCATAGTGACTCCATTTGGACTCCATAATTCTATGGAAATAATCATGTAATTAATTAATATAGTATTTAGAATTACATTGAAATTTTTTTTGTATTATTTATAGATGTTATTATGATATTCTCCAAAAGGATAGAGGAGAATTGGAATATTCTGCTAATAAACTCATGGAAAGAGAAGAAGTATACAAAGTATAGTATTTGTGAGATCTGCATGGAGTAAGTATTATTCATGGAGCATGTTATCACTATTAATGAGATATCTTTGGACCCTTATAATACTAAATAAATAAAAAATCATATTAGTCCAACATATTTAATTGAGATATATGGTATCCATAGAATAGTTGGTTAATACAAATTATTTGTGATAAACAACCCCAAGTTGTTAAAACCACTATCTGAGTTGACTCTAATGGGATTAAATATTGTATGTACTAATGAATATGAAAAGGATTCATGGAACTAAAAACATGGTTATCATTACATTAGTCCTCACACTACTATAAAGTATGGACCATTTCGTGAAATACATTAGTTCTTCAAATAATAAATTATGTAGTATACTGTTGCATTATAATAAAATTTATTTCTTCTTCATCACATAGGTTAAAAGATCACAGAACTACCTAACACATGAGCTTTAGTTTTCAATAGTGAACTTCCCATTCGAAATTTGGAATTATTACCAAAATGTTAATATGTGTGATATATATATGGATCATAAGATCCTCATGTATATATTCACACATAAAGAGCATAATATACACAAATGTAAGTGGTTAGAGATGATCAATTGCTACCACTTTAAAATCCCCTACCATACTGGCCAAAAAAATATATGATAGATTCATTTAGCAGGAAGGATATAACAACCATATCAATTTTAATTATTGATAAGGGTACAATATTCTTATAAATTAATTGAATAGACATGGTGATCAAAATGGAAAGAATGTCATCAGTACATTATCAAATAATTTTTCAATATAAATTTTTTAGAGGAAAAAGTATTATCAAAGAGATGATGTGTAAATATAGAAAAAGGTATATGTAATAATAAATGTGAATTTTATGGAGTTCAAAATTAATGAAGAATCAATATTAATATTTTTTTCATCACTATATGCCCTTTCAAATCCAGAGATAAACAATGAATTTTTGAATGATTCACAAACATCAATCTTCTCCATCCACCAAGGGAGAATGAATATATATCAAGATCATCATGAGAACAATTGGTGGGAAAATATGAATAATTAGATCAAATAATATTCATCAATGTTTCTTGTATGTCATAAATTGAATGATGGATAAAAAAATCCAAGGGGATAATCGAACCATTACCCTTACCTAAATGGAAATGGAAAAAACCACCATAGACTTGACACCGGTCTTCCAAATTCATCAATAAGAAACAATTCTATATGGGTTATGGTGGACCATCATACGAAGACTACACATTTCATATCTTTATAAGAGGAATTCTCTATCGATCATTTTTCAAGGATATAGGCAAGAAAAGTGGTTAGGATGTATGGTATACCATTATTAATTTCATCTAATTGAGATCTAATATTTAACTCTCACTTCTTTAAGACTCTTAAAAATGATCTAAATATTGATCTGAACATCAGTACTGATTATCACACCCAAAATGTGAACAATATAAGTGGACTATCCACACACTGGAATTCCTTTTGAAATAATTATAAAAAGGCTTTAACGGGTGATATTATGAATATCTTCATACGATTAATTTCATATAAAATAAAATTTATTGCCAAAAAATAAAAATGGATATATATGAATCAATATATGGGAAGATATATAGAACACATTTATAATGGAATGAAGTAGATGAACAAAACAAATTGGGTCTAGAAATGGTTAGGAATATTGTTGAATAAGTGAAGTCCATTCAACAAAATATCAAAGATTATCATAGTCAATAGAATATCAACATTGAAAATCAGTGATGAGACCTAATGTTGATTTTCTAATAAAGGATTTCCTCCGCATATCCCCATGGAAAGGAATTAAGTGATTTAGGATGAATGGAAAGATGATTCCAAGACATATCATCCCCTTTGATATTCTTAATCATACCTAAGTTGTGGCCTATCGACTAGCACTTCCTACAACCTTTTTCAAAGTACAAGATCTATTACATGTATCCCTATTAAGGAATTATATACCAGATCTCTCACTTGTACTGATTTTAGAGTTGTTATAACAAGACAATGGACTCACATACGTAGAGCATTTTGTGAAGATCTTGGACCAAAGAGATGATTATTCACACAAAAAGTAAACTCACCTATGGAAGGTACTATGGAGAAACAAAAAGTATGTGGTGGTGACATGGAAACCAGAGGAAACCATAAGGAAGAAGCATGCTAAACTATTTTTACCATATTAGGTATGAAAATATTTCTAGGATTAAAATTCTTTATGGGGAATAACATAACATTTAATAATTTCATAAATATAATTTCCATTATAAAAATAAAATTTTGTAATATTCAGTAATGTAGAAAAAATAAAATTCTACACATGATGAAAAAAATAACATTTTATTATATTAGTTTTAAAATATCATTTATATAATGAATAAGGCTATAAGAATTTGATGTATTATAATGCTATTAAAAATAGAAAACAGGAAAACTAAAATATGAGAAGTTGGACCTCCTAGATCCACCAAAATAATCATTCTCAAAAATAAATATTTAAAATTTAATCATAATATTAGTTATGAAATAGAAAAAACTATAATATTAAAATATATAACATTGACAGATAATTAAAGTGAATATACAATCAATAAAATATGGGATGTTAATAGAAATAAGGGAACACATATAACCATTAAAAATCTTACCCAAGTACTCCAAATATAACCATTATAATACTATCACAACTGTTAGAATAGAATCCAAATCTATGGAACTATAACATAATTTTTATGTACTTTATAAAATGAAAATAGAGAATATTTATATCATGGCACAAGTATAAATTGTTTTATAATATTAAATATGTGATCAATGTTTTGTAAAACATATATGTTTTAATTTTATTTATATAAAATATTTATTAATTTAAAAGAGTGTTTATTGTAATTAAATTGGTATTAAATTTTATTATAGTGAAAAAATAATTTTATGAGAGAAATTTTAATTTATTAAAGGGTCAAAAATATTATCATGATATTAAAATTTTCATTTTTTAAATAAATTATTATTCAATTTAAAATTTAAATTTATCTTATATAAAATAATTATTTCCATAAAATATATTTCATTATTTTGAATCTACATGTCTACTAATTTTATGGGTTTTTTGTAGGTATTTTCACAAATAGTTGAATGTTTTTTAAATAGTGAAATGTTGAAAATGTTGATATTTAGAATTTAATTTAAATAAATGAATATTTGAATAATGTTTTCTATAAGAAACCATTTTTTAAGATCAAATTTAATATCTAATTTCCATCGTCAATGTAGTCATCATTATAGGTTTCTTAAGACATAGCAATTGACTAATGCTTATATTTTTCGAAAACCCCACACTCTTCCCCTTATAAATACCACCCCTCATAGCTTCTTTGTCCTCGCACCCACTAAGCACTATTTCCTACAAAATATCAACCATATTAACTTCAAAAAACTCTTCCCCATGACAAAATATTTATTTTCTAACCCAAATACCATCTTTATGTGCCTTAAAGACCCTAATAAGGATATTACATTCAAGTGGTAATACTCTCAAACTACCTATTTTGTATTTTTTCTTCTTGTACTTTCTCCTCACTTCCTTCCTAATATATGGAATAACAAATAGTGTATCATATATATACAATAATGCTATATTCATAATGAATAATATATCAACCAACCTCTTCTTTTATCCTCTTATTATATGAAATTAAATAATCAACCTTATTATGTCGGTTCACCAACTCCATGGATGATAAGTTATCATTTTCCATTACTACATTCATGGAAAGATTATGTTTACATATAATGGTTTAAAATGAAATCAATATTTATATTATTTATTTATTCACATTATAAATCTAATTTATATCCATAATATAAAATAAAAAGATACTTGTTTATGATTGTTAGAAAAAATACACTAATTAACTACACATATAACATTAGTGTTTTTACTAAAGTAATCATCTACATGTCAAAACACATATATATTTGTGAAATTTTAAATTTATATACGGTCATAAATACCATTAAATTTCAATTTAATAATTTTATTCCCATTTTAAAATAACTTCAACAATTATTTTCATGTGATCTATCCTCGGATCCATGAAATGAGCACCCATGTAAGAAAATTAGACATTATATCTAATTAAAATAGTTGTAAATGAAAAATATAATATTAAATAAATATAATATATATTTATAATAATATTATTTATATGATTAGTGAATTTTATTTTAATATTCAGGATACTAAATGAAATTGAAGAACAATTCGGGAACATAAGGTAAGAGATCTCTATAAACCACCTTTTTTCATTAAGTTATGACATTTATGTCTCTAACTTAGTTTATCTCGATTTATAGTATCTTATAATGAATGTAAATTCATTTTATATGAATTTTTTATATACATAGATTATTAAAAATTCTTTTGTTTGGGATATACATGTATTTTATTTATTTCTCAAAATTCTTTCTTTAAAATCAAAATCGATTAAGGGGAACTTACTACAAAAAAAATTGATACAAGTAATTTTTTATTTGGAGGTGGATTAAACCACCACCAAATGTTTTAGTGGTGGTTACCAAAAACCATTTCTAATTTTGTATTGGCAGCCAACTCACGTTTGTTCCATCCATTTAAAAGTGGTTTTTGGGAACCATCAAAAAACTTTTGTTTATAAGTTATTCTGTTTATTTTAGTTGTTGTTTCCCCTCGAATAAATTCCTTGGGGATAGTCGTAGATTAATACTCCATTCTCCCATCAAAATGTTTTGGTAGGGTAAAATACTCCTAAAACCAAAAAAACACCACTAATATAATTTTGGCTTTATATAGAAGTTTTTGAAATCACTGCTAAACAAAATTTTAGTATATATATAGGCAGTTTTAACCATCAATATATATATTTTGTTTCAAAAATTATAGTTTTATAAACAGAAAACCCAGAACAGAAAAAAAAACCAATAATGAAATTTACATATAGAAAACAAAATACTCCAATATAATAGAAACGTAATCATAATAGGTCATGTTCAGTTTATAAAAAACCATAATACAAAAAACTATAACAAGGATAATAACAAGAATTTAATTACCCTAAATAATGTTATTAGATGTGTCTTATGATTATATATGATTGGATTTTATATGGTTTCTTTGTACCATGATTTGGGTGAGCATTCCAACCATTGGAATGTGATTTTATTGAATGGTTATGTGGATTGGGTTGGTTGATGATGACAATGATGTTGGGATATATGAAGGATGTGTGGTTTGGGTGTTCATATCAACCATTGACATGTGATGTTTTATTAAACATATTATGTGTTTTTATTATGGCATTTATTCCAACCATTGATATGAATGTTGTGATAGACTTGGTTATAAGAAGAGATAAGGGAAAGCATGCCAACCATGGACATGATATATATATCATGTCATATCAATATGTACATTTATAGTGTATGTAATTGCATAAGATTTGATTTTTTTAGAAAAAAATTATTATATAAGTATAATGATTTTATTTTGATGTTATAAAAGTTCTAAAACAAATTCAAGATGAAAGAGGATGTGAACATAAAATAAAGATAAAGAAATTGATTTATTACATATAAATAATAACGTCATGTTACCACTTCCAAACCTTCATTATTATGATGACTTGTAGTTTTATATTAAAATAAGGTAATTAAAAACATGAGATTTCATTTTCTAGGATAGAATATGGACAATACCCTTCTAAATAACAGAACATCAGGTGTGTATTTTAATAGTTAGATGAATTCCCCTTTTATATAGTAGAATGACTAGAATTTATGACAATACCCATTCCTTAATCTATGAGGATTATAATTTTATAAAGAAAGTGACACAAAAAGAGACAATGGATAAAGAAAGGCCATGAATTCCATCACCCAAATAGCTGTGTGACAAGGTTCCAACATATATTACATATAATTTATCACATTAAAATTTACATATTGATAACATATTAATGTGAGCATTAAATCCCCAAAAATACATTCACATAATCTCTATTTGTGGGGTAGAAAAATTCATAGCCAAGGGTGGTAATTAATCTAGTAAAAATACTGATCACACTTGGTTATTCATATACTTTTCATCCATAAATATGAATGTAATATAAATTAACTCAGTATGTATTTTTTTGTACAATTGTGTAGTTGTTTGGAGTTTTAAAGAATGTTGATGAGAATAGAGTTGTATGTTCTCTCATGGACTATCCATACTAAATAAAAGTTAATATGATAGAATAAGTAGCTTCCATTAATAAAACAACAAGAAAAATAATATATTGGAAATTCTGGTAAAAGATGTTGTAGATGATTCATCTTTAGCATGAAGATATTAATGATACTAATTATATAGAATTATTGTCGTATATTATTGAATTAGTTGAGTTTAAAGGTAACCATACATTTATAGAAGTTATTTCTGGAGTGTGTAGGTAGATGTAAATTTTATCATTGTGAATAAACTAGTTTAGGTTCTCTAATAGATAGGTGAGTGAAGCTAAAAATATATATGTTGTAGAGATAAGAAAAATACTAGTGGGATGTCCATATGCAAGCTGACCAACATTTTTAGTTATCCATATAGTACTTTTTGAATTACCAAGGGGAGGTCAGAACTGAATAATATTCATAAATGGTTTAAATATACTTTTAATTTTGAAAAGAATAATTACAGATGGAATTTACAGAAGTATTAAAACAAAACAAAATTTCAATATCTTAATAATTATTAGTATAAAAAATCAGAATAAAACTTAGAAAATGAACCAAGCATATATATTTTCATGAAATGTAATGTAAATATAAACATCCCTACTAGAAACCACATAATAGTTTCTAAATCACTATATTAGTGTTAGTATATTATATTTTTAACTACACATCATCATTGAATCCAATGTAAACCCTAATCACTACTCAATGAACATTGATTGGTACCCTCTCAATATATATCTCCACTCTCTACTAAAGACACCATTATGGAAATATTCTTGAAAATTAATTAGTGTTCTATATTTAAATTTAAACATAAAACTAGTAAAAAAATTACTAAATTAATATGAAGTTTTATTATTTACCATCTCACTACTATCCATCGACACACTATCACCAAAAAAATATCCTTTATGATTCTGATATAATTAAATAAATTATTTCTATAGAGTAATGATCTTTGCATCTAGAATCATTATATGAACACATGTTCTTGAATTGTGATATCCATTGAAACAAACTCCCTCTAATCATATCAAGATATGTAGTAACTACCATTAAGAGTAGATGTTGTAGAAATACTTGGTGTCTTGACAAAGACCCTAGATTGTAATGGTCCCAAACTCACCCTACACACATGACTAGGATGCTCCTTTTTATGGACTTGACCAACAATATCATCTGGGGAGACTGAGAAGGACTCTATGATATTTTCCTTACATACTACTTTTATTTTTAATTATAAATCAAATATCATTCATATTTGAAGCAATACATTTTAATATAGTGACAACTGAAAAAAATTTATTAATATGAAAAATGAATTATTACCCCCCAACATCTTTGGAGGGATTATTAACATAACTTCCATTAAATTTTATTTCAAAATCCAACCAAATCTCTTTTCATGAGACCTGGTGACCTAAGTTCAATGAATACATTAAACAAATCAAAATAAAGAATTTAATATGTGAAAAAAATAACGTCATCTTATAAATATTTAAACTAATAAAAATAATATGATTGTCGATCTTTTTCTTGAAAAAATCTTTGACCAGCTATGTGGGAGATGATTTTTTTAGCTCAACATAATGTATTTTACCAGGAAACAACCTGAAATAAATAAAATGTAATTTAATAGTATTGTATGAAATGTCATATCCTTTTCAAAATCATGTTTATATGTAAAAAACATATTAATATAATAAAATATATATTTCAAAACCATGTGATTATCATGATGATGAATATCAACAAATACACTCCACTAATCTCTAGGTATCCCTTAAATTACTTTATCATACTGATACTCAATGGTCAGTGATGTATCATTGAATTCATTCCATAATATCAATTTAAAATTTTCTATTACTTACCCATGTTTTTCAACATTGAATTTCATGTGAAAAAATCAGCAATGGTAAAGTAGAAAAAAATCTATAAAAAGAGATAATTTTTTTAATCATTATAATTTAATAACATTTTTCCATTAAAAAACACCATAATGTATTAAAATTAACTTTATCTATGAATCGAGGACTTAATTTTTCAATATTGACAAATATGTCTCCAATAAGCATCAGTAATCAAAAGGTTAACCGGATCCACCACGGCCTAGCCGATAACCTAGACACAAAATCATATGATATCATCCATGGGGATCACATAATAGTAAAAGGTGACAACTATGTTCAATCTATTTAGATCCGAGACATTTTAAATGATCATATTTCTCTTGGTAGTACTATTTTTTATATGTTTTATGAAAAATAATTAGTATTTTTACAAAACTAATCTACAATTATTTACATTAAAATTTGTACATATAACTATCACCATCTAATATATTTAGAAAGAAATAGGAATGATGACATATTCTCTGCCTTCTGAACATGATTAATAGGGACGCACTATCCCAAATACTGATGGGATGATGAAGGAGGGTACGCTAGACACTAGAAAAATTTAGGAGGCTATGAGAGATACAAAAGGGGAAGATGGAGGGTTTTTCAGATACTATAGAGAGGGAGACTGATTGATCAAAAAAATTCTATGTGGTTGAGGGAACATCAATTGGGATTCAAATATAATTAGTGAAGCAATTATTCCATGGAATTCCTACCATTTAATCAAATAAAATTAACTTAAGAATATATATTTCAAAAAATCATACATAAAAAATAGAAATGATAATTGATGAATATTAAAAAAAGTACAAAGCTATGATATTGAATGACTTCTCATATAATATAAGTGGTTGATTAATGAATGGATGATGATAAATACAATAATTTTATCTTTATATCATATCATTTTCATACTCCATGATTACATCATCTACTTCATCTACCCTGTAAAGACTAATATTTTCAATATTATGATAGAAAAATAAGTTCATTTCATTTTTTTGATATGATTTATTGTTAGATGTAAAATCTAACATACAAGTCACTTTCTATTATGTGAACAACAACACTCCACCATTTATCTATGACATAATGCACATAATATTATATTTTCTCTTATGATGAGAGGATATAAAGATACTCTAATTCATGTTCACTAATATACAAGAAGTGATATAAGTTCACTAAATTAAATTGTAATGAATATTTTTTTATACCCCTCGTAATATCGACCCACTTGAATTTGATTAAGAAAACTGGAAAATTTTCTATACATTTTTAATCAGATAATATCACTCAAATTTCTATATTATACCAATTATGAAGCATTAAATATACAACTATATTAGGGTTTCAAAACCTCTTCTTTGCTGACTATATAAAATTTAAAGCCATTTATATTTTAAGAGTCGAATTTTATAGTCTATTTTAGAGTACCTCAAGCTAGAAGAAAAATGAAAACTCATTCTGAGTATTTGTATTCATCATCTACAAAAATTAATATACATTATTACATTAAAAAAATATGTGTCCACCTAATATCCATTTTTATTTCCATATTTGTGAACGTACACCACATGAAAACCATTCTATAAGCCCTTAATGAACTTATTTTCTTATATATTTCTCATTTTGTGTATGGATTCTCATTCACCTTTTTGTTTGTATCATGAGAACGTTAATAAATGGATATTCAATTTTATTATTCATCAGCATATATCTATGTTCCTGTAATAATTCCATTTCTATTAGTGTAACATTTTATATACCCCTAACGGATTGTCTAATAATAGTAAATAATTTTAATTTCCCATGTAGTTAAGATTGGTTCAATGTGTTGTCCAAAATTACAACTCTATTTAATCTTTTCTCAATATCATCCAATTATCTAGAACAAAAAATAAGACACACCTTTATTAAAATATTTATTAGAAAAAGACTGTCAGGTTGATATTTGTTTCCATGTATGATTTCAAATGACCATGATATCTATGAAATAAAATAAATAAACCATAATTATTTATTTTATAATGTGCCAAAATATATATATATATATTTATTTAAACTACCACAAAATTGGATATATCCATTGATAGTGTACATGTCCTCATTATTTTTTTCCTTGACCAAATGTACAAAAAAATGGATCATGATAGTAAAAAATGATGGGGATAATATCATAAACATTTAACAAAGTGTTAATAAAAATATATCATGTAGATTTTCCAGATCAACTAGTTTTTGTGTTTTACAAGGTAGTTTTCTAATGAATGTAAAAAATTGGAGTACAATAGAAGTTACTTTTTCTGGTAATAATGTACAAAATCCCAATAGTTGTAATTGTTCTACATAATTATGTAAATCATTAATCTTCAATCCATGTAACCTAATATTCCCTAAGTCAACATACCATGCGATGTTTATTGAATACTAATTATATAACTTCATATGATTTAAAATTTTACCAAATTTATTTTTATCCCTATTTTTCATTACAAAAGTTTCCAAAGCAAACTGTTCAATTTCTTCTTACCAGAGATTACTTTTTATGTAAATTGTTCGTATGTCCTGATCATTGATATAATCCTTTTATTTTTCATGATCATAAAAAAATTTGAATATAAAACTATCAAAAACATTCTTCTCAATATGCAGAACATCATGATTTTTCCTTAGTAAATTAAATACTTAGTATAGACGATTGAAGAATATAATTCTTTTCTTAATTGTTGTGTTTTATTTTCACAGGATTAATCACTTCAAACATATCTCCCATTATCATTAAAATGATGCACCTTCCTATGTTCTGTCCCAATAATTCCACATTGTGCCAGTATATCAGAACCATTAAAAAATTTGGAGGATTCCTACTATCAATAAAACCACTGAATGTTCACTTTTTCAATGGTAATCTATGATATGAATCAAGAAATATTTGATGACACAAGAAGAACCATTTATTACTAAATGGTAGTTGTTCAGCCAAAAATTCTGATTTATAAACAGGACAAGAGAAACCTATGGTAGAGTTCTAACCAAAAATCTTCCCATGTTTAGGGAAGTTGCTAATGATTCACATTAGAGAAGTGTGAATTTAGAACATTATTCTAGAAGATGAATCATATATCCTCACACTATTTCTCTATAAATACTATAATTTTTAAATTATTGGCTACAATTATATTTAAATATAATTTCTATACATTTTCTAGGAATAATCATGAAAAGGTAAAAGACATTTTTTTCATACAGATCCATAGAGGTAGATTATAAGGGATCAAAACAACAAAAAAGGCTATAACTAGTGATCAAAGACCCAAATGTGTTGAATAAATTCATATTTAATCCCCAGCACACATCCATAGGATTAGATGAGAAATATATATATATATAATTAATCAAATTTCATCAATAATTTAGAATCACTTGGGTGCCCTATAAACATTCATTGTTATTATATATAAAATTCCACTCTCTACACTAGGTAGTTTCTCATGAAATTAATAATATTTGAAATCATTGATTTAGAATTAAGTAATTTAAGACCATTAAAAGTGTTCTATTTTTCTAATTATTCATAGTATTATGTTGATTCATACTTACAACAACAACCATTGAATTCCATCTAGAAGAAGAAATGTTTTTAAAATCCTATATTTATTAATCCTACCCTAAATAAAGCATAAATTCATTGGGACATGTATATATTTTTTTTATAATTCATAAAAGATTGTTATTATCTTTATTTATATCATAAAAAGACCTAAGGAACGTATATTTATGAAATAAATCACACAAAAATACCAATATCATGTACATCACCTTATTTTTAATTACACATATTCATTTGATATTGTACTACTTCAAAATAAGATAATGTTTTGAATACTTCAAACATCCACTATACATCATATGATTTCCATCAGCAACAAAATAATGAAATTAAATTTTCTACTAAATGAAATTATTTATTACAGTAGTCTCCGTAGAATAATGTGGATTATCAAATGTTGTTACAATCATGATCTGGTTGTCATATAGTCAAAAAAACAACCCTTGTCAAATAGATATTTATAGAAACATCAACAGGTTGTTATAATATGTATTTATATTGTTTTTTTTTGTATTTTAATGCCAAAAGAATTTTTTATATGGTTTTGTATATCATTTTCTATTGTCGATGAAGATGGGAGCTCAATCTGCTGATCGACATCAGTGCTCAGACATTCTCTAATATTAAATTCTCCTTACTAAATCAAACTAAAATATTGAGGTGGGAATTTATTCAGTATTAAGTGGCCATAAAAATCATATCTCTTCAACTATCCACAAAATTTAAATTTCGGACTTGGACATCTTTTTGTTCCATAAATAGATTTTTTGGAAATTTCAAATTCATACAACTCCTTCAAACCCTTTTCATATTGAGGTGTATTACTCAACAATGTGATCCATATTTTATCCATATATATCACAATGTGACTACACATTATTAAAAAATTTAAAATTAATTTTTATTACTATGTAGTAAAATAGTTAAATAGAAGTAAAAATAACACCACCCATGTATTCATAGGAAAATTTATATAATTACCAAGAAAGACAAATTAAAAATTAAAATAAATCATTGATTTTATTATATAAAAAATAGGAAATAAAAATAATAAAATAATTATGAAAACAAAATTTAAAAGTTTCTATGAAAATCATTTATCAAACCATACATTTAATACCAATTTATAAATATAAAAATTTCCATAAAATCAACATTGAATGAAAGACACCCATCATTAAAAAAAGTCAACTGGTGTCAAACACCCACTTATCAAGGAAAACAATTCTCCTTTTAAAAACTTTTCACTCCAAAATGAGACTTATGGTCTTAAAACCATTTAAAAAATGTTATGTTTTAACTAACTTTAATTCCAAAAACATGCCTCTAAAACAACACACACACATTTTAATGAAAAAACTAGTATCGAACAACCCTTTAAATAGTTACCATAAGAAAATCCACTGATAATTTGAATAACCATTTGGTATGTGACCTAGTTCTATTCCAATTTATTAAACCATTTCAGACCATTTAAAGACAAAAATGGGAATTGATGCGCAATTATTGGTTTGTGCTAAATATAAGGTATGAAAAAATACAATTTAATACTATGAGGAGTATGAAAAATTCCCAAGGAATGATATAACTGAAAAATGAGGAATATTAATTGCAATATAAACAATTCTTATGTAATTTAATAAAAAAATCCATGCTATAGCAACAGTAAGCCAATAAAATTACAATAGGTGAAATAGTGGAAAACTGGATCGTATTAATATTGAACGAATAAAAGTATAAGATATAGAATATGAAGCAAATAATTCAATCTAGTAGTAGGAAAAAAAGGTTATATGATATGGAAAAAGATGAAAATTAACATAATATTAGATAACTAACCAATGTATAAGAGACCTGATAGAAAATTTATAATTTATACTTTTATAATTCCAATTTATGTATAAGATATTGATTAAGAAAAAACCTACTCATACCTGAATGAAACAAAAAAATGAGATTAGGTTGAGGCTATTAAAAATACATACTCATTACATGAAAAAATATCCTAAGACATGATATATGGAATAAAAATATATTATTTTTTGGTTTCATAAAGCACAACATATATGTATTCAACATCCTTAGCAAGGAAAATAAGTCAAATTACATGTTTCATGGTATCTTATAAATTATATAATAGAACTAAACTATGATATCACTTTATTAAATGATGAAAAATAACAAACAAGTTGAATATTTTTCATTTTATGAATTACTATGCATGACAAATTAGTATGCATGTTGATCAATTATAATATAGAATGGATGAATTTTAATTTAATTAACATAGAATGAAAAATTGTAAATACCATTCAAGTGTAATAAAATTATTTATTTATGAAGTGTTTGTGGAACACATTTACAAGTTTTAACCTCTTCATATCAATATGTTTCTCCCAACCATATTCCATTTCCAGGCTAACTCTCTCTAATATGAGAGGCAGTAGGGGGATACCAACCAATTTAATTGAAGAATATCTCTTTAAGAGCTCTATAATAGCACATATTTCACTCAAATGCTAATCTCAACCACCTATCAAGGTATCAAAATTAGTTAAACACTATTAATAATTGAGGAGAACAAATCCATGAATCAAAATCCAGTGATTAACTTAGATTTGACAAAGTAAAGCCTCTATATCTACAATATTTGAAGAAATCCAAGTTATTAGAAGATTATATCATCCCTATATTATGATGGGATATCCTTATACCAACTAAGATCCAAGAAAAAGGAATAAAGAAAAAATATAATAGTAAATAGTGCCACACCTTTCTAGAAGAGTGATTCCATAATTAATATGAGCCACTGGATCCAATGAATTAAAAGATTCAACTGGGGAATTTTAAGAGGAATGTGATAGATTAATAGAGAGAGAAAATAAAGTGAATGAGACTAAAATACCATGGCCTAGAATTTACAAGTTGGCTGGGTCTTAGCGAATGACATCTTGATGGGAACAACTTATAGGTGAAGAGGATGTAACTAGTGAGGGTGAGGTTGAGAGAAACGAAGAGGGATTAGGGGGAATAGGGGAAAACTAGAAAGTTAGTGATGATGAGGAAGAGGGGGATAAAGAGGAAACACAGCACCAGTGAGGACAATGGATAGTGTTCTAGGGGATCATGGAAAACCAAAACAACAAAGAGGTCTCTAGATCGGGGGGATCGGGGGGCTCATGGAGAATCACACCATGTTGGGAGAAAATATAGTAGTGGTGAGGCTTGAGGTATGGGGTTTTTGGGAGAGTGGGATGGGTTGGTCAAGTGAGAGGGGGTGATTGATGAAGAAATTTTCTTTTTTTAGTAAATGGATATAATTTATTGGCAGTTATTGAAAAACTATCGCTAATATTTTCACAATTTTTAGGGAGTGATTTAATAAACAATCTCTAATAAACTACCTCAAAACTATGAATTTTATGTAGTGAAATTCTTATTTAATTGTCCTGATGATTTTTAAATGAAAATTGTATTTTATGTCCTATAATTATATACTCAAATATGGAATTCCAAAATAAACAATTCCTTATTCTCTTAGGAATCATAACAAAATATTCTTTTATTATGATTTTATGAAATATTGTGTAACAAATTTCATACCATGGTTAATTATAAAGTTTTTGTCTTATGATTTATGTACTTTTATGAAACACAAAAGCATGTATATTTTATTATGTTTTCACTTAGAGATAACTCTATTAAATTGTGAATGTTTTAGATAGGATTGTATGTATGTGATTTGGGAGTGATCCTAATCCATGATAGGACTTTTTCCACCACGTGATGATGTCTTGATACTGAGCATTGTATTATTATTTTTTTCTTGTTTTATGTTACATCCAAATTCCCATGTTTACATCATTTTATTATACAATTTTTTAATGTTATGAATCAATATGATTACCCATTAGCAATATTTTTTATGACATCATGTTAAATTTTTAGAATTAATGGTTAAAAAACATTATCATGATTATTAACTTATAGAGGTTTATATATCTCCCATAATTTTATATATAATGTATTTTATCTTTTATAGTTTTAGGAGATCAATGGGAATTAGAAGACAATTATTGAGAATAAAATAACGAAATTATGTTTTAGTTAATTTAATGATTTATTGTGACCCTAGTCTTACAAGGACATATGTCCTAAGGATCATTGGGTTGTGTTTGTTGGATATTTACGTAAAAATGTTATAATAATATCTTTAAAATAATTAGGTCACTATAGTTGGTGTTATAGAATGTTATAGATATTTTTTGGGGGGTTAGAACTATAATTTCTTAGTGATTACCCTAGGTATACCTTAACATATAGGAGAGTATCATGAAATTTTTTTTGAAGTATAGAGTGAGTCATTTCTATGAAATTTAATCCTTTTCTATGTACTATATGTGGATGTGGATTTGGAATAGTTGTACCTATGGGTAGCAAACTTGAAAATGGTGAATTGTGTATTAACTTGATCAACACCAAGTGCATGAAAATGTGGCCTTAATTTACACATGGTTTGACACTACTGGAGGATATTCTATTTCATATTCATGGACTACTTATGAACCATTATAAAGAACATGAATATATTATTAGGTTACAAATCCTAAAAGAAAATATTTTTATGTATAAAAAAGATTTAAAATTAGAGCCCCATAAGTTTGGATATACTTTTCTTTTACATGATATTCCTTCTTTATACATAGTTTCTCATTTTTCATAATTTTTTGTTTTAGTATTCTAATAATTTAATTTAGTTAATGATTTCAAATCAGAGTAACCATGACAAAACCTTTTTTTATAGTAAATATGATGATTTCACTAATTATATACCTAAAATTATGAGAGAGGGTGAGAGAAACATAGTTTCAATACTGGTTTGAAACACTCATGCTATGAATAATATCATGACACATGTGGAATTCCCTCCAACGCATAAGAAAGAGAATGTTTTGGTCACACTCATTATATAAAAAACATATCCTATATTTTTTGGAACTTATAATACCCTCATCATGGATCAAAAAATAAACTATATTGAGAAGATATTCTTTATCCATCCATCCAATGTTAATTTATTATTAAAATTAATTTATGGAATAATACAATAATAAATCTTGGAAGTCAAATGTAATTGAGTCTAATGTAATATGATTAGATAGAAGTACCACACAGAGATGGATGAATCCCCAATATTAAAAATACATATCATTGATTCATGTTAACCACTAGAGAAGTGAGGTGTTCTGCCACTTTTTTCCCTCCCACCAAGTATGAAAAGGACCACTCAAGAGGCGATGAGTCTTCTACATTTGAGAATTATATATGAAATGGACCATGGAGCTTTTAGATTCCCTTACAAAGACCCCATAATAAACATTGAGTCCGTATCTATCGATTCAAGAACAGTGTTGTATGAACAACATAGTTAAATGCCCTTCAAAAAAAGAACTCTCCTCCATTGTAGGAGATTCCACCTATTAAAATCCCCTACTTAATGAAATAATAAATGATCATTGTTGGTATCGGACTGACCCAACCCCCGCATAACACATTAAGGAACAAGTTCCATACACATTGATTTTATAGCCCCTATTTGGGGGCCTCCATTTCACTAATTGTCTGTGGTTGGTCAGATTTTGTGGAATGAAGGGAATTGAAGAGATGACCATGATTCTTCCAAGAAAAGAAGATCCATTCATGAATGTACAATGATAAATCTATTTTTTCATTATGATTTTGGGTTTCACCATTATTCCCAGCCGTCATCTTTGGATACCAACATGTCGCTTTGATTTCTAGCATTCCAAATGCTCTAGAAACCCACAAAGATAATAAAATCTCTGGCCTATCAATCCTTATTGAAAATTGTAGGCTCCCAAAACCATGCATGTATAAAAGACTCATAGTTGGTTCCTCGCACATTAACTCTGATCAACTCACCCAGGGTATTCCAAACATCCTCTACCCAGTCACTCATAATGAATAAGTGGGAATAGGATTCCTCTTCTTGGTTTTTGCTGGAAAAATATCTTGACACAAAAGAGATGCCTTTTCTTTGGATTTGTTAATCCATAGGGAAAATATTTTTACATAGATTCTAGAATAAAAATATGAACTGGGTGGGAATGTAATTACAATGTATGATATCATTCTATTCCGTTTTATGTCAGTCATTTGTGTCATCGAATGATAGCCCTCCATTGTGAATTCTCCTAAGGTTGAACTCATTAAAATTAATTTTTCTAGTTTGGAACTCAGTTCTATGTTGTTGATAATATCCAGTTAATGATGATTAAAAAATTCATGGAAAACGACTCAAACAAGATTGCTTGGGTGAAAGTGGTGTCTCGGGTTGAGTATCCAAAATGTATGAGTTTATAACCATCCCCATTAGCATTCTATAAATTATTTTTACCAAAACCAAAAATATATTTTTAATGGTTGATTGTGGAAGGGATGTGTTGAGTGATCAATTTACAAAGCAGAGAGATTCCTCCTCTATAATTATCATAGTGAATATCGTACATGTTACTAATAAATTTGGCCCACAATTAATGGCCTCCACGAAATCAGATGCTAACTTTCCTTTCATAATATAAACTTATACATTGACACTCCTATGGTTAATAAAAATTTCTCCAACCTTTTTATTCATCTTGACCCATGCATCCCAAAGATATTTTCCCACAACATTGTCATCCCATATGAAACCTTTCAATATTTTCTCAATATTTACCAACACTGCCTTTGGGAAATTCACCCCTAAAAAGACATGAGTCAGCAATGCAGAGAGGGTGCATTTGGAAAGTGTGATTTGTTCCCCAAAAGTGAGTAATCATCTTTTATATTTTGTAATATGAGAAGTAATTTTATTAATGATCCTATCAAAAAGTTGGACATGAATCCTACCAAGATAAATTGTTTCACTGAGCTAATCCATGTTGAAGGATTCCTTTGCATCCTTAAGCCCTCATAATTTTTCTTCCACAAAATTTATAGACCCCATATTGAATATAAGACACTGATTTTATCTCAATTGATGGCTTGGACACCCCATATAAAGTTGTAACACATGATTATTTTAAATTCATGAATGTTCATACTATTTTCATTAAAGAAGAATATCCTATCATATGAAAAAAATGTGAGAGATGTTATTGGAATAGGTTATACCGTGATATGGGAGAAGGTTTTCACTCAAGATTAATTTATCCTAATATTTGTTGAGAGTGTACTGAACCATACTAAACAAGCCTAGAGAAGGAGGGTCTCCATGCCTTTTACCAAAATTTGGTTTGATGAAAACACACTTCATAATAATTTTTCATTTCCACTTTGATGAACTTTTTGGTGACATGTGTTTTCTTATTTATATATCTAACCATCTCTTTCACTAGAGTGATGGAATTTTTGGTCAATATTACATTAATAAATGCCTATTGGGTCTCAAACACCCATTTATGAATATGAAGTGCATGTATTATTTTGATAAAATTTTCAATAACCTGGTAACAAAAGTTACACATACTAATGGGAATGTATTGGTTATAAGATAATAGATCCCTCACATTCGGAATTATGACCAAAGTAGATACACATGCGACCTATGGTATGTCCCCACCTTTGAATAAGTATTTAATGGCCACACTCATATCCTCTTTTATAATTTCCTAGAATGTAATATAGAAGGAACATGGGAATACATTAGGTCTTAGAGATCTCCCAAAATTCAAATAACAAATTGCATCCCATATTTTAGGTTTGTCTGCTATTATATCGGATAACCTATTTATTTTAATAGAAATCACTTTTAGAATGTAATAAAATAGATTAGTTATCTCACTATGATATCCCTCTTGCATGCAGGGATTGGGATCATTCATTAGCTTTCTGAAATAATTAGTAGACATACCGCCAACCTCCTTTTCATCCTGAGATAATGATATGTCATTCAATAGAATATTCGGCATAATAAATAGTTATTTATCATTTATACAAGCATTAAATAATGTTGTATTATTATCACCCACCCTCATTCAAGTCACTTTTTACTTACTTCATAATGTTCGTTCTTATTCCCAAGTAATTTGTACAAAATAATTCTTCTTGGTCATCAATAATTAAATATATTCCTCATCCCAATTAGCTTTTAATTACTTATCAATACATTAAATCTCTATTTTCATACCTTCTAGGTCATTATTTAATGTATTATTGTTGTTATACCATTCTTTAAGTTCCCCATTTAGTCTATGGAGCTTATTATGAAGGCCTTCCCACATTCTATCATTCATGGATTTCATTTATGAATTACGAACAACTTATCTAAATTTGCGGCCCGACATCCACATTTTGGAGTAGTAAAATCAACTAATGGGCCTCAATATTTCTTCTAGATTAACAAGAACTAGACCTTGGTTTGAGAGATACCACACCAGATGATCTGCTATTCTGTTTGGGAAGGTAGAGACTACGTTTAAATTAGAAAAACAATGGTCAAATTTACACCAAGTGCACTGATTACCTTTATGTTTATTAAACTATGTGAATTTGTCACCTAAAAAACCCAGGTCCAGGAGACAATTCATAGAAGAAAAGGACACAAATGATTGGACATATCCTTTTGGATATAAATCTCCTCGTTTATTCTACGATATATCTAGAATAACATTAATGTCTTTCTACAAACCAAGCACAATCCCCCAGCTCAATGTTATCCAAATACTACAATGAAACATCACATTCTCAAGACTTTCATTTGGAGAAAATTAATGAAAATAAAAGACTCATATTTCCATCATTTATCTTAATGGATATTTGTTAACATGAATTTCCTAATAGCCCCACCAATACACTCATTTTCAAAAAGATTCAAACATTCATGTTAGGCCTAAACCAATAGAGACCAAGCCTCACATAAAAAATTAGAGATCATAGAAGCCTGCTCTTTGGGATCAAGAACTGCAACTTTAGAAACATTCAAACACTGAATATCAGAGACCAAGAATTCTGATTTATCCTAAGCACCCATTCGAGTGGAATTCCAAATTATCAAGGAGATCATTTCATGTGGAATTTTCTATCTCTGGCCCCAAATGTTTGTGATCCATCAAACTAATCAAATGGGGTATCCAAATTAAATTTTACACGCTCCCTAGTAAAAACACCATTGTTGAGTGGAGAGATGTTTCCCACATACAACTCTTATACATATGAAGAATGTAGTAAAGTGCTGAATTTATTATATAGGACATGTGTCAAGAAAGAAAAGGATATTGGTTTAGGGTGTCTATCCACCTCCACTTGGTCTGGAAGTGAGGAGATTTAATTGATGCATTGGGATTTCATAGAGGAACACCCATAGGAATACTAAAAGGTATCATGAAACATTTTAACCCCAATCCTTTTTGATCTCTCACATTAATTATATAATGATGATCCCACTAAGGGTCCATAGTTAATGATGGAAAAAATCAAAATTTCCATTAAAGAGGTTGTGAGAGCCTCTGACTAGGAAAAAACTTCATCCACTTCTAGAAAAATATTTCTAGAAAGGATTTTATGTAGGTACTTCTCAAAAAATAGTATTCAATTATTACATGGTTTATAAAGAGGATGAAACATGCGAGCTATATTTGATATTTGAAGGCTGGTATGGTCACCCCTAACACTAGATAGCCTGAATAGAATTATATCCATTCAGAAAGGGCATTCCCTGCTAGATTTCATAGGGATAATGAAAGAAGAATCTATCAAGTCAAGTATGTATGAGGGAGACCCAACTTTGACCCATGATCCATCTTCTTTCAAACGACTGATCAATGGTGAATTAATGGGATACAGTGAATATAGATATACATGATGGCCATTTGACTCTATCAGATGACTGTATGAGTGCTTTTTATGACTTATATGAAATCATAGAAATTTATTCCCTTTTATAAGATATCCCATGAATAATAGGGGTGAGAGATAAACTTGTTATTAGTGCCTTTCTCACTATCCCAAAACCCAAAAAAGGATCTTCTAAGGAAGAGGACAAGCGATATTGAGGTCGATGAAGATCCAAGAAACTATCAATTCTTCAGGATAGAGTGTTTTTTCTAATACATAGAGAAAGGATCAATGATCATTCCCAATTCCATGATAAAAGTTGAGGATCTACATCATAAGGGGAAGACATTGAAGAAAGATCCATACTGATGACCATGAATAATCCCATCCCTAATGGGAGTCCATTGGCCAGAGGAACAATTAAAATCTCTATCGACCAAAGGACATATGGATGGAACTACAATACTTTAACAAATCATTAATGGAATCTAAAACAACATAAAAGTATTTCCTATTCAACGTCATCACCCAATCTAGGTAAGATAAATCCTAGGACTCCACAAAATTCATTAAAATTATAATATGGGGTTTTTCAAACATAATGTGTGCAACCATCATCCACTTAAGATGAGAATATTCTTATGAAAATCATTTGTTGATATTTAATGAACTAAAAAATCACCATCCTGTGAGGTTAGAGGAACCACAAGGACCTCCGGGAGTGGAAATAACTTCAATGGATGAGGAGAATGATGTCTGCAGAGGACCTCCTTAAATATGCAAAATGTCCATGGAACTAGTCTCATGCCAGAAAAGTTATTTTTCTATAGTATAGTAAAATAAATAAATGTATGAAACAATGTATTTGGTGACAAAAAACACGATGGTCCAAGATTGGGGGCCACTAGATGTCAAGATTTAAGGGTCTGATGATTTTAGAAATAGAGAGGCATGTAAAATGTGTTCTTTGATTCGATGTGGATTTTTCATCACAATAGAATTTAGTACATAATATGTATCACCATGAAGGGAAAAGTGATTATTTTTTGACACTTATCAAGAACACAATGTTGAAAGAGTAAATTGATTCCCTAAAATGAGAATTATTCATGAAAATATATGTAAATTAATATTTTCATGAACTATGAATCTTAGAATATAGTAACAGTTACTTGGGATGAATCATAAGAAATATGATTCAATTAGGTAATATTAGATAACCACCCATGAATTTCATGGTAAGCCATTGTTTTGTAATCAAAACTAAATCTAATGTAGACTACTTATTTTGTGTTCTATAGTAGAGTATTGGAAAATATATAGAAATTCATCACTCTAATAGCTATTAAGATAATATTTATTTCTCCCCCAAGTTCAATATATATATATATATATTAGACTTTTAGTGGTCTCAGGGTAATTTTGATAAAAAAACATATACTATAGTTTTCTTCGAGGGGTTGTATGTATAATTATAATTGATGATAGAAAATAAAAAATCACACAAGTCAAAAAATTTGAAGAATGATCTAAGAAATTATATCAAGTGATCAAAGGGATGCATAAAATATAATAAATATGGGCATCGAGCTGATCATTACTGATGGGATATGAAAAGGTCCACTAATTCAATCATTGAAAAAAGGCTTAGATAGACACGTAGCCTATGAAATAGTGTTCCAACTAGAGGGAACACGGTAATTATGTGAAAAAATAACCTAAGTCAAGGGTTTTTAGAGATACTCAATGAAAATAACCACCATGATTTATAGAGAATGTATCATCATATTCTTTCCCTACCATTGATGTGGATTCAAAAAATTACGTGGTGATAGGTATCCTAGTTATTCCATAAAAAATTGATATGTACTTTTTTATTATTGTTCTACATATACATTCATAACATTCATGTTTAGTAGAATTATTAAAATCCCACCCCATAAAATTTGTGTTGAACTATTTGTGATATGAAAAAACTGATAAATTATAGAATCATAATTATATATTTCCCTACAATAAATTTTTGTGGAATAAACCTCTAGTTAAACATTTTCATACATCCTTTAGCTGATTTTGGTTCTCTATTGGCCATGGAATGACTATATTTATATAAATACAACATAAAATATTAGGAGAAAGAGAGATCTCTTTACATCTCGAGTAATCCTATTATACTACTGAAGTGTAAGAAAGAAGGTGAATCTCTTTTTGAATCTTCATCTAAAGTATTCATATTTTTTCCTTATATACAATTCTATATTTATGAAATTATTGGGAAAATGGGGATAATCAGTGTTGATGACATGAACATTGTGAGGGTTTATAATTATATATTCCCTAAATAAATTTTAGGCCTTCATCTAAACTAATTTGTATAGTTATAAATTGAAATTATACCAATATATCGACCTATATCAAAGTCTCTATATATAATTAATAACATTGAGTTATAAAAACCTAACAAGTGATTAAAATAGAATTTAGATAATAGTTTTATACACCAAGATGATTCACTATGGGGTACACTAGTCCTCATCATCAGGAATATGTATTGGTCAATGTGACGCTATATTGATTATCGTGAGTTAATACAAAATCAAAATAAAAACAATTATCACCTTCTAAAGATTAATGAGTTCTGTAATCAACTACATGAGGTATTGAAACTATGAGTTCCCAGTTACTCCCTTCATACATCATAGAATCTCTAGAATTCATCATAGAAAAAATGAATTGATTCATTAGAGAATACCATGAAAATTTTACGGTAGTCATCATAGATGAAATTATGATATAATCCAAAATTAAAGAGGATCATGAGGATAATTTGATTATTGTTCTTAATACATTATCAAAGGATAAGTTATAGGAAATGAATCATAAATGTGATTTTTTTATGGGATAAATATCACTATTGGATCTTGTTATCACCAATTTGTGGATATATATATAGACCCATCCAAGATAATGGAAATTGAGTAGTGTCATAGACCAACATATGTAATATAGATTTATAGTTTACATGTGTTATCTTGGTATTCCCAATTATTTTTTAGAAAATTAACATGATTTTAAAACATGGTAAACTTTAGAAATCAAAAGGTAGTAATGTGTGTCTATATTGATAATGTGAATATATATTTTGCGAATTGAAAAATGGGATTTTCACTACACCAATTTTTATGTTTCTCCATAATTTAATTTTTGTGGTATACATTGTTTCTTTAAATAATGGAATATTCTATGTTCTGATGTAGAATGATAAAGTGGTAACTGATAACTAAAGGTAGTTAATAGATGATGAACAAAACTCCCCAACACATGATATGGAGTTGGCTAGAGTGATCTGGATGTTGAAAATGTTGAGGCATTATCTATATGGGTAGAAGTATTAAATATATAAACATCATTATAACCTCGTGTATATATTCACATATAAGGATGTTAATATGAACCATATAATATGGTTATATGTGATTAAGGACTATCACTACTCAATCCAATACCATCCTACGAAATAATATATTGTGCAAGATGAACTATTTATAATGCATCCAATAACCTTATAAATAACATGAATTAGAAAGGATATATTCTTCTTATACATGAAATGAACTAATATGGGATAAACATATGGAAGAAAATCATCATCAATTTTCAAATTTTTTCCCAAAAAGTGCTTAGGTAATTGATAATAGATTCTCAAAGAGATGATGTGGAAATATAGGTGAAAGAATAAGCTATTGGAAAATGGAAATCATTAATTTTTAAAATTATTGATGTAGTATGAATGATTTGGGTTATGATTATGTGCACCATCTAATGTTAAGATAAATGAGTTGTTCAATGATAAAGAAACTAATCTTTATCAATCCACTAAGAGAGTGAAAAGATATATCAATATCTACAATAGAATTATCAGTGGGTTAATGAAATAAGGATATCATAGAATATACATCAAAGTTCATAGTATGTTAGATGATGATGGATGAAAGGGAAAATGATGAGGGGGTGATGGAAAATTTACCCATACATATATGGTAATGGGAAAACAAAACCATGGACATTTTCAATCTTATTCCAATGAAATTAGGAGGAAATAATACTATATGGGTTGTGGTGGAACTTCTTATGAACACAACTCTTATAATAATTATTAAAGAGGAATTATCACTTGATTAACATACAATTACATAAATAAGATAAGTGGGGAGGATGCATGAAACACCATTATCAATTATATCTGATTGGGTTTCAATATTTACCTATATGTTCTAGAAGAGTCTCTAACATGATCTAAACATTAAGTTGAACTTCAATAAGGATTATCACCCCCATGTAATGGCCTATATTTGTAGATTATTTAGACCTTAGATGTCATGTTGAGAGTATCCTCTATGGACATCAAAGGGTGATGGGTTAAAAATATTCATTTTATCAACTTATTATTCAATAATAGGTTTCAATAAGAATACCAAATGGATCTATATGATAACCTTTTTTAGAGGATATATATAACACCTACATGATAGGATGAAGTTTGTGAACATCTTCTTGTGGAAAACGTAATGGTTGAGGAAATGTAAGAAAATTTAAAGACAATTCAAGAGCACAACATGTTTTCCCAGAGTCGATTGAAGAGATATTCTAATAAACATTGAATAGGCCTAGATATTTTTTTAGAGTAATAGAATTCCTCCAAATGTCCCCATGGAATAGAATTATAATATTTGGGAAGAATAAAATGATATGTCCCTAGTATATCATCCCCTTTGATACTCTAGATCACATCAAAGTTGTTCCCCATTGAGTAAAACTGCGACCAACCCTTTCTTAAGTATATGATGTAAACCATTTATCCCTATTGAGTATTTACAAACCAGATCCCTCACATGTATGGAATTCATAGGTTATATAGATGGAAAATAATCTCTCTTATAAGGAGTAGCTTTGATGATTATGGATTATAGAGTAAAAATTATATTCAAAAGACAACTCACCTATTAAAGTTACTATTGTAAAATCATAGGTACATGGATATGACATGAGAATTTGAATATGACATGAAGTAAAATTACCCTCACATTTTTCACCTCAGAATGTGAAATAAAATTTCAAAGGTGATATTTCTAAAAGGGGAAGAATGTAACAACCCTTATATTTATCAATGAAATTTCTCTACTGAATATATACTTAGGCCATATTTAATAATTTATTATAAATAACATACAACACATGGTAAAACCCATAAAATTTTATTATATTAATTTGAACATTAAATTTAGATAATGAATATGGAAATATGAATTAAATTTATTACAATGGGATAAAAATAGAAAATAAGATAACTGAAATATTAAAAATTAGAAATTCTCGATCCACGATAATAACTACAGTCATGAAAAACACTATAAAAAATTCTGAATATTATAATGTAATATTCTTGATTAACATTAAAATATATAACATAGAGAGAAAATATAACTAAAAGAATAATGATTGAAATATGGTGTATTTATAGAATGTAGGTAACTCATATGACCGTTGAAAATATGACCATTGTAATGAAAATACGATCATTATAACAATAAAATTTCCATTAGAATATTATCATGACCTATGTTAGTGTAAAATAATATTGAAAACTCTTAAAAATTTAAAATTTAGAATATATATCTTGATACAAATTGGTAAATGTTATAAAATAAATTAAATATGTGTTTGGATTTTTTAAAAACACATATGTTTAATTTTTGTTTTTTAAAAAATTTAATTATATAAAAGAAATAGTATTTCTAAAAAATTGGTAAGATATTATTATTAACATGTAATATAATTATAATATAATTTTACAAAACCATATTTAAATTCTCAAATTTTTTAAAAATGTATCATAATATTAAAATTAATTTTTTTCAAATAAAGGCAGATTTTATTGAAATTTTAAATTTCTCATATTTATTAAATTAAATTCATAAAAAAATCCATTTTTTGAATCTATATGTTAAAAAGGTTATGGTGAACTGTTGGTATTTTTCTAAAATTGATGAATTTTTGTATAATAGTAAAATTTGAAAAAATACGATATATAGCATTATAATCTAAATACATAAATTATTGTGTAATAAATGATGTAACAAAAATTAGTTTGAAATCACATTTACCTTTTACTATAAATGGTAAATATATTCATCACTATTAGTAGTCATGTGACACAATAATAAACTAATTATTATAATATTCAAAAACACTTATCTCATCCCCATTTAAATACCACCCCTCAAACCCTTTCTCCTGAAACCTTCCAAGACATGCATACTATAAAATTTCTACCAAATTCCATTCCCAAACCAATCGAAAATTTCCTCTTATTTATAGACACACCAAAATAGTAATTCATTTTCCTTAAGGTTTCTTTCATGTGGATAACTTTCAGGATTTGATATTATGAAATTGTTCCTTTTAAATTATTCATTTCTTCCACCTACTCTTCAACTACCTAATCTAACATAGCATTAAATCTACAATATCATATATATAATATAATGTTATACTAAAAATAAATTACATATATTCCATCCTATTATCTTCACCCCATTTTCGATGAAATGATGACATCTTCTATATTAGGTCAGTTCACCGCCTCGATTGATGGTGAGTTTTACATTTCTATCACTAACTTCATGCTATGTTTAGATTCACATAAAATGATTCCAAATAGACTAACTATGTCTATTTTATATTTTTTCACATTATGTAATGATTTTGTGGCCATAATATTAATTGAAATGATACTAGATCATTATGGTTGGTAAAACCACAAAAAAATAACTAAATATATAAAATTAGGCTCCTTACTAAATGAATCATCTAATAGTCAAAAATCATGTGAATATTTGGGATCAATTTAAATTCAATACAGCCATGTATACCAATTTATTTTAATTCTATAGTTTTAGTTATAATTGAGAAGAAAATAAATAAACCTCATTATTTGATGTGACAATGGAAACATGAAAAAAAAACATCCATAGAATAGATATATTAAACATAATACCTCATTAAAAATATTAAAAATGAACACAATAAAATTTGATAAATCCAATACAGATTTAAATTTTTCTGAAATTATAAATTAATGAATTTATTTGAATATTAATTATTTTAAGTGAATGAGTATAATTATTCTTGATCATATTCTAAGGGATCTCTCTATACTACCCTTTTTTATTTGGGTAATGAAAATTCTCTCTATAAGTCACTTTATCTTTGTATTTGTTGTTATAAAATGATTCTAAATTTCATATATGTGTCTCTTATATATATACCTAGATTATTATACTCTCCTTATATATGTTAATACGTTTATTAGGTTTATTTCTCAAAATGTATTCTTTAAAATTAATCATGATTAATGAGAACATTTAAATCCATTAATCATGGAATGTTTAAATGAACACCATATTTTGAGACACATGATTATGGGAAAAGATATGAAAATCCAAATTATTTAATTACTTATTTTTTTAATCTTTATGAAATATCATTTGACAATGATTTTACTTATGGTTATGAAATAAATTTATTCCCATGTGTAATTCTTATGTTTTTACCTTATGATTGATCTCCTTTTATGCTACATATAATCCAATACATGTTATAAAGGGTGAGCCCATATAGAGATCTAATTCATTGGGTAATGGTTTACTCATATGATATTGTATGTATGGGATTAGGTATTTAACCTAGTCAATGATGGGATTCTATCCACCATTTGATCATGTCTTTATGATTATCCATGAAAATGATTATTTCAAGTTTTATATTACAACCACATTCCTATGTTTACATGATCATATAGTACCCTATCCATTTTATTATTCATCTATATGATTATTCATGAGAATTATATTGTATGATATTACATTTTTTCATTTTAACCACATTTTATGCCTCGTTATAATGTTTCTTCCCATAATAGTCTTTATATCTCATCCCATTATATAATGTAATATATAGGTTATACTATGGATTTTTAGGATCTGAAATGGATTAGGAGATAAAAATATAAAATTAAATAGATATATTTTGTTTTATTTTATTTTAATTTTTTATGAACCTGTTTTTTCAAATACACTAGGCCTCAATGTATGGGACCCAAATATTGTATCCCATAGTTGATGGCTACTTTATTAAATTTGTACTAGATATAGTGTATCACATCCTAATGGTCCAAATAGTTTCATTTTCTTGGAAAACTACATACATACATGGATATCAAATTATATTTTAAAACATAAAATATAGCATATTATTTTCATTTAATCACCATTATTATATTTATAATATCTTCACATATCAATCATAATAGAATTCCTAGTATCATAATGAAAAAAAATAAGAAAGGGGTTAGCTCAGATGACCAGTAAGGGTATGCATGCAACAATAGATAATAAGTCATGAATAATGTGGAAATAATAAATTATAATCAAATAATTCCTTGTAAATATTCCCTAGATCTAGAAACATATCCATAGATATCATAAAAAATACTAAAAACACATTGAAATTAATAAATAATTTCATAATAATTGAATCTATAATATTGAACATCTGAATCATACAATTGAGGGATCATTTCATGATATCTTACAAAAATAGAATATCACTCAACCAAATACCCAATATAGTTTGTCTCATGATACTAACTAATACATCAAGGTGATATGTAATTTCAAACCCTACTAATCATATAAAGTGTCCAACCATTAATCATATTAATACTTAATACAACATAATCGATATTCTTTAATAATCAATAACTTCCCATATTTTTATAACAAGAGTAAAAAATATCAATACATTAAAAATTAAAACTAAACATTAAAAATATATAAAAATAAGGTAAATGGTATCAATATTTTATATCCTCCTCAAAAAATTCAAAAAAGGATGCAGACATAGATTCATTTTAAAAAAATTCACTAAAACTTTATTTGAGTAAAATACCCTTTTAACATTAAAATAAAATATTTAACGTCTAAAATATATTTCAAAAATTAATGTAACAATATTATTTTAAAATAAAATTATAAAAAATTAATCGAAACTTAAATTTATTGAGTGTTTTAGACAGTGGATAATATTGTACATTCAAAACAAGTTAAAGAGAATTCTGCTCAAATTGTTCTAAAAAGGTAAAAAAGTACCTCATTCAGAAAACTAAAATAATATTTACATTAAAACTTTTTTTAAAAAGAAAAATATGTTTATAAATATCTTTAATTATTCATTTTATATTTATAAAAACTACCTTTTATAAATATTTAGAAAAATATGGTCATTGATGGGAATAATTCCTGACTGATTACGAAAACATGAGAGGATTTACTTGATAACCAAAATTAGTTGTCTTCAGTACTTAATGATAGGATATTGAATGTAAATCATATAATTTATAGAAATAAACAAATGAGAATAAAATATATTTAGTACAACATATAAATATAAAATAATTTCTCCTTTAAGTCATAAACATAAACGATATTGAATAACGATGAGATTGTTAAAAACCCCTTAGCACATGATTGAGTTCTTTCATAATTTTTTAAAAATACAATATAATAAAACATTATTTATTATAAATATATTCCATTACTATAATTATATATATAATATCATTTATGCTTTAATTTTGATCATTTATCACCCTTTTATTTAAAATTATTTGATAAAAAACTTTGTTGGGTAAAAACTGCTTCATTTAATACAAATGTTGTAGTTCGAATGATTCTTTAATTATACATAGATCATGGATAAATCATATCCAAAAAATTTAATCATGATATAAATATAATATATTTTTTTAATATATTTTTTTAATGTAATAAATTAAAATTATAGATAGAAAAATTAATTACACCATTCCTGGAGACAATAGGTTGTACGTGTGCATTAACTCTATTTTAATTTTTTCATAAAAGTTATTAAAGAAAGTTGAATAATAGTTAAAAATTATAGAATAATTATTATATCATATAAATCACATATATATTTTAAATAAATCTTTTAAACATCCATGTCAAAATAAAATGAAGAGTGTATCGTAGCATTTCATGGAGGGCGTAGTCCACACACACGAACAAGAGATGTTATCTAATTTCAATGGACTGGAAGGTACTGAATTAACTATGATATTATAACTATAGAAGTATAATTATTTAAAAAATATAATATATATATATATATAATAAATTTTTATATCCATCCATGAGAGGGAGTTATGGAAAACGAATTGCATCGGTGTGTGAGGTGGTTGTCCACCGTGCACACAATCGATGGATTTGTTTCAAATTTGGGGAAGAGGAGATGGATGTTGGTTATTCAATTAACATAAAAAATCTATGTACATGGGCTATAATACTAATATTATCTCATCATATAATAATAATATTTGAAAGTGGAAAAGGAGATACAAAATGAAAACACTTGGTTATGAACTATACATCAATATTAGAATACCACTTTAGGTTTCTACATAAATCATTCCAAGGATGAATTAATGATAAAAACAAGGAAATTATGTAATGAAGATGGATTTATTTATGGTATATTAAGATTTATTTTATAAATGAAAAGGGCTCATGAAGTGGGTAGAGGATAGAAGTGTGTGTAACCTTTTATAAGTAGGGGAGACGACCCACATAGAAATTTAATAAAATAATAAAAAATGATAAAGTCCGTCTCAAAAAAATTTACTCTAAATTTCCTTAAATTAGAAGTTTTAGTGGTATAAGTCTTAAATATTTCAATTAAATATGATTTATAATGTTTAATCAAAAGACATATTCAAATATTTACATATAACCCTCTTCGTAAACCTGTTTTAAATTTAGGCATAGTTAATCTTTTTTATTGCTTATACTATTCATTTTGTAGAAAAATTAAATTGAATTTTCTAACAAATATTAAGCACTATTATTAAAAATATTGAATCAATTTTATCAAATTATATTGAAAGAAGTGAAATAATTTAATCTGAAATTCAACCCGCAAGTGTGATGAAAAGTGGTTTCCCAATGAAAGAGTTTTACTTGGTATAAAAATGTTAATAAAAATTTTCAACATAAAATTTATTACAATAAATTATGTTAGATTAATAATAATATTATGAAAATAGTATTTTTTTACAAACCATTTTATTAAAACTAAAATTGGTAAATTCTTTAATAAAAAAAATTTTTTTTAATAAAATAAGGATTTTTTCACAATTCATTAAAAATTAATAATTTTATAAAATTTTAAAGAAACTATTTATTATATAATTTTGAAAATATTGATATAAAAAATTAATTTCAATATTTATAATAAAATTTATATATGTGGGAATTTATAATTTTAATATAATTGTTGAAAACAAGAACAAATCAACTTTTAGGAAAACACAGTATTTATGTACAAAACTACAGTTATTCTTATCTGATGACTAGAAAATATATTAGAAGAATTTAAATACATTTTAAATTATTTGTAATATATAAATTTCATTAAAATCATTCATCAATAGTAATTAATTTAATTTATTCCAAAAACACGCTACACATATAAAAATAATTTTTATAATAAAACATTTATTATACTAGAATTTTTTTAATTTTTCATTTATAATAAATTGAAAAGTCAATGAATTTATTTTATACATATTTAGAGTATTTAATTTTATTAATTCACTTGTTATTATTCATGTTCTCCATTATAACTGCTAGGTTCTAATAGTGTACAAAATCATGGTTCATTTAGGCTACATTTTACATGCATCACAATCTATAAGAGAGCTTAAAAATGTCATAAAATATAGGGGTGTCACATTATAACCAACATAAAATGAATTTTAATCTTACAATAGAATTAATATGATGAAAAAATGATGACAATTATTCCTCCTCACAACCTTAGGTTTCCACGTAGCTTCCTCAAATTTCTGATTCCTATATATAACTATAAAGAGACAAGTAGTATTGTTATGTAGAACTTTATCTTGGATCCAAATTTTATAATACCTATCCTTCATAGTAAATTTAATTTTCTAGTGGTATGTCAATTTAGTTCATTATATGTGAATATTTAGGTATGTACTTCATAATGAGGGATACAATGAACACATCATGAACTTAAGATAATTTTCATGGATGTTCTTATAAATAATCTACCATCCCTACTCAATCTAGAATATCAAAGGGGCTAGTACACCAAGGTATCGATGTTCAATTCCTAGATAGTCTCATAATATTCATCCATGGAGAAATTTAGAGTAACACATTCTCACCAACATCTAAATCCATATCTCATCATCAATTATTTTCATAATGTTTCTTTTGACTTTAAAATTACATTTTGTGATCTTTAATGTTTTGGAAGTTCTATTTTATTTTATCCACTAAGTCATGTCACAATTAAATTATTTCATTAACTTTAACCAAGAACATCATAGTTCTAAATTTCTTCCCAATGATGGATTCTTATATAGCCATCTGAATACTCCAGTGAAATCTATTGTAATAAAAACCACGATAAGAGGGAGGTGTTGATTCCAACAACCATTTAAGTAAATTGAAAAAGATCCCAACATATCCTATAGGAATTGAATGGTCCTCTTAGAATAAAAAACAATTTTACAATTTCCTTAATTTATATTCAATAAATATATTCAAGATATAAATCATTTTTTATAATAATGAGGTGTGTTGATTTCATAAGGTGATCAACAAAAAACATATAGAATTATATGATTTTGACAATTTTGGGGAGTCCGATGATAAAATCCATGGCTATTTATTATCATTTCGGTCTGGGTATGGGTAATGGTTGTAAAATTACATTATATTTTAGTCTCTAAAATATAACATTTTCCCATACCATAAATCAATATACATACTCAAAAATATATCTATACATTCTATCCCACCGAAAATACTCTTTCAGATCTCTTTATATCTTCAAAAATCCTGGATGAATAGAGAATGATGAACTTTGAGCCTCATTTAACAACTTATTCTTCAAATCATGTATTAATGGAAGAAATAAACGGTTCCTAAACTATATCATCCCATAAAAATTAATTTTGAACTCAAGAACATTTCTTACCATGTCTTATAGCTCATTATCTTCCTTTTGTGCCTGAATAATCTTACCTTGCATAGATACCAAAATGGAGAGACCCCACTATTTTATTACATGACTATTAAAATATTTTAAACATAAAAACATAATAATGATACCCATATAGGTTCCGATGGTTTAGTGTCTACGAAAAATTCGGACCATACAATACATTTACATAGTAAAACATAAACAATTATTTAATTTCTTCTTCCCTAGATTATTATTGTCCATCATGTTCACTTTAGTACCAGTGTTCATCTGAGGATATCCATCAAAAAAGGGGGTGATCTGAAATCCTAGTAAGAGTATTAATAGGATCCATGTAGCATGGTTTATAATAATAATAATTGTCATAATATAAGAAAATGATCATAATCATAATCATGAGAGAAAACAATAGATGAAGTCATGGAGTGTTGTAATGCATAAAAATGAAACATCATGTCTTAGAGGTCAACTGACACACATATTTTTGAACAATTATTGCATCATTTTCATTCACATTTCAATTTTTCTCCTAATATTAATCACATGACCCAATTCATCGGGGTGCTATATAATTCTTAGATTACTTGTCAAATCATAACATTTACATTTTCATGCATGTGACAATGAAAATATATCAATCATGGACATAAAATAACCCATTAAAAGGAATATGTTTCATTTAATATAGCACCAATTTATAAATAAACTATGGGGTTCCCAAAATAAATATGTAATGACACCCTTGGTATAAGAGTCATCAATCTTGAGTGAAGAAGAAACTATCTCTTGAAAAGTAAAGATGATTCTTTGAAAATAAGAGTTATTTGGAAAAATTCATTAAATTTTTCATAAAATTAGATGGGAAATTTTATATTCCAGAAAATAAAATTTAAGAATAAGGAAATTATGTTTACGTAATATTAAAGGAAGAACCATACTGAAAATGGAGTGAAAGAGGTAAAACCCAAGGAAATGGAGTTGGGTTTGAAAATTCTTCTAACCTTATGTCATAATGATTTCATCACTTTAATATCCCGTATATTCAAATTAAATTCATTATTTAAAAAATAAAGTAATTTTTATACATGTATTTGATTAATTATCATTTTATTTTGTTCATTTATGGGCTTCTTTATGAGTTATGGAGTTTAATTTCATCATTTTGGAATTATTGTTTTCTTGGTTTTAATGATCGGTACACTTGTATATGAGTACTGATGTTCATGTAAAATTGGAACAGTTACCCATAATTTAAATTATATGTTATTAATTTAATTTAATAATATTAATTGGCCTTATATGTCATTTGGTTCTAGGGTATTATGATTAATTATTATATAAATATAAACTAAAAAAGTTCCAATTTATTTGGTGGAATTTTTTACCATTGCGATCTTAGATCATAATGTTTATATATTAGTTCAAGAACATTACATGGATTATAAAATGTATAATAAAATATTATTTAATAATAATTATATTTTTACAACTAGACATGAAGGTATTAGGGAAAAATAAAAATGTATCATCCACAATGGTGGAAAATCGACACACCATAGATGATATTTTCATTTTTAGAAAAAACAGAAAAAGAGAAGAGATTTGAAGTTTAAATATTACCTTAATAAAAAAAATTCACCTATATAAAATATATTATATTTATCATTCTTCTTTTAGAAGTGAATGTTGGGAGTGGATTATAAATAAAATGAAATTTGAAGGATATTAAAAAAGGGATTTTACCTCTTGAAGTTCTCCTCAATGAGAACCTCCTTAGGGAAAAGTGTTTTATATTTTGATGAGATAAAGGAATCCTAACCATGGGGTAGATTTTGAGATGATTTATGGCCATAATTTAGTCAAGCATCAATGATTTTGAGTTATGAGGAGAATAGGTGGTGACATATAGTATTTATTGAGGATGAGAGGGGTGTTTTATCGTTACTTATTCATTAGTATATTATATAGGCTCTCAACTATGAATATATTGAAAAATATTACTAATTTATTTAAATAATGAAGTGAGGTTTGATATTATTATTATTAAATCAGTGACTACCTATGGAATAGGTTATTTACCTTATAATCTATATATATTGTAAATTACTATATTTTATTATTCACAAAAATTTCTATATTTTAGAAAAGGCCCAAATATTTACCCTAACCATTTTTTGAAGTATATAATTAAAAAATAAAAACAATTTTATGAAAATAATATTCCAAATAGGAGAAATTTAATTTTTAATTAAAATCATCATTTATATGGAAAATAGTGATTGTAAAATTATAGTTAATTTTATAAGTCTTTGAAAAATTAATTAAGGTCTTAGAAAATTATATTATATTAATAAGATAAAAAATTATTAATATATAAATAAACTTTATTAAAATAAAAATTCTTTAAAATATTTATATTAATTATAAACATGTAATTATATATTTATGACATACAAAAATAAAAACACTTTATTAATAATTTTTAAAACATTGATTTATTTATACTATGATATAAATATATAATATTATAATTGATTAGATGTCAAATTTTTTTATACTTTAATAGGTGTGGTTAAAATTCTATTGGCTGGGTTACTATTCCTAATGGTCGTGTTACTATTCCATAGGTTATGTTACTATTCCATTAAGATAGGTTCATTAACATTTACAAATACATATTATTTAAATCATTTTACATTTATAAATATTGTATTATGTTCTCAAAGTGATTTTATGTGGATTATAGTATATAGTTTAATTATAAGAAGGGAATTTATATTGCTAAAATTTGTGTCAATAGATTCACTCCCATATGAAATTTCACCCTAGAAATTTCATTTTTCAAATTATGGTGAAAACAAATGAAGGTACTTCTCTTTTATCACTTCCTTTAGTTCCCATATTTCCTCTTCTTACATATGGTTCCTCCATAGTACTTTGACTTGGTGAGTATTCTTGTTGTTTAGAACATTATCACTACGTTCCAAAATCAACACAGTCTTCCCTTCATAAGAGATATCATTTTCAAACTGTTTCACCTATAGATTTAGTAAATTTGAGGGATTCAATATAAACTTCATCAAGCAAGAATCATGGAATACATTTTGTATTTGATACATGGTTTGTGGAAGTTCTAGTTGGTAAGATACAAATCTAATATGATCAATAATCTGAAAGGGGTCAATATACCTAGTACATAGCATTCCCGTCTTCCAAAATATCATGATCCACTCCCATGGAGATATGTATAGGAATACCATTTCTACAACCATAAACTATATCTATCGTGGATGATTATATGCATGGATATTTTGTCAATTTTGGGATACCATGATGTGTTAAATAATGGTTTTCACCTTCTGTACCATTTCATAAACCATTTAAGGTCCTAACATCTTACGTTCACTGACTTCACCCAATCACACAAGTGGATCTACATCTTTTACTATAAATGGATTCATATGGATCCATATAGACGATTGAATGGAAACTATAGTTTTAAGGGAAATCAACCAAAGGTGTATATTGGTCCCACCCTCCAATGAAGTCTATTTATCTCTCTCTCAGCATGTATTCTAGTTTTTGAATTGTTAAATCAAATTGGCCATCAGTTTCAGGAAGATAAGAAATTCTGAAGTTCAGCTCTGTGTTTCCAGTACGTTGGAGACTTTTCTAGATCCTTGAGGTGAATCTTATATCTCAATATGATACAATTTATAGTGGTACTCCATACACCTTTACCTCTTTTCTGATGTATATACGTGCAAGTTTATCTAGTGGAAAGTCCACTCAAATTGCGATAAAGTGAGCTATCTTTGTATGATGATAAAAAACAATATATAATTGTTTCCTCTATATGTCATTAGAATTCATGTGATAAAATACATAGTGATGTTTTATTATTTCTATGTTGGTATGGATAATAGTTGTATCACCCCCTCATACTTTATACTTTCAGACATCACTTTCTATCATACGTGGAACTTAAATGTATATTATGTAATTAGCTTCTTCATACAGTCCCACCAATAGTTCTCATGGAGATACTGACACATCTTTGTGCATCCTGGAGGAATAGAGAAGATTCAGCTATGTGCATCATTCATAAAAATATTCTTTATCTCTGGTTTAGAAGGCACACATACTCTTGGATCGTATCTTAAAACTCATTATTCATCAATTTTAAACTATAATTATTTTTCATTTTTTCATAGCTTCCACCTTCTTCAGAATTTTTACACCATTTCCCTGAGCATGCTTTATTTTCTCCATGAGGGATGGTTGGGAAATAATTTTAGAAAGGATTCATCATTTTCATTTCTAAATGAATCTAATGTCTACCGTTTAAAAATATAAGAAGATTTCATCTTTCTAAATACTCATAATTGATAATGTCTTAAGATCCTATCTAGATAGATCATCTTCCATATTATTCGCATTAGCAGGATGATAGTGTTTTGAGAAGCCATATTCATTTACTAGATCTAACCATATTCTCCATCACATATTAAGTTACATCTACATGAATATATATTTTAGGATCATATAATCATTATATATTTGACTCTTCTCCCCATAGAGATAATTCTGTAAGATTTTTAATATAAAGTTCATATTTGAAAACTCTATATCATATGTCGGATTATTTTTCTCTTGACTTTTTAACTACCTTGAAGAGTAGGCTATTACTTTATCACTTTTTCATCAATACACAATCTAATACCTTTATTGAATAATCATTGTATACCATAAATATTTACCCATTTTTCGATAGTGTGGGTACTGGTGCAGTGATATGTCTTTTTTTATCTCTTTGAAGTAGTCTTCACATTCACTGGTCTAGAAAAAACATTCTCTTTTCTAATTCATCTTGGTTAGTGGGTTTGAAAATCATGATATCTTCTTCAGAAATCATTGGTAACACCAATCTAGACTAAGGAAATTATAGATCTACATTACAAATGTTGACCAAGGCCGCTCTTCGATTTCCTTTGCCTTAGAATGGTCAATATATATTTCATTTATGGTGATAACATTCCCTAGAATGATACTTCCTATATCCAAAAACCACATTTACTATACTTGGAATTTAACTTCTCCCTTATTAAATTTTTTATAATAGTATACAAATTCTCCTCTTATTCCTCTTTTCTATTGAAGTGTATTATAATATCATCAATAAAGACTAAAAAAATTCAAGGTAATCTCTAAGGACTCTATAAATTATGTCCATGAATATTGATAGATCATTAGTGAGTCCAAAGGGAATCACTATGAACTCATATTGTCCATAACTCTTTCGGAAGGTATTCTTTGGAATATATTCTTTCGTTACCTTTAATTGGTGATATCCTCACCGAAGGTCCACTATAGAGAAATACCTTTCTCCACATAGTTCATCGAACAATTAATCTATACATGGAAGGGGATACTTATTATTTATTGTGATTTTATTGAGATCGCGATAATCAACGAATAGGCACATTGATATATCCTTATTCATGAAAAAGATGACTGGTGTACCCCATCGTGAAGCAATCGGGCTTATAAAGCCCTTATATAGATTCTATTGTAACATATTCTTCTGTTCCTCCAGCTTAATGGTGTCAATTATATAAGGTTTCTTTGATATAGTAAGATACCCATAAATATGTTCAATTAATAATTCAACCTCTTAATCAGGAGGTTGACCAGACAATTATTCGAGGAACACATTAGTGTAGTCCCTCACAATTGGCACGTATTGAAGCATGATTATATCCTTTGACTCAATTATTTGAGTTAGATATAATTTTTTATGTCACGAATCATCCCATAGGGGATCATTACATGCCTCCCCAATATTATCTTAAAATGGACTGAGGATGGAGGCAAGAAGCAATAATTCATATAACAGACATGAGAGGACTTTCTTATGTACTTTTACACTGGTATATATCCAATCCAATAGAATGAGGAAATGTAAAAATATGGAACAACCATGCATGCATACATCTAAATCATATAACAAGAGTACAATGAAAATAGAAGTAAAGTAAATAAGGCCACATAAAATCCCACCTCAATGTGTCTGACTAAAAATCAACTTTTTATTATAAAATCACTTTTTAGGAAAAGTGAGAAACTAATCCCAGTTAATCTAGAGGTGAAGCCTCATTAGAGAAAGCCAATCCATCAAAGAAAAGCCTCAGCCTATTAGTGATTTGATCCTTATAAATATTCGCATTCATAATCCATATATTAGTAGTTGGGTCATTTCCAATAACATCTTCAAGACGACACACCATTTTGTCCCTAGTTTGAAAATACTCTTCTTTGCTGATTATCCCATCATTGAATCTTCTCATCAAGATCATATCTTGTTTGTCGATCCAATTTTCCTGCTTGCTATTGACCACCACTTGAATAGTTCTTCCCATCATCTACATCTCTTCCTATGGGATTTTGACATAAAGAAATTCCTCCCCCATCACCTCATTAGAGCGGAGGATAGGTTCTTTTGAATCATTTTCTGTTCTAGTAGATTTTTTCTAGTTGATTTTTTTATGAACTGTAACTTGGGGATTCTCCTTCACAACAACCGTGAGGGCCGAAGACATATCCTTCTCGCATGCTTTCAATTTTTTACCTGATCCTGTTTCCATCAGTTTTGGTAAATGCGAGTAGTCCTTGCATCCTTTCCCCTTCTTTTTCCTAGGGGTTTTTCCCTCCTCATGATCCTTAGGATCCCCCTAAGACTCCAAAACTTAATTAATTCCTCCATCTAGGTCATAGGTCATATCCTAAATAGGCTCATTGGTTTCCAAACAGTCAAAGGAGTTTTGAGTCTAAACACTATTTTGAACTGAAGCCTTTCCCACTGTTTGATTGTTGAACCCTGAAATACTCTGCTAAATTCAAGGTTACTTTTCCACCCCTTCCGACCACACCTCAATTTCTTTCCCAGATAAAAACCTACCTTTATCTTGAGATGATTTTGAAGAGGATTCATCAATTCGAACTGAAATACCCAGGTCTTTATCCCTCAAATCCTTCTTATGCTGATCAAAAATCCCCAACACAGAGGGTTCCTCAACTTGTTTTGTCAAAGGTCTATTCAGAACTTCTTTGCCCGAAAAGAGATTAGTCTGTATGGAATCGTTCTCCTTCCTACCCTACATTGTCACCTTCCCTTGATGGCCACCCCATCTGCATACAGCGGTTGAGTGACCCGGTCTTCTATTGGAAGAGAAAAAACTCAACCTAATGATCGAATACCACTGGTAGTTTACATCATGCTTCCTCACCAGGTTTAATCCACGCCGATTCAACCTGCGGCCTCGACACATCACCTCCACACACATGTGCAGGTTGATAGGATGACATACAGAAGCATAACGTGAATCCACATAGAGAAATTGAACCAATATATTTACTAACATACGTAGTATCGGGGGATTTTGGAATGGTAGAGGAAGTTGAGGAAGACTTACCCAAACCAAAACTCTAGGAGAATTGAAATTCAAGTATAATTCTTAGCTCCACCGAAATAGATACAATCTATATCCACTGCATTTCCTAGTCACACATGATAGAGCATGAACAAATTCTTCTAATGAAGAACATCGTACCATCAAATTCCTTTTATCTAGTATACCGACAAACACTCGTTATTTTAGACCCCAATGATCAAAGACAAACCTATCAAATTCATCCACTGAAGTTCGTTTGTTCTTAAATCAGGAAAAAAATGTTAGATTTAGTAATCACTCCACCTATTTAAACTCTAGAGCTAGTAATGGAATCATGGGGTCACCTTCTCAAATACTAGGGTCCTTCGGGTCATGGTTGACTGTAGGAAAGCCCATAATCATAGCTAGATCGGTGAAGGGATAGAAGTCGTGTCATCGGATATTATGAGGATTTCGGGGATCATCCCCCCTCCCGCCAACCTGCGGTGGAGGGGGAAGCACCATTAACCCCATTAGGGTTATTCCATCACCGTTTTGAGATCTCATCCCTACCAAATGTAATGTTAAAGGGAGTGGAGTCTACTTTGGATTGAATCACTACAATGTGTCTGAAAACACAATTCCAATATGAAAGTTAGTACTAAGATTATTGTCAAAAAGCCAAAAAGAACACACCTCATTCTGTTTGGCCTCACTAAGCACTGTCTGGTCGTGGTCTACCTTGGACACTATCATAAGTTTAATTGACTACACAATACATGACATGTACAGGAAAACCCAAAGTAGGGGTAAGTATAATAGTACATAATAGGACACCCTAAAACCACAAAGTATAAAATAAATGAAATGTAGTCATCTATAAACATGTATATATACACAACACATATGAAAATGTGTATCTATATATAATCAACAAAGAAAAACAATCTAGTGGTAAGTCAAAACAATAGTATACCAGCCTAGGATTCCAGCTCAAATATTTCCCAAAATACTCATTCGGTAAAACACACTCCTAAGTGATAGAAATGGTGATGTATTTCAAAGTGGTACTGCTCATCAGGTCTCATCATAAGAAATGACACCTTAATATTCAATGATAATATGATACAAAGATGAGGATCACATCGAAGGTCATGAGATGATACCAATAACTCAATCAGGATTGACCCACTAACTAGGATATCGACACCCATGTAGTGTTGGTTATGTAGATACCAAGAAATCCACTTATTGAATGATTATTAATAGAGGATCTTACCCTAATCCTCTCAAATGGATTCTAATGAATCTATCCATGAAGTATTTATGGAGGGATTTTAGTCCTATGAGTAAGAGATGATTCCATACTAACTCTCTAGGAAAGGATAAGGGGAACATGCCCCAATGAACCTTCTCCGTGATATGGAGAAAAATGGGTCATTCCATGTATAAATGAGTACTCTATGTGTAATAAAGATTAATCAATGTGTAATAAGTTTCACACACCATGTACCTTGACCTAGGGTCCTTCCCATGTAAATGGACCATGCCTCAAGCCTTATCTGTGTAGTACTACACAACATGTAGGCTACACATGTCGCGTACCCCGTGTATATGTATTTATTAAGGTACATTCTGAGTCACACCGGATAGAACACATGTCTTGTGCCATGGGTCAAATGTTGTATGATTTTTTACATCCTCTTAAAACCCTAATCGCCACTTGCGAGCCCCACATAATGGGTAGATCCAGATTGCATGTCGTGTTGTTTGGGATTTTTAATAATCCTGGATCAATTACCTCATTATATTTGAACCTCTAATCCTTTATCCAGTGATAGTTCATCCATGTGATCAGAGATCCAAATTAATCCAAGCCTCATCATCATCAAACAATGTGTTCCCTCATCATATCTTCACAAAAAAAATGAATCAGAGAGTAATTCATCATTTTTCACCAATTAACACAGATGAGAAAAATCTACAATCCACCCACCTCTAAATCTATCAATCTCAATCATCGCACCTCCACACTATAGTTCCAATCCCAAATATATGATTTCAAATCATTAAGATAAGAAACATGTGCACAATGATCTACTGATTAGGATTTTTCGAGCGGCGGTCCAAAAGATGAATGCCCACGATAAACGAAGAACTGGAAGATAAAATCAAATGAACATATAAGATGAAAGAACCTTGATCAATGTTCATGTCTATCTTTATTTTTTTCCATTATAATGACAATTAAACAATCAAAATTATAGTATCTCATCAAAACACTTCAAAAATAAACCCATCCCAGATAACAATAAAATTATGGATCAATATATTCATTGACTGATTCTGGTACATTGTAGAAACATATAATGAGGATGAACCAAATCAAAAAAAAACCCTACCTCAATTCAGATCAATCATTTATGAAGAAAAAGTGGTGTTTCATTCGCTTATGAGATCCTTCGAATCCAATGCACGTCGGTCATCAATCCTCTATCTCATTATCATTTCCCTGAAATAATTCTTCTACAGTCTCTCTAAGGGTTTTTTTAACCTTTCTAGGGTTATTCAAGTAACTCTAAAATTATGAAAAAAAAACATTTTTAAGACAAACCAATCACCATGACAAAAATTAGAATTGAAATAATTTATTCGATTTGTTTATTCATTTACATGCATGCAATAAATTTTCAACGAATGACAAATGTTTATTAATGTTACGCCATGCCTAGGTTAAACCACACACTCTGAACTCAACAGTGTAATTAGATTTATGGTTTGAGAAAATATTTATATTTCATTACACTTTTTCATGAAAATTGTGCGAGCATAGTATTTAATATTTTTAATATTTTTAACACATTTATTCTGAGAACAATGGGCATATTAATTTCATGCCGTCTCAGCTATTGGTGTTGAAGTTAATCCAAATAATATCCAAATATAACTAATAGAAAATCTGAGACATTACAAGCTCCCAGACTTTTTACATTGCATCCCTAAATTGCCAAAACAAGGGATACTAAAAAAGATATGGGTACTGAGCATTAATATGAACCTCCTACTAAAATGTGCTCTCCTGGAGATTACTATTCTTCCCCCAGACATGCACTAATGGAATCGATCGACCATATGAGATCTTCGCTAACTGATCCTCACTCTGCACTCTATACTCAACAACGACCTCTTCATCCTTGATTTCTAGCTCACCCCAGTAGATAACGTGTGATAGTTCATGCATGTACCTACTTAGATTTAACCCGTGGAAGATTTCATGTACTCTATGTAACTGAGAAGTTAGATCTAAGCATTGCACCACCTTTCAAACTCTAAATAGTATTTGGAATGTTCTAATGAATCATTTAGATAACATTCTACCCCATCCAAATCCCCATAATCCAGATTGAGGTAAAAGCCCAAGGAACATATGGTCTCCCTACTCAATCTTAAAAGGATTCTATCACTTATCAACATAAGACTCCCAATGAAACTATGTAGTATTCATACGCTCCTAGATGATTTTCACCTTCTCTATTATATTTGACCCTAAATCTGATCACATGAGTGATGACTCTGCTTGGTCTGTATAGTAAATTGTTGACCTGCATGGTCTCCTATACAAAGCCTCAAATGGTTCCATGCCAATGGTGTAATGGTAGCTATTTTTTTATATGAACTCCACTAGTAGTAGGTCATCCTCACAACTATGACTAATGTATAACATTCTAATTTGAATAATGTCCTCCAAAACCTAAATGGTCCACTTAGTCTGACCATAGGTTTGTGGGTCAAATATTGTGCCCACTATTAAATGAGTCCCAAAAACCCACTACAATAAAATGGACTTATACCGACGGTTTCCCAAAAACCGTGGGTATAGGTATAATGTGGGAACCTATTCACGTGGTTTTCAAAAAACTATGGGTATAGAAACCACTATACCCACGGTTTTCCCAAAACCCTGGGTATAGGTATATTATGGGAACCTATACCCACAGTTTTTGAATATCATGAGTATAGGGTTGTTCTTCAAGACCTATAAGCATTGTTTTTGTAAAATCATGGGTATAGGGTTCTTTCTTGATGACCTATACACATGGTTTTTTGAAAACTATGTGTATAGATTTCTTGACTTATGGTGGCCAAAATTAATTTCACGGGGCACAAATAAATTGGCGGGAACACCTATTAATATTGTTTTATACATACATTCATGTTTTAAATATATATATATATATATATATATATATCAGTAATCAAAATGGGATAGTGGTTAGGAATTAGAGAAATAAAGAAGCGGTCTAGGGATATAATCTTGCAGCTACGTTTTTTATCAAAGCAATACCCACAGTTTTAAAACCAATGGTATAGGTGAATGACATGGTGGAATAGAAATATACCAAAGGTTTCCAAAATGGTGGGTATACATCATGGGCTATACAAATGACTTGATTTTCCATGATTCCTTGAAACCATGGGTATAGGACATACCCACATTTTCAAGGGCAATACCCATGGTTAGAAATCGTGGGTATAGGTAAAATTTTCTGTAGTGACCTATTGTAATCCCTTACAGATCTGGGATGTGAAGGAAGAATAATGACTAAAAACAATCATCGATGGAACTCCATGGAGTTTGACTCTCTACTCAATGTTGAGGCATCCCAAGATCATCATTGTAATTTTCTCTCATATAGCTAGGATGTGGGGTGACTTGGTCGGTTGTTATACTATCACCACAATGGAATGGTGTCCTCAGGATTTACATGGTAATAATGTCATAAAGACCATTGATATACCATCCCAAAACCATTTTGGAAACTCAAGGGGTTGAGCCAAACTTTCTAGAACATAGCGCCTAGCCTCAACTTGCTGACAAGTAAGACATCGAGATACAAACTTTGAAACTCCTTTCTCCATCCCTTGCCACAAAAACTAATGTTGGTGGTCCTGGTACATATTTACCACACATGGATGTACCACCATAGGAGATGTATGAAACTCTCTCAGAACCTCCTCCCACAACATCACTGGTACCATCATTCATCCTGAAAAAAAATGACTTTTCATCTTATATAGAATATCTATTAGGGGAAGGTCCTATGGATATCTACATTTTTAGACTCCCACAGTCGGTATCCCCAATATGTATATCCCTGACATGCTACAAGAGTGAAGGGGTAAAAATCATTGACTTAAGGTAAGCTACACCATCTCTGTAAAAAATTTATAACTACAATGAGGCCAACTATTCTGATTCTTCGCTAGGTACTCGTAGAGTCTATAATGACATTTGAATCTAGTCTTTGATATATCTTCATCCCATACTCCCAACTGGTGATAGCTTGATCTAAGTTCATTATTCAAGAACCATCGTTTTCCACTCAACTAATCAAAGTGGTCATAGATACACAGTATTTTATATTTGTTCTTTACGATAACCTGGTTCAAGTGTTGGTAGTCCACACACAACCTAAAGATTGTGTTTTCATTCTTCGAAAACAAATCCAGGACACCAAGGTTAGAACATTTGGTCTAACAAATCCCTTCCTCTACACATCTTTAAACTACACCATCAGCTTTCATAGCTCTATATGATCCATCGGATATGTTATTGCAAATATCTATGTCATCATGGGGTGTAAATTAGTGCAGAAGTCAATATCTCGGTGGTGAGGTAAACATGGAACATATTCAGCAAATACATACTCATACTCACCACCATTATGGGAAACTGGGAACTCCTACCATCCATTGCACCGAGGGCTATGATAGTCTACTGATGACTAATTGGCATCACCCTACTATGAAAGAGTTCATTCTGCACTGCCTGGGTCTCCATTTCACCAAAAATGGTAAAATAGGATTTAAAAAGGTGGACACACTACACCATTCTCCAAAAACAGTTATCATGGTCATGAACTATAGATAACCAATCTAAACCAGAAATGAAATCCTAATTCCTCTATGCTTCTACTAAGAGATTCCAAAAGAAAAAATCACCTCCAATAGTCAGGTAAAATTGCGGACACAAGTGTCTAATCACTGATTCTTCTCCAGTAGGAGTCTCCAACTCTAAGGTTTGAGCCAATGGTTCAACCAGAATCTTTAATTCTCATAAATGATACATGGAAATAATGGAATCAATAGAACTTTGGTCTATTAGATTCTCAAATTATGTTTAAAAGACATAGATCATACCTTGAGTCATTTATGTAGCATATGTTTCATAATTTTAGAATACCTACAACTATCACAGTGCATGCCCTCTAGATACCTTAGCCTAGTGTGGACCAACTTGAGGTGGTGGTAGTAACAAGTCAAAACATCAACCACCTCCTACTACTCTCCGAGATCCTCAACCACATCTTCGACCCTAAAAACATGCATACTTCTTACACTATATATAACTCAGTTTTCAATACAAGGTATATCTATCAATTGTACGGTGAGTTGGGAAATCATGGGTGAGATGCCACTATTTTCATATGAGTAGCAACTCCTCTCCCTTGGTTAACCATACCCACCCTCTAAAATATAAACCATATATTACCTCCTCCTGAAATTTATATATGTTCATATCCTTGCGACTGATGTTATCTCCCTACTATTATGGCCTCTAATATTGATTTCCCACTACAGAAAACCGTTATCTATATCTTCTCATCCAAAAAACTCACAACCACCAATGCTCTATATATCACCCCGAAATATGTAGGAATAAACATATGGATAACACTAGATCAAATGTTTCACTGCATACCTTGATTGATGGTTCAAACATTGAAGAAATCATCTCAAACCATATCCATCAAGTGCCAAGAGAGGTTGGTAAACCACGATGAATACTTAGATACTATCATGATTCTCTGTTGGAGTTACAGAAGCACCAAGATACATACAACCCTTAATACATATGGTGATAACTCTTCTCTAAAAAGGTTCTCAAACTCTATCCATGAAAGAGTATCTTTATCATAAGAATATGTAACAAAACCCCACCATCTCCTTGACGAGCCATTAATAAGGATCTCTTCTAGGAAAAAAATCTAATATGTTTGCATCTAGACTCGATAGAAAACATGGGTCACTACCTAATGTGTTTCCTTAGCCACTTGTGGGTCAGGATCGTCTCAAAAACCTGAGGGGTATCTATTACTGCAACTTGTGATGTGCGCTCAGCCTGTGTACCTCATCCGTTGGTATTGCGGGTACCACATGCTACTCTAAATATGGTGGTATGGTTGGTGAACTATGTAAAGGTATCATCTCGAGAACTGGTCCATGTATTTTCACCTCACAACTGAGGCAATCATCCTCATGATCATTATGTTGAATCCATTAATGTATATGTTGTGGATGTATCCTAAAATAAATAAAATTTACCATGTCCAATGATTATATCTAAAGAGATGACTCAAGAAGGACTTAGAACCCACTACTCAATCCTATATGATGCATGTACAAATATTTTCCCATGAAACTAGTGTTCTAATGTACCAAATAGAAAATAAGGTTATTATAGTCATTGTGTATAGATACGCCAGCCGCCACACCATCACTAGAGTCCATATCTTGGAATATGAACTTGGACCACATGACATTGTTTCCCAAAACCAATATCACAAACCTGTGGTCCTAAAGTCAAACTGATCGCTCTGATACCACTCTATCATGAACCATCCCAGTGGGGCCTGTTCTGCGACCCCCAATCCCACCTCCAATAGACCTAGGGCTAGATACTAGCACCAAGAAGTCCTATCACTAATTTTGGAGGCCTTATCCTGAGTACATGTACACTCACACACACACACACATCCAAGATATAGAATGATGAGATGTTAAATCAAGTAAACAATAATGAATGAATACATCTAAATATCAAAACTACAGTTTGATGGTATATAAATAAATGTAAACATGGCCAAATAAATTTCCCCTACAGAGTGTCTAAAAACACAAGTCCAACCAAAATGTATGTACTATAACTATAATTATAATGACACAGTAAGACACCTTGGTTTGTATGGTCTCACTAAGCACTATCTGCTCTTGGTCCACCTAGTACTATGTCCAAAGGTTGATATTCAACATAATAAATTACATGTGCAGGGAAATCGTGTGTAGGTGTGAGAATAAAAATACTCATTAAGACAATCTGAAATGAAAATGCATAATAAAAAAAGAAATAAATTCATCTATACATATGTATATGTTTAAAAAATTATAATAATAATATTCAGATATATTCAACAAGGACACATATTTTAGAGGTACATCACAACCATAGTATGTCATCCTAGGATTCTAGCTAGAAGATTTCCTGATGTAATCATCTGGGAGAACACACTCTTGGGTGATAACACCAATGACGTCCATCTGAGAGAAACTGGTCATCTAGAATCATCATGAGAAAGAACACAATGATATTCATAAGAGAATATGATACACAGTGGAGGATCACTATCATGGCCTGGGGTCATACCAACAACTCAATCTAGATTAACCCAATATGTTAATGATAAGTGACCCTATAGTGTTTGTCATGTATATATCATGAACTCTGCTTAGGTCAAGAAGATGAATATATGATCTCAGTACATAAATCTTAGATGGATTCTAATGACTCTATCCAGGAAGTCAGGTTGACGGGTTCATACTCTTTGGATTAAGATAAGATTCTGTATTAACCCTCAAAGATTAGATAAGGGGGACATTCCCAAACAAAACATTTCCTTGATATGTATTAAAATAGTTCCAAAACTTTTATAAAATAGTAAAGGATGTGTAATAGGGGTCACACACCATGTCCCATGACCCCAGGTCCTACCTGTGTAAACAGCCCATGTCATCAAGTCATCTTCATGAAATACTACATGGCTTATAGGCTTCTTATATAGTCTAACCCATGTTCATGTACTTCCCATGGTATAAACTAAGTCACCTGGGAGACCCCTCATGTCTTGTGACATGGGTCACACGCCATGTGATATTTTAATTCCTTCAAAAACCTTTTTCACCGCCTAAGTGTCCCCACAAGATGTGTAACACCCCAGGTAAATAAAGAATATGACATTTTTATATTTATCCATATTTGTGAATAAAATATTAATATGACTTTAAAGGGGAAGCTATGCTCGATGGCGTACCCAACACGCAATAACGAGTTTCTTGGGAGTCTTATGTTGCTCTCTAATAATAAAATAATATTATTTTAAATGGTAGTTAACATGTAGCCGTTGTATTGGCGGGAATGGATAGAAATAACTAAAATATGATTATATATGTTTTTATAAATGTTTTTACATTTATCCAATAAAAGATAAAGGCTTAAAATACAGAAAGAATTCAATTTTAGGCTCTTATACCCTAATTTTCACTAAAGGTTCACTTATCGCCTTTTGATGGATAACTGTCATTAAATATAGTTTTGATCACTCTTATACATTATTTTGGACCAAATAAAACTCTTCTTTAGAATCGGGACATCAAATTTTACTTTGTGTAATTTTTTGGTATGTTTCCGATAAAGTTCATTTTTTAATGAATAGTGTAAAATGTTGTGTTTTAATTCAAAACCTCTTTTTAATCTAATTTATTTATATGATTAGATAATCTTTTTAATTGGTTTTAAAGTGAAATTAGAAAATATTTTTACCATTAAATCCAATAGTGGTCGTTGGAATTAATTTCACTTTTAAATCGTACTTAAACTAGTATCAATCTTTTGATACTTATTGTTTCTTAAAAACACGCTATTTGTTTTGACAGCGGGAGTTAATTAATAAATTAATTAATTCTACTTATATTATTTGAATTAGGTAATATAAATGTCATTTTTGAATTCTGAATATCAAATATAGCTTAGGGTGAATTTTTGGTAATTTTCTGAAAAACTCCAATTTTTGATGAATAGTGAAACCACTAAGTGGTAATCAAGCAAACTGATTTTTCAGTTAAATGAAAGTTTACCACTAATGTGTATTGAATTTTGAAAATCCAACATACATGGTTGTCATTAGTATGTAAAATGTGGTTCAATGGGATGAAAATAATTTTTTGGTGAATAGTAACTTTTTTCCATTAATCGCGATTAGAGGTAATTAGTGTAATTTAAGGTAAAAATGATATTATAAAAATATGAAAACACCATGACACTTGTCCTACTCCTATTGGATGAGTCATGGACGACCAAGACAACCCATGGGTCAACTTGGGGACCCCATGGAGCCACTTTGGTTGGAAAATGACATTAATATATATTTATTTAATGTTAAAATTAAATTGACACAAACATGAGTTGTTTTACTAAAACAGTTTTTAAGTGGGGTTACACAAGTCCAAATTTTGACTATAAATATTCATTAGAAAGATAAAACTATTTCCTACATCATAGAATTTTTTTTATAATTTTTATATATTAAATAAATTAATTTAATTACGACATCATGATGATGCAACGATGACCTCATTATTTAACGATTTAAATAAAATGGAAAGATAATATAATATCTAAAACCTACACTTGTCCAAAAACTATTGGATGGAAATATTTAGAAGCCTTATCATCTTATATTCGAAATATATCAATGTGGGACCTTAGAAATTCGAAACACTTTTGAAAATAAAATAATAGTTTCATGATTTCCAAAAGTGCCCCTCCTCTTCTCTTATAAAAGGCCCCCACCTCTACCTCATTTCACACACTCCTCAAGCCTTTGGCTCGGACATAACCTGCCCATTTACTCTCTCCACATCCCTATACTTATCTTAGAGGATTCCCTTTGGGAAGAATCTTTTCAAAGGAAGCCTTTAGGCTCAAATCAAAAGGAGTTACACTTTTAAAGGTAATTCATTCTCTCATGTTCATTTGTTTTATTTTGCTTCTCCAACCCCCTAAACTCTTTTTATTTACTTCTTTTGTAACAAAAAAAGTATCTTCAATATACTAGGATGTTGTTATAAGATTTATTCGAGCTACACTCTCACACAACTACATCAAATGGTTAAAGAACATACGATTTCCGTGGATGGCGAAATTCTACCTCCCGAAACGATGATTGTTCAATACTCATTTAACACCATCAAAGGTGGCCATTATGATGTCACTATTTTTATATATGATATATAATATGTTTATTCTTTCCTTAAGATTCTGTATTTTTCATTTATGGCATACCATTATTGTTTCCATTATGGGTAAACACGATAATTTCATTTTAGGAAGTGCGGACTACCGCCCCCTCAAAGTGATTTGATTCGTTAATGCCATATGTGGGACGTATAAAGGATGGATTTAAAGTTATTATATATGATGTTATACTGGAATTATAATATAACTATATATCATTATTGTTTATTTCCATTAAAGTATGAGATAGAAATGAAAGTAGCGTTCATGCGTACGTACGGCTTACCGTCTCCATGAACGGTGCATTTCATTTCTTACCTCTAAATGATTATGTAATATTATAAAAACATTTATATGCTGGATATATATGATATATATGATATCCAAATAATTAATATCATTATGGATATAATGAACCTTTGACCACACAAACAACATGTAATTGTAAGAAGTCCATTTTCGACTAAAGAACTAAATATTGAAAGAACCAACATTATTAACTTAAATGATTACATAATTTTTATAACATTGAAATAAGTGATATAAAAGGAATAATGAAATTTAGTAAGTTTCATAAGAAAGTATAAATTAACTCAAGTTTATTATTTAGGAGATTAAAGAACGGTCGGGTCAAGTCGGATACGAGGTAAGGGATCCTACACCTCTCTTTCTTTTTTAAGTACACTCTTTTATGTCATTCCTTTTAAGCTCATCTTTCTTATGATTGGGATGTTATTTTATATTAATCCCACTGTACTTATTATGTTCTTATGATTAAAGACCCTATTTCCTCTCATAAATCCATTTTGGAAGTTTTAAGTGGCGCCGTTAGGCTGCCGAGTTTTCGTAAGGGATTTTTCATCTCACTTTTATTCCTGTGATATTTATGCTACATTTGCCACAATTTCATTTGAGTGGTTTATGTAATTCCCATTATTAAACTCATTTTTTTAATATAATTCCATTTATGTGCATTTACATATTCATTGTGTGACACTTCTTCAATGGGGCGTACTTTTCGAAAGTTACCCAAGTCGGTAATGGAACCTTTCACCCTCCTCATTTTAAAAGACTTCGTTTGTTGTGTCTTTTAATTCACATACTATTATGTTGGGATATGTTCTTATATATCCTGATTGATGTAAATTTTATGTCCAAGTGATGAGATTCCATTTTTATCTCTCATCAACTCATTTTCTGAATTTTTGAAGTGACGCTGTTAGGCTGTCGAATTTTACCAAGGGAACGTTTTAACCCAATTTCGATTTCTTTGGGTTCAACATGTAGTTATTGAATATGTCATCCTTTGAATATGTGTGAATGAACTTTTATTGTTTTACACTTAATATCCAATTATATTGGGTGTATTTATATTTGTCACACATAATTTTGTTATTGATTTATCCTTAATTTAAGGATACCTTCCTTATAAGGGATTTCATCACATTTTACATCCCTATTGAGACTTCATTGTTGTTATGCACCAATTCACTCTTATATGGTGTATATACTGTCCTTTGGAATATTATATCATGAATCCGTTTATTCTCATGATATTATAAAGTTCTGATTAAATGTTATTCCTCAATTATTGTATTCAAGTGTCTCTAATTTTGGTAAAACCCCTTTGACCCAAAATATCACTTTAAATGTTTTAATGACTTGTTCTTATTAATATCCATGTTTTCAAAATGGTTTTAAGGATTAATTTATATGGATATTAATGGTTTAAAATGTTAAAATCTTCAAGGTGGTATGGGACACTTTGATTCAAAATTCTCCGTATTAAATGTTTTAAATGGTTTTGGAAATGGTTTCTTTTTGTATGGATTCATTATTTCAAAATACTAAAATGTAATATTGTGACTGAAATGTGGAAATGTTTTGTTTCCTTTTTGCATGTTTTATGTGATACGTTTATGTTATGGTTCTTGGGCATTGTTATGAAAACGTGTGGTTCCGTGATAAACTAAGGGCGGGTGAGCCCGATATAGCTCTCCAATGCATTGGGTAACGTGAAGGAGTGAAACGTTAAGGTTTCTCCGAAGAGATTTAGGAATATACTGTGATGGGTATTCCAAACGTAACCAAGAGGGTTACTCCCTATGTAAGAATGTTATGAATTCCTCATGTTACCATTATGTCTTATGATTTCTATGATTTATTCATGGTTTGATGAGGTATGTTAAAGTGCCTTTGTTTTATGGGTAAAGTATGATATCATTCTTATGTATATATGAACTCATGTTTCCTTTCCATATTTCATATAACCCTTACTAATCTTTTTATGCTCATCCCAAGTTTTTGAAATGTTTTTCATAGGTCAAGGGAAAGGTACATGATGTGATGTTAGTGTCAAGGATGTGTCAAGAAAGAATCCATGTTTTATTTTCAATATGTTTCCGTTGATAGGAAGAATGAATATTGTCTTTTATGTAACCACTTTGTTTAAATGTGGAATGTAATGCAAGTTTCATGATCTAATTCTCTAAAACTCTAAACCTGAAAAGATCATCAACGTGTAATCTTGTGATAACTCAAGATTATGTAAGGTTTAAGGCTGGGGCCTTATAGTTGGTATCAAAGGTCGGTTTAGATAACTTTAGAGGTTAGGGTATTCTCTAAGCACAAGTGACATTACCATAATGGTTAGGATTTCAGAAAGAGTCCTAGTTTTAGATAAAGTGAATGAGTAAGTGTATCTTAGTGTTTACCCTCCTCATTAGTACATGATGGTTTTGTTGATATACTCACACTGACATTTCTATTTTAAGTGAATGGATGGATCTAGCAGGCACCAAAGAGACAACATGTTTGAAGGAAACTGTGGTGGTTCTCTGATTAAGATACTAGATAAAATGGAGGATTCAATGAGGAAACTCATGGTTGTCCTAAACCAAATATCAAGGAGTCATGATCAACCACTTGAACCTTGGTATGTTCTATAATGCATCATGTAAGAGATTACCAATCGATGTGGAAGTTTAGGTAATAATTATAAAGGTAACCATTAGAGTTTATATGATCCTTACTTTTGAGGTAATTATGGGTTATTATATGATATGCTGGAAAATGAAAGGCATGAGATAAACTTGAGGATAAAATATGTAATGATCATTTTTGATGATTTTATCCCTTTTTGGGGAATGATTTGAGAATTATATAGTTTTTGAAAAAGGAAAACACGCAGACCGTGTGACTACCCATCGCGTCGGACAAAGCTGCGGGAATCGAACCCACAACCAAAGTGCGACTCGTATTTATCGCCTACCACTAGACTACGTGAAGTCCATGGTTAGTTTGACTGATTATTTCTAGTTATATGATTTTATAAATTAAGAGTAAGTTTATTTTGGGTTATTTATGAAAATGATTAACCTATCATGGAGGATATGTGATTAGGTTAATTACTTTTCAATAAGAGACTTTAGGAGCAACTGATGTTGTTTGGAGATAAATGTTACGATTAAACATGGAAGACTATGTGACTAAATCCTTAAAATATTTGGGTTTCAATCTTATATTGGTTTACTTTGAAGAATTTTATGGACAAATTGTTTATCGGATGATCCTTGTTGAACTTTGGGTTTTGTTTGACAAATTTTGGAGATTAAGAATAGATTTTCTTTTTATAAAGGGTTATCCTTTTCTGGATTAGCTGACCTTGTACTAACCTTTTTGGTTTTGGTTATGGTTAAGGTCTAAAGATATGGGAAGTATATAGTTCTCTTTTGTGGATTTGGTGATTCTCTAAATGTTGATTATAGTACTCTTAATGCGAACAAGTCTCCCTAAATACTCACCTTCTGGAAAAAAATATGAGTTTGACTAAGGAATATAGTAAAAGTTGAAAGTCAACATGATAAGTGATTATGTTTCCTTATGAATAAATTCCTCAAAAAAAAGTAACTTAAAACAAAAATTTTGTTTATTAACTTTTCCTACTGGGGAATCGAATACCGTTTAACCCATCACAAGTTTGTGATTTTCTTATTGTTAACTTTCTCCTAAACATGTTTTCTATCACTCTCCATCAGAACATGACCCTTTGTTTTTTCTTTTATTTCCATGTTTTCTTACATGGAATCCTAGTATGGGTTAACTCGGGTGACCTCTGTACTCCTCTTTCTTTCTTTTAAAGTGATTGTTTTATTAACTCTTGTTTCGATGTGGGATTTTCAATGAAGTTTCTGAGCCCAATTTTAAAATTGCGAGGACGCAATTCCTAAAAGGGGGGAAGGATGTAACACCCCAGCTAAATAAAGAATATGACATTTTTATATTTATCCATATTTTTGAATAAAATATTAATATGACTTTAAAGGGGACGCTATGCTCGATGGCGTACCCAACACGCAACAACGAGTTTCTTGGGAATCTTACATTGAACTCTAATAATAAAATAATATTATTTTAAATGGTAGTTAACATGTAGCCGTTGTATTGGTGGGAATGGATAGAAATAACTAAAATATGATTATATATGTTTTTTTAAATGTTTTTACAATTATCCAATAAAAGATAAAGGCTTAAAATACGGAAAGAATTCAATTTTAGGCTTTTATACCCTAATTTTCACTAAAGGTTCACTTATCGTCTTTTGATGGAGAACTGTCATTAAATATAGTTTTGATCACTCTTATACATTATTTTGGACCAAATAAAACTCTTCTTTATAATCGGGACATCAAATTTTACTTTTTGTAATTTTTTGGTATTTTTTCGATAAAGTTCATTTTTTAATGAATAGTGTAAAATGTTGTGTTTTAATTCAAAACCTCTTTTTAATCTAATTTATTTATATGATTAGATAATCTTTTGAATTCTTTTTAAAGTAAAATTAGAAAATATTTTTACCATTAAATCCAATAGTGGTCGTTGGAATTAATTTCACTTTTAAATCGGACTTAAACTAGTATCAATCTTTTGATACTTATTGTTTCTTAAAAACACGCTATTTGTTTTGACAGTGGGAGTTAATTATTAAATTAATTAATTCTACTTATATTCTTTGAATTAGGTAATATAAAAGTCATTTTTGAATTCGGAATATCAAATATATCTTAGGGTGAATTTTTGGTAATTTTCTGAAAAACTCCAATTTTTGATGAATAGTGAAACCACTAAGTGGTAATCAAGCATACTGATTTTTCAGTTAAATGAAAGTTTACCACTAATGTTTATTGAATTTTGAAAATCCAACATACATGGTTGTCATTATTATGTAAAATGTGGTTCAATGGGATGAAAATAATTTTTTGGTGAATAGTAACTTTTTTTCATTAATCGCGATTAGAGGTAATTAGTGTAATTTAAGGTAAAAATGATATTATAAAAATATGAAAACACCATGACACTTGTCCTACTCATATTGGATGAGTCATGGCCGACCAAGACAACCCATGGGTCAACTTGGGGACCCCATGGATCCACTTTGGTTGGAAAATGACATTAATATATATTTATTTAATGTTAAAATTAAATTGACACAAACATGAGTTGTTTTACTAAAACGGTTTTTAAGTGGGGTTAAACAAGTCCAAATTTTGACTATAAATATTCATTAAAAATCTAAAAAGAATTCCTACATCATAGTATTTTTTTATAATTTTTAGATATTAAATAAATTAATTTAATTATGACATCATGATGATGCAATGATGACCTCATTATTTAACGATTTAAATAAAATGGAAAGATAATGTAATATCTATAACCTAAACTTGTCCAAAAACTATTGTATGGGAATATTTAGAATCCTTATCATCTTATCTTAGAAATATATCAATGTGGGACCTTAGAAATTCAAAACACTATTGAAAATAAAATAATAGTTTCATGATTTCCAAAAGTGCCCCTCCTCTCCTCTTATAAAAGGCCCCCACCTCTACCTCATTTCACACACTCCTCAAGCCTTTGGCTCGGCCATACCCTGCCTATTTACTCTCTCCACATCCCTATACTCATCCTAGAGGATTCCCTTTGGGCAGAATCCTTTCAAAGGAAGCCTTTAGGCTCAAATCAAAAGGAGTTACACTTTTAAAGGTAATTCATTCTCTCATGTTCATTTGTTTTATTTTGCTTCTCCAACCCCCTAAACTCTTTTTATTTACTTCTTTTGTAACAACACCAGTATCTTAAATATACTAGGATGTTGTTATAAGATTTATTCGAGCTACACTCTCACACAAATACATCAAATGGTTAAAGAACATACGGTTTCCGTGGATGGCGAAATTCTACCTCCTGAAATGATGATTGTTCAATACTCATTTAACACCTTCAAAGGTGGCCATTATGATGTCAATATTTTTATATATGATATATAATATGTTTATTCTTTCCTTAAGCTTATGTATTTTTCATTTATGGCATACCATTATTGTTTCCATTATGGGTAAACACGATAATTTCATTTTAGGAAGTGCGGACTACCGCCCCCTCAAAGTGATTTGATTAGTTAATGCCATACATGGGACCTATAAAGAATGGATTTAAAGTTATTATATATTATGTTATACTGGAATTATAATATAACTCTATATCATTATTGTTTCTTTCCATTAAAGAATGAGATAGAAATGAAAGTAGCGTTCATACGTACGTACGGCTTACTGTCTCCATGAACGGTGCATTTCATTTCTTACCTCTAAATGATTATGTAATATTATAAATACATGTATATGCTGGATATATATGATACATATGATATCCAAATCATGAATATCATTCTGAATATAATGAACCTTTTACCACACAAACAACATGTAATTGTAAGAAGTCCATTTTCGACAAAAGAACCAAATATTGAAAGAACAAACATTATTAACTTAAATGATTACATAATGTTTATAACATTGAAATAAGTGATATAAAAAGGAATAATGAACTTTAAGAAGGTTCATAAGAAAGTAGAAATTAACTCAAGTTTATTATTCAGGAGATTAAAGAACGGTCGGGTCAAGTCGGATGCGAGGTAAGGGATCCTACACCTCTCTTTCTTTTTAAGTACACTCTTTTATGTCATTCCTTTTAAGCTCATCTTTCTTATGATTGGGATGTTATTTTATATTACTCCCACTGTACTTATTATGTTCATATGATGAGAGACCCTATTTCCTCTCATCAATCCATTTTGGAAGTTTTAAGTGGCGTCGTTAGGCTGCCAAGTTTTCATAAGGGATTTTTCATGTCACTTTTATTCCTGTGAGATTTATGCTACATTTGCCACAATTTCATTTGAGTGGTTTATGTACTTCCCATTATTACACTCATTTTTTTAATATAATTCCATTTATGGTCATTTACATATTCATTGTATGACACTTCTTCAATGGGGTGTACTTTTCGAAAGTTACCCAAGTCGGTAATGGAACCTTTCACCCTCCTCATTTTAAAAGACTTCGTTTGTTATGTCTTTTAATTCACATACTATTATGTTGGGATATGTTCTTATATATCCTGATTGATGTAAATTTTATGTCCAAGTGATGAGATTACCTTTTTATCTCTCATCAACTCATTTTCTGAATTTTTGAAGTGACGCCGTTAGGCTGTCGAATTTTACCAAGAGAACGTTTTAACCCAATTTCGATTTCTTTGGGTTCAACATGTAGTTATTGAATATGTCATCCTTTGAATATGTGTGAATGACCTTTTATTGTTTTACACTTAATATCCAATTATATTGGGTGTATTTATATTTTTCACACATAATTTTGTTATTGATTTATCCTTAATTTAAGGATACCTTCCTTATAAGGGATTTCATCACATTTTACATCCCTATTGAGACTTCATTGTTGTTATGCACCAATTCACTCTTATATGGTGTATATACTGTCCTTTGGAATATTATATCATGAATCCATTTATTCTCATGATATTATAAAGTTCTGATTAAATATTATTCCTCAATTATTGTATTCAAGTGTCTCTAATTTTGGTAAAAACCCTTTGACACAAAATATCGCTTTAAATGTTTTAATGACTTGTTATTATTAATATCCATGTTTTAAAAATGGTTTTAAGGATTTATTTATATGGATATTAATGGTTTAAAATGTTAAAATCTTCAAGGTGGTATGGGACACTTTGATTCAAAATTCTCCTTATTAAATGTTTTAAATGGTTTTGGAAATGGTTTCTTTTTGTATGGATTCATTATTTCAAAATACTAAAATGTAATAGTGTGATTGAAATGTGGAAATGTTTTGTTTCCTTTATTAATGTTTTATGTGATATGTTTATGTTATGGTTCTTGCGCATTGTTATGAAAATGGGTGGTTCCATGATAAACTAAGGGCGGGTGAGCCCGATATAGCTCTCCAATGCATTGGGTAACGTGAAGGAGTGAAACGTTAAGGTTTCTCCGAAGAGATTTAGGAATATACTGTGATGGGTATTCCAAACGTAACCAAGAGGGTTACTCCCTACGTAAGAATGTTATGAATGCCTCAAGTTACCTTTATGTCTTATGATTTCTATGATTTATTCATGGTTTGATGAGGTATGTTAAAGTTCCTTTGTTTTATGGGTAAAGTATGATTTCATTCTTATGTATATATGAACTCATGTTTTCTTTCCATATTTTTTATAACCCTTTCTGAGCTTTTTATACTCATCCCAAGTTTTTGAAATGTTTTTCACAGGTCAAGGGAAAGGTACATGATGTGATGATAGTGGAAAGGATGTGTCAAGAAAGAATCCATGTTTTATTTTCAATATGTTTCCGTTGATGGGAAGAATGAATACTGTCTTTTATGTAACCACTTTGTTTAAATGTGGAATGTAATGCAAGTTTCATGATCTAATTCTCTAAAACTCTAAACCTGAAATGATCCTCAACTTGTAATCTTGTGATAACTCAAGATTATATAAGGTTTAAGGCTGGTGCCTTATAAGATGTTTCAAAAAGGATTACATTTCGTGTTGTTCAGTATTTTTACAAATCCCATATCTTCTCCCTCATTCAATCTGACACCACAATCATTTGATTTAATGGTTTTTTTCTATGAGATCAGAGATTCCAACACATCCATGCCTCTTCAACAAAAAAATATTCTATCATCATAACTTCTTGGAAAATATATCAAAACATTATTATTCATTGTGCATCGAAGAACATTGAAGAATGGACAATCGACTGTCCACCATCACTAGAATCACATCATCTCCGTCATCTCACCTCTATTGTTTCATTCCCATCCCAGATCTATGATTTTTTATTCTTACCACATGAAACATGTGTGAAAATATTTATTGATCAAGATTTTTTGAGTCGTGGGACAAATGAACAACGCCCTTGACAAACAAAGAAATGGGGGAGAGAAGAAAATGAATATAAAAGAGGAATGAACCTTGATCGATATTTGTGTCGATCGTGAATCATTTCAATTGAATAAAAACTAAGTTATCAAGAATCAAAATCATATTATACCATCAAAACATACCAAAAATAGACCAATCACAGAGATCAATCAAACCAAAAACTAATCTGTTCATTAATTAATCTAGGTTCCTCATAGAAATTGAGAATAGTGAAGAACCAAATCAAAACACATGCCCAATCTCGATTCAGATCAATCACTGATGAAGAATGAATATGTGTTTCATTCATTAGAGAGATCCTTCGAATCCAATGTATGTTGATTTCCAATCTATGATCTCATCATCATTCACTTGAGTGAATTATCCAATGACCTCTCCAAGGGTTCTCCAACTACTCTAGTTTTATACAGATAACACAAGAATTCTATCAAAATAGAATTTTTAAAGGCTAACCATGAAGTATGTCAAAAATTATAATTAACATAATTCATTTAATAATTTTATTCATTTCCACACCAATAATGACTTTTCATTAGATGACCCTTATTGAATCATGATAGGTGACACCTAGGAAAAACTCAATTTATGAACTCAACTATGCCCTAATATTTTTTATCCAGGAACCCGTTGACATGTTATTGAAATATTTTAGGAAAAATTCATTCATGTACTATTTAATATGTTTCAAACACATATTCTAGGAACATTGGGACTAGGAATAAAATTTCCTATAAACCCCTAATCTAAAAAAATAATCCATATAATATCCAAAAATAATTCTTTGAAAGTACAAGACATTATAGAAAATAAGGAAAATAATTACATAGTTGATATGATAAATCTAAAGGAAATTTATCCTTATCCATAAACATGTACAGAATTTGAGGGTCCCTCTAGATGTGAAGAGTGATTTTCCTTTCCCGATAGTTGAAGTTGGCATTATTTAATTATAGAAAATCCATGCCAAAAATAGCATCAAATACAACCAAATGAAGTAAGAAATTATTTTATAGGTGGTTTAGTATAGAAACATTAACTTTGTAAGGCTAATATACTTTGGATGAAATAAATTACCCATTTCCTATTCTCATTGATATATTAACCTCTATATATTGAGGTGGTGTTTTAATAGTTCTATTAAACATGCAAGATACGAATGAATATATTGATACAGAATCAAATAATACCTCCACTATTATTGAATGAATAACTATCAAACCCATTACAACATCATTATTAGGAAACACCTCAGAATTATTAATGGAATAATCTTTCCCTTGGTCCTTTAGGTTTGGTGGCTAATGACACTGATTACCCTTGAGAACTCATTGTTTATTGAATTGGATTGCATAATTACCTTAATCCCTACATTTTAAACATTTAACAATGGGTGGTTCCCTCTTTCTCTAACACATCCTACTTACTCATATATCATCGACATTAATTAGCATAGTGTCCTTATATCCCACACATATAGAATTTCTCCATCCCATTAAGGAAGTTCCTATGACAATTTTTCCACATTATTGACAAGTGAGTGGTCGAGTTTTCTTTCAACCTTTGTCATTAGATCACCTAGGTTGAAACTCCATCTTTTATTTTATATCCTTGTATCCAAGGGACCATTATTCAAACACTATATACATTTTGAGAGTACATTGAACAACTTATTCATAAATCCCAATGTCTCAAATTTCTTGATCCATTTGAACGTTAGGTTTTAAACCAATAAAGAATCAATGAATTTATTTTATATTTATTGATAACAAAACAAAAAGAAAACCTTGAAAGACTTGTGAAATTTTCATCATAGGCTATGACAAATTCAATATCCTTTTTATTCATCTCTATGAATACTATTCCCATCATTGTATAAAGAGTTAAAGAGAAATACTTGGTAGGAAACATTAATATAATGTATTCAAACCCAATAACTTTAATTTCAACCTTTGTCTTCGTATTATTTAAAAACTACCACTATTGATCGGACTCACCATCTAGATGGTAAATGGTTAGAGTCACCATTTATATCTCATAATAGTGAATCACTGAAATGTTATTCTCCATTCAGTTGACCCACTTCTCTTTGATGAGTGGATCAAAAGATCCAAAAAACATAGGTGGTTATTCCTCCATAAATGATTTGAATGGCACTTTATCCCTATTATTTGAAGGAAGACGTTCCACATTGTTCAGTCTATTGTTCATATCCTGAGACAATTGGGTAAGAATCTCCATGAAATTTTAACCTCCACCTCCCAAGTCATTGGGGATGTCATTCGGTAAATTTCTACATTGCCCCTCGCATTGGTTATTGACCTTGTTTTTTCTAATTCCTACCATTTTTTAAAATGTAACAGGTATAGAAAAAAATAAGAAAAAAATACATGAATAAATAATTTATTCATTTTTTTAATTAACTCTAAACTCATATCGTATGGGATCCCTATATTTAGCACTTATCGAAAATAATGATTATTGGGTTCTTACATACACATAGGATCATAGTAAGAGTTTTCACTAAGGTTCACAAATAGTAATTCCCAAATTAACTAAATTGTGCTCTAATATAACCTATAGATACCCTATCTTTTTTATATGACTATTACATATTTTTAATGATAATACATATAATAGTTATGCACAATCTGGTTCCAAAGGTTTAATGTCTTGATAAAATTAGGACTATACAAAAAATTTACATAATAAATCATAAACATTTATTTAATTATTTATTCTATAGCTTATTATTATCCCTAATGTTCTCCTAAACACAAGTGTTCACTTAAAGATATAATTAAAAAGAAGAGGTGAGATAAAACCCATATCATAGGATGAATGATACAAGAAAATGGGTGATGATAATAATCATAATAATTATATAAGAAAAGGACCATAATCATAATCATGAGAGGAGATAATACAGACATTCATAGAAAGTGGAAATTCATAACAATAAAAAATCATGTCAGTGTGGTCATCTACCACACATAGTTGTGAGCATATATGGCATCATGTTCATGTATATTTCACTTTATATCATTTAATTCATCACATTACCAAATTAATTATAGAAATATATTATTTCAATAACACACATCATACCGTAATATGTTCATGATCCATATAATTATGGGTGCACCCATCACATCATAACACTTGCACTATCATTCATACCACAAAGAACATATATCAATATTGGACATAAAATAACCCATGGAAAGAAATAGGTTTTATTTTATAAAGAATAAATTCAAAAATAAACTATGGTGTCCCCAAAAGAGATAGGGAATAACATACTTGGTATAAGAATCCTCAATCATTAGTGGATAGGAAACAATCTCATGAGAAGTAATGATGTTTTTTTAGGAAGAAGAGTTCTTTTAGAAAAGTCATTGAATTTGTTATAAAATTAAAATGGAAACATGTATATCCATGAAACGAAATATTAAGGATAATGAAATTATAGATATGTAACATTAATGGAATAACCATAATAAAAATGGTGTAGAAGAAGGAAAACCCACAGAAATGGAGTTTATCTTTACCTTATGTACGGATTATTTCTTCAAAAAATATCCTAGATAATAAAATTAAAAATTTAAAAAACTTTTATAAACGTATTTGATTAATTATTGAATTATTAATTTCATTTATTGTCTTTTCAATGATATATAATGTTTAATTTTTTCATTTTGTAGTGTTTGTTTTTTTGGTTTTCAGGATCGGTTTGCTTATATATGAGTACATAATTTAATGTAAAATTTGAATAGTTACCCGGAATGAAAATTATATGTTATTAACGGAAATTAATAAGACTAAATTATTTCATATATCATTTGGTTGTATGGTATTAGAGTGAATCATTAGATAAATAACTAATTAAAATGAGTTAATTTATTGTGAGGATTTTACAACCATTATGAGCTTATATAATCATGTTTATATATTATTTATATAACATTATATAGATAATAATATGTATAATATAGAATTATATTACCATAAAAATGGTTTTATGACCATCCTTGAAGGAGGTAGTGAAAAAATGAAAATGCAGCGTCTATAGTGGCGGTAAATCAACACACCACCAAAAATATTTTCATTTTAAGAAAAAAATAAAAAAGGGAAGATATTTTAAGATAAATTATTCAATTAAATAATGAAATTAATGTATATAAATGATAATATAGTTTTCATTCCACTTTGATAAGCATATGTTAGGAGAGAATACAAAATTAAATGAAATTTAAAGGAAATTAAATGAAAAATAAAGAGGATTTTACCTCTTGAATTTATCCTCTTGAGAATCTTTATAGGGAAAAGAGTTTTGTATTTTGATGTGATAAAGGGATTTATGATATGGGGGAGGGTCATGGGAAGATTTTTGGGTATAATTTGTATAATCATCAAGGATTTGGTGTTGTTAGGTGAGGAGGTTGTGAGGGGTGGTATTTTTAGGTGAGGAGAGGGATATTTTCTCATTATTTCATTCATTAGTTTATTATTTTGGCTCAAAACTATGAATAGTTTCTAATTATCACTAATTATATTATAATAATGAAGGGGGTTCTATATTATAGTTCATACATCAGTGATTAATCAAGAAATAGTTTATTTAACCTATAACGTGTATATACTGTTAGTTAGCATATTTTACAATTCAGCAATAAATTAAAAAAATTTAGAAAAATAAAAAAAAATCATCCCAACCATTTTTTGATGATGAATATTAATAAGTTATATTAATTTTATGAAAATAATTTTCTACATCTGATAAAATTAGTTTTTAAATAAAATCAAAATTTACATTCAAAATATCGATTTTAAAATTATAACTCATTTTATATCACTTTAAAAAATTAGTTTTTGTATGGAAACAACTTAAAACAGTGAATAATAAACATTAGTAAAGGATAAACCACCATGAGTTCAAGGTGGAATAAAGTCCCATAAAGGAATTAAGAAAACCCCTATCCTAACAATACGTATCATGACACTAAACATTACCAAATGCAATAGATCACTATTAGGGCGCACCATTCCTAAACATTTCAATCTCATGCTTATGTTTTCTACATAGATCATATAACATGGATTAATTCAACATCATAAGTTATTAAAAATGAATTTAAAAAACATACATGTAGTTACCCGATCAATAATTATATGTTCATAATGTTGAATACCCTTGAATGGGAAATGGGTATGGTATTCACTACAGGATGATTTTGTCTTGGAAAATCATGGTGAAAATTTGGCAACATAAAGACGTCAAATAGAAATTTCTAAAATCAGTTGATGAGATTAAATGGGGTATATAATCATGTTGACATGAAATATACTGTAATAGGTACTTGGATGTACATTATCTAATTAAAGGAATTCAAAATAGATGGCGTAACATTATAAAGTACCTTAAAGAAAGAGGAGATAGAAAAAGGAATCGTTACAAAATTTCGGCCAGATAACGGGTGTACATAAATTTTCCTAGAAGATTTAAATAATTTTAAAATGGGATATCATAAATTAAACCTCAATCATAATGTATCCCAGCTTAGGAAAATTTAAATTATATATCATATCATAAATGATGTGCTTGATAAAAAAAGGAGAGAGAATCCCTTTACGGAACTTCGTCATAGTAATGAATTTTTTATGGTTAGAAATAAGAGATTATAAATGGAATCACATTCAAATAATATCAATTGTATATTAAGGTAATCATAATGAAATAATTTAAATATAACCAATTGAAATTATAAATAGTAATTTCAAAGATTGATCTAGAATTGAAAGAAGGAGAGAAAAGTGAGGATCCCTTACTTGGATGTGTGACTATAAAAGATTAAGAGAGGCTCTATGGGAACTTGTGTGTGCCATTATTGGACTATAGGGATAATATTTCATAATATGTATGAGATTAAAGGAGTTTTATTGATGATAAATGAGATCTTGGGTGGTTGTATATAGCAAAATAAGGGAAATTCTTTATTATTTTCATTTTCGACACTACATAAAAAAATATTAAAAACCACAAACCATCGCATGAATTTTCTTATTGTTTCTAGAAAGTGGGAGTTTATTGAATTTTTTTATATGTACAAGGGATGATGATAATAAAATAATTAATTTTCTTATGTGGAGGTGCGTCACAATTTCAGGGAAATGAATTTAATATCATAAAATATATTATAAGTCTTCAAGAATTCACTAAGGGTTTATAAAATAAATAAAATAAACATAAAATCACATTATATATAATCTAAAACATATATTTCATTTATGATACATTTTATATAATTTATTACATAAATATTTGGTATTATGATGTCATAAAACACACAGTATGTTTATACGGTATTTAATTTTAACCAAAAAATTTGACTGTCTTCGAAAAATATGAAAATTTCACCAGTGAATACTTGTTACATTGTTATTAAAAAAAATATTATTCACTTTCTATAAATAAGTTTCAAGATATCTGAATTATTACATTGAAAATAAAAACAGTCATTTTTTGTAAATTGATGGTTTTTTTTACAAAAAGAGTTTTCAAAAGCAAATAAAAATTACATTTGACAGCATAAAATATTATATGATCTTATATATTTAATAAAAGATAATTAATATTAATACTTTATAAAAATATAAAATATTTCAAAAATATATTATTTCATCAATTGAAATGTATTAATTGAACTTTCAATTTACTTAAAAAATATTTTTTTTTCTTTAACATATAAATTTTTCATAAACTTTTTATAAAATAATTTATAAATTAAAATGAGTAAAGAATAAATATAATCATAATTTTAATGAAATGGAAATATAAATATTCATAAAATTAATGTTACATTTTTTGTAATGCCCCAAACCCAGTTACCCAAAGTCAGTGCATTATTACATAACATTGGCATGATAACAATAGATATATTATCAAAAGAGTGATTAGTTTAGTAGCCTTGGAAATACTAGATACATACATAAGTTTTACATTGCATTATGAACTGAAAAACAACAACATTTTACCCCATTTGAACATACTCATATCTCTTAGCCTATCCTTGAAGGTCAATAATAATATACATCTTCACATCTTGGGAAAAATAAAACATAGAAAGGGGTGAGCTCATATGTTCAGTTAGGATAACAGTAGAGAAAAAAAATTCATAAATAAGCATAAACATTTAAATCAGTGTATAAGACTAAAACAAAAGCCTTTTAAACTTAAACATCAATATAATATGGAAAATATAAGTTAAATAATTACATTTACTTATTCACATGGATATTTTACTTGTCGAATAATCACATGTAATATCAATAGCTTATTTCATAATGATGGAATGCATAATGTCGGATATCATAACCACATCGTTAAGGCCTCATTCCAAGACTACAAAATAATATTTTGTCAAGGACTTGTGCCTTTACACTAGTTTGTCTCATTAGACCTACCGATGCATCGAGAAGCTATAGCAGGCTCCACCCATCACTTACTAAGTCCAATAAATTCCTCATATAAAAAGGTTGTAACATAACATAAACACTCGTATTAAAACTAGCAAACGAAATGTTAATATTTTTACACAACCATGAATGGTATAAAAATAGCACATTCACAGTCAAACATAACTCATTCAATACAATATGGAAGATTTTATTATAATAAATCAACCTCAATCAAGAATAATGAAGGATATTTACAGAGATCAAAATAATCAGAAAAACTATTTTCGATAAATATCCCCTTTTTCTGTAAAACATTTAAAAGTATGACTACTTATCAAGAATCCATTAAAAATGGATTTTTGAATCAAAGTGTCCCATAAAAAATTGAAACTTTTTTAAAAAAATAATTTTAAAACATTCATCTCCATATGAATAAATACTTAATACCATTTTTAAAACATGGACAATAACGAGAAAGGTTTATAAGAACAAATATTTAAAACATTTAAAATGCTATTTTAGTAAGAGGTCCTAACCAAATGAGAGACGCTTGAATAAAAAAAATTGAGTTAATAAAAAATTTATAATATCACGAGAATAAAATAATTCATGATATACTATGTCCAAGTACATTATATACCCCATAAAATGTTAATTGGCGCATAATAACAAGTCTCAATGGAATGTAAATTGAGATGAAATCTCATATAAAGACCGTATCCTTAGAATAAATATAAATCAACGACATAATTATGTGTGGAAATATAAATAAACTCAATATGATTTTATATTTAGTGTAAATCAATAAGAGGACATTCACACATATTCATGTAAAAACGAAACCAATGACTTGGATGATTAACAAAATGAATGTAAACTGAGTTAAGATTACCCTTATCAATTTCATATCAATGACATGAGAATTTATCAATGGAGTGATTATGTGTATCAAAAGTATATCCACACAAAGGGGATTGTAAATTTCTACATAAAAATATAAATAGTGATTTCACACATAATATAGAAGTAAAATAATCAATGATGTTTTCATAAAACCCAAGGAGTATAAATTGATATTTGAAATTCCCTTACCTATTTGGTAACATACGAAACATACACCCCATAAAAGAAGGATCATAAAATTAAGATGTAAATACACATAAATTAAATTATATTACACAAATAATATGATCATGAGGCAGTACATACACCACACAAATGTAAATAGTGTCAATACCGGACGAATCTCACTGGAATAAGAAGGGAGATGAAAACCCCTTACCATGTTGTAATCAATCGAGTCGTATGACCAAAATTTAATAACCTCCAAATGAATCACAAAATACCATTAATATAAATATAATCATGATAATATATATCAAATGGAAGTACACAATACACCACATGCAGTAAATAAGTGATGAACAATGGAAATCTCACCAAATTTAACGTGAGATAAGAAACCCCTTACCTCGTGTCTGAAATGACTCGTATGTTTCTTGTTATTCCTGAATAATAAACATAAGTTAATTTATAGATCCTGAAGAAAATTTTTCAAGTTTATTATTACTTTTATGTCACTTATTTCCTTGAAATAACAACTATATTATTGTTTGAGTTCATATCGGACATTTTGTCAATGTCCGTAACTTTAGTCATAAAAAGATCTTGTTATAATTACAAATTTTCCATGTGGTCAAAATTAAATTATCTCCAAGATGATATTCATGATTTAGATATCATATATACCATATATATTTAGTGTATATATATTTATAATATTCCACATCATTTGAAGTTAAGAAATGAAATGCACTATTCATGGAGACGGTAAGTTGTATGTACGCATGGACGCTACTTTCATTTCTATTTTATATTTAAAGGACTGAAAACATAAAAATAAATAGGTATATTAATATCTATTTTATGTAATTTAATTAACTTCGTCATTTATACATTCCATGTATGGCATGAATGAGTCATATCACTTTGATCTTGCAATAGTCTTCACTTCCTCAAATAAAATTATCGTATTTACCCATTACAGAAACAATAAAGGTATGATATAAATGAAAAAAAATAAGTATAGAGAAAATATAAATATAATATATATCACATGAAAATATATTTTCATCTTAATTCTAAGACCCAAGGTTTTGGGACTTTGAGACTTTGAAAATTTTCTTGATGTCATTCCAGAGCAGGGTGTTCAGACGGCGTGCAATTCCAAGGCCCGGTGTGCCTGGAATTAATGATATAAAAATATTAAGGGTTTTTATATTACGCACTTGTGGTTAACTAAAGAAAATGGTATATCTCTTAGAAGGTTTATCGGATTGGAAATCCGAGACCACGGTTGGGTCCGGAACGCGTTATTTTCCCTAGGTGCGACATAAAATGAGTTGGCGCGGGACGTTCGGACCCCTCACTCATTGGTGGTGTGTTAAATGGATAATTAAATTATCAAATTATTCATTTAATAGATCAAACCTGAATAAATCATAAATAGTTGCTCAGATCGGAAATCCGAGGGTACGTTTGCATCTTGAGCGTGTTTTTTACCCTAGGTAGGGTGTAAAAGTTGCAGGCATGGGCCTGCTGTGAGAGATGTCACCTAGGGGAAAATCGTCCTTTTAAAATAATGACTTAGTGATTTTTATCATTGGCGTTCTTTTCGAATAACTTTCGAAAGAATCCTCAGAATGTAAATCTGATACTTCTATTGAGTTCTAAATGGGACGTTTTTCCTAGGCGCGATATAAAATTAGAGGGCATGGTGATTTCGGAATTTTTGCCCGTTGAGAGAGTTTCAGTGAGTTTTTATAAATTCGCTTAAGTGTTGGGTGGGGACAACCCATTTTCCCTCTATCTCCCTCTCTATTTGTCTATCTATCTATCTCTTGTTCTTCTGCATTCTTCTCCGTTCTTTGACAGATCGAGGAGCGATCTCCACCTGAGCCTTGGCGGATCGGAGCGGGAGCATCGTGGACACATCTCCAACAATGAACGAGCGATCTGAGGTAGGATTTCTGCTAAATTTCTGAACCTTAGTCAATTTCTGGTGTTTCCTTCAATTTATTCGTTTTAATTTTCTATAATTATTGAATTGGGGCGATGGCCGAACGAACACAGCCATCGTCTGATCCCCATTCTAAAACTGTTATTGAGCATTCTTCGTCCCAAAATTCGAACATGCAAATCTTTGACAGATCGTCAAGCGAGGGGCGGTGTTGTGATGGCCTCGTCCCGAGAACCCGGATTCAGGCCTCGAAATAGAAATCGGACCTCCGATGAGGTCCCGAAGAATTCATGGAAGGGACCACTGGTGTGGGCCGGTAGGACTGGTCAGCGACTGCGCGCGGAGACCGCGGTGTGTCGAGCATCGGAGCTTGGAGATAGTGCGGCAGGTCATTCGAAGGTGGACCGGGAAGTGGGAAACCGGGATGGAGGAGCTCAGAGGGAGTGAAGGGCGGTGTCTGGGGTGTACCATGGAAGGGTGTATCCGGCGCATAGGAGCGGACGGCAGTGGTGCTAGGAGGCGTGCGGTGGGCTGCAGCAGGTCGCGGCGTTCTGTGGGACTCCTTCCGGTGGAGCAAGCTGGTGGTCGGGGCATGTGGTGGTGCACGGGCGAGAAGCGGCATCTTTAGGAGGATCGGCGAGCCCATTCAGAGGCACCGAGGGCACCGGTGTGTGGCGGTCGGCAGGACCCTGAGGTGCTGAGCTCGGGGTGTGCATCGTGGACAAGGACCCGCATACCGCGGGTCCTGTTGGGCGACGAAGACCGGCCAGTTGGCCGGTCTATTTGGAGAAACCCCGACCTGAGGAAGGGGTCTCGTGTTGCTGGGTGGGCCATGGCCGGCGGGCCGCGGTGTGACGGGCCGGACCCGCGGCTTGACCGCGGGCCGGCTGGGGTGAACTGGCCTAGTTAGGCCCCGTGCATTCGGGGGGCCGTAACTTCTAAACGGCGCGTCTGTTTGACACGCCATCTATGGTTGTTGATCAATCTCTTTAAGACAGACTTTTTAAGATGGGTTCCGGGGTTTTGGGGTCCCATTCCTGAAGGTGCGTGACCCTAAACGCATTAATTTAATAATAATAAATTATTATTAATGTTACGATGGACATGGCTCGTGAGCCAGACGTCTGTTTGATGTTCCATCAGAGATGCGGTGGCCCCGGAGCTGAGACGGTCCTTTAAAGTTGGTTCGGAACCTTTGAGGGTTGGTTTCATTGCTCAGTGGCACGAAACGCTAAATTAGAATAATTAATTAATTATTGCGTTGGACCTAACACTTTTTTGGGATGTCCGGTTGATGCACCGTCAATGGCACCGTGACCCCAATCCTCATGAGAGCTTTTTGAGATGCTTTCTGAAGCATTTGCGTTGGAGACAAGCTGTAGGATCCACAGGGCCTAGATCGCACGCTTTACGGTGAAACTCCACTTTTTCACCCGACATCTATTTAGGGTGTTTGAGTACTTGTTTCTATGTGTCTTTCTAAGGGGATTTCAATGGCGCAATCTTCCCCCTAAATTCGGGCTCGAGGTGTGGGCCCACATGGCCCTGTTTGCGTATAACGCGGGGAGTTGCATCTTCTACATCTGGAATCCGTTTTACGCGTCGTCAATGGCATTGTGACCCTGGCATCGAGGTGAAATTGACTGGGGTGGTTTCAGGAATTGAAGCTGGAGTTGAAGTTTGGGCCCCATGGGGCGTCTCTTAAGCTGTGTGCAGTGTACTGTGACATTTTCATCAGGCGTCTCTGAAATGTCTCGGATTTTTCTGTTTATTATTTTAAATATTATAAAAAATTATTTCAAGACCGAGCGCGAAGACGACACATCATTCCGAGGTCCAGTGAGCCCAGAATGGTGGTTTGACTTTTTTTTAAAGTTAAGTGAGTCGACACTTGTGTGCGGTTTTGGTAGTTTCCAAACGGATGCCCGGATTAAAAATCTGAGCACACCGTTGCGTCTGAGACGGCTACTTTACCTAAGAATGAGGCTAACTTGACCGGCATGGGTCAAGGGAAAAAGTTAATTTTTGGATGTTTTAAGTAAAATAAAATAAAATAAATTAACAAGTTTATTTTATTTCGTTTAAGGAAACATCTGCTGCAGCGCGGCAACGGTGCAACTGTTTCCTAAATTAATAGCGCATCATAATAACTTCAAAATGGTGAGTCAACGTCATTAATTATGCTGCATAATTAAATGACAACATGTTTCCCTTTTTAACGGGTTAAGCAATTATTGATTGTTGGCAACGCTTGAGAGGAACCTCCGCCGAATCGGCGAGGCGTTGGAGGAAATTCTCGGCGACAAACGACAACGGATCGAAACCAAAGATCGTTGCGCCGACATTGAAGGATCTTGATGACAACGGCAGTGCAGTGCCTTCTTCAATGATCGATCCTTTCAAAAGGTAGGGGATGTTATTTCCATTTTCTTTCCCCATATTTATGTTTAAACGACGAACGTGGATCAACCACGAACAAGTTGATCCGCGGATTCGTACATTCTTGCAGGAGGGATTTTCTTCGGGAAGATTATGGGGAATTGATCCATGCTTTATGCTGTTGTTGATTCTTGCTCCGCTTAAGCCTATTAACGGGAGAGGATCAATGTCGTGACGAACGACGGTGGAGGTTCGTTCCTCAATTTGTTTATTTGGATTTCTTCCTCCTTTTTCCCCACACGTTCTTCGCATTCTTCACAGGGTGAGGAACATCGGATCGTTACGCATCCATTTTGCGACGCAAGGATCCCAAATTGAAGGTTCTACATCGCAATGACCTTGGGGAGGTGCAGCGATGATGGCGGATGACGAATTGGACCGGATCAGAAAGAGAATTCTTTGAGCGTTCTTTGTGCGGGATGATCGGAAAACGTTTTCAGAGCCGATCGAAGGCCCGAAAACATCGGAAGCAGCTTTGTGGTGTCGGGGTGACCAGAACATAGAATTTTTGCAGTGATCGGACGGCCAGGTTGAGGATCGGAGCAGCACGGGAGGCGCGCCTGTGAAGAGCACCATTTCTGGAAATTTCCAGAATACATGGCGTGTACTTCCGAAGAACACGCCATGTAGTACTGGTGGTGGCGGCTATTGTTTCGGAGTCAGAGAAGAATCACACGGCATGTGACCCTAGTCACATGGCATGTTGGACCTTCCCCGAACTCGGCGTGTACTTTGGGTAGTACACGGACATAGGATGATCTATACGGCTTTAGGCGGCACGGCGTGTACAGCTTGAAAGAGGCGGCTATGCAGAGCTCAACATGTATCCCGGGGATACGCAGACACGGGATGGAGTACATGACCATGTACTCCATCACACGGCCCGGCGAGGCCAACAGCGTGGGTCACCCCGTGTGCAGATTACACAGGTCGGAGTACACGGGTTGGTGACCGTGTACGGGAACATGGCCAGAGTACATGGAGCCAACCCCGGTTACCCAGACACGGCATGTACTCTGTACTACACGTCGTGTACTATGTTTTTCTACACGACCAGCCTCACGACACGGGCCATTGTACACGGGCAGTACCTGGGGTTGGACAACATGGTGTGTATCATTTCTACACGCCGTGTACTTTTTGGAAAACGGCTTGGTCCTTTTGTTCCCCATTCCATGAACATCTTTCATTTGGGTTAGTGCCACTTCTTCTTGTTTCTCTGAGGGTCAGGCATCCTTCCTTCATGCAGGACTATGATTCCTTCAGCATGAATTTCTGTGATAGAGTCAGGCATCCACCCGAGAGGTCTGGATCGAGATCCTCTATCCATTCCAGACCCTAGGTAGAGTCAGGCATCGACATGACTAACTCTACCGGGCGTTGATCCTCTACCTAGCAGGTGAATTCCAGATGAGTCGTGGTATCTTCCATGAACCTGGCAATGATCCTCATCTTTGTATCAAGATCTTTCCCGCTCAGGATTGTGTCTCCTGTAATGAGTGATTCTATCTATCGTAACCCTTCTACTCAGGAGTGTGTCTCCCGTAATGAGTGTAGTCGTATCTCATGACGGTTCTCGACGAACAACACTTCTCGGACGGATGTCATTAGAGCTATAAGACTCGTGGAGTGTGTTCTCCCAGAACGACTGCATCACGGAATCTTCGAACAGAATCCCTAGTGGGGTATGCGGTCGTGTGACTTGTTTCTAGACCACATGTCTAGATTTTGAGTATATCTGGTTTGTTTTATGTGTTCTGTAAACATATACTGTGCATAGCTGATTATACCTTTAATTTGTGTACTACTTTGTGGTTTTTAGGGTCCTCTACTGGGTATTGTTATACTCACCCCTGCACGGGCTTTGCCCGCACGTCTGGTGTCTTGTGCATACGAGCAGCCTTTTGACAGAGTCCAGGGTGGACCAGGGTAGGACCGAGATTTCTGAGTTCCCTACATGCCGAGGTGTTCCTAAGGCTACGAGCAGCAGTCCCAATACCTTTTGTGCTTATAGGTTGGACTTTGTAGTTTCAGACTATTGTTTTTTTCTTTTTGGTGGGCTTGTATTTGGGCCCAGTTTACTTTTACAGTACTCTACCTTTCATCGTACTATGTTGGTTGGGGTTTAGTTGTATGCATGCATTTTATTCCTTATTGTTTTACATTTCATCATTTGTGGGATTGGAGATATGTGCGTGTGTACATGTAATTAGGCAATGCCTCCCATGTTAGTGATATTCCTACTAGGTGCTAGTCACCAGCCCCTAGCCTATTGGAGGTGGGCTTGGGGAGTCACGGCGCAAGCCCCACTGGGACAGGTCGTGACAGAGTGGTATTAGAGGTGGTCGGTTCTACCTTAGGACCAAAATTCTGTGAGTTTGGTTTGGGGAAATAGTGTTAAGTTTTTTAGGTTTGGCTTTCAGGCCAGAGACATCAGTGTTGGTGCGGCAGCCGACGTATCCATACACTAGGAATCTGATAACCTTCTTTTCTACTCAGTTCATGAAAACACTGGTTGCGGGGAAATAAAAGGTACATGCATCATATAAGAATGGGTTTTGTTTTCCATGTCCTTGGTGTTAGCTGTCTAGATATACTCATTGACCGTGACACATCTTGTTTCTTTACAGGATGCCTCCGCGACACATACCCACTAGGATTCAGCAGCACGATCACGAGGATGACCCCCTCAGTGACGAGGCTTCGATACAGGGACCATCTCCCCAGGCAGTGCCACCAGGTGGTGCACCTGCTATACCACCACCAGTGGAGTATCCAGTGGTACCTGGAGTACCGATCGGCGAGGAGCGCAGGCTTAGCACCCTCCATAAGTTCTAGAGACAAAGACCCCTCAGGTTCTGAGGTGAGCCAACCCTCAGGCGGCTGAGGACTGGCTTGAGGCAGTGACTAGAGTTTTCCATCTAGTGAGGATACCAGCAGACCAGATGGTGATCCTAGGAGCGAGCCTTCTTCAGGGTTCGGTGGGACGATGGTGGAGTCTGACCACACAGACACACGATGAGGAGACTCTTTTGTGGATGGAGTTTGAACGACTCTTCAGGGAGGAGTTCTCTCCGGTTACACTGAGAGCTGTGGGCATCCATGAGCTTCTTCATCTCTAGCCGGGCAGTATGACGGTGGCTGACTATTCATCGAGGTTCACCAACCTTGCCAGGTACTCGATGGATATGGCCAGGGATCAGTACTTCTGAGCTCGGACCTTCAAGAAAGGTCTACGGCATGACATCCAAGCTATTGTCATGCCTCTATGCATTTTGACATATGCTAGATTGCTCGAGAGGACCTTGGTGATCGAGAGCTTATTGGCAGAACAGAGATAGCCGCCGGCAGTCAATAGTAGGTAGACTGGTGCAGAGACGCCAGTATTAGGGATCCGACGTCAGGAACATGGATCTGGACGTGGGAGACGTCAAAGGAGGACCCAGGACATGGGATCAACAGTCCAGGGCTCTCAGGTGGGATCCAATCAGCCTAGGGAGAAACGATGCTACACATGTGATGGTAGGGGACATCTCGCTAGAGATTTCCTGACCCGTCGAGCTGCTGATAGGAAAGTAGTGGATGGACCACCGAGGTAGAGGAAGAGAACAGATCGGGCAGACCCGCTAGGCGGCATACATGGCAGAGGAGTCGGGGGAGCTATGGGCGGTGGCAGACGCTTCAACTTACTTCCACCACCACCCCCAGGAGGTCCACACCAGGCTCAGGGAGCTGGGGGACAAGGACAAGGATAGCTGCATGTGGTCGAGGCATACGACCTAGGGTCTCCAGGGATGATTTGAGGTACGATCTGTGTCTTTTCTACCATAGTTTTTGTACTCATAGACACAGGTTTCAGTCATTCCCTTATAGCCACATGTCTTGTACAAAACCTCAAGATTCCAGTAGAACCATTGACTCGATCCTTACGCTTGGAGACACCTACGGGAGGAGACTCGACAATCACACACCTTTGCAGACAGTGTGATCTTACCCTTGGAGGCGAGAGTTTTGGTTGGAACCTCTTGGTGGTAGCGTCGAGGCCTTATGACTTCATTCTTGGTATGGATTGGTTATCTTCGGTCCATGTCTAGATTGACTGTTTTAGGCGAAGGGTGCGGTATGTCCGCCATGATGGAACAAGGTTTTCCTTTGTCGGAGAAAAGGAAACCCAGGCAGAACAAAATGGGCTCATGCATAGGAGAGTGTAGCCAATCACTCATGAGTTGTCTAGCCTTACCCTCAAAGTAGTGGATGTTGTGAGCTCTCAGTTCCCAACAGTGGTGGCGGAGTATGAGGATGTCTTTCCAGAAGATGTTACAGGGTTACCTCCCCACTGGGAAATTGACTTCTATATAGACTTACACCCTGGGATGACTCTGATTTCCTTGTCGGCATATCAGATGGCTTCCGCAGAGCTTCGCGAGCTGAGGGTGTAGTTGGAGGATTTTCAGAGAAAGGGTTTCGTGAGACCCACTGTCTCCCCCTGGGTGCCTCCAGTCTTGTTTGCCAAGAAGGCAGATGGTAGTCTGAGGTTGTGCGTGGATTACTGGCACCTGAACTAGGTGACGGTGAAGAACAAGTATCCACTTCTGAGAATTGATGACCTCTTTGATCAGCTAAGAGGGGCACAGTGGTTCTCAAAGGTTGACCTTCGATCAGGCTAGCACCAGCTATGAGTGCGGGATGAGGATATACTGAAGACGGCTTTCAGATGTCGCTGCGGTCACTATGAGTACTTGGTGATGCCTTTTGGCGTGATGAACACCCCCGCAATGTTCATGGGGCTGATGAACTGGATCTTCCAGCCGTACTTGGACCAGTTTGAGGTGGTCCTCATCGACGACATCCTTCTGTACTCGGCATTAGAGGAGAAGCACGCGAGACACCTGCGAATGGTTCTGGACGTACTTCGGGAGCCCTAGATTTATGGGAAGCTCTCAAAGTGTCAGTTTTGGATTCGGGAGGTCCACTTTCTAGGACATTTCATCTCAACAGATGTAGTAGCTGTGGACCCAGCCAAGGTGGAGGTTGGGTTGGCATGGGAGCCACCTCGGAGCGTGACGGAGGTGCGGAGCTTCCTTGGGTTGGCAGGGTATTACCAGAGATTCATTCTTGACTTCTCCCGGATATCAGCACCGATGAGAGCCTTGACCAGGAAGGGGAAACCCTTCGTGTGGACAGAAAAGTGCCAACAGGCTTTCGAGAAGTTGAGATAGATTTTGACGAGCACCCCCATCTTGAGATTGTCGGAGGAGGGTGTCGGGTATGTAGTTTTCTGCGATGCATCAGGGATCGGGCCCGGCTGTGTCCCGATGTAACGGCATGCAGTGATTGCTTATGGTTTGTGCCAGCTTAGGCCACATGAGCAGAACTATGTGACCCATGATCTCGAGTTGGTAGCGGTAGTCTTCACATTGAAGATGTGGCGATACTACCTTATGGGGAGTGGTTTATTGTCTACTCTGACCATAAGAGCCTCAAGTACATCTTCTCACAAAAGAATCTGAATCTGAGGCAGAGGTGTTGGCTAGAGTTTCTAAAGGACTTTGATTTCAAGATCATCTATACTCTTGGGAAGGGGAACAAGTTTGTGGATGCTCTTAGCAGAAGTTCGAGCTCATAGCTGTTGGGTGAGGCGACACAGCAGTTAGTCGCGTTACAGTTATCCTTTGTGTATGGAGAGGATACATCTTACCTACAGTCGATGGTTGTCACCCCTCCACTCTTATAGAGAGTTAGGGAGGCACAGCTTGGGGATGACTACTATGTGGCTTTACGTGCTTAGTTACCCACAGGACATGCTCCTGATGGATATTCGTAAGATGGGGAGAACATACTTCTTTTTAGAGGATGTAATGTTGTACCAGTGGCGTTCCAGGAGGAGGTCCTGAGGGAGTTTCATACATCCCCTTTGGCGGTACATCCTAGAGTGGAAAAGAAGTACCAGGATCTCCGACAACAGTTTTGGTGGTCAAGCATGAAGAAGGAAGTAGCAGAGTTCGTTTCCCGATGCCTCACATACTAGCAGGTGAAGGCTAAGCACCAGGTTCCAGTAGGGTTAGCTCACCCCCTGGAAGTTCTGGAGTGGAAGTGGGATGGAATATCGATGGACTTCATGATGGGCTTACCTTGGATGTACAAGGGGCATGATTCCATCTGGGTGATCGTTGACTGACTCACTAAGTCGACCCACTTCCTAGCTATTAAGGATCAGAGTTGTGTAGAGATCTTGGGACGCCTCTATGTGTAGGAGATAGTTCGGATTCATGGAGTCCCCTCAACTATAGTTTTAGACCGAGATGCACGCTTCACATCCTGATTATGGAATGGATTGCAGAAGGCTTTTGTGACTTAGCTACGCTTGAGCACCGCATTTCATCCCCAGACGGATGGTCAGACGGAGAAGACCATTCAAGTAATTGAGGATATGTTGTGAGCCTATATCTTGGACTTTGGTCATAGTTGGGAGGACCACCTACCACTGGTGGAGTTTGCGTACAAACACATATACCACTCCACCATCGGTATGGCACCGTTCGAGGCCTTGTATGGAAGACCCTGCCGGTCACCGCTTTGCTAGACCGACCTCGGAGAGTCAGCACTCATGGGTCCAGAGTTGGTGCGAGCTACCACGTAGAAGGTGCAAGTCATCCGAGAGCGGATGAAGACTGCCTAGAGCCGGCATAAGTCTTATGCTGAAAGGCGGTGGAGACCTCTAGAGTTTGAGGAGGGAGACCACATCTTTCTTCGGGTCTCACCTTGACGAGGGTTGCGGATATTTAGCCAAGGTGGAAAGCTATCTCCGAGGTTCATCATACCTTTCCAGATTCTTTGTAGAGTTGGCGAGGTAGCGTACCGCCAAGCTCTACCGCCACAGTTGCATCGGGTACATGATGTCTTCCACGTGTCGCAGCTGAGGAGGTACGTGCATGAACCATCGCACGTCATCGACTGGGGCGAGCTGGACATCGAGGATAGACTGACCTTCGCTGAGTACCCGGTGGAGATCGAGGATCAGTAGGATAGGATCCTTCGTGGGTGATTGATTCCCTTGGTGTGCTTCCGGTGGCAGCACGGGAATCTTTAGGAGAGAGCGTGGGAGCGGGAGGCTCAGATCCATGCCCTGTACCCTCATCTTTTTTATTAGCCCTCGTTTTGGCTTTTCAGGGACGTAAAGCCCCAAGGTGGGGAGAATGTAATGTCTTGGATTTTTCTGTTTATTATTTTAAATATTATATGGAATTATTTAAAGACTGGGCATGAAGACGACACATCATTCCGAGGTCTAGTGAGACTGGAATGGTGGTTTGACTTTTTTTAATGTTAAGTGAGTCGGCACTTGTGCACGGTTGTGGCAGTTTCCAAATGGATGCCTGGATTAAAAATATTAGTGCACCGTTGCGTCCGGGACAGCGAATTTACCTAAGAATGAGGCTAACCTCGACCAGCGCGGGTCGAGGGAAAAAGTTAATTTTCGGACGTTTTATGTAAAATAAAATAAAATAAATTAACAAGTTTATTTTATTTCGTTTAAGGAAACATCCGTTGTAGGGTGGCGACGGCGCAGCTATTTCATAAATTAATGGCACTTCATAATAACTTCAAAATGGTCAGTCAACATCATTAATGAAGATGCATAATTAAATGACAACTTGTTTCCCTTTTTAATGGGTTAATCAATTGTTGATCATTGGCAACTGTTGAGAGGAACCTCTGCCGCATCCGTGAGGCGTTGGAGGAAATTCACGGTGGCAAACGACGATGGATCAAAACAAAGGATCGTTGCGTCAATGTTGAAGGATCTCACCGAAAACGGCAGCGCGGCGCCTTCATCAACGATTTATCCTTTTGAAAGGTAGGGGTTTTTATTTCAATTTTCTTTCCCCATATTTATGTTTAAACGATGAACGCGGATCAACCACAAACAATTTGATCTGAGGATTTTTACGTTCTTGCGGGAGGGATTTTCATTGGGAAGACTATGGGGAATTGATCCATGCTTTATGTTGTTGTTGATTCTTTCTCCGTTTAAGCCTATTAATGGGAGAGGATCAATGTCGTGATGAACAAAGGCGGAGGTTCGTTCCTCAATTTGTTTATTTGGATTTCTTCCTCCTTTTTCCCCGCGCGTTATTCGCGTTGTTCATGGGGTGACGAAAAATGGATCGTTGCACATCCGTTCTGCGACGCAACGATCCCATATCGAAGGTTTGACATCGCAATGACCTTGTGGAGGTGCGGCAATGATGGCGGATGATGAATCAGATCGGATCGGAAATAGCATTCTTCAAGCGTTCTTCGTGCGGGAAGATCGGAACACATTTCCGGAGCCGACCAGAGGCCCAAAAACGTCGAAAGCGACTTTGTGGTGTCGGGGTGACCAGAACATGGAAGTTTTGCGGCGATCGGACGGCCAGGTTGAGGATCAGAGCAGCACGAGAGGCACGCTGGTGAAGAGTGTCGTTTCTGGAAATTTCCAGAATACATGACATGTACTTCCGAAGAACATGTCGTGTAGTACTGGCTGTGGCGGCTAGGGTTTTGGGGTCAGAGAAGAATCACACGGCGTGTGTCCCTGATCACACGGTGTGTTGGACCTTCCCCGAATCTTGGCATGTACTTTGGGTACTACACGTACACGGGATGATCTACACAGCTTCAGGTGGCACGTCGTTTCTAGCTTGGCAGAGGTGGCTACGTGGAGCTCAGAGTGTATCCTGGGGATACACGGACATGGGATGGAGTACACGACCATGTACTCCATCACACAGCCAGGTGATCCCAGCAGCCGGGTCACCCCGTGTGTAGATTACATGGGTCGGAGTACATGGGTTGGTGACCGTGTACGGGCACATGGCCAGAGTACACAGAGCCAACCACAGCTACCCAGACACGGCGTGTACTCTGTGCTACACGCCGTGTACTATGTTTTTCTACACGACCAACCTCATGACACGGGCAGTTGTACATGGGCAGTACCCAGGGTCGGACAACACTGCGTGTATCATTTCTACACACCGTGTACTTTTTGGAAAACGGCTTGGTCTTTTTGTTCACCGTGCCTTGAACATGTTTTGTTTGGGTTAGTGCCCCTTCTTCTTGTTTCCCTGAGGGTTAGGCATCCTTCCTTCATGCAGGACTGTGATTCCTTCAGCAAGAGTTTCTGTGATAGAGTCAGGCATCCATTCGAGACGCCCGGATCGAGATCATCTATCCATTCCAGACCCTATGTAGAGTCAGGCATCGACGTGACCAACTCTATCGGGCATTGATCCTCTACCTAGAAGGTGAATTCCAGATGAGTCGCGGTATCCTCCATGACCCTGGTAGTGATCCTCATCTATGTATCGAGATCTTTCCCACTCAGGAGTGTGTCTCCCGTAATGAGTGCTTTTATCTATCGTAACCCTTCCACTCAGGAGTGTGTCTCCCATAATGAGTGTAGTCATCACTCGTGATGGTTCCCGATGAACATCACTTCTCATACGGACGTCATCAGAGCTATAAGACTCATTGAGTGTGTGCTCCCGGAACGAGTGCATCACGGAATCTTCGAACAGAATCCCTAGCGGGGTATGCGGCCGTGTGACTTGTTTCTAGACCACGGGTCTGGGTTTTGAGTATATCTAGTTTGTTTTATGTGTTCTATAAACATATACTATGCATAGCTAGTTGTACCTTTACTTTGAATACTGCTTTCTGGTTTTCGGGGTCCTCTACTAAGTATTGTTATACTCACCCTTACACGGGCTTTGCCCGCATGTCTGGTGTCTTGTGCAAATGAGCAGCCTTTTGACAGATTCCATGGAGGACCAGGATAGGACCGAGGTTTCTGAGTTCCCTATAGGCCGAGGAGTTCATATGGCTACGAGAGACAGTCCCGGTACCTTTTGTGCTTATAGGTTGGACGTTGCAGTTTCATACTCTTGTTTGTTTGCTTTTTGGTGGGCTTGTATTTGGGCCCAGTTTAGTTTTACAGTACTCTACCTTTCATCATACTCTGTTGGTTGGGGTTTAGTTGTATGCATGCATTTTGTTCCTTAGTGTTTTACATTTCATCATTTGTGGGATTGGATATGTGTGTGTGTGTACAGGTATTTAGCCAATGCCTCCCATGTTAGTGATATGCGTACTCGGTGCTAGTCACCAGCCCCTGGCCTATTGGAGGCGGGCTTGGGGAGTCACGGCGCGGGCCCCACTAGGATGGGTCATGACAGTATCTTTGGGGCGTATGAATAGTTGTTTCAGTGTGTTTTTTCGAGGGCATCACGATGGCGGAGTTCTCCAGACCTCTTTTGGGACCGAGTTGCGGGCCCCATGAGACGTCGTATGGGCATGAAGTGGTGTGGAATAACTTTTCCACTGGGAGCCCATTTCCAGCGACTAAGTAGTCTATCTCATGTGTTTTTTCATGAGGATTATAATGGGGTAATATGTTTGGGAGAGCGGATCCTCTTTTGATATCTCATTAAATGTGGAAACACGAAAGGGTGTTGGTCGGAGGTTCTTTTAGATGCACTCCGAACCTACGCACAGTAGTGGTTTTAGTGACACCCAGTGATAGCACGGGTAGTGCGAAGATATCGGGTCAGTTCTGGTTTTACACTCTAGCGGGGCTGGGCCGTGGGTTACCTAATGACCTCTCGTGGTTTACCCTCCAACGGGGCTGGGTAGTGGGTTACCTAACGACCTATTCTAGTTTACCCTCCAGCGGGGCTGGGCAGTGGGTTACCTGACGAACTCTTCTGGTTTACCCTCCAGTGGGGCTGGGCAGTGGGTTACCTGATGACCTCTTGTGGTTTACCCTTCAGCGGGGCTGGGCAATGGGTTACCTGACAACCTCTTGTGGTTTAACTTCCAGTGGGGTTGGGTAGTGGGTTACCTGATGACATTTTGTGGTTTACCCTCTAGCGGGGCTAGGCAGTGGGTTACCTTTTGACCTTTGTGGTTTACCCTCTAGCAGGTATGGGTAGTGGGTTGCCCGTTGACCATTGTGGTTTACCCTCTAGCGGGGCTGGGTAGTGGGTTACCCATTGACCTTTTTGGTTTACCCTTCAGTAGGGATGGGCAGTGGGTTACCTGTTGACCTTGTGGTTTACCATCTAGTAGGGCTGTGCAGTGGGTTACCTGATGACTTCTCTCAGACTCAGTCCTTCCAACTAGGCTAGACTATGGATCTTCATCGTGACTACCGAAGCAGGACCATTGGTCGTATGAGTCAGTGATGTGGCATCTTTAACTTTGAGAAGACCTCTCGACTGTGTGACAGTGATAAGGTGTGTTTTGACATTCCCCCTGACTCTCAAGAACAAGGGGTGATTTCCCCATCGAGACGTGTCCTCATGACACGACCTAGAACCGTGCGGTCGAGTCAGTGCCTCCCAAAGTGGATAGTGTCAAGGTGCTGTGATTTGATCCCCATGACTTGTAGTTCGGGGCAGATGTGTGGGATACTGGGCATTGATGGTGTTTCCTTCTGGGACTGTTAGAGACTCACTTTCTTGGGCTGAGCTATGATATGAAGATCCCCTTATAATCTTGTTTGTGTTTCTTTTTTGAGCGTTTGGATATGTTTATACCTCATTCCAGTATCCCCTTCTTGGGTTTTGGTTACTCTCCTTCCCGGAAAGGTGAAGACATGAGGGGTATGCCACGTGCCTTACATGTCTAGATTCTCGTGGTTGGACTAGTCTACTCTCCTATTATAGGTATTGAAGGCTCTATGGGAAGTTCATCTTCTCACCATTTCTAGCTCCTTGTGTTAGGACGAGTCTACTTCCTTCCTCTTATTGGGAAAAGTTTTACTCTTTACTGCACTCTCTATTGTACTACTCCCTATTCAATCTACTGCTCACCCTTCGGTACCTCCTTTATTTCTCCCTTGATCCTTCAGGGTATCTTACTAAGTATTTTTATACTCACCCCTTCTTGGGCTTTGCCCGCACTTGGTGTGCCCTTACAGACGACGGACATGTTTCTAGTGACTACAGAGGAGCTTAAGAGTTTGGAAGCTTGGACTGCGTGCAGTGGTCGTAGTTGGGTTCTAGGTGTGGGACTCTCCCAGCTGTTTTACTTTTGTTTTCTTATTGCTAGGTTGTGGCACTTTTCTGGTTGGGCGCGTGTTTTTCCCTTTACTTTTTAGATTACCTTCAGCACTCACTTTGTACTGTTTAGAGTTCGATGCACCTTGTTGGTTTATTTATATCATTTGGTATTTTACTTTTCTTTTTAATCTTCACTTCTGCATTGAGTGGGTTGTGTGTGTCTACAGGTACTTAGGAAAAGGCCTCCTCGAGTTATTTAGCTTTCGGCTCTTGTCTCCAGCCTCTGGAATATGGAGGCAGGCTTGGGGTAGTTTCAACTCGAGCCAGGTAGGCTCGGGTTGTGACAAAGTGGTATCAGAGGTGGTTCGTTCCTTGGAGCGTTGTTCGAACTTCCCTAAAAAGGAATTGGTTGAGTTTGGGGCAATAATTCAAACATGTATCGAGAGAAGCTCTCAGGCCAGGGAGTCTAGTGATGGTGCGGTGGCTGAAGTATCCATTCACTAGGACCGTGATAACCCGCTTTTCGAATCGTCACACTGAGACACTTTTTAAAGGGAATTTGGTTCTTGCATCATATAGGATTGAGTCTTGGATTGTCCTTCTTGAGTCATCTTTCCATCGTTGCTGATATATATATGCCTATTTGATCATGGTACTTCTTGATCGGATTTAAGAAGTCGTCAAGATGATATCCAGCCAAGATATTAGCTCTAGTTCGTGATGACGACTCTGTGAGCGATGAGGCCTCAGTTCAAGATCCATCATACGATTACCCTTTCTCCTGGAGTACAGATAGTGGTACCTCCACCTGTGGAGTAGCAGATAATACCGGTAGCGAGGGCCGATGACGAGTGCAGGTTGGGCACGCTATGTGAGTTCCAGCATCAGAGACCGCTGAGCTTCCACGGTGAGCCATACCCTAAAATAGTGAAGGGTTGGCTTGAGTCGGTGGTCCGCCTCTTCAGGCTTGTTCGAACACTGACAGGTTAGATGGTGGCTTTGATAGCCAGTCTTTTTCCACTAAGTAGTTTGGCGTTGGTAGATCCAGGGTTACTCGGATACACGATGAGTCGGTACTCTCGTGTGATGACTTCTAACAGCTATTTCTTGAGGAGTACTACCTCTACTGCTTATGCTTTTTACGGTTTTGGGAGCTGATGGAGCTTCAGCGGGGAGTGATGGTAGTGGGTGAGTACGACTGGGTTCGCAGACCTTACTCGGTACTCTTTGGACGTGGTCCATGACAGAAAATTCCTAGCACAAGAGTTGAGAGAGGTCTTTATAGGGGATATTCGTTCCAGTATAGTGCCATTGTGCATCCTCACCCATCTCAGGTTACTGAGGCAGGCACTGGTGACAGAGAAATTTCTGGCATAGGGACGTCAATTGGCGGGGCCTCGATGCCAGAATTCTCCCCTCAATGAGACTCAGACACATGATCGGGGATAGCGTAGAGCACCGATATAGCCTATGGGGGCTAGTGCTATTTTTGTGATGTGCGAGGTCACGTGGCGTGATACTACTTGACCAAATGTGATAAGTCTTCTAAATAGTATTGAGGTGTGGTGGATGAGTCCCTCTGACATGTGCATTCATGGTGGGGTTGTGTGGTGGAGTTTCAAAGCAGGTTCTAGATTTTCCAGTGGGGATTTTCTTCTTGACCTCCCTTTTCTTGAGGTGCCACTAGTGTGTTTGGAGGAGTGGATGTTTTGGGGATTACTCTACTTCCAAGAGGGTCAAAGACACATGGAATATGCCACGTGCTTTCCATGTCTAGCCTCTGGTGGTTGGATGAGTTTGCTCCCTTCCCTGTTTGTTGGTACCTTGCATGCTCAACGTCAATCTTGATACTGTTATCAAGTACAGGTCATGGTGATGGACACCCCATGAGCAGATCTACGCATTTAACTATGTGGTGATGGTGGTGGTAGTCCTTGCACTAAGAATTTAGAGATGCTATCTTCTGGGAGAGTGCTTTGTGGTTTGCTCAGACCACCAGTGTCTTAGGTGCGTCCCCACCCAGAGAGACTTGAACCTGAGATGATGGTGTTGGCTGGAGTTTCTGTAGGAGGGTATGGCTTGTCTGCAGTTGATGATACTGACTCATTCTCTTGTTCAGCGTGTAAGAGTGTCTCGGTTGTGATGTATTGACTGGAAAACTTGTGTGACCAGATATCCATGGGTGTTTCATAATATGTGCATTCTGAAGGACAGAATCACGAGATACTGTTCTAGGAAAAACCCGTGATTTCATTCGCGGGTTGGGAAGTAGAGGTTCGGCTGGGGAAGTCCCCCTAGTATCTTTGGGCCATTCGGGAATCATGCAAGTGGTTGAGAGGTTGCCTACCACTTTGCCCTACCCTCCCAACAGTAGGTGTGGACACACGATGTCTTCCATGTGTCGTAGCTGATGAGGTGTGTGCATATTCTTAAGCATGCTCTCGGGAGTAGTGGACCTTATAAGTACGAACCATTTCTTTGGTTCGCCTGTTGTGCCAGTATAGTGTTGTGCAGGTTTTCTTGGGGGTGGGAGAGCTAAGTGTGAGCTCTTTATCCCGATTTGTTTTTCCATGTTTTTCTTTTTGGGGATGAAAATATTGAAGGAGGTAATAATGTAAGAACCCTGGTTTTGGGACTCTGAGACTTTGAAAATTTTCTTGATGTCATTCCAGAGTAGGGCGTTCAGACGGCGTGCAATTTCGAGGCCCGGTGTACCCGGAGTTAATTATATAAAAATTTTAAGTGTTTTTATATTACGCACATGTGGTTAACTAATGAAAATGTGATATCTCTTATAAGGTTGACCAGATCAGAAATACAAGACCACAGTTGGGTCTGGAACGCGGTGTTTACCCTAGTCAAGACATAAAATGAGTCGGCACGGGGCATTCGGACCGCTCACTTGTTGGAGGTGTGTTAAATGTATAATTAAGTTATCAAATTATTCATTTAATAGATCAAATCAGAATAACTCCTAAAGGGTAGATCGGATTAGAAATCTGAGGGCGCGGTTGCGTCTGTAGCATGTCGTTTAGCCTAGGTGGGGTGTAAAAGTTGCGGGCGTGGGCTTTCTGTGAGAGATGTCACCCAGGGGAAAATTTTTCATTTTAAAATGATGACTTGGTGATTTTTATCACTGGCGGTATTTCTGAATAAATTTTGAAAGAAGCCTCATAATGGAAATCTGATACTCCCATTGAGTTCAAAATGGGGCGTATTTCCTAGGTGTGATATAAAATGAGAGGGTGAGGTGATTTTGCAATCTGCGCCCGTTGAGAGAGTTTCAATGAATTTTTATAAATTTTCTTATGTGTTGGGAGGGGACAGGCCATTTTATCTCTCTATATATCTCTCTCTATCTCTCTCTTGTTCTTTGATGTTATTTGTCGTTCTTCGATGTATAGAGGATTGATCTCTGCCAGAGCCTTGGTAGATCAGAGCGGGAGCGTCATGGACGCATCGCCAACGACGAACGAGCGATCCAATGTAGGATTTCTACTAAATTTACACACCTTCATCAATTTCTGGTTTTTCTATCAATTTCTTCGTTTTAATTTTCTAAAATTCTTGAATTGGGGTGATGGTATAATGAACAAGACCATCGTCCGAGCCCCGTTCTAAAACTGTTCTTGAGCGTTCTTCATCCCAAAATTCGGACGCGCAAATCTTTGACGGATCGTCGAGCAAGGGGACGCACTCTGAAGGCCTCATCACTAGAACTTGGATTCTGGCCTCAGAATCAAAATTGGACCTCCGATGAGGACCCGACAGTCCGTCAAAGGGACCACCATTATGGGCCAGTAGGAGCGGCCAGCCGCTGCGCGCGGCGGCCGCGGTGTGTCGAGCAGCGGAGCTCGAAGCCGGTGCGGAAGGCCATTCGAAGGCGGAGCGGGAAGCAGGTGACCGGGACAGTGGAGCTCGGAGGGAGTGCAGGGCGGCACCGGGGGTTGTAGCATGGTAGGGTGTAACCAGCGCAAAGGAGCAGACGACGGCGGCGTCAGGCGGCGTGCGGCGGGCTGTGGCGGGCCGCAGCGTTCGGAGGGACTCCGGCAGGCGGCACGAGGAGGACTGATCAAGTGGGCGGTCGGGGCGTGTGGTGGTTCACGGGCGAGCAGCGGCGTCTGGAGAAGGAGAGGAGATCCCAAGCGGAGGTGTCGAGGGTGCCAGTGTGTCGTGGTCGGGAGGACCCTGAGGCGCGGACCTCGGGGTGTGCGGCATGGACAAGGACCCACATACTGTGAGTCCTGTTGGGTGATGAAGACCGGAAAGTTGTCCGATCTGATTGGAGAAAACCGAACCCAAGAAAGGGGTCTGGTGTTGTTGGGCAGGTCGTGGCTTGACGGGCCAAACCCACGGCTGGACCGTGGGCCGGCGGTTGGGACTGGGCCGGCGGGGATGAACCGGCCCGGTTTGGCCCCCTTGCATTCGGGGGGTCGTAACTTATAAATGACATGTCTGTTTAACGCATTGTCTGTGGATGTGGATCAGTCTCTTTAAGATGGACTTTTTAAGATAGGTTTTGAGGTTTTGGGGGTCGCTAGCATGAAGGTGGGTGACCCAAAACTCATTAATTTTATAATAATAAATTATTATTAAAGTTGCGACGGACGTGGCTTGCGAGTCGGACGTCCGTTTGATGTTCCATCAAGGATGTGGTGGCCCCAGAGCTGAGACAGTCCTTCCATGTAGGTTAGAAAACTTTGCGTCTTGGTTTCGTTGCTCGGTGGCACGAAATGCTAAATGTGAATAAATAATTAATTATTCAATTAATTATTTAATTGTTCCGTCAGACCAAACTCATTTTGGGATATCCAATTGTTGCACTGTCAGCGGAAAAGTGACCTCATTCCTTGTGTGGAATTTTTGAGAAGCTTTCTGAAGCGTTTGGGTTAGAGACAAGGTGTGGTCCCCACAGGGCCTAGTTCGTACGCTTTACAGTGAAATGCCACTTTTTCACCCGACATCCGTTTAGGGTGTTTGAGTACTCTTTTCTGAGTTTTTTTCTGAGGGGATTGTAATGGCGCAATCCACCCGACTAAATTCGGGCTCGAGGTGTTGGCCCCACAGGGCCCCGTTTTTGTAAAATGCGGGGAGTTGCAGCTTCTGCATCTAGAGTCCGTTTTAGGCATCGTCTTCGGTGTTGTGACCCTGGCATCGAGCCAAAATTGACCGGGGTGGTTTCAGGCGTTGAAGATGGAGTTGAGGCGTGGGCCCCACGAGCTGTCTCTTAGGCTGTGTGCAGCATACTGCGACTTTTTCATCAGGCATCTGTTTGGGGCGTATGAATAGTCCTTTCAGCATGTTATATCGAGGGCATCATGATGGCACAGTCCGCCCGACCTCTTTAAGGACTGAGGTGCATGCCCCATGAAACACTGTATGGGCATGAAGTGGTGTTGAATAACTTTTCCACCAGGAGACCATTTCCAGCGAGTAAGTATCCTATCTCGCGTTTTTTTTCACGAGGATTATAGCGGAGCAATATGTTTGGGAGAGTAGAGCCTCTTTCGAGATATCATTAAATGTGGAAACATGAAAGGGCGTTGGTCGGTGGTTCTTTTGGATGCACTCCGAACCTACGCATGGTAGTGGTTTTAGTGACACCCAGTGATGGAACGGGTAGTGCTGAGATATCGGGCCAGTTCTGGGTTTACCCTCCATCAGGGATGGGTAGTGGGTTACCTGATGACCTCTTGTGGTTTACCCTCCAGCGGGGCTGGGCAGTGGGTTACTTGATGACCTCTTGTGGTTTACCCTCCAGTGGGGCTGGGCAGTGGGTTACCTGACGACCTCTTTTGGTTTACCCTCCAGCGGGGCTGGGCAATGGGTTACCTGATAACCTCTTGTGGTTTAACATCCAGCAGGGCTAGTCAGTGATTTACCTGATGACCTCTTGTGGTTTACCCTTTAGCGGGGCTGGGCAGTGGGTTACCTAATGACATTTTGTGGTTTACCCTCCAGTGGGGCTGGGTAGTGGGTTACCCATTGACCTTTGTGGTTTACCCTCCAGCGGGGCTGGGCAGTGGGTTACATGTTGACCTTTGTGGTTTACCCTCCAGCAGGGCTGGGTAGTGCATTACCTGTTGACCTTTATGGTTTACCCTCCAGTGGGTCTGGGCAGTGGGTTACCCGTTAACCTTTGTGGTTTACCCTCCAGTGAGGTTGGGCAGTGGGTTACCTGTTGACCTTGTGGTTTACCCTCCAGCGGGGCTGGGCTGTGGGTTACCTGGAAACTTCTCTCAGGCTCAACCCTTTCTACATGGCTAGTCTGTGGCTTTTATTCGTGACTACTAGAGCGTGACCCTTGGTCGTACGGGTTAGTGATGTGGCAGCTTTGACTTTGAGAAGACCTCTCGACTGTGTGATAGTGAAGAGCTGTGGTTTGATTTTCCCTAGAACACTCAAGAATGAGGGGAGCTTACCCCACCAAGACGGTCCTTGTGACGTGACCTAAAATTGTGCAGGTGACTTAGTACTTCCCAAAGTGGATAGTTTCAAGGTATGGTTATTTGAGCCCCTTGACTTGTAGTTCGGGGAAGACGTGCGAGATACTAGGCATCGATGGTGTTTACTTCTAGGAATGTTGGCGACTCACTTTCTTGGTCTGATCTATGCGATGGATATCCCCTTACGATATTGTTCGGGTTTCTTGTTTGAGCATATGGATATGTTAATACCTCTTTCCAGTACCCCCTTCTTGGGTTTTGGTTACTCCTCTTCCAAGAGAGGCAAAAACACACGGGGTATGACACGTGATTTTCGTGTCTAACTTCTCGTGGTTGGACGAGTCTATTCTCCTGCTATAGGTAGTGAAGGCTCGACGGGAAGTTCATCTTCTCATTGTTTCTAGATCCTTGTGTTAGGATGAGTCTAATTTCGTCCTCTTGTTGGGTTGATATGTACTCTTTACTGCACTCTCTATTGTACTACTCCCTGTTTGATCTACTTCTCACCCTTCGGTACCTCCTTTGTTGCTCCCTCGAGCATTTGGGGTATCCTACTGAGTAATGTTATACTCACCCCTACTTGGGATTTTCCCTCACTTGGTGTGCCCTAGCAGATGACGGACAGGTTGCTCATGACTATAGAGGAGCTTAGGAGTTTGGGAGCTTGGACCACGTGTGGTGGTCGTAGTCGGGTTCCAGGTGTGGGACTCTCCCAGCTGTTTTACTTTTGTTTACCTATTCTTGGGTTGTTTCACTTTTCTGGTTGGGTGTGTGTTTTTCCATTTCCTTTTCAGTTTAGCTTCAGCACTCACTTTGTACTGTTTAGATTTCTATGCAACTTGTCGGTTTGTTTATAGCAGTTCGTACTTTACATTTCTTTTTACTCTGCACTTCTTCATTGAGTGGGATGCGTGTGTGTGTACAGGTACTTAGGCAAAGGCCTCCCCGATTTGTTTAGCCTTCAGTGCTTGTCGCCAGCCCCTGACCTATGGAGGCATTCTTGGGGTAGTTTCGGCTCAAGCTAGGTAGGGTTGGGTCATGACATTAATGTCTACTATAAGAGGTGATAAGAGAAGAATGAACAATCATCGTTTCGTGAGGCAGTAGTTCGTCGTCCACAGAAACAGTATGTTATTTACCCATTAGACGGAGGTGTGTGTAAGTGTAGTTTGAATACTTCTCATATAAACAACCTAGTATATTGAGGATACTGGTTTTATTATAAAATAAAGTAATAAAACAATTTAGGGGGTTGGAGAAGTAAAATAAATTAAAATAACATAAGGGAAGATGTTACCTTTAAATCGGGTAACTCCCTTTGGTTTGAACCAAAAGGATTTATTGAAGTTCCTTCTGCCTATGGAAAGTATTCTAAGTGGAAGAGAGGGATTGTTATAGATTATTTTGGAAGAGGTTGGACGATCCATGGGGCTTGAGAGGTGCGAGTAATGCGTTAGAGGTGATGGATTTTTATAAGGGGGAGGTGGGCCTCTTTAGGAAAGTTTGATAATATTATTTTATTATATAATGATTTTTAGTTTCTAAAGGTCCAAATTTTATTAAATTATAATATTAGATGAATATTGTTAGAAATAAAATCATCCAATAATAATTTTACAGGTTTTAGATATATTTTTTAATCTTTATTATCTTTTTTATTAAGATCGTTCATTAATGAGGTAAACACTGCATCATTATTGTGCCATAAATAATTTTATTTATTTTATGTATAAAAATTATAAAAAAATACATTGATGTAGGAAATATTTTTAGCTTTCAAAGTAATATTTATAGTCTAAGATATAACATATATAAACCCATGTAATAATTGATTTACTAAAAGATATATGTTTATGTCATTTTTACATTACTTTAAATTAATTAATTTAAATTGTTATTATCACTCTTAAGTGGCTCCATGGGGTCCAAAAATCGACTCAAGGATGCCTATGGTTGTAAATTTATTAACCAAAAGGATTAGGACACATGTCAGGGTAATTTCATATTATTATAATATTATTTTTACCTTGAATTACCTTATTTATCTTTAATCGCAGCAAATAAAAGTCAAAAGTTACTATTCACCAAAAGTTATTTTCTTCTTATTGAACCAAATTTTACTTGATAATAACAACACTGTATGTCAGATTTTTAAAATTTAATTCACAGAAGCGGTAAAATTTCATTTAAATAAAAATTTCGATTTTTTAACCACTACTTAGTGTTTTCACTATTAATCAAAAATTGAAGTTTTTCAAAAAAATACCAAAAATTCATCCTAAGATATATTAGATATTAAGAATTCAAAAATGATATCTATTTTACCAAATTAAAAACATAGATGTTGCATCAATTAATTTAAAATTATTTTCCGTTGTCAAAACAAAAATCATGTTTTTTAAGAAATAATAACTATCAAATGATTGACACTTCTTTATGTCCAATTTCAAAGTAAAAATACTTACAGTGACCAAAATTGGATTAAATGTTAAAAATATAATCTAATTAATCTTTTAAACCAATTAAAAATATAATCTAACAATATAAATAATTTAGAATAAAAGGTAGATTTGAATTAAAATACAAAATTTTTCACTGTTCATAAAAAAATTTAATTTTATCACAAGAATATCAAAAAAACTTCCCATAGTAAATTTTGATGCTTCAATTCTAAAGATGAATTTTATATTTTCAAATAAAATATATGAAAGTGCCAAATATTGGATTTAGAAAGGGTTCCCCATTAAAAGGCTGAAAATAAACATCATTTTTTTAAAAATACTTCTTTTATCTGAAAATTTGAATTTGTCCTTATATTATGTCTAGGAAACACAAAAGATGAATGTTAAAATTATATGGGATATATATAAAATTAAATATATGGTTATTACTATTCATAACTGCTTTTTAAACTGCTATTTTGATATGACATGGTGCTCTTGAACTCGGTTTTACGTACATCAAAGGCTATTGTATTTTTCAATGAGAAGCATAACATGGATGCTTGGGGTGTTAGATTTTTTCTACTATTCATTAAATTCTTTTTACCCTTAATTATCATATTTTAATTATACAGTTTAAATTAATACTTATTTTAATCCCTATTCATTAAGATCAAATCATTACCTCATATTATTTAAGTTGATTCAAAATATGGAATTAATTTTATGAAAAAGTTTCTGACAGGTTGAAGAATTTAATTTAAAATAAAAATCGAAAGCACAATGTAAAGTAGTTTTCTGAATAAAAAAACCTTTTTCAAGGGAAATATGATTCCCCATTAACTATATAACTAGTTACATTAATTATATGAATTTAAAATCCAAAATATAAATATGTGTTCTAAAATTTTAATTTAAGTCAATTATTATTAAGGGTTATTTCAATTAATTTTAATTGAGAGACATTTTTCATTCTAACAATGTATTCAAAAAATATGAATTTAAAGATAAAAATAAACTTATACTAAAATTTGGGATAAAGACAATTTAAAATAAAAAATACTTATGTTTCCATAAAATGATAATTATACTTTTAAATTTATTACTTATCAATATGAAGGATAATATTACATAAAAACTATACTTTTTTACTATTCCACAAAAAATCTAAATTATTTGAAAACTTTTAAATTTTCATCTTAAGTTACTGGTGATGTGATATCAGAGATGCAGTTCATTTTATAAAATATATTTTATAAATGTTACAGAACACAATAATAATATATTTTTCATAAAATAAAGAGAAATTATTTTAAATAAGTCATACAATGGAGAATAGAAAAAATTGATTGATATATATTTTATAAATTGGTTAATACTTATTATATCCATAAATTTAATAGAAAGGATAAAATGGTTATATTTAAATAGTCATTTCTTTTTCAGTTTGGGTTGTAGATATATCGCACGATGTTTTCTCATTTAAAAACACATAGCATCACATTATTCCCCATTTAATAAATTTAATCATCGCAAATAAAACATGAAATATGTCTAAAAATATATGGAATGTTTAAATATATTTATTGAAATATCAAATCATAATATGTACTTAATAAAAATTTCTCTTTAAATGATAGAAAGGTGATTTTGAAGCACCCCACATAACAAGGTTTCCAAGTTGGATAACATTAGTGGGACTTGAATTCTTAGACATGGAAGACAAAGCTAACACAAAAGAACTAGGTATGTGTGATGGAGAACATGGTCAACATAAAGTCAATGATCCTAAGCCATAAATCTTTGATGGTTAAAATTACCATCAATTCCTCAGATTATGAAAGCTTTTTTGATTCAATATTATTTCCCCATGATTAAGGAATTACATTATCATATAAACTAAGAACAAAAGTATATTTTCATTCATGAAAAGTAAAAATTAATTTAAATTACATTCTCATATTTTTTTCCAAGCGATGAGAACTCATGATGATTTTTTTATACCTAAGGTAGTAGAATAATCATCTAATAGATAACATAATACACCAAACAAAAACAAGTTACCCCTCATATCATTAACAAATATAAAATGCTTTACAAAAAGTGAGATAATACCTTAATAAATTAGTCTCCAAAATTCTAAAAAACCCCATAGTTTTTAAATTAATCATTCCATAAATAAATACCATAATAGAATAGTAATATCCTCGAAAATGAATAGTGTTTTAACATGGAAGGATTTGTCAGACCATTCCTCTTACACCTCTAAAAATGAAATAGCATTCAACTCAGATAATCTGAATGGGTATATATTCCTCAATACAAATAAAATATCTCCAAAAATATGGCTAATCACATAAGAATACTTATTCATGTAATATGTTTCTTAAAATATCATACTAAACTTCCCTCACATAAATCTTCAATGTAGTATCAATTATTTTAAGAATAAATTTTATTTGAAAATATCATCCCAAGAATGAGTAGGTTTGTCCCATAATCAATCACTTATTAAGAATCATAATTCCTTCATTCATGTGTTTTATAAAATATCACCAAATCACTAAATCACTTTTATTTATTATCGGTATAATTCAAAATAAATTTCAAGTCTATATAGAAAAATCACTATGAAAAAAATCATTTGATGCTTCCGATAGTGAACAAAACATTTATGAATAAAATTCCCCTTTTTTATTTAAATAAATGTATTATGGTTATATAAAACACATGCATTCATTTTTTTGTATTATATATAATTGAATTTAAATTACTATTATGCATCGTTACAATTGATAACATAGTTGTTGAATAGTGATAACATGACTAGTATAAATATAGGGTTTTCAAAAATGCTTGTGTGAATAGAAATATGAAGCAATTGCCTCACCAGTAGGATCATACCCTATAAATCCCATTTATCGACGCTTAAAATGGAGATATAATATCTATGGTTTTCCATAGACCAATCCCATGTTGAGGTCCAACAACTCAAGGATGAGTGAAAGAGTTTATTGGAAAACATCATGCTCATCTAGATCATAGCCCAAACCATGTTCATCGAATGACCCAATGATATCCCCACCATCACACACTATATTCTTAGGGATTATTCTAGTGTAGTAAATAAATATTTAACAAAAACCTAGAAATAAGATTATGTTCAATATTTTTTATAGAATAATGAATACATTTTATCCTATTATTGTTACGTTGTAAATGATTATCAAAGCAGAAATAATATTTTTTGTTAATTAAGAAATCAATTTTAATGAATTAATAGATTTTTGAATTAAATAATTTTTAATAAAAATTTATTATTATTAAATAACTTTTAATAATTATAAATGATCATATAAGTTTTATAAAGTCAAATTCATTTTTTATTAGGGTTTGAAAGTTGTTTTTTTCAAAACCCATCAATTTTCAATAAATGATGGTTTTTATTTTAAAAGTGAATGTGAAAATATTTAGAAAATTATTTATATGAAATGAATATTTTTTTAAAGGACATTGAAATTATCTGACAGAGAATTTTTATAATTTTATGAGATGGTAGAATTTTCAGGTTAAATATAAATACAATATAAATATATTGTGTGTTTTATGTCATCGTAATGACCAAATAGTTTTGTAATATATATTATAAAAAGTATATTAATCCAAATAAATGTTTTCCCTTTTAAAAAAATTTGATTTTAGTTTTGTTTCATTTATATTATAAATCCTTATTGAATCTTCGAAGTCATATAAAATATTTTAAAATTTTAAAACAATTTCTTTGAGAGTCTGAATGACATCCACATAAGTAAGGAAAATATTTTAATGTATTTGGCCCTTGTCCTTATAAAATAATTTTATTCACTGCCATTTGGTAGAAACCATTGAAAAAACCATGGGATGGTTTGTGGCATTGAATATTTTATTATGAAGTGTCCAAAACCAAAAAAATGAAATCCCCCTTCTTTCCTATATAAACCCATCCATACTCCCATTTTTCTTTACTAAAACACGATGGAGCATGACCAAGCTCTAACATATTCTTCCTAAAGTCCTCTAAATGTGACAACAAGATCCAAAGAGGCCTCTACCAATCCTATGGGCTCACACAACTAAGTATGGGATCCTCACAATCCCCTCCATCTTTCAAATTCGAGCACCTCCATTGAATGTAGTTGTTTTAATTTCAATTTTTTCTATGGGAATTAATTTATAATCATCATATTACTTTATAACTATTTTAGTTGAGTGAGGGATCATTTATACTCCTTCATTTGGACCCCTACCTAAGTCAGTAATATGCTAAATTTTTGTAAGGGTTCTTTCCTTCCTCATCTTTACTCAAGTTTATTTATCTTTCCATGCCCTTTTATTTTACATTAATAATGATGGGGTTTGATTTATCACCTCCCCCTTATAGTCCATTTGAATTATACATTATGATATTTCCCTTAACCTCTCATTAACCCCCCATAATTACTCTTTAAATTCACCCATTACTACGCTGAAAGTTCGTAAGGGATATTTCACCAGTCTCCTTTAACTGGTATTTCTTTTAGGATATGTATTATGAATTATTTTTTACTGGATTGGGATATGTTCTTAAAAGTTCTATTACTATAAATTTTATATCTAATTGATGGTATAACCCTTTCCCTCTCATCAAAAAATTTTATGAACTTCCATATGACATTGTTATGCTGCCGAAATTGCACCTCGATTTTCCATACCAAAACCATCATGTAGTGAATATCATACCCATTCCTCTATCATAGGTATTCACCATAATAACAAGATACCTATGGATTTAGGACTTAAATTCATTTATTCCATATTTATATATCATGGAATAAAATTATGATGTGGATTGAATTCATCTTTTAGGATCAGTGTGGCACACTTAAGCATGAAAATTAAATGATTTTGATGGGTGTTCCCTAATATCACTCCAATGCACTGGGTAATGTTTAATATCATGATAAATCATGTAAAATAAGGGTTTAAAAATGCTAATTCATGTTCAATGAGGGTTTAATCCTACTAATACATGTACAATGTTTCTCGACACATGCTATTATAATGTAATATGTTGTTTCTAGATTTCCATGTTATGATTACCATTCTTTATCATGATTTGATATTCAGATTCTTTTAGTCCTCATTGATATTCCTTACCTAACAGGTATCATTATCCTCATGTTATTCCATGTTATTTCCTTTATTGGGATCTATAGCTCACCTCTTTCTTATGTGTTTCATCTGGTTATCCCATACAGTTTTAAGTACAAAGGAATGTTGTGGTCATGTTAAGGAGGATTTCAATAAAGATGTTTTATTTTATGTTTTAAGTTTTTTTGTAATGTTCCTATTCCCCAAAGACACAAGACCACTAGATCATCAAAGTTGTATTATGTGAAATTTACTGTAATAAATAAAGTTTTAATATGAAATAAATATTATAGTTGTTTTATTTTGTATCAAATTATAGGTTTAGTTTTTTTTGGGATTAGTATTAGAAAGCTATATTTAAGGCCTTAGGGATATTTCTATGTATAATAAAAAATGTAATGGAAAAATGTTTTATCAGTGGAATTCCTTTTTTATAATTATTCCTTATAGTATAATCACATTGGTAATCACAGTGACATATAATGATACTAAATATTATGTGACCATTAATTATAATTTTTCCCATGTCCATGTTTTTAATTTCAAAAATCTAACATACGTGGTTGTGTTTAGGGTGATTTTTTGAGTCTAATAGAACAAAATTAATTTTTGATAAATAAAAACATACCCTTAGGAATAGTAATGTTACCCTTATGAATATTTACATACTCTAATTAATTGTAACCTTTACTATAATAGTATATATATATATATATATACAATTTTTTAGTGAAAGTATGATGTACCTATATCTTGGAATATGAAAATAAATGTTTTAAAATTGTTATTTTTCAAATAAAATATTATTTTATTTATGATATATATTCCTAATATTTATAAAAATTATTTTGAAAAATTGACTTCATTTTTTGATTCTACACGTCAAAAAATGGTTGGGGTGAATTTTTTGGATTTTTTGGAAAAATGTGGATTTTTTATGAATAGAAAAATGCGGTAAATTTCAAAATAAGTTAAATTCGTGAATTATATAGTAATGAGTGATTTTATACTGATTTAAGAATATATTGTTCTTATTCACATGATAAAATTACTATATTTATTCATGGAACACTTTCTATTCCTTGTCTTGTGGATAAATAATAAATTAATGATTATAATATTTGGAAAACACCTCCCCCTCCGCTATAAATACAACCTTTCACACCCTCATTTCCTCACACCTCTCAATATTCAAGCCTTGTCTAAACTCTTCCCAAACATCTTCCCTATCCCCTTCCCCACGTCCATGATCTTCTGGTATCATAAAAAGTCTAACCTTAGGTTTCTTAAGAAAGATCTAAAGAGGAGGATTAGAGAGGTAATTCCCCCCTCTCTATTTTCCTTTAATTTGCTTTCAATTTCAAGTTCTTTTCTTAATTTATCCCCACCTATCCTCAACCAAATTGTATAGTAAATCTAGTATCATAAATATACTGGAATTTTATGATAATAACAGGATTATATATCATCCAATCTACTTCTCACCTTCTTTTTATTTTAGAAAAGAAAATGTTGTTCGTGAGGTGTTAATTTATCACCTTCAAGAATGACAAGTTTTAATATTCCTTTACCTCCTTATGATCTAGTCATGAAACCATTTTTATGGTTGATCTAGATTATTTTATATGTATTATATCATAATTAATTTTCTTGGACTAACTTTTATACATATTACTAAATGATAAATCAAAACATGTTCGTAGTGATCCAAAAAAACTCCCAAATTAAACTAAAACGATCATCCTTAAATATTAAATAATGATTCATACACATGGTATATAACATAATTTATCAAAAGATAATTTAAAATCCTTAATATCATAAATAATATGTAATATTAGTTCTTTATTTTTATCCATGTTCTACATGAACTTCCATTCATATATAAAAGTGAACTGTTCTAGAAAACCATAAAAACAAACATTCCCGAACAACAAATTTAAAATATAAAACTCATACAAAGAACCATTAAATAACTAAATGAAACCATAATGAACCATATTCTTATAACTTTTTTTTAATTGTTAATTAGTGAATCTAATTTGGTTATACTAGACATTAAAGTGAATAAATCATTCAGATACAAGGTAAGGGGAAATTCTCAAACCCAACCTTCCTTCTTTGGGTTCTACCTCTTTCACTCCATTTTTGGTATGGAAACTCCTTAAAAATCATATTTTCATATTTATCTTAACTTTTCTGGGATATAAATGTTTTCCACTAGATTTTATGTCAAACAAATGTTTTCCAAAAGAATTATTCTTTAAAAACACACCTTTTACTTCTCACTCATGGTTGGTGGTTCTTATTACATGTATGTTATTCCCAATTTCTTAGGGGAACCCAATGTTTATGAAAGTGTTATTATGAGATGAAACCCATTAATTTATATGGGTTATTTATGTTCATTTTTTATATATTTTCAATATAGAATGCATGATAATGATAATGATATGATGTCATGGGTGCGCCCAGAATTATATAGCACAAAATGAATGTAACGATGTGAAAGGTGCACCCAGAATTATACAGTGCTCCAATGCAGTGTGTAAGGTTATGAATATCATGAGTAAAATAGAAATTAGGCATGAACATGATTCTATCATTTTTTAAAACTATGTGCGGTAGATGACCACTAAGATATGATGTTTACTTTTAGGAATTTATGTATTTAAAGACTTTTATTAAATCTTCCTCTCATGATTTTGATGATGATGTTATGATTATGCTCACCCCAAGCTATATTGTTCTTATATATCCTCCTATTGTGATTTTATCACCCCGTTTTGATGTATATCCTCAGGTGACTAAATGTAATGAGGAGGGTTCATGTGCTAATAAGAATCCATAGAGGAATTAATTAAATAAATACTCATTCTTGAAGTTGTAAATGTTATGTTTGGTCCTAGTTTTCCCAAGACACTAATACTTTGTATCTTCATAGTGTAATAATATTTTGTTTTTTATCTTTATAATGACGTAATAGTACTTTAAGAAAATGCAGGGTCTCTATAGTTGGTATTAGCGGTAAATTTTAGTTAATTTGGGAATTCAGATTAGTGAACCCTAGAGAAAACCTCTAGTATTAGACTAAGTAAAAATATAAAAACAAGAAGATTTACATAGGGGTGTCATAAGTTATGCCATGAGCATAAATTTCACAAATGAAAAAGTAATTCATGAATTGTTGACTTATATTTGGTTCTAAAATTTTCAATTTTAAAAAAATGGTGGGAACCAAGAGAAAACTGGCCAACAACTCATGAGAGGTCCAATGGAACTATTTCCCGAATGACATCCCTAATACTTTAGGTTGTGGAGTTAAAAACATCATGGATATTCATACCCAACTATCTCTCGTAATGAAAAATAACAAGAATAATTGGGAACTTCCTCCTTCAATAAAGAGAGAGAAACTAGTTATCTAATGTTTTATGCATTAATGACCACTGATGTTTAGTGGGTCTCCCGATTTACTAGTTTTGGAATAGTAGGTCAACTCCATGTGGAAATTATTTTCATTGATTCAATATTCTGAGATAGAGAAGGTGACACTATCCATTTAACAACTAAATAGAGAGGCTGATAAATGGTGGGATTTTATTGAGAACACCATTCCATGTCATGAAATTGAAAAGATGGAATGTGAAGACTTTAAGATCATGTTTATTAACAATTACTTCCCAGGAACTCTTCATAATAAGATGGAGAAATAATTAATTGAGCTCAAGAAAAAAATAAATAGAATTTTTTACAACCTAAAAAATGAAATTCAAATGGCTTTCAAGGTACTCTTTGGGTTTTGATATCAAAAATGATAGAATAATTGATAGATTCTTTAGTGGATTAAAACAAAACCTTCAAAAGGCACTTGGAATTAAAGACATTGGAATTATGAAGAAGTTTTTAGATGTGATCTCAAAGTGTAGATGGAGTTTGGAGAATTTTCTAATGGATATTATGATAAGAAAAAAATTATGGAGTTTTAAGTTGGGGATCTAATGATATAGGTGGGAAGAAAAGTCAATGACTAACATGCCAAAAATGTGGGAATTTGCATCATGGTAACTCCCTAAAATGGATGGGGAAATGATTCATGACTGGGAAAGAAGGACGCCATTCTCAAGAGTGTTGAAAAGACATGAAAAGGAAGGAGAATTTAGTGGAATAAATGAGAGAATAACCCACAGTTCAGTGATTAATATTTAGGGAGCAAGTGAACTATGAAATCCAATGCACTAAACCTCAAGTTCTTGAGGGTAATCAGCGTCACCCTCCACTGATTTCATATAAAAAAAGTGAAGGCTTATGTGATCACTATTGTAGAAGAGTAGAAATATAACGAATTAGTACATGGTGTACTTCTTATTAACTCAAGAGGGGGATATTTCTATATATGATTCTTGTTCTATGCATTTCTTTATATCTTGAAAGTTTCCTAGAACTATAGAATCTAAACCCCAAAACCATGAAGTAAATATATCGGTAAAAACATTGAGTGGTGAAATCATTAAAACCCAAGTGATGACTATTATTATATTTTTATATGTGGGAATATGCTTTTAGCTAATCTCGTAATACTTCCCATGGTAGAATTTGACTCTATAAAAGAAATGTATTGGCTCTCGTTATATAGAGCACATATCAACTATCAGGAAAAGGAAATATCTTTTCATTTTATGAACCATCCCATGCTCCTGTAAAAATGTAGGGAAGATCATGAATCTAATTTGAAAAATCATTCAATGGTGTGGGTGTTGATACTATATAAAAAAGAACACCTCAACCAAATGGTTGATTGAAAGGAAAGTTCCAACCTTATATAAATTCCCATTGTGAGGGAATACAGTGATGTATTTTGTGATGAGTTTCCCAGAATTCCTTTATATAATGATGTAGAGTTATGTATAGAACTCATACCCGGATCTACTCCTATCAAAAATTGTCCCTATAGGATGGAACTTACCGAATTTATGGAGTTAAAGAAGTTGATGCAAGGTTATTTGGATAAAGGGATCATACTCCCTAGTGAATATTCTTAGGGTGCGCCAACGTTCTTTGTGAAGAAGAAGGATGGAACGATGTAGCTATGTACCGACTAACGGGAACCCAAAAAGGTCACCATAAAGAAAATGTATCAAATTATATGGATTGAAGACTTGTTCTATCAGTTAAGTGGATATCAATACTTCTTAATGGTTGATCTTAATTCTAGATATCTTCAGCTAATGGTAAAGAAAGAATAAATTAAGAAGACTGCCTTCTATATAAGGTATGGGAAATATGAGTATTTGGTGATGCCGTTTATACTTACTAATTCTCCTTAAATCTTCATGGATTTCATGAATAGAGTCTTTATACATTACCTCAACAAATTTGTGGTAGTGTTTATCAATGATATTATCATATACTCTAAGATAAATGAGGAATATGAAGAACATCTAAGACTTGTGTTGGAAACTTTGAGAAATGAGAAATTGTATGAAAAGTTTAGAAAGTGTGAATTTTGTATGAATCAATTCATATTCTTGGTACATGTTATCACAAGTGAGGGAATTCATGTGGGCCCTTAAAAAAGGCAATTTAGGAATGGACCAGACCCTCTAGTTTCATATAAATCTGTAGTTTTCATGGATTGGCTAGGTACTGTCGATGTTTTGTGAGAAATTTATCATTATTGTCAAGGCCTATAACTATGTTAACAAGGAAAAGGGTAAAGTTTTTCTGGACATAAGAATGTTATGGAAGATTCCTAGAGATATAGAGAAGTTTGATCACTGCACATGTACTCACATTACCAAAAAGTGGGAAACGTTTTGTGATATACAGTGATGCTTCAAAGAAACACTTGGGATGTGTACTCATGAGAAATTATAATGTTATATCCTATGTCTCAAGACAGTTGAAGATTCATTATAAAAACTACCCGACCTAGTATCTAGAATTGACAACCGTGAGTTTTTCCTTAAAAATATGGTGGCACTACCTTGTTGGTGAGAAGTGTGACATATACACCGACTACAATATATTATATTATATATTCACACAAAAGGATCCCAACATGAATCAAAGTATTTGGTTATATATAATCAAAGAATATGATTACTCTATTCACTATCATCTTGGAAAGGAAAAAAATGTTGTTGATCCTCTAACAAAAAAATAACCGGCCACTCTCTCCATGTTACGAATTACGAAACACCATATCTTCTTGGATATGCAAAATATATATTTTTAAATAATAATGTCAAGGGATACATCCTACCTTTCCCAAATTATTTTGAAACCATATATCAAATAGAAGATTAAGGATGAACAAATGGATGATATGGAGTTACAAAAGAAGGTGAATGTAGTAACAGAAGGGAAGATTCATGAGTTCCATATCAATGTTGATGGTGTGATATGGTTTGGAATAAATATTTTTGTTCCTTCATCATCTCGGATAAAAAAGGATCAATTAGACAATTCACATAGCTCAACATTATCAATCCATACTAGGAGTACCAAGACTAAATGTGATCTCTGAGAAAACATATGGTTGGATAACATGAGGAAGGATATTGTGGAATATATATCAAGGTGCTTGGTATGTCAGCAAGTTAAATAAGAGTGAAAAATTCCAAAGGGATGATGTAAAATTTGCCTATACCCATGAGGAAATGGAAGAATGTTTCTATGGAATTTTTCATGGGTCTCCCAAAGACATCAAATGGAAATAAAGTGATATGGGTTGTGGTTGACCAACTCACCAAGACTTAACATTTTATAGATTTTCAGTAATACCTCTCACTTGAACAACTTTCAAAGGTATATGTGAAGGATGTAATGAGACTCCACGGTGTTCCACTATAGAATTCCTCTGATCGTGATCCAAGGTTCACATCTATATTCTTCAGGAGTATTCCACATGATTTGAGTACTGAATTAAATTTCAGTATGGGCTATAACCCTCAAACTGATGGCCAATCTGAAAGGAAAATTGAAATTATTGAAGACATACTAAGATCCTGATCTTTAGAATTAGAAGGTGGATGGGATCGGAATATCCCAATGGTTGAGTTCTCATACAACAATAGCTTCCAATCGAGTATTCATATGTCTCCATATAAAGCTTTGTATGGAAAGCGATGTCGAAATCCAACCTGTTGGAATGAATTTGGAGAAAGAAAGCTACTTGGACCGGATCATTTGGAAGAGATGACAGAGAAGGTTCAAGTCTTCCAGAAACACATAAAATCTTCTTAGAGTTGGAAAAAGAGATATGATTACAACCATCAATGGGACTTGGAGTTCGACATTGGATATAAAGTCTTCCTTTGAATATCACCAAGAAAGAGAGTCATGCGGTTTGGAAAGAAAGGGAAGCTAAGCTCAAGGTACATTGGCCCCTTGAGATCCTTGACCATATAGGATTCGTGGCCTATTGGATTTCAATTCCACCGAATATGGATCAAATCCATGATATTTTTCATTTATCACTCTTGAGGAAGTACATACCAGATCCCTCACATGTATTGAACTCAGAGGTTGTAAAACTAGAAGATGATATATCCTATGAGGAGCATCCAGTAAAGATTCTGGACCAAATAGATAATGTTCTACGCAACAAGACCACCAACCTTGTCAAAGTGTTGTGGAAGAACAACAAGTTTGAAGAAGATACTTGGGAACTAGAATTGGTGATGAAGGAAAAGTACCCCCACCTATTTCTATAATAGAAAATTTCGACGAAAAAAATTTAAAAGGGGGAATGAAGGTAAAAACCCAAAGTCTTTTTAGTGGAATTACCTTCTTATAATTATGCCTTATAGTATAATCACATAGGTAATAATAATGAAATATCATGATAATAAATACTATGTGACCATTAATCTTATTTTTTCCCACTTCTATGTTTTGAATTTCAAAAATCCTACATACACAATTGTGTTGAGGTTGATTTTTGGATTCTAATAGAACAAACATAATTTGTATTGAATAATAACATACCCTTATGAATATTAATGTAATAATTATGAATATTTACATAACCTAATGAATAGTAACCATAATTATGATATTATATCTATATGTATAATATTTTAGTGAAAGTAATATGAACCTATATCGTGGAATAAGAAAATAATTTTTTTAAATTTGTTATTTTTTGAATAAAACATTGATTTATTTAAGAATTAAATTCCTAATATTTAAAAAATTATTTTTGAAAAAATTGACTTCATTTTTAGGATTCTACATATCAAAAAATGGTTGTTGTAAATTTTTTGGGATTTTTCAAAAAAACAAGGATTTTTTATGAATAGTGAAATACGATAAATTACAAAATAAGTTAAATCCATAAATTATAGAGTCATGTGTGATTTTATACTGATTTAAGAACATATTTTTAGGATTCATATGAAAAATTTACTATATTTATTCATGGAACACTCACTACTCCTTTTCTTATGGAGAAATAATAATTTAATGATTATAATATTTGGAAAACACCTCTCCCCTCCACTATAAATACAACCCTTCACACCCTCATTTACTCAAACCTATAAAGATTCAAATACATGTCTAAAATATTCCCAAACATCATACCTAGACCCTATCCCACTTCCAATAGCTTCTGGTCTCATCAAAAGACCAATCCTAGATTCCTTAAGAAGTATATCAAGATGATCATTCAAGAGGTAATCCCCCCTCTCTATTTTCTTTAAATTTCCTTTCAATTTCAAGTTCATTTCTTAATATATCCCCATCTATCCTCATTAAAATGGTATGGTAACTCTAGTATCATAAATATACTGAAATTTTATGATATTAATGGGATTATATATTATCCAATCCCCTTATTGACTTCTTTTTATTTTAGAAAGGAAAACGTTGTTCGTGAGGTGTTAATGTATCACCTTCAAGAACGACATGTTTTCATTTTCCATTAACGCATTTGGATATGATCATGAAACAATTTTTATGGTTGAACCAGATTATTTTATAATTATTATATAGTATTAAAGGTTCTATTACTAACTTATATACATGTTACTAAATGATAAATCTAAATATGTTTGTTGTGATAAAAAACCTCCCAAATTAACATAAAACGATCATCATTAAATCTTCACTAATGAGTCATACACATGTTATATATAATAATTAGATATGAGATCCTTTAAAACCATTTAATATCAGTATTAACATGTAATATCAGTTCTGGATGCTTATCCATGTTCTATATTAACATCCATTTATAAATAAAAGTGAACCGTTCAATAAAAACATAATTTTGAACATTCTTGAACAATGAATTTAAGTTATATAACTCATCAAAAGGCCCAAAAAATAACTTAATAAAACCATAATGAACCATATTCACGCAAAATATGTTCTTTAATTGTTAATTAATTAATATAATGTGTTTATGCCAAACATTAATGTGAATAATGTGTTCGGATACAAGGTAAGGGGAAATTCTCGAACCAAACTTTCTTTCTTCACGTTATCCCTCTTTCACTCCAATTTTGGTGTGTTCACTCCATAAAAATAAATTTTTCATAATTATATTACCTTTTATGGGATATACATGTTTTACACTAGAGTTTATGTCATACAATTGTTTTTCAAAAGAACTGTTCTTTCAAAAACACACCTTTTACTTCTCACTCAAGGTTGATGATTCTTGTAGGATGTATATTATTCCCACATTATTTCGGGAACCCAATGTTTATGGATTTGTTCTAATGAGATGGAAACCATTTATTTAAATGGGTAATTTATGTTCATTTTTTATATATTTTCCATGTGGAATTCATGATAATGATAATGATATGTTGTAATGGGTGCGCCCGGAATTATACAGCGCTCTAATGCATTGGGTAAAGTGAAGAATCTCATGAGTAAAAGGGAAATTATGTCTGAACATGATGCATAGAATTCTTTACAACTATGTGTGTTATATGATCACTAAGTCAAGATGTTTCATTTTATATACTCTCACATTTCAATACTTTTATTAACATTTCCTCTCATGATATTGATGTTGATTTTTTTATTTTTCCCACCCCTAGCTATATTGTTCTTATCTATCATATTACTAGGCTTTTATCTCACCCCTTCTTGATGTACATCCTAAGGTGAATACATATACTAAGGATGGTTCAAGTGAAAATAAGAATCTAGAGAATAAGTAATTAAATAAATTTTTAGGCTTGATGTTGTAAATTTTATGTTTGGTCCCTATTTTCCCAAGGCACTAATCATATGGATCCTTGTGGTGTAATACTATTATGTTATTTATCTTTATAATGATGTAATAGTAATTAAATAAAAGGCATGGTCGCTATAAAAAATCCCTAAATTTTGGGGAGTATAAATTAAGTGGTTTATTAATAAAATATGTCCATGTCTAGATAAAAATAAGTAGAGGTGCATATGAAACAAAGTATGTAGTGTAAAACCAAAAAACATATCTTAGAGATAGAATCGAATAATAATCGGTGCAAACAAATGGGCCTTGATACACTATTGGTTCGATAATCCTATGGGATATTCTTTCATAAATTCATAATCTTGTTATGAACCATCATGAAGTAAAAAAAACCCCATAAGAATATACATTAAGAAATAGATCATTAATAACATATATTGAAACCTAGAAATTCATAAGTTAAATAAATACACGTAATTTATAGGTTATCCCTTTAAGGGCATTGTATTCCTCTTTATTTGTTAAATAGTCAAACTTACTCATCCCTAAGACTGTTTTGGATGATATGAATTAGTAGAAAAATAATAAAAAAGTGAATGTAATGGTTATGATATATAGTTATATGGATTATTTTATATCACAAATGTTTAGTAGAAAAATTCAAACACCAACACAAAGCATGAAAATGGAAATGTCAGTGAAAATGGAAAATGGTGAAATTATTTCATCCGAAGTATATATCTCCTACCCTATAAATATTTGTTTGTCGTACTTCCTGGTGAACCTTTTCAAACTCCCCTAGGAGGAATTTGATGTAATTCTGGGCATGGATTAGATTTCATTACATATAACCAACATAAATTTTCATGGGAAGGATATCACTCATCATATGGATAATTCACCCCTGCTTATATATAAATTCAAGGGGAATGATGAATATTATTTAGCACCATCACATGAATATTGGATATTATTTCTATATGAGCAAGCATATGTAGCTCAAATGATTGTGTATAAGGAGAGGATCATCCTTGAAGACATGCGTGTTAGGAGGGAATTCATTGATGTGTTTCCCAATGAATTCTATAGCATTTCTCCTAAAAGTGATGTTGAATTATCAATTGATCTTGTACCTGGAGAATTTTTAATTTCCTAGAATCCATATAAAATGGATGTTATGGAAATTGAGGTGCTAAATAAACAACTACATTATAATCTTTTGAAAGGGTTTATATGACTAAGTGCTTTTGCATGTGGTGTACCAGTACTCTTCATCAAGAAGAAGAATCAGTCAATGAACATTTTCATTGATTATCATGAGCTCAACAAAATAATGATAAATAACAAGTATCCTTTTCCTAGAACTGATAAATTTTTCGATCAGCTACATGGAGCAAAATACGTCTCTAAGGTGGATCTGTGGTTGGGATATAACCATGTAAGGTTGAAGAAGGAGGATATCATTTAGAGGATGCACATAGTTCAAACTTCTCCAATCAACTAGGAAACGCAATTATGTATCAAGATCTCCAAGATATCTATTGGTGGGATAATATGAAGAAGGATATTTTTGAGTATATAACAATTTGACTCATTTGTTAGCAAGTGAAGGAAGAAAGTAAGAAGTCTAAGTGGATGATTCAACCACTACCCACACTAATGTGGAAATGGTAAAACATAACCATATATTTGTTACTAGACATCCACATACATCTAATAGAAACAATTTTATCTGTGTTGTTGTTGATTGAATCACAAAGACTACACACTTCATCACAATTCAAGAAGGTTTTTCATGGGATCAACTAGAACGGATATACATCATAGAAGTGGTAAAGCTACATGGATTACCACTATTGATTATTTCTGATCGAGATCCAAGATTCATCTATTAGTTTTTGGAAAGTGTCCAACATTCTCTAAACACTGAGCTAAACATTAGTATGTATTATCATCCTCAAACTAATGAAAAATCTAAGCATACTATACAAACACTTGAAGACATGTTGATAACTTCCTTAATGAACTTCAAATGTAGATGGGATCAAAATCATCCATATTTCAAGTTCTCATATAACAACAGTTTCCACTCAAGCACCTAAATAGATCCTTATATAGTCTTTTATGTGAAGAGGTGTAGAACATCGGCTAATTGGGATGAAGTTTGGGAACAAAAACATCTAGGTATTCCAATGGTCTAAGAAATAGGGGAGAAGGATAAGACCATCTTGCAGCACATCAAAGATGCTCAGAGTCGACAAAAGAGATATGATGGAAATCATAGACGTGACCTATAATTTGATATTGAATACATGTTTTTCCTCTTCAAATATCCATGGAAGAGAGAGATGTGATTTGGGAAGAAGGGAAAGCATATTCCATGGTACATCAGCCCATTTGAGATCCTTGATTGCATTGGAGTAGTAGCCTATCGACTAGAACTCCCACCAAACCTATCTCAAGTACATGATGTGTCCAGGAATCTATCATAAAAAAGTGCATAATGGATCCAATACATGTACTCAATCCAGATGTGGTACCATTGGATAATTACCTTTCTTAGGATAAGATTCTAGTGAAGATCGTAGATCATAGATAAAAAGTTATAATAAACAATACAATTCTCATCATCAAAGTGTTGTGGAGAAACCACATGTTTAGAGAAGAATTGTGGGAACCAGAGGAGGTGATGAAGCAGAGTTACCCTCATATGTTTTAGTGTGGGAAAAGAGAATTTATAGGGAGAAATTTCTGAAGGGGGAATATTATAACGACCTATACATTTATGAATACATTTCCTCTTTTGGATTTAATTAATTGTCTTGCAATTATAGAAAACAGATGCACAAATTTTTTTCTATTATATCCAATTGAATTTAAATGACTATTATGAATCATTATCATTGATAATGTAGATGTGGATTTATGATCACATGACTAGTGTAAATATACGATTTCAAAAAATCCTTTTGGGCATAGAAAATGGAAGTGATAGCCTCAACCGGTAGGATCATACACAACAAAGCCCATTTATCGGAGCTTCTGACAGAGAAATTTTTTTTGGGCATTTCCCTGGACCAATCCCATGATGAAATCCAACAAATCATGCATGAGTGAAGCTGTATACAAGAGAATTTCAAACTCATCGAGATCACGACGCATACAATGTTCACCAAATGGCCCAATTAAAGCCCAACCATTACACACCATACTCTTAGGGATATTTCTTGCGTAATAATGGTATATGTAACATGACCCTAGAAATATTATTATGTGCATTAACTTTTTAGATAATAATGAATATATTTTTATCCTATTATTGTTACTTTTTAAATGATTTTTAAACAATGAATAGTAATTTTTTGTTAATTATGAAATCAATTTTAATAAATTAATGTATTTTTGAAATAAATAAAATAATATTAATAAAATATTATTTTTAAATTACATTTATGAATTATAAATGATCATATTATTTTTATAAAGTAAAATTTAATTTTTATTAGAGTTTGAAGGATCTTTTTGTCACAGCCCATCAATTTATAATAAATGTATACTTATATTTTAAAATTTAAAATTCAAATATTTGGAAAAAAATTAGATAAAATGAATATTATTTTTTGAATTTGGAATTCAAAATTATCCAATGGGTATTTTTTTCGTAACTTTATTAGATAGTGGAATTTTTGGGTAAAAATTAAATACAATATAAATATATATTGTGTTTTATGACATCATAATGACCCAATAGTTATCTAATATATATAATAAAAGGAATATTTGGAGAAATTCATGTTTTACTTTTTAAATTATGTGATTTTATTTTTTTTAATTTATAAAACATTAGTGAATCCTTCTAGACTTATAAAATAATTTGTGATTCTGAAACAATTTCCTTGAGAGTGTGACTCACCTACTCATAATTGGGGGAAATATTTTAATATCTTCATCCCTTGGAATTAGAAAATAATTTCCTCCACTCATGTTTGAATAATCCATGGTAAAATACCATGGGCTGATTTATGGTATTCGATATTTAATTATGGAGTGTCCAAAACCAAAAATAACAATCAAATCCCCCTCCTTTCTAATATAAACCCTCCCAAGATCCCATTTGTCTTCACTAAAACTCTTGGAGTATGACCAAGCTCTACAATATACACCATAATGTCCACCAAAGGTTCCCTTAGAACCCAATAAGCCTCTCTCAATCCTTTTAGAGCTCACATCTAAGTAAAGGGTCCTCATAGTCTTCTTCTTCATTCAAATTCAAGAACCTCCATTGAATTTATTTCTTTTAATTTCAATTTTTTATGTGGGAATTAATTTATAATAATTATTATACTATCTTATTGATTTATTTTAGTGAGGGATAATTTATCCTCCTTCATTTTGACCCTACCCTAATCCACTACTATGTCAAATTTTCATAAGGGTTCTTTCCCTCCTCATCATTACCAAAGTTCATTTATCTTGTTATGCACTTTTATTTTCAATTACTAATGATAGGGTATGATTTAACACCTCCACCTTAATTTCTATTTTGAGAATAAATTACGATATTTCTCATGTTCTCTCATTAATCCCTCTAATTATCTTTTAAATACATCCATTACTATGCCAAAATTTCGTAAAGAACCTTCCACTCGTCTCCATTAACAAGAATTCCTTTTATGTTATTTATTATAAATTATCTTTTAATTTGTTGGTATATTTTCTTAAATGTTACTATAACATTTAATTTAATATCTAAGTGATGTTATACCCCATTCCCTCTCATCACCACATTTTATTAGTTTCTATATGACGTCGTTATTCTGCTGAAATTGCATCACAATTTTCAATGCCTAAATCCTCAAGTAGTGAATACCATAGCCACTCCTCTATTAAGGGTATTCACATTTATTCACATATACTTATTGATTTAGGACTTAAATTAATGTATTCCACATTTATATATCATGGAATAAAATTATGATGTTGAATAAATTCATGTTTTGTAATTCATGTTGAACACTTAAGCATCAAAATGAAATGATTATGAAAGGTGTGAACTGATAGCACTCCAATGCATTGGGTAATGTTTAGTATCTTGAAATATCATGTGAAATGAGGGCTTACTCATGATAATTCATGTTAAATGAGGGTTTAGTCATGCTACTCAATGTCCAATGAGTCTCAACTCATGATAATATCATGTTATATGTTGTTACAACTATTTCATGTTATGATTATCATGATTTATGATGCTTTTATATTCATGTTCCTTTATAACTCATTGGCATGCCTTGTCTGACATGTATCATTATACTCATGTTATTGTTTATTTATTCCCTTACTATGATTTATATCTCACCCCTTTCTTATGTCTTTCGTAAGGATATCTCATGCAGTGTTAAGAATTATGGAATGATGAGGTCATGTTAAGGATCTTTTCAATAAAGACGTTGTATTTCATGGTTTAATTTGTTATGTAATGTTCATAATCCACAAAGGAGCTATAACTATTGATCTTTTTAGTTGTATTAAGTGAAATTTTATGTAATAAATCATGTTTCAATATGAAATAAAGGTAAGGTTTGTTATACATTCATATTCTTATATCCAGAATATCATTTATATAAAAAAATTACAATGTAATTCTAAAATACCCATGCATAAACACATTAATAATTGAACTAAAAAAAATTTATATAATATTTTTACTTCTTTACTTTTTGAAATATGAGATATATATGCTTTCTTATAGTGCAATAACATCCATACTATAGAATATTCATCCTCCTCCTTGTACTTTTATAGAATTCAAGGGTGATTCCTGGTATGGAAGGTCAATTCATTTTCCTAGTAATTTATTATAGATTTATAAGAGGAAAACTATTACATAAATAGAATAACACCAAATTAAATTAAATTATGAATTAGAATATTTTCAATAATAGCATTTAAACTAACATCAACATGCTATAAATTATCATTTTTTGGATGTCATAACATTTCTAGCGGTGAATTTTTGTTCTTAGAAAACATAAAAGATATGATAGATAGAAATTTATAGAAATAAAAAATAACATATACAATTATTGAGTAGAGGGTACATGTAAATCAATCATCATGATACATCTCAACAAAATAATTTTTTTATTCCCTTTATCTTAGAGATTGTTTATGACTATCATGATTCATAACACATGGAATACAACATTGTCCTGGATAATGTCCAAATTCTCCACACCTGGGAAATAGAACTATATAAGGTTCATTAGATTCAAAATTATTTCCATATACCACCTTATACATTTTACATTGTAAATTTAATATATTATGCCCTATATTTTCAAAAAGAAAACTTCTCATAATCCCTCCATGACATTCCCCTTGGTACCTCATTTCACACTTTTTTAATGTTAATTGGATATTCTTTCCATTATCAGCATTATATGATGAACATACTTGAAACTTTTTTATCAATTTACTTGAGGTTTTTGGACATTAAACGATGTTATGGTTATTAATCAAGATTTTAATAGTTAGTTTTAGATACTCATGATATGTTTTACTTGAGATCCCATATGATTTCACATCTTATTGGGGCAATCATCACATTTCTCTTCATATCAGTTGCTAACCAGAGTTAACCTATTACCAGTAATTTAATAGAATAGAAAGAAAATTACGGTTTATTATTTTAAAATATTAAACACATAAATTTAAATCCAATGATAATAAATTTATTACTTATAATATACTTTATTTATTTACATATGACCTTCTAGGTTTCAACCTATATTGTACATGATCTATCTCATAAAATATAATGTTATGGGAATTTTTTACCTTCATTATGGTTCATAATGAGCTTATGAATTTATGAAATAATATCCCCTCGGAGTGTAAAATAAGGTGTGAAGTATGGTTCATTGTCGTTTACCAGGTTACCCCGAGTTAGGCCCCAAACACCTTTTGAGAGTTATTATTCCTACAAAAATCTATTACCGAACCATGCCCACTTGTAACATCATGATGGGGATTTATTTTCTTGATTAACTAGTTACTCTAAAATAACCAAAATTTTGTAATGTTTTGTTATTCTTAGTCTTTTCCCTAAGGTTTTTATCTAGGGTTTTATAATCTTAACTCCAAAAATAATTATTCATTCCTCTAATAAAAAATATAACAACCCTGATCCTTATTAAACATTGACTCATGATTTATCACATGATATCACACTTAATAAAACCTCAAATTATCATGTTGTATAGGGTCTTTGGGAATTAGATATAGTATGTAACAACATTAAACATGAAATTTGTATTCTTTATTTAACACCTCTTTAGCATGTTAAAAATATTCCATTTACATAAAACTGCATGGAATATCCTGGGGAACAAAATAGGAATGAGGTGATCTATAAATCCTTGTAAGGGAGTAAACAAGGAATAACGGTAAGATGATAATACATGTTAGACAATAGGAATAATAGTGGAGCATAAAAGGAACATGAATATAATGGCCTAATATAGCATGATAATCATAACATGAGAATTGTGGAAACTACTTATAACACTACATCGTAAACATAAGTCAAAGATAAAATGGCAATAATTCATGGTGGAAAAAATTAAGAAACAATAATTAGGTACACCCCTATCCCAACATGACATATCAAGATACTAAACAATTCCCAATTCATTGGAACACTATTTGGGAACACCCTTCATAAACATTTAAATCTCATACTTAACAGTTCCACATATATCGTATAACAAGGATTCATTCAACATCATATGTTATTATATGTTAATATAATGTGGAATATATACATGTAGGTCCCCAATCAATAATTATAAAATGTAAAATCCCTTGATATATAAATTTGTATGATATTCACTACATAATGATTTTGGCATGGAAAATCAGGGTAAAAGTTTGGAAACCTAACGACACCATATATACATTCATAAAATTGGTTGAAGAGGTTGAAATGGGTCTATCATAGTTTAGAAATGAAATATATACTAATTGAAAAATTTTAGGACATTACCCAACAAAATTAATATTAAATAGAAGGCATAACATAATAATAAAATTTGAAGAAATATGAGAAAGAAAAGGAACGCATACAAACTTTTGGCATAGAAACAGGTGTACATAAAGGTTATTAGGATTGTTAAATGGAAGTCAAAGGGATAATCAAAAATTAAAAAGAAAATGACACTATTTTTTATAGTAATGAATGTATCCCAACTTATGAAAATTTAAATTAAAGATCATATTATAAATGAAGTTCATGATTAAAAGAAGAGAGAGAGAATCCCTTATAAAAATTCAGCATAGTAACGACAAAGGTAAGGCTAAAAATAAGAGAGTATAAATGGTATCCCATTAGAATAATATTAATTTTTATTTAAGGAAATAATATTAAATGAAAGGAAATGTAACATCCAACCCTAGTTACCCAGATTTGGTGCGTTATTACATAACATTGGCATGATCACAAAAGGTCAAGTCTCGAAAGACCGATTAGTTTAGTAGCCTTGGAAATACAAGATACTTTCATAAGTTTTACATTAAATTATAAAATGAAAAACTAAAACAACATAGTCTCTATAGGCCACACTCATATCTCTTATAATATCCCTACAGGTCAATCATAATATACTTCTTCGCATCCTGGGAAAAATAAAACATAGAAAGGGGTGAGCTTAGATGCTCAGTAAAGATAATAATATAGCAGAAACATTCATAACTAAGTAAAAACATTTATGTCAAGTTAAGACTAAAAAAAGCCTTTTAAAGTTGAACATCAGCATAATATGAAAAGGATAAAATCAAATAATTCCATTTACTTATTCACATGGATATTTTATTAGTCGAATAATCACATGCAATTTCAATAGACACATTCATAATGATAGAATGCATAATGACAGACACTATAATCACATAGTCAAGGCCTTGTCCCAAGACTACATATAATATTTTTTCAAGGCCTTGTTCCAAGACACTAGTTCTTCTCATGGGACCTACTAATGCATCGATGAGCTATAGCGGGCTCCACCGGTCACTTACTAAGTCCAATGCATTCCTCATATGAAAAGGTTTAAACATAACCTAAACATTCGTATTAAAACTAGCATACAAAATGTAAATACTTTATCCATAAACTATGAATGGTATAAAAATAACACATCCATAGTCAAACATATGAAAAAACTTTCTATGAAATATAGAAGTTTTGTATCATAATAAATTAACTTCAATAATCTTACAATCAATCAAAGGATGTTGACATAGATGAAATAAAATTTTTTTAAAGAGATATATATTTCTATTTTGAAATCATTTAAAAGAAAAATTCTTATAAAATAAAACATTTATTTTGAAAATATTCTTAAAATCTTGTAAGGGAAACTTCGATGATGTTATAATGATGGAAAATATCAGCACCCACCGTATAAGTTAAAAAATATTCTTACCTTAATTTTGTCGAAAAAGGTCATAAGGTACCTTGATTAGAAAATGACGGAAAGATTACTTTCAAAAAAAATTCTTAAATGTCAAAAAAGAGTATAAATTAATTTAACCCATAGTATAGTAAATATTAAAAATGTTTTGGAAGACATTTTTAAGAAACATGGATGTAGATGATAAAGAGGTCCCAGTAGATACTTACAAAAAAAACTCAGATAATAAAGAGATTTTGAAATTAACCCTTACCTTGTACTTTTCCATGTTCAAGGGTAGGTTCATCTCATTGAACCACATTTTACTTACTAACATCAACCGTGTCTCTCGGATTTTTGAAATTCCATTCATAAAAGTGGTAAAATTAAGTTTTATGTAAATTTGAAAATTCTCCTAGGAGGTGGGTAAAAGACGGTCAAAAGTCCAATAAAATTTTTATATATATAAAATTATTATAAAATTAATCCAATGAATTAAATTGAACTTATATAGGTATTATGTATCAATTTTGACCTAAAATAAATTTAAATAAAATAAATATTTATTTAAATAATTTTTTTTAAATAGTAACCCAGTGTTTTCACTATTCATCAAAAATTGAAAGTTTTCAGAAAAATACCAAAATTTCACCCTAGGCTAATTTCTATATTCCGAATCCAAAAATGAAGTCCATTTTGAAAAATAAAATTTATAAAATTTCAAACAGTGGTTATTATTATTCATAACTTCTAGTTTTAATAATATTTTAATAGCATATCGTTGTTTAGTGAAACTCGGTATTGCGTACAACACAAGATATCGAGGAAGGCCACAATTGCGTGTAAAGAAAGCCAAGATAGTGTTGTGTGTAGTTAAATATTCCTTTGATGATGTATAAAAACAAAATATTTCTCATAAAAATATCGGGTGTTACATTCTACCCCCCTTAAAATGAATTTCGCCCTCGAAATTATTCAATTCGTAATAAACAGATGAGGATACCTCTCCCTTGTCATATCCTCAAGCTCCCATGTAGCTTCTTCTAATTGGTGGTTCCTCCATAAAACTTTCACCAAGAGAGTGGTCTTGTTTCGTAGAACTTTTTCGCTACAATCCAGAATATCTATCGGATGTTCTTCATAAGAAAGATCTTGCTCCAACAATACAACTTCTGAGCTGAGTACATGTGAAGGATCAGGTATGTACTTTCTCAAGAGAGATACATGGAACACATCATGAACTTGAGAGAGATTTGGTGGAAGCGCCAATCGGTAAGCTACCTTCCCATCACGATTCAGTATTTCGAAAGGACCGATATACCTAGGGATCATCTTTCCCTTCTTTCCAAATCTCATTACTCTCTTCCAAAAAGATATTCATAAGAAAACTTTTTCACCCACTTCAAACTGTAGGTCTTTTCTTCAGTTGTCGGCATAACTTTTCTGTCGACTCTGAGATTCTCTTATGTGTTGTTGAATAGATCGGATGTTTTCTGCCATCTCATCAACAAGATCATGTCCTAATGACTTTCTTTCCCCAACATCATCCCTGCAAGTTGGAGTTCGGCATTTATTTCCATAGAGAGCTTCATAAGGAGCCATCTGAATACTGGAGTGAAAGCTATTATTATATGGAAATTCCACCAAAGGTTGGTGTTGATCCCAACCACCTTTGAAATCCATAGAGCAAGCTCTCAACATATCTTCTAGAGTTTGAATTGTTCTCTCAGACTGACCGTCTTTCTGAGGATGATAAGCAGTGCTGAAACTCAACTCTGTATCCAGAGTATGCTGAAGACTTTTCCAGAACTTTGAGGTAAATCTCAGATCCCGATCAGATATAATAGAAAGTGGTACTCCATGCAATCTTACCACTTCCTTTACATATATTCTGGAAAGCTGATCTAGAGAGAAATCCTCTCTAATAGCAATGGGGTGTGCAGACTTTGTAAGACGATCAACTATGACCCAGAAAGCATTATTGCCTTTGGATGTTTTAGGAAGTCCTGTGACAAAGTCCATAGTGATGTTTTCCCATTTCCACTCGGGTATGGGTAATGGTTGTAACATCCCCTTAGACTTCTGTCTCTCAGCTTTAACTTGCTGACAAACCAAGCATCGAGAGACATATTCAGAAACATCTCTTTTCGTACCATCCCACCAGAAGTACTCTTTCAGGTCCCTATACATCTTCGTGCTTCCAGGATGAATAGAGAATGAAGAACTATGAGCCTCATCCAGCAGTTCTTTCTTTAATTCGGGGATAGAAGGAACACAAACCCGATTCATGAACCTTATTATTCCATCACAATCAAGGTTGAATTCAGGAACATTTCTCACCTTCTTTTGTAACTCTACATCTTCTTTCTGTGCCTCTTTAATATTCACATGTATAGAAGGTTGAACATTCATTTGAGAAAGATACGATTTTTCCCCTTCCATTATAATTCCAAGATCCATCATTTGTAAATCCCTAAATATTGGATCTTTTGTGATCCTCATCATGGATAAGCTAGCATGGTCTTGTCGACTTAATGCATCTGCCACCTTGTTTTCTTTCCCAGTGAGGTAATGAATTGTGCAGTTGTAATCCTTAATCAGCTCCAACCATCTTCTTTGGCGCATATTCTGCTCCTTTTTTGTGAAAGTATACATTAAACTTTTATGATCAGTATAAATATCACACCTTTCTCCATAAAGATAATGCCTCCAAATATTTAATGCAAAGATTACCGCAGCTAACTCCAAATCCTGAGTTGGGTAATTTTTCTCATGGATTTTGAACTGTCATGAGGCATAAGCTATCACTATATCGTTCTGCATGAGAACACACCCCAATCAGTTCTTGGATGCATCACTATAGATCACAAACCTTTCTCAACTATAAGGAAGTGTGAGCACAGGTGCACTGGATAATCATCTTTTTAACTCCTTGAAATTCTTTTCACATTCCTCTGTCCAAACAAACTTAACTCTTTTTCGAGTCAACTTGGTGAGTGTATTAGATAATCGTGAAAAAACATTCACAAAACTTTGATAATATCCATCCAAACCAAGAAAACTTTGAATCTCAGTTACTGTTGTTGGTCTCAACCATGTTTCAATAACCTATTTTTTTGTTGGATCCATAGACATCCCCTCTTTTGAGATTATGTGACCCAAAAATGCAACTTTTTGAAGCCAAAATTCACACTTGGTAAATTTGGCATAAAGATTCTCCTTTCTCAGGGTCTTCAATATAATTCTCAAGTGATCTTCATGTTCTTCCTTTCTCTTTGAATAGATAAGAATATCGCCTATAAAGACTACCACAAACTGATCAAGATTGTCTCTAAAGACTCTATTCATCAGATCCATGAAGATGGCAGGGGAATTTGTAAGACCAAATGGCATCACTATAAATTCATAGTGACCATACCTGGTACGGAAAGCCGTTTTTGGTATATCCTCCCTTTTGACCCTTAATTGATGATACCCTGAATGAAGATCAATCTTGGAAAAGTATTGAGCTCCGCGTAATTGGTCAAATAAGACATCAATGCACGGGATATGATATTTTTTCTTAATAGTGATCTTTTTAAGTTCTTGATAATCAATGCAGAGTCTCATTGATCCATCTTTCTTCTTAACAAACAGAACAGGTTCTCCCCAAGGTGACGCACTAGGGCGTATGAATCCTTTATCAATATTCTATTGTATTTGCTTCTTCAACTCCTGCAACTCAATTGGGGTCATTCTATAAGGTGTCTTTGAAATAGGTAAAGCACCTGGTACGAGTTCTATTGAAAACTCAATTTCTCGATTTGGTGGAAGACCCGGAAATTCCTCCAGAAAGACATCGTCAAACTTCTGTAAAATGGGCATATTCTTAATCGTGAGTTTCTCACCAACCATTTGAGATAAATAACCTTCATTTAGTGGAATCAAGACCCATAAGATGGATGAAATTTCCACTGGAAGGTTATGTTCATCCATGCATCGATAGACGATCATAGATTGATCTTGAATATGAAATGTGACTTCCCTTATTTGGCAATTGATATGAGATCCATATAGAGAAATCCAATCCATAGCAAGAATCACATAAAATTACACAATAGGAAGGATCATAAGATTTGTAGGAAGCATTTTCCCACAAACTTTAATCAGAGAAGAATTATAAACTTTTGATGCGACTGTTGTTCCATTAGGGGTTGTCATAGCTAACTCAACATCTAATTCTTAAGGTAATATGGCGATACCCTTAGAAAATTCTATAGAGATAAAAGAGTTGTTGGATCTATAATCAAATAAAACATTTTCTACATTAGAGTGGATGGTAAGTGTACCTTTCACCACTTCGTTATCGTACTCCACATCACTGATAGAAATTGTATGTGACTTTCCTTTGTCTTTAGCCTTAAGATTTTGTTGATGTCAATCATCATCAACAACCCTTTGATTAGGGCATTGATTGGTATAATTCCACATTTCCTTGCACTTGTAACATTGAAGTGTAGGAGGTGCACTCTGTGCATCCTTTTCTTTGTTCTCATCACTAGACATCATATTCCCATCATTGCAGCATTCAAATGCCTGATGACCTTCCTTTCCACATTTGAAACATTTACTTGTCCCTTTAAGACAACTCCCTCAATGGTTCTTTCCACACTTTGAGTATAAGGAAAAACTCATCTTCTTTTCAGTGTGCTCTTTATATTTTCCTTTGAATTCCATTTTCCTCTTCTTATCAAACCAATATGATTGATGGGTTACTCCAATCTCCATCTCAACATTGAGAGCACATCGAACGATTTCCTCGTAGCTATTTAAGTCCCTTATGGCTAACGCCCTTCGAAGACTTCATTTTAATCCACTAAAGAATCGATCGATCTTACTGTCAGGTTGGATAATAATACCAGAATCGTACCTTGCAAGTCTTGTAAAATTTGCTTCGTAGGTACCAACAGATTCATCATCCTTTTTCTTTAGTTCAAGAAACTCCTTCTCCATATTTGTTCGAAGAATATGAGGGAAGTACTTATTGAAAAATAAGTTCTTGAACTCATCCCATTCCATTGACTCAATTTCATCTCTTGGCCTCATATTCTTGATAAGATTCCACCATTGATCAGCTTCACCTTCCAAACGATAAAATGCTAAGATGGCTTTATCATGTTTAGAACATTGAAGAACTAAAAATATCTTTTCAGTGGTACTGATCTATTGTTCGGCCACTAATGGATCAGTAGACCCACTAAATGAGGGTGGATGCTGCCTCATGAATGATTCAACAGAATGTTGCTTCTTACTTTGCTCGTTTGAAAGTCCTGCATGATTCATAGCTTGAGAAAGTTGTGTGATCATGCTATAAGATTTTGCATTCCAGCTCCCACAATGTTTGGTTTCTCATGAGGACAATCATTGCATTGCCCGTCACATTCTGCATTAATATGGTTCCTTCAGGTTCCATTCATTGACTAAAACAAAGAATAATAGTGTGAGAAACACAAATTATAATACGAAAACCACATAATCAAGAAAAAAAATTCACACTTAAGGTCTTATCATAGGTTTTTCATGGCCATTTTTAAAACAATAAGATTGTGTTCCATGCTTATACTTATCCTCGGGATTCTTACTAAGGCTTTCACATCCTAGTTTCCAAAGGTTGACTATAACCTCCCTCTGATACCAACAATAACGATCCATACTTTGCATACATTGTTATTACTTAAGAATTTAAGTACACTTATTACAATATATAACAAAACCAGGAAAGGACTGTATAGGTATAGAGTCTTCAGAAACTAGGAAACATAAACAACTGGTTCATAAAGCATCTACATTGTCTCCCATTTATTTCATCATATCTAGAGTCCCTTTTGGCATATCCTACTTAATAACCTTCTTCCTGACCTGGGGAAAGAAAAAATACAAAAGGGTGAGCTCAAATGCTCAGTAAGGGTAAACAAAAGAAATATCAATCACATCATATTCATAAGAACATAACATTTTGGAAATCTTAACCTGCAAAAGAGATCATAATTTCATAACATGGGGTAAATCATAGTAGTGAAATGTAATCCCAATAATCATAACTTAAAACATGAAACTTTGTGGCATACACACATAATCATAGAAAATCATTTCTTATTAGTCAAGACCCATAGCCATGACTATCTTTGCGGACAAAGTCCATTTCTGAACTGAGTTCACTCCTCGTTTCAGTCCTGTTTCATTGAACCGGATTAACCTGTCATTCAATCCATGTCTACCTCATGAGATATAAATCATTACCCAATTCATTGGAGGGAGATATAGGTCCCACCCATCTCATAATGATACCATTCTTATGTGTTCCACAAAATCATAAACCATACATCATAGCATAACCCATGTAATAAAAATGGGAATTTTAAACATCATGCCATCATAACATAATCCATATAAGATAAAAGGACATCATAAAAATAATTCCATCATAACATAATAAAATCAATGTAAAAAATAGGTATAGAAATAGAACCCTATATAATCTTAGATGGAAAATAATTTTGATAAAACACTTGAACTCCATTTTTGAGGAAAATATCCTCTCTAGTTCAAAAACATTTTTCCTTTCTTAACATTTCATACAATTTTAAACTAAAAGAATTTGATTAAAAATAATATTGAAAAATTGTAAAGGAATATTCTTGGAAATAATGTTTTAAAAATCCATTCATTTCGTATAAGTTAAAAAAACATTCTTCTCATACTTATGTCGGAAAAGTCAAAAAGTATCTCGTACGAAAAACTTCAAAAGATTCCTTTCATATCTTTTACTAAAAACTCACCGAAGGGTAAAATTGGATTTAAAAAATTGTAGAAGGATATAAATATTACATATTTAGGAAACATGGATTTGGATGATAAATATTCCCTAGTAAATTCTGAAGTATAAACAATCTCGGATAAAAAATGAGATTGCAATATTTTCCCTTACCTTAGGTCTGATTTGCTTCGTAAGTGTCTGAACCTCCTATTTAATGGTTTAAATAATGTCATTTACTTATTCCAAAATCATACTAATTTTTATGATATCATATATGGTCATATTCTTAGCTTCTTATTAGTAATATTTCATTGTTACTTGTTATTCGGGTGTTTATTACTTTCTGTTCTTATGTGTGTTTTGTCGAATAAATTCTGATTCTTCTCTTTAGGTTATAGATACCTCATTTCCAGAATGGTATTAGTGTACTATATATCATATTTATTCATTCAATTAATTTATATAATCTTTATGCAATGAAGATCATGTAGAACGAGTCGCATCACATCGTGGATACGGTATTCCGTACGTATGCACGAGCGATGATATCATTCCCGTGATCGTGGAATTGTATTAGAGTGTATGTATACTATTTCAGAATCAATATTAATTTAAAATAATCATATATATTATCATTATTTACACCATTATACCCATCCAAGTAATGTGGTGGTGGAAAATAGATTACACCATGGCATGGAGACGGTATTCCGTACGTACGCAGGCGCGGTGATTTCATTTTCCGTAGGATGGATAGAAGGTGAAATAGGGTTGTTTCATAATTATAATAACATATCAGTATATGATTGATACTGATGTTATTACTTCATAATGAAACAACAAAATAATAATAAATGGAAGAAGAAATAAAGTTGAAAGAATCAGTAACAGACATTACCTCTTCTTTGAAGCGCCTCTTTGAGACCTCATCTTAGGGCACTAAAATTGGTCTTTGAAGAAGACCAGGACCTCTAGTATGTTTCTAGGTAAGTGGAGAAGAGAATTTTTCAGGTTTTGGCCGAGCTTTAAGTCTCAATTTGGTTTGAGGAAGAGAGGACGGAGGTGACCTTTTATAAGGGAGGAGAGGGGCACCTTTGGAAAAACTAAAAATATTATTTTATTTTGAAGTCATATTCCGTTTTTAATAGCTCCAAATTGATTTATTTAAAAGATAAGGTGGGTATGGGTAGAAATCCTTTCATCCAATAGAATTTATACATGTTTGGGTTTCTATTTTAACCTTATCATTTATATTTAACTTTAAGTTAGATAATTTAACTTTCACTGTGTCTTCTTGTTTTCTTACACTATAAGGTTAATAAACTTACTATAACAAGAAAAACGAACCCAAGTTGTTATTTATAATATATATAACCTTATCTATGTCATTTGGCCTAACCTTAGATTTTTAGGAATAAAATAACAATTAATAATATAATATTTGTTTTAAAAACTATTTTATGTCAATTTTGACACTATTTGGTAATTAATTTTTGTGAAAATAAAAACAGAACTATTAGTTCGAAAAAAGTTAATTAAATCTATAATAACATGTCATATTAACATATAAAATTATTTTAATTCATAACAAGTCTCATATTACATTTATTTGGGAATTTATAACATCAATTATGTCAATATTTCATTAATAAGATAATTACTTCATCATCATTGTGTCATAAATAAATTAAATTATTTAATGTCTAAAAATTAAAAATAAAATACCATTATGTAGGAAATATTTTTATATTTATAATGAATATTTATATTTTAATTTATCTTATGTATAACCCTATATTAAAAATTATTTAGTTATTAAACTTTGATTTTAACTATTTTAACCCTTCTTTAAATAAATTAATAATAAATGTCCTAATCTAATCCAAGTAGACCAAAAGGGTAGTATTTTATCCCTAATGTTATTTTTGGTCGAATTACACTTATCCAATAGAATTAGGACATGTTTTAGAGAAATAATAATTTCATTTTTACCCTTAATTACCCTATTTACTTTTAACCGTGGTAAATAAAAGTAAAAAGTTACTATTCACCAAAAATTAGATTCATCTCATTGAACCAAATTTTACTTACTGACATCAACCATGTCTCTCGGATTTTTTAAATTCCATTCACAAAAGCGGTAAAATTAAGTTTTATGTAAATTTTCAAATTCTACTAGGAGGTGGGTAAAAGACGGTCAAAAGTTCAATAAAATTTTTATATATCTAAAATTATTATAAAATGAATCCAATGATTTACATTGAACTTATATAGGTATTATGTATCAAGTTTGACCTAAAATAAATTTAAATAAAATAAATAATTATTTAAATAAAAAGTCGGTTTTTAAATAGTAACCAAGTGTTTTAACTATTTATCAAAAATTGAAAGTTTTCAGAAAAATACCAAAATTTCACCCTAGGATAATTTCAATATTCCGAATCCAAAAATGAAGTCCATTTTTAAAAATAAAATTAATAAAATTTCAAAAAGTGTTTATTACTATTCAAAACGGCTAGTTTTAATAATATTTTAATAGCATATCGTTGTTTAGTGAAACTCGGTATTGCATACAACGCAAGCTATCGAGGAAGGCCACGATTGCGTGTAAAGCAAGCCAAGATAGTGTTGTGTGTAGTTAAATATTCCTTTGATGATGTATAAAAACAAAATATTTCTCATAAAAATCTCAGGTGTTACATTTATACTCATTATTATACCCATCCAAATGTTGATGTGTTTGAATAACAAACTACCCCACGACGTGGAGACGGTAATCCGTATGTATACACATGTCGTGAATTTGTCATTTATAGGATGGATAGAACAATTAATATCTTTTTACCATTTTTATAACAACATAACATTATATATAAGATGCTGGAGTTATTATTTTATAATTTAAATAGCAAATAAAGAGGAAGTTGAAGAAGAAAAGAACTTGAAAGAGGTGATGAAATATTTACCTCTTCTTCGGGTTATTCCTTTTGATTTGATCAAAAGGGCTCCTTAGGTTGGTTTCTGACTAAAGGGAGGCCTCTAGAATTATGGGAAGATAGTTGAGAGTATATTTTGGTAGGGGTTTTCCAATCCAAATGGAATTGAAGGTGTGAATGTCAGAGATGTGGAGGTAACCTTTTATAAGAGATGTGAGGGTCACTTTAGGAAAAGCGTGAAATATTATTTTATAATAAAATCATTTTCTATTTATTATGGCTCAAAAATGAATTATTTAAAGTTTATGGTGGGTATGGGTCAAAAACGTCTCAAACAACAGGTTTTAGATAGGTTTATGTCATCATATTAACCTTATCTTTTAGATTTAACTCTTAGTTAAATAGTTTGACATTTACCATGTCTCGTTGTATTTTTATATTATATGGTTAATAAAATTAATATAGAATTCCTAAAGAAACTCAAGTGTTTCATTAATTAAATATTTAATATTATTTAATCTCTTTGGTCAAACCTTATATTTTTATGAATAGAATACCAATTAATAATATAATATTTGTTTTAAAAACTATTTTATGTCAATTTAGACACTATTTGGTATTTTGTTTTTGTTAAATTCATAACAGAATTATTAGTTCAAAAAAATTCATTTAATCAACCATAACTTTTCATATTAACCTTAAAAAGTATTGTAATTCATTAAAAGTCTCAAATTATATTTATTGGGTTATTTATAATATCAGTTATTTTAATCATTCATTAATAAGGTAATTACAGCATCATCATTGTGTCATAAATAAACTTAATTATTTAATGTCTAAAAATTATAAATAAAATACCATGATGTAGGAAATATTTTTATCCTTCTAATAAATATTTATAGACTAAATTATTTTATGTATAACCCTATATTAAAAATGGGTTAGTTATTAAACATTGATTTTAACTCTTTTAACTCCTCTTTAAATAAAATAATAATAAATGTCCTAATCTAATCCAAGTGAACCAAATGGGTTCATATTTTATTCCTAAGGTTTTTTTGTGTCTAATTACACTTATCCAAAAAAATTAGGACATGTGTTAGGGTAATTTTGATATCCTTTTTACCCTTAATTACCCTATTTACTTTTAACTGTGGTAAATAAAAGTAAAAAGTTACTATTCTCAAAAATTATTTTCAACTTATTGAACCACATTTTAATTAATGATATTAACTGTGAATCTTTGATTTTTGAAATTCAACTCATAGAAGCGGTAAAATTATTTTTTATACAAATTTGAAAATGCTCCTAAGAGGTGGGTAAAAGACGGTAAATAGATCGATAAAATTTTATATATCTAAACTTATTATAAAATTACTCCAATGAATTACATTGAAAATATATGTGTATTATGTACCTATTTTTACCTAAAATAAATTAGAATAAAATAACTAATTATTTAATTATAAATTTGGTTTTAACCAATAACGTATTTTTTCACTATTCATCAAAAATTGAAAGTTTTCATAAAAATACAAAAACATCACCCTAAGATAATTTCGATATTCTGAATCCAAAAATAAAGTCCATTTTGAAAGATAAAATTTATAAAATTTTAAAAATTGGGTATTACTATTCATAATGGCTAGTTTGATTGGTCGCAGTGTGTTAGAATCTCAAAGTTGCGTACAATGCAAGCTATTTCATTATTCAAAAGGAATCATACCGTGGAAGCTTGGGGTGTTACATTCTTCCCTCTTTCAAATAATTTAGTCATTGAAATTTCTATAATACAACCACACAAAAAGATTTGGGTGGTTCTTCATCAAAAGTTCCTTTGGTTCCAATGTTTCCTTTTCCATCTTATGGTTTCTCCATAGAACATTTTCCAGATGAGTTGTCTGGTTTCTCTACTCTTGTTATCTTATATCAAGGATTTTGATAGGCACTTCACAATAAGATAGATCAGGTTCCAGTTCAATTTCCTCATAGGTGAGTACATGTGTTGGGTCAGGAATGTATTTTCTCAACAGTGATACGTGGAACACATCATGAACTTTGGAGAGACTTGGAGTCATTTCCAAATGATAAGCTACAATTCCAATTCGTTCTAGATTTTCAAAAGGTCTGATGTACCTAGACTCAATTTACCCTTCTTACTGAAACATATAATACCCTTCCATGGAGATACCTTCAAAAAAACATGGCCTCCTACTTGAAATACCAAATCCTTTCTTTGGTTATTAGCATAGATATTTTTCCTACATTTGGATGATTTGATGTGGGTTTGGATAACTTTCACCTTTTCTATTGTTTCCTCAACAAGTTTTGGTCCTATGAATTTTCCTTCACCAACGTCATCCTAAAAAGTTAGTGTGTGACATCTCTTTATATGTAACGCTTCATATGGTGCAATCTAAAAACGTGAATGGAAGCTATTGTTATAGGAAAATTATACTAGAGGTAAATATTGATCCCATATACCTTGAAAGTCTTGTGAGTGAGATATCAACATGTCTTCTAAGGTTTGAATAGTCTATTCTGATTTTTCATCAGTTTGAGGGTGGTAGGCAGTGCTCAAATGAAGTTCAGTATCCAAGGAATTTTGAATACTTTTCCATAATCTTGATGTAAAATAGGGATCACGATCAGAAACAATCAATGAGGGTAATCTATGAAGTCCTACAACTTCATTAATATATATTCTTTTTACACATTCAATTGGTAAATCTTCTCTTATAGCAATAAAACATGCTGACATGGTAAGACGATCAATAATGACTCATATTGCATCATTAATTATAGGAGTCTTTAGTAGATCTATGAATAATTAAATTGTAATATTATTCCATTTCCACTTAGGTATGGGAAGAGGTTGCATGACTCTTCCAGGCTATTGTCTTCCAGCTTTCACTAATTGACAAACCATACATCTTGACACAAAATCAGAAATCTCCCTCTTCATGTTATCCCACCAAAAATGTTCCTTCAAATCTCTATACATATTGGTGCTACCTTAGTTTATAGAGAAATTGGAGCTATGATCATTATCTAAAAACTCCTTTTTAGATATGGTATATTTGGAACACAGTGTCTCTTCCCAAATTTGAAAATTCCATCTTCATATATGAAGTCACTCTATCTCCCATCATTCAAAACTTTAATCTTATGTTGAAACTCATCATCAGCCTAAGAACTTTTTATCCTTTCTAGTAAATATGTTTGAGAAAACATTTGAAAAAGTATTGATGTTTCACCTTCCATGATTATTCCCAAATCCATTTTCACTAGATCCCTGAAAATTGGATCCCTTTCAACTCTCATTTTGTACAAACCTCCATGATACTTTCTACTCAAAGAATCTGCCACCTTATTTGCCTTCCTCGGGTGGTAGTGTATTGTGAAATCATAATCCTTGAGTAGTTCAAGTCATCACCTTTACCTCATGTTGAGTTATTTTTGTGAGAAAATATACTTCAAACTCTTGTGATTAGTATAAATCTCACATTTTTCACCATAAAGACAGTGTCTTCATATTTTCACAGTAAATATTACAATTTCTAATACAATATTGTGAGTAGGATAGTTTTTCTCATGAATTTTTAGTGATCATGATGAATAGAAAATAACACTCTCATTCTACATGAGAACACAACCAAGTCATTTCTTTGAAGCATCACTATAAATAACAAACCCATCATTCCCTAACGGTAGAGCCAAGATATTAGAATTGACTAATCTTCTCTTCAGTTCTTCAAAACATTCTTCACACTCTTTTTCCCACACAAATTTAACCCCTTTACATTTGATCTTGGTTAATGCATTATCCAACAGGGAAAAATTATGGAAAAACACCAATAATAACCTACTAAACCAAGAAAACTGTGTACCTATATTGTACTCATTGGTGCTGGACATTCTTGGATTGCCTTGGTCTTTGAAGGATCAACAGATATTCTATCCTTAGAGATAATATGGCCAATAAAAGAAATATCCAGAATCTAGAATTCAAACTTGCTAAACTTCATGTATAATTCTTTTCTTTTGAGGTTTTTAAGAATGGTGCGCAAGTAATTTTCATGATCTTCATAGATTTTAGAGTATACCAGGATATCATCAATAAATAATACAACAAATTTACCAATATATTCCTTGAAAACTCTATTCAAGAGATCCATTAAAATAGAGGGTGCATTAGTCATCCCAAAAGGCATTATTATAAACTCGCAATGCCCGTACCTGGTTCGAAATGTTGTTTTTGGAATGTATTCCTCTTCACACACAACTGATGATATCCAGATCGAATGTCAATATTTGAAAAATATTGATCTCCATGAAGTTGGTTGAATAAATAATCAATACAAGGTATAGGATACTTGTTCTTTATTGTTATAGCATTGAACTCCCTGTTGTCAATGCACAATCTCGTAGATCTGACTTTCTTCCTAACAAAAAGGAAAGGGGCTCCCCACGGAGAAACAATAGGGAGAATAAATCCCTTATTACTAAATTCCTTTAGTTTTTTATTTAGTTCCACTAATTCCACAATGGATATTCTATAAGGGTTCATCGATATGGGCCTTGAACTAGTAATTTAATAAATGGAAAACTAAATTTCTCATTCTGAAATATGTTTAAGTAAATCCTTTGGAAACAAATCATCATATTCTTTCACAATCGGTACATACTCAATTCGAACATTATTTTCCTATCCCATAATTATTTCATTCTCATCCTCCCCAATAATTGAATTTAGTAGAGCGATTGGGGGTAGATCTAGATAAGAATTAGGTGGTGACATTTCTGCTCTGAAGATAAGGTAATCCTTATCATCATAAAAAATTGTAATCTCCTTCTTCTTACAATAATGTTTTGCATCATTTTCTGAAATCCAATCTATACTGTGGATTATATCAAATTAAATCATGTATATGATGATTAGATCAGTAGATAAAGAACACTTATATATCCTAATGGGAATTTATTCACAAAACATTGTTGCGATGATACTTCCCTTAGGTGTTTTGACTGACAACTCCCTTGTCAAGTAAAATTGAAAATATCTAATTTTCTTATTAATCTAAGAAGATATGAAACAATGCAATGACCCAAAATCAAATAAAACAGTGGATAAACTTAATGAAACCATTAAATTACCTACTGCCATGTCTTTTGGGGCTTCAACCTCAGTAGTGGTGATCACATAATCTTGGCCTTACTCCCTTGGCTTTCTCTGAGATAAGTTCTCTTGGCGCTTCGGAAATTCATTTGCATAACTCCCATTTTCTCTAAAATTGTAGCATTCAACATTGAAAGCCTCTTTCTTCCCCATGCAATCACGAGCTTGGTGGCCTTTTTCACCACACTTATAATAGACTCTAATTCCCTTCAGGCAAGTATCGAGGTGCTTCTTCCCACATTTACTACAGGATAGATATTAAAATTTTCCTTCTTCCCCTTATTTCTATTTCTTGAGTGTTTAACAGATCTTTTCTTCTCCTTATTTTCTTAAAAGTGGTAATATATAGAGAATTTTTCTTCTATCTTGATAGCACATGAGAAAATATATTTGTATAATGAGAAGGATTATGAGACTAATGCTTAATGAATAAATGGTTTTAACCCATAAAATAATTGATCAATATTACTCCTTGGGTTATGTATATAATCTACTGCATGCCTTTCTGACGTTGTATAGTTAGCCTCATATTTTGTGACATTCTCATCCTTTTTTCCTCAAAATCAAAAATTGTCTTTCCATATCTGGTCGATGGTCACAAGGAATGTATTTTTCTATGAAAATCTCTTTAAACTTCCTCTATTCTATATTTGATACTTCATCGTCTTTTTTTGTTTTGAATCAATGAACACCATTGATCTACATCTCACGTGAGGTGATAAACTGGCATGAAAACTTTTTCTCTTTCGCTACTCCCCAAAGCATGAAATATTTTCTCCAAGAAATTTATTTGTTGCTTAGATAGTAATGGATTTTACTCCCATTTAATGTTGGTGGTTGTTGCCTCATGAAGCAGTCTAACATTGGTCCTCTACGTTGTGGATTAGGGTGCTCCATACGGGTAAGTTTATTATTCATAAGCTGAGTGAGTTGTCCTATTATGGTGATAAGCTGATCATCACAAGTTGCTTCACCAGCTCCACTATAATTATCTTGAGTAATAGGTAAATCCTTACATGGATTACATGTGTTTATATGGTTTAAATTCCTTCCACTAGGTTCCATTTCTAAATAATGGATTACAGTAGATTAATTTATGAATCACAATACATAACTCTAAACTTGTAAAACACTTAACATAAATTGGGCAGTTTTTGGATGTAATCCATAATCATAAAAATGTTTTCTTTAAGGAATTATATACTCATAAACCTTTCATAATGTTTTTTAAATAAAATGAGAATTATCCTAAGCATATCCCCCAGGAGTGTCACAGCCAAGAGTGTGGAAAGGCCCTTTGTCGTGCATCAGTTCCCATTCAAGTCTAGATCAAAGCGGTGTTTTCAGGTTTTAACCCTAGGTACATCTGTGCAAGAGCCACCTCTACATTCTCGTATCCATACATTGATGTATTTCTTTGAAAAATCACAAAATCTCTACCGTACCAATGTTCTAGGAATTTCATCTATACTAATATTCAAAGTCTATCTTAGGGTACTGTTCTCTAATCAGAGGTTTTTTAAATCATGCTTCTATGGTTTGTACTAAACTTCCTATGATACCAACTGAAACTCCCCAACCCTAGTTACCCAGATTCAGGGCATTATTAGATAACATTGACATGATCACAAAATATCAAGTCTTGAAAGACTGATTAGTTTAGTAGCCTTGGAAATACTAGATACTTTCATAAGTTTTACATTACATTATAAAATGAAAAACTACAACAACAAAGTCTCTATATTCCATCCTCATATCTCTTACACTACCACTGTAAGTTATTCATAATATACTTCTTCACATCCTGGGACAAAAACTTATAAAGGGGTGAAATCAGATGCTCAGTAAGGATAACAATATAGAAGAAACTTTCATAAATAAGCATAAACATTTAAGGCAATGTAAGACTAAAACAAAAGCCTTTTAAACATGAACTTCAGCATAATATGGAAAAGATAAAATAAATCAATTCCATTTACTTATTCACGTTTATATTCAACTAGTCTAATAATCACATGCAATATCAATAGACACTTTCATAAGGATGGAATGCATAATGTTAGACTTTATAACCATGTAGTCAAGGACTTGTGCCAAGAATAGAAATAAGATTTTGTCAAGGCCTTGTGCCAAGACACTAGTTTGTCTCATGAGACCTACCGATGCATCAATGAGCTATAGCGGGCTCCACTCATTACTTACTATGTCCAATGAATTCCTCATGTGAAAAGGTTTAAACATAACATAAACATTCGTATTAAAACTAGCATACGAAGTGTTAATACTATATCCATAAACCATGAATGGTATAAAAATAACACATCAATAGTGAAAAATGTCACAAAACCTTCAATACAATAGGGATGTATTTTATCTTAATAAATCAACTTTAAATAAGCTCACAATCCATCAAAGGATGTTGACATAGATGAAATCAAAACTTTTTTTAGAGAAATATATCCTTCTAGTTTGAAATCATTTAAAAGTAATATAATTATAAAATAAGACATTTATTTTGAAAATATTCTTATAATTTTGTATGGGAAACTTTGATGATGTTATAACGGAGGAAAATATCTACACCCGCCATATAAGTTAAAAAACATTTTTACCTTAATTTTGTCGAAAAAGTCAAAAGGTACCTTGTTTGGAAAATGATGGAATGATTCCTTTCAATACATTTTATAAAAAGTAAAAAAGGGTAAAAATTACTTTAACCCATAGTATAGTAAATAGTAAAAAATCTTTTGGAATAGATTTTTAAGAAACATGGATGTGGATGATAAAGAGGTCCTAATAGATACTTACGTAAAAACAACCTCGGATAATAAAGAGATTGTGAAATTAACCCTTAAATTTTAATTTTCCTAGGTTGAGGTTAGGTTAAACATCTGTATAATGGTTAAATAATTGTTATTAAATTATACAAGAACAATATAAATTAATATGGTATCATATATGATCTTCTAATATTTCGTTTTTAATGATATTTCAGTAGTATCATCATTTTCGGTGTTAACTGATTCGTTTTCCTTTATATGCTTGGTTACGTAAGACATTTTTGTTACGTATAGGGTGTATTTGATTCATATACAGAATTTTATTATGTTCATAAACATTATTTTTAATCAGAAAATGAAAATTATTCTCGAATGATTACAATGGGGAATGAATCTCATCGTGTTCGTGGAGACGGTAATCTGGACGTACGCATGAGTGAAAATATCATTATTTTGATATAAAAATAGTATAAAATTTTATGTTATATCATATATAAAGAATAATTATTATGTTATATTTATTATTTACATCATTTATACTCAATATTACACCCATACAAATGATAAAGTGTATGAATAACAAACCACACCACGATGTGGAGACGATAATCCGTACGTACGCACGTATGGTGACTTTGTCATTTATAGGATGGATAGAATAATGAATATGGTTGTACCATTTTTATAATAAAATCGAAGTATATAGAAGATATTAGAGTTATTATTTTAGAATGGAAACAACAATTAAAGAGGAATTGGAAGAAGAAAATAACTTGAAAAGTGGTGATGAAATATTTACTTTTTCTTCGGGTTCTTCCTTTTGATTTGATCACTAGGGATCCTTAATTTGGTATTCTAACTAAATTAAGGCCTCTAGAATTAAAGTATGATAGTTTTGAGTATATATGGGTAGTGTTTGGGCGATCCAAATGGCTTTGAAGGTGTGAATATGAGAGAAGGGGGGGTTCCCTTTTATAAGAGAGGTGAGGGTCACATTAGGAAAACCTTGAAATATTATTTTATAATAAAATAATTTTAGGTTTATAATGGCTCAATAATTAATTATTTAAAGGATATGGTGGGTATGGGTCGAAATATTCTCAACCAATAGGTTTTAGAAAGGTTTAGGTCATCATACTAACCTTATCTTTTAGATTTAACTCTTAGTTAAATTGTTTGACCTTTACCCTGTCTCTTTGTATTTTTATATTATATGGTTAATAAACTTACTATAAAATTCGATGAGAACTTCAAGTGGTTCATTAATTACATATAAAATATTATTTAAGTCGTTTTTCGAAACCTTAGATTTTTAAAAATAGAATACCAATTAATAATATAATATTTTTTAAAAAAACTCTTTTATGTCAATTTTGACACTATTTGGTATTTTGTTTTTGTTAAATTCATAATAGCATTATTACTTCGAAAATTTTTTTTAATCAACTATAAAATGTCATATTAACCTCTAAAATTAATTGAATTTATTAAAAGTATCAAATTATATTTACTTGGATATTAATAATATCAATTATTTTAATATTTCATTAATAAGGAAATTACAACATCATTATTGTGTCATGCATAAATTTAATTATTTAATTTCTAAAAATTATAAATAAAATACCATTATGTAGGAAATGTTTTTATATTTCTAATGAATATTAATTGTATAATTTATCTTATTTATAACCCTATAATAAAAATGGTTTCGTTGATAAACTTTTATTTTAACACTTTTAACTCTTTTTTAAATAAAATAATAATAAATGTCTTAATCTAATCCAAGCAAACCAAAAGGGATCATATTTTATTCCTAATGTATTTTTGGTCGAATTACACTTATCCAATAGAATTAATACATGTGTTAGGGTAATTATTAATTCATTTTTTCCCTTAATTACCCTGTTTAATTTTAACCGTGGTAAATAAAAGTAAAAAGTTACTATTCATAAAAAATTATTTTCATCTTGTTGAACCACATTTTACTTACTAATATTAACAGTGTATCTTGGATTTTTTAAATTCAACTCACAGAAGTGGTAAAATTATGTTTTATACAAATTTGTAAATGCTCCTAGGAGGTGTGTAAAAGATGGTAAATAGTTTGATAAAATTTTATATATCTAACCTTATTATAAAATGACTCCAATGAATTGTGTTGAAAATATATATGTTTTATGTATATATTTTGAACTAAAATAAATTAAAATAAAATAACTAATTATTTAAATAAAAATTCGGTTTTAAAAAATAACATAGTATTTTTTCACTATTCATCAAAAATTGAAAGTTTTTAGAAAAATACCAAAAATTTACTCTAATCTAATTTTGATATTCTGAATGCAAAAATGAAGTCTATTTTAAATGATAAAATTTATAAAATTTTAAAAAGTGTGTATTACTATTCATAACGGCTAGTTTGATTGGTCATGGTGTGTAAGAATCTCAAAGTTGCGTACAATGCAAGATATTGCATTATTCAAAGGGAAACGTACTGTGCATGGTTGGGGTGTTACAGGAAACATAACCAATTGAAATTATAATGACTAATATTAACGAATGTTCTTGAATTGAAATACAGAGAGAATGGTGAGGATACCTTACTTTTATGTGTGACACTAAATGATTCAGAGAGGAATATTATGAGATTGAGATCACCTTAGTATGAATCTAAGGTGTAGAGGGAAGAGTGAGTTTTTGGTTGAAGAAGTTTGAGTGAAAGGAAATGGGAGATTGATTTGGTTTATATAGAAAATGTGAATGATTTCTTTGTTATTTTTTTCTTGGACACTACATAATAAAATATTGAAAACCTATCCCATGATTTTTACCCATGGTTTCATGAAATAAGTAGTGTATTAAATTGTTTTATAAGGACATGGGGTCATGATAAAAAATAATCACTTGTTGTATATAGAAGCGAGTCACACATTTGAAGAAATGATTTTAAATTCTTAGAATATATTACAAGCCTTGGAGGATTCACTATGGATTTTTAATATTAATATAATAAACTTAAAAGTAAATTATTGTAAATTTAAATCATATATTTCTCCAAGGATAACTTTTTTAGGTTTTATTACATCACTATTTTTCCATTATTATGTCATAAAACACAATGTATATTTATACAATATTTAATTTTTACCCAAAAAAATAAATTGTCTCAAAAAATTGTTAGAAAATCTACATTGGAAATTATTGATGCCAAGATTCCAAAATTAATATTAATTTTATCTAAATTAATTTATTAATATGTGAATTTTCACTTATAATATAAAAACTGACATTTATTAGAAATTGATGAGTTTTTGAAAAAATGATTTTCAGACCCTAATAAAAATTACATTTTAGATCATAAAAAATAATAAGATAAACTATATTTAATAAAATTTAATTAAAATAAATATTTTATTAAAAAAATAATTATTTAAAAATACATTAATTCATCTAATGATATTTCTTAATTGAACATGGAAATTACATAAAAATACAATTTGTGTTTTATTGTATATATTTTTCTCAAAATTTCTATAAAATCATGTCTAAAGTAAAAAAAGTATGTAATAAATATTAGAATATTTTTTAGGAATTGGAAATATAAATATTCATACTATTAGAGTAACATTATTTCTAGTATTTTTTAATTTCTATTTACCATTAATTAACTTATTTTCCTTTTATGGTTGAAATTAATACATATTGTAATATCTATTCATTATTTTATCCTTATTACCTAATATTAGATAATTTGATTCCAAATATGGAATTAATTTTTTGAAAATTAATTCACAAATGTGGAAGAATTTAATTTAAAATAAAACATAAAAGCATAATGGAATGTATTTTTCTAAAAAAATAGTTTTTCAATGGAAATGTGATTTTTCTTTAACTATATAAATAGTAAAATTCATTTTATGGATTTAAATATAGAAAGAGAAATATGTATTCTAAATATTTAATTTAAATTAATTCTAATAAGGTGTTATTTCAATATTTATAATTGAGAGATATTTTTTCATTTTAAAACAATTTTCAAAACAAATGAAATTGGAATTAAAAATAAACCTCTAATAAAATCTAGAATAAAAAATATTTAAAATAAAAAGTTGTTATCTTATTGTAAAAGGAAAATTATAATTTAAAATTATTTATTTATTAATATAAATGAATATTTTACATAAAAACTGTACTTTTCACTATTCACTTGGAAATATAAATTTATCAAAAAATTACAAATTTTAATCCATAGTTAATTATTATATGATATAAAAAATAGAGTTCATTTAATACAATTAATTTTCTAAAAGTTATAGAAAATAATTATAATATATTTCTAATGAAATAAATAAATAAAATTAAAGAATATATACCAAAGAGATTATAAAAAATTGAATGATATATATTTCATAAATTATTTAATAATAATTAGATCCATAAATTTAATAGAAAGGTTAAATTGTCATATTTAAATAATCGTTTTTTATTTAGGTTTGGTGTTGCAGATCTATCGAACAAAGTTTTCTCTTTTTAAAGCCTGGTATTTCACAATATTACATTATTAATGAGAGTTTTAGGACTACTAAGAGTCAATAAAAATCATTTGTTAGTCACATGACGATATAATTAGAGTTCCTAGTCAGGGAAAATTTAATTTATAATTTTTCTCTTTACACACCGAGATAATACTTTTTATAAATAAAAATTATTTACATGACATTTTTAGGCCTTTTATTATTCACAATAGAGTTGTATAGGCAACCTATCACTTAGAATTATCAACCCATATATAGAGAGAAATCATTTTATTCGCATATTATAGTTATAGAGGTATATTAATTATCTAAAATAATCTATATCTAGTATACACATAGATTTTGGTGAGGATTTAAATTTTATCCATAAACCTATGGAGATAGAAAATAATCATGAATAGTTGATGCTAGGGAAAACCTTTTCCTGAGGATTGTGAATGGGGGACATGGATGAGTAGAGGACATCATGTAGGGGTGAGAGGAATAGATGCATGATATATTCACTATATTATTTATATTAGGTTAGTATATAATTGAATTAATTTCATATATGCATATTTCATTTCAATTATGAAAATAATTAATGGTGGATAAGAGTTAATAACTTTGGTTTCTCATAAATGATTACATAAATTAATATGATGGACAAACTTATTATTTAATAAGGATTTATAATGTTTTAAAATAGATTAAAATTTTTTGAATAAAAAAATATTCACAATTTTTTTCTTTCACGGAATAATTGGTTATACATATTTTCATTTAGAAAAGGTTAAAAAGTAATTATTAACACTTTTCATAAGAGTGTGATTTGAAATCCAATTTCATAAGGAATCATATATGTTTTTCTTATTTTAGTAGATATTAATAATTATCCAACTAGATAAAAATATTTTTTAAATTACAAGATGTTAGAGTAAATAGAAACTCATTTTATAAATAAATTCATTTATTAAAATTAATTTACATTCATTTTGGAGATATAATTAATCCAAATCATTCAATAATTTTTCAGAAATTGAACACTACCACATGATATGGGTTTTTTGTGAGATCAAATAAACCAGGAGGAAGGAGATATAAATTAATGAAATTACACAATTTATTTAATTTTTTAATACATCAAATCATATTTCTCGTCTACATGTTATTTTCAAAATCAACCCAATAAGTTAGATTATGTTGAAATAAAAACATAAATATGGATAATGGAATTGGATAGATGTGAATATAATGTATAAATTAATTTTAATCATAGTGTTAAGTTTTATTCTCTTAATATTCTGCAATGATTATTTAGGACCAACCATAAAACTCTTGAAGAAGGTAGTAGATATCTTGAGACCCTATTTTATTAAATTTATATATTATTAAATTTTATATAATTGAACTTATATTTTTTAAGATATCATAGAGTGACACTTAGGGTAAAAATATTAAAATTTTGGGACGAATTTCAACCCACAATTATTTAGTTGGAGAAAAATATATCATTGTAAAGGTTAATTAGATGTAAACTCAAAAAACTATAAATATAAGGACCCAAATTGTGTATTTAATGTTATCTAGAAGATATGTTTCTTTAATATTTGACTTCACAAAATCATTTTTTTCCATTAATATTTTATTGATTAATAAAAATTTATTTTATTATCAACCTCCCAATGATGAGAATTTTTTATTGAAGTGTTTTAAAAAATACCTCCTTGGAACTATATATTTTTTAACCAATTTTGTGGAATATGGTAGAGAGGCACATCCATGTAATGATAAAATGAAAGGGTAGTATGATAAAATGTTCAAGAGAACTATAGGAATCTACATTTACCCTAAAATTCATCATATATATTGAATGAAATGGATGACATTAGATCAGTAGATTAACTCTATATAATGACAATCCATATAAAAACATCTCCATGCAGTGTAACACCACCCCATTCAGTTTTAGAATTTTATTAATATGATGAAATGATATCATGTATGAATATGTCTCTATATATGAATGTAGTTCAGATATAGGTTATTCCAATCTACAATTTCCATCATATGAAATATCATATGGTCTGAGGTGAAACACAATAGCATTTCTCATGAAATGTGTGCCATATCTAGGAGAATATCAGGATTTCTACATGGAATCCATGAATTACTAGAACTATTTATGGAGGTTTGTGACAGGTAAAAAGTCAATTTGAGGGATTAGAAATTCAATTAGTCTCCTTTGAACCTCCTATGCCCAATGAATTTCTATTTAGATAATTTTGATAATGTTTCAATTAAAATTTGGACAATTAACATCAATGAATATATGTTAGATAGGTGTGGATATTTTTTGTACTAATAATCAGCATAATATTTCATAAATTGAAGATGAATACTTTGTGGGGAATTTAAATTATTATAGTGATAATGCATACTATTTTATATTTATATTATACATTTCTTTAATTACATGATTGTTACTTTAAAAGTTGAATTAATCATGGGTTGATTTTTTTTATAGATTACAATTTTATATGAAGATATAAAATTTCTTTCATTTGTACAAATATTGTAACCCAACTTTATTTATTTTTGATATTATCTATTATTATTAAATAATTTTTTTTGAATATTTATAAAATATGATGTGAAAATTATAGTGTATGTTTTAGGGAAAATATGGGATTAACATGTACATTATATAAACATGAAGTGTAAAACTAATTAAGTAAAAAAGAATGAATAATTAATATGAAAATTTCTTTCCTTCAGTCATGGAAATTACAGTGATACTATACTGAATGATAAGGATCATATGGACATCATCATGGGATAATTGAAATACTTAGAAAACATGGTGTATAAATTTGTTTCTTTCAAATTATGTGAGGAATATGGAGAATTTATCAAAATTAAGAAAATTCATGGCGATGATGTCGAAATGACTAGGAATTTTGGGTGATAAATTATTATGTCATATTTTTTAGGATATATCCTAGAAAACATATGATATTCATAATAATAATAAACTATAGTGACTATATTCATATCTAGGTACAAATATGATTTGGAAATAGATGATGAAATCCAAAAATATTTACTCTTACTAATAAAATTGGGTTTTTATTATCCTTTCTATGAACTATTATACTATTTCTCACCCAATGCTTTGATATTGGGATAAAAATTGATTCACCCGAGTATTTATACTCATTTTGGTCAATAATACTATGATTAGGATGATGATAATTTAATAATTAATTAATATTTTTGACTCCCATAAATCGGGAATTATAAAATAGGTTATAATCAAACATGAGGCTCATTATAGAGTTATCAATAAATCTTAAAATATATATTAATTTATAATGTTTCATTTAATATATATCTTATTGTAGAATGTGAGATGATTATAATATTTTTTTTGTTTCTTTTTAAATTGAATCCAATAATCAAACATAGATTAAATTTGGTATATAATTATTTTCTTTCTTTCTATAGTATTGTGACCATACCCTTCTATTGATCCTTGATGGACTGATTTCATCATAGTGGTGTTGAGTTACTATGTTTTAAGTGGCCCTTATTTTTTCATAACAAGTATAAAAGTGTTTAGTTTTGAGATAAATATAGAAGTGCATACTTATGTATAAATATTTATATATTATTAAATGGTGAGATTTGAAAGGGAAAACAGTTATTGGTAGTAAGTGATGATTTTTAGAATCCTTTGATACATTTTTTATTACACAAGATAGTGACATGCAGAAATAATGTACATTTCTTAATTAGTCCATAGTTTACGATGGCCATATTTTTTATTATTTCTCACACTTGCATAAACAGATGGACATTTATGCCTTATATACTTTTAGAAAGGTAATTTTGGAGTAGAGGTGAATTTTGTTGTAGGTATACTAGAGCGGAAAAGATCTCATATCATTATTGATGATACATTATGGTGTTCTTAATTTTTTTCACATGATACATTTGGGTGAAAAGGATTGTATTATGGGGGAGGGGAGTTGTAGGTGTTTCATTTATTAAATATTTATTCTATTATAAATCATTTTGATGGATGTTTTATTTGACTATATATATTGGTCTAGGTTTTTTCATGTAGTAGGAAGGTGGTTATTTATTAAGTAAATGATTCTCATTTATGTGTGGATCCATTATCTATAGTCTACACCTTATGTCCCATTGGAGGTTGTTATAGAAATTTTACATATCATTACACTTGGTCTTAAGATAAATGAGGATATATTATTATTTTTTATTTAGTATTCTGTAATATTAGGTTTGTTGTTGCCTACAAATATATGTACATATATGTCATTGAAATTTTCATAATGGGGCTTATTGGAAATGAGAGAGTGGATCATCCAATATTATAAATTTGATATAGGTGTTATAATCATACATTAGTTACAGTATTATTATTTTATGTCTTTTTATTTCTTTTACATTCATATTATCTATATGCAGGGTGTATGAGGGACAACATCTATTAAGGGTAGCCTACAATGATTCTCCATAAATAGTGTGTGTTATGACTATAAACCCTCTTGATGCAACAAATGATCAAATACTAGTATGTGTTGAAGGCTAAGGTTTATTGTGAATTTTCTAGGAGGTTTTTTATGGGTATCCTTCATGTTATTATACAATTAAATGCAAGTATAAATATTTTAAAAAAACATTCTTTTTTGGTGTCCATGGGGGTGGTGATCTATAAAGATCCTTAAAATAAAATGAATCATGGAAAATAATACGGTATCAATGATGATATATGTCTATGTGTTTCATTATTTTTTAAATTATATATTGATTTTTCATGTTGATATTTATTGTTTATGGTATTTATATCCCAAATTTGAATGCTTATATGCACTATCATCGCTCCCCTATACATGCTCACATACGCATTTCCTCTCTTTTGTGTTATGAAAATGGATAGTAAAAATAATGTATGATCTTGGAAACATGAGATTGGTGGGTATTTGGTGAGTGACATCTTGGGATTTCCATTATGGTCACCATATTGATTTTATTTACACTTAAATTCTTGTTAAAATACATCTATTTAATATTTTTAATTTGTATTTAAAAATTTATTAAATTAATTTATATTTTATTATGGATAATATTATCATATATTAATCATCCACACAAAATTATTTTTTATTGATTTATTTTATAAAATATGATGTTATATTTTATTTTACGATTGGGTATATTCTGAAATAATTCTATAGTATAATATATATATATATGGGAACCTTAACAATTTTCACTAGCCATTGGGTATTTAGAAGAATGAGTTGAAAAATAAAATTTTGATAAGTCAATATTAGATAATTTACTTTATCAATTATATTACCACTACAATTTTAATTATTATTTTACATCTATTAAATTATTTATATATCCTAAAATGGAATTGAATTTATCTTATACGAAATTATGGTTCATTAATAGATTGAATAGAAAACAAAATTACTAGAAACTAAGGTAAATATCCAGGAGACTAAATTAATCTTATTAGTGTTCATATAATAATTGTATTGGAATTTAGTTTTTTCAGACTTATACAAAATAATATTTCTTTGATGTCATAATTATTTACCACGATTTATCCTCCATGTGAATTATTTTACTATAAATATAAACATGATTAATTATCAATGTTATCCGAATGATGTGATGATATGTCATAATTATTTAATTTATTACAATATTTTAATACTTTGGAGAACTAATTAGTTATTTTTAATTTTTTCAATTTTTTTCATAATGGACAATCACCCTAGGGTGTGATATTTTAATTATACATATTTATTAAAAATTAACTTTTGTATGGAATCAATTAATGATATATTGGTTAAATTTTAATGGGTTTAATTATTATTTTTAAATGATCCTTTGACCAAAAAAATCCATAAATTAATTTTAATAACTTTTTTTGTATTTTTGTTTTATATGAGATCATTAGAAGTAAATATATAATAATTTTACAAGCACATAATGATACCATATTTTTCAAGAAGTTATATAATGGAATCCAACCATTCAAAAATGGCATGAGAATCAATTATTGACTTCTATTCACATGAACATCCAGAAAAAGTTCATTATTCATATGGAATCTATCTTTTAGTTAAACCATAGCATCTTTTTCCAATATATAACGTCCCAAATTTAAATGAAATTCAAATCAATAAGGATATATTTTTAATTTGTAACAAGATAAAATTAGTAGTAATTTATATTCAATACACCATTTATAACATTACCACTATTAATAATGATATATAAGAGTATGCCTTGAGAAAAAAAATAATATGAAAAATATTCTCTCACTTCACATGAATAGTGTTTTCTTGAATATTGAGAGTTAACCATTTTAAATGTAACTCTCATTCTTCCAAAATGGTGATACATTCTTCATACATAGATTCAACATAATAATATTTACATCCAAAATCTTTTTTAAATTATTAAAAATTTCATATTTTTATTTTACTAATTCGAATGAAATATTTCTAAAAAATATAAATAAATTATGAAGCAACATGAGAGTTTTAGCCTTTATAAATTTCCATGTATGAAAAATATTATTAAATAATTTATTAACATGTGTACATTTTATTAGAGAGACTATTTGAATTTGTAACCATTAAGGATTTTAAAAATTATAGGCTCTAATAACATTTCTTATTATATGTTGTCATTATGTTTAAACATTAAAAAAAATTTAACATATCATAAATGAATACATACACTTATAATTACACAATACTATAGAAATTCCTACTCATCTTACATTTTAATATTTAAATATTCTTGTCCTCTAGGCCTAAAAATACATATTTAATGTTCTAGATTTTAGAATTCATAATATAACATATTATACTCATAATTCCTTTTAGAATTTTTTTTAAAAGTATGAAAACTAATGCTTCATATATGTTGTCACAATTTCTTTATATAAAATACATTTCATTTATCAATATCATTTTATAGGTTCTTCACTAACACATAATTATCTATTTTTATTCACATAAAAATTTAAATAAAAAAATTATATGTATATATGTTTTACCCTCTCAATATATGAATAATTATTATACTGTAAACCTTTTGAACTCATTTTTTCAATAATATTTTTTTTATTGAGAGATAGCTCAGTAAAAAAGATGTGATTTTTCTTGATAATATTTTATTCATAGATATTATGAAAACCATTGTAAAAAAAATAAAACAAATATAGCTTCTTATTATAATAAATTTACTATCATAATATCATATACATCATACAAAATAGTGTGGTCTTGTTTAGGACAATTTGCAATGATTAACTAAAATAAATATATCTAGACTTCCATTTCATAAAAAATTGGTTTATTCATATATGCTCACACCATTAAGTGATATTCAACTTGATTCATAGTCTCATGAATGATTACTATATAAATTATTTGTGAAAGGATTGATATTAAATTTTTTCCATCAATACAATATGATGTAATCGTTAAAAATAAAATAAAAATAAAATATCCATGTATGAAATGTCAGAATTCCTTAATAATGTCTATTATGGGAGATTCTACATGGTAATAAAAAGGGAGTAGAGGTTGAATATAATTTTATAGTGAATTTAGGATCACTTGGCATGTGATTAACTAATTGTGGGTATATTGGTAATTACCATATTTAAATTTTTTTAAAAACATATAATATACTTCATTACCAATGATGGTAAAATTATACAATATTTATTTAATAAAACCACAACAATCAAAAAACATTCGTGATTAAGTTCCTATTTTATGATATCTATCACACTTCTTTTAGATTGTATTTTAATGATTTAAATATAATAAATTCTATTCTAATAATTATTTGGAATGTTAAATTTTATAAATATATTTTCTATTATGTTTGAAAAGAAAAAATAAAGATAATTTTTTTTTCAAGTGATCAATGTGTATTTGATTTTTAAATATTTCCTTTTATGGTTCTTATAAACTGTATATGATTATGGGTGGTTCCCCTATAACCCTCTATAGAATTTGATAACATTGATGGAATAAACTATTTATAATTCACTACAATAAAAAAGAGAAAGTAAACTAGATAAAAGTTACTTCAATGAAGATGAAATGATAATAGAGCTAGCTGAACACAAGATACTCCTATGGAGTTTTCTAAATTTATAATGTATGTTTTTTGATTTTTTTTACTGTAATAGTAGGATTACCTAGGATACATTCACATTTTTTCTACTCTTATTTTCAGTTTTACTGATTTTATTTAGAATAATTTTTATCATCGCTCATTATTTTTATCTAATGATACATTTATATTATGTTATGCTAAATATTTATTCCATGAATCATGATTTATAAATCATATTTTTTCTAATTAATATCTTATTCTATTCAATTTGATTCGGTTTTGATACCATTATGACTATTTAGTCCCACTTATGATATTCTATTGAACCTATATTTATCCTTAGTGAGTATTTAAACTCAACCTTCATATGTTTTAATTTACACAGGTTATGAAGATGAGTATTACATATGATATTTCTAGTTGGGTATAAGGTGTGGGGAATTTTATTGGAGATTTTAAACAAATTACATAAAGTAAAAAGTTTTTTGTATACTAGAAAAAGTACGATTTTAAAATAATGTCATATGTTTTATTACATGATGGTTTCTTCCTAATTTATAGAACTATAAACCTAATATGTATTTAATATTTATGTGATTCATTTTCATGGGATTTATAATTATGGATGGGAAAATTTTTGTCACCTTAGATGGAATCATATCTAGTTTTAAAAAAGAATGTTTTTAGCATTCAATCTATGTCGACGGTTATTGGGCATTTAAGTTGGTATATAAGAAAGGGGATAGATAACTTTATATGTTAGGATTTTATTAGTTGATGATATTTTAGGAGTATTAGATAACATAATGGTTTAATAAGTCTACTTCTTTACTATAACAATAAATTTATAGACAACCTTTTTAGGTTTTATGTGATGGGATTTTATAGTGACTAATGATACTTTTAGAGTTTTTATTAGCATTTAGTAGATTATTAATATATACATTACCCATCCAGTTTATATGTTATTTAGTGTGAAACATATATGGGAATAATTTTATTGGGTATATAAGTTTAAATATACATATTACCATTAAGGTTAATACATTCATTGATGTTGATGTAATCATATATAATTGAGAAAAAGGGATGTCAAATTTTTGGAACATTATAAGCTTTAAGTGAATTGAAAATTAATAAATGGATTTATATTTTTTTCAAAGTGTTTGATATTAATTATGAAATAAGGATTTAGTTAACATTTATAAGCATGTATAATTTTCATATTGTTTAGTGTCATGGTGATTCAAGATATTTTGGGAAAGGATTAGAATATTTTGGATAATATATGATTTTAGTTATTATGTTTATGGAATTTGAATTTATAATTGAATACTTTATTAGGGATAAATTTTAAATTGATTAAGGAAGAATATGTGATCAAATATTTCTGATCATTCACTTTTGAATTTGGTTAGGCATATTTTTAAGATTTCTATGGTTAGTTATTTATAGTCTGATTTAATTTTTTACATGGGTTATTATTTTTGAGTTTTTGGAGAATAATGTATTTCTTATTAATAAGATGTTTTATTCTTATTTTTTATTATCTTAAAATGTTCTTACAATTTTGGTTGTATTAAATTCTATGAAAGTGGATAAATAAATATTTATCCTTTTAATCATCATTTCATGAATAAAAAGATGATTTTAATGCTTCAAGAATTAAAAATTCATCTTTGGTATTCATTTTTTGGAATGTAAAATGAAATATAGGTGGAAATAGATCAAAAGGGACTATATATAGATGATATTGTGACTATAGAAATGAAAAAAAACATGTTCATATATTATCTGATATTCTATATCTTGAGGGATAAAGAACTCATCGTGTAAATGAAAGATAATACTATTGAGTCTTATCACACAACTATATATATTTATGAATATTCCTTTGTCAATATAAATTCATTTTTATATGAAAAAAATTATCTTTTTTCGGATAAACAATATTATTATGGCGGGGGGATATAAAAACTCAAGACATTTTATGCACAAAAATAATTAAATATCTTATTGATTATAATGCAATATATATTTTAACATCCTGATAATAATCATGGTCTCCAAAATATCCAACATGAAACTAACATTCAGTGACCTCACCCAATTAAAATAATATGGAAATAAATTCCAAGGTATTTCTAAAATGTTGGGAGACAGTTTTAAATTAAATAAAACCCTTCCAATTAATATATTGAAAAAATTAATCAAACTAAAACAATATGGAAGATGAAATGTAAACAATACAACACAAAAAATACAAATAACTACCAATATCGGAGTAGAAAAAATATGTGAAATTAGAAATCCAAAAAAACAAAAATTCATCAGAACACAACAATAACAATGTTTAATAACTCTAACTAATGCATAATAAAATATTCTTTATATAACTAATTTCTATGAATAAAAAATTATGCTGCTTTATTATAGAAATATGATTTTTTTCTGTTACTTGTGTCATGGAAAAAAATTGGTATTCAAAAAACATGAAAATATAAGGTGTGAGTAATCATACTTATGTGGAATTACCCAAGTGACTTCCCATCTCATGGAACTAGGGAATGAATAAGCCATCTCATTGTTCAAAACATTAAAAAATTAATGAGATGGAAACCAATGAAGCCTAAACAAAACTCATATTTTAATAGTTTAATAAAATATTTTCTCTTATTTAAATACAAAATTTTCCAACCCATACACACATACATGCATGCAACCAACCTGGATTAGTCAGAACACATGATCACAATCCTATCCTACCAGCCAAGTCTTCACTTTTCCATAAATAAAAGGTGACGTTATCCCGCACCAAGCCCTATTCCAAACCAAAAAATGTGTATTCTAATTAAATATAAACTCACACAATTATAGAATATTCCATGTTTTCACATCGATTAAACTTGGGAATAAATTATCATTTTAAGACATTTAATCAAACATATTATATGTGTTAAATGAAAACAAATTTTTTTTACCATGTGACAAAATGGGATTTCCAAAAATCATTCTAAATCCAATGTTTTGAATTAATAAAATTAAAGGGTTATTCAAAAATATAACATCCTAATATTACATTCTAATATAGTAGAATCATTAATGAAAAATAATCCTTCACATTATTGATCAAGTGAATAAAAGATATAAGACACCTAACACATTATATGTCTTAAATAAAAAGAAAAACCAATACATGATCTCTCTTTTCTAAAATCCCTTTTCTATTCTCTTCATTTTATAAGAAAATTAAATATTCAAAACAATGATAAATCAATAGAACTAGGCATAATAGTCATGATCTAATATTTTTTATGGAAAATTTTTAAATATAAAAAAATGTTAAAGAACAAAGATAATACCATTGATTCTCTAGGTCTGATGCAAAATGAATTTCTTAAATTGATCTCTAGAGGACAAGGGCCATGAGAAATAACATTAAAATACCCTAGAAATAGATATCCTAGTTTATAGGAGAATAATATTTTTTTTGGAATTAAAATACAATATCAATATGTTATTGAAGAAATCATATGGTTTAAAAAACTATGTAACTGACATGAATGTTCTTTTTAACAAAACCCATATCTCTACAATTGTGTTTTTATGTTTGGAAAACCATTAGACATAATTGAAATACACTTATGTCCATAAAAATACCAAATCATGTAGTCTTTCCCTTCATTTTGAATTTTTATTACAAACTGTGTTCCTAACTAATAACACTCATATTCCATTACACAATTTAATTGATAGTATATGTAGTTTTATTTAAACATTTTGTAAATGGATACCCTTAAAAGTTTATCTAAGATATATGAAAACTAATGATAAACACTTTTAACTCAACACAAAAAACACATAACATCAACATACATATTAAAATACTAATGTTTCTAAAATTGGAGTTGTTATAGTCTCCCTACTATTAAGATTTCTGTCATTATAAAGATGGAATTTTCTATTAGTTTACATGAGTTATGAACATTGCTGCAATATCTTATTATCACAATCCTATGGATCCTCTTGAATTTACTCATGTTTCCATAAGACATAAACAAATGGAATAAATTATATATTTAAAAAAATTGCATGTTATTATATGATATTCTTGTATGTATGAATGGATATTTCATATATATATATATATATATGATCCCTTCAAAACTCATTGCTAGGATAGGGCTGGTAATACATTATTTGTGAAAAATAAACGAAATTATAGAACAAACTATAACATTGAAGGAAATAAAATAAATATGAATCATCACCAATTCATTAAAGTATCTCAAAGGGTCCAAAATATCAAGGAGGCAATGTTACTTGCATATGTAATCAATAGTGCCCCGATAATAGAGAGATTTTTAATAATCCTTGATCTCTAAAAAAAGGAAAAAAAGAAATTTTGATGATCCAAATATGTTTTTAAAATCTTTGTGATGAAACCATCATTTTCTTAATCATATAAATATTATCAGTCCTTCCATGAATAAGGATATGTCCTAATATTGACCTTCCTATGGTCTCTACCCAAAAAAATAGTGTATTGAAATGGATGGTTATACCATGACTCAAATAGATACATTATTATTATTTATTGATTACAATTTTTGTTGGAAAACTATACTAAGGGCCAATAATCACCCATAGGAATCCAAAATTATTAAGATAAGTTACGAAAATGTCTTCAAGTGTCTGAATCATTTGTTTGGACTTCCCACATAGTATAGTTTTATATACTATGCACATTTTCAATTGGGTACCCAAGGATTACTGAAATTAATTCCATAATTGCGAGTTAAATTGAGGATATTTTTAAAAGTTGAATGATATAGGTATTCCTTGTAATTTTACTACTTCCCAAATGTATATCATTTGTAAATAATTTCTTATATTATATTACTAGATTAGATTGATGTTTGTTCACATTACGAGTCGGTCTAAAATCATATATATTGAATCAAGATTCAGAATAGTTCTTAGTTATCATGTGAAAATGTATATAATGATCTCCCCCAATTTCTATAGGGGTTTTAGTCAAGATTAAAAAATTCCCACTAGTTGTTGATGGTAATCCATGGAAACATCCATTGTTTATAGTTTGGACACATAATCAACAACATTTCATTTCATACCAAAAAAAGATAGCTTCATAGATCCCTATAAATATTTTGGATTTCATTTATTAATAAAACACTTATAATTGTGGTTCGAAGAAAAAATATGTTGTTCTTGATAAGATTTTGGAATGAATTCAAGATTTCAAAAAAGGAACACATATTTCCTATTTTTATTCCATACATAAATAGTCTCTCAAATATTATATTTTGATGAAATGGTAAAGCAATCATGAACATATTTTTTAGCATCCTTGATATGCTAAAACCAATCAAGATTAAGAGTCACCAGAAAGAAAATTGTAACTTCATTCAACACCATAAAATCCAAATTTAGGTCATTTATCATATTCTTCTATTTTTAATAAACTTAAGATTCTCTAACCAATTGGTTATATGAATTTTGTTTTAAAACATCAATAACTGAATTTAAATTTATTATTTTATAAAACATGACAAAGTCAAATATTTAGAGATATTATATAACATTACTCAAATATCTATACCATATATGATGCTAAATAAACTAATGTTTACATTCATGTATTTCATACTAATAAACATGACCCAGTTTATTTTATCCAAAATATTACATATCTAATAAAAATATTCGATATGTTATATATGTAATTAAATTTTATTTTTTTTATTTTTATAAAATTAGGGAAAACTCTTACATGATAGTGACCATGTCTTCATGTGATCACTTTTCACTATGCCGAACCATTCTAATTTCACATTAAGTATTCATCATCACCCACCTAATAAAATTGTAGAAAAATCTTACATAACATCATTATCTATAATATAAGGAATATAATCATAAGAAACGTGATCTAAAATTCATAGTAATATTAATCATAGGCATTAATAATTGAATCTCTTTGATGATCACAAGATGACAACAATGGTACGATAATAAATTCTATGTGAATGTGAATTATATAGTAGAATTCATACCCTTAATAATAATGATCATTAAATATGTTACATGGAATAAATATTTTATTTATGGAATTAATCATAATAATCAATAATCATGATCCATTTGATGTTAAAATTGATCAAAAGAAATATTAAAACTCATATGAAGTATAGATGAAATATGTTGGTAACAACTAACATTATCATCATCTCCCATGTTTACTCATGTTAGAAATAAATGGTTCCCTATAATATAAAGAGGAGAAATTACATTGGTTAACTCTTTTCATTTTGCCTTTAATGATAAGGAATGTTATCTAATAAACTAGTGAGCTACATCAGGACTACCCATTATATAATCTATATCGGGTCCAATTGTTATCATGAGATATATCACGATTAACCACCATAATATTTAATGTCCATGTGTCATACAATAATATAATATTTTAAATATTTCATTTTTATTATCACTGTTTTAACAACATCTTTCATTCCATTATTACAAGATTTACAAGGGGAAAATAATAATGTTTCATGAAAATCATAATAAAACTTGAGAAAATAGGTTGATACTATCATTAGATAATATCATGAATAAAACATAAGAAAAATTAAAAGATTCTAATATATTTAAAAAATAAATTTAAATGGACATATAAAAATATTTCATTGATATAAATGAAAAATAACAATTTTCAATCAATATATATAAAAAATTCCAAACATATTTAGAATATTATTTTACATGAAATTTATAGGGAAATGTGTAAAATAATATTCAAAACATATAATAGTTATAATATAAATAAAATCATTTTATTTCATCAACATTATAAATTAACAATCACTTCAATCTTATGAAAAGTGAGTGAAAATGACCCATAGAGAAAATGTTATGAAATTTCGTATTAATAAAATTTAAAATATTATAATAGATCATGGGAAATAAATTTATTAAATAATTTTTGTTTAAAAAATAATTTTTTTAATAAAGATAAAAAACATGGGGGAATGGTATTATAAAAAGTATTTAAAAACAATTAAATAAAATTTATAATGAAAAACATTATTATGACCTTTTAAAACTATAAATAATTTGAAAGAATATTCATATAATGAAATATAAAATACCATGAGTATAAAAATATTCCTAATATTATATTTTAAGAGTCATTTTATATACCATTTAAATGAATACATGTTCATTAGTAACAACATGTCTCAAAGAAGGATGTCTTAGATGAGAAACCCTTACAACACTAGTAATGCCTGAATGAAAAATCCATTTAATTAAGGAAGATTTCATGATCATTAAAAATTTATAATTTACCTTAATTAATAAATTAAAACAAAACCATGGTTTAATAAGTATACTATATAAAATAAATAATGGACCATAATAAGAATTATATCTCAAAAAATTTAAATTGAGACCGTGAAATGCCTCATAACATTTATAAAATTTGATTTAATGTTTCATAAAAGAGATAACATGAGAGTAAAAATAAATATAATGATAAAATAGTCAATAATGATATTATATCCTAATATAAATCATATAAACCACATAAAAATAAGTATGTGTATAATGCAATACATTTATTAATGAAAAAATATTGAGATGAATAATCCTTATATTGATTTAATCACTAATGTGAGAATTACTCATTGTGATTATTATTTTTAATAATTATAAAACCACATAAAAAATTAAAAATATAACACAATATAATGAGAGTCAATTTCACACATTATCATGGAATAAATTAATAAATTATATTAATGTATATCCCAATGAATGTAAATTAATTTAAAAAAAACCCTTACATTATGTCTACAATTCCTATGTACATTGATTATCAATTATATAATTGACATATTTTTATTATTTAATTTTAAAGAAAAATTTCTTGGATTATCCACTTATTAGTAAACCATATATTTAATTTAATTTATTGAAATATTTTGTTATATAATCGGTTTAGTCTAGAGTAGTTGTTTTTATGATGTTTGGTCCATAATTGAAAAATGAATTTGGTAAGATGACCATGACCAAAGGGATTATTGTTACATCATCTCCAAAATAATAATAAATGAATAATTATAGTTTTTATAAATTATGTAAAATTTTTTAATTATCCATGAAATGTATACATGAAAAATGAATCTAATCACTTCATGGATGTGGTATTCTACACATACGCATGAGAAACATTATAATTTTGTAATGGGTGGATGTGTAAGAATGTAAGTAATATACTATATCTATAGAATCATAATTTTTTTATTAATAACTTATATATATTTATTAAATATATTATAATATCTATGCCTATATGATGGTGATTGAAAATGAAACACATCACCTCATGGTGGTGGTGGTCCACATGTACGCATGAATGATGATTTCATTCCCTGTTTGATGAAAAAAGTAGTTGAGTAAGGATATTATATAAAAAATAATAAAATATTAGTATATGGGAGATGATTTTGATATTATATTGAAATTTTTATTATATAAAAATGAGATAAAATAGTAATTAAAATGTGAATTTTTGGTTGACTTGATTACTTACTCTCAAAAGAACCTCATATGGATCAATCCTAAAGGACCATTGATATGGAATTTTAAAGAGATCAAAACCTCTATAAAATGAATAAGGAATAATAAAAGTGATTTTTTGGGTTTGTTTAAGATAAGAGGCACAATGTGGTGTAAATAATAGAGGATATGTGGCTTCTATTATTAAGAGAGGAGAGGGCCCCCTTAGAATTTATTAATGAATTAAATTAATATAAATTTTTATCAAGCTAACCTATCCCCAAATTGAAATATATAATGCATTAGATGGTGATAAGTAAAAATACTATCATACAATAAAATTTATACAATTTTATGTGTTGTTTTAGCCCGTATCTCTATGCCTAAACCTCATATTAACCCTTTTAACAATTACCACGATAACACTGTTGTTTAATCATTAAGGATACAAGAATTAACATTAAAAGAAAAAAGAACAAAAAAGGATAAAATTTTAGAAAAAATCTTTCACATACCATTAATATAATCAGTGATAATATCATTTGAAATTGAAAATCATTTTTAAAATTATTATTTAATAAATAATACTATTAAAGTTATTTTCAAAACAATTCCAATAATTTATTTTAAAATAATATTAAAAAAGTAATGTAGTTAGAATATAACATTTAAAAACATAATTAATAAATTAATTTTTTAAAAAATTATTATAATACCCTAACTCAATAAAAACAAATTCATTTTTTGTTTTTAAAATTATATAGTTGATTTTACTAATTTCTTCACAAGAACTATGTTGGTGATTCATAAGAATTTAAATAAATTAACTCATTTCTAAAAACAATTATATAATATATAAATTTTTTATCTTCAAAATTATACATTAAACCCATTCCTTAATTTTTATTATCTATTTGAAAACATAATTTTTATATTAAAATCAATAAATAGATATTTTTAAATTTTTCATTACATAAAATATTTCTCACATATTTAACAAGGAAAAATTGAACCATGATACCATATTGAAGAAAATTGAATGGTTTTACATGAATTATACTCCTAAAATGAAATTATAGGATTGTGTATCATTTATTTTAATCCGTATTGACATTATTTTTTACCATATTAAATACAATTTATTCTTTATTGTGGTGATAAATATTTACAATGATTTATATTTATCATAATTACAAATAAAGTTCAATTATTTACCAAAATTTGAAATAATGATTCAAAATATGCAATGAATTTTATCAAATTAAATAACTATAATTAGAACAAAAAACATTTTATTGAAAATCATAAAAAATTCTATGAAAATGGATTCTCTAGAAAAATACATTTTTAAGTATAAAAATGATTTTATGATGAAATTAATCATAATATGAATTCTCATGTAAGTGATTGTATTATTTTTATTCAAAAATAACTTATATAAATTTTAAACAATTAAAAATAAAATTAGGATTTGTAAATACTTTAAAATAACTCCCATTTTTTGATAAAATAGGTATTTTTCACTACCAATTGAAAAAAATATTTTCTAGAAATCAAAGAAATAAACCTAATCTATTTTTAACATGATCATTTATAAAATATTATACATTTATAAAATACCATTTATAATGTATCTAAAATTTAATTATTATATTAAAAATTAGAAATAAACTAATTTTTTTTGAAGAAAACATATTTTTAAAGCGTAAAATGACATTAATGAAAATTGGGTAGTTATTTATTATGAATTAATCAATATATTTTAATTATATAAATAAAATATGATTGTTTCTCATAATTTATTTAATAATATTAATTCATTCAAATTTATCCACTTTGATATAATTCTCACTTTAAAACAATAATGTTTTTATATTATATCATAATTCATTTAAGGCTCTATATTGGTTGTCATGAATGATGTCAAGTATTTTAAAATAAATCTTCTAGTTGATAAATTATCACCCATTAATGAAATTGTGTTGAAGAATGTTTATCTAAATCATGATAAAAAAGTGTTTAAGACATTTAAAATAAATTCTAGGGTTTGGATGATAAATCATAGAATCAAAAATGGATAAAAACTTCTAAATATTTAAAAATACCTATGTCAAAAACACTCACATTAAAAAGGGATAATAAAAAATCATTTTGAAAATAGGATAGCAGAAACATAAAAGGTAAATTATAATGTTATAAAATCAGGTACGTAGATAATGAGAACATTGGTAATTTTTGAAAATATGGACATGGAGGAGAAAAATAACATCTTAGAAAAAAGGTTGAGTTTTAGATAACATGGTCAAGAGAAAATAAATGAACAAAAAATCATAAATCAGAAGACCATAAATAAATCAATATATTCAGTAAAAATAAAGGTAATGGGATATGATTTTTTACTTTAAGATCATTTTTTGATATCAAGGGATGTATTTACAATCAATATAATGAAGATATAAATATATAAACACTAGATTTATTTCCATTAAAAAAATTATTTAAAATGTTGGATGTTATTTAAGAATTTTTTTCCCCCTCATGTGTCATCTATTACTCCAAAAAATTAATATTTAAGATGAATTTTTTATGCATGAAGCACAAAAATTCATTTTTAACAGATTAGAATGTCCACAAAAGGATACATGTTGTTATTCTTTTCTTTAAAAATTAATTGAAACCCCATTGGTTATTATAATATAAATAATATTAAACATGTATAATACTTCATATGAATAAATATTACATTCATCTCTTATACCTCAACAATAACATCCAAAGTTCCACATTAATAATTCCATAAATATATAATTATAAAAAAATTTAAAATATTTCTGACCCTATTAAAATACAAATATCCGAATGATTTAATATCATATTCTTCTATGCTCAAAAATAAAATATTCTATAAATTATTTCAATAACTAAATAAATCTATATAAAAAACCTATATATTCCCTACTAAAATAATATCTAATATATGATATTTTTTTACAGAAATATATTTAATCACTATAAGTCCATAGTAAAATCTTATATGTATTCAAAAGATAATTAAAAATTTATTAATTAAATAACATCTCATATTAGAAAAACAAATATTTCCATTTAACTAAATCAAATAATTTAACCAGTTTAGTTGACATATTCAAATATTAATTTTTTTTCAGATTATCACCAAATAACATACAAATCCCATCATTATCTATAAAATAAATAATATTTTCCCAAAATATAATTACCCTTTATCAAAATTAAAAAGAAATTACTGCAACAATAAGTTTAATCTTATCAATAAATCTTATCAATAAATTTTATCTTATTTCCATAATGTACAAGATAGAAAATAGGGGTTACATACACCTAAAAGAATTATGAAAACTCAATAAATATATCTAAAAGTACTCATATCATATAAAACCACAAAAAGGGTACCTATGAATTTAATCTCATGACCAATCATAAATATATAATCCCCTGGTAATTTTGGATTATCCCTTAATTTTTTTGCCTGTCATAGGTTTCCATAGGTTCTATTACCTCATTTCCCAATCATTTATAAATAAAATCTCAATTAACGAATGCATTAGGCATCAAGAGTTTCTAGACTTGATTTCTAATTAGACCCACTCATTATGAACTAGTGTTAATCAATTCAATAAACATTTCTTATCTATTGGTGTTGATACCACAAGGTGAATATATTCCATAGCCACATACTCTATTCTATATTATGATAGTGATTCCATTTCTTGGAAATCTATCAATATATAATATTAAAAATCATTAGTATTTTATCATTATATTAGCCTTATCCAAATGGTTTTACCCAAATTTTTCTAGACATAATATATAATGTTATCTAAAGCCTTCCTCTTATGTAGACTTAATATCCACAAACAATGTTTCTTAGATCTGATGCTAAAAACATAATATTTTTATTTTTGGCTTCAATACTAATAAATGTGATACAATACTATTCTATAAAACCATGAAATATCAAACTGAAATATTATAAAACTTATATAAACATGTAATTTATAGGTTTATAGTATTAATTAATGTGTACGAGCTTTTATATAATAATATCCATGTGTTTTAATTATAATTTTTTTCACTATACCCATCATTTCTTATTCCACATCTAGTCTTCATCAACTCCCACTTCCAAACCTTCTATAAAAATATTAATTAGCCTATTTATTTATAAAGTAGATAAAATTAAAAAATTATTTAGTCCAAATTCATAGTAAAGGTAAATATATGCATTAACAATTGAATCTCTTTATTATGAAAAAGATGATCATAAGGGTATGTGAACATATTCAAAGTGAAAGGGAATTACAAAAATGAATTCATACTTATAAAAACCAAGATAATCACACTTGTGACATGGTATAAACACTTTAACACATGTAAGACTCATAAAAATCCATAACCAAGATTCAAGTGATGTTATTATTTATTAAAAGAATTATATAAGAATAGATAGAAATCATAGAGAAAACTTATTGGCATCTTGGTAGATTATCTTCACTTCCTATTTTTACTCATTTAAGAAATTAAGAGAACCCGATAAATTACATTGGAGAAACCTATCTAATTAACTTCATCCTTTTCTCATTTAACTAATAGGAACATTACCCAATTAATGAGATTAAATTTCAGGCTCACCATCAATCATGTATAATGTCCATGCACAATGGATGAATATAACACATTTTTGTTTTCATTTTATTGATCAACATTTTTACAACAACATGAATACCATTGTAACTGGATTTAGCAATGGAAATGAAATAAGGTTCATGAAAATCATAAAATATTTGAATAGTTGAGGTGGATGGTATCATTATTAAATATCTCAAGTGAAATACAATAATAATTACAATATGTTTATATAAAACAAAAATACATTTAAAAAATCACATGAAAAAAATTCCTTTAAAATAATGGAAAATAAACAAATTTTTTTGATATATTTAATAAAATACCAAATTATTGACAAATTGGTTTTACAGGTAAACAACAACGAAAAAAGAATATGAAATCTTCAATATAGAGAATACTTTTTATGTATGTAAAATATATTTATGTCATAAATGTTAAAAATAAAAAATCTTTTTAATAGTTTGTAATGAGCTTCGAAATTGTGTCATGCAAAAAATTTTATGAAATAGAATTTTGAAATGTTTTAAAATAATATAAAATATCATGGAAAATGGATTTATGAAATCATTTATGTTTATAAAATATATTGATTGAAATATGATAAAGACCATGTAAATTTTTTTTGGTTAATGTTCTTTGGAAACATTAAAACATTGTTATAAAAGATAAATCCTTTTACGAACATTGAAAATAAAAATTAATATTGAAGAAATATCATAATAATGAACAACAAAATACTATGAGTATAATAAATTTAATTGAATTATATGATATAATTTATTTTATACACCATATAAATTAATATATGTATACCAATGAAAACATGTCAAAATGAAGGATGTTTGAGATGATAAACCCAAAACCTTAATTAATTATTCAAGAAAAAAGAATTTTAATGAATGTATATAACATGATTCTTTAAATTAACTAATATCCATGAAAGAATATATTAAAAAAATTCATGTGGTTTCAAGTACACCATATAATAAATTATGGTATATAACACGAATTATGTCTTAAAGAATTGATATTTAGGCCATGAAAACCATTGAAACATTTATAACATATAAATCAATGCCTCATGAAAGATATAAATTTATAGGGACATAAAATATATTTACCAGGGAATAATTATTGATATAATATTTCAATATATTGTATATAAACCACATAAAAGGAAGTTGGTGCATAACACGAGGAAAGTCTCAAAGAAACAATATTGAGACGAATAATACTTAAAATGATCATATCAATAAAGTAATATATAATCATTAGAATTATTATATGTAGAAGTTATAAAATAGTATATAATAAGTCTAAATAAAAAATAATATAATTAGAGTTCATTTCACACATAATCATTTCATAATATTGTCAGTAAATAAGAATTATAACCCAATGAATCAAAATTTAGTTAGGAATCCCTTTACCATCAGTCCATACATGAAATATATGTAATTTAAAAACTATATAACAAAATGTTATAAATTAATTAACTATAAATGAATAATTTTATGTTTATTACTTTATCAATATAGAATTTATATCATTTATTTCATTTAAATACTTAACAATTAAATTAGTTCAGTCTACATCATTTGTTTAGAGAACATTCAATTCATAATTGAAAAATGAATTTGGTATGTTGAATATGGTTAAATAGGCCATAGTTCCACCTTAAATAAAATGAAAATCATTAGAAAATTAATTTTATATAGTAAATACAATTTTAGAAATATCCCTAAAAGGCCTATTTGAAAAATGAATCACATTGTTTTGTAGAGGTGGTGTTCAACATTTTTTCATGAGACATTTCATCGCATTTAATAGCTATATGGTGAAAAATAAATATGATATTTTTTACTTCTATAACAATAATTTTTTTTAAATCACATAAATATTTATTAGTCCATAATAATAATCAAACCTTTGAGGTTGTGATGAAAGATAAAACACATCACTTCATGAAAGTGGTTTTCCACACAAAAAAACAAATAGTGTTTCATTCCCCCTTTAAGGAAAAAATGAGATTAATAAGAATATTCCACTAAAATAACAACAACTCATTACATAGAAGATACTTATGTTGCTATTTTTAATTGTTTAAAAATGAATGAAAGTAGATAAAAGAAAAATTTAATCGAACATTCTTGGTTTAAAATGATTAACTCTGCTATGAAGAAACTCCTTTGGATTTCTCCTTATAAACTCTAGGGATGTTCATTTTAAGAGACACATACCTCTATATATATAAGGATGTTTATAATATGTTTTTTTAGTTTTTTTGAACTATGTATCTCATGGTGGTGTGAATAATGTAAGGGAGTTGATGACTTTTTATAAGAGAGGAGAGGGTCACCCTTAGAAATTCTAAACGTATTAAATTAATGTAGTTTTCTTTATATTCATGTGACCAAAAATTGATATATATATATATATATATATATATATAGAATATAGGATGTATATAAGTTGAAAAAAATCATACAATAAAATTTTAACTCATTTAGGTGATTCTTTAAACCATATATCAAAGCTTTAACTTCTTGTTGACCCTTTTAATGATTATTATGATAACTTGTTTTTACTATTTAATGTTCATTAAAGTCACTATAATAGGATAGGCGACTCATATGTGGAAAATTGCTAATATTATATAATTTATCAAATTTATTCCTACATATAAAATATTTTTATGAATTAAAAAACATATTATATAATACTAATTATCATAAAATACAATTGAAGTCATTTTTTAGAATATTAAAAAAAATTATTTTAAAAAAATACTAATATAATAAATTTAATAATATTATAGAATTTTCAAAATTCACCAAGACATTATATTTATTTTAAAAAATTGTAATGTCATAACTCGCATAAAAAATATTACTTCATAGGTTTTTAAAAACACTTTCTTGGATTTCCTACTACTTTCACAAGCACTATGCAAGATTTGCATAGGAATTAAATTTATTAGTTCATATCTACAAATTTAAAATAAATTTATAACATAGTAAACATTTATATTCACTAATATCATGTTATTATCTTTTTGGAAACATATTAGTGATATTAAAATAAATAAAGTGACATTTGGGAATTTTACTTTACTTAAAATAATATAGAAGACATTATCAAGGGAAAATGGAAATAAAATGAAATATTTTAAAATATTTATTGGTTAATATCTAAATAAACTCGAAAAATAAATTATATTCATGTTTTATAGTGATTTAAATGACTTTGCACATTATTTTTAACCTTAGTTAATCAAATTTTCCTTTTAGAGTGGTGATAAATATTTACAATGTTTACTGTTCATTATGAACAAAAGTAAAGTTGAATATTTTACCAAAGTTGTAAAATATTATTACCAATATGGAATCCATTTTATCAAAAAAAATCACTATAATTGTTATAAATTACTTTTAATAAAATCTCAGAAAACCTGATGAAAAATAGGTTTTCATAAATATAAAACATTTTGTATACATATTATTTTACAAAAAAAATTAATCATAATTTAGATTAAAAGTTAAATTTAATGGATTATTTTTAATCAAAATGAATTAATATAATTTTAAATAAAATAAATAACATAATGAGACTTTATAAATAAGTTAAAAATGAATGTTTTCTATAAATTGGGTACTTTGACTATTCTTTGAAAAATATATTATTTCAGAAAAATATTAGAATCTTACCCCAATATAATTTAAATATAATTATATAAAAAATATTATCCACTTATAAAATATCCTTCATGAATTTGGTTAAAATTAATTATAACATTAACTCACAAAAATCAATAAAAACATTTTTTAAATGAAATCTTTTTTGAATAAGGAAATTAATTTATTGAAAATTGATTACATATTTATTAGGAATTAGTCAATAAGTTTTCAGTATATAAAACCATTATATATTTTTTGAATGAATTTTTTACTATTATAAAAATAAAATTTAATGGCTAGGTTATAACAGTCACATTTAAATAATAACATATTTACAATATATCATAATTCTCTTAGTGAATGGTGTTGCACGTTAAGAATGTTATTTATAGAAATATTGTCTAAAGTTAATTTTCTAGGTGTTACATATTCCATCCATCATCATTTTATAATGGTAAATGCACTTTATGAAATTATGTTTCTTGAAATTATTTTGACATGTTATCATATTTCACTTCTCACCAAGGAGAAAATGACACCATGTTTTCACATCACAAACCACCGCCAATTCCATGTTAAGGTACAAATAATTAATTTAATTGATTAAAAAAATAATGATCAATATGATATGAAATTATATCAAATATCGAGAACATAACCTAGTACAAAAATTGAAACATCACAAAAGTCAAAAAAAACATTTCCCTTGTTCCGAAAATAGATGAATTGGTGTGGAAGTGATCCTGACCATAAGTTCCAAAAAAGATTAATGACAATGATCACCCCATGTAATGTACCTCCATTTATTGTTAGTACCATATTTTGAGAGGCGATATGTGAGAAGTCAGGAGTAAAGTAGAGATAGTAACCTAATATTATAAGAAATATTAAAATCTCAATGATTTTATTTGGATCTCTATAGGAGACAAAATCATATATTTTATTATGGTATACTAACAACAAATTCTCATAAAGGGCATTTCCAAGGAAGAAATATCTTTATCTATGAACTGTACTTAGAGATTTTTTTAAATAATTGATTCTCTTAGATAGTGATCAACTCAATTAATAAATATTAATTATTGTCTTTAGGAGATAAAAAATAAACCATAATTTCATCCAAGAATATTATAATGAATGTATCAAGGTAATTTTGAAAAACATGATTCATAAATTACATTAAAACTAAAGGTGAATTTGTAATACTAAGGGGCATGTCAATATATTCATAATGATATTAGAATATTCAAAAAAATTCAAAATATCATATTTCGTTACTAAGAGTTGGTGACACAAGATCCATATATCAAACACAAATAATTATGGGTCACCTTTAAATTGATAAATTAAATATCAAAAATAGATTCATAATTGACCACATCCCTTCATTAAAAGTAGAAATTGTTTAGACAATATTAATGTGCTGAGTATTATAAAATATTTACGTTACAATTACTCAAAATTAATATCCAATTTCCTCAATTACACTGGTTCCATTAATTATGATGGATGTGAAATAGGATTCATCCCCAAAATAAGATCAATAAAATAATAAACATCTATTTTTGTTAAAAACCCATTGGAATTTTTGAAAAATATATTAGGATACTGGTCCATAATGGTTGGGAAATAGTTATTCTCAACTATATCAATTTCCCCCAAAGTGAAAACTTATATTTTATTAGAAATTATTCAAAACATCAACGATATAGGTATTTCTATTCCATAATTCATATCCATACTCTTTTAGTGATATGCATCATCCGATCAGGATATGTCAAATTTACTAAGTATATATAATAATTTGTATGATCTATAAAATAAATTAACTAATTACCTCCAAGTATTAAATCGAATAAATCCATTTATATAATAAAAAAGTTTGTCTCCATCAATTGTTATTGAAAAATATGTTTATTAAAATCCACTATACTCATGCTTTTAGATAGGTTTTTTAATTCTTAACAAATGTGACATCATGTCGATCTCAATTCCCTTTTGATTAATGACACATGAATAAATAAGATTGGGATTCATGAGTATCAAACCAAACATATAAATGAGTTTTGTTATGAATAATGGTACATCATACCATCATAGGACAATATTGACCCCCCATGGTCATCTTCACAACACCATATAACTAATTAGTTCCTCACCCTTGTTCTATGATTCCATGTTATGGTTTCATTTTCTGAAGAGTCATTGTGTTTCTAGAATCATTGTGGATCACTCAGTTTGGATGTCAATAACTATTCTGACATGATCATCTAGTCAATGTATTAGATCTATGAGCCACATGATAGGTACTCATACAAATTTACATTAAAAAATTTGGTAAATATCATTAAAGATATCTTATCTGATTGCAATTATGAGATTTTATAGGTGTTGCTATAATATCTCTCATCTTATGAACTAACAAACCATATTGGAAACATCTTATCCTTTTAATAGAGATTGGGGGAATGTTAAAAGATTTATTGTTTTGATTGTTTTATTCTATATGACCCTGTAAGTAAGTGTCCCACTTCCACTTGTTTCTATAAATATAGTTACCACTTATACCCATATAGATTAACATGATTCCTTCTATAGGTTTCCCAGTAATATCCATTTATTCTATTTTCTCTATATTAAAAATTTCCACATAATATGTAATATAGACCTAGAATACCTCAAAAAATATTTAGTAGTGAAAACTCGAATATATGTGACCTCAAGGATGCTCTAGGAGACATTTCTAGAGGAAAATGAACTAGGTTCATTCATATAGCTAAATATTCCACCAAAAACAAATTTTATTTCTTAAGAATAAATAAATATCTCAGTTTAGATATCTTGAATGTGTGTTAGTAGAATTTACTATTGAAAAGTTTTTTATATCCCTCCCACATATGACCTTGGCTGAATATCTCTTTGATATAAAAATACTACCACTGGTGCATGAGCTTCTATTGCATATATACTACTAACATCATGTTAATATCAATTTAGGATACAAGGAAATTTCTGACTCATTTCATTCTTCTAATCTATGAATATTTTTTTCATGTTTTGAATCCCCAAGAAATATTGATGGATCTATATCTGAAATTGATTAGAATGATACAAATTTCATGGTTCTTCATTTTAAATTCATTTATTATCATCATTAAAATCATGGAAAATTATCTGAATAAGATTTATTTCATCGGTAGTTCATGTGTAACCACATTATTTATAGCCTATTATTATGGGGTTTTAGTCCATCTAACATGTTCCACTTCTCCATTTTCAGAACAAAAACACCACTTAGTCTTTACATAACTAGTTAACTGAAGTATTAGGATATTCCAAATCATCACAAAGTTAAAATAATAATAATTATTTTCTAATAATCATCAAACATAATATGAATAATAAATCCTAGTAGGATGTCTCGTTATTAATTCATTATATACTATATTATTCATCTAAACCAATAATGATGAGATAAAAACATGTTGTAATGTGTAATAAAACAATTTTTCCCCCAAAATAACCTAGTAATATGATGTCCAACATAAATAGGTTACACATATCTTTTTATGAAATACATATGTCTCAAGATTTATTATCTCATTTCTCTCATCCTAGTATGAAAGAACAACTAAAATGGTACCATTTTTATCATACTAACCTTAACTATTGTCTTTGAAATAGATATAGTTCCACTAACTATAGGTGACATTGTAAAACCTTGAGAATTTGTGAAGATATAATTTACAAAGGATTATAATTTTTTTGATATTTTTAATACACATTACACTAAGGTTAGATTCTATTATATGTAACACTAAGTTTATCTTGAATTATATTAAAGATGGAGTTTAAAATAATCATCAAAAATTATTAAAATATTATTGTATGATTAACATCACCACACCTTTATATTGTAAGGTATGAATTGGATTATCTATATTATGAAAGTATATTGTTTACAAATGTATTTAAATGAATTAATTTTTTACAATTTAATTAAAAAAAATAATATAAATGATTTTTTAAAAAACTATTTTTATAAAAACAAACACATTTTACCTCAATAAATTAAAAATACCACGTTTTGTGAATTTTTTTAATGAAATGAATATATTTTAATTATCATGAACCATTTTAATATTTATTTTATTATTTTTTCTAGGTAAGAGTTAAGAATACATCAAATCTTACATATAAAAATTATATTTTTCAAGAATCATTTTTGTCACCTTTTGCACAATAAGTTTCTAAAAAATATAATTTTTCAAAATTTTAGAAAATTTATTTTAAATGATGAAATTAATATTTATATTCATCATTTAAATATTAACTTATGGTGAATTTTTTAGCTTATAAGGAGAAGAAATATTTTTTGATGAATTGTTAAAATACATAATTTTAATTTAAAAAAGACTTTTTATTTAAATTAATGACAAAATTAAATTATATTCTCCATCAATTTTGAAATAAAATTAGTTCTTTAATAATTATATTAATCCAATTTTGGTTATTTTAAAAAAATTATAGTTATTATTGATATAAAAACCACGTAAACTTTTCAACATTTTCCCTTTGAAAACCCGCTTTTTCATATCTTCTATATGATTAAATTTAAATCATTTTTTCCATTTCTATGAATGGAAGTAAGAAAAATGGATAACATGTTATTAATCATAAAAAAATATATTATATAATTAGATAAAATTAATTTTCTTACCAAATGAATATTAAAAATAATAATAATTAATTACCATAGTTTAAGTAAAAATGGGTTTATGGAGTGTTAAACTATTTAGATAATGATTAAAATGACGTAAAAATCCTCTAAAATAAAATTTATGGAAATATATAGACCATATAATGTTTAATTATCAATAATTATCAATTTTGGACCATTTTACAATGTGAAAAACATGGTTATAAATTTTTATTTTAAAAAGTGACAACTCATCCAGTCACTTCACTTATAGAAGGCCACCTACTCTCATCTACTTTTCACACAAAAAAATCCCTTTTGGTTTAGAAAAGACCTAAAATAATTGATTTAATAGTTCTCTCATATAATCCTATAATAAATTGTTTTTTGATATATCCATCCTATGAAGGAATTTGGTGCAAACCGAAGGAGGTTACACGAAAAATATGTAACATTATTTAACAAGATATCTCATTTTTTTCTTCCATCACCACATTAAATTATTAATAAACCATGATTATATAATAAAAAATATCATAAATATACTAATACATTTTTAGTTTTTAAAATTTACCATAAACGATCCCCACACCCATTAAATGGGTAATGAAATCATCATTCATCCGTAGGGTAGACTCCCTCCTCTTGAACCAATGTCATTCATTTTTCCATTACCACCTCTCAGGGTAGGGTATGATATTGGATTTAAATTATATATATATATATGATATTTGTAAATTAATTTTAAAGATTTAGTAATTATATCATATACACTTTTTTAATTTCAATTCTATAGGGGATACAATAACATCCCTCATGTGTATAGCGGGCTACAACCTAGTGAAGTGATATGATTCATTTTTTTCTACTGATATACATTGAAGGTAACAAGAAAATTAAATTAATATATATTTAATACATGAAATAATAATGATATTTATGACACATCTATAACTCTAAAAATATAATATTTTATTTTATTTCATAACTTTTCACTCACTAAATGATGATAATTCCATTGGTGTACATTTGGACTACTGCCTTCACAAATCAATGTGACTCTCTTTTCATCACAAAAAGTCAAGTATTTTTTGTAAAATTATATTTAAATAAATAATAAGTTTTAATTATATTATTTTAATTATTCAACTACTAAATAATATAATCCATCATTCCAAAAATTAAAATTGAAAAATGAAAATGTTATTCTTGTATATGTAATACTTATCATCTTCATGATCGTAACCTATTTAATTTCTCAAACCCAACATTAATTATTGGTCATAAAAGTATAATTTATATATAATTATTATAATTATTTCATTATTATCATTTTTTATATGATGGAATCATGATCAATATAAGAAGGCCGCAAATAAAAAATAAAAACAAAAATAAAAAACAATGCTCTTATTACTTAAAACATTATTAAAACTAGAAATATTTAATACATGATTAATAAATGGTCATAAGTACATCATATATGATATTATATATATTATTATGGTTCTCTAATAGATATATAATAAACTTATATTTATTATAATAGAGGTTATATTGTTTTTGAAGGAAGTATATATTAAAGGTAAAGTATTTCCCTTCTATCTTTTATTTCTGAGAGTCATACGAAAATTAACCAATTGTTTATTTTTTGTGATGTATATACTTCCCCTTTGACATGTTATATCATAAATCTTGTCCTTTTACTGATATTATAATTTTCAGTTGATGTTATTATTTATTGGGGATTAGGATTAAAAATATTACAAATGGTATAATGGATTTCCATCTCACTTTTTACTTTTGTGAGATAAATGACTTATTCATAACTTGTTTTATGTATGTGGTTTACATAATATTCATGTATGTATTTTATATTTCATAACATGAAATTTTTTTGTATTTATTTATCAATTTTAATATATTTCTTTTATAGGGATTATGGTTCCAATGATACCCAAGCATTAAGATATCTTTGTCACAATTTTCTTGGTTTGAGACATATGTTCTGTTATGTAATTATCTTCTTTATGAGGATTATATACAGACCCATTGAAATATAATATATTTAAATTATTTATTCTCATGATATTATAATTTTCATTTAATTTTATTCTTTAATGGGGCTTACAATTCAATGTTACCAATGCGGTGTAGTTTTTTGTTACATTTTCATCATTTGTTGGGATTTCTCATGATTAATCTCTCAATGATGAGATATTTTTATCTTCTTATCATGTAACTCATGTATTTTCTTCTCCTGAGGTTATTTCTAGAGAATAAATTTTTTCAGTTCATTTTCCCCTCTTTATATACTCAATAAATAAATATAACATTTTTAAGAAAAATCATATTCATTCATATCTTTTGTCGAAAACCCATTTTTATTCATAAAGAATGTTTTAGAAAAAAATTTGAAATTTTTTTAACATTATTTATATTATTTATTAAATAAATTTGGACCCATATTAAAATTTTAATTTTTTTTAAATTACTAATCATATCATTTTTTCAAAAAATACATTTGGCTATTAAGAAAAATATGAATGTAATAATTGTTTACTGTGTACGACATGAATATAAATTCCCAACATTATTAATGTTATTTTATTTGATGAATTCATAATATGTTTTCAAGTTTATTTTCATTTATATTTATTTTCAAAAAATTTAAATAAGTGTCTTCAATGTGGATAGGATATCATCCTTAGTAAATGTTTTAATTTTAAAAAAAAATCTTGTATAAGTTTCAATGATTACATTAAATGAATAGAATTTATGAAATGTTTTGTTATTTTTAAATTTAAAAATGGATTCTAAAATAAAATTTGTTTTACTCAAGAAATTTTCAATATTATTTATCTTTCAATATCATTTTCTATATAAAATGTCATCATTTGATGTAACTTTCTCTTTACTAGTGATATGATCAAATAAAACCATTCAAATTATATATCTGAATTGTTTATGTTTATTATGGGATGATTTCTATGAATTCAATTTGTCTTCCACAGTTTATATCATGGTAATATTATTATAAAACCTACTTCTTTTTCCATGATTTATGAAATGATTAAATGGTAAAATGATTGTGAAACATCTCTTCTTTCAATAGGTTATGATATGATGGTACATTTATAATTTCTTTTTTATTTACTAGTTTATGATTAGATGAATGTTTTATGATTATGTGGACTAAATATGTGTGATATTCATTATGTCATAGTTGTTAAATTATATACATGTATTTTTCTAATGTTATGCACAATTATGGTGGTTACTTTATAACCAAGGATGGGTTGGACCTATATCTACCTCTAATGGGTTGGGAAAAATTAATATTTTTTGAGATGGATATAACTAGAACAGTGATCGAACATAGTCTGGTATAAGAATTTATCCTATATGGTGGACTTGGGTGTGATCCTTGACTACAATGATGGGTTGGGGAGTGAACCCATTGCACTATGATAGCCTTTGTGGTGATCCTTTGACTACTATAAAAATTATTTTATATGGTTATGTGTGTGAAAGAAATAATGTCCTGTTATAATATCATTATCTAATAGATAATTATCACTTATTTATATATGATTCATGAATTTTGAACTACAAATATTTATTTCATTACTCATGTTGAGTATCTTTGATTTCAAGGGTATGATTTCAAAATATTAGGATCATTTTCATGGATGTTTTAGCCAAACTACTGAATCTCATCTGGTATGATAAAAATTTGATTATTCACCATATTAATGCCTTAAGTTTTCATTTGGAAAAGTGAATATCTTTTTTGTGACCAAAGTTGTAGATATGATAAAAATCAGTTAATACCACAATCAAATAACTTATTATTCTACATCTAATACAAGTAAGGTACATCCAGTTGAGGGGAAATATTGATGTTTTTTTTGGATATTCCCTCTCTTTATATGAATCAAAATCAATGTATAAGGCTTCATAAAAGGAAACCCATGACACTTGGGTTTTGCAGAAGTGTTCATAGATCACAATGGACAAATTCTTGGATGATTCTATAGTACTTTTGGTATAGCCTTATCGCTTTAAGATGAGATTTATAGTGTCATTTTTGATGTAATGCCCCGACCCCAGTTACCTAGAGTCGGTGCATTATTTTAATACATTGGCATGATTACAAGGAATCAAGACACGAAGGACTGATCGGTTTAGCCGTCTTGGAAAATAGATTACATACATGGATGTTGTATTACACTTTATAACATAAAAAAACAACACAAATAATCCTTTATGAATGCCATTATTCCCTTGGCTTAACCCTGCATATCAATCACAATACACTTCTTGAAATCCTGGGAAAAATATAACATAGAAAGGGGTGAGCTCAGATGCTCAGTAAGGATAACAATACAGTAGAAACTTTCATAAATAAGCATAAACATTTAAGGCAATGAATAACTAAAACAAAAGCATTTTAAACTTGTACTTCAGAATAATATGGAAAAAGTAAAATGAAGTAATTCTATTTACTTATTCACATGGATATTATACTAGTCGAATAATCACATGCAGTATCACTACCACTTTCATAATGATGGAATGCATAATGCTAGACTATCATAACCACATAGCCAAGGCCTCATGTCGAGACTATAAATAAGATTTTGTCAAGTCCTTGTGCCAAGACACTAGTTTGTCTCATGAGACCTACCGATGCATCTAGGAGCTATAGAGGGCTCCTCCCGTCACTTATTATGTCTAATGTATTCCTCATATTAACATGTTTAAAAAATAACATAAAAATTTGTATTAAAACTAGCATACGAAATGTCAATACTTTATCCACAAACCATGAATGGTATAGAAATAGCACATCCACAGTCAAACATAACGCATTCGATACAATATGGAAGATTGTATTGTATAATAATAACTTCAATCGAGAATGATGAAGGATATTTACATAGATTAAAATAATCATCAAAACAATTAGAGTGAAATATCCCCCTTTTTCTTGAAATCATTTAAAAGTCACACTATTTGTCAAGAATCCATTTAAAATAGATTTTAGAATCAAAGTGTCCCATACCACTTTGAAACTTTTAAAATGAATTTTTATTTGAAAACTTTAATGTCCATATAAATAAATCCTTAAAACCATTTTTTAAAACATGGACATTAATGAGCAAGATAAGTCTTTAAAACATTTAAAAATGGTATTTTAGTTAGAGTTTCTAACCAAAAAAGAGACACTTGAATAAAAATAACTGAGGTAATCAAAACTTTGTAATATCATTAGAATAAAAGGATTCATCATATACTATGTCAAAGTACATTATATACACCACATAAAAGTGATTTGCTGTATAACAACAAAGAAGTCTCAATGGAATGTAAATTGAGATGAAATATCTCATAAAGGTTGTATCCTTAGGTTAACGATAGATCAACGACATAGTTATGTGTGGCAAATATACCAAATATGATTGGATATTCAGTGTAAACCAATCAAAGGACATTCACACATAATCTTGTAAAAACAACACCAATGAATTGGATGTTTAACTCAACAAATGGAGAATGAGTTAAAATTACTCTTATCAAATTCATATCGATGACTTGAGAAATTATCAATGGATTGATTATGTGTATCAAAATTATATCCACAAAAAAGGGGAGTTGAAATTATTACATAAGCAAATTAATAGTGATTCCACACATAATCTCGGAGTAAAATAATCAATGAAGTTTGCGTAAATCTGAATAAATGGAAATTGAAATTTCAAATTCCCTTATCGATTTGGTAACTTATGAAACATACAACCATAAAAGAAGGATAATACAATGATGATGTAAATATCCATATTTTAAAATATATTACACAATGAATACAATCATGGGTAGTACACACGCAACATGCAATAAATAAGTGGTGAACAATGGAATTCTCACAGAATTAAAAGTGAGATAAGAAACCCCTTACTTTGTACTTTTTCCTTGGTCGATGGTAGGTTAACCTCCTATATAATGGTGAAATAATTGTTATTGAATTATAAAAGGAAACCCATGCCACTTGGGTTTTGTAGAAGTGTTCATAGATCATAATGGATAAATTCTTGGATGATTCTATAGTACTTTTGGTATAGCCTTATCGCTTTAAGATGAGATTTATAGTGTCATTTTTTGATGTAATGCCCCAACCCCAGTTACCTAGAGTTAGTGCATTATTTTAATACATTGGCATGATTACAAGGAATCAAGTCCCGAAGGACTGATCAGTTTAGCCATATTGGAAAATAGATTACATACATGGATGTTATATTACACTTTATAACATAAAAAACAACACAAATAATCCTTTATGAATGCCATTATTCCCCTGGCTTAACCCTGCATATCAATCACAATACACTTCTTGAAATCCTGGGAAAAATATAACATAGAAAGGGGTGAGCTCAGATGCTCAGTAAGGATAACAATATAGTAGAAACTTTCATAAATAATCATAAACATTTAAGGCAATGCATAACTAAAACAAAAGCATTTTAAACTTGTACTTCAGAATAATATATAAAAAATAAAATGAAGTAATTCTATTTACTTATTCACATGGATATTCTACTAGTCGAATAATCACATGCAGTATCACTACCACTTTCATAATGATGGAATGCATAATGCTAGACTATCATAACCACATAGCCAAGGCCTCATGTTGAGACTACAAATAAGATTTTGTCAAGTCCTTGTGCCAAGACACTAGTTTGTCTCACGAGACCTACCGATGCATCAAGGAGCTATACAGGGATCCTCCCGTCACTTATTATATCCAATGTATTCCTCATATTAACATGTTTAAAAAATAACATAAAAATTCGTATTAAAACTATCATACAAAATGTCAATACTTTATCCACAAATCATTAATGGTATAGAAATAGCACATCCACAGTAAAACATAACGCATTCAATACAATATGGAAGATTGTATTGTATCATAATAACTTCAATCGAGAATTATGAAGGATATTTACATAGATTAAAATAATCATCAAAACAATTAGAGTGAAATATCCCCCTTTTTCTTGAAATCATTTAAAAGTCACACTATTTGTCAAGAATCCATTTAAAATAGATTTTAGAATCAAAGTGTACCATACCACTTTGAAACTTTTAAAATGAATTTTTATTTTAAAACTTTAATAACCATATAAATAAATCCTTAAAACCATTTTTTAAAACATGGACATTAATGAGAAAGATAAGTCTTTAAAACATTTAAAAATGGTATTTTAGTTAGAGTTTCTAACCAAAAGAGAGACACTTGAATAAAAATAATTGAGGTAATCAAAACTTAGTAATATCATTAGAATAAAAGGATTCATCATATACTATGTCAAAGTACATTATATACACCACATAAAAGTGATTTGGTGTATAACAACAAAGAAGTCTCAATGGAATGTAAATTGAGATGAAATATCTCATAAAGGTCGTATCCTTAGGTTAACGATAGATCAACGACATAGTTATGTGTGACAAATATACTAAATATGATTGGATATTCAGTGTAAACCAATCAAAGGACATTCAAACATAATCTTGTAAAAACAACACCAATGAATTGGATGTTTAACTCAACAAATGGAGAATGAGTTAAAATTACTCTTATCAAATTCATATCGATGACTTGAGAAATTATCAATGGAGTGATTATGTGTATCAAAATTATATCCACAAAAAAGGGGAGTTGAAATTATGACATAAGCAAATGAATAGTTATTCCACACATAATCTCGGAGTAAAATAATCAATGAAGTTTGCGTAAAGCTGAATAAATGGAAATTGAAATTTAAAATTCCCTTATCGATTTGGTAACATATGAAACATACACCCATAAAAGAAGGATAATACAATGATGATGTAAATATCCATAAATTAAACTATATTACACAATGAATACAATCATGGGTAGTACACACACAACATGCAATAAATAAGTGGTGAACAATGGAATTTTCACAGAATTTAAAGTGAGATAAGAAACCCCTTACTTTGTACTTTTTCCTTGGTCGATGGTAGGTTAAACTCCTATATAATGGTGAAATAATTGTTATTGAAGTATAAAAGGAAACCCATGCCACTTGGGTTTTGTAGAAGTGTTCATAGAACACAATGGACAAATTCTTGGATGATTCTATAGTACTTTTGGTATAGCCTTATCGCTTTAAGATGAGATTTATAGTGTCATTTTTGATGTAATGCCCCGACCCCAGTTACCTAGAGTTGGTGCATTATTTTAATACATTGGCATGATTATAAGGAATCAAGTCCCGAAGGACTGATCGGTTTAGCCATCTTGGAAAATAGATTACATACATGGATGTTATATTACACTTTATAACATAAAAAACAACACAAATAATCCTTTATGAATGCCATTATTCCCTTGGCTTAACCCTGCATATCAATCACAATACACTTCTTGAAATCTTGGGAAAATATAACATAGAAAGGGGTGAGCTCAGATGCTCAGTAAGGATAACAATACAGTAGAAACTTTCATAAATAAGCATAAACATTTAAGGCAATGAATAACTAAAACAAAAGCATTTTAAACTTGTACTTCAGAATAATATGGAAAAAATAAAATGAAGTAATTCTATTTACTTATTCACATGGATATTCTACTAGTCGAATAATCACATGCAGTATCACCACCACTTTCATAATGATGGAATGCATAATGCTAGACTATCATAACCACATAGCCAAGGCCTCATGCCGAGACTACAAATAAGATTTTGTCAAGTCCTTGTGCCAAGACACTAGTTTGTCTCATGAGACCTACCGATGCATCGAGGAGCTATAGAGGGATCCTCCCGTCCCTTATTATGTCCAATTTATTCCTCATATTAACATGTTTAAAAATAACATAAAAATTCGTATTAAAACAAGCATACGAAATGTAAATAATTTCTCCATAAACCATGAATGGTATAAAAATAATACATCTATAGTCAAACATATCACAAAACCTTCAATACAATATGGAAGTTTTGTGTCATAATAAATCAACTTCAAATAAGCTTAAAATCCATCAAAGGATGTTGACAAAGATGAAATCAAAACTATTTGAGAGAAATATCTCTTTTTCTTAAATCATTTAAAATTCAAATAAATATAAAAGAAAACATTTACTTTGAACATATTCTTATAATATTTTAAGGGAATATTTGATGATTTTATAATGGAAGAAAATAGCTTCACCTGTCGTATAAGTTAAAAAAAGACATTCTTACCTTAATTTTGTTGAAAAGGTTAAAAAGGACATTGTTTGGAAAATTATGAAAAGATTCCTTTGAAACCATTTTATAAAAAGTCAAACAAGGTTATAAATGACCTTAACCCATAGTCTAGTAAATAGAAAAAAAAATTGGAATACATTTTTAAAAAATCTCATCACTTTTCAAGATTGTTTATGCTGTTGTTTCCTTTGAAGAAATATTATGATTCGTCTCTCAATAGCATTCATGAATTTTATTCTCCTATAGTTATTCATGATTTATTCATGTATTTGTATCATTTTTTCACTCTTTGTAAAATAAGATGGTTAATAAATCATTTTCAAGAAAGCCCAACTTCACCCTCTATTCGGTCGGAAATATGTGTTCATTTAAAACCATGTTTTATAGAAAGGCGTTCCAAGAATATTAAACTATTATCATATAACCATTAAAATAAATTTTTTTCCTTTTTATCTTTTACTAATGCTTTCAATGGAATCTTCTATTCTCTTTCTGAACAACACATTTTTTCTAACCTTTTATCGTGCAAAAGGAATGTTTTTCTTACCTCAAATGGCATGTATGAATTTACCCACTATCATTTCTATGAAGCTTCCTTGACATGTTTATTAGATTAATTTTAAGAAAATGTTTTTAAAAAAATAAAAAATAAAATTGTTTTCAGAATTTTTTCAAGTTTTATTTAAAAGTTTTCAAAAAAATTTCAATCTTCCTTTAAAAATTTTCAATGAAAATTATTTTCAAAATGTTTTCAATATTCCTTTAAAATATTTCAAGTAAAATTGATTTCAAAATGTTTTGACAATTATTTTAAATGTTTTAAGGATTTGTTTTTAAATTTTTTCAAGCTTACTTTAAAAGTTTTCAAGGAAAATTGTTTTCAAAATGTTTTCAATCTTCTTTTATAAGTTTTAAAGGAAAATTGTTTTCAAAATTTTTTTATATTTTTTTTATATTTTTTCAAGGAAAATGTTTTTCAAATGATTTTGAAGCCTTATTTATAAGTTTGCAAAGGATTTTGAAAGAAATGGTTCTCAAAATGTTTTTAATCTCATTTTATAATTTTTAAAGAAAAATAGTTTTAAAAACGTTTTCAAGCTCTCTTTGTATGTTTTCAAAGAAAAAATCTTTGAAAATGTTTTCAAATATTTCTTTATAATTTTTCAAGTTTATTTTTAAGAAAATGGATTTCAAAAGGTTTTTATGTTTTAAAGAGATTTTTTCTAAGAAGAAATGATATTTTACTCAAGAAATGTTTTCAAAATATATTTTCAAGTTATTTTCCATATAAGATGACATATTTTGATGTTACGCATTCCCTTCTAATAAATGATCCAAAGGTTCCATTCATATTCTTTTCTGAATGGTTTATGTTTTGGTGGAATGATTCTTATGACACCCATTTCTCTTCCACAGATTATATGATTTTGAAACTTGATTCTTTTCATGGGTTATGATTTTGATAAAATGATTATGAAACCTATAACTTTTTCCGCAGGTTATGATATGATTACATGTTTATGATACTCATTTCATTTTATGGGTTATGATATGACTATTTTTGATTTTTTGGAACATGTATGTATGATTTCATTATGAGATAGGTGAGACCTATATCTATCTCCAATGCATTGAGTAAATATTTATATCTTATGAGATAGACATGGTTGGAAATAGAAATGAACTCAGTTCAGTATTACATGGCTGACATGAGCAGTGAACTCGGTTCAGTAATACAGGGCTAGAACGGGGTGTGAACCCAGTTCGGTAAAGGAATTTGTCCACTAATATGGTCTTGGAAGTGATGCCTTGACTACTATGGAAACCATTATATATGATTATGTTTCAACCAAAATTCCATGTATTATTCCTATGTTATGATTTCATGGATTATGTTATATTTTCTTGATCATGTTCTCATAACCCTATGCTCATGTTTATACATACATGTCTCCCTTTTTTACCCTTAATGAGAATCTAAGCTCACCCCATTTTATGTTTCCTTCCCCAGGTTATGAAGAAACATTTCTTGTATGATATATCCAATAGGTTTGCTAGTCTTGGATGAACCTAGTGGGACATAATGTAGCTCACTCATGTACTGATGTTTACATTTCTATATTTCCAAAGATACTAAACTAATATGGTATTTGGGCATCTTTTTGTATAATGTTTTAAGTATTCTGCAAATGTTATGTAATATTAATGTTTGAAAATTGAGGTTCACTATAATTGGTACCAAATTAAAGGTTTAGTTAACCTTTGGAAACTAGGATGAAAAAAATTAAAAATATACTTAGGTATATTTCTAAGGATATGTCTTGGTATGTCTCTAAGGATAATAATGAGGATGAGTTAATGTTTACGAAAATATGCTAGAATTTTGGTAAAGGATAGAGTGAGTGGTTTATTAGCAGTACATCCATGTATGGATACTACAAGTGGATGTTGGTCTGGAACATATATACCTAGGAGTAACAACTTTGACAAGATGTTCCAAACCTGACTCAGGGTAATCTGGTACATGACAATGTGCCTTTCTACACACTTGGTTTGACACTCCTGTGGGATATTATTTGGGAATTCAAACAACTATTCACAAACCATCATGAAAGATTTAAATATAAGTTGGCTATGAATAACCTAGGATGAACTTAGGGTATCATAGATTAAGGAAGGTGACATGATTTAGACATCCTATAAGTAATTATTTTCATGAGTATATGGTTTTATGATATAATAAGTAATTCTCACACTATGCTTCTAGTTTTAGTCAGTGGTGGGAACTGGAAGGAACTGGATTAACGTTGAATGTGATAGACAATTTTCTGATGAGCTACCAAGTGGGATGATCACTGGAGTGAAAGATTTTGTGATAATTCATAATCAGTTTTCATGGAACATGATTAACAATGTGTACATCAACCAACTTCCAGACTCACCAAAGAAGAGAAAGGAGTTCACAGAGATTTTGAGTAATGGAGACCCTAGAGGAAAGAAGATTTGATTTCCTCTGTTCCAAGAATGTAGAAAGAATCACCTAAGTGGATGTCTTAGAGAAATAATAAGATGTTTTGACTATGGAAAAGGACACAAATCAAGTGACTGTAATGGAAAAGTGAATATTTTGTTTAAAAAAATTTATGATAAAATTGTCCTCCCTAATACATCATCGAAGGTTAAGTGTTTTAATTGTGTAATAAATAGTCATTATGCAAATCAATGTCCCAAGATGAAAGCTCCTAAAGAGAATCAATAAGGTGGTGTGAGTAATAGTTACATTGCGGATGATGAAGAGACTACAAGTGAACTGTGAAATGAAAGAGGTATTATGTAATAGGATGAGATAGACTTGTTAATGGATTAAGGATGAAGTGGATAATCAACGATTTTATGTATTTGGATTAAAAAATTATGTTATATTAATGATTAAATATACAAGGATTGTTCTGTTTATGTTCTTAACTCAGTATTTACAAGTTTATGTTAAATATTCCCAATGGAATGGTAAATTGATTTAATGATAGGGTGATATTTTGACTAGGGGAAGGTAACATTTAATGTTTTAATTATGTTAAGATAATGATTTTTGGATAAAGACATGTGGGTTATGAATAAGTAAATTGGAAGGTACTGATTACCTTGGAAATAAGTAAGGACTTAGTGACAGGTAGTTTATGTTACCATTGATGAAGTTTACAACATTTTTGGATTTAAGTAATAAATCCAATATACTTTGAATAAAGAAACATGCGTGTTTTCAATAAGGATTTATGGTAATTCAAGTCATTACCCTATTTCAAGAGAATACTTGATGAAGGTATTCACATGTTTGGAATGGGACAAACTAGAGTTACTTTGTGATATTTTGGGAATCAATGTTAATCTAATTTCATGACTTTATTTCTAAAATTTTGGATTTTCATCTTTTATAAGTGACATAAGGTTAACCATTCATAAAAAGTTTAAGTTAAAAATTGAAGTAATTATTTACGTATTGAGATTGTATTGAAAACCTTAGTTAAAAGGGTATGTAGTGATTAACCTTATTTCAAGGATGTCCATCTTATTTATTTTGGAAATTATATTAGTGTGGTTTTAGAAAAGAAAATCATGCATGTTGGGTGAAAACCAATCAAGTCTGTTAAGGCTGCAGGTCTTGAACCCATGACTAAAGGATGATCAGGGTTTCACGCCTACCACTAGCATACACGATGTCCTAGTTAATGTATAATTTTTGAGGATTAAATATTTATGATGAAGCAATAGTGTTACTTTTTATGTTTAGAGGTTAATGTATTAACCATATTTATTTTAAATGAAAGTTAGAGACAAAATAGTTATACTTTTATTTCTTTTACAGGCCTTAAGAACTACTAAAAGTGTATATTAGTGCTTCGGGCACTAAATTTAATTTATGGATATCCATTTCTTTAAGTAATGAAATAGATAAAAAAAGAAAAACTAATAAATGAAACTTTTTTTATAGAAATATATCAAGTAGGTATATTTCTTTATATTCTTGGTCAATAAAATAATTACTCAATGTTAGTATAATGATAAAAAAATGTGTTGTCCTAATACCTTGGTTTTTTTAAACCAGTGGCCTTTTAAATCATCACAAATTTATGGATTTGAGTCCCTTAATTTTTTTAATCATTCAATTGTTTGTGATTGATGACCTAAATAAATCCCTATAAATATTTACACTTTTCCTCCATGTCCAATATTCACTCCCAACCTATGTCCTCCTATATGGAAACCCAGTTATATGTTACTTTAGGTAACTGTTTTGGTTCCAATTTTCCCTTTTTATGGGAATTTTTAGTATTCTTTTTTATGATGTGGGATTCTATGAATGAAACTTTCAAGTATTAAAACTTTGATAACCCAAATGAATTTTGAGGGAGAAATTAATTTTAAGGGGGGTATAATGTAACACTCTGATATTTTTTGAATTATTTTTTTCTAATTAAGTTAACCTTTTTGATATTCTTCATTTCACACAACACTAAAATAGTTTATTTTTTATTAAGTCACCATGTTTGGATTATGTTATACACAACAACTAGTTAATCATGCACTACACACAACACAAATTTTATCTTGATCTACATGAAAAACTGAGGTTAGCATGAATTATATGCAATAATGACTTTCCTTGATGGCTTGCGTAACATGCATAACTGAGTTTTACCAAACAATGATATATTATTAAAATGTTATTATTTAATATAATAAGATATAACTTTACTGTTAAATTAGTTGTTATGAATAGTACCAATTAATTTATGAAAATATATGGTTTAAAAAAATATAAGATTAATTAATAGGCTACCAATTAATTAGAAATTAATATGAAAACCGATTGAATTTAAAAGGAAATGTTATTATTTTTATGGCCACAAAGCTGTTTTACCCTAGTAAATTAAATTAAATATAATTAGTGAGTAATATTAATGTAAAATAAATGTTATATATTCAATAAAATATTTTTTATATTCATTCAATAGATTTTATATACATAATATAAGAAAAAAAATCCAATTTTATGTTTAAAAACCTATATTTTTATAATGGTAGTTTTACCACCTTTTAATGGAGTACCTATTTTAAATCCAAATTTTGGAACTTTTATAGATTTAATATGTCAAAAATTAAATTAATATTTGAAATCAAAACATAAAAATTAGGTTAGGATAAATTTTTTATATTTTTCTATAAGGTTTTTTTTAATGAATAGTTAAAAATACTGAATTTTAATTCAAAACTACTTTTTCATCTAATTTATTTATAAGGTTAAATTATATTTTAAATTGGTTTATAATTTTAATTAGATAATTTTATTTTTAAATTAATCCAATGTAGTACATTGGAACCAATTTCACATTGAAATTGGATATAAAAACTTAGCAAATATTTTATCATTTTTACTTTAAAAACCCGCAATGTCGTCCCATTAGTAGGATTAATTTTAAATTAATTTATGCCACTTATGTGACTTGAATTTGGAAAAATGGATTCTATATTTGGAATAAGAATAATTTATAATTTCTAAAAAGGTCAAATTATTTTTTACCAAAAATATTAGTAAAAGTAATTAAAATTAATTACATCGATTAAGGTAAAATTAAGCTTAAATAAGGACTAAACCTTAATTTTAAGACCCAAAATGACATAGAAACTTGTTCAAGAGCCATTTTATGGAAATATATAGAACCTATAGTCCCTTTTATCTAATTTGGTCCATTATTGTATCCAATTGACATGTGAAAAACATGTATGGAATTCCTTTGACAAAATATTACAAGAGTGTCACTCATCCTCCACTATAAAAATGCCTCCTCTCCTCCCACTTACTCAAACCTCTCAAACCAATTAGGTTCATCTAATATATAATCAAATATCATCCCAAAAACCCTTCCTCCTTTAAACCTAATTTTTTTCATAAATCCTTCCAAGGAATCCCTTTGGTGCAAACCAAAAGGAGTTGCCCGATTAAGAGGTAACACCCTTCCTCAAGATCCTTTCTTTTATTTTCTTTCTCCACAAAATCAATTCATATTCTTACATTATTATAAAAAAACACAAATATAATAAATATACTTATATTTTTTTATGTGACGTTTTTACCAACACTTACACACACATCCATCTAATGGGTAACAAACATACTGTTTATGTGTACGGAAAACTACCACCTCACTTAATAATGATTGTTCATTTTTTCCTTTACCACCTCTCATGGTCAAAATTATGATGGAAAATATTTTTATATATGGTATATATTATATTTATTATGTATTTAATATTATTAAATCCTTTTAACACATATATCTTTAAACTTTCCATTCCATGTAAATATGATAATTTTGTTTGAGAAAGTGTAGACCACTGCCCCCTCAAAGCAATGTGATTTGTTCACACACTACATGGAATGTATTAAGGATGGGTTTAGTGGAATTATATGATATAAAAACTGTACTATAATGATGATATATATATATATAATCATATATATACATATATGTCATTTACTTTCTTTCTTTCAATGCATCAATAAAACGGAAGCAACATTCATGCGTACATACGACCTACTATCTCCATGAATGGTGTATTCCATTTTCATAATTCTATTTTCTATAGATTATTATAATACACATATAATGAATATAAATGGTATTTATATCATGTTTTACATTCTGGAAATCATGATATAATTATAAGGACCAAAGATATATTAAATTAAGACATGTGAAGAAAAAAGTGAATATTACCAGAATTGAAACCTTAACATAGGATTGTTAACAAGCAGGTAATATAAGGTCATAATAAAACAATATATGGTATTATATATAATAATATAATTCTATAAAATATTTATAATAAACCTACATTTATTATATAGAAATCGTGTACGAGTACGAAGAGAGTCAAGACACAAGGTAAAGGAATTTCATCTCACTTTTTTATTTTTGAAAGATACATGATTTATTAACCACACATTCATTTTGTGTGTTTTATATACTTCCCATGTATTAATTATATGATTCTTATAATTAATATTATGGGTATTTACATATCCATTTTATGATCTTTTTTTCATAGGATTTATGTTTCAAAAGTTACCAAATCGGTAATGTAATTTTGTATCAATTTTCCTTCTTTGAGACACATGCCATGTTATGCACCTATATTTTTCCATGAGGTGTATATATTGACTTTTAAATGTTATATATTGAGTATCCTTATTTTTATGATATTTTAAGCTTCATGTAATTTCATTTTCTTACATGGAGATTATGGTATAAAGTTACTAAGTGGTAAGAGTTTATAGAAACAATCTCATTGCTTTTCAAGATTGTTTATTTTTATGATTAATTTGATGAAATATTATGATCCATATCTCAAGAAAATTCATGAATTTTTTTATCATATGTTTCTTCATTATTTATTCATTTATTGGTACCATTTTTCTACTCTTTGATACATAATATGGTTTGGAAAGTGTTTTTAAAAAAGCCCGATTTTACCCTCTCTTCGGTTGGAAATATCTGTTCTTGAAAAACTATGTTTTATAAAAAGTATTTCCAATAATATTATACTATAATACTATAATCATTAAAACAATCCCCCCCTTTGTCTTTTATCGATGTTTTCAAAGGAATCTTCTTATCTCTTTTTGAACAAGGAAATTTTCTAACCTTTTACCGTGAAAAAGGAATGTTCTTCATACCTCATACGTCACATATAGATTTACACACTGCTAATTATATGAATATTAATTTTCATGTTTAAAAGGTTAATTTTTAATATTTTTTTAAAAAAATAATTTTAATTTTTTTAGAATTTTTTCAAGCTTTCTTTAAAAATTTTCAATGAAAATTATTTTCAAAATGTTTTCAAGCTTCCTTTAAAAGTTTTCAAGATTTTTTTTCATAATATTTTTAAGATTCATTTAAAACTTTTCAAGTAAAATTGATTTAAAAATGTTTTCAAGATTCTTTTATAAGTTTCAAGGAAAATGGTTTTTAAAATGTTTTCAAGTTTATTTTAAAAGTTTTAAAGGAAAATTGTTTTCAAAATGTTTTCAAGATTCATTTTAAAGTTTTTAAGGTAATTTTTTTTCAAAATGTTTTCAATCTTCTTTATAAGTTTTCAAGGAAAATTATTTTTAAAATGTTTTCAAGTTTATTTTATATGTTTTTAAGTAAAATGGGTTTCAAATGATTTTCCAGTCTTATTTATAAGTTTTAAAATTATTTTCAAATAAATGGTTTTCAAAACTTTTAAAGATTTATTTTTATGTTTTCAAAGAAAAAGGCTTAAAAAATGTTTTAAAAGCTTTATTTATAAGGTTTCAAATTTATTTTCAAGAAAATGGTTTTCAAAATGTTTTTATGTTTTAAATAGCCTTTTTGAAAGAAGAAAGGATATTTTCCTCAATAAATGTTTTCAAAATATATTTTAAAGTTATTTTCTATCTAAGATGACATATGTTGATGTTACTCATTCCCTTATAAGAAATGATCCAATGGTCCCATTCATATTATTTCCTAAATGGTTTATGTTTTGATAGAATGATACTTATGACACTTATTTCTCTTCTATGGGTTATATGATTTTGAAATATGATTATATCATGGGTTATAATTTTGATAAAATTATTATTAAACCTGTATCTTTTTACATAGGTTATGATATGATTACATTTTTATGATACCCATTTAATTTCATGGGTTATGATATGATTTTTTATGATTTTGTGGAACATATATGTATGTTTTATTTATAAGATGTGTGAAACTTATATCTCCCTAAAATTCATTAGGTAAATATTTATATCTCATGAGATAGACATAGATGGAATGAGAAATGAACTTAGTTCAATATTACAGGTCTATAATGAGGATTGAACTCGGTTCAGTAATAATGGGATAGAAAGGGGTGTGAACCCAATTTAGTAAAGGAATTTTCCCACTAAAATGGCCTTGGTAGTGATTCATTTACTACTATAGAAATCATTATATATGCTTATATATCTACTACAATTCCATATATTATTCGTATGTTATGATTTCATGTATTATGTTATTTATTTTCTTATGATTCATGTCTTATGAACGTCCAAGATTTATGACATGATTCATGTATATGATCTTTGATATGTTGGGTATGATTTTATATTTTCATGATCAAGTTCTCATACCCCTATGCTCATGTTTGTGCTTACACGTCTCCCTTGTTTACCCTTACTAAGAATCCGAGATCTCCTTTTTTTTTGCTTCCTTCCCCAGCTTATGAAGATATATTTCATTTATGATTTGTCTAATATGGGTTCTAGTATTAGAGAACCTAGTGGGAGATAATGTATCTTGTTCATGTAACAGTTTTTATGTTTCCATGTTTCCAAAGGCACTAAACTAATACGGTCTTTGGGTATTCATTTGTATAATTTTTAAGTATTCTGAAAAATTTATGTAATGTTAATGTATGAAAATAAAGGTTTTCTATATAATTAATTATCTTAAACAATACTAGGACTACTTCTTAATACACTATATAATGTATGAATCGTTGATATATATGCATCACAAGACACAACGATCTTTAGTGGAAGTGATGGACATAAAACTTCCCTTAGTTTCATAAATTCAACATTTTCCCTTTGATTATATTCTTCCAACTATATGGAACTTTTTTTGGACTTTTCTTCCTTAGCCTCAGCCTTTTCTACTTGTGCATTAGCTTTTTTCAACTTAGTGCTACCATAAATGGCACCTAAAGTGGGCTAATTCCTCATTAGACAATACTCTTCCCTGGTCAACAACGTACTCTTCCATGGTTCTCATCCCCCAAAACTTGATGTAAGTGATCATTTGACCAAAAAATTTCAGATTCTTGGGAATCAAGAACCTCCAAATCACACCATTAAAAATATAAATATAATATTAAGTTACAAAATAGATATTAAAATTTTAAATCAACAAAGTAAAACTCACAATATGCTGCTGTGTTGGTTAGTTTACTGCAATTCCATCCATTTTCTTTCTAATTGAGAAAAATAGTTTTGGTTGAGGCACACGTCCTTAAATATTCAAAACCTACTTATTCAATGACATTGAATTCAGAAAACCATAATTGAAATAGGTTACTAATAATGAATTTCATTACTAAAATCAAATGGATATTAATTCTAAATGAAGGTGCAAAGAAAAACATATGAGATGAATTATAACTGAGTATCAATGAATGGGTTATTAATATATATAACATATATATAAGTAAATATGTCATCACATTAATCAATAATAAGGTGGCTGTGTGATCACTATAATTAATGATAAGATGAACAAGTATTACTATAACATAAAGTAATATGAATGAATGGGTTATCAACACTCTAATAATGATTATAACATAAAGGAATGATGTTTTGTTATGATTTAATAATACACATTGAAATAACTAAATGATAATTTTGAGATTTAAAATGCATTACTTGAGTTGTTTTGATTTAATGATACAAGTGAAATTTTGTTTCTCAATCACATGAGGTCCTAGTATTCTTTGAAGTTATATCTATCAAATATATAGCATTTTAATAATATTTTGATTAAAATGATCATATATTCAAGTGTGTAATTTATGGATTTACAATAAAATATGACCAATTATATGTTCCAATTGGTTTGATCACATAAATCATGGTTTCAATGTCATGATATAACATGGTGTGATTAGAATCAGTTAAGATAGATAGAGATTTAAGTTCTAAGTCTTCAGTTTATTATTTCTTTATGTTTATTAATTATATTTTTTCTCATAAACCTAATGGTTGTTTCAAAAAACATGTGATTGATTTAATATATCTATGTTTAAGGTATTCTCATTTTTCATTACTAAGTCTCTTTATATTCTATAATTTAATTTTTGTACATTAATATTTATATAATATGTTAGTATATATTCATGACTTTTGTTTCATACCCTATGGTATTAATGATCTTATCCCTAAAAATTTTAAAGGGAAGTGGACCAAGTATTGTAGTGCCATTTCCCATTAAAAGAATAGACATTTAATAAAATGATTAGTGGTTGTATAGGTTCATGAGATGATCACAAACATAGCAATAATAACCCTGAAATTTCAGTACACACTAAATAATTTCAATAATAAACTAAAGAATACATGATCATTTATCTAGCCCAATTATAAATGGAATGAAATATATAGGAAAAAAAGTATATTGAAATTACTAAAGAAAAATTATAAACAAGTGTCGTACCTGCTTCCTCTCATGGCCCAACATCATAGTCCACCCCAAAGTGTGGAGGTATTTTGTAACATCCTTGTTTTTGTATTTCTTTCTGATGATTCCTAAAAAATAATTTTGAATAACACAAAATAAATTATTAATGAAAATAATGGTAATTTTAATTTGAAAACTTCAAATTTTATTAATACCTTGAAATCAGTACTCATCCAATGAGTAATCATTTCCTGATAATATTCTACTGGACAGTCATCCATGATAGGTGTTATAAGGACCCAACCTTAAACATTACTTATTATTTAATTAAATGAATAATTCACATTGAGGATATTTTAAGGTTTAGAGTTTTAGAGAATTAGGACATAAATATTACATCTCAAAGGATACAAAGTAGACACATCTACTCAGCTTCCATTTTTTTCACAAAAATAAAAACTCTTAAACAAAAGAGTTATGTCTAGTTCCTTGTTTTAGACAGCCTGACATTTCCTTGATCCCATCCTTGACCCTATTCAACTTTATGTCCTGTGAAAAACATTTCAAAAAAAATGGGATGAGCATAAAAATCTCAGTAAGGGCTATAACAATATGGAAAGAAAACATTAGTCCATGTATACATAAGAATCAATGAAATCATACTTTACTCATAAAGCATAAGCAATTTAACATACCTCATGAAATCATAAGATTTACGAATAACTCATAGAAATCATAAGACATAAAGGTAACTTGAGCCATTCATAACATTCTTACATAGGGAGTAACCCTCATGGTTACGTTTGGAATACCCATCATAGTATATTGCCTAAATCTCTTCGGAGAAACCTTAGCGTTTAACCCCTTCCCGTTACCCAATGCATTGGATAGCTATATCGGGCTTACCCGCCCTTAGTTTATCATTGAACCACCTGTCTTCATAAACAATGCCCAAGAACCATAACATAATCATAGCACCTAACTTAATCACCAAGGAAAGATAAAATTCTCACATTGCAATAACAATACAACATTTTAAGATATTGAAATAATGAATCCATTCTAAAAACCATTTTTAAAACCATTTAAAACATTAAATAAAGAGATTTTGAATCAAAGTGTTCCATACCACTTTGAATATTTTAACATTTTAAACCATTAATATCCATATAAATAAATCCTTAAAACCATATTGAAAACATGGATATTAATGATAAATATTTATAAGAATATATCATTAAAACATTTAAAACGATATTTTAGTTAAAGGGTTTTTAACAAAATGAGAGACACTTGAAAACAAATAATTGAGGAATAAAATTTATTCAGAACTTTATAATATCATGAGAATAAAAGGATTCATGATATAATATGTCTAAGGACAATATATACACCATATAAGAGTGAATTGGTTCATAACAACAATGAAGTCTCAATAGAAATGCAAAATGAGAAAAAATCCCTTATAAAAAAGGTATCCTTAAATTAAGGATAAGTCAATATCATAATTATGTGTGAAAAATATAAACACACCAAATATAATTTGATATTAATTGTAAAACAATAATAGTTCATTCACAAATATTCATAGGATGAAATAATCAATAACTACAAGTTGAACCCAAAGAAATCGAAATTGTGTTAAGAAGTTCCCTTGTAAAATTTCAACAGCCTAATAGCGTCACTTTAAAATTCAGAAAATGAGTTGATGAGAAAAAAAGGGTATCTCATCACTTGAAAATAAATTTTACATCCATAATGATATATAAGAACATATTATTACATAATAATATGTAAATTAAAAGACATAACAAAATAAGTCTTTTAAAAAGAGGAAGGTGAAAGGTCCCCTTACCGATTTAGGTAACTTTCGAAACATAAACCCCGTGGAAGAAGAACAATACGAGATTTATGTAAATACTCATAAACAAATTTATATTACACAAATAGTAGAATAATGGAAAATACATATACCAATCAAAGAAAATGGTGGCAAATGTAGCGTAAATCTCACGGAAATAAAAGTGAGATGAAAATCCCTTACGAAAACTCGGCAGCCTAACGGCACCACTTAAAACTTCCAAAAATGGATTGATGAGATCAAATAGGGTCTCTCATCATATTAACATAAAATTTAAAGAAATATTAATATAAAATAACACCCCCCAACATAAGAAATAAGAGCTTAAAAGAAGTGACATAAAGGAGAGTACTTAAAAAGAAAGAGCGAGGTTGGATCTCTTACGAAAATTTGGCAGCCTAACGACACCACTCAAAACTTCCAAAATGGATTGATGAGAGAAAATAGGGTCTCTCATCATATGAAAATAAAAAATTACAGTAATATTAATATAAAAGAACATCCCAATCATAATAAATATGAGCTTAAAAGGAATGACATAAAAGAGTGTACTTAAAAAGAAAGAGAGGGGTATGATCCCTTACCTCAAGTCTGGCTTGTCTTATTCGTTTCATTATATTTATGAATAATAAACTTTGGTAAATTTATAATTTATTAAGGACCTCCTTTAGATATTATTATTCAGTTCATATCACATATTATAATGTTATAATAATTGTTTAATAGTGTTAGTTCATATCAGACGTTTTTGCCGATGTTTGGTATATGAGTAAAAAAAGAACTTCTTTCAAAATGATTGCCCATGTAGTTATAAGTAAATAATTTACATAATATTATTAATGATTAAAATATCATATATATCCAGTACATATTCATTTTATACTATTCCATAACATTTGGAGATAAAAAATGAAAATCACCGTTCATGGAGACGGTAGGCCGTACGTACGCATGAACGCTACTTTCATTTTTTTGTCATATTAATAGAATTAAAAATAAATGAGATGTATATATATATTATAATTCCAGTATAATATATATTTTATATAGGTCACATATGTTCATTAATTTCATTCTTTATACATTCCATGTATTGCATGAACTAGTCACATCACTTGAGGGGGTGGTAGTCCACACTTCCTCATATGAAATTATCGCATTTGCACAACATACAAAGAATAAAGGAATGTTTTAAATATAAAATACAGAAGCATATAGTAAACATAAGTTCCATATATATCATATAAAAAATACAGTGACATCATAATGGCCACCTTTAAAGGTGTTAAATGAATATTGAACAATCATTGTTTCGTGAGGCAGAAAATCGCCAACCACAGAAACAATATGTTCTTTAACCATTAGACAAAGGTGTGTGTAGGTGTAGCTCTAATACTTCTCATAAAAACTTCCTAGTATATTTACAATAATGTTGTTGTTACAAAAGAAAGGAATAAAAAGATTTTAGGGGGTTGGAGAAGCAAAATAAAACATAAGAACACAAGAGAAGACACTACCTTTAAATCAGGGAACTCTTTTTGATTTGAGATCAAAGGCTTCCTTGGAAAGACTTCTACACAAATTGAGGCTTCTAGGTGTGATAGAGGGATTTGGAGAGACAAAATGGGTAGGGTTTGTCCGAGACAAAGGCTTTCGAGGTGTGGGTAAGGTGGTAGAGGTGGGGGCCTTTTATAAGAGGAGAGGAGGGTCACTCTTGAAAAGTCTTGAAAAGTAACATTATTATAAATTGATATTCGGATTTTAAAGGTCCCACAATTATATATTTTGAGTATAAGGTGATAATAGTTCAAAATCCACACATAAAATAGGTTTTTTACAAGTTTAGGTCTTAGATGTTTCATTATCTTTTCATTTTATTTAAATCGTTAAATAATAAGGTAATCGCTGCATCATCATGGTGTCATAAATAATTTAAATTATTTAATGTCTAAAAATTATAAAAAAAATATCATGATGTAGGAAATTTTTTAATCTTTCTAATTAATATTTATAGTAAAAAATATTACTTGTATAACCCCATGTAAAAATTGTTTTAGTAAAACAACACATGTTTGTGACATTTTAATTTTAACTTTAAATAAAAAGTTATTAATGTCATTTTCCTACCAAAGTGCCTCCATGGGGTCCCCAAGTTGACCCATGGATTTTCTTGGTCGGACATGACTCATCCAATAAGTGTATGACATGTGTCAAGGTCATTTCGTATTATTATAACATTATCTTTACTTTAAATTACACTAATTACCTTTAATCGTGATTAATAAAACTTAAAAGTTACTATTCACCAAAAAATTATTTTAATACCATTGAACCAAATTTTACATCCTAATAACAACCATGTATGTCAGATTTTTGAAATTCAAATCACAGAAGTGGTAAAGTTTTATTTAAACGAAAAATCAGTTCTTAAACTACCTCTTAGTGGTTTCACTATTCATCAAAAATTGAAATTTTTCAAAAAAATACCAAAAATTCACCCTAAGCTATATTTGATATTCTGAATTAAAAAATGATGTCTATTTTACAAAATTCAAAACATATAAGTTACATTAATTAATTTAATAATTAATTTCCACTGTCAGAACAAATAGCGTATTTTTATGAAATAATATATATCAAAAGATTGACACTAGTTTAAGTCTAGTTTCAAAGTGAAATTAATTCCAATGACCACCATTGGATTAAATGGTAAAAATAAATTCTAATTGCACTTTAAACCCAATTCAAAAGATAATCTAATCATATAAATAAATTATATTAAAAAGAGGTTTTGAATAAAAATACAACATTTTTCACTTATTCATTAAAAATGATCTTTATCGTAAAAATACCAAAAATTTACACAAAGTAAATTTTGATGTCCCAATTTTAAAGAAGAATTTTATTTTGTCAATTATAACACATAAAATTGTCAAAAAGTGGATTTAAAAGATGTAACGCCCCAACCCCAGTTACCCAGAGTCGGTGCATTATTACATGACATTAGCATGATCCCAAGATAGATCAAATATCGAAAGACCGATTGGTTTAGTAGCCTTGGAAACACTAGATATATTCATAAGTATTACATTACAACATAAAAACGAAAACTACAACAACATATTTTCTTCATAGACCACACTTTTATCCCCTCATACTGTCCCTGCAGGTCATTCATAATTTATTGCTTCATACCCTGGGTAAAATAAAACATAGAAAAGGGGTGAGTTCAAATGTCCAGTAAGGATAACAATATAGAGAAAACTTTCATAAATAAGCATAAACATTTAAGGCAATGTATAACTAAAACAAAAGCCTTTAAAACTTAAACTTCAACATAGCATGGAAAAAATAAAATGAAATAATGCCATTTACTTATTCACATGGATATTCTACTAATTGAATAATCACATGCAATATCAATAACCACTTTCATAATGATGGAATGCATAATACTGAACTTTAATTTTTGTTTCAAGGCCTCGTTCCAAGACCTAAGGTATAACTGTAACTGGAACCCAACCCGGAGAGCCTCTGTAACCGGACTCCAACCTGGAGTGCCTCTAATAACTGAACACCAACCTGGAGTGCCTCTAATAACCGGACACCAACCCGGAGTGCCTCTAATAACCAGAAACCAACCCGGAGGGTCTGCTGTAACTGGACCCCAACCCAGAGGGCTTACTTTTACCGGTCCCCAACCCAGAACATACTAGCCCAACACATTTATCTTAATAAGAGGATGAAATATAACACAAAAATTTGTATTAAAACTAGCATGAAAAATGTGAATACTTTACCCATAAACCATGAATGGTATAAAAATAACACATCCATAGTAAAACATATCACAAAACCTTCAATACAATATAGATGTTTTGTATCATAATAAATCAACTTCAAATAAGTGTATAATCCATCAAAGGATGTTGACATAAATGAAATCAAAACTCTTTTTAGAGAAATATCTCTTTTTATTTTGAAATCATTTAAGAGTCATATATTTATAAAATAAAACATTTTCTTTGAAAATATTCTTATAAGCTTGTAAGGTAAGCTTCGAAGATTTTATAACGGTGGAAAATAGCCGCACCCGCCGTATAAGTTAAAAAAACATTCTTACCTTAATTCTGTCAAAAAGGTTAAAAAGCGCCTTGTTTGGAAAATGACAGAAAGATTCCTTTATAAAACTCTTATTAAAAGTAAACAAGGTTATAAATGACTTTAATCCATATTCTAGTAAATAGTAAAAATGTTTTGAAATACATTTTTAAGAAACATGGACGTGGATGATAAAGAAGTCTCAGTAGATTATTACGTATAAACAACCTCAGATAATGGAGAGATTGCGAAATAAACCCTTACCTTGTACTTTTCCTTGGTTGATGCTAGGTTAACCTCATATATAAATGTTAAATAATTGTTATTAAATTATACAAGAATCATATACATTAATATGATATCATATATGATCTTTTAACATTGATTTTTTAATAATATCTTAGTATTATCATCGCATCGGGTGTTAACGGATTTGTTTTTCTTTATATTCCTTGTCATGTGATCCATATTTGCAATAGATGGGATGTATATTATTCATATCCATAATGATATCATGTCTCTAAAAATTATTTTTAATCATCAAATAAAATTTATTCTTGAATGGATATGATGGGGAATGAATCTCATCACATTCGTGGAGACGGTGATCCGTATATACGCACGAGCGACAATATCATTCTTTTGATATTAAAATAATATATAATTGGATGATATATCATATATAAAGAATAATTATCATGTTATATTTATTATTTACATTAATTACACATCATTATTATACCCATCCAAATAATAATGTATTGAATAACAATTACACCACGACGTGGAGACGGTAGGTCGTACGTACGCACGTATAGTGACATGTCATTCAAAGGATGGATAGAATACTGAATATGGTTATAACATATTTATAATAAGATCATAGTATATAGAAGATACTAGATTTATTATTTTATAATGGAAATAAAAAAGAAATAAAAGTTGAAGAAGAAAGGAACTTGAAAGAGGGTGGTGAAAACATTACCTCTTCTTCAGGTTCTTCCTTTTCATTTGATCAAAAGGGCTCCTTCGGTTGGATTTCTGACCAACGTCTTCTAGGATTAAGGGAGGATAGTTGAGAGGGTATTTGGAAAGAGTTTTTCTGAACCAAAAGGCTTTGAAGGTATGAATAATTGGTTAGAAGTGGTGTCCTTTTATAAGGGGGAGGAGGGGCTCTTTAGGAAAAACTTAAAGTATTAATATATAATAAATTCATATTCAGTTTCCAATGGCTCCAAAGTATATTATTCAAAGTATAAGGTGGGGATGGGTCGAAAACCACTAAACCAATATATTTTAGATAGGTTGGGTCACTATAGTAACCTTATCTTTTAGATTCAACTCTTAGTTAAATAGTTTGACACTTACCATGTCTCTTTGTATTTTTATATTATATGGTTAATAAACATACTATAAACTACCAATCGAACACCAAGTGGTTCATTAATAAAATACCTATCATCATATAAGTAATTTTACTGAACCTTAGATTTTTATGAATATTATATCAATTAATAATATAATATTTGTTTTAAAAACTCCTTTATGTCAATTTTGACACTATTTGGTATTTTGTTTTTGTGAATGTCATCACAACTTGATTAATTCAAACAATATACATTTAATTATCCCTAACATGTCATATTCACCTATAAAATTCGTGGATGTCATAAAATCTTTGAAATTATATTTATTTTAATATTTATAATACCATTTATTTGATTCTTTCATGAATAAGGTAATTACTGCATAATAATTGTGTCATAAATAAATTTATTTATTTAATGTCTAAAATTTATAAATAAAATACCATGATGTAAGAAATCGTTTTATATTTATAATGAATATTTATAATCGAATTTATCTTATGTATAACCCTATATTAAAAATGTTTTAGTTATTAAACTTTGATTTTAACTCTTTTAACTCTTCTTTGAATTAAATAATAATAAATGTCCTAATCTATTCTAAGTGGACCAAAGAGGTTCATATTTTATTCTTGAGGTTTTTTTTGGTCGAATTATACTTATCCAATAGAATTAGGACATGTGTTAGGGAAATAATAATATCATTTTTACCCTTAATTGCCCTATTTACTTTTTACCGTGGTAAAAAAAGTAAAAAGTTACTATTCACCAAAAGTTATTTTTATCTTTTTGAACCACATTTTACTCATTTATATTAACTATGTCTCTTATATTTTCTAAATTCCACTCACATAAGCGGTAAAATTATGTTTTATGTGAATTTGCAAATTCTCCTAGGAGATGGGTAATAGACGGTGAAAAGTTCAATAAAATTTTTATATATATAAAATTAATATAAATTGACTCCAATAAATTACATTGAAATTATATATTTATTATGTATCTATTTTGAACTAAAATAAATTTAAATAAACTAAATTATTATTTAAATAAAAAGTCGGTTTTAACTAATAACTCAGTGTTTTTCACTATTCATCAAAAATTAAAAGTTTTCAGAAAAATACCAAAAATTTACCCTAACCTAATTTTGATATTTTGAATTCAATAATGAAGCCTTTTTTACCAAATTAAAAACATATAATTTGCATTAATTAATTTAAAATTAATTCCCGCTGTCAAAACCAAAAGGCGTATTTTTAAGAAATAATAACTATCAAAAGTTTGACACTTGTTTATATCCAATTTCAAAGAGAAATTACTTAAAATGACCATAATTGGATTAAATGGTTAAAATATAATCTATTTATACTTACAAACCATTAAAATTCATAATTTAACAATATAAATTATTTTGACTAAAAAAGTTGTTTTTAGTTAAAATATAGTATTTTCACTATTCACCCAAATATGAAAGTTATCATAAAAACACCAAAACATTATTAAAACTAAATTCTTATCTCCCGATTCTAAAGAAGAATTTCATTTTGTCAAATTTAATATATAAAAGTTTCAAATATTTTATTTAAAAAGGCTTTTCCATTAAAAGGGAGTAAAATTGCATTTTTTGAAAAATACTTCTTTTATCTGAAAATAATGTATTTGTTCTTAAATTATGTCTAAGAAACTCATAATATGGATTCTAAAATTATAAGGATTACATAAAGTTCAATATTCAGTTAATACTATTCATAACTACTTTTGAACGGCTTGTTTGGTAAGTCATGGTGCGCTAGAACTCGGTGTTGCGTGTAGTAAAAATTATTGAATTACCTTGAATAAATAACGTGCTATGAAATCTTGGGGTGTTACATTCTTCCCTCCTTCAATAAATTTCATCCTTACAATTTGAAAAAAAATCAAAAATAAATGGTTGAAAATAGAAAATACCTTTGGGAAAACTCACATCAGAAATTAGGTTAATAAAATTTAGTCTTAATAAGAGGAAAAGGGAAATAAAAGGGTCACCACCAAATTATGATCTCGATTAGGAGAACATTGGTGGAAATTATAGACATATAATTGGAGAAAACTTAAATATTTATAGGTAGTTGTTGAGGTCATCAATCACAAACAACTGTAAAATTGAGGGCCTTAAATTCATCAATCTATAATGATTTAAAATACCATCGGTTCAACAAAACATATGGTATTAGGATAACACATTTTTTGTTTTAAGATCCATTCACTAAAGTATAAGAATTAATTTTTTTATAGAATAAGAGAAGAAGAAAAATATATACTAGACAAGTAGAGTCCCATCCTTTAACTAATTTCTACCACAAACACATCTTTCACTCTAAAAGATAATAGAACTTAAAAATAATATTCAATTTATCCTATTTATATAGGGTTCAAAAAAATGAATTTATTATTTATCTACCAGAATTTTTCTTAAAAATACTACATTATTCAATCCAGTACATCACGTGGTCCAGTGGTAGGTGATACACCATTGTCACCCTTCGGTTGCGGGTTCAAGTCTCATGGCCTTGCCAGACGCTCCGGGTTGTCGCCCGACCTCCGGGTTGTCCTTTTATGAAAATCCAAAAATAATCTCAAACTAGAATTATCCAAAATACTTCTATCCAAACTCACCGTCCAAAATTTATAAGCAAGGTAAACACAATCAAGATCCTTTTTTCCGTGTAATAACATGTGAACACCTTCATCATGTATTGTGTTAAAACAATGAAACATCCTAAATTACCATAAAACCTTATTTATTACATTCATGATCCCTTATTACTTATAGAATACTGGATATACTCCTTCTATCCAAAAATGATGTAAACTCCAACAATGATGGAATATAAAAATCATTAATCAGTTTTAAGGTGGTCAAGAATACCCAATATAATTTATCCAAATCAATCATATATTATTCCAAAATCATTACCTCGGTATCAGAACCATATTATGGTTTATCTTTCTCTCAACCATAAATATTCCAAAAATTTAACCTACTATTGAGTCACTTTTCTTGGTTCCACACAATCTCAAGTCCTTAATGAAATAGTACTGCAGTACAATCCTTATATAATCCATAATTATTATAACCAGTACATTGTTGATACAACACTCAAATGACATAATTCTCTAATAACAACATAAGAACTCTAATCAACCCTCCTCATCTGTGGTAGTATCCTAACTTGATTATTATTCAATATCATCATTTTGGGCATACTCTAATGATTTGGACATTGGTTCGTGTAGTGTCTCAACTCCTTGCAGATGAATCATTGTACAATTGAAACCTTTTTCTTACCCTTGCAGTCACGTACATGGTGTCCTTTTTCTCCACACTTATAACAAACTCCCATCCCCTTCAGGCACGTTCCAGGGTGTTTCTTCCCATAGTTATCACATATGTGAAAATTCTTCTTTTCCCTCTTCCCTTTATCCATATTTCTCTCTTCCATCCTTTTCTTCTCTTGCTTCCCTTCAAAGCCATAGGACTCGGAGAATTATTTACTTATCTTATTAACACATGATATTATTTCTTCATATGTTGAGAATACATGGGAGACTATTTACCTTCTAAATGTTTTCTTAATACCACGAAAGATATGATCCTTCTTACTCTTTGGATCATACGTATTGCTGGAGATCACATTCCTTCTACTGGGTGCCATCTCTATACAATGGCATACACTAGGTCAGTTTATGAATTGCAATGAAAAATTCCAAACTTGTAAAATACCTAACGTAAATTCAACAGTTTCTGGATATAATCCATAATCATAAAAAAATTCTTTGAGTAAGTATATACTCATAAGCCCTTCATAATGGTTTGTAAAAAAATGAGAATTATCATAAGCATATCCCCCGGGAGTGTCGTAACCAAGAGTGCAGAAAGCCTCATTGTTGTGCACCAATTCCCATTCGAGTCTAGCTCAAAGAGGTGTTTTTGGGTTTTACCCCTAGGTACATCTATGCCAGAGCCGCTTCTACATGCTCGTATCCTAACATTGATGTATTTCTTAGAAAACTCAAAAAATCTCTAAAATATCAAAATTCTAGGAAGTTATTCTACACTAATCCTAAAAGTCTATCGTAGGGCTATGTGCTCTAATCAGAGTTTATCTGAATCTAGTTTCCAAGGTTATTGGTAAACTTCCTCTGATACCAACTATAACATCCCGAACCCAGTTACCCTGATTCGGTGCATTATTTTAATACATTGGCATGATTACAAGGAATCTAGTCCCAAAGGACCGATCGGTTTAGTAGTCTTGGAAAATATATTACATACATTAATGTTCCATTACACTTTATAACATACAAAACAACATAAATAATCCTTTATGAATGCCATTATTCCCTTGTCTTAACCCTACATATCAATAAAAATACACTTCTTGAAATCCTGGGAAAAATAAAACATAGAAAGGGATGAGCTCATATGCTCAGTAAAGATAACAATACAGCATAAACATTCATAAATAATCATAAACATTTAAGGCAATGTATAACTAAAACAAAAGCCTTTTAAACTTGTACTTCATCATAATAGAGAAAAAAATAAAATGAATTAATTTCATTTACTTATTCACATGGATATTCTACTAGTCGAATAATCACATGCAATATTACTACCCACTTTCATAATGATGGAATGAATAATGTCAGGCTATCATAACCACATAGCCAGGGCCTCGTGCCAAGACTACAAATAAGATCTTTTCAAGGCCTTTTTCCAAGACACTAGTTTGTATCATGAGACCTACCAATGCATCGAGGAGCTATAGCGGTCTCCACCCGTCACTTATTAAGTCCAATGCATTCCTCATATGAATAGGTTTAAACATAACATAAACATTCGTATTAAAATTAGTATACGAAATGTTAACACTTTCTCCATAAACCATGAATGGTATAAAAATAACACATCCACAGTCAAATATATCACAAAACCTTTAATACAATATGGAAGTTTTGTATCATAATAAATCAACTTCAAATAAGCTTAAAATCCATCAAAGGATGTTGACAAAGATGAAATCAAAACTATTTGAGAGAAATATATCTTTTTTTGAAATCATTTAAAAGTCAAATAATTATAAAGGAAAACATTTACTTTGAAAATATTTTTATAAGCTTGTAATGTAATCTTCGACGATTTTATAATGGCGGAAAATATCCGCACCCGCCGTATAAGTTAAAAAAATACATTCTTACCTTAATTTTGTTGAAAAGGTTAAAAAGGACCTTGTTTGGAAAACGACAGAAAGATTCCTTTCAAACCATTTTATAAAAAGTCAAACAAGGGTATAAATGACTTTAAAACATATTATAGTAAATATTAAAAATATTTTGGAATACATTTTTAAGAAACATGAATGTGGATGATAAAGAGGTCCCAATAGATAATAACGTATAAAAAACCTCAGATAATGAAAAGATTGTGAAATAAACCCTTATCTTGTACATTTCCTTGGTTGGGGGTAGGTTAAACTCCATTATAATGGTGAAATAATTGTTATTAAATTATAAAATAATCATATACATTAATATGATATCATATATGATCTTTTAACATTGATTTGTTAATAATATCTTAGTAATATCATCATTTCGGGTGTTAACGGATTCGTTTTTCTTTATATTATTTGTTATGTGAGCCATATTTGATATGGATGGGATGTATATTATTCAAATCCAGAATGATATCATGTCGCTAAAAATTATTTTTAATCATCAAATAAAATTTATTATTGAATGGATACGATGGGGAATGAATCTCATCGCGTTCGTGGAGATGGTAATCCGTACGTACGCACGAGCGACAATATCATTCTTTTGATATTAAAATAATATATAATTGTATGTTATATCATATATAAAGAATAATTATCATGTTATATTTATTATTTACATTAATTACACATCATTATTATATCTATCCAAATAATAATGTATTGAATAACAATTACACCACGACGTGGATACGGTAGGCCGTACGTACGCACGTATGGTGACATGTCATTCAAAGGATGGATAGAATACTAAATATAGTTGTACCATATTTATATTAACATCATAGTATATATAAGATACTGGAAGTATTATTTTAGAATGTAAATAACAAAGAAAGAAGAAGTTGAAGAAGAAAGGAACTTGAAAGAGGGTGGTGAAAACATTACCTCTTCTTCGGGTTCTTCCTTTCTATTTGATCAAAAGAGATCCTTAGGTTGGCTTTCTGACTAAAGGAAGGACTCTAGGATTAATGGAGGATATTTTAGAGGGTATTTAGTCAGAGTTTGGCCGAACCAAAAGGCTTTGAAGGTATTAAGAATTGGTTATAAGTGGTGTCTGTTTATAAGGGGGAGGAGGGGCTCTTTAGGAAAAACTTAAAGTATTAATTTATAATAAATTCATATTCGGTTTATAATGGCTAAAAAGTGTATTATTCAAAGTATAAGGTGGTTATGGGTCTAAAACCACTCAACCAATATATTTTAGACAGGTTGGGGTCACTATAGTAACCTTATCTTTTAGATTTAACTCTTAGTTAAATAGTTTTACATTTACCATGTCTCTTTGTATTTTTATATTATATGGTTAATATACATATTATAAACTGCGAAGAGAGCCCCCAATGGTTCATTAATGACATACCTATCATCATATAAGTCTTTTGACCAAACCTTATATTTTTAGGAATATTATATCAATTAATAATATAATATTTGTTTTAAAAACTCCTTTATGTCAATTTTGACACTATTTGGTATTTTGTTTTTGTTCAAGTCATAACAACTTGATTAATTCAAAATAGATACACTGAATTAGTCCTAACATGTCATATTCACCTATAAAATTCGTGGATGTCATAAAATATTTGAAATTATTTTTATTTTAATATTTATAATACCATTTATTTGATTCTTTCATGAATAAGGTAATTATTGCATCATCATTGTGTCATAAAAAAATTTACTTATTTAATGTCTAAAATTTTCAAATAAAATACCATGATGTATGAAATCGTTTTATCTTTCTAATGAATATTTATTATCTAATTTATCTTATGTATAACCCTATATTAAAAATGTTTTAGTTATTAAACTTTGATTTTAACTCTTTTAACTCTTCTTTGAATTAAATAATAATAAATGTCCTAATCTATTCCAAGTGGACCAAATAGGTTCATATTTTATTCCTAAGGTTTTTTTTGGTCAAATTATACTTATCCAATAGAATTAGGACATGTTTTAGGGTAATAATAATATCATTTTTACCCTTAATTACACTATTTACTTTTTACCGTGGTAAATAAAAGTAAAAAGTTACTATTCATAAAAAATTATTTTTATCTTATTGAACCACATTTTACTCCTTGATATTAACTGTGTCTCTCGGATTTTCAAAGTTCCACTCACAGAAGCGGTAAAATTATATTTTATGTGAATTTTTAAATTCTCCTAAGAGGTGGGTAAAAGACGGTGAAAAGTTCAATAAAATTTTTATATATATAAAATTAATATAAATTGACTCCAATTAATTACATTGAACTTATATAGGTATTATGTATCTATTTTGAAATTAAAAAATTTAAATAAAATAAATAATTATTTAAATAAAAAGTCGGTTTTAACAAATAACTCAGTGTTTTTCACTATTCATCAAAAATTAAAAGTTTCCAGAAAAATACCAAAAATTTACCCTAAGATAATTTTGATATTAAGAATTCAATAATGAGGTCTATTTTACCAAATTCAAAACATAGAAGTTTAATTTCTTAAATTAAAATTAATTCTCGCTGTCAAAACCAAAAGGCATATTTTTAAGAAATAATAACTATCAAAATTTTGACACTTGTTTATGTCCAATTTCAAAGAGAAATTACTTAAAATGACCATAATTAGATTAAATGGTCAAAATATAATCTATTTATACTTCCAAACCATTAAAATTTATAATTTAACAATATAAATTATTTTGACTAAAAATGTTTTTTTCAGTTAAAATATAGTATTTTCATTATTCACCCAAATATGAATGTTATTAGAAAAACACCAAATCTTTTTTGAAACTAAATTCTTATGTCCCGATTCTAAGTAAGAAGTTCAATTTGTCAAATTGAATATATAAAAGTTTAAAATATTGGATTTAAAAAGGATTCACCATTAAAAGGCGTTAAAATTGCATTTTTTGAAAAATACTTATTTTATCTGAAAAAAAATGTATTTGTTCTTACATTAAGTCTAAGAAACCCATAATATGGATTCTAAAATTATAAGGATTATATAAAGTTCAAAATTCAGTTAATACAATTCATAACTACTTTTGAACAGCTTGTTTGGTAAGTCATGGTGCGTTAGAACTCGGTTTTGTGTGTAGTGCAAGTTATTGAATTACCTTGAAGAAATAGAATACTATTAAATCTTGGGGTGTTATAGTTGAGTAAAACCATATAAAGTAATATGGTTGAAACAACATATTTCTGGAATGTTATGCCACTACCATTGTGAAATCCCATCTAAAAGGCATAGTTAACCTCTCTTGGATCCTTACAGTGTGATGGATGGACTGGCTCCAACATCATTTAAGGATCAATCACATAGACAGTCATACTTTTCGTGAGGATAACTCAATAGCAAATGGACTTTCTAAAAAATTAGTCATGAATTACTTCAAGTGATGGGACAACCTTCCCACAGATCTAATTCCTTTTAATGAAATATATTTTTATAAAATCCTCATCTTTATATTTTCGTATCTTTATAACTTACTATTTTATTATATATTTTGTGTTTTTATATTTTTTATCATGGAATCATAGTATTATAAAGAATAAAAAATATGTAATATCATTGAATTAGAATCCTTGGTCTCTATAGTTGGTATCATAGGAAAGGATTAGTTAACCATTGGAATCTAGGATGATAAAAATTTAGTGAGATCCATGTGTATATTAACCACTATATTTATAGGGATATGTATAATGATTATTATAAAGACAAATCAATGTATATGAAAATGCCATGGATTTCGGTAAAGGATAAATCTTGTGGTTTTCAAGTAATTACATCCCATTATGGATACTACATATGGATGTGGCTCTCAAATAGAGGTTCTTAAAGAGTAATGAATCCAAAATGTATCATTAAAAAATGCTTGAATAATAATTGGGGCATGAAAAAGAGCCTTACAACACACCTGGTTTGACACTCTTAGGGGATATGCTTTGGAAATTTACAAACTCTTTATGAATAATCCTGAATGATTTAAATATATGAAAAATATGAAATACCTATGATAATCATATGGTTTATATAGATTAAAAAGAAGGTGACCTGATTTATACATACTATAATTTATTTTCATTATTATTTTGTTTCCCATTATGATTAGTGATTCTCATAATATAATTTTTTAGTCAATGGTCATAATTCGACTATACTGGGTTAAAATTGGATGTGATGAAAAATTTTATGATGTTCATCCAAATGGGATGATGAATGATGTAAAGGATATTGTAATTATTTTTAATTTGTTATCACATAAAATGATTGAAAACATACACCTTAACAAACAATTAGTCTCACCAAATAAGATAACGATATATTTAACAGAGTGTTAGAGTAGTGAAGACCATGGTGGAAAATGATTCAATTTCCTAAATGTTGATGATGTGTATTGAAGAAGATAGGTGAAAGTGTCATAGGGAAGAGAATATGTTTTGGTTGTAGAATATAAGTACACAAATCAAGTAATTGTAGTGAAAAAGTAGAAAGTTTTGTTAATGAAATAGATGAGAATGATTTTTCCCCTAAGGTATCATCAACTAATGAATGGTATAAATGGGGAATGAATGGATATTATGAAAATAAATTTCCTAAGGTGAAATATCATGAATAGAATTAGAAAGGTTTTATGAGTAATGGATATATTACTGATGAAGAAGATACTACAAATTACATATTAAAGGAATGAGGTGTCAAGGAATAAGATTAAAATTCATAGTTAATGGTTTGATAATGAATTGAGATGATTGAAGTGTTTATATATTTGAAATAGAGAATTATTTTATATATATAATGAAATATATAAGCATTTTTCAATATAAGTTTTTCATTAAGGATATTCTTTTATATGTTGTATATTTTTAATTAACATGAAATGTTATTTAGTGGAAAGGTAATAGATAGTTTAAGACACTTTATTAAGGGAAGAAAACCCTTAATAATTTCCTTAGGTTTAGAAAATGGTGTTTAGTATGGACAAAGATATGATTAATATAGATACTTTAAGGTAGATAGTATTGATGTCCAAGGAAATTATTAAGGAATTGTTGAAAAAAATTCTTATTGTATCATTAATGGTTTTTAAAAAATTATTAGATACATGGAATATACTCAATAATATATGGTTTTATTCAAGTAATAGGGAAGAATGTATTTTTTCCACTCAAGTTTTAGGGTAATTTTCGTTATTACCAAGCTTCAAGAGAATATATGACCATAAAGTTCATATATTTCACAATTTATTATTAAGATATTCTTAATGATATTTAGAGGATTAATATTTGTATTTTGAAAATTAGTTACCTTACTTATAAATTATAAAATTTTAATGGTTTATAAGGTTAACCATATTTTCAATGGTTTAATTTTAATTTTGGATGTGGTTTTAGAGATTAAAGTATTAAATCATCATATGAATATTATTTATATTAGATAACCATTGTGAACCTTTTTTTAACTCGGGATAGTTTTAATGACTTATCATTTTTTATAAATTACATTTAGTGCTTCATACAAGAAAAAATAATCTCTTAATGTATGACATTAAGTGGAAATTGATGAATGAATAACCAAATGATGAAATTGTGTCTGTGAAATAACAAGATATCATGTATGTAAATTTTCATATGTTCTAAAGCTATATGGAAAATGAATTCCCAAACATTAGGAGCAGGATCATGATATTTTTTCTTATTATAATTTTTTTTAATTATATCAATGATATTTTTCATACACCATTGTTTTAGGGTTTTGTGGTCCTTAACCTTCTCTGGATCACCCACATTCTGGTTATCAAGGATCTCTTTTAATAAATATAATTATTTATGATTTTCATCTATATACATATCTTCACATACAACCTATGTTTTCCTTTTTGGAAACCTAGTTTATGTTATTCTAGGTGAATTTCACACATCACTTTTTCTTTTTCACAAGGAATTTTTAATTAGCCCTTTTATGATGTGTATTTCTATGATTGTGTTTTAAAATGTTAATCCTGCGATAAACTAGAAACATTTAAATGGAGAAATTCATTTTAAAGGGGCAATAATATTACACCCTATGATTTCTTGAAAAATATTTTTCAAAATAATTTTTTTAAAAATTTTTTATTACATGTAATACCGAGTTTATTTTATGTTACATGTAACCCTGGGTATATCTTTCATTACACACAAAACATATATGAATATAATTGTGACATATTACTAAAATATTAGTATATTATACATATCAACTAGCTATTTTAATGTCGGCTATAAATATAATTAAATAATTATGAAAATATATGGTTTAAAAAACATATAAAAATAATTATTTTGTGACCATTTAATTAAAAATGAAAATAATGGAAATCATTTTTTGAAAAGACAATTATGCAATCAAAATTGTTTTACCTTAGTAAACTAAAAAACAATTTTTTTGTGAATGAATTTTCATGAAATTTTTATATAATATATTCAATAAACTTTTTAAAATTCATCTTACGCATTTTATTGACAAGGGATAAGAATAAATCCAAATTTATTCTCAAAAATTATAGTATTAAAAAACTACTTTTGTCACCTTGTGGACACTTATTTTAAAAAAAAAATATTTTATGGAATTTTTATAAAATGTATTTTAAAATATAAACTTAATTTTTAATAATAATTTAAAAATTACTCTAGGGTGAATTATTTATATATCTTGAAAGATATTAATGTTTTTTGAATACTGAACACCACTGAATTTTAATTGAATACAACCTCTTTGTTTAAATTTATTATAATGTTAAATTATATTTTCAATTCTTTATAAATTAAAATTAGTTAAATTATAATTCTCTTAATAAAATTTAGATAATTGGAATCATTATCATATATAATTTTCATGTATAAACCATGTAATATTTTTATCATATTTTAATTGAAAAGCCACTTTCTCATCGTGTTTGTGGAATTATTTTTAAATTAAATATTATCACTTATGTGGATAGAATTTGGGAAAATTGATTAAATATTTTTAATAAGAATAATTTATATTAACTAATATATTTGAGATAATTTTCTTCAAAAAATAATATTGAACAAAGTAGAAATTATTTACCATTTTTATGGTGAAAATGGCTTTACCGTGGATTTAACTAAAAATAGAAGGGCTAAAATGATCTTAAATTGTGTCTAAAATATGTATTATAGATATATTTAGACACTATAATATGTAATTATAGATCATAAAACAAATTATACCCATTTATAATGTGGAAAATATTTTTACATCTTTTCATATTCTACAATTACAATTCGACCACAGACCTTACTTATAAAAGGCCACCCACTCTTCTCTTCTATTCATATATTCAGACACAATTTCTTTGGAAATTACCTACCTAAATCCATTCCCAAAATATATTCTATATTACTATATGAATATTATTTGTATATATCTAAACCAAAATGTCATTTGGATCTAACCTAATGTGGTTACCTAAAAAGAGGTATCATTTTTTAACGGGTGTTTTCATTTTATTTCATAATAAAATTCATTAAATTATTATTAAAAATGATAAAATAATATTACTATTATATTTAATATACTGATATGTTTTTAGTTGTGTTTTCTAATTTCATTATCACTTATATGAAATGGTTAACAAAATCATTATTCATGTGTACAATTGGCTATCACCTAACAAACTGATTTCATTCATTTTTTCATTATCAACTCTCATGGTTGGTATGATGATAGATTTAAAAAATATATATGATATTTATAACATAATTATAACTCTATTTTAATTATGTCACATATTAAATTTTCTAATTTCCATATCTTATGGGATACAATAATGTCATTCGTGTGTACTGCAAATTTCATTATCGCAATGTGATGTGATTCATTTATAAATACCACATTACACGAACGATAATAAGGATAAAATAAATTAACATATGTGATATACATTACCTAATTTTTATATTCTTGAAATATTTATCATTCTAGAAATTTAATATGTCATTTTAATTCATACCTTTTCACTCACTAAATGATTATAACATCGTTTGTATATGTATGGACTATCACATTCAGGAAGCGATGTGAATATATTATCATCACTAAACCACATGGATGATTTGTATTATTATATTTAATGAAATTATATTTCATTAATTAAATAATTTTCATTATGTATCGATAATATACTACTTATATTCTTTACATATTGATCATTAGAAAATGGAAACAATACTCATGCAAACATACGACCTTCCATCTCTATGTTTATAACTTACTTCATTTATCAAAAAAAATCAGACATCAAATTATAATTAAAGTAATAATATGCCAATTATTTCATAAATATTATTCTTTATATTATATAAACATGATCAATGAAAAAGGATTTATAATAAAAAATCAAAACTTTTACTAAAAATAAACCAGTTATTATCTGAAACATGATTTTAGCAAGGAATTATTAATAAAATGGAAATAAATGGTAATAAGTAGATAATATACGATATGAAATATATAATTTTGATTAAATAATAGATTTATAATTAAATTATTTTTTTATAAACGTGGTCCAAATATGTATGAAGGTGGTCGATACTTACAGTAATGGATTTTCATTATCTCTTTTATTTCTGGGAGATATATCCAAATTCACCACTTTTTTGTGTAGTTTATATACATCACCTTTGAGATTTTATATCCTGAAACTAATCCTTTTAATTATATTAAAATTTTCATTTAATGTCATTCTTTATTGGGGTTTACGATTCAAAATATTACTAAAGAGGTAAGGGATTTCCATGTCACTTTTTAACTTCTATGAGATAAATGACATATTCACCAATTGTTTCCAATAAGTGGTGTATATAGTATTCATGAATTCTTTTTATATTTATTCTCATAAAAATTATATATATTTAAATATCTAGTCAAGTATCTATCTTTCCTAGGGTTTATAGTTTTACCCAAACAGTAAGGGATCGTTATCACAATTTTCCTTCCATGAGACATATGTTATTTTATGAATCTATTTTTATTATGAGGTGTATATAAAAACCCTATTATATTTAATATAATGAATTTATTTATACTCATGAAATTCTATGTTTCATTTAATGTTATTATTTCAGGGAGTATAAGAGTCAAGGTTACTAATGTGGTAATGTTTTTATGTTATAATCTCATCATTTATCAGTATTCCTCTTAATTATTCTTCTAATAATAAAATATTATTATTAAATTATCATGAAAATCATGTATTTTATTTTCCTTTTATGATTTATATAGAATACATTTTTCACTTAATTCCCCACTTTTTATGTACTGAATAATTTATAATTATATTTTTAAGAAAATAAATTTTTTCTCACACATTGGTAAAAACTAGTTTTATTTCAAAACCAATTTTTCTATTTTTTAAAATTTCTTTTAAGATACCTAAAATATTTTATTGAAGATATTTTTCCCCATGATTGAATTTTATAAATTATTTTCAAAAAAAATATTCATATTGTCTTCCAAACAATTCTTGTTTTGATTTTATGAAAAATTTAGAAGGAATATTTGTTTAAATGTGAATGACATAAATCGAAATTACCACCATTATGAATATTATTTTAATTAAATATTTCATTATATTTTTTCAAGGATATTTTCAACAAAAAATATTTTCAAAATTATTTATTTTTTTTGAAAATAAAAATGATATTTACCTTATGAAATGTTTTAAATGATTCATAATGATTTAGTTATAAATTTTAAAGATTATTTTTATAGAAATTAATATCCAAAATAATTTATGACTTTTTTATTTTATAAATGGATTTATAAATATTAATTTTCATCATGAAATGTTTTAAGTGATTTATCATTAATAGTCATTTTCCATATAACATGAAATCCTTCGATGTTAATTTTTGTTTGTTGTGGATATAATCCTAGCATACCATTCTTATTATTTATCCCAATCAATAATTTTTATAACAGAAAGATTTTTATGAGCCCCATTTCTCATCCATGGGTTTTAAAATAAGAAAACTCATACAAAATCCACTTGTTTTTTCACAGGTTTCAATATGATGAAATAATGAAATGATGATGAAACATGTCTCGTTTCCATAGGTAATGATATGATGAAATTATTATAAATGACATGTACTTTAATGGTTTATAATAAAATGAATGATTTATGGTCTTATGGAACACATATGTATGATTTTCCTTATGTTATAGTTGTTTCGTTATAACTAATAGGGTGTATACATTATAACTAAAGATGATGATTATGTCACAACCGAATACGAGTGGGACCAATATCTCCCTCAAATGCATTGGGTAAAGATTTATTTCACATGAGGTAGATAAAAATATAATAGTAAGTGGTGCTTATTGAAAAAGGAAATTTTTCTACTATAATATACTTTGGATTTAACATTTACTACTATGGTGGTTTGTGGAGTGAAACTATTGCATTATGATACCCTTTACCGTGAGCCTTTCCTACAATGGAAATTATTTTCTTTGCTTATGTGTATGTTAAAATTATATGTTTTATTCCATTTTTATGATCTCGTAGATCTTTTTCATTTATATCCAAATTATTTATGTCTTATGAACTTCAAATAATTATGTAATGAATATTAATTATGATATTTGATAAGTTGGGTATGGTTTTAACATGTCATGGTAATGTTCGCATACACATATGTTAATATTATTCTTTCATATATCCCTTTTATACCCTTACAGAGTATATGAAATAACCATTTATTATGTTTCCTTTCCCCTGAATGTGGATAAAGGTTTTAAGTAGGGTATATTTGTGAAATGTACTAAAGGGGAATATCATTATGGGAGATTTTAAGAAATTTTACTAAATTAAAGATTGTATACCTAGTCTCTAATGATAATAAACTATTATGTTCCACATGAATTAGTTTGTGTAATGTATTATATATTCATATAAAAATAAATAATATCTATGTATGATAATTATGGGCTTCTATAAACATCCCCAAGACACTAAAGACTATAAATAAATTTCACTGCAATACTAAACTATTTGAGAATGATTTTAATATTAAACCAAAAAATCCTATAAAGAAATTTATAAAACAAAACCAAAATATATGACTATGAAATTTTTAAAAATAAAACAAAAAACAAAACCAATTACTAATATTATCAAAGTGTCTCTAATAGGTAAAAAAACTAATCAAACCAAAAACAAAAAAACATCATATCAATGATAAATTTATGTGTAATTGATCCAACCACAGCGTAAGAAAATATTCTTTCTCCACCTAATCTCTAATAATGATTCATCATTATTATCCACTGGTGAAATATAATAATTTTTATTTAACTATTTCATGAAGATCTAAATCTTCATACGAACAAACATTCATATACAAGGGGTGATTAATAATATTCTATAGGAATTAGATAAGAAACCTCTAAAATCAATCCATTAAGACAATAACACCTTAAACTCATTTTAAAAATATAACTAAAATAATGAGATAAATGAAATTTGATTTCAAAATAAAAATTAATTATTTTAATAGTAAAATGAATTATTCTATCCACTTGGGGAAAAAAATTTCCAACACACACATAGACATGCACACATCCATCAAGTATAATTCTTATCTCAAAAGTAGAATCTTGTCCTATAAGTTATGTTGTCACTTGGCTACGAATCCAAGGCACTATAATCTAGCACCGTCCCTTTCTATGAACCCAACATTGAATCTCCCAATAAAATTTGAACTCAAACAATTATAATATATACCGAGGTCTCACGCTAGTTTATTTATTCCAAAAAATTATTTATTTAAAATATTTAATCGACCGTTATTCATGAAGAAACCAAAAATCACAATTTAAAACAATTTAACCAAATGTGTTTTTTTTATTATCCAATAATTCTAATTCACAAAATGAAAGAATTTTCCAAAATAATTAATCAAAATTTTATATTCAAATACATATAAATAATTAAATAAATCTAATACATTATGTTCTAAAAAATATAGATAATATAGATATTACACCTACAACACAATAGATTACAAATAACACAAAAAACCAGACATAATCTAGCTAATTTGGAATCCATTTACCATTCCATCAACAAATACCTGGAAATAACTTTAAAATCATGACTGATTCAATAGATCTAAGAATAATTTTCCTAATATAATTTTTTCTTTAAGGAAATGAAGTTGATCTAGGAAAGAAAGAGAAACACGGCTCTTAATATTGATTCCATATTTCTAATACACGAAGAATCATTGAAATTGTTCTCTTCAGTACATGGGTCATCAATAATAACCTAGAAGAACCTTTGAAAAATATCACAGTTTTGAGGGGGACAAAAGTTTTTTTAGATATATTTTTAATAAAAAACTAATGTTCAAATATCATTAATGGTGTCACATCGTTTTGATTTTTTAAACCATATGAGTGATATTATAAAATACCTATGCACCAATAATTTTTTCATTAGGTTATGACACGTGGTTATGTTGGATAATGCTTCTATAAAATTTAGAAGACTGAGTGCCAATAATGAAAAATACCTCTGTTGTAAAAATTCTCAAATCACACATATTTTCCAAACTATTCACCAACTTTGAACAGACCTAAAAAATTCCATATTCACCAGAATACATTCCTTGGGAATATTTATGGTTTGGAATTATCATTCTCAAATAATACACCCTTAAAAATTATTCAAAACATATTAAAACCATCCATAAACTCCTAGAATAATACATAATATTATATAAAAACAAAATAAATATGAAAAGGATGATGTACCTCAAAGTGGGGGTGTCATATTTCCTGTTAGAAACAAAAGAGAATAATACATTATTATGACTCAAGATAAATATAAAAACAATATGAATATAAAATGTCAAAGTAAATAATTTAACACTAAATTGTAAAATTTATAATGTTAATAACACTTAATGTGATAAAGGATAATTTTTTTATTAAATTTTTATTTTCTTGCAATTCCTAATTCTATTTAAAATCCAAATTTAGGAATTTAGGAATTTTATTTGATAAAAATAACTTCATATTTAGTTTATTATATAATAATAATAATAGGGTAATCTTTCTGGATATTCCTAAAATGGTAAAATTTATTATAAATACTAAAAAATATAGTTTTGAAAAATACTATATCTTTTATGGAGTTATCAATATATGAAAATGAAATTAATGTTTTTAAAACTACTTTTATGAAGAAATTTTATTTTTAATAAATTAAATAAATGATTAAAATTCTTTTATTGTAACTAGAAACCCATGTTTGACATTTTTAAACCTATGTGATGTTTTATTATTATAGATAAACTATATTTGAGAATTTTATTTAATTAATTATGGAAAAGGAATAATTATGTAATAGACTGGTTTTAAAATAATATATCATTATTTTTTTACTCATAATAAAAAACATATTTTGGACTAATTCAAAACATGACTTTTTATATGTTTATTTTAATTTAAAAAAAGAATTTTTCTAAAACCTATTTTTCTTTGTGTTTTTCACACTTTCATAAATAGTCTTCTTAACACCTCTAGAAATTGAATCATGTAATTTTAATTATTATTTATAAAAATTATTTTTAGATTAGGTAATATATTATATTTTAGTTTTTTTCATATTGAAATGTTACCATGGATAATATTTTTCAACATGATAAGTGATAAAAGGGTTTGTAAGGGGGTTAAACTAAGATATACAACTAAAAATATCAATAAAACTTCTCTGAATTTTATATCATTAACATATTTATACCCTAACATAAAATATCATTAAAAATTATTCCATTTTTGTCCACATTCATTTATGATTACATTTCATTTATATTATAAAAAATATATTTACCAAAATTTCACTATCACTCACATAATATTTTTAGTATGTTGTTATGATCGTGATAAAGATAAAAATTAATGATAATAGAATATTGAAGTATATAATTATAGTTCTGAAATTATATTTTTATTATTAATTTATTCTATATTTTAAATAATATTATAATAATGGATTATTGTTTAGAGTCATGTTTCTCTTACTTATCCCTTTCATCATAGAGGGCAAAGTGTTAGGGATGAGCCTTCACCTCCCCTCCTCTTCTCTTCCTAATTAAAGGGGAGGTATATTTTTCTACACTCTAATAGTATCCCAATTTCCATTATTTTATTATTTCACTAACCTTATAAACATATTATATTTAAAATAATCAAAGTATTCCTAAAATATCATTCACACAAGAAAGAAATTCTTTCAGTTCAAATTTCTTCTATGGGGTTCACGAGACCCTCTGTGATGTTAAATCGATCTATGGTAGCCTACGTATTGATACAATTAACCTATGTGTATCTCTTTACCATATTTTCCATCTCTTATTGTATGTTTCATTAATGGTTGATTATAAAAATTTTATATTTGAGGCATATCATGATCAGTTTCACGAATGAAGATTACCCAATATCCTCTAGTGAAATTGCCCTGTGATTTATTTTAGTGTTTTGTTTTCCCTCTTTATACGGGTTTTGATTTTCATCTAAAGTTTAATTAACATATCATAAAGATATGTATATCCCCTCTTGTTCTTCACTTACCTTTTCAAAATCCATGGATTCTTCATTTGATCTTCCATATGATGGGTCGAGTCCTCTACCCAGATCATCATACGTACATTGCTTTCCATAAAATTTCTTCAGTAATTTGTATTCAAGTAAATGTATCCAAGGAACCATTATATTTTATTATAATTTTTTTTATGGTGACTTACATTGGTATAAAAAAGTATTCTAATAATTGTGGGTTCTATTATGTTTGTCTTGTATGATTCTCAGTTCTGATACTAGAATATGCTGACAAGAATCATTTTCTAATTATATAGGGGTGGTTCCTTCCATCTGACTCCTTAAAATATGATTATACCATATATTATTCATGGAAGGAAGGAATAAATATATCATATTCTGGTACAACATCAAAATATTTGAGGGGTAACAACTGAGTACCGGTCAGCTGGTGAATTCTATAGTCACCCAAAAAGAGGTGAGAACTAAGAATTTGAAGCTATAGATAGTGGAGGTTATATATTTATTGAGGTGTGATTTGGGAGTCAATTATCTATCATGGATGGTTCAAGATATTTTAGGTGAGAATGAGGGTGTGATTTCAATCTTGAGAAGTAGTATAATGAAGTCCCTCTCATATGAAGAAGTTGGGTGACCTCACTATAATTCTCCTCAAGAGGTAATGATCTAGGAGGTATGTGAGGTTGGTTCAACATGTTTAAATATTAATGAAAAAATGTAAGGAGGTAATATATGAACAAGGGGATGAGTTGGAAATAAAAAAAAGGTCAACCCCAGTAAGGAATAAAGATACAATCAAACTATTCAATCAATTTGAAAGATTGTACATTGAAGGAAAAGAGCAAGAACATATAGTTTCAACATAGGTAGATCGTTCGAATAAGGGTCATGGAACATATGAGGAAGATACAGAAGATGAAATATCTAATTTCTTATCAAAATATAGTGTGGAGGAGAGACATAGTATATGAATTCATTTCTTGATAAGGAAGAAAGAGGATAAAAGAATCTATAACTATTGGTGGTGTATCTTGAATAAGGGGAAGAAATCCAATGGGAGTAAGGACTATATCAACTTTCCCAAACTAATGAAGACAAGATATACTAAAAATTACAATCACAAGGTAACCAATGATGTGTTAGAAACCAATGGAAATACATGAGTCCTAATTTTTCATTTAGGAGGAGTTATTTTGGAGGATGGAATGATGATTAAATAATACCCATAAGATATTGATAGGGTAGTCAAAAGATTATGTTTGGGGGATATCAATTATGTGTTGAGGGTGTGGTTAGATAAACAAGAACATATTTTTACAGGTGGTTTCAATGAAAAGAACATAAAAGTGCAGATTTTATTTTCAAATGTGGGATAAGATGGCTTATCACCTTGAAGACAACATCAAGGATGACCCAGAAACAAAGGTAATTTGTCTCTACTTGAACCTATTTGGGGATAAAGCTTATAATTATATTAAACTTGAATTATATAATTCTGTGATATCTTAGGGTGTTTTAGTGTTTTCAGTATGGTATGTGGGGGGGTTATATGCTGGGTGTGGAATTTTGGTCTGCTTTGGTAAAGTGTGAATTTTTTTGGTTCTCACGTCACCCCAAAAAGTGATCTCTCTATTCATTTAAAATAAACTATTTATTATGTCTTAAATAATAGTATAATAATTAAAGATGATTATGAAACATCGACATAACTCTTGTACAAGTAGCAAAAAAATAGTAATTTTTAAAAAAATAATAACATTTAGAATAACTAGAGAATAAAAATAATTTTAGATATAAAATTGATTTTTCATAAGTAATATTAATAATTAAATTTGAATTCCATATAATGTAGATACCATTGAATTTATATTATGTTAATAATATTTAAAATGACTTTAAAGTTTATTTACATTTAACTAATATTATATTAATTGATTTAAAAATCATGAAAAAATAATTTATTAATAGAATTTTATGAAATGTTATGGATAATACCAAACATGTTCAATTTATGTTATGTATTAAAATGTTAAAACTACATTCTTGACCTATAATGAATGATTATTTAATAAAAACATATTGATTTTGGAATATAAAATTCACTCAATATAAAATTTATAATAATACATATGACTCCTATTTTCACTCAATATTCTACATAAATCCATCTACAAATATCAGATGCCTTGTTTGAAATCCCATGGTGTGACGATAAAACTCTATTCTCATGGAATTATTTCTAATCAAAGGGTAGATGTCATAAGAAGAGGTAATCATCTTATCTATGTTCCTTAACATTTCATTATTATTAAAATTCCTTTAATTTTTATATATCATTTTTAACATATAAACATTAATAAAATTATTTCACTATAATGTAATTATATTTATTTTACAACCATCAACTACTTCTTTCCATATATCAAAAATAAAAATTTCACTCGTACATACTACAATCTACATCCTCCTTAAATATTTCATTTTTTACCACCAACTAAAAATGAGGGTTAAAAATATATTTAATAAATAAATATGAAATTATTAATTTAATTATCTCTCATTAATTAAATCTTTTTTCTACCTTATCCCCTTCCCATCCATTGTAAAATTAAAAAATCACTAGTGTGTACATGTTAACAATAACCACTATGAAGAAAGTATTTTATTTTTCATTAAGATATTTCATGGGTTGTTAAAAAAACTAATTTAATGATTTAACATGAAATTTACAACGTTATTATGCTTCTATAAAAGGGTTATTTTAATTATTCAATAAAAAATTATTACTCATTCAGTTTTTTTAATATGTTCTAATTTTTAGTGGTTTTAACACCAACATAAACATTTATATATATAATATATAATAAATGATAAACAAATGTTATATAGGGTTGTAATTATCAAATAATGACTAAATTCATAAATATACATTAATTTTGGCGAGTTAATACTCTAGAGTATATGAACCAAAAATTTAGTTCCTTTATTAATAATATAATCACTAAAAATCATTTTTAATCTTTTTAGGAAGCCATTCACAGTAGTTCCATAATGTCTAAATTAAACTCCATAACAATATTAAAATATCATTCTACCTATTTATTATAGTTTTGGATGTAAATTAACCATGATAATGGTTCATGGATCAGAATATACAAACCAAAATAAGCATGGGAAACAAGATAAATAACACCTAAATTTTGATCTCTAAGGAAGAATTATTAATAAATATTAAATAAAAAATTATATGTGAATGGTATATAGTAATAAAAATTTAAATAATTTTATGATATTTCTTTATAATAAATTTAAATTTATTATAATTGTTATTTCAAGCATGTATGTCTAAGTAGATGTCTTTGATAAGGGGATTTTTTTACCCAGTTTAATTTCACTAGGTTATATCACCTCATCATTGAATATATTTTTTCAATATTATGACTGTAATGAACATTTATTTTTTATGTTGTATTTATGAATATTTTATGTTAGTTTATATTTTTTTATACAATACTTTCATTAATTGACTCCTACATCAAATATTATAGTCATTGTAAGGGTTATTGGTCTAAGTTTCAAATTTCGTGAGCCATGTTTCATGTTCTACACCATTATTTGTTTTATATAGAGTAATTTATTAGTAATGAATTTATTTTTACAAATTATTTCATCTTGATTATTGGTTTTAAATAATTATATCATTTTCGTTCCTAAAATGGATTTTTGATTCATGTATTATAAAATATATAAGGGTTTCTCATCTAAAATTTCCATCATATAGACATGTTTGGAATCAAACATCTATATTAATCTATATGTTGTATAAAATACTTATTAAAAATATTATATCATAATTATAATAATATTAATAAAATTTAGAGTTTATACAATTGTACCTTCTTTCAAAGGGTTTTAATTTTTCATGGTTTAAGAGGGTTTATATATTATAATTTAATTATAAGGGTTAATTTTTTTAACCAAATTAATTTTATTATATATCTGTATTGTATATATTGTTTCAATAATTTTTTATATGAAATTTATTTTTTCACAATGTTATTTTAAACAATATTTATCTATATAAAATGATATAAATTATTTTTTTAATTTTTTCGGTATGGGTGACATATGATTATCTTTATAATTTTATTAGATGAATGGTTTATTTATTTTTTAACACATGATAGAACATTTCCTTCCATCATATGTATTTTTAGTTACTATGTTTATTTTTCATGTATAAATAGTTTTTCAATGCTTTTATTTTTTATTTGGAAAATTATCGATTTTAAAAATTTCTAAAGGAAAATGATATTTTCTATTTATTTTCAAAGAATTTTTATAATGATTTTATAATGATATTTTTCATCCATATCAACAACCATTTTTTAATTCTTATACTCATATGTAAATATGTACTAATGATACTACAATCCTTCTTTCTTTTTGGGTTTATGTTTTTGTTTTAATGATGTTTTCATAAAACCCATTTAATTTACAAGATTAAATCAAGACATAAAGAAAAATTTGTTATATTTATAAGAATTTCATAAAACTAAATGACATATGTGTTTTTGAATTTTATGTTTCATATAAATTATATATGATGACGGGTGGGTCTGTTATATCCCTCTAATTCCTTGGTTAATGATAATATAGTTAACTAGTTATAAGTTACTCGTATGAACTCGATGAAGTCAAAAAGATTTAAATTACTCTAATGAAGATATATTGATGACAGGGTTTCCCAAACATTATCTACTCTTAAAAATATTTTCTAATTAACTATGTAGATCAATACGTTTTCTGGGTGATTATAATTTTTTTATGTCCAAATACACCTTAATGTTTTTTCTATTCTAGCTATTAGTTTTAATGGATTTTTTGAGTGTAGTTCTGTTTCACCGGGATAATGATCAATGATTCATAAGAATTTTCATTTATGTTTTATCAATTATTTCTTCCATGACTCCGAATTTATGAATAATTGTTTAGCGTATGAATATATTATAGTGTGCATGATGAATGTCTTCTAATACCCTTAATCTTATATTAGTGTTACCTATGTTCTTTTATTATTAACATCTATTTTTAAACATACTATGTATTTAGTTCACACTACTAATATTAAATTTATTTAGGTTATTTAGAAGAATATTAAATATTATATTTCTTGAATGGTAACATTTGTGATGAACTTTATGAGATATGTTGAAAATTTTATGTAAAATAATAATTTTATAACATAAATGGAAAATTTATCATTTGAATAGAAAAAATGATTTTCGTTTCATAAATAGTTTTCCCAACTTATATAAAACATCAATACTAAAATTCCTTTAACATATAATTCATTCATTATTTTTCTTTTGTATGTTAAAATGTTCATTTGTTGTCACATCAGTTGGTATCAAATCTAGTATTTAAATATTATGTTAATTGAATCATATATGGGTATATGCAATTGGGGAATTATACATGACTACTACTAATTCCCCTCATGAATATCATTTAATTAACATGGGTTCCCAAATCTGGGGTCACCCAGATTCTTTTTTTTTATTATATATGAATGTGGCTGGATGATTGATGATATTTTTCATGTTAGAATAGAAATGATATATGTTTTTGGATAATTTAGGGGAATTTTTCATGTGAGTTTCTATAAAAAATCATATTAACAAGTCTCAGGTCAAAATGGGTTGGTAGGAAATGAGAATTCCGGTTTTATTTTGATTTTCCTTTGGAGTTTGAGTAATAAAAAGTCAAATAATTGAAGGAATAAGAACTTTTATTAGTCAAATTTCTATAGAAAATAGGATATAGATCTTAGGTCCAATAATAGTGACATGATTAGTGAATTTTTTTTACATATAAGATTAAAAATTATTTTGTTAAATGTTGTGAAAAAAAAATTCATCTAACTCCCCATCCATTGTAAACCCCAATCACTACACACAGTTTTACAAACCATGCATCCAAATTACGCTCAACAGGAATTGTGAGATTTCATTAGTTTTTTCTCTTTATAACGTTTTCTTCTTTTCATTAGTGTTTTTATGTAATTTTTTTTAAATTGAGGTTATTTACCTATATTATTATTTTTTTATTTCTTGTAAGGTTATACCCCCTCAGTGGCCTCATGTGAACCTTAAAAAAGTATATGAAAATAAAATTAGATGTGATAATACCCTCAATGGATTAGAATCTTATTGAGGTGGTAGTATCAATTAAAATATATATGTATCCAGGTGCATAACATGTACTATCTTTTTCCATTGAATTTGGATTGGGTTTGAATAGAGAAAAGGATCATGATTAGAAGTTTCTTTTCAACAATACTTCCTCTAATCGAGGAACCAATGATCTTCAATAGGGAGAGGATTGATTGGGGAACATTAAGAGGGTCATTTAGTCCCTCAATACCATGGTCAGAATTATGGAATAATATTTCATATTAATTCATGAATTTCATTTCTAGAAGTGGTGGAATCTAGTTATTCAATAAAATTTTCATGAGAACATAGAGTTGAATGGAACCATGGTTATGTTCAATTTTTTGTTCTACAGAGGTACTATTTCACTACCTATGTCTTTGGTGTTTGTATTCCTTAGTAAAAGAAACCATCTAGTGTTGGATTATAAAAACAAGTTTACTAATCTTATCCACTTTTCTCCAATGATTGATTCAAAAGAAGATATGAAATATTTTAATTTTAAAATAGGTATGCTACCCAACATCTTGTCCCGAGTCTTTTTTTGAGGCATTAAACTTATGATCAAGTCATGTAAAAGTCATTGATGGAGACGGTAGATCAATTAAGTATTTTAGGTATGATTATAATTCCTCCCAAACCATGTGTAAGTTAATATAGATTCATTAAAATTAAGAGTAAGTGGAATGAGCCTCAAATGTGATGTGGTGATGGCTCTATGTACCCATATTAATCAATATCATCAAAATCCATGTGTAATGGAAATATTAAAAGTTACTAGAATATAATTTATAGTCATGTGTTATATATATTCCCATAAACCCTTATGAATTACTACACTTGAGGGAGTTTATGAAATCTATACAGATTTTATAAATCCAGTCCCTCCCCTCGAAGAAGTACTGCCTTCTAATCTTCTAAAGGATATACTATGTAGTCTAATAACTTATAAGAAAGAAGGCCCAAACTCATTAATGAAAATGAGTGATTGGTTTATCATATGGGAAGATATATATTATGGTTTATCCATTGTATTTTATAAATCCTAAAGACTATTCATTGGTATGACTGTCAGCCAAAGTAGAGTAGCTACCTATAGAATCTATGGTAAACTTTATGATAGTGTGATTTACTAGAAACCTTTGATCATATATAGATATTGATCCATTTGATTCAGGTTCTTATAAATAAATTTTATCCACCCATATATTGAATTTTCTTAATATGCCATTCAATATTATGCCTTGGTATTTAGATATCGAAACCTATTAGGAAGAATAAAGAACATGTCGTTAGATTAACATCTTTTATTATATCAGTATCAGTAGTGAAGCTATCATGAGATTTTATTTTTTTATTAATTGATATTTTTCATCTTATTTTTGGGATGGATCGAATAACTACCATGAAATTGATAATTTTATTTTATCATCAAAGTGTGACTTTTGTTGCCTTTGATGGGATCTCTCATGTTTTTTAAAGAGAATGGTACCCAAATTAATGTTAGTTGGGGACCCTTTTTACTAAGGATATAATATTAATAATCCAAATATTGTATCTTCTAATTGAGGCTGATAAATGGAACAATATAAGTGGTCTTCCTTATTTTATTATAGAGTTTCTTGAGGTGTCTATGTATGATATATTTGGTTTATCTTTGGATTAAAAATTCAGGTTTTTAATTGATCTGGTAACCATAATATAACTAATATCATTACTTTCATATTTTATAACACTTTCATAACAAAAATAATTATATATTAAAAATATTGAATGTAAACCATGGGATTTTTCTATTCTGGTGTATCTTTATAGTCCACCGCGTGACCTTTTTAATTATTTAAGATTTAAATATCCATATGTTCATTTATTATAAGAATCTTATTCGGGTTACCAATATGAATAAATATTACAAGAATTATATGAATAACCTCTTCAATTAAATAAAGTAGAAAAGGGGTTTCTCAATTATTGAAATATGATCAATATATCATTTACTTTTATTAAATAATTCCTATATTCATATGACGATTTTTAGAGGTAGGTTTGGTAATTTTGAGTAGTTTTTTTTCGTTTGGTTTGACCAATTATCTGATCGAATTTATAGAAATTAAGAACTAAATATATCATTGATACCTTGTAAATTTCATTAAGGTATTCATGGAAGACATTTTTATTTATTCTTATAACAATTAGGATTTTTAAAATAATATTATACTTTCTTTAGGGATTATTCATGATCATTTCCATTACTAAAATACATTATAGTGAATATTTTAATTCCAATAAGTTAAATTCATTATTAATGACAATTTTTCCAAAAAAATCCATTTGATATTAAATGGATATAGTCGTCATATTTTTGTGTCAATTAAAGAAGGTCTTATAAATACGGGTATTTTGGGTTTTGTGGGTTATTTCTATAAATTATTAAGGACATATTCTAATATTCATTACCAGTAACTTCTCTCACATATTATGGGGTGAAATTACTGTGGAATCTAAAATTTAAATCATTTTAAGATGAGATGATGTTTCTATTACGATCTATATACATCAAGATTCAATCGGTGGAAGTTTTGGGTTATGTCCTCTATTATTATTCATCATGTATTGGATTGAGTTTTGTTCTCATATACAGTGATCACATGGTTGAATATGTTTATCCCAAAATTCAACCATATGAGAATAATTGCCCAAGAAATTTACATAAACTAGAAGTGGTTAGTAATTATCTTCAATAATGATAACACAACCTTTATAAATATAGTTACACTATTTATTACAATAATAAGATTCATGGTTATATATTCTCTCTAAAATATCTGAATCATAGGTGAAGGTGATATGTGGAATACTTTAGGGAATTTTATTTTATCCTATATTATATTCTATGAAAGGGAAATATATTCCTTGATGCTTTAATAAATATTTTATCTTATTATACTTTTAAATATCCATATTTTGAACGGAGAATAATGTTTCTAATGGAATTGATGCATTTTGAGGTGAGGGAAGGGGAGGATAAGTTTCTTTCTATAATTTTATTGATTCTTTTTCTCGATGATCTTATTCATTAGGATTATTATTGAGATGATGAGGTCCAATGTATATGTATAATATCATATATTCAGTAGACCAGTAATGAGTGGTCTATATCATTTAAAGTTACTATCTACTTCTAGGATCAATATATATTTCCTTTTTTATACTGAAATCGAGGATGATGTATGAAAATCACAATTAGTGTGAAATTAAACCTGGTAGACAAAGGTGTATTATGACATTAAGAACCAATATTGGTATCTTGGAATGATAAATGACATATTTTTTATAATATATCAATTATATACTAATCAAAAGATAAAATCCATGATCCAAAAGCCTCTAGATCCACTTAAGACAATTCAAATCTCCTCTATGATGTGGGATGATATAAACATGGACATAAGTATTGATTTCATTATACCCATAAAGGGAATAATTCCATAAGGGATGTGAATGATTGTTTGATAAAATCAATTCACTATATTCCAATCATAGGTAAAACTATAAGGCCCCAGCCTTAAACCTTACTTAATCTTGAGTTATTACAAGATTACACATTGAGGATCTTTTCAGGTTTAGAGTTTTAGAGAATTAGATCATGAAACTTGCATTACATTCCACATTTAAACAAAGTGGTTACATAAAAGATAGTATTCATTCTTCCCATCAACGGAAACATATTGAAAACAAAACATGGACTCTTTCTTGACACATCCTTGACACTATCATCACATCATGTACCTTTCCCTTGACCTGTGAAAAACATTTCAAAAACTTGGGATGACCATAAAAAGCTCAGTAAGAGTTATAAAAATATGGAAAGGAAACATGAGTTCATATATACATTAGAATGAAATCACACTTTACCCATAAAACATAGGCATATCAAATCATGAATAAATCATAGAAAACATAAGACATAAAGGTAACTTGAGGCATTCATAACATTATTACGTAGGGAGTAACCCTATTGGTTACGTTTGAAATACCCATCACAGTATATTCCCTAAATCTCTTCGGAGAAACCTTAACGTTTCACTCCTTCGCGTTACCCAATGCATTGGAGAGCTATATCGGGCTCACCCGCCCTTAGTTTATCACGGAACCACCCATTTTCATAACAAAGCCCAAGAACCATAACATAAATGTGTCACATAAAACATGCATAAAGGAAACATAACATTTCCACATTTCAATCACAATATAACATTTTAGTATATTGAAATAATGAATCCATTCAAAAAGAAACCATTTCCAAAACCATTTAAAAAATTTAATAAAGAGATTTTTGAATCAAAGTGTCCCATACCACCTTGAAGCTTAAAATTTTAAACCATTAATATCCATATAAATAAATCCTTAAAACCATTTGGAAAACATGGATATTAATAAGAACAAATAATTAAAACATTTAAAACGATATTTTGGTTAAAGGGGTTTTACCAAAATTAGAGGCACTTGAATACAATAATTGAGGAATAACATTTAGTCAGAACTTTATAATATCATGAGAATAAATGTATTTCATGATATAATACTCCAAAGGACAGTATATACACCATATAAGAGTGAATTGGTGCATAACAACAATGAACCCTCAATAGAAATGTCAAATGTAATGAAATCCCTTATAAAGAAGGTATCCTTAAATTAAGGACAAATCAATCTCAAAAATATGTGTGGAAAATATAAATACACCCAATATAAGTGGATATTAAGTGTAAAACAATAAAAGTTCATTCACACATATTCAATGGATGACATATTCAATGACTACATGTTGAACCCAAAGAAATCGAAATTGGGTTAAAAAGTTCCCTTGACAGCCTAACGGCATCACATCAAAATGAGTTGATGAGAGATAAAAAGTGTATCTCATCACTTGGACATAAAATTTACATCAATAAGGATATATGAGAACATATCCCAACATAAAAATATGTAAATTAAAAGACCCAACAAAAGAAGTCTTTTAAAAAAGAGGAGGGTGAAAGGTTCCCTTACCGACTTGGGTATCTTTCAAAACATACAACCCCTGAAAGAAGGACAATATATCATTGATGTAAATACTCATAAATGAAATTATATTACACAAAGTGTAGAATAATGGGCAGTACATACACCACTCAATGGAATTTGTGGAAAATGTAGCATAAATCTCACGGGAATAAAAGTGAGATGAAAAATCCCTTACGAAAACTCGACAGCCTAACGACGCCACATAAAACTTCTGAATATGGATTGATGAGATAAAATATGGTATCTCATCATATTACAATAAAATGTACAGCAAGAGTAATATAATAGAACATCCCCCAACAACACAAAGAGGATCTTAAAATAAGTGACATAAAGGAGAGTACTTAAAAAGAAAGAGAGAGGTTAGATCTCTTACGAAAGTTCGGCAGCCTAACGGCGCCACTCAAAACTTCCAAAATGGATTGATGAGAGAGAATAGGGTGTCTCATCACATGAACATAAAAGTTACAGTAATTTTAATATAAAATATCATCCCAATAACAAGAAAGATGAGCTTTAAAAGGAATGACATAAAAGTGTGTACTTAAAAAGAAAGAGAGGAGTAGGATCCCTTACCTCGGGTCTGACTTGACTCGATCGTTCTTTAACGTCCTGAATAATAAACTTGAGTTAATTTCTACTTGCTTAAGAACCTTTTCCAAGTTCATTATTCCTTTTATATCAATTATTGACATGTTATAAACATTATGTAATCATTGAAGTTAATAATGTTCATTTTGTCGGTATTTGGTTCTTAGGTCGAAAGTGGACTTCTTACAATTACATGTTGTTCGTGTGGCCAAAGGTTCTTTATATCCAGAATGACATTCCTTATTTGGATATCATATATATCATATATATCCAGTATATACATGTATTTATAATATTACATAATCATTTAGTGGTAAGAAATGAAATGCACCGTTCATGGAGACGGTAAGACGTACGTACGCATGAACGTTACTTTCATTTCTTTGTCATATTAATGGAATTAAAACTAAATGATAGGTATGTATATTTTAATTACAGAATTATATTCATCATTTAGATGTATCATTCATCATATATATCCATTATATACATGTAATTATAATAGTACATTACATTTGGGGATAAGAAATGAAATGCACCGTTCATGGAGACGGTAAGCCGTACGTACGCATGAACGCTACTTTCAATTCTATATTATACTTTAATGGAAAGAAATAATATTATATAGAGGTATATAATAATTCCAGTATAAAATCATATATAATAACATTAAATCCATCCTTTATACGTCCCACGTATGGCATTAACGAATCACATCACTTTGAGGGGGCGGTAGTCCGCACTTCCTAAAATGAAGATATCGCTTATACCCATAATGGAAGCCATAAAAGTAATCCACAAATAAAAAATACAGAAGATTAAGTAAAACATAAACATATTATATATCATATATAAAAATAGTGACATCATAATGGCCACCTTTGAAGGTGTTAAATGAGTATTGAACAATCATCATTTCGGGAGGCAGAATTTCGCCATCCACAGAAACCGTATGTTCTTTAACCATTTGATGTAGTTGTGTGAGAGTGTAGCTCAAATAAATCTTATAACAACATCCTAGTATATTTAATATACTGTTGTTGTTACAAAAGAAGTAAATAGAAAGAGTTTAGGGGGTTGGAGAAGCAAAATAAAATAAATGAACATGAGAGAATGAATTACCTTTAAAAGTGTAACTCCTTTTGATTTGAGCCTAAAGGATTCCTTTGAAAGGATTATTCCCAAAGGGAATCTTCTAGGATGAGGAGAGGGATGTGGAGAGAGTAAATGGTCAGGGTTTGGCCGAGAAAAAGGCTTGAGGAGTGTGTGAAATGAGGTAGAGGTGAGGGCCTTTTATAAGAGGAGAGGAGGGGCACTTTTGGAAAGTAAAGAAATATTACTTTATTTGAAAATGTGTTTCGGTTTTAAAAGGTCCCACATTGATATAAGTCGTGGATAAGGTGATAAGGGTTCGAAATCCACTAATCCAATTGGTTTTCGACATGTGTAGTTCATAGATTTTACATTATCTTTCCATTTTATTTAAATCGTTAAATAATGAGGTCATCGCTGCATCATCATGATGTCATAAATAATTTAATTTATTTAATGTCTAAAAATTATAAAACAATTACTATGATTTAGGAAATCCTTTTATCTTTCCAATGACTATTTATAATAAAAAATATGACTTGTATAACCCCACTTAAAAATTGTTTTAGTAAAACATATCATGTTTGTGTCATTTTTACTTTTACATTAAATAAAAAGTTATTTATGTCATTTACCAACCAAAGTGGCTCCATGGGGTCCCCAAGTTGACCCATGGATTGTCTTGGTCGGCCATTACACATCCAATGAGGTTAGGACATGTGTAAAGTTCATTTCATATTATTAAAACATTATTTTTACCTTAAACTACACTAATTACCTCTAATCGCGATTAAAAACTTAATAAGTTACTATTCACCAAAAAAATTATTTTTATCCCATTGAACCACATTTTACTTCTAAATGACAACCATGTATGTCGGATTTTCGAAATTCAAAACACAAAGATGGCAAAATTTCATTTAAATAGAAAAATCAGTTTTTTATAAGTACCACTTAGTGGTTTCACTATTCATCAAAAATTGAAGTTTTTCAGAAAAATCCCAAAAATTCACCATAAGCTATATTTGATATTCCGAATTCAAAAATGAAGTCTATTTTACAAAATTCAAAACATATAAGTCACATTAATTAATTTAATAATTAATTCCCGTTGTCAGATCAAATAGCGTGTTTTTATGAAACAATAAGTATCAAAAGATTGACACTGGTTTAAGTCTGATTTCAAAGTGAAATTAATTCCAATGACCACTATTGGATTTAATGGTAAAAATATATTATAATTTCACTTTAAAACCAATTCAAAAGATAATCTAATCATATAAATAAATTAGATTAAAAAGAGGTTTTGAATTAAAATACAACATTTTACACTATTCATTAAAAAAATGAACTTTATCGGAAAGATACCAAAAATTTACACAAAGTAATTTTTGATGTCCCGATTCTTAATAAGAGTTCTATTTGGTCCAAAAGAATGTTTAAGAGTGAAAAAAACTATATTTAATGATGGTTCACCATCAAAAGGCGATAAGTGAACCTTTAGTGAAAACTAGGGCATATACGCCTAAAATTGAATTCTTTTCGTATTTTAAGCCTTTAGCTTTTATTGGATAAATGTAAAAACATTAAAAAACATATATAATCATATTTTAGTTATTTATATCCATTCCCTCCAATACAATGGCTACATGTTAACTACCATTTGAAATAATATTATTTTATTATTAGAGTGCAACGTTAGATTCCCAAGAAACTCGTTGTTGCGTGCTGGGTACGCCATCGAGTATAGCGTCCCCTTTAAAGTCATATTAATATTTTATTCACAAATTTGGATAAATAATAAAATGTCATATTCTTTATTTACCTGGGGTGTTACATCCTTCCCCCCTTTTGGGAATTGCGTCCTCACAATTTTAAAAAATTGAGCTTGGAAACATCCTTGAAAGTCCCACATCGGAACAAGAGTCGGTAAAACAAACACTTTAAAATAAAGAAAGATAAGCACAGAGGTCACCCGATTTAACCCATACTAGGATTCCAAGTATGAAAATATGGACATGGAGGAAAAAACAAAGGGTCATGTTCTGATGGAGAGTGATAGAAAACATGTTTAGGAGAAAGTTATCCTCGAGAAAATCACAAACTTGTGATGGGTTAAACGGTATTTGATTCCCCAGTAGGAAAAGTTAATAGACAACATTTTTGTTTTAAGTTACTTTTTATTGAGGAATTTATTCATAAGGAAACATAATCACTTATCATATTGACTTTCAACTTTTATTAGATTCCTTACACAAACTCATATTTTCTCCAAAAGATGAGTATTTAGGAAGACTTGTTCACATTAAGAGTACTATAATCAACTTCTATAGAATCACCTAATCCACAAAATAGAACTATATACTTCCCATGTATTTATACTTTAACCAAAACCAAAACCAAAAAGGCTAGTACAAGATCAGATAATCCAGAAAAGGATAACCCTTTATAAAAAGAAAATCTATTCTTAATCTCCAAAATTTTTCCAACAAAACCCAAAGTTCAACGAGGACCATCCGATAAACAATTTTTCCATAAAATTCTTCAAAGTAAACCAATATAAGATTGAAACCCAAATATTTGAAGGATTTAGTCGCATAGTCTTCCAAGATAAATCGTAACATTTATCTCCAAACAATATCATTTGCTCCTAAAGTCTCTTATTGAAAAGTAATTAACCTAATCACATATCCTCCATGATAGGTTAATCATTTTCATAAATAACCCAAAATCAACTTACTCTTAATTCATAAAATCATATAACTAAAAAGAATCAGTCAAACTAACCAGGGACTTCACGTAGTCCAGTGGTAGGCGATAAATACCAGACGCACTTTGGTTGTGGGTTCGATTCCCGCAGCTTTGTCCGACGCGACGGGTAGTCACACGGTCTATGTGTTGTCCTTTTTCCAAAACTATATAATTCTCAAATCATTCTCCAAAATGAGATAAAATCTTCAAAAATGATCATAACATATTTTAACCTCAAGTTTATCTCATTCCTTTCATTTTCCATCATATCATAGAGTAACCCATAATTACCTAAAAAGTAAGGATCATATAAACCCAAGTGGTTCTTTATAACTATGTCCACAAAAGAAAAGATAACTATTACTTGGATAAAATTTGCCTATATTAAACATCAGGGTTACACATAATATAAAAAGTCTTCTAATGTAACCCCATCATCAAAAGAGACTTAATACTCTTAAGAATTTCACCATAACTCTTGAAGCCCTTATGTGTTGACATCTTACTCATTCAACATTCTTCATGATCCATTATCCATTCCTTTCCAACTTATTCCGAAATACCTCTTTCCTACAAACAAAATCATGAATCATATCCTAAGATTCCAAAATAGGAAAACAATATTCATGAATTAGTACATACCTTTGATTGGTCATTGTCAGTTTCTTCATCCTCAATCGGAATGGCATTAGGTATTGGTAAACGAATATTGGTACGCTCTTGGTGACCCCATTCACGAAAATTCTTCATAGGAAATGTGTTTGCATAATGACCATGCACACCACATTTAAAACATTCAATTGATCCCTCAGAAAGAACTTCTTTCCCTTTCCTCGAGTCAACTGGATGCTTCCTTTTTCCATGGCAGGTTCTTGCTTTATGACCTTCATTTCCACATCTATAGCATATTTCTGTCCCTTTGAAACATTTTCCTAGGTGTTTCTTTCCACATCTTTGACACATAGGTTTTTGAACACACTTACCTTTATGATTATTACCTGTACTTCCGTAGGGATTTGTTTCTTGCATATATGATGCCTTAGAGAAATATCCAAGGTTTAGGTGGTTAATCGTGACTCCAGATAGTTGGTTGAGGATAATCACAAGAGTTCTCATTGCAGCTCCCATATCATTCAGTTGCTTGCTCAAAAAACTGTCACAGTTTCCTTCACATCCACTGTTACTTTGGTACCTGCTAGATCCAGCCATTTACTAAAACCAAAAAGGTCAGTGTGAGTATATCAACATAACCATCATGTACTAATGAGGAAGATAAACACTAAGATATACTTACTCATTCACTTTATCTAAAACTAGGACTCTTTCTGAAATCCTAACCATTATGGTAATGTCACTTATGCTTAGAGAATACCCTAACCTCTAAAGTTATCTAAACCTCCCTTTGATACCAACTATAAGGCCCCAGCCTTAAACCTTACTTAATCTTGAGTTATTACAAGATTACACATTGAGGATCTTTTCAGGTTTAGAGTTTTAGAGAATTAGATCATGAAACTTGCATTACATTCCACATTTAAACAAAGTGGTTACATAAAAGACAGTATTCATTCTTCCCATCAACGGAAACATATTGAAAATAAAACATGGATTCTTTCTTGACACATCCTTGACACTATCATCACATCATGTACCTTTCCCTTGACCTGTGAAAAACATTTCAAAAACTTGGGATGACCATAAAAAGCTCAGTAAGAGTTATAAAAATATGGAAAGGAAACATGAGTTCATATATACATTAGAATGAAATCACACTTTACCCATAAAACATAGGCATATCAAATCATGAATAAATCATAGAAAACATAAGACATAAAGGTAACTTGAGGCATTCATAACATTCTTACGTAGGGAGTACCCCTCTTGGTTACATTTGGAATACCCATCACAGTATATTCAATAAATCTCTTCGGAGAAACCTTAACGTTTCACTCCTTCGCGTTACCCAATGCATTGGAGAGCTATATCGGGCTCACCCGCCCTTACTTTATCACGGAACCACCCGTTTTCATAACAATGCCCAAGAACCATAACATAAATGTGTCACATAAAACATGAATAAAGGAAACATAACATTTCCACATTTCAATCACAATATAACATTTTAGTATATTGAAATAATGAATCCATTCAAAAAGAAACCATTTCCAAAACCATTTAAAACATTTAATAAAGAGATTTTTGAATCAAAGTGTCCCATACCACCTTGAAGCTTAAAATTTTAAACCATTAATATCCATATAAATAAATCCTTAAAACCATTTTGAAAACATGGATATTAATAAGAACAAATAATTAAAACATTTAAAATGATATTTTGGTTAAAGGGGTTTTACCAAAATTAGAGGCACTTGAATACAATAATTGAGCAATAACATTTAGTCAGAACTTTATAATATCATGAGAATAAATGGATTTCATGATATAATACTCCAAAGTACAGTATATACACCATATAAGAGTGAATTGGTGCATAACAACAATGAACCCTCAATAGAAATGTCAAATGTAATGAAATCCCTTATAAAGAAGGTATCCTTAAATTAAGGACAAATCAATCTCAAAAATATGTGTGACAAATATGAATACACCCAATATAAGTGGATATTAAGTGTAAAACAATAAAAGGTCATTCACACATATTCAATGGATGACATATTCAATGACTACATGTTGAACCCAAAGAAATCGAAATTGGGTTAAAAAGTTCCCTTGACAGCCTAACGGCATCACATCAAAATGAGTTGATGAGAGATAAAAAGTGTATCTCATCACTTGGACATAAAATTTACATCAATAAGGATATATTAGAACATATCCCAACATAACAATATGTAACTTAAAATACCCAACAAAAGAAGTCTTTTAAAAAAGAGGAGGGTGAAAGGTTCCCTTACCGACTTGGGTATCTTTCAAAACATACACCCCCTGAAAGAAGGACAATAGATCGTTGATGTAAATACTCATAAATGAAAGTATATTACACAAAGAGTAGAATAATGGGCAGTACATACACCACTCAATTGAATTTGTGGCAAATGTAGCATAAATCTCACGGGAATAAAAGTGAGATGAAAAATCCCTTACGAAAACTCGGCAGCCTAACGGCGCCACATAAAACATCCGAATATGGATTGATGAGATCAAATAGGGTATCTCATCACATTACAATAAAATGTACAGAAAGAGGAATATAAAAGAACATCCCCCAACATCACAAAGAGGATCTTAAAAGAAGTGACATAAAGGAGAGTACTTAAAAAGAAAGAGAGAGGTTAGATCTCTTACGAAAGTTCGGCAGCCTAACAGTGCCACTCAAAACTTCCAAAATGGATTGATTAGAGAGAATAGGGTCTCTCATCACATGAACATAAAAGTTACAGTAATTTTAATATAAAAGATCATCCCAATAACAAGAAAGATGAGCTTTAAAAGGAATGACATAAAAGTGTGTACTTAAAAAGAAAGAGAGGAGTAGGATCCCTTACCTCAGATCCGACTTGACTCGATCGTTCTTTAACGTCCTGAATAATAAACTTGAGTTAATTTATACTTGCTTAAGAAACTTTTCCAAGTTCATTATTCCTTTTATATCAATTATTGACATGTTATAAACATTATGTAATCATTGATGTTAATAATGTTCATTTTGTCGGTATTTGGTTCTTAGGTCGAAAGTGGACTTCTAATAATTACATGTTGTTCGTGTGGCCAAAGTTTCTTTATATCCAGAATGGCATTCCTGATTTAGATATCATATATATAATATATATCCAGTATATAAATTTATTTATAATATTACATAATCATTTAGAGGTAAGAAATGAAATGCACCGTTCATGGAGACGGTAAGCCGTACGTACGCATGAACGCTACTTTCATTTCTTTGTCATATTAATGGAATTAAAACTAAATGAGAGGTATGTATATTTTAATTACAGAATTATATTCATCATTTAGATGTATCATTCATCATATATATCCATTATATACATGTACTTATAATAGTACATTACATTTGGGGATAAGAAATGAAATGCACCGTTCATGGAGACGGTAAGCCGTACGTACGCATGAACGCTACTTTTATTTCTATCTCATACATTAATGGAAAGAAATAATAATGATATAGAGGTATATAATAATTCCAGTATAACATCATATATAATAGCATTAAATCCATCCTTTATACGTCCCACGTATGGCATTAACGAATCACATCACTTTGAGGGGGCGGTAGTCCGCACTTCCTAAAATGAAGATATCGCTTATACCCATAATGGAAGCCACAAAAGTAAGCCACAAATGAAAAATACAGAAGATTAAGTAAAACATAAACATATTATATATCATATATAAAAATAGTGACATCATAATGTCCACCTTTGAAGGTTTTAAATGAGTATTGAACAATCATCGTTTCGGGAGGCAGAATTTCGCCATCCACGGAAACTGTATGTTCTTTAACCATTTGATGTAGTTGTGTGAGAGTTTAGCTCGAATAAATCTTATAACAACATCCTAGTATATTGAAGATACTGGTGTTGTTACAAAATAAGTAAATAAAAAGAGTTTAGGGGGTTGGAGAAGCAAAATAAAACAAATGAACATGAGAGAATGAATTACCTTTAAAAGTGTAACTCCTTTTGATTTGAGCCTAAAGGCTTCTTTTGAAAGGATTCTTCCCAAAGGGAATCTTCTAGGATTAGGAGAGGGATGTGGAGAGAGTAAATGGTCAGGGTTTGGCCGAGCCAAAGGCTTGAGGAGTGTGTGAAATGAGGTAGAGGTGGGGACCATTTATAAGAGGAGAGGAGGGGCACTTTTGGAAAGTAAAGAAATATTACTTTATTTGAAAATGTGTTTCGGTTTTGAAAGGTCCCACATTGATATAAGTCGTGGATAAGGTGATAAGGGTTATAAATCCACTCATACAATTGGTTTTGGACATGTGTAGTTCATAGATTTTACATTATCTTTCCATTTTATTTAAATCGTTAAATAATGAGGTCATCGCTGCATCATCATGATATCATAAATAATTTAATTTATTTAATGTCTAAAAATTATAAAAAAATTACTATGATTTAGGAAATCTTTTTAGCTTTCCAATTACTATTTATAATAAAAAAATTTGACTTGTATAACCCCACTTAAAATTTTTTTTAGTAAAACATATCATGTTTGTGTCATTTTTACTTGTACATTAAATAAAAAGTTATTTATGTCATTTCCCAACCAAAGTGGCTCCATGGGGTCCCCAAGTTGACCCATGGCTTGTCTTGGTCTGCCATTACACATCCAATGAGTTAGGATATGTGTAAAGTTAATTTCATATTATTAAAACATTATTTTTACATTAAACTACACTAATTACCTCTAATCGCGATTAAAAACTTAATAAGTTACTATTCACCAAAAAATTATTTTTATCCCATTGAACCACATTTTACTTCTTAATGAAAACCATGTATGTCGGATTTTTGAAATTCAAACCACAAAGATGGAAAAATTTCATTTAAACGGAAAAATCAGTTTTTTATAAGTACCACTTAGTGGTTTCACTATTCATCAAAAATTGAAGTTTTTCAGAAAAATCCCAAAAATCCACCCTAAGCTATATTTGATATTTCGAATTCAAAAATGAAGTCTATTTTACAAAATTAAAAACATATAAGTCACATTAATTAATTTAATAATTAATTCCCGCTGTCAGATCAAATAGCGTGTTTTTATGAAACAATAAGTATCAAAAGATTGACACTGGTTTAAGTCTGATTTCAAAGTGAAATTAATTCCAATGACCACTATTAGATTTAATGGTAAAAATATATTATAATTTCACTTTTAAACCAATTCAAAAGATAATCTAATCATATAAATAAATTAGATTAAAAAGAGGTTTTGAATTAAAATACAACATTTTACACTATTCATTAAAAAATGAACTTTATCAGAAAGATACCACAAATTTACACAAAGTAAATTTTGATGTCCCGATTCTTAATAAGAGTTCTATTTGGTCCAAAAGAATGTTTAAGAGTGAAAAAAACTATATTTAATGATGGTTCACCATCAAAAGGCGATAAGTGAACCTTTAGTGAAAACTAGGGCATATACGCCTAAAATTGAATTCTTTTCGTATTTTAAGCCTTTAGCTTTTATTGGATAAATGTAAAAACATTAAAAAAAATATAATCATATTTTAGTTATTTCTATCCATTCCCGCCAATACAACGGCTACATGTTAACTACCATTTGAAATAATATTATTTTATTATTAGAGTGCAACGTAAGATTCCCAAGAAACTCATTATTGCGTGTTGGGTATGCCATCGAGCATAGCATCCCCTTTAAAGTCATATTAATATTTTATTCACAAATTTGGATAAATAAGAAAATTTCATATTCATTATTTACCTGGGGTGTTACAAAAACTATGGTAGAATAGCTTAGGAAACTATTTTTTAAGAGATGGTGATATTTAATGGGATTCCAAATGATATTAATTTTGATAGAGAACCCTAGATAACATCCAATATTTTTAAAGTATTCTAAGAGGAAATGGGATACCAAGTGATTCTGAGTAAGGGAATTTATTTATAGACATATGTCCATATAAATAAAGTGGTCTATATTTTTTGGGGATGTTTTATGTTCTTCCTTCTTAGATGTAAATGACTCTTTTTATAGCCACATATAACTAGATGAGTTTCCTTATAATTTCACTTACACATGTTCGAATTGAAAGTTTTGAGTCCATGAATCGTTAAATATGTTTGTATTTACTCTATTAAATTGGGTTTACCACGAAATATTTAAATTGATAATACATTGTGAGATAGATGATGTGTATAATTCAAGTAATCTATTAATGGTTGATATTGGAATAGATTCACTACACATTATAGGTGGATCATTAGTGTCACCCTTTAGAGTATTTAGTTAGTGAATAAGTATTCATAGATTTATAACATCAGTTAGGTAACCAAAAAATCAATAATTCCTGGAATCATGTTACAATGTATACAAAAACCCATGAGATCATTTAGAGGATATATAAGGCTACTTATCATCTAGGGTAACCTCTATATATAAATTCTATCCCCAACATCTACCATATCTTCAGTTGAGAAGGTGTCACCAAAATCACACCCATGTATTGAAATGGGAAGAAATCTAATTGGGTATATATGTCTCATTAACTCAGAAAATGATAAAATTATAGAATCATTAAATAAGGTTCTATACAAAAAATTAATTCCATTAGTTTAGGGGTTATGGAAACATGAGAGTAACTCTCTTCGGATGTGGGATCCAAAATCCATTATGATGTTTCAATTGACTCACCTATTTATTGATCAAATATATTTATGAAATATTTATTGGGGGTAATTTTATATCATAAAGGTAATTATCACCCCCATATTGTCACTTTCACATAAGAATATCATTATTTTATTATTACCATTATTCTACTTTATGTACAATTATTAGTATTTTTAGATTTTTTGAAATGGTGGATCTGAATTATGGTGCACTGTAAACACATGGTTAATAACAACAATAGACCTAGATAATTCATGGTAGAGTGGGATTTCCAGTGGGGTGCACATATTTGGTGCATAGTTTTTTCAAAAAAAAATTCTAAATAATGTGACTTCACCCATGATCATTTAGTTCCACCCATATGGTTGGTGTACGGATTGTAAAACTAGGTTCCCAAATCATACAGACTACCTGGGTATATCACGATAGTAAATTCACTATGGTACTCTTACACAATTAATGTTTTAAAATTTGTTATACCACCATTTAATCATCATAGGTCCCATTGATTTTGATCCCATCTGCTTCACTTTTAGTAATATTTATATTTATTTTAACCTAGATTCATTATAGAATCATTGATTTAGTGGATTCCTATCATCATAGTTTTTACCATTCCTTATTGATATTCAGTTTCTCACTTCATATGTCCATGTAGAAATAAGGTTTTCATTTTCCAATTCTAATTTTATGATATTTAATTTATAGGGATTCCTTTTTTTCTTTTAATGGTATTTAATCATCATTTCTTGAGGATTCACATCATTAGATACTAGTCTCAATAATTATGGTAGATGGTTTCTTGAGTGTTCATTTTAGGATAAACCACATGAGCTTTCCTATTTTCAATGGGTGTTTAATGTTTTTTTAATGAATGATATATGATATTAGATTATTTATTATATGATATATAGTTGATTTACATTATTCTGTTTTGATTTTGGAAATTACTATGATTTGAAATTGGTCTTTTATATTTTCAAATGAGGGATTCATGTATTTTATTTAATCTGATTCCTCTATTAATTGAATTTTTTTAAAAATTAAAATTGATTAATTATTTGAAAAAATAATATCACATATGAACCAAGATTATTTTGTTGGATAACTGGGATAAGTACATCTAGGAATGATATTCTCCACCAAGACATGTATTAAACCACACTAACAAAACATTACTCAGTCATGCATGATATAGTTTTGATTCCATTATAGGGGTTTAACTACACACCTAGTTCGAAAATATTTTCTCTTTAGTAACCCATTCCTAGATTGGATGTTATTGGTTTTATATCCCCAATTATAGGTATTTTTCTATTTTTTCATGATATATTTATATTTTTGAGATCGTTTGAATATGTTTCAATATTTTAATGAGGTTTTTTAGATGTTTTAGTGGAATTAAGATATAATCATTGTGAAAGAATGATGTTTTTTATATCTGGGAATCAAAATGGATATACTGTACTCTATGATGGAGGCTATTTTTGGGTTGTGGGTATAGTGAGTTAGGGATGGAGACACTCATTTTGGCTAACTATTTCGAACATGTTGGACCTCCATGGTGATAATATAGTGCTTTTAATGGGATTAGTACCTAAGGAAGTCTTATCAAAGTACCAAAATGAAATAGGGTGAGGTGAGATATTTCATTGTGGTTCTCATCATGAGAATAATGTATGTGGGTAGTATTTTGAGATCCGTATGAACCATTAAGATGGGGAAAAAACACATTTTTTCATGCTTCTTTGATTGTTTCCTGGTGGAAAAGAAAGATGTGCCAATTGGAAGGTTGGTGAAATTATATAAATTTAGTCATGGAGTGGTTTATTATTTCATGTGAGGTGAAAAATTATGAGGATGGATCCTCTAAACCCCTATACTAGTAATGTTGTGTCCAAAACTACAATATAATTCACTCCATGTAATGATGAGTTCACCATTGGGAGCATTGGTTGAGATCTCTATGTCCATGTTGTGTACCAATACATCATGGTGTTAGCCAGTTTTATTTTAATGGCAAAAAAGGACACAAATATTAGGGTAGAGATTTTTTCTTTATGTTCTGCATTTTGTGACATTAATGGGTTCCAAATTTTGGAATTTAAACTAGATTAATTTTGTGAAACAATCATTATGTTCAATAATCTCCTTACTATGACATCCAAATAGAAATGTTCACGTAGGTGTTTTTAGGAATTTCAAATTCTAGGAGGTATTTTTCTATCATATTTTTATAGGGGTTGGACAATATTTCATTGAAGAGTCTAGGAAGACATATCTATATGTTTGTTTGAAATTATTTGTAATAAAGCTGTTTGTGTTAGGTGAATTATTTCCCATTATACTTTTTAAATGAATGGAAATGTTTTTTGGTTGGTGTGTTACATACTTTTTTATTTAAGAAAAATAATGTTGGTAATCTTGGACGAATATTATCTTAGTGAAAATTGGACTTAGTAAATGGTTATGGGTTTATCCTACAAAAAAGTTGATACTATTCCTATTCAAAGATTTTGATTTAAAAAATATTTTGGAATATATTTAAAACTTCATTGGTGGTTTTTTTTATGTTTCTGTGTGTTCAGTAATTCTATTAATTTAATGTGTATTTGGGAAATTGTTTTAGAAAATATGGGATTTCATCTGTGTGTATAATGAATATGAAAAGTGTCATTACTGATTCAGACATGGACACTACTTTGAAATTAGGGCACACAACAAATTTTTATTATTGATTTATACTTTTGCTCTATACTAAATTTCATTGCACACTAGATTATTCTTCCAAGTGAATACCTGGGTCTTGAGATATGGGTTTCCGATCATTAGTTTTTTCTATTTAAAAGACCCATTTTGTGGGGTTTACATTGGGTAAGATACTGATTATAAAACATGGGAGGGGTTTTTTCAAAACATTGGTGTGTTTGAACGGTATGAGTTATTTTTTTTCGTGAGTTACTTCAAAAAAATAAGGTACTTAAAAGGAGTTTTTTATGTATTCTTATTGGTTACCCTAGCTTTATCATTGTATTATTCTTTTACATAGTTTTATTTGAGTTTATGGGCTATCTTTTTTTTTAGTTATGTGGTTCTGTGGTATATCATTCTAGAATTACCTATATAGACTTATTCTAACCCCTATATATTCATCTTGGTGTATATTCAAATATCGTTCATCATTATATATGTATGTAGACAATGTTTTATTGTATAGGTGTCTCATATTGAAGTAGTGGCCTATTATTTTGGTGATAGAAACTTGGTTATAGATGTCATGTGGATCATATGAAGTTTCAATGTCTGGAACCTAATCCTTAATCTTTATTATTTTTTATTTAATTCTTTTTTTTTGAAAAAAAATAATTATTGATAATTATTTATTGTTTTATTGTATGTTAGAGTCATCCCTTTTTTCATGATTCATAATTCTCTAATCTCAGTGTAGTCTACATAATTTATTTTATATATATAAGGGAAAATCATTCCTATAATGATAATAGTAAACCTTAGAAATTTATTTCCTAAATTTTATATCTAGTGTACATCACCTTATGGTAAAGAAAATATTTATCCAATCAATGGTAATTTTTTTGGTTTAGGATGTTGAAAATTGTATCAGTTTTATACATTAAGTTATTCAGGATGGATAACTAGATGATATGATTTTTCAAGACTTGACATTTATATTATAAAACGGTTTAAATCACCATATTATAGAAAAAAATATGTTTTTATAGTTTCCCATACATGAAATGTGTTGCTAAAATATTCTAGGAATTTTGTCACATTATCTTTATAGTTTTATCTAATGAGAGTTTCATACGATTTATTAATAAAGATAATTCTTACTTGAATAACACCATTTATGTAACATTACACCAGTTATTCTTTAGTAAATTATGATACGATAAACTAGTTTTATATCTTGGTTTCTTCTTCTTGGGAATGAAAATTGGAGTTATTAGAAATGATTCCAAAATAGGGTGACATATAGTTAAAATCTATGTTGTGTGTTATTTATTATTAGAATTTATCTATATCATTTTCATGTGTTTATATATTTTAATTGAAAATAAAGAAATATTAAAATTTTAACCTCTAAAAGAACAATTATTCTTTAAATTAACTGAATGAATGATAATTGGAATCCTTATTATTTTAAGAACATGTTAACAATATCCCAGTGATTAATTACTTTCTCAATTACTTGTTTACTTTTTAAATTTATTAATTAATTGTGGGGTGTTTATTTTTTATAATACCTTTAAACATGACTGAGTTATTGGATTTATCCTTAGATTTTAAGATTTTTCCACATGAATTACAAGACTAATTTTTTTGAATAGAATGTAATAGTACCTACTGATATTATTATATGAAGATCATAAAATAAAATTTAGATATTGTGGTCTTTTTTTATTTGGAGATATATTAAAAATAACATGATTCATTTATTAGTGTATATGTATATAAAAAGTCCTTCATGTCTTATATAAGAAGTTTTATAACACGTAATATTTCTATTTGATAAATGAGACAACTAGTTTTAATGTTTAATCTATTTCTATACTCCCATGATTGTTATTTTACTAGTCACATGGGAATACTAAAATCTATAACATATGAATAATAATTTTTTAATTTATTCTGTGATTAATAAATCATATATAGTAATAAAACATTTTAGTAAAATAATTAACATGGGAGAATAATGGAAATAAATATGGAGGTTGAGTGTGTTTCACACAAAAATATTATCATTTTGGTTTAATCTATCTTGATATGATTTTTTTAGAACGCGATATAATTGGTTTTTGTAGTAATATGGTTTATTGATAAATATTTAATGTTGTGTTTGTAAACTCTTACACTAATATTAAATGATTTTCTAAAAACACAAGATATTACTTATAGTGAATAAATGATTTTTTTTATGTAGACATGATTTTTTATAATGGGGGATTCAAATTAATTTTATTCATTAGAAATATTCATTTAATTAAGAGTTGTGTTATTTAATACTTTTGTTTCAACCAGTTTTAAAGAATTTTTTTGGGTATTTTAGGAATTTTTTTAATTTTGTATGCATTCTAGATAATTTTTTTTAATGGAATTAGGATGATAAGTTTGAATTAAAACCATAATAATGTTTTTTAAACTTGTGCTTAACTGGGTTTCAAAAAATGGCATCATATTTATAATTAATTTTAATATTGTTCATAAGGATATGACGGAAATGACAGTTGTGTTTTATATTGGTAATTTAAAAGGATAATAAGTAATTATACCAACATTCCTAAAATGATCTTGAAACATGATGTCAATGAGGTGTGAGATTTTGGACTCATTGGTTTGTCATATTTTATGTCAACTTAGGTATTGATTTATATAGGGGATTTGAAAACATGATATGTTTGTTATGTTTTTTAATTTGTTGGATTATTGGTTACCAAAATTTTATATAGAGTCTATATCATTCCTTCTTGGTTTTCCAGAAATTTAAATAACTCTTGGGAGCTTAGTTAACCATGGGTTCAATATACCATCTAGTAATAGAGGGACTTAGAGTTAGTGTGTTAAACCTTAGTGATTAAAGGGAGTCCCATTTTACTTTACTATATATTTTATATGAATATTGTAACATATATTTTCATCAAATATCCATGTTCATAGAATTTAATGGTCCTCTATGTCATGCCCCACTTTTCGGGGAAGCGGTTTGGGAAAGTGATTTTTATGGGTCGAGTATTGTGTGAGAGACTTTTTATAATATTTTTAAAGTATGTAAAATAAATAATATGGTATAGTCTTATTAGATAATTTATATATAATTATTATTGTGTTCTATTATTATTAATGTCGAGTTATTATGTATTACAGTTGGTATTTCCATGATTAAGAATCTACTACCTAGGTAAACAAGTCTACCTATCTCCTTAGTATTTTGGTTCACTAGAGATTGTTTATTGTATTAATGAGGTTTCATATAAATTTTCACTTCTTCCTTGAGTCATCTGATGTGTATCGAATCCTATTTCATATATTATAGAATAAAAATCATTGTCCTAACATTGTTCATGTAATTTTTTAGGATCTTGGTTCCCTGGAACATGTTTCCCTATTTAGTTTTCACAATTTTTCACATTTTATAATATGTAATACATGATCTTTTGAGACTAAAACATACAGTAAGAATTTTTTTTATAAAATCAAGATAAGTGTTTTTATGTGGCTATTAGTGACACAACATCATGATAGATCTATGGATACAAATTTTTCTAAAAACCACCATCCTACAGCTTTTGAAGGATGGAAGCTGTAATGATGGGGAGAATATAACACATTTAGTATGAGATATTTTATAATTCAATATTGTTATTTTTTTAGTTGAGATGTTTAGGACTGGTTTTAAGATTTTATAATGTTTTTTTAGTGGTAAATAGAAGGGTAATGTTGGGGGTAATGATGTTTTGGATCTCTTAGATTCAATAGAGACATGGCGCACCTCATGGTGGAGGATGTTTTGGTGTTGTGGGAACAGTGACCTTGTATTTGTGTGTAGAGAGTATGTTTAATGATATAAATACTAATTTTGGGTGAGTTTTTATATTTTTATGACCTCTATTCCATTTATATGATCAATTTATTGGGTTTTATTCCTAGAAAATTATATGATATGTAATTCTGTAAAATGGGTAAAGGTCTATTATTCTGTAGTGGTGTTTTCATTTAGTGGTGTGTTTATGGGAGTTTCAGTGAGATCCATGTGAGATATTGTGAGGGAAAAAATGCATATTTTTTTGGCCATATCACTTGGAGTGATTAGCTATGTGAAACAATAATGGTGAAATGGGTGTGTTGGTTACTGTGGTGTAATTGAGTTAAGGTACGGTTATGTTTCAAATGAATGTTGTAAAACATGGAGGATAACTCATCCACATAGTCGTATAAGTCATGGTGTGTCTAAAACAGTGATCAATGCCACTCCATGTCATGATTTCTACTTCATGGGGATCCATTATTGGGGAATGATGGTGGTGGTTGTAGTCAATTTTTTTAAAGTATACCAAATAAAAACTAAGATTAGAGGGTTGGTTTTTTATAACAACCCTGGGTTTTATGTGGAATCAATGGAGTTCAAAAATTTACAAATTAAACTAAAATCTTAACCCAAAACGCAAATTTTTGTATCCCACTTTTATTAAAGATCTTGTACATAATGGTTCTTGCAAATTTTTTGGACATCCACTTTCTAGTGGATATTATTCACTTATATTTTTTATGAATTTTTTTAAACGTTCAAGAAGGAGGTGGGAATGTTGGATCTACTAGTTAGGGGTGATTCTTTAAAATGTTCTTGTTTTTGTTTGGTGGATACTTTATCACTCTTTCTATTCCATGAATTAAAAGGATTGTTGTTTTAAAAGATAAATTTTATTTTTATTTATGATAAATTATTTTGATTATCATGATTGAATACTCTATTAGGGACAAAAAATTAAACAATGATTATGAAAAATGGTTAAAACCAATTGATATAATTATTACTTGAAAATTTGGATTCAAAATGATTATTTTAGCATATCTTAATCATGTATTTGATGCGGTGTTTGTTTGAGTGTGAATGTTAAATAATTTTCTGGATAGAATGCATATTTCGATGAACATTTTAAAAAAGGATTTTTGTGTACATGATACACATAAAAAGGAGCCTTATTGATTTAGACATGGATGATGTACAGAGATTTTGGAACATTGGTAAAGGGACATGTTGATTTGGACTTGGTTACTATAATGAATTTGAACAAACACTAGACTTTACTACTAATTAAAGACATGGGATTGAAGGGATGAATTTTTGCTCATTGTTTTAGGTAATTCAAATGACCCATTTTATAAGGTATGTATTTGATTATGTATATGGATGCGTGATAGTAGGGGTTTTTTGTAAAGCATGGTTTTGTGTTCCCATTGTATGGGTGTGTAGGTTTTCATGTGAGTTAATTTTTGAAAATAATTTGTTTTTAAGGAAATTGGTTTATGGGTTACCATTTCTTGAACATTTTATTATCCTTATCATTTATTTATTTTAAATTTTGATATAACATGTTACTATTTTTGTGGAAAGTGGGGGAATTATTTTTGTGTTTACCTACTAGGTTATATACTTACCCACTATATATACATCATTGTGTGTAGGTATACATTATGCATCCCAATTTTGGTAATGGATGAACATCTTACTATGTTATGGGAAACATTTGATGTGGTGGATTTTGATTGTGGATTCTAATTTTTATAGGTATAAGTACTCTAGATCGTAGAAGGATTACATATTTAGACATGTTTCCTTTGTTTTTAATCAATATTGGTTTATTATTAATTAGAGTTTTTTGTCGAAACAACAATTATTGATTGTATTTTGATGTGTTATATGTTCGAGATAGTCTTCATTCATTATTATATTATGTTTATATAATATAATTTATTTGTTTCCTAGATGTGATTTTATATTTAATGTAAAATCATTATCTAATGATAATATTAAAAGATAGGTGTTTATTGTGAACATATATTTTCTGGATATTATTAGATAAATTCAGTTGAATCACGATCCTATCGAAGGAAATGTTTTAGTGTACAAATATTACAATTGGAATACTCAATATATTTTATGAGGATCCTTAGGTTCCCTAGCCTTATATATCTTTGGTATTTTCACTTGGGTTATATTTTAAATAATTTCTTTCAAGGAATTTACTTTTAGAGTTAAATTGTTATAAATATTTTTTATGTATTATTACCATTAAAATGTTAAAATCATGTATTCTTTTTTATTAATTACATTATATCATGTAGGGAATTTTTTAAAAAAAAATTTCCCAATAATCACTTTTTTCATATTACTAGGATATTTATCCCCACACCATACAAACACCAAATGCGTGTATGCCTAATGTTTTTAATAGATATAGGTAATGGAAAATTATATCATAGAGAAGGAAGTTACCATGTTAGATTATTTTAGGATGGTGGTTGGGAAATAGTGGGAGTGTGCCCTAATTTTACATAGATATGGTTAATAGTATTTTGATTCATTTTTAAATTGGTCTTATAAAATTACTCTTCTATTGAAATTCTGACTTTTCATCTTGTTCCATTTTGTACGTGTATGCTTTACCTCTATATGGACAGTGTATAGATGAATATATCATATATTTGACTGTATGGTTTCTTTTTATGTTTAGTTTATATTATTCATGGTGATTATGTTTTGAATAGTTATATGTATATTGATGTGTGACTCGCCTACCAATTCCATGATCATGTTTGTTTCTTAGTTGGGTTTCTTTGTTTGTAAATCATTTAGTTTGGTGAAACCATTACCAAAGTAAATTTCATAATTTTTAAGAGCAATTATCTATTTCATGAGGAATGAGAATGTAAATTTTCTAGATGTTATAATATATTTACCATTAATATAAATTCAAATTGTTTAATAGTTTGATTTATACACAACCTTGAGCCTAAATGAAACACAATGTACTATTGAAATATAACTATTAAATGTTATTATAACCACCTAGAAATTATATTGGATGGTGTGAATATGATTACATAGTTTTGAAAAATATGTAAAAGTTTTATCCTTAGATCTTTAAGTATTTATAGGAAAATAAGCAAATAATTTCCAATGTGAAAAGGAAAAGAGTTTAATGTTAAAAGATAATTTCTTTTAATTATTCAATATTTTCTATATAACATGTACCTATAACTCAATGAATATATTATATTAATGAAATAATGTTTTATTAATTTTAAAAAATATAATAACCATTCATACATTGACCATAAATTGTTTATAAGTGAAGATAAAATCATTTGAAAAGAAAATGTGATATTTTTTTAGAGAGATGTATTTATGTGCATAATTTATTTCAATCATAGTTAATTTAATTAACATTTATTAATTAGTTTTTGTAATATAATATATAGATCATTTATTTCCTAAAATATATTAACATTTTTATAATGTTTTATACTCTGCATGTAATTATAATAAAATCAATTTTATGTTTAGATTTGTTTCATTAAAAATGTGTTTTATGTGTTTTTTCAACGAATAAAAGAATTAATTTATACAACATATATAAATTAAATATTGTAAAATGGATTCCTTAATAAAAATAAAAATAATTAATATTATGAAAAAAATCCAAATTAATTTTTTTTCAAAATTAATATTTACCTTGGTAAAAATATAGTGATCATGGAATGGTTAAAATTTGCAAAAAGATAGGTTATCTTAATAAATAAGGATTAAAATATCACATATCACATGATTCAATAGTATTGGTTGATTGGGATTAAATAAAACCATTATTATATTCTAATCATTGGCCATTGTAGTCACTTATGTTGACTAGGAAAATTTTATATAATCGAGTTTAATGTTTTTCATGTTTTACAATATTCTTTTCAAATGAGGATGCCTGAACATGTGGTATTTTTTCTCACTGACCATATTTGTGTTTATTTATCCTTAAAAATAATAAAAATTTTCTATAACCATATTTAAATCATGAGGTTAGTATCATTGACTATATTTATAATTTTTTATGTTAATTTTGAAAACAATTTTTACCTCTTTTACATTTAATGGAAAATAACAAACAGAACTCTTGTGTGTGTAATTACTCCTATCTCTATAATGTGATGTATTTTTTTTATCATTACCACTAAAGTTATGATATATAGATAAAAATAATTTCTATATATTATTCCAATGAAATTATTATGATTAAACAATGATAAAATATTATCTACCTTCTTATCATCTCATCAGTTGGAAAACGATAATGTTTTCCATGCATATGTATAGACTGCCACCTCAAAGATGCGATGTAATTCAGTTTTCATTTTTATTTTAAATGGATGGTAAAAATAATATATTTATTTAATATATATTATAATAATGATTTAATTATAAATTTAGAAATGTGAATTATTATTTACGGTTATTTACTTTCATCCCTAAAAAATATAAACATCACTTGTGCGTACGTAGAAACTACCATATCCATAAAGTTATGTAATTTATTTTTAAATGCCACATTATATAGATATTTATTCACATTTATAGAATGAATAAATATGGTATTTAGGGAAATTATTAATATTTTAAATATGATTATACCATAACCATGGTGCATGAGTCGAAACCATCGTTGTAAATCCCCCAACTAACTCACTATGGATATTAAATAGAATGAACTTCTAAATGACCTCATGAATGCCCCCCCCCCAAATATTACAGAGGCTATATACTAGTATTATGGGTCTATTGAGGTACATTAGAGATACTATACACCCAGAATCGAAGTTCACAATCATAAAATAAATAAATAAATAGTATAACATGTAAAAAACATAAATAAATGAACGAATGCTATAACAAAATTATATGTTCCACACAAAATAAAATGGTCATGCTTTCATAAAAGTAAACACGATGTGGCTACATAAATATTTTATCCCAATATAATGATGAAAAAATCCATCACACTCGATCAAGCTATAGTGGGACTTGACCCAATATGTACTCATAACCAAGTGAATGTTACTTAGGTACACCAGTGCAATGGATTCTCAAGTATTGTGTGAGTACATAAATTTTTAGTGAACCACCAACATGGGAATGTACTATAAAAACAATTTAGTGATATTTTTATTTGACATGGTCTAATAAAATTAGATTAAGTTATAAATTAATATAAAAAATGAACATAACACTTAATTCTACCCAATGTTGTAATTTCTTTAAGCATTAAATGATGATCTTTCCAACTAATAACCTGATAGCTCAAATAGTAGAATACTAATGAAAATCATCAGACCATAGGTCTATGAACTATATCATTCATACATGCCTCGATCATTTCCAGATTTTATTTGAGAAGGTGCATTACGTTAGGGGAACCTCTATCCACTCACTGGTGGTCACATTCTCAATCCTTCATCATAATGAGTAGTTGACCTTTGGGAATCACTGAACATTTTTTATATGTATGATCTAATATTGAGGTCGATTGTTTATCTTGTGATTTTTCACTATCAAGATGACATCTAATTCTTTTGAGGGTGAGGCTATATGAAATAAAATACAACTAGGTCTGACTGATTCCTATGTAACCCAATAAATCAAAGGGAATATCATCCCTATATACCACAATCAATATCCCAAATACTGAATATCTCATAGATCCATAACTGATCCATCAATTGTGAATCAACCAAATCCTAGGGGTTATGAAATGATTTTATCAAGAGGATATGATAGTCTCCATTAGGAAGTACACCATCCTTTCGTGGGGATATACGTCAACTGGGCACCTCATACCTCAATTTGAATTTGAAGCCTTGAAGAAATTCAAAATGTTCTTCTCTTTTCACAGTTATAAATCCCAACACCATTGCATTCACAATGGTTTCATAATATCAATTTAATTCCAATAATCTCGACATTCATGTCAAAATTGTCAATGAATCTCTCATTCAAATTCTTGGTACAAAATCTATGTATAAATTATAGCATCCAAAAAACCACCTGATGTTATCTGAGATAGGAATATACCCCCAGAGTAATGTGAGATCAGATCCTAGACATCATGGGAATCCCATGGTCTTACCCATATCAAATGGTGATTCTCGGGGTACCCCATGTAATGGCCCAATATTGTATAAATATAATTCCCTTTGTTATTGAATTAAATTCACTATTTTGTTAATATAAAATATTTAACGATATTTGGAATATTATATCCTACCATATTTAATATAACATTAAGCATCATAACCATTGATAATATTCTTAGTGATCAATTATCATATGGTTAGTATAAATATCAGGTTATGATCAATCAAATTGACAAAGAAGAAAATAAATGGCCTAAACTAGCATGACCATACCATATAATTCCCACTTATCAGAGATATAAAGGGATATATCATCATTTCTATTTTCCCTTTAGTAAATAAAATATGATATCTTACAAATTAAACAAAACAAAAACTAATTATGGGAGAATTTTGAGATCATCAAAATCATGACCTAAAATATGTACGCCGAACAACCCCATGAAAATATCCCCATCACGTACCTACCCATATGGAATTTGATGGTGTAATAAAAGAATAGGTATATAGAGCCTTATAATATTAATAATTATACTATATTTTCTATAGAATAATGGTTATATTTACATCTTGTTTTTATAACTTTATAAATGATTTTTATTTTGATATGATAAAACATAAATTTAATTTTTAAGTAAAATGAAATATTAAGTAAGACATTATATTTTGAATAAATAATAAGTTTCTTAAATGAAATATATTGTATTAATATTTTATTACTAAATAATATTTATTATTTATTATTAATAATATAATTTTACCAAGTCAGACATAATTTTTATTAGGGTTTGAAAATTGTTCTTTAAAAAAACTCAACAATTATCAATAAATGTCAATTATTGATTTAAATTTACAAATAAAATATAAAAAATTATCTTGAAAAAATCAATATTATTGTTGGAATCATAACATCAATATTATCCAATAGTGTTTTTCTCATAATTTTCTGACACAATCAATTTTTTTGGTAAAAAATAAATACGGTCTAAATATACTATATGTATTATGACATCACAATGATCAAAAACTGATGTGATAAATTATATAAAATTTAAAAATGATAAAATATATGTTTTTATTTAAAAATAATATGATTTTTAGGTTATGTTTTAAATTTTATTATTCCTCTATGAATCCTCCAAAAGCTATATATATTTTAAGGTTTTAAAATCAATTAATTATAATGTTTACTTAATTCTACATCACCAATGGTGATATTATATTATGTTGGTCACATTTTCATATAAAATAATTAATACCAAACAACATTGGTAAAAAAATATGGGTAAAAATCAAGAGAATGTTTTTGGTTTTGATTAATTTTTTATATACATTCCAAAACCTATGTTTGGGAAATAATAAATAACTCCCCACTCTTTTTCTATATTATCCAAACTAATAAACCATTACTATTCACTAAAAAATATTTTATATTGTACTTAATTTTAACACCAATTTATATATTCCTCCCCTGGATCCTCATAATCTCAATAATCTCATCCCAAGCTTGTGGAATCACCCTCTGGATTTAAGGGATTCTCTTCTTCTCCTCTCTATTCAAGAACCAAACTTATGTAATATAGTTAGTCTTCCAAATAATATTTGTGGGATATTATTCACTACATATATATTACATACCTTATATTTTTTAATTAATTATTGAACCCTTTCACTCTCATTAATCCCTCCCATGATTCATTATATACCCTTGTTATGCTGCCAAAATTATATTGCACTTTTTCCATTCCATGTTTTTATTCAAACACCCTCCTTGTCTTATGCCTATAAATTAATAAATTTTCAAGTTGTATTAATATTTTACATATACCTAATACATTAAATTTGACATATAAGTAATTATATTCCCATTTATATCTCATTGTACCATTTTATTAATCTATATGTATTGTCATTATGCTACCAAAATGTCAGTGCCATTTTCCATGATATACATTTTTGAGGTGTATACCGATAACCAATTTCACTCATGGGGATTTAAAAACATTTACCTATATATAATTTATTGGGGACTTCAATTTATGTAACCCATAATCCTCAATTATTTGATTAAATGTGATAAAATATGTTCTTAAATTAAATGATCTATGTGGCACACTTATGCATATACATGATATGATTATAATGGGGTGCCTAGATAGTGCTCTAATGCATTGGGTAATGTTTTAGACTTAAAAAATTACATTTATACTACATTGGAGGTTATTATAAGAAAAGTATGTTATGATTTCTTGGTTTTTATCCTTGACTTATGCTTATGATGTCAGGTTTAATTTGGTTCCATATTCCCATGTTTACTTTAATGTGATCATGTTATTTCATGCCTTAGTTTTCATATTTAGGATTCTTATTCTCATTAAACCCCGTTTAAAATACTATTATATAACATGTAAAACTTTCTTCAGGTTATTATTCTGTTATTCCTTTACTAGGATCCATATATTACACCTTTCTTATGTATATCCCCAGGTTATCTCATCATGTTTTATGAATGATGTAATGTAATTATCATCTTAGGTATGTTTTCAGTAATTTTGATGTATAACCTATTTTAATATGTATTTTAATGTACCAAATTACCCAATTAAACTACACTCCTTATTCTTATATGTTGTAATATGTGTATTCTTATATAATAAATCATGAATTAATATTTAAAAAATACAAGGGTTTTTAAAGTTGGTATTGCATGAATGTTTAGATTTTTGGGATAAGAATTAGAAAACTTTAGAAAACTTATTAGGGATAAGACTAATTAGAAGAAGACATCCCTAGTTTTTTTAAATTACATTGTAAGTAGTTTCCAATAAAACATATCCCTATCTGGATACTATATGTATATGTGGATTTGGTACAGATGTTACTAGGGTAACACCCAAAAACACTATATTGATGTAGACTCCATCAAGAAATGGGGCATGACAACAGGACTTACACCACACCTGGTTTGACACTGTAAGGGGATATGATATAGTAAAATAAAAACCTCAGTACAAAACATTATAAAGGGAATAAAATTACCATAAGAGTCTATTTTAAGAAATATATATTTGATAACATATATTGATTCCATTAAATTAAAAGGATAAATAAATACATGTAATTTATAAATTAACCCTTTTAGTTTTATTGGATTTTTGTTTGTGGGTTTAATAGTTTAAAATTATTAATCCCTAATTTTCCATTTATTCTAGTCAATAGCTTGATATGGGAGGAACCAAGTAAACAACCAATGTGAAGGTAAATTTTATTACATCACAAATGAGATTCACATTCCAATAGAAAAAAATAAAGAAATTTGTGATTATACTCTATTGGTTGACTCTAAATCTAAATAGAAATATAAATCTGATGGAACATCCAAATATTCCTAATAAAGAACGATATACACTTGAGGAATTTATGTGACAAAGGACTCTATATTTAAATGAATAATAAAATAACATAATCACAAAATAATGGATCAACTCTATTGATAATATCTTCTCCAGCCCTACATGTTTAGAAAAAGAGGAGTTTATAATAGATGTTTGTCGTATGCATGAAGAAGCTATTATGTGGTGGACAGTGATCAAGGATATGAATCTTGAATAAGGTATTGAAGAGGTTTGGTGAAAGTAATTCCACAAAATGTGTTTTTTTAAAATAAATTTACCACACACTTTGACTAAATATAGAAAGGTATTTATTTTCCTTCAAGAAAAATTGTAATGAATCCATCAAGGTGTATGAGGAAACTAAATCAAGACTTTGATGATATGATTTGAGAATATTCATTACCCTAGAAGGCCTAGTTGACCATTTATTTGGTGGGATAAAAATGATTCTATTAAAATACATATAAATTTTTTAATTTTAAAACTACGTGTAAATTTTCATATGTTCTCTCAAATTCAAAATGGAGAACAACTAATCTCAAGGGTCCCCTAGGGATAAGATATAGAAACTGGTGTTTAATATTTTTGGTTGTATGGATAAATATAATCATGGTAAGAAATGACAGCATCCCACATGTCAAATGTGTGAAAATAATCACCTTGTAAATTTTTAGATGGGAATGAATAAATTCATTAGGTGTCAAAAGGGAGGGAACAATGTTTTAATTGTTTCCAAAAGAAACCCACAAATTTAATTAAATTGAGGAATACTCCAATCAACCCTCAACCTCTATTCTAATATTTCGACAAAAATTAACAAGGACACTATGATAACTACTACTATAATACAAATTTTTTGGATATAATCATCCCCAACATCCTCTAATAAAGCAAGGGTGTGCATATTCTATCAAAACCGCTTAGGTGGATCCCGACAATGAAGTGGTGAAATTTACACTAGTTATTCATATAATAATAGTGAATGTAATTTTTTTCTAGTTCCCTATGTTCTTTTATATCACAAAATTAATAGTATAACTATTCAAAAACCAACACAAATCAAGGACATAGAGTTTCATGTGAAAAAAATGAATTTATTATATCTTATGTATATAACTTCTCCCCTATTAAATTTTCTCAGATAAACTTCCTAGTTAAAATTTTTATATTATCTTCAGTGTAATTCTATACAATTATGGGTATGTATTGTATTTCCCTATATGGTGTTAGTATAAAATTCCTTGAGAAAGAAATCACTATACGATTTTCATGTCATACTCTGATTATATATTTGTGTAAGGAGGAGGATGAATATTATTTCACACAAACATCTCAAGAATGGATATAATTTCTTTAAGAGAAAGAATATCTTGATAAAATAATTGATTCTAAGGAAAATATGATCCTTTAATACATTCTCATTAAGAGTTAATATGTTGACAAGTTTCCTGAAGAATTTATTCGTCTTTCACCTAGAAGAGTGGTTGATTTTTCAGTCAATATTATACATAGAGCACTACCAATATCCAAGAAACCATATAAAATTTCTATTATTGAACTAGAGGAGCTTAAAAATCAACTACTGGAGAAACTTTATGAAGGGTTCATATACACAAGTTCTTCCCCTTGGGGTGCACCATCCCTCTTCATCAAGAAGAAGGATGTTTTAGTACGCATTTGTATTGATTATCATGAGATCACAAAGATCATGATAATGAAAAATTACCCCTTACATGGATTTATCACTTCTTTGATCAATTCTGTGGAGCCCAATACTTCAATGAGGTGGATATTAGGTTACAGTATTTTTATTTAAGTGTAAAGAATGAGTATACCCCCTAAATAAATTTTAGTACAATGTACGGGCACTATGAGTTTCTTGTAATTCCATTTGGACACATTAATAATACATAAATATTCATGATAATGATGAATAGAGTATTTATAGAATACCTCAACTTATTTTTGGTATTATTTATATATGATATTATAATATACTATAAAATTATATGGGAGCATTTGGAATATTTGAGCCCTATTTTAAAGACCATATTAAACAATAATCTTTTTGAAATGTGTTTAAAATGTGAGTTCTAGTTGATGGATGTCACATTCTTGGGGAATGGTATCATATGAAATGGAATTTATATAGACCATTAAAAGTTTTAATAAATTGAAGGATGTCCAATGCTAACATATTTGATAGATATTTGTATATTCCTTGGACATTCTATGTATTATCGATGATTTGTGGAACATTTCTCATGATTATGACCCAATATATCCAAGATAACTCAGAAGGTATTCAATTTTTTTAGTAATGAATTCCAACAAAGATTCATGGTGTTTAAATATTTTATTTTCACAAAACCTATACATAAACTACCCACATGTGGGGAAATTTTCATTGTATACAATGATTTTCAATGATGGGATTTAGATATGAACAAATGATGACTGAAAATGTGATAACATGTTATTGATGGAAAATAAAATTTCATGATTAGTAATTCCAAACACATGATCAAGATTTGGCCACAATATTCATCACATTGTAAATATAGTGTAATTTTCACTTTGTGTAGAAGTATGAAATGTATTTAGATTACAAAATCCACAAGTATATATTCATATAGAAATAGATGTATATAAAACAATAAATATAATTATAGGTAATGAAGGACTATGAATTATCTATCCACTACAATCCTTGGAATAAAAATAAACTGGTACATGCTCAAAGATTTAATGATCCTAAAATTTTCTCACTCATTAGAATTGGGAATTATCTGATATTCTTAGACCCTAAAAGGATGGAAATGTGAATCAAAAATGAAGGAACATCATAAATCCTTTAAATTATGATATCTAACTCATCCCTTCTAGATAACATAATGTGTTCTCAAATGGATGATGTGGAAATTTATAAGAAGGTGTAATCAATAAGAAAATTTAAATCCTTAGAGATAAAAGTTAATGAATATGGATTTGTAATATTTGTGTCTCAACTATTTGTACTCTCAAATACTGAGTCAAAGAGGAGATTTTGGAGGATGAACATAGATAGACTTTCTCCATTCATCCAAGAAGCATAATGATGTATAGATATATCTAAGAGATAATTTTCTGGGACAACTTGAATAATTATATCACATAATATACAATAAGGTTTCTTGTATGTCAGCAAGTGATGGATGAGAGGAAAATTCTAGGGGATGATAGAATAATTAGCCATAAATAAATGAAAATGATAAATCCTAACCAAGTAATTTTTCATTTTAATTTTGAATAAATCAAGGGGAAATAATTGAATATGGGTTTTGGTGGATCTTATTACAAATACTAGTCACTTCACTATAATTTGAGAGTATTTATCACTAAATTAACTAGAAATTATATACATTAGAGAAGTGGTGAGGCTATATAGAACACCATAATAGATTGTATCTAATTGAGACCCAATATTTAACTCTATGTTTTGGATGAGTCTAAAAAATGCTATAAATACTGATTTGAACATCAGTACAAATTATCACCCTCAAACTATTGGCCAATATAAGTGGACTATCCAAACACTTAAGGAAATGAAGAGGGAATGTACAATTGACTTCAAATGTGGAATTGATTAACATCATCCTATAGTCGATTTCCCATACTATAATTGTTACCTATCAAGAATCCAAATGTATCCCTATTGATAACTTTATCGTAAGAGATGTGTAACATCTGCATGTTTGGATGAATTTGGGGAAAGGTAAATATTGGTTCTTGAAATGGTTAAGGAAATAGTGGAAATGGTCAAAACCATTTAGTAGAACATCAGGGATTATCAGAGTGGACCGAAGTTTGATATATACAATCATGTATAATACCTAGTGTTTGGGGTTGGAGAAAAGACATTCCTTTACATATCTCTAGGGAATAAAGTAATTAGATATTGGAAGAAGGTAAAGGTTACTTTAATATAAATAAATTCCTTTAATATCATTAATCACATCAGAGTAGTGTCCAATCAACAATCACTCCCACCCATCCTATCTCATGCACATGGCATGTTCCATGTATCCCTATTGAGTATGTACCTACCACACCCCTAACATGTTGTCACATCACCACCACAGGATTCCCTAATTTATAATTATTTCTAAATATTAAATCATTGGTTTATTTTTGGATATGAGTTTAAATTTTATTTTAATTTGTTTGACTTTCATGGGTTTTAGACCAGTGCAAGGGCACTGCACATTTAGTAGTAATCGTGAGGTTGGCCCAAGAAACTGTGTGGATGGACAATTCATAAAATGAAAAAAAAAATTATGAACATTTATACATTAATAATATTGATAGTATTGTATAGATAATAATTATGTAATTATTATTTGTAAATTTTTGTAATAATATGATTTTTTTTGAATTGATATTTATAGTATTACTTTCTAAATTGTAATGAATGTTATGGTGATGATGATTATTATTATTGTTATTATTATTATTATTATTAAAAATGAAAACCCTAAAAAACACCCCTTCATCCATGGTGAGAGCCTCTCCCCTCATTATTTCCCAGGCACATGATCTCACCTAGATCAGACCCTTTTTCGGTGCTCCAGCCAACCTACCGTCTGGTCGTACCTCCCTCTCCCGGGGGCCTGACCTCCATGGTCATGCGCGACCTGGCTCTCGGTGACACGACCTTCCATGCACAACCCATTACTCAGAACCCCATGTTCTGTTCGTGCTCATCCCAATCTAGTTCCCTGCTACCAATGTGACCCCCCCCCCTCTTGTTGGAATTCTATTCTAGTACACCTCCCTCATTAATTCCCTCTACATCCACTATAATTCTCTTTCAATTTTTGGGTTTTCCATCATTTTTTATAAAAATTAATCATGGGGATTTTATTTTTCTAATTTTTCTCATTTTTCTCATTGTTTACATTGTGTGGTTGGTCAGCGAGGTCTCGCTATTTCTTCTGTTGATGTTTCGTTGCTTCTACTCATGTTGAGGTAGGTGATTCCATGTGTTTATTTCCTAATTAATTTCCTTTGATGCATGGAAATTTTAATACATTTATAAAGTTGATTTCTGCCTCTATGGAACCCATGCTAAACTTATTATGGTATTTTTTAATTGATTCGGTTATCTAAAAATATTTTTTAAAATATTATTAGAGGAATCATCAAGGTTTATGAAACCTATAGTGTTTGTTTTTAAATGCCTCTATATTATTAAATTGAAATTAGTTCTTTTAGGAAATGTTTATCTCTTATGAAATAGTGATGGTATTTGTGGTTTTTGAACTCGGTTTGGAATGTGTGTTTTGGTAATTTTGTAATTTTCTAAATGTATTAAAATAAATTAGAAAGGTTTAATGGTTTTAAGAAGATTGTTTTATTTTCCCTAAATAACGTGGATGGATGAAAACTAATTAGTGTTTTTGTGGAAATAGTTTTGAGTGTCTCTTTAGAGGTTTTATGTTACATTGGATATTGGAACATACATGGGTGGACTAGGTGCACACATAGATGTTCCCTCAAATAAAGATTGTGCTTTCAATTTTTTTTCTCAAATACTTGGTTTTATATGTAGTTATTGTCTTCTAAACATTTTTTGTCTCTCTATGTTTTTTTCATAAATGTTTTGAAATTAAATCCCTAATCATATGCACAGTTTTCACCTTTGAGTTTTTTTAACATTTACATCTTGTTAGAAAATAAAGTGGGACTTGGAATAAATGGCATGTTTGGAATGTTTTATAAAATTGCATGTGTTTACTAATGTTTTGAAATTCTCATTTTGGGGTATGCTTCTAATCCCGTTGTTGGTTTTACATCCGCTATTTAAGGATATGATGGTGTTTATGAGTTCTGTGGTTTTATTGGAGGGATTTGTATTTGGATTCGAATGCACGTACACATATTACATAGTATGGATATATATAAATATATATATCTTCTGTGTGTGTGTTCCCTAATGGCATGAGGAAAACATGCATCAATTTAAGGATATATATATACATATATATATATATATATGGATGTGCGTGCGTGCATGCGAGCTACTACTTGAGTTAAAAATCTTTGGATAGGCTATTCATTGAGGTAGGATCTCTATAAATTGACCTTTAAATTTAAGAATAATTTATTTATTTTATTTTCCACCTAGTTATTATATTTCTTATTGATATAGAATTGTTAGTATAAATGACCCTATTTAATAGAAGTTTTTTCCCGCTGGTAATGTATTGTAATAAATTGTTTGATTCTGTTTTTCACATCATTTTCTTGATGAAATTTTCCATTGGCCTTTACAAATCTGTTTTAGATCTAAAATGGAAAATTGGGTTTCATAAATTATTTTCTAAGTGGATTTTTTGTTTTAAAAGTGGAATGAGATGGTTATTTGGAAATGATTTAGTATTAAATGGATGGTTGAGGCTCGTTTGGTAATTTAAAAAAATATGTTTCTTTGAAAACTCTCTTTGGGATGCACAAATTTTCTTATTGGATGTTGATTTGAATGGGTGGTCTTTGGATGGGACTTCCCTCGGGTTTTAATGGTTTAATGTAAGAGGGTGGAAATTCCTTAAAGGTATTTAGGGGTGACTATTTTTTGTGTTTCATGTGTGTGATGCATGTATATGTGATGGATTGTGTGACAAACATTATTGTCTCACTTACCATTTTAGTATGAATATGGGAACCTGGCATAGTGAGTGAATATTCAGTGAGTGATTGTTGCAGTAGTTTAAATTATGAACTAGATAGTTTGTCATTGTATGGGATATTTTTATTATTATTGGTAAGCTATTGGGCCCCTCGATCAATCCACGTAGGGAAATGATGAGGTTTTTGGGTTTTATGATGTCATAGGGTAGGAAATGCATTCGGAATTAGTGACATGTATAGTACATATTGTACTATTCATGAGCTCCTAGGTTCTCCAATGTTGTATGGTAGTTAGTTACCTGTGGAATTTTATTGAGATGCATGCGGTGGTTGGTTACTCTTGTGTGGAGTTTTTTCATTTCCCATGTTTTATGTTTGTTGATATTATTTCCTTACATAGTGTAGCTTCTTTATAAAAGTGATAGAATGGTTTCATGTGTGTTTGAGAAGAGTTTTTGAAATGTATTACATTCCATTCCTCTGTTTTTATGTATGAACACCACCTCATTTGAAATGATAAATTCTACCTATTAAAAAGGAATCTAGGTTTTAGATGAATAATGGGTAATGGACAATGATTTTCATTAAAGGAAAATGTGTGAAAAACATAAATTAATATATTGTAGTTCACATCTAAAATTGATGTATCTTTTTTTAAAAGAAAATCATAGTGAAATATATTTTTCTTTAATTCCTACTGAGTTTTAATGCTCATGCCTATAGTTTTATCTTTTTTTTAGATTCGGTGATGTATCTTACTCTGATTTGATCACCATAGTGTGATGTCTGTTTGAGGTCGGTGGTGACCTGTAGGATCATATTGAGGTATGCACAGTTTTTTCCCACAACTGATAGTTTTTGTTTTCATTTTTCATTAGTAAAATATTTATTTTTCTTTATTTTTTGTGAAAATTATTTCCAAACTATTTAATTTTGATGCCCGGCATTAATTTTCATCCTGTGGGGATTGGCATTGCCCTTCGGGCCATGTCACGGGTCGGATTGGGTGACTCATTCAGGATCAACCTAGGTTAGTTCATGAAAAATGGTATCAGAGGAGGCCCTTGTTATTTGGGGTGTCTGGTAGATGAATATTAGGACTTTTGGGACTCGGGAGGTAGTGCAGGAAGAGCACCGTAAACTCTTGCTCGCACTAATCCCTGAGTTATTAGGGGTAGTCCGAGATTCAAGTCTTTTGTTCTATTTCTAGATTAGGGATGAAAAATGAGGTGAAAATGTGACTTATTATGGCCTCATATGGTGTAGTGTCCCATGTAAAGTCTAAGTGTCCAGTTCATGGTCCTCTTAGTGTTATTCCTTACTTGGGGCCTGTCCCACTACTATGTCGCTAAGTTAGGTAGAGGAACTAGTTCCTTATTTCGGTAGTTTGTTGTTAGTGGTGTTTCATTTTGGTTTAGGTTTGTGTATATATACTGAAAATGAAAGTTTATTTTGAAATGGAAAATATATTTAAAAATGGGGGTGTTCTTCATAAAATGTTTTTAAATTTTTAAAATGGATTTTAAAATTGAAAAGAAAGAGGTTTTTTTAAAATAAGATCATATATTTTTAATGGATTTACATTTGTAAAATGGGTTCAAAATTGAGATTGTTTTGGTTTGATAGTTTTTTTCAAGTTTTAATTAGAAAATAAATTTCTTGGTTGGACCCACAACGTTTCTTAGGATAGTTTTTACATGTGGGGTAGAGGGTACAAGTATGGAATTTTCATGTTGGCGCGTATGAATAAAAGAAAATGAAAACATGGGAAATAGTTCATGGGATTTTGTGGGTGTGTATTTTATATTAAAGTCTTGAAATTTTTTTCTAAAGGTTGTTTTTGAAATGGATTTGTTTGGCTATGTTTATATATTTTTGGGTTTTTGAGCCTATTGTTTTTGTATGAAGAAACATTTATTGATTTTGTTTATTCTTGATGTCGGTTTTGGTTTTTTTTCTCATGTTTTTTTGGATGTGCTTCCTAGAAAATCTCCAAATGTTATAAATGAGCTATTCCCAATTCTATTTCAAATCTATTGTTTCCTAATTATCAAATTATTCGAAGTATGTTATTGTTTTTTGTGCGGTTTGTGGAATTAGAGCATGTCTACAGGTTGTTGGGAACTCCCAGAGTTGTTAGAGTTTGTTTTGTTTCATGTTTTTTTGGGGGTCCAGTCTTGGACCAGTGTGGATGTTCATCCCCAGCCAATATGAGTTTGTGTTACATGGGTAAATGTTCAAGGTTTCCTTCAATCAAAGGTTCATGACTGAGGTGGTGAAGTTGAGGATTAAGTAGTTTGGATCAGAGGATGAAAATGACTGACTATGAGCAGGATATACGTCACCCATTAGAGCCCCGACCACAGGTTTAGGGGTGAAGCTCACACATAGTTATGAGTTTCCAAAAGTTTGTGAAACCTTTTTCTGGTTTTCATTTTAAGTGATTGAGATGGAAATATCCAATGTTTCCTTTATTTATTCTCGTCGATGTTGTAAGTCCATCCTCGTTTTGGTGGTGTGATGAGATTATTCTACTGCAATCCAAGTGGATTTATCTGCTCCAAATGTGGATTTTAAATCGTTCATATTCCACTAATGGTATAGTTCCCATGAATGAACATACTCATTCTTATTTTGGGTTTAGTTTCCACTATGTTCTTTAGGGATATATTTGAGTTGTAGAGTTAATGGGTGATGCTTCTGGGTACTTTCTTAATTTTGGAGCCTTTCCATGAGTTTTCCCCTACTGTTTAGAGGATGAACAGAGTGAATAATCCTAAATTGTGGAATCATTTTCATTCACCCTTATGTGGAGGGTTTTGGTTCATGTAGAGTATTTCTACATTCTAGTGTCCCATCATGTTAGGTTTTCCCATGATAGTTTTAATCCTGGTGGTGGAGTCTTTCCATTAGTGTTAAGGAAGTGGGTTGAGTTCGAGAAAGGAATTTCTTAGTCCCTGGTTGCATTGAGGGTTTTATTCAGTTTGTGTGGGATTTGTTGATCTAATTTCTTAGCCTTCAGTTTATGGGTCATTTTGTATCATGTGTTTCATTTATGTCTATGAGGTGTTGTTTCATCCATGTGGAGAAATTCATTGAGTTCAGTTTGGGAGTTCTCATGTCCCCCTAGGAGTGGTGGGTTTAGGATTCATGGATCTCTTCTTAGTGGAATTATTATGGTGGGGAGAACACTATCATGTTCTCACCTCAATAACGGGTTGTGGTACATCTTGTATTTTTTATGTGTGACAAAGGGAGTGTGAGGTTATCTCATGATCCTTGGTTATCCTTGGTTTTGTATGTTCTTGGACTATAGTTTTTGTTAACTACTGGCTTGGTGACTTTCGAGGACCAGAATGTTTCTTTGTGGGGAGAATTTTCACACCCTAACAATGAGCTTCCATTATTTATAATTATTTAATAATAGTGAATAAATGGTTGATGTTCATGTCCAGGATTAATGTTTTTTAAATTTTGTTGACCTTAATGGGTTCTGGACCAGTGCACGGGCACCACATAGTTAGTAGCAACCATGCAGTAAGCCTAAGAGACCATGCGGCTAGCCAATTCATAAAATGAAATAATATTATAAATTTTTATATAACAATAATTATTATTTTATTGTGTACATAATAATATTATTATTATTATTAAATTATTATAATATAATTTTTTTTAAATGATATTAATAGTATTACTTTTAAAATTTTTATTAATGTGATGATGATAATTATTATTATTATTAATGTTGTTATTATTATTATAAAAAAAATGAAAACCCTAGAAAAAAATGCCCCATTCTTACACAGTAAGACCCACACTCCCCCTTGATTTCCTAGGAATGTGATCACACTGAGCCCGAACCCTTCAATGCTGCTCTGAAAAACCTCTCATCTGGCAGCACCTCCCTCTCCCAGTGGCCTGCCCTCCCTGCTTCTATGTGACCCGAATCACGGCGGCTCGACCTTCCCAGTGAGAACCCCCACTCAGGACCCCCTGTTTGGATAGTGCTCCTCCCTTTTTGGTGGCTTGATACAAGCGCAACCTCCCCCCTCCTTCCTAGCAGCTTATTCTATCCAAGACTCCATCACTGATTCCCTCCACCTCTAGCATAATTCTCTTTCAATTTTTGGGTGTTAACTTCATTTTTTATAAACCCTGATCATGGTGTTTTTATTTTTTATTTATCTAGTTGTTTATAGTGTGTGGTTGGTTAGAGAGGTCTCTCTCTTCTATCCTTTAATGATCTATTTCATCCACTCATGTTGAGGTAGGTGTTTCCATGTGTTTCATTCCTAATTCACTTCCTTTAACACATTGCATTTTAAATAAATTTATAAATATGATTTTCATCACTATGGAAACCTTTTTGAACTTTTTATGGTATTTTGGAATTTATTTAGTTTGATAAAAATAGGTTTTGAAAGAGTTTTGTGGGAATCATCTGGGATTATGGCACCTAGAGTGATTATTTTGAAATGGATCTCTTCTTTTAAAGAGAAATTAGGTATTTTATGAACTATTTAGTTCCTATGATGTTGTGATGATATTTTTGGTTTTTGAACATGATTTGGTACATTTAGATTGGTAATTTTGTAATTTGATAAATGTGTTAAAATTACTTGGAATGGTTTTTATGATTTTAAGAGGATTTTTTTATGTTCCCAAAATAATGTGGATGGTTGTAAAAAATTTGGTGTTTTTTGGAAATATTTTTGAGTGAATCTTTTGAGGTTTGATGTTCCATTAGATGTTGGCACATCTATGGGTGCACTAGGTTCACCCATGGATGTTCCCTCAAATAAAGGTGGTTCTTTGAAATGGTGTTTTTCTCGAAACCTTATTTTTCTAAGCATTTCATGTTTTCTAAACATTTTTAGTCTCTTTATATGTTTTTTAAAATAGTTTTAAATGAAATCTCTCAACATATGCCTGGTGGGAACCTTCATGTGTATTATGAATGTTTACATATAATTGAAAATAAAGTGGTACTTGGAATAAATGGAATGTTTTGAACGTTTTATATAATTTGATGTTTTTACTAATGTTTGGAAATGATCATTTTGGAGTATGCTTATAAACCCGTTGTTGGTTTTGCATCCACTATTTTAGGATTTGACAGTTTTTATGAGTTTCGGGGTTTTATTAGAGATAGTTGCAATCTGTTTCAAATGTAAACATGCATATTCCTAAGTATGGATATATATATATATATATCTTCTATGTGCATGTTCCCTCATGGTGTGGGAAACAAGTGAAACATTTTAAGGATATATATATATATATATATATATATATATATGAAAGTGTGTGGGTTCAAGCGTCATGCTGCTTGAATTAGAATGCTTTTTCATGGCCATTCATTGAGATAGGATCTCTATGCATTTGCATTTAAATTTATGAATCATTTATTTCTTGTATTTCATGCCAATTTTTATATTGATTATTAATATAGAATTGTTAGTATAAATAACCATCTTGAATTAGAGTGATTTTTTCTTGTAATATATTGTAATAAATGGTTTGATTGATTTTCTCACATCATGTGCTTGATGAAATGACATTTGGCCTTTATAAATGAGTTTTAGATTTAAAATGTAGACTTGGGTTTCTTAAATGAGTGCCTAAGTGGATTTTCAGTTTTAAATGTAGAGTGAATTGGTTCTTTGGAAATGATTCAGTATTAAATGTTTGGTTGAGGCCCTTTTAGTAATTTTACAAAACAAGTTATTGTGAAAACTCTCTTTGGGATACATTCCTTTCCTTGTTCAATGTTGATGTGAATGGGTAGCCCTCAGAAGGCACTTCCCTCAGGTGTTGATTGTTGAAGGAAAGAGGGGGGGAATCCCTTGAAGTGATTTGGGGGTGTCTGTTGCATGTGTTTCTAGTGTGTGATGCAAGTATATATAATGGATCTCTTGTTGTAAATTATTGGCTCACCTCCCTTTTTAGTCTGAACATGAAAACTTGTCATAGAGAGAAAATGTTTGGTAAAAAATTATTACACTAGTTTATATTACATACTTGCCAGTGTCCCATAGCAGGGGATATTTTTGTTATTATTTCTAGAGGATTGGTCCCCACAGTCATGCCAGGAAGGGATGGTATCTGGTGTTTGGGTGTTATGATGTTATCAATTAGGGAATTCCATCGAGATGAGTCACATGTATAATAAATTCTAGACTATTCATGAGTTCCTAGGTTCTCCCATGTATTCTGGTAGTTTTTTAGCCACGGTAGTTGATTGAGATGCATGTTATGGTTGGTTACTATTATGTGGGTTTTTCTATTGCATGTGTTGTCTATTTGTTGATATTATTTTCTTTCATAGTGTATATTCTTTCTAAAAGTGATAAAATGGTTTCATGAGTTTTTAGAAAAATGTTTTGAAATTTTTTACATTCCCTTCCTCTCTTTTTAATTATGAATAAAACCTATTTTAAAATTCTAAATTCTATATCTTAAAACGGAATCTGGTTTTTCATTGTAAAATTAAAAATGGACCATGATTTTCTTTAAAGGGAAAATGTGTGAAAAAATAATTTTATATATTGTAGTTCAAATATGAAATTAATGTTTCTTTGGTTAAAGGGAATTAATATAGAAATAGATTATTTGGGAACACCTACTGTGTTTTAATACTCATGCCTATAGTTTTATATTTGATTTTTAGCTTCAGTGTTACTTCTTTCTAAGATTTAGTCGCCATAGTGTGACGTTGGTTTGAGGCCGGAGGTGACCTGTAGGGTCATATGGAGGTATTCACAGTTTTTTTCTGCCACTTCTAGTTTTTGATTACATTATTATTTTTTTATTTAATTATTATTCTTTCATTTATGGGCCAAATAATTCCCACCTATTTAATATTGATGCTCAACAATAGTTTCCAGCCCATGGGGATTGGGAAAACCCTTCGGGCCATGCCGCCAGCTTGATATGGGGATCAGTTTAGGGTTGACCTAGGTTGGTTCGTGACACATGGACCTCAGCCAGAGGTGGTAGCATCGAAGAATGATCTTTCATGTGAGTATTAACATATGAATATCATGAAAATTTTCTTTGAAATAAGATAATTCTCCTAGTCAAAGTGGTATAAAGAAACCCAATGATTTATGAAGAGGTGTGGGAACTAGAGGAGGTGATGAATAAAATCATCCTCATCTATTTTAGGGTGTGAGATAAAGATTTTAAGGGTAAAATTTTTTAATGGGGTGGGGTAGATTTTAATGACCCAATATTTATAAATAAAATACCCTTTTTGGTTGAATTAATTTCTCTATTATGGTTATAAAATCATCTTCAAATCATTGGAATATTATATCTTATGGGATTTAAAATAGAATTAAGAATCATAACCTATGATAATAAATACATTGAAAATTTATCATATTATTAGTATAAATATAATATTATGATAAATCCAATTGACACAATCAAAAGAATACATGACCTCAACTAAAAGGATCATATCCTATGAAGCCCAATTTTCCAGAAAATCTAAGGGACATAATATCACTAGTATTTTACAAATACCAATCCAAACCAAATATCAAACTACATAAGTACAATAGAAACTGTTTATAGAATATTCTCAGGGTCATTGAGATCACGAACCAAACCAAGTACATCGAAGCACCCGTGAAAATATCACCATCACACGCCATACCCTTAGGGAATTTTATGGAATAATAAGGGGAAATGTAGTGAGATATAAAAAATATGAATAATTATATTTTTTCTTCCATGGGATAATGGATATTTTTACTTTGTTTTTTATTTATTTATTAATGATTTTTAGTTTGGTACAATAAGACAAAAATTATTTTTTTGGGTAATATGTAATATAAACTACCAAAATAATTTTGAATATTTAATTAATTTTATAAATAAATTATATTTTAATAAAATTTTATTTTTATATATTTTTTATTATGTATATTTTTTTATATAATTTTATGACTTCAAAAATATTTTTTATAAGGGTATGAAAACTATTATTTTCAAAAAACCATTAATTTCTCAATAAATGTTGATTCTTGTTTTTAAAAGTAAAAACCCACATATTTGTAAAATTATTGTAAAAAATTAAAATTATTTTGGGAATCATAACCTCAAAATTATCCCACTATGAATTTTTCATAATTTTATGAGATAGTTTAATTTTCATGTAAAAGTTATTATCAGTATAAATATACGGTGTGTAGTATGATATGCAAATAACTAAAAAGGTTGTGCAATATATGTTATAAATGGTATAAACAACCACATCAATGTTACCACCTTAATAATAATGTAATTTTTTGGTAATTTTATTAATTTTATAATGTATTTAGGAATCCACCAAAACCTATATTATATTTTAAGGATTTAAAATCAATTCATTATAAACATTACTCTCTTCCACATCATCAAGGGTAATATTTTATTTTATTTGGCCCATGGAATTAAAAAATTATGAAACCAAACACATTTGGATTAAATTATGGTAAAAAACCTTATGAAGGTTTGTGGGTTTGATTACAATATTTTATAGAGTCCAAAACCATTTTTTTGGAAATAATAATGAACTCCCCTCTTTTTGTATATAAACCCACCCATGATCTCATTCCTCTTTAAAAAAAACTAGTATCACATCTTTATTTTTTCTTCCCCAATATATAGTTCTCTCAAGGTTCCCTAATCTCTAAAAAATTCCCTTCCCAAGCTTTTGAAATCACCCTCTTAGGGTTAGGTATAATCTCCTTCTCCTATATATTCATGAACCTTATATATGAAATGAAAATTTTCATAAGATTTATATTAATGGGTTATGAATGTACACATAAAAATTACAACCATATATATGTAAAATTTATTATTTACCCATATCACTATCAATAATCCCTCTCATGTTTCATTATATACCCCTTTATGCTGCATAAATTATCTAGCGATTTTTCTAGGCCAAGTTTTTATTTAGAAACCCACCATGTATTATGACTATTAATTCCCATAAATTCATGTTGGATTATCTTCATACGTATACCTCAAACAAATATTTCAAATTCAAATTAATTAGTGAACCATTTTCCTTTAATTGAACTATTTTATGAATCTTCGTGTACTGTAGTTATACTAATGAAAGGTTACCGGGATCTTCAATTCCAAAAATTTATGAGGTGTATACTCATACCTATTTCCACTAAATGGTATTTACAATGATGTTCTAGTAACTTATTGATTATATAAATACATTTATGAAATCATAAATCCTTAATCTAGGGTTTAAATGTGATGAAATACTTCTTATGTTATAGGATCTATGTGGCACACTTATGCATGAACATGATATTATTACATTGGATGCACCCAGATAGCACTCTAATGAATTGGGTAATATTTGAGTCTCCTGAGATTCCTTGTATAGTACATGGGAGGTTACCATAAGTACATCTTGTTATGATGTTTTGGTACTTAACCATTACATAAGGATATGATTTCATGTTTAATGTTATTGAAACATTCCCATGTTTCCATTTTTTATCACAATATATCAGGCCTCGTTAATTGTTTTTGTGATTATCACTCCTTTTATATACTATTGAAAATCATAGTTTATAACATTTAATACATTCTTCATATTATTCACTTTTTATTCTTATAAAGGACTTTATAGCTCACCCCTTCCATATATTTCCCCAGGTTATCCCATGAAGTGTTAGTAATGATAGAATATTATGAGAATGTAAAGAATGTTTTTCAATAATGTAGATGTACCATGTATTTTCAAGTTGTATTTTAATGAAACTTATTACCCAAATAAACTATAATTATCAATATTCTAGGTTGTAATATGTATATTATTTTGAAATATATAATTAATTACTATATAATAATGTTAAGGGTTGAAAAACCCCAGGTAGTAACAAGTGTGTCTTGACCAATGACTGATTCCCTAGAATCCTAGGAAATTACATTTCATATGAAAAACATATCATGGGTTGGAAGAATTCCCAAACCCATATTCATCCTCACAACCCACATTGGACTTGCAAGATTGGAATGAGTTCTATGTGACATGCGTTACCATCTCTATTCATAACAACATACACCCAAATAGGATAATCCCATTAAGGGGAACCATTGAGGATCCCCTATTTCATAACTACTATGGTGGAATCCCACTTATGATCCATGATCACAATAGGTCTCTCAGGGTAATACCTGATCCTCAGATGGCATCATGTCCCTCCGGATCATCAATGTTATCATCTGGACTCGCAGTTCTCATGGTTTTAGCCACTCTTTCATCACTTCAGTGATTTATTGTAATCCAATCTAACAATCCCCATCACCACCAGGACATTCCTCAAACCTAGAAATAACACCAAGTCTCTACAAGGTCCACTAACTCTACAATCATATCCCAATGGGTGAGTATTTCCCACCCCTTGGTTATCCCACCTACCCCAAGGCACAATGGAACTTCGTGGTCATGATACCACCCACTCTAAATAATCATTTTAGTCTTCATATCCTCTCTAGAATGGGGAATATCAGGGATATAGTTCTTAGTCCACTATAAAGATCATTCATCAATGTCTTAACTATAAGATCTTGAATTTTTTGGGATATGTTCTATGATTGTTTTCTAGTACTATTTTACCTTTTTATGCACATATCTTGGGTTGGTTTTGATTCAATATTTTTTGAGTTATATTTGAGAATTTTGGAATCCAAAGGGGCTATGTATGGTTGGTGAATGGGTAGGGATGAATATGATTTTTGTCCTAGGAAACCTTTCACCCCATTTGGAGTGACAAGATGTTACCCAAGGATGTCACAAGGTTTTTATAATGGTGTTCTACTTTGGAGAAACCTTCCCCCCCCCCTCCCATTTAGGGTGAATGGTTAAGGGAAAAAATTTGATAAAATATGATTCCTTTATCAAGAAATCATATTTGTGGGTTTTATTTCCAAAAAACAATTAATAAAAAATTACCAACCTCCTCTTTTAAACCATATTCACCTTGTCCTGGTCCTAGCCTAATTCCCATAATTTTTTATGTTCCTAGAAGGATTCTAGGGCTCCTCAAACAATTTTCTTAATGAATAAATGATCTGATTGAAGGATTTTATCATTTTTGGAATGTTATTATCTCCCCATTTTATTTTCTTTCTTTCTTGTGTCATCCTCTCATCATTAGAATAATTATTTCCTCCCTTGGTGATGGGTTTTGATCTAATTTTTTTGCTTTATTTTTGTTTAATCGGGGTTATTAGTTTTGTTCATATATGTTTTATGTCATTGTTATTACTATTGTTCAACATCGAATTGGGGGTTTTGGCTTAGCAAAGATATATTAACGACCTTGTGGTAGTTTTTCTAAGTTTAAAATACAATATTATTAATTATAAATGTGTTTAAGTGATTTTAAAATTTCAAGTTCCATGTTGTGTAACCATATTCTAGATTGAATTAATTAATTAATTAATTCCCTATGTTATAAAGGAATTAGATGATTATGTTATAATTAAATTCATGAATAATGGTTTATGAAATTAATAGTGACCCATGGGGTGTGCCGATATGATTGAATTTGATAGTGACCATTGGGGACTGCCTAAATGATATAATTGAATAATAACAAATGATGCATGGTTGATAATTGAAATTGTGAAATGGTTTTAATAATGATTAATTTTAATGTAAAATAAATGGTTACAATTATAGAAAAATGAAATTTGATATTTTTGACTGATTTATGGGATTGGGACTGCTGCTCTAAAACCCATGGAGTACAAGACTACCACTCTTGTCCGCCAATATATTTATGTATACAAGTGATCACTTAGTTGTGGGATAGGTATTAATAATATAAATACTCATGGGGTTCCAGAATACAGATCTAAGCCCCAATTTATATAATGTGAAATTTTAATGATTTGATTAATGGAAACTCATGATGGAAAAAATGTAATATCTCTTTGTGGAAAGTTTAGAATCCAGCATAGATCTAAGTAGGTATTGATTGTTAGGGTGTCATTATGAATAAATTATTTATGTGGTTAAATAAAGAATAATTTAATGTTAAAATTATTTACTTTATTATTTCATTTTATTCTATATAAAAATTCATACAATCATATAAAATTGATATTGTTTTAGATGCCATGTTGGTTTCTTATAGAGTTTTACTCACACCCTACTCAGGCTGCCTAATTGGTACCCAAAAAGACATCATGTTTAAAGGAATAAATAAAGTAATGAGACCTATGGTAGATGGTTGAGTGGATATGAAGTATGGCTGATGGAACTAGACATAGTGTGAGGTCCCTCTTAGGAGTTTCATTTTGGATTTATTTTGGTTTTTCATTTGAAACATAACAAATATATGGCATGACATATATACATATTTGGTTTTGGATATGGTCTCAATTGTGTTTTATTATGTGGTTTTTATAATTTATTGATATGTAATTATTTTGGTTATTTTTCACTATCCCTTAGCTATTGTTTATATAGTCCCAATATTGTAATGCTTTGATAAAGATTTTATAATCTTTCAATGATTAATATTATTCACTCTCTACTCATCAGTAACCTGAAGTATATGGGGAGTTGTGCCTGAGATCATGTGACCAACCCAATTAAGGCATTGTTATGTGGCACTTGGGTTGAGTAATAAAAAAGTGGTTTCAAAGGTGTTTCCTTTTCTTTTAAATTTTATTAATATTTTGGAATGGTAGACATGAGACAAAGTGTTATTGGGACTTGGTCATGTTCTTATTAATGGTATTATATAACCCATGTATAAGGGAAAATATAAGTAACAAGGGTGGATTTTTTGTTATTGATGATTTTTTTTCATTGATTATTATTTCACTATGAGTGAAAACATGTAGTGTGATATTATTGTTTTATGATATTTTACTCATATCATGGTAGGGTATGAGAGTGGTGTATGTATTCATCATTCAAAGCACTCTGGTTTTATTGTGACATGCATCATTTTAGGAAGGTATAGAAAATATTTTTTTGTGATTTGATTAAATAAATTTTATTTTACTTAATTTTATTATTTAAACAAAATGGTTCCAAATATAAAATAAAAAAATTAAAATTATTCTAAATATTTTAGTTGAAATGTCTAAATGTGTGTCTAATGATAATCTTGTGATATTAAAATGTTTTACCCTATGTTATCTATGATCCATTTAAGGAATTGTTGAAGGTAGTGATATATCCTCAGGTTAGACCATGTGGTATCATATGGGGATAACTTGTTATGGATTTATGTGTATACCTCATGCTAAAATGTGGTAATGATGTGTTATGTCTCATAATATGTGTTGTAGTAATTTTAGAGATATGCCTCTATGATGATGTTTGTATATAATATGACATGAGGATATGGCTTGAAAGGATCCTCTAGTAGTGAAACCTGAGACTCCACTAGTACCGAGTGATGGAGTTGGAGAGTATTTCCATGAGGACTTTTCTAACTTTATGCGGTTTGTAGAGAGATAACTAGAAAATTTTTGAAGTTTATGTCTTACTTGACATATGAGTTTTAGTTATAGAACCCTCTGACATTCACCAGAGATGGTGTAACTGAGGGACTCGAGTTTTGGATTAGGTATATCGTAACAATCCATGACCATTTAGAGCCTTTTACATAAAAGACAGTCATGTTGGTGGCTTATATGTTATGTGGTGAAGTGATGTTTTGGTTGGATATCCCATCCTGGGATTGACATCTATAGAATATGTAGTGAAAGGACTCTCGGGATAAGTTATTTGATCAATTTTACCCTAGGTTTCATAGGTAGGATAGGGAAGATATGTTTATGAGGTTGACTTATGAGGGTATGTTAGCGATGGACGACACCAATCCCTTCACTGATTTGTAGTTCATTTTCCAACATTGGTGGGGGATGAGGCAAATGTGGTAAAATATTTTTATGATGGAATTATATGTGTGATTAAATCCTTAGTTAATATATTTAGGCTAAATAAGTTGTATGATGTAGTCAATTTGGCATTAATTTATGAGGGGAACCATAAGGAGGATTCATTTGAGATACAGGTGGTTTCTGATAGACGACCAACCGGTATGTCTTTCTAGAGTAGGATTAGTTTCTAGGAGAATGTAACCTATGTAAATAACAACTAGAGTGGCTAGGGGGTGGACCAGTCACTCAGAGAAGTGATACGATATACTACCACCAGAGTGGTAGTTTGGGACACATTTTTATCTGGTTTCCATGAACACTAGTTGAGTGATGAGATTATGGTAGGATGGGACACATGTAGGGGTATTGTGGAAACCCTTGAATATTGTGTAGTGATGAATGATCTAGGTAGAGTCTGAACAATGGAAATGGTTCTTCTACCCCATATCATTCTGGAAGATAATGTTCTACTAGAGATTGAGGTTTTGGTACTGGTAATGGTATTTTAGGAAGGGAGAGCTTGTATCATTAGACTGGTGTAGCTCAGAGGAATTAGACTTCAAAACAGGGAATAGGGGTAAGATTGATGAATACAGTTTAGCCTACACTTTTAGATAGCGATTTTTGACCATTAATAGTTATTAGTAATATTCTTATAGATTATTTACATTATAATTATTTATTTGATATAGGATCCTATAATTATTTTAGATCTTCACTACTGGTGAATATTTTGTGTATGGTAGTGGAGTTTGTGAGTGGTGTTATGAAGACTAGTACACCTATTTGACTACAGTCGAGAGGCATCTGTTAATGAATGTTTTGTTCTCTTGAGGTTTAGTGACATCATTTTTTGGGATCTCTATAAAATTAATATTTCAGGCATTGACTTGATTTTGGGTATGGTCTTTTTAGTATCCTTTTGATCCCTTATAGATTTTCACCATAGGATGTTGAATTTTATATGTCCAGAGGGTGACAGTTATGTTCATCATGGTAAGTGTGACATCTAGGGAGCCTATATAAGGCCATCACATTAGCAACTGGGGAAGATCATTTCCTAGGTTGAACATATACAGCAGGATTATGGGGGTTTGAAACCTTGTTATGATCCATCGGTAATGGACCCATTTCTGGATGTATTTCCTAATCCAATTTCCATTCCAGATTATATAATTGAATCAACATAGATTCCAGATCATAAGAATCAATTGAAAGAGTTTATGGATTAGGTATTTATACATTTGAGTACATCATCGTGGGGTTTCCCAATTTTGTTTTCTAAGTATAATGATAGGACGTTGCACTTATTTCATGATTATAAGAAGTTGAAATGGATGATATTGAAAAATCAATATCTTATTCCATGTATAGAAGATCGCATTAAACATTTAATAGGATTTTAGGTTTTCTCTATGAATAATTTGAGACTAGGGTATCATCAGTTGTGAGTTCAAACTTTTCATGTCCAATAGATATTTTTAGAAGCAGATATGTCCTATATGAGCTCATCATGATTCCATTTAGACTGAATATCACTCCTATTGTGTTTATGGCTTGGATGAATGGAATTTTCAACCCATACCAGGGTTAGTTTTTGGTTATGCTTATTGATGAAATCTTGGCATACTTTAAGACTAATTACAATCATTATCAGCTTCTTGACATCGTCCTTAGTACACTAAGAGATTATCGACCATATACTAAGATATCATTGTGTCAATTTGTTAACATCATGGTACATATCATCGGTCACATAATCTAAAATGAAGGTGTGTTAGTGGACCTAGAGAAAGTGCATACATTAGTTTCTTGGGAGCATCCCACAAACATTTTTAAGATCCATACATACCCGGGATTAGTGGGATATTATCAAAGTTTCATCCCAGACTTTTCCAACTTTTCATCACCACTTTAGGGATTTAACTAGAGTAGAGTTATCTTTGAATAGTGTGTGCAATATTACGATGATTTCCAAAAATTGAATAAGGGATTTCCTACCACAATAATATTGATCCTACCTGATCCGACGGAGGAGAATATAGTGTTTTTTGTTGTGTCTGATATTAGATTTAGAGTAGTGTATATTTAGAGAGATTGAGTTTTGGAAAATGGATCATAACATTTGATGCCACTTGAATGGAATTACCCTACACAAAACCTTGAGATAGATATGGTGGATTATTCCTTAATTTTTTGGTGGCATTATATATTGGGAACCTGTTTTCTATGTATTCCAATTAAAATTGATTAATATACATATTTTCATAGTGTGATTTGAATATCTGGTAGCATAAATGGGTTGAGAATATGTAATCATTTGAATATGAACATAAATATACACCTAGGAAGAGAAACAAAGTTTAAAACATTTTGAGAAGGAAAAAATAAATATGAACTAGTCTAAGAGCTTATTTATATGTTGAAAATGATGAATTTGATGGTTGAGATACATGTTGTGATTTTTTAGGTCCAACAGAATTTGAAAATAATATTAGTATCAGTAGAGTCCACCATTCTGTGCCGGAGAAGGAAAATAGATAATGGGGATCTGGAATATTTTTCCTTCAGGGAGAGACTTGAAGGTGGGGAGTGACATTTATATTAGAACATATATGATGACGATATGATCTATGTCTATAACCTTCTTGTTGTTCTAATGAATATGCGAGAGGAGATGATTCTTGAGTTTCATGCCACAATGTGGGTAGTGCATCTTCTTTTGACCAAAATTTACTATGAACTATGTCAAAAGTATTGGTGTATGGGAGGTAAAAGTATTATTATAGTGTTTGTGACATGATGATATACCTTTCAATATGTGATAGCCGAGAATTAACAACCCTGTTATTTACTGTAATAGTTTTCCATTCCAAAAGGGAAGTGGGATGACATTACCATAGACTTCATGGTGTCTGTTTCAATGACACCTCAAAATTATGATGCAATGTGGGTGGTCATATGACGATTGATAAAGGTATCCCATTTCATACCTATAAGGAAGAATTTCACTATGGATCAGTTGGGGGAAATGTATATTTGGTAGATAGTCCATCTGAAAATGGTGTACTGGAGTATAGTTTCAGACCATGACTCACATTTCACTTCATTCTTCTAGAAAGACTTAAAAACTCACTTGTTACACAAGTATTTTTGAGTATGGATTTCCACCCACAGACTGATAGACAATCAAAACATTCCACTCGGGTTTTGGAGGGTGTGATATGAGTTTTCATTATTGAATTTGGTGAGTCATGGGAGAAGAACATAGAACTCATTGAGTTAACCTGTAACAAAAGTTATCAGGAAAATATTTTGACGAATCTATAAGTTACACTTTATAGAAGGCCATGTGTATCACTACTATAAAAGATTTAAGTAGGTGATTCAGAGTTGTTGGGATGGAGTCTCATGAAGGATACATCAGAGAAGGTTTATCTAATATGGAAAAGTATGGCTATGAAATAGAGTAGATAGAAGTCATATTTTGATTGACGTTGATGACCCTTTGAGTTTATATAATGTGATCATGTGTTTATTTGTGAGTCTCGTAGATTGGATTACCATAGGATTTGGAGAAAGGGCATGATGGTGCCTTGGTTTGTCTAACCAGTTGTGATTGTGGTGAGAATTGGTACAATTTTATATATATCGGATCTCATATAGAGGTATATCTCTATGAAAAATGATTTTAGGTTTTCATAGATTCAATTTTATCACCTTAACCATTCTCACCTAATTGATGTATCCTTTGGGGAGGATCTAATACATGTTATTGATCGTAGTGATAAAGTGTTATGTGGAATGAAAATGTTGATAGTTTGTGTTTTCTATAAACATAGAAATGTTTAGAAGGAAACATGAGAGGGTGAAACAGATATGTGGTTTCAATGACCAGAACATTATACCTCAAAATATTAGATATTTTTAGGATTAAAACTCAAGGATGAGTTATTATGATGGTGGGATATTTTAAGATCCCAAATATTTCTTGAGATGTCTTGTTCCCCGTTTTAGGTGCTCTTTTTTCTTGTTTTGGTTATACCTTGGATGGGGTTTGTCTTAAGGATTTTTTTTAGTGAAATTTGAGAATTTTGGATGCTACAGTGGTTGTACATGGTTGGAAAATGATTAGGGAAAACAATGTGGATTGGACAGAGAAAATGTATGCCCAATTTTGTAGAGGGAGGAGGTCGCTCATGATTGGGTCATCGTTTGACCTAACTGTGCAGCTACCCTCCACAAACCATGAAAACTGAGGTAGTGGTGATTTTCTTAGTTGGTTTATGGTTTTCAAATACTGTACCATTTTGGAGAAACCATGAACCCCCATTTAAGGGCTCACAGTTAAGACCCACAGTTTGAAAAATCATATTCCCCATACTAGGGAACTATGATTTCAGGTTTTATTTCTCAACATTTTTTTATAAAAAACACCAAAAACCCATGTATTGATATTTATTCACCATGTATCATTAATACCTAATTTATTATGATTTTTTATGCACCTGAGAAGATTTCAAGGCTCCTCAAACCCACTTCATGTAGAATTGATGATCTGATTAATGGATCAACTCCTCATTGATAAGTGATTCCCTCCTCGTTTTGATTACTTGCCCTATGTAATACTTCCCTCGAATTTGGATTGATTATTTCATCTATTGGATATGGGGTTAGATCTATTTTATGATGGTTTTGTTCTATTTTATCGTGATCACTGGTTTTGGTCCAATATCTTCTATACCATTTTGATTCTATCATTCCACATAGAATTAATAATTTTAATTTAGTGAACATCCATAAATGAACATTAAGTTGGTGTTATAAATTTAAAATACAATAGTTTTTATTATTAACACATATATGTCATTATAAAATTTCAATTTACATGTCCATAAATTTAATTCTTTTTTTAATTAATTAATTTATTGATTTTCCCATGTGATAATGAATTTGGATGATTATGTGATAAAGAAATTGGTAGATGATGGTTTATGAAATTGATTGTGACTCATGGGGTGTGATGATATGATTGAAATTGATAGAGACTATAGGGTTGTGCCTATATAGATGAATTGATGAATTATAAATTATGTGGAGCTGATAAATAAAATTGATAAATGGGTTGAATAGTCATTTATGCTAATGGTTGAAAAATGGTTAGAAATTTGGAACCATGAAATATGATATTTGCTATTGAGTTCTACAACATCGACAACTAATCCAAGTACACATGGGGTTCCAAATTACCACTCTAGGACCAAAATATATTTATTTATACATTGGATCAATGATTTATGGGACATTGAATTCTGGTCTAAATACCCACAAGCTTCTAGACTACTTCTCTAGGCCCCCATTTTTTTAATGTGAAATTGGAATGATATGGTTTATGGTAACCCATGATGGATTAAAATGTGATATCCATATGAGGACGGTTTATATTATAGACTTATCTAAAAAAAATTGATGGTTAGGGTTCCATCATGATCTTGAGATTAATTTGGTTAAGTATAGAATAATCGAAGGTGAAATATTTTTATTTTATTATTGTATTTTATTATTTTTATAATTACATAAAATTTGTTATATTGGATTTTTGTTTACACACCATTGGTTGTGTCCTACTAAGATGTAATCACATATTACTCAGGATGTCTAATGGATACTTGAATAGACTTCATGTTTAGAGGACAAGATAAGGGAAATATCTCTTTGTTAGATGGCTATGTTGGGATGGAGCATGGATGAGGGAACCAAACATGGTGTTGGGACTCATATGAGAGTGTTAATGTGTCTTTATATTGGTTTTTAATTAGAAATTTTTCACACATATATAATGACATGTCTACAACTTTTTTTTGGGATTTGGTTCCTATTTTGGTTTATCATACGATGTTGGTATTTATAGATATGGAATTATTTTGGTTAATATTCATTATTTGTTTTCAATTTATTATTAATTTCATCTTTTTTAACCCTTTGATAAAGAGGGTATAGTCTCCCTGGGATAAGTGTTAGACCCTTGATACTAGTCAGTAGCCTCTAGAATACAGGGAGGCACACAAGAGATTATGTTACATACTAGCATGGGGAAATTACATGTGGAACCCATGTTGGGATGTCACACAACCATATGTGGCTGAGGAAATCCAGGTAGTTCCTTAGGATATAATGGGTCCTTTGATAATTCATCTGATTATAGCCATTTTATTTAACAGAATATTTTTTTAATTAATCAACAATGTTGGTCAACCTCCATGGTGGGACCTATCATACCACATTTATGAATTATCAAAATCATGAATACAAATGTAGTAGTAAGAGAGACCACATACCTCTTTGTAAGCTTTTACCTTTTCCCCCCATGGATCAATGGCTCCATTAACACATTATCATGCTCAAAAATTTACTGTTATTCAATGCGAGGTCCTAACTAAAGAATAATATCCCAGAACAACCATTTAAAAAATTAATTGATAATTTAAAATTTTAATTCAATTTTTTCATAGAGAATTGTAACCAAATAAACATATAATGATTTATAAACTCTTGAGAAACATAGTTTTGAGGATCCATGACACACCCCTATAACCATTATAGGGAAAATACCAGACCCACACCACTAAATCCATCTTCAAAAATAATTGTATTATTGTGAAATTGTAATAAAATCTATAACATGATGTACCCCTAATTAAATTATGAATTAAATATAGAATACATCATATTGGGATACCCTTTAATAAACATAAAAAATGCCCCTTATCATTTGGATGATTGTTTTATACATTATTGGAATCTAAAATCCAATCCTAAACCAAGATATAATAAAATTTGGATGAATGGAAGGGGAGATAAATATAGATAAATGGAGGATGTGAGGAACCTTAATCAACTCTGAATCACTACTAAATTTTTTATCCTTGATTTCACTTGAATAAGATAATAATGAGTTGATGATTCCTACCATATAATAGAAACAAAAGGGGAAAATGGGCTATATCACTAAAATTTAAAGGGGGAAAATGATCATTTTCCACCATCAAGGGCCATCATTTAGATCAGACTAGGCCACCAAATAGCTATTTATCCTAGGTATAATGATATTCTTATGGTTAGAAAGTGACCACATAATATATATAAAATATATCCCATACACCCTATGATGTCTGAGAAACATCCTTGGCCCCTCCATATCCCCCATGTTCCCCAAAACATATAAAAAACACATATTAGATGTGGTTAAACTCCAAAAAATCATTCTGAACACTATATCAAAATACTACGCATCCACTAAATGAAAATTAATATTTGATATTATATTAAAATTCTTGTGTGGAATTTAAGGAAGTAGAAACTGTACACCATAACACTTCACATACTAGAAAAGTCTTGTTGGTAAACTAAACAATCCAACTGACCAACATTGATCATAAGTTAATGCCCAAATCGATGTGTTCTATTTTCAAACACCAAAGAACCTGCAAAGTGAAACTTCTCTTTAATTAAACACAAATCACTAAAAACAATCTATTACTAGAAAAAATCACAAAAATCCCAAGAAAATTATCGGTGCCACCCATCTATCCAGATACACCCTCTTGCCTTCATGAAATTATTCATCAGAATATGGTTCTTCCCACAATAAAAAATAGATATTATTAGACTATTCCATGAGATGATTCAACCTTCCATCAAAATTTCCTACAATAAAACCCATATTGGGATCTCATAATTCTCTTATTGTTATTTCTATATTACAACACATAACCATACACAATAACACCATTTGTAATCATTACCCACTGTTGTTTCCTAATTCCAAGAAAAAATGGATGTCTATCAATGATCTAGCCTCAAAAAAACCTTGTTTTATTTTCTTCAAAGTCATTGAAAGAATTTAAAACTCATACCTCATAACCAAATTGCTTAACCCAATATGGTTCTTAGGTCACTAAAAACCACTAATTATACCTTCTCTAACCATCTCATCTAATGAAGGCTCAACCCCTACCATTGATGCATTTCTAAAATACTAGACCATGTAAATTTTATCACCTAATTCATCATGTGATCAAACTAGTAGCCACTTTGATGTTTTTACTCCACAATTTATGGGATTCCCTAGTTTAGTCAACAATAAACCAAAACACCTTCTGTAGCCTGCCATTAGTATGATTCATTTCCAACCTGACCAAGTTAGGTTCACATCCGCATTAACTAAATCATGATTCCAATAATTATATTTCATTTCATATAGCATACATATTTTCATTGGATATTTTCTATGGATTCCAGTTCAATATGGATCAATTTTAATACTGGTCTCCAAAGACTATATAGATAGACCACCAACTGGTCTTATGTATCCACCATCCCACTTACATGAGGGTTGTATCACCAATACGTAAATCCCACTCCCCACTATTGTATCATACCAATCATCAAATAAAGTGGTAAAAAATACAAAAAAAATCAATGTTTTATCCAACATCAAATATAATGACTAGCATGGAAAAAATCACACATGAGCATCATTAGAAAAAACATGTTTACCCCATTCTCATCTTAGGTACACATTATCAGTTTAGGACATAAAAAATCCATTCATAATGATGATTACTTTCTCTAACATCATATGGTGCTCTCCCTACTGTATTACTGACCTAATTATAATCCTTAAGAATTTCCAAAAAAATGTATATTTATAAAAAAAAATCATGTCACTCCACCCAAGAAACACTTATAAATTTTTCAAGGTAATTGGCCAACTAAGGAATTATAATTTATCAATCAGCCCTTGGGCTACTAGAAACTATTCCAGATCTCAAATTTAAACATTTTTCATGATTAAATAGTGTATATCATCTTAATATCTTGCAATGGAAATAGGTAAATTCCTCCATACCACTTGGCCATCAAAACTTATCACATGATCCCATGAGTCACATCACATCAAAATTTGGATCATGTAGTAAAAAAATGATCATGATATCATGAAATTTATCCCCATTAACCAAAATAATCATTGATTATCTCATAAAAGGTCCTATCATCTCACACATCTCAATACAGAACAACACAAAAAATGACAATTCAACTAATATATGTCAGTTCCAACTATCGTGGAGCACCCTATGAACTCCTCATTAATATTTGAACCTAACGTGTGGAAAAAAGTGTACAAGATGTCGAACATCCTGTTTCATTCAGAAACATAACAATCTACCCACACTGAAAACATGTAGAAAAAAAATCTATAACAATAGGGATGGGAAACATGACAACCACTCCCTTCAAAATATCCTTAGTACCATATCGCATGAACATAAAGTTTTATTTTCATAAAACACTAAAGGAATAGTCATTAAGTTTCCATAAGATTTATCAAACATTCCATGCAACGATGTCAAGCTAAAAATATAATCATGCTTAAAGTTTAAAGGTTACTAGTATTATAGGGTCAAAACCACAAACACTACCCTCCAAAGGTCACTAGGAACTGAATTACTAAAGTGGTAAGTTGTGTCTCAAGGGTCTCCCTTAAATAATCATAATCAAGGCCTCATGGAGGGTAATAACTCATGTGAAAATAATTACTAGACCCATATCAATAATCATAATGCTTCTATCATGAAAAACTACCCACTAATTAATTCTCTTATATATATATTTGACATCACATGCCTAACAAAACACCCTGCTGACACTAATCCTCAATACGAATCCACCTACGAGATTATTACCATGAGGATTACCATTGTCACAACTAACAACATCATCCTGGATGATATTCAATAATGAATTATAAGCAACAATTTTAGTTAGATAAATCCATTTCAATATATATTGTAAAACATTGGGTAGTTTGTAAGTAACACATTAAATTACTGATTTAATAGGTTATATTCAACTAATATATCCTTATAGAAATTCATATCTAGAAATCCCACAACACTCAACTTGGTTATATAGAGTCCCTTTCCACACTACATGGAAAAACACCATTTACTTTTTATGGAAACATTAAATAAATAATCATTAGAAATATAATCCCACAAAAGTTTTCCACTTAAGAATCATGTTCCATACATACCTATTAGAGACACCTCATATCCCATTTTATAATGAATATATCATATTCATCAATGAGAATATCATTATAGATTCACATTTCTTGTCATAAAAATAATATACATATAATTATTTCTATATAGAGTTACACAATGTAATCATATAGGAAAAGAGCATATGGGAAGGTGCTGACATGTTTTATAGATGGAAAACTCTTCAAATAAAAAAACACACTATAAGTCCCTTATTTGTCATGAGAATACTAGGTTTAAAGAATGATAATTAGATACATCAATACTCTACAGGTGAAGATTGAAAATAATAACTATCCTCCTTCCAGTGAACAATATTTAATAATACAATATAAAACATAATCAGAAATTAAAAAACCATGTGAATCATTTAGTTTGAAAATCATATCAACTGTAATATCATAAATCCAAAACATGAATCATGTTAATGGTAACTTGGAATTTCTTCCGGTATAGGTTTTTAGGATACACTAACCAAGTAACCATCTAAGTCTTTAAAACATTCATATAACTCCTAGATCCCATATCCTAAATAGTAAGGAAAAAAGTATAAAATCATTTAATAACAATTTTAACTCATCTACCAAGATTACTATGAATAATAAGTTAAAGAGACACCCACATGAACTCAAGATAACCTCCCTATATTATAGAGTCTTCCAAATAGAAGTAAGGTTCTATAAAGGTACCACATGGAGACTATAACCCATGTACTAGAGTGAGATATCATAAATAATAACTAAATATCAGATCATGTAGGAATCATAGATAAATATTTATATGATATAAAAATAATTTGATAAAATATATAAACATGAATGGTCATACTCGTATAAAATTATAGACAATGAGGGTCCATATATACCTTATCCTAGTCTTTAGACTAAGCTATCCATCTAGCACAATCACAAAATATTGGGCCTCATCATAATATGAAAAAGATACTATGTGAAAGCTCCTAGGGTACCCCAATGAAATTTGTTATATAGTAGGGTGTGAGATAAAAATTCAATATGGAACCACCAATTAAGTAACATAATATACCAAATATGTAGTGATATATTCATTTGTAAAACTCCAATAAAATAAAGATATCATTTTAAATAAAAAAACCGCAATAATACCTTTATTATGATGATTTCAGAATGTCTCTGATAATGTAATAAGGACTGTTCTAAACACTAGCCAAATCAAATTGAGGGTAAAAACATATATATTAGAAGATGTAGAAAATCATCACATTTCTCCAAGACCAGAAATTAAATAATCATACTTATCTCTTCCAATGATGGAGTTTTAATGAGTATGAGAATTGTCTTAGGGAAACCTTCTTCTACTCAATTTCAATCCCATACTCACCCATATATCCCAATTAGTATTGTAAATTTAGACATCACTAGAAATACCTAATCTTAAAGCCCTCATTGTAAACCCCATAGTAGTACCTAAGAATTATTCACTATTAGGGTGAATTATGATTCCTAGGCGGGGTATGCCCCTAAAAATACTATACATCATTACATGATTGATTCATGTGAGAAAATAGAAATCAAACTAAATACTCGATTGAGATCCCATGGTTATTCTCTGAATCATCCACTTTCTCTAGATTCCTCGTTGAATATTTCATTGGTTCTTCCCCATGATCTTAGGGTGAATCCTAGGAATTGATTGGGGAGATCTAACATACTCCCTTAGGATATCATAAATTCATGATCTATGATATTTTACCTCCAAAAAACTCAAAAAATGACTCAAATATCAGGAAACATGGATATTTTTAATTGTATACTGGTATAAAAATTTATATCTCATAATTAAATCATTTGAAAAGGTTTCACAATATTAATGGAATCCTTACCATCCTAACATTCTTATATACATGATCACACATTCTCTAATATAGGATCCTAGGTAAAACCTCCAGGAATCCAATCCCACATCAACCAAACCACATAATTCCAGTTGGGTTTGGCATCCACCTCCAAAGTACATTGAGACCAAATTACAGATATATCATGCATCCAAAGGTATCATCCATCTCAGCAGGAGATTACTATATTACCTGATAAATTATAACACTGTTAGGCCCAACAGTTGATTCTCAAAACTCACTATAAACCACATATCATATTAAAAACCAATATAAGCATCGTAGGGGGTAGATTAATTCTTAATATCACCCTAATCATCATATCCCCATTTTGGAATACATGTTTTTCATGGGTTCAAACTCTCATATTCTACCATATCATCCTATAACCACATACACCCACTCCAGGTCCCCTCACAGAGGAGAATACAAAAGGATCCCCTAGGTTATAATTATTTTGGATGTATCCCACTCATGATTCTTAATCATATATGGTCTATCAGTCCAACATCCAATGCCTGGATGGCATATGTTCCCTCAACATCATCAATTTCATCATACTACTTTATAGTCATTAAGGGTGTATCAACTCTTGCATAACAATAGTTATGGCTCTTAAGACCATCTAACTTTCCCCATCACCACTATATCAGTCATCAAACCCATCTAGACCACCATGTCTATATAGAGTTTTCTTATCTAGAAATCAAATCCTAGTGGGAGTGGAGTGCACACAATATGGGAATTTGGGTTACCCATGGAACTACGATATGTCATCATCAAGATATGACCCACTAGGGTCAACTATTCTAGTACACTTATCCCCTATAAATAGAGTTATATCATGGATCCTATACTAGGGATATTATTATACATAAATCATTAAGGAATCATATATTTGAAGATATGTCATTCCAACCATCACACGATGGTCTAATATTTACCATAAAAAACATTAAAATTCCAGTAATTTTATTTAGTCCAAAAAAATCATTAATCAGTTAGGTTGGACTTTTATCATGGAAGGAATCATCATATCACACATATTCATAATAAAATGAATCAATAACAAAGGGATAGTATGTGATAATACCTAGATCTTTATAATATTCTTCCATTTTGGTGAAATGTATCTAAATATTCTTATAATTCTAATAAAGCTCAACCGACCACCACCACTCCACACGAGGTACTAAATCAACCAAAAATATAAAAATAATAATTTATAACAATTATAAAATTTTATTTAAAATGGTAGTAAAGTCTCAAAATCTCTCTAACATCCAATAATTTCTAAATTCTCATAAACATGGTTGATGTACATCCCCACCACCTACTCCTCAAAATAAATCATTAAGGTGTTATAGTTTCTATTTAAAAAAGAATAAAATTCAACAAAACGATGTACCCCTACTGAAATGATGAGGAAAATTAGAATAAAAATGTTTTGGGACACCCTTTATGCATGAAATAAGAAATTCACATCTCATTTGGACTATTCCATCATTCTCTGATGGAATATGATATCAAATTCAAAATAATTATAGAAGAAAATTAGAATAATAGGATGGGTAGTTAATAGATAATAGTGGATAATGATACCTACATTAATCCACCATGTATTACCCATAAAATTTAATCATTGATGAGTTTTAAAGAGGAGGAAGTGGGGGAGGGAGGATACACCCTTCCATGTGATAGAATTAAAAGGGAGAAGAGGGGTTAACAATTTATAAACCCAAGTAGAAAAAAGAGTCATTTTCCACCATTAATGTTAACTAGATAGATATTTATAATATAAAGGATACCTAGTGAATCTAGGCATCAATCCAAGAAATTTTCCCACACACCATCTATCTACTGACAAAATAATAAAACAACCCTACATCCCAGTATCCTCAAGCTTCCATTGATAGTCCCCTGAGCCCTTCATCTCCCTCACAATCCACAACCCATGTGAATAACACCTATTATAGGTTCATAAACATTCATAACATCATTCATAACCCCATTTCAAAATTAATCTCATTCACTAATTGAAAATTAATTTCTATTATCAAATTTAAATTCCCATTTTGACTCCATGGCATTACATTAAAAGCAAAAAAATCCATAGAAAACAAAAGTATTTCCCCACAAATAATGACATTATTGAAGAATAATTAATAATAGAGTAGTTTAAAATTATAATGTAACGACATATATTATGATATATATATATATATTTGTGTGATGTGTGGTTCTGTAATATATTTATACTAAACCTATATTTATTAAAAATGGGGTATGAAATCTTACAAAGCATGATGGGACTTGAGGTAAGTGTTCTTCGTCTCAAAAAATTTTCTTAGAGAAATGTTCATTATTATGAATTTATTTTTATTTATATGGTTTATAAACTACGCTTTAACATAATATATGATGAATCTAATCCTATTCATGGTATTTAATTTTCTATTTTATTTTGTTTCTTTCAAGTGTTTTGTGATTCAAATGTTACCAAAGTGGTAAGTGTTTTTATTATAGTATATTTATATTCATGGTATTTAATGTTTTATTATCCACTCTCTAGAACTAAAAAATAATGAGAATATATTTTTATAAAAATAAATTTGTATTTATTATATTTTTGGTTTGAAATATTTCTCTTATATGCATATATTCTTGAAAAAGATTTTATGGATCTTTTAATCTATATATAAATGTTTGGGAAAGGTTATTTTTATGAACTTTAAAATTATTTATGTAGATACTCAAATCTTTACATACATGGAAATTACATTAATTTTTCAGAATACTTAATATATAACAAAAACAAACACACAAGGAGCATAATAGTTTAGTGTCTTTGGAAACTCGGAAAAATAATCTTCTAATCATGGTGAAAGATCTTCAACATCTCCCATAAACATCTTCCCCTTTTGTCTTCTTACCTAAAACCATTATTTATATCCTGGGGAAAAGAAAACATAAAAAGGGTGAGCTCAAATTCTCAGTAAGGGTAAACATAGAGAACATAAAACAATCCATAAACATTTGAATAAAATATAAACATCAAAATCTTGAGAAATGACATAAATATTGGAAGTATGTAAAGAATATATCATAAAATAACATCAATCATGATAAAATATAATGGGAATAAAACATGTAATTGTGGAAACCATTAAGCACATGTTATGATTTCCATAGTAGCCAAGGCATTACTACCAAGACCATCTTAGTGGACAAAGTACCTTTCTGAATCGAGTTCAATCCTCGTTCTAGTCCTGTATCACTGAACCGGATTAACTTACCGTTTCATCCATGTCTATATCATGAGATATAAATCCTTAACCAATGAATTGAAGGGAGATATAGGTCCCACCCATATCATAATGAAATCATTCTTACGTATGCCACAACATAAACATAAATCATTCATCATAACCCAAAGAATAAAATGGGTTTCATAAACATCATCCCATCATAACATAATCCATATAAAACAAATGGATGTCATTTCATCATAAGAGAAGTGAAACCATGTAAATAATAGAGACATTATACTTGACACATACACATATGAAATAATGTCATCTTAGAGGGAAAATGGTTTTGATAAAACTCTTGAAATAAATTCTTGAGGCAAATATCCTTTCTTATTCAAAATAATTTTCTTTTCACAAAATTCCATTTAATTTTAAAAGAAAAGGATTTTGTATAAAATAGTCATGAAATATTTTAGATTAATATTCATGAAAATTAGGCGTAATGAAACTATAAAAATCCTTTCATTCCGTATAAGTTAAAAAAAATTATTCTCGTACTTTTGTTAGAAAAGTCAAAAAGTACCTCGTATGGTAAACAAAAAAAAGATTCCTTACATACAATGTGGTAAAGGTAAAAAAGGGTAACAATGACTTTAAACATAAATGGAAGAAAATTAAACATTTTATAAAAACATTTTGAGAACATATGGACATGGATAATAAACATAAACCCAGTAAATACTTACGAATAAACAATCTCGGATAAGAATGAGATTGGAATAATTATCCCTTACCTTAGGTCTAATATGATTTGTACATATCTGAACCTTTTGTATAATGATTTAAATAATGTCATTTACTTATTAAAAAATCATATTCATTGTTATTATATCATATATGGTTCACTTATGAATTTATATTACCCATTCTTTTGTAAATTCTATGTTAAAGCATCGTTTTGGGTAAAATCGTTTTATTTATCATACTTGTTTGGACTTGTTGTTATTGATATTATTATTACTTATATCATGATTTACTTACTCAAATAATGTCAATTATGATTTATATATCATATATATTCAGTATACATATATATAATAGATAGATGAATGAAATGAAATACATCCTTCATGGAGACGGTAGGCCGTACGTACGCATGAACGTTGTTTTCCTTTCCTTATTGACTTGAATGGAAGTAAGTAGATGAAATATATATACATAAATTAAGTAGCTTAATTATGTCATATATTTCATTATTATTCATTATATATACTTTATAATCATTCTTGAATGGTTAACATGGAGAATGAATCTCATCGGGTCGTGGAGACGGTAATCCGTACGTACGCACGAGCGATGATATCATTCCCATAATTATTGAATGGAATTGGAGTGGATGATATAATACCTTATAATAATTATGATGTTATAATAACCATATATAGTTATTCTTTACACCATTATACCCATCCAAGTAAGGTGGTGGTGTAAAAACTGATTACACCACGGCGTGGAGACGGTATTCCGTACGTACGCACGCGCGGTGATTTCATTTTCCGTAGGATGGATAGAAGGAGAAATGGGGTTGTAACATATTTATAATAAAATATAAGTATATTAGTTATACTGATGTTATTAATTTATAATGAAACAACTAAATAAGAAGAAGTTAAAGAAGAAATAAAACTTGAAAGAATCGGTAGAAGAGATTACCTCTTCCTCGATGCACCTCCTTTAAACTTCTTCTCAGGGCACTAGAGTTGGTCTTTTTAGAAGACCAGAACCTCTATGGTATAAATAGAGAGTTTGATAATAGTAATTTTCAGGGTTTTTCCGAGCTTCAAGGCTCAAAAAATGTGTGAAGATAAGATGGAAGGGGTTCCCTTTTTATAAGGGACGAGAGGGTCACCTTAGGAAAACTTAAAATATTATTTTATAATAAAGTCATTTTCGGTTTTTAATAGCTCAAAATTGATTTATTTAGAAGCTAAGGTGTGTATGGGTATAAATCCTCTCAACCAATAGGTTTTAGACAAGTTTAGGTCACTATTTTATCCTTATCATTTAGATTTAAATCTAAGTTAAATAATTTAACTTTTACCGTGTCTTTTTGTTTTCATACACTATATAGTTAATAAACTTACTATAACAATCCAAAAGAACCCCAAGTGGTTCATTATTAATATATATATACTTATATAAGTAATTTGGCCTAACCTTTGATTTTTAGGAATAGAATAATAATTAATAATAAAATATTTTTTTAAAAAACTATTTTATATCAATTTTGACACTATTTGGTACTTGATTTTTTTGAAACTCATAACAGCATGATTAGTTCAAAAAAAGTTAATTAAATCAATTATAACATGTCATATTAACCTATAAATTTAGTTTAATTCATAAAAAGTCTCAAATTACATTTATTTGGGTATTTATAATATCAATTATTTTAATATTTCATTATTTAGGTAATTACTGCATCACCATTGTGTCATAAATAAATTAAATTATTTAATGTCTAAAAATTATAAATAAAATACCATTATGTAGGAAATCTTTTTATCTTTCTAATGAATATTTATAGTCGAATTTATCTTATGTATAACCCTATATTAAAAAACATTTAGTTATTAAACTTTGATTTTAACTATTTTAACTTTTTTTAAATAAAATAATAATAAATGTCCTAATCTAATCCAAGTGGACCTAAATGATAATATTATATTCCTAAGGTTGTTTTTTGGTCGAAATAAACTTATCCAATAGAATTAGGACAAGTTTTAGGATAATAATAATATCATTTTTACCCTTAATTACTCTATTTACTTTTAACCACGGTAAATAAAAGTAAAAAGTTACTATTCACCAAAAATTATTTTTATCTTATTGAACCAAATTTTACTCCTCGATATTAACCGTGTCTCTCATATTTTCGAAATTCCACTCACAGAAGTGGTAAAATTATGTTTTATGTAAGTTTGCAAAAAGCTCCTAGGAGGTAGGTAAAAGACAGTGAAAAGTTCAATAATATTTTTATATATCTAAAATTATTATAAAATGACTCCAATGAATTACATTGAACTTATATAGGTATTATGTATCAATTTTTACCTAAAATAAATTTAAATAAAATAAATAATTATTTAAATAAAAAGTCGGTTTTTAAATAGAAACCCAGTGTTTTCACTATTCATAAAAAAATTAAAGTTTTCAGAAAAATACCAAAAATTTACCCTAGGATAATTTCAATATTCCAAATCCAAAAATGAAGTCCATTTTGAAAGATAAAATTTATAAAATTTCAAAAATTGGGTATTACTATTCATAACAGCTATTTCATAATAATATTATAATAATATCTCATTTAGTGAAACTTGGTATTGCGTACTACACACACTATCAAAGAAGGTATTGATTGCGTGTAATACAAGACAAGTCAGGGATGCATGTAGTGAAAGCTCGGTTTGGTGTTGCGTATAACATAATCAAAACTTATTTCATTTATACATTAAACAAAATCTATACTTAATTTTGCGTAAAATAATTTCCACAAAACAAACTTCAAATTGTGTGTAACACGAGCAAAGAATAGTGTTGCATATACTGCAAGCTAATAAGGTGTTGCGTATAGTACAAGCTAATCCTGGTGTAGTGTATAAGAGATGACATCAATGAAATTAAAAATAATATATCTCATAAAATCTCGGGGTGTTACAATTTACAAATGATTAAATGGAATATATTCAAATGATGTATATCTAACTAACTTTTAAATTTTTCAAAAATTATTAAAGGAAGGATTTATTTTAACTTATAGGACATGAAAAATAATCCCCCTATAATGTAATTTCATAATCATGGACATTAAATTTTTTCATTTCATTTCAATGAAAACACCCTTTCAATTAATCTGCAAATTTTAAGTTTTTAATAATTTGAAAAGATAAAGGATGTTTTCACTTTATTTTGAAATATTATTTTGACATATTTTATAATAAAAATTGTTTATCTATGTAATAATCCTTTGAGGATTGTTATGATACTCTTTGGGATGATATATTATGATACCATCAACATTTATATTCTTGATGTCTTGTGATTATGAATTGTTAAGGATGATTCTAAGAATCAAATCGCATTCCATTATGATAATTTATTTGTAATGAAATATTTTTGTAACAAATTCTCCATCTAAGATTATTCTATGATGAATGGTTTTATGTTCATGTGGAATAAATATGTATGGTTTCAATTATGTGATGTGTGGGATATAATTATATATACCTCTAATAAATTGTTTATAAAATGATTTCTCATAAGACAATATGAACTATATTTGGATGTTAACCCAGTTCAATAATGTAATATACCCATTAAGATTATATTAATAGTGATCTGTGACTACGAAAATGATTATAATTTTGATTGAAGACAGTATATTATGGGACTATATACACTATGATATTCCGGGAAGTGGTCGTTGGATAGTGAATTGATTTTATTTTATTAGGTGCATGGAACAATAAATGTTCTTATGTTTACTATATGTTATCCTAGCTCATCAATGACTATTTATGATTCTAAACACATATTACTTATGTAATTGTAATGATAAATCCTTATTACAAGACCCATGATTAATGTTATTTGACCAATTGGTTATGAATTTTATGTGGAATGATATTTTTCTCATACCCTTATGCTTATATTTTCCCCACATATGATTATTAATTTATATATCATATGTTGACCCATACTGAGCATATGAGCATAAAAATTCTTATGTTTCTGTTACATAGTGTATACAGAATGATTTCAAGTAGATTTTTTCAAATAAGGGTACTATTTGAGAAGAAACACATGTGAGTTATTGAATATTTTTTATGAAGTATGTTTTCTATCTATCATGTCTACAAATAAAAAATCGTTATGGTCCTCAGACATGTATAATTATGAGATGTATTGAATATTCATCTAATATAATGTAATATTTATTAATTTAATATTTTTTTCTCCTTTGTTGGTATCAAATTGGGGTTTAGTTATTTTTGTTGATTAGGATGATAAAACATTTTCAAAAAATATAGGGAAAAATTTATATATTGGATAATATATTGATGTTTTGGTAAACTACAGATTGTGAGGATTCCTTAAAATGGAATCCTTGACAAGATATAAAAAAAGTGGATGAAATCTCTTCAAGAGATACACATGTGGTTTATATCCCTAAAAGGCTGGTTGGGTATTAACATGATCTGCACCAGGTGTATGAAAAAGAGGAAAAAAAACATCACACCTCGTTTGTTACTCTAAATGGATATTTTTTTGGTTATTTATTGTTCTATTTATGATCAATTACGAAGAATGGGTTGATAGAATCTATGATAACCGATAATGAATCAAATTTTATTTTGGATAACCCTAAAGTCTTTCGATTTATAATAAGGTGTTATAATTTTGTACATCCAAGAAACGATCATCATTATCATATGATTTATTTATCTAATTATTGATATTTGGAACTTAGATTGACCATATTTCTTGATATCATTAATTGTGGGTTTGGGAGGCTGATATAACTAAGACAACCTTTTATATGAGGTATGGAAATTATAAATTTGCAATGATTCATTTTGGACTTACTAATGACATAACTATATGCATGGATCTAATTAAGAATTTATATATTACTATGATGGGTTTTTGGTTTTATTTATTGATGATATTATTATAAATTAATAGAACAAGGAAGAGCACGGGGATAATTTGGTTATTTTATTAAAGAAAAAATGGAATAAGAATATATATTCTGAATTTCATGTGTAAAAATTTTCTATAAAATGTTACAATCATACATTATATAATCTCAATTGAGGGTATATTGGTGGATCCTTCAATGATAGATGATACTGAAAAACATACTAGTACAAACACGGCGAATGAGATCTGTAGTTTTCATAGTATGGTTAGAACTATTTATTATTGTTGAGAAATTTCTAAAGAAACTTTAATCAAAAAATCATGTTGACATTAAAGGTAGATGTGTTCCTTTTAATATATTAATGTGGGGGAAAGTTCAATGAGATTAATAAAAGGTTTCCCTTTCACATTATCCAACTATAAATAAGGTATGGGGATATATAATGTTGCATCAAATAAGGGACTATAATGTGTTCTAATTTATAAATACATGGACTTATAATATGTGTCATCATAATTAATGGTTCATGAGAAAAAATACCAGACACATGATTTGGAGCTGAAAATTGTAATTTTTTTGTTGAAAATATAGAAGCATTATGAATGGTAAGTTCAACTAGATTATTCTATTTCACTTCAAGATTAAGTTGGATAGGGAAAATTGTCTTATAATGTCACTAACCTAACATTTTTCCATGGATTCTAAGTGCTAAAAGGATTAAATGTGAATGGTAGGCTATAAAAAAGAATTATTTTAAAAAGGTTTCTTTACAAAATGGATGTGCCACAATCATTAAAAATAGAATTATCTAAAACCCTAAAATTTTGATTGGAATAAATCAAATTCTGGTTAAATCAAGCAGGATTTGGTTCTCTCAATAAGTGAGGTAGATAAAAAGAATATAAAAAACATATTCCAAAATCCTCACATGAAAGAGATTTAAATGATAAAGATAGTTATGTGCAGCATGGGATTTAAAAATCAGAGTACTTTCCATGAAATTCCTAATGATTTTACCTTTAAAAAATTCATTTTACTCATTTATTTAAGCTCGGTTTCAAGGGATAAAATATTTCACACAATGACTTGGGTTTCAAAAATAAAGATGATAATTATTTCAGATCAAAAGTATCTAAAACACAAAAATATTGAAAAAAATTGATTCTTCCAATCATAAATGAAACAGTTCCCACAATTCATTAAAATTTATTTAACATGTATAAATATTTGAAATTGAATCATAGAAATCAAGAATTTGATAAAGAGAGATACTACCTTACTTTCTAGAAGTTCATCGTTGAGTTAAGCTCTTACGTACTGAACACATGAAAACCTACAACCAAAAGTATAGAAAATAACATCAGAAATTAATTAAAAGAAAAGAAAATGGAATAATAATGAAAAAATAATTATAGATCTTATTTTAACCACTCATGTGGGATCTGGGTTTCGACTTCCTCTAGATGGGAAGTATTAGTTGGTTATCCCCAATCTAATAGTGGGTTGAGTTTCATTAATATTATCCACAGAAAAATTATTCTTTCCATCTTTAATTTCTTTTTTTGTTGAGGAATCCATCAATATAATATTCAAAATCTACCCAATGAAAATTATATTCATCTTGAAAGACTGTGTTAGGAAAAATAATGAGTCCTCCTCTTTCTTGGTTTCCACTTCCATAACCTCTTCTTCAATCTCCACTAGTTTCTCAAGGTATGCTACATCAAACAAATAGTCAAAGGGAAAGTAAAATTGTAAATATATTTGAATAAAATTAAAACATTATGAATCAACATAAATTCTTCTTTTTCAATGAAATCATCATGTGTCTCTTTTTCATGAGGAAACCCAACTTGTATCTTCTCTTGAACTCCACTCGATAAGCGTTCAACAAGTTCCAGGGAGCTTTATATGTTCCTAATGAGGTGTATATTATTTTTCTTCCTCATCCACCAACACAATCCAATTTTTTGTCCAAATATGATAATTTAAAACAAGGGGAGGGAATAATCAATTCAGATTTAATAAAATCAAAATATAATGAGTTTTTCAAAATATCATCTTTCTAGGTTTGTTTGACTTCAATTTCTTCTTCAGTGGAATGAAACTCTTGGAGTTGAGTAGTAACAGATAGAGGTAGATAGTCAGGATCCTCAAATTCTTAGATCTACTTAGAAAAATAAGGTATGAATAATGGGGAATCTTCTTGTAAATTCTTCATATTATAAAATTATGGAATGTAAAGGGAGAACCCAGTTAGCTACAGGTCCATCAATTCAAAAAATTTATGGTTCTTGTCCTCCCTCAGGCTAGCTATGAATTAATTGAATGTTTTCACCCCATTATTTGAATTATAAAATAAACTAACCTATATAACAATAACAGAAACACAATCTTCCATGGAAAAGGATCAAATATTAATTGTTTCATGATCTTTTGAGAAATTATTCCATAAAATAATGAAATTATCATTTGAAAACATCATTGTAAATTATTTTTTTGGCTATTTTTTAAAAAGTGTCAAATATTTTTAATTAGATTGTGGAACGACCTCCCCAGAAATGGTGTAATGTTTTAACACACTCCTATCATGGGGTGTGGTAAAAGAAATTATTTCGTAAGTTAAAATGATGTTGAGTGGTTAATAAAGGTTTTCACGTGAGAGGATCACACAATAATGAAGTTGTCACGTTAATATTAGATAATGAAGTGTGGTTGTTTTTGAAATTATTTTATTTAGAAAACAGACTAAAACATCGAAATAAAGGAATGAATTTAAGTAAAATATTGAAAAAAATAACAAAAAGTGTGATTTAAAATAGTGATAATAAGTGGGATATTAGGTTGAGGATGGTTTTCAATTGTAGTGTTATTATAGTTCCAATTAATCCAATCCTATTCTGTTAGGCTGATTAAAGTGAGATTTCATGATCACTTCCACTCACTCCATTGGTAAATGGGGATGATGAGAGTAAACTGTACCAATATCTTATTTTTTTCTCCTCTCCTTTATTTTATAAAAAAAATTTAGTGAATACCCTAAATTGATTTAGTCAATTCCTAATCAGGTCTTTTTAATCCCAAAAAATCAAGAATAAGTACTACACCTCCCACACATACTAAATATTGTCAATTACTTCACCACTAGACCTGATATATGCCATCATATATAGACCAAAACCTATAGGAGGGAGATAATTATCATTTAAAAAAGCAATAATATTAACAAAATATAAAACCAAATACAATTGAACAAGATGATAAAAACCATTTCTAGAATTTGAAACCAACATCGCGGAAGAGGGAGAGTTTTTATACAATTAAGTTCATGAAATAAAACATTAAAAAAGATAAAACCTAACCTTCCCACATTGATCAGAAAAATTAACCCTCACTTGTAATGTTAATTTAGAATAAGGGAGAGGAAGAATACATTAAAATATTAATAATAATAATAGAAAGAACAGAATGAATAGAAAAATAAATCCTCATAAATTTGTATTCCAGAATACTACTTTAGTTATTCCTACCAGATTGTGAAATAATTCAATGGTCCCTTCTTAAAGGATGTGAGAATTGTATTTTTCTCATCTACCCTTTAAATTTAAGAGCTTTTAGATCTGTTTATAATATGTTATTCCCACCTTAATAGATATTACCTTTTCTGGCCTCCAAACACTATTACACTAACCCCAATATAATGGTTCAAGGGAAGTCTTAAAGATGGCCTTTCTCCTTTAAATTTAAGGTGAAGCTTCCCCATCATGTCATATTTTAAACACATCTGAAACCACACCATTTTGAAGTCGGTATCCCAAGATATGCTTCTTTTAATGAGTTATGGTCTATTCTATTGACTAGAATAATTCTTGAACATGGTCAAATTATTTGGGAATGTGGGAGTTCAAATTTTTTCTAGTTCCTGAGGAATATTTTTTTATCCCATGATCATAGAAATCCTACAATAAAAGTAATCAAGTGAATTGGTTCAAAATATTTAGATTTATGCTCGAAATTCATAGAAAATAGGAAACTACTAAATGTATAGAATTAAAAAACTCTCACACTTAATCTCAAAACTCACCAAAAGTCATGAAATAATGTAAGAATGCTCAAATTGGTTAATCTCTAGGGATTAAATCATTTATAAACATATAAAAAATTATGAAAATATTAACTCTATAAAATGGTGTGATATATATACATATATATATATCATAAAAGTTAAATGTATATATTCACATTGATATAGATGAATATGCACCAAAGGATATAGTTAGTATTGACTAATTTTAATGACTTCTCAATACACTAATACTAAGGGAGGGAAAACATGGTTTATCTCTCTCTGATTTTGGTGGACTATTCTAGTTTTTCCATGATGATGATTAAAAGAGATAAAATAATTAAGGATGTGTAGAAGATATATCATGATGATATGAGGAAGGAGGATAGGTCAAATATTTATTAAATTAATGTTCATCCATATATCCATGAGAGGATTGAAGGGACATATAATGAAGATATTTAACTATAGAAGAAGTTGAGTAATTCTTTTAAGTTCAATAATTTATGTGATGCAATGATCATGATCAAGAATTGAGTTCTATCACATCAATATAGGATATATAAAATGTTATATTGTGTAATAATCATAGTTCATCATTCAATATTCATTATTTTAGGAATAATGATGTATAAAATCTAAAATAAAATTTGTGGTGGGAAAATAAAGAAAGGGGTATTGCAGTGTATTTATCTTGATGTGTAGTTTATCTATAATTAAATTATGAGATAAATTATTTTAATGGGTTGTTATAAAAATTGGACATACAAGAAAGAAATTTGTAACATCATAATGAACTTCATCATCAGACTCCCAAAATATCAAAAGATGATAATTCTATTTCAGTTGAAGCTAACTAACTTATGATGATATAAAATTTCATTAATATTAGATATGTTCATTATCTTTATCAACTTTCAAGGATATACATTAAGGAATTTGTATGTATGTAAGTGGTACCATATTCAAATATATAAGATTAGGGTCCTATGTTTACCTCAATGTTCAGGAGAAGTCTTCAAGAATATTTTAATACAGAGATGAACTTTATAAATATATGTCATCATATATATATTTACAGTTAGAGAGCTCCATTCAGAACCTCGAAGATATTTTGAGATATATTTATATTGATTCTAAATGTGGTTTTGATCCAACCCTATATATATTATATTTTTCTTACAACAATAACTTTCACTCTGTCATTCATATAGATCATTATGTATACTTCTAAGAAACCAAGAGTAGAACTCCGGTGTTGGTGTATAAATATGGTGAAGGGATTCTATAAGGACATTAGATAGATAATGAAATATATGAGAAGTTAATATCCATTCAATAAAAAATCAAGGTAGATTAGTCTTGGTAGAGAAGTATTTTTTATAATTGTATTTGAGATTTAATGCTTGAAGTTAGAGATAATGTATTCTCATGAATATATCCAGGGAAGAGGGTTATGAAATTTAAAAATATGGTAAAGATGAGAACATGAAAAATTTGAACAGTTTAAATTTTTGATGATATATTGATGATTCAGTATCACTTTTTTCGTCAAACAAATATATCACATGTTCATGATGTGTTCCATGTATCAATTTTTAATTTATACATACATAATAATTCTCATATAGTGAACATAGGTGTTGTACCACTATAATATGAAATTTTATATGAGTAAAATCTAGAAGAGAATCTATATTGAAGAGATAATGTTCTATAGAATAATATCACTCACCTTGTTAATTTTTTGAGGTGAAACCATATATTTGAGGAAGCTACATGGGAATCTATGGAAGTGACTATACATAAGTATCCACATTTTCTTATGTCAAATTAATATAATTCAATGGAATATATTTTATGATGGTATAAAATGTAACCCCAAGAAATTTAAAAATATATCTCCCATTTAAATAAGTTCAATCTATAGGATATCTATCATTATATTCAACATTGAGCTTAAAGATACCATTTTATACTAATGTAATACTATAACTGAATTTAACTATTATTTCCTAGACAATATATAGGAATTCATGAGTTAAAATAAATAACTTTTTTAAGATATTTATAAATTTTTTTCTTAATACATGAATTAATTCTAAGGAAATACGTACCCAATTTTAAATGTGATATAAAATATGATTTTATAAAAAATATATAAATTATATGCATGAATTCTATATACCAATATATTATATTCCATGATTACTATTAAAAAATTATTATTTTTAAATATATTTTTATTGGATATAAAAAAATAATAATAATTAATATAGTTGTTATCATTTTGGTAGAAGTAATGATAAAAACATTTCAATGTAAAAATTGTTATTTTTTGGAAAATAGTTTTCATGTGAATAATGTATTTTTATATTAGTAAATTAAATATATCAATATTGAAAAGAATCATTTAATTTTTGGATCATCTATTTATTAAAATATTTCAATGTTCATCTAATTATTTTTACCAAGCATGCAATGAGAATAAGTCCATTATTTATAAATAAAAAAATATGTAAAAAAGACTTTTTTATGATGTCTGAATCGATATTAAAAATAAATTTTATAAAAATTTATAAATTAATGTTATAAAATGGAATTAATATTTTAAATCATCATCACTTAATTTTAAGTGATATTCTAACCTTAATTATATGACACAATGAATAGTTTCCATGTTAAAAATATTGTTACCACAATAAAGGTTAAAAAGGATGAAAGTGGGGATTACCAAAGAGATATTGTTTAAAATATCTTCAAAAGAATGAATTAATTTTATTTGTGGATTTTATCTTGGAAATACCATTCATATAATTGAATATTTAGTAGTTTGGATTTAGATCACATATGTAAAAAATATATTATTGATAATGTTTCAAGTATTTATAAGTTTTTTCCAATCTAACAAGTAAATGAAATCAAATATTCTCACATATTCTCCCATCATGAGGCCATGGGAATGAAAATTATTTAATCATGCACCCTCCCAAAATAATTATCCCAGTCCTTGTGGTGATGGGTTTCCTAAAAGTTTCACACATCAATCCTTCAAATGCCTTTCAAAAGAGGATACTCAAAGAAGATTTATATGATTTCAATGAACTTTTTCCTTTTTTGTTTCCCTTAACAAACCAAAAAATATTCTAAAACATCTAAAAAAGTAAAAATATATATATAATTAATGTATGATAGTAACTTTTCTAATGAGGTATGGATTCTTTGACCTTTAGTATGAAGCTTTCTTTTTGAACAAATGGAAGTTCCTAAGGGATTGATAAATGGTTTGATAGCATTGAGACTTATTTAGTGATTGAAGATACACTTTTTAGAGAGGTAAGAATCATGTGAAATATTTGTCCATGGTTTTAAAAAACCATGTGGTTAATCCACGATACCCATATATAGAAGAGAAAATTTTGATAAATTATCTATGGGAGCCTGTATTTCTGTTAGATAAGCTTCCTAAAAATACAGAGGGGGTCAAATGATCTACACATAGTTATCCAAACTGAGTTCCAATCCAATAAAAATGGTAACATATAAGTAGTAACCCCACACATTTTATCAAGTTATTAGACAAAGTATGTGTCCAAACCCTTTAACCCATTAAAACTAGGTGAAATTATGAATTTTACATTAACATCATTAATATTTTAACCCACTTTTCTCTTCCTCTCTATGAACAACATCTATCCTAATCGAGATCTTCTATGGTTCTCTACAAGGTTTTGAGCTTTCTCCCTCTCATTAAATCTTATTCATTCACCATTAATATTATTTCATAGTCATTGATAATATCTTCGTTCCTCTTACATATTTTCTACATTTCATTCTCTGTATGGAATTCTCAAATAGTGTGATATAATATTCCTCATTTTTAGGTAATTTGTCTATTTTGTGTATTTATACCATTCTTATTTGAATATTATGATAATACCTAAGTAGGAGTCAACTACCACCATATGGTAGGTAGTTTATTATATTTCCCCTAATATCAAATTGCTTAATATCATGCGTTACTATTCTATATATCTAATTTGATGTGCGCTTACATGAAAATAAAAATATACTTGTTAAAATTGTAGAAACTCTAAGAGGAAATCCCATAGAAGATTATTTTTTCAGTTTTCTATCATCTTGACAAGTTCCACGACATTGGGTGTTCCCTTTAAATTCCTCCAACTACATAAATGATAATTTGTCCATACTACAATCAAAGTGGTGTAAGTTTTCCACATAATTTAATGTCTTATTATTATTAAATGGAAAGATAGTAGTATAAACACATTGTTAGGACCATGTTGATTATGAATAATTCTTTTATAGGCATTGTCTTTTGTTGTTCAGGAAGTTTGAGAAAAAAGGAAATCTCTTCACTTTGTATAAGTGGATGATGGAATATAGGGATGTTACAATACTTTACATGGTAACTATGATGATGCTTTTCTGATTTTTATTTCACAAATATCATATATTGGTAGAACTTGTGATGAAATCCTTATGAAGGATAGGGGGAGTAAAGATGTGTTTTTTTGAAAATGATAGAAATTGACACAAAAGTATATGTGGCACGCAAGTGTGGCACACAAGTATAAGTGTCGCATATGTTAATGTTGTGCACAAGTCATATATCAATATCATCACATAAAAAATGGAAAAGTAAAGAAAGTGGTGCACATGTATAAGTGACGTGCGTGTGTGGTGCGCAAGTATAACTGGCATGCAAGTGTACGTTGCACACAAGTCATATTTCAAATAACATCACATCAAAATATGACAAAATAGTGAAAGTGGAGTGCATGTTTGGAACACAAGTATAAGTGGTGCCCATGTATATGTTGCGCGCAAGTCATATTTCAAGATCAATACATCAAAATATTATAAAGGAATAAATGTGGCGTGCATGTAAAAGATTGGTGTGGAAGTCAAAAAGTGACGAGAAAGTATAAGTAGCATGCAAGTGTTTGTTCCACGCAAGTCATATTTTAACACCATCACATAAAAATGTTTTAAAGGAAATAAAGTGTCGTGTATGTGATGGAGTGGAGAGAAAGTGATGAAGTGGTTCACAAGTGATATAGTGGTGCACAAGTGATAGAGCGGTGTACAAGATGAGTTTCATGCCTTGTGTGGAGGGTTATCAAAATTACAATAAATAGATGTCTACCCTCTTCATTTTTTAATGCTCAAAATTTCAGAGAAAATTTATGCTCTGATCACACAAGTAGTAGAAAGTGTCACTCAAGATCATGTGTCATGAAAATTGTGTGTTATGCACAAAAATGGTGTGCAAGTTATAAGTTGTGTGCAAGCAGGGAGTTTTTTACAAGAGGTGTTTTGTGTATAAGCCTAATGTGGTGCACATGTCATGAGTTGTGCACAATATTGGGGCTCAAGTAGTTTTTGGAGTGAAAGTAAGAAGGTGTGCAAGCAGGGCGGCACACAAGTAGTGTGGCGCGCAAGCAGATAGGCACACAAGCAGGGATGCACGCAAGTAAAGTGGGGCGCAAGAAGGGAGATGCACAAGCAGGGAGTGGTGCGCAAGATATTTGCACCAGGAGGATCTTACCAGCTTTTGGCTTGGAAAGTGATGAATTGTTTTATAATATTTGATTTTTGAAAGTTCATCAAAAGCACAGAAACACTATTTTACCCCATTTGTGCTAATAGGGAGCACAAACTCTATTGTCTTGTTTTCAAAGTGTTATACAAGTTTATGGGCATATCCTACTCATTGTATTCCACATAAATGGATTTTTTTGAAGTGGATTGTGTGGTACTGTATTGTTTTTGTACCATACCAAGGATGTAGATACTTTTGTTGAGTAGTGAATCTTTTAAATCTTGTGTTCATGTGGTTGTGTGTGATCAGCAGTGAAGAAACCCTTTAACAAGAGGTGAAGGTTGTTTCAAAAATAATGAAACATAAAAACAAAAATTATATCACTGATTCACTCCCTCCCCCTCTCAGCGATACTAGGACCATGACTGGGAACTTCACACATCATAAGAATTCAAAAGTAATAATGCTTATTCCCTTGATTAAATATAATTTTAATGATTTATAAAACACTTATTTCCTTATTTAATAAATATACTATATCTATCAATTATTTATGATTCTCAATCTTAGTTTTCTAAATATTTGTGACAATCAATCATGGTTTCCAATGTATTTTTTGTAACATGACATGGAGTTTGCAGCATTTTATGATACTTGGGAATGGCAGATCATATAATTTTGATACTGATGCATGGAGACCCTTATGTTTCATGATAATGGGGAATGGAATCTCATATACTTGTGTCATGTGATAATTTTTTCCTTATTACACTATGAGACTCTTGTCACTATGCTTTGATGCCTGGGTTATTCCATTAGTCTGGGCTATCACTATATATCTATATACATGGATATATATGTTACTAAAAATATAGTTAATATATATACATAAATTTTTATTCACACTCATAGATATATATATATATATTAATATTTCTATATTATTATATATATATTTATATATGTTGATACGTTTTCTAAGATACCATGACTTTTTCCAAAGCATGTAGTCTCAGCTTGGTGTCATTTAAGAACCAGATCCAACTTGTTGATAGTTTTATTTTCTATTTATTATGGTTATATCTACACTCTTCTCATATTAGACACACTTGATAGGTAATTATAGAAACCATTGGTAGTGGCCTACAGAGAATACCTCACCAGCTATTTCATCCACTGATTCATACCTGAACAGATCTTATGATTGTAGGTAAGGACAAAGGGAATATCCAATACTTGGATGTCCCATAATATATACAAGGATGTATTATGGGAATAGATGAAAATTATTATTCTCATGATACTATTGGGCATAGATTTTGTATTTTTTCCCTTTTGTATAGCATGTTGTATGTTCATCATTCTCTGCTTCCTATATGATTTATTTTTTTATAAAATAAGTACTTGAAATCATTTTATATTTGATGTCTTTTATGTTTCATCTTATTTATTATATTGGGATGAGTTATTATTCAATAATTCACTTATTATTATTTTTTATACTAATTGATATTAATTTGTACATATAAGAAAAAATCTTAATATGAGGGTATAATATCCCCACTATAACATCTCAGATACACACAACTAGTTTGTAGACTCTAGTGTATTGGTAGGTATTTTTTAATAAAAATTTTGAGTTTCCTTACCATGGTTCCACCTGGAATCATATTATTTCACTTGTTATATCCTTGTACTAGTTGTATGTGTCAGGTCATAGTTACATAATTTCTTATTTGCAACTTATAAGGGTTGTCCCTTATATCATGGGATAGTGAATCATCAAATTGGACTAATACACACACAAGAAAACACATATATATGAATTATTACAAACATTAATGAATCTAAATTATGGAATAAAATTTTTACCATTAAACTAGGTTTTTAATTTCAACATGAAGTGTATTTTCCTCTATACCTTGAAATTTAAACTTCATATACAGAGACCCCATTTACGTGATGTGAGACCTTAAACCTAACCCTAACATATTATGGGTATATAGGTAGTGTATATTGTTATTTTTTATGGTCCAATATTTTTCCTAGACTTGGATTTAGAAGAATGCAGAGGGATATAAATATTTTATAGGAAGGATATGAAAATAACCTTTGTGTATATTGAGATCTATTCTAATATCAATATATATTTAGAGTCATTCCATTCAAAATGATAGAGATATTCGTCCAATAAATCCTCTATTCATGCACTAGGATATTGGTGATAACAATAATTTAGAGGTGGTGGCCCCTCAGCCACTAGAATTACATTTTCTACTACATCATGTTATAGCTCATGTTATTCTAAATCTCAATTCTGATTCTCAATTCTGAGACTGATTCGTATGGTTTGTGCATTTTGTGAGGGAGCGCTATGACCTTCCCCTACAGTAGAATAATTTATGTGATATTTAAAATAATAACATCCAGAAACTTTTCCTGGGGATGGTGGCCTCTAACAAATTAAATCATGGTTAGAGGCGATGTTATCAATATTTGAGAATTTAGAGGTGCCTATAGAGTAGGGGGACAGGATCCCAACCTATATATTTTGTTATTCCAATATGTGATGGTGGAATGTGATCACTGATGATGATAGTCATCGGGGATCTTTCAGAGAGACTTCTATGATTACTTATTTCTTTAGAAATTGTAAGAAGAGCACTCAAAGGAATTTGTAAACCCACAGTTATTGAGTATTCAACGTGTTTTAATATGATTTAGTGCTTCAAAATTATGCATGCTAGAAATGAGATAACATAAATGAGGTTATTTATTTTAGGGATAAATTATGACTTTTTATCATAGAACAATGTGTTTCAATTGATGACCATTTATGAGAAGGTGAATGATGCCCTCATAACCAATGATAACTTTAGGGAAGTTGAAAGAGAGGGATATGAAGGTATAGTACCAAGAAAATGTAGTGGATCATTAAAAAGTAGGAAAATGGATTTGATTATTCCCATAGGGAAAGTGATAGTTAAATGAAATGTGTTAATTGATATGTGGAGTCTCACTAGTCCAGAATGATAATGCATTAGAAGACCTAGTGTCTCAAAGTAATGATGACTGATGTGGAAACCACAGGGTGTAGAATCTTCAACATTCCTATAGGAATATACCATATGTAACTAGTTATAATGGATTCATATATGTTATTCCCTCATAATTTGGATCAATATAATATTCCCTTGATGGTAGTTGGTGTACTACTGACCAATCAAGTCATGGTGGTTCTATGGATGATGTAGCCAGGCTTCAGATATGAAGCGCCAACTGGGCAACAATGCTCAAGGTAGTCATATTGTATCTCAATGTTCTAGATCTCTCCATATCTATGTATTTTAGCCTACTCCCATGGAGCAGATTTATAGACCTTCTATAGTTTGAGGGACAATTCAAGTGCAATGAACTTTAGTATCTTCTTTATTTCAAACCATCTCTTCACATTCTTCTTTATCTACTAAAATAATGTAATTTTCGGTCATAGAGATATAATATTTCAAAGGAATGTTAACACTAGACACACCGTTAAGGATTTTATCCTAGAGAATACCCTGATGTAATAATTCTCCATTGATATCGGTAGTTGTCTTTTTATATTGAACATTTTTCCCTCAAGATGACATGCTTTCAAATTATACTCAGGATAGACTTGTTAGTACCCAATCACACTCAAGTTTATTGTTATCCCCAAAGGGTGATGTTCACATCACCTATAGGTAGTACCTATTTACATTAAATAAATTGGTATGTCCAAGTGAGTCAAGACGGATCAGAGAATCATGGGATTGGTGGAGTAAAAACACAAATTTTTTGTCTTATTAGGAGAAAATAGGTATTGCGATGTATATATTTCCCTCCTATAGTGGGTCATTTCAGGGATGTATTCCATAATGATTTTTCAAGATAACCACTAGATATAAAGATAGGGTTAATCATTGATCTAGTTCCATGAGAAGTGTGTAACGACCCGAATCTGGGGCCCCTCCACTGGTGCATCATACCTAGTTCTCCACATGACCTCAAGCGCATTTACCCAAATGCCAGAGGCTGCCGACTAGCAGCGAGGGCCTTGGTAAGTTATTGGGGAAACTATGCACTCATTTGGTAAGGTATACAAGGTAAGGAAAACAATAGTCAATAGAGGAAGTAGTAACAACATACATAACTGTAACCAAAGATCGGAAGAATAAATATATAGCAATGATGATAAAGATGCAGCAAGTAAAAGTATCTAAGGAAAGCAGCAAACACAACAACATGCTGAAATAAAACTGAACACTAAGTACTAAATCAACAGAAACTCCAGCAGCATCGCAAGCCTTAGTTTGGTCTCATGCTCTCCAACTCCACAGCAAGTCAAACACCTGAAGTAGAAGGGTGATTTCCCTTATCTATACCTGCAACAACAAAGTCTGCTTGGGCCCAAAAGAATTACCCAAACATGGTGTCAGACAAGGTCCCAGTAGGAAACCCCCCAAAGATATGTGCCTAACAGTCAATGAATACATGGCAAGTAATGTATAGGTACAGTAAACAGGAAATACACAGTAGCTACAATTTACAGTCCATCATATAAACTACACATGTAAGAAAAAAAATCAACAAGTAAAACAATGGTAACCCCCCTGGGTAGTTCTCACAGCCTAACCCTTATGGTTCAACCTATCAATACTAGCAACCCACCTAGGAGGCACACACAGTCTCACCCCTCTGGTTATGCTAAATAATAGACTCTCTGGGGAAGCACTCACCGTCAATTCCCCCTATAGTCTCGTATCGTACTAAAGGCTCTCTGGGGAAGCACTCAACATCAATTCCCCATGTGGCACGTGTCAAGGAACTGCATACTCTCTGAGGAAGCACTCAACGTCAATTCCTCCTGTGGTCTCACAACGTAAAATAAAGACACTCTAGAGAAGCCCTTACGTCCATTCTCCCTTTGGTCCATACACTAGGTTCTCTCAGCCCTATGTACTATAAACATGCATAACGCATGTGTATCGCCCAAGTAAACCTCAAGAACTACTTGGATATCATTCTAAGGCTCATCAGAAAAACAGAACAACAGTTCCACTATCCTACAACTAGGCATGGAAACTGGCATAATGCCTAACAAGCAAGCAAGTACAGAAACATCCAGAGTACAGCAAAAACTACTCTATTCACAAAGGTAAACCTTTACTATAGCAATCAAGCAAGCAGGAAATCAATCAAGGGAAAAATAGGAAAATGCACAATTCTCGTTCAAGGGAATTGGTGAAATTACACAAAATATTCAAATACTTTCTACAGAAAGTAACAAACCACCTACCTCGATCCTAGGAGATCGATATACGTGAACAACGATGACAAATTCTCCTTCAAACTTCATAGATCTGAGAAAACGTCTAAAACACATAAACCATGATAACTTGAGAAAGAAGAGGGATTGGAAAACAAGGCTCAAGCAGAAGGGAGAACTCACCGCTGCGATTCCAACACAATCAACAGTGCTCGAATTGGAGAACGGGTGGAGAGGCAGGGGCACGTCAAAGATTTGCGGATCCTCGGCACTCTTGGATGAACAGAAACTAGAATAAGACCTTTCTGTGCATCAGGCACAACCCCAGTCTGTTTAATAAAAAAAATAATGTACATGTTGTGTACTTTTAGGGAACACAGCGTGTACTAGGTTTTTTCATACTCCTCTAAAACTGGCCTCCACATCATCCCTACACACCATGTGTGTGGCCCGGACACGACCAGCACACGGCTTTGAGCAGGAAAAGAGTACACGGTGTGTACTCATAAAGTACACGGCATGTACTTAGAAAATTTCCAGAAACTCCATTTTTTTCAAAAACTCCAGAAAACGGAAAGGCGTAACTGAAACGAAGATCCAGTTTCTTACAAACTTCCCCCCTTAAAGAAATTAATCCCCTAATTTCCCTACCGAGGCATAGAAGAAGAACCCCCGAACAGCTCCATCCACTGTGATCGTACATCGGACTCCCTCTCCCAGGTCTCGTCTTGTACTATCCCATGCTTCCATATCACCCATACAAGAGGGACAAACCACCCACAGAGAACCTTCGTACTACTATCGACAATCCTGATGGGATGCTCCTCAAACGATGCATCTGCTTCGAGCTCAACCTCCTCGGGCTAAAAGACATGTGATAGGTCTGAAAAGTAACGTTGGAGCTAAGAGACGTGGAAGACATCGTGCATGTCTCGATACCTTTGGGGTAGCTACAAACAATAGGAGACCGGCCCAACTCTCTCCAAAACCTCAAACGGTCCGACGTACCGTGGTGAAATCTCACCATGCCTATGAATCCTCTTGTGTCCCAACCTCGGTGTGACACGTAGGAAAACCTGATCCCCAACCTCAAACTACAGAGGTCATCTCTATTGATCATCATAAGACTTCTGCCGAGACTGTGTTGTATCCATCCTCTTCCGGATCAGCTCTATCTGCTCTGATGTCTCCTGAACAAGATGAGGTCCCAGCAAAGCTGCCTCTCCTACCTCCAGCCATCATAAGGGTGATCAGCATGGCCTACCGTACAAGGCCTCGTATGGTGCCATCTGAATGGTCGCATGGAAACTATTGTTGTAGGTGAACTCTACAAGAGGGACATGCTTCTCCCAAAAACCTCCAAAGTCTAGGATGCAAGCTCGGAGCATATCCTCAAGCACCTGGATCATGCGTTTAGACTGGCCATCAGTCTGGGGATGGTATGTTGTACTCTAAAGTATCTGTGTACCCAAGGCCTTCTGAAGTCCCTTCCATAACCGAGAGGTAAAGCGCGCATCCCTTTCTAAAATAATAGAGCATGGAACTCCATGCAGACGAATGATCTTTCTGATGTAAAGTCATCCTAGATCATCGACGTTGAAGGTTTCCTTGATCAGCAAGAAGTGAGCAACCTTCATGAGCCTGTCGATGACAACCCAAACTGCATCGTTCCCCCGAGGAGACCTAGGCAACCCGGTCACGAAGTCTATCACAAAATCGTTCCACTTCCACTCCAGAATGGATAACTAATGTAAAAGGCCTTATGGTCACTGATGCTCCACCTTCACCTGCTGAAAAGTAGAGTATCTCATGACAAAACCAGCAACATCCCTATTCATACGTGGCCACCAATACTGGCGATGAAGATCTTGATACATCTTGGTGACGCCAGGATGGACTTCCCAAACTGAGGAATGAAAATCCTGCATCAGCTCCTCGCTTATGTCTGATGGAACCCATACACGTCCCTGGAAATGCAAGATCTCATCCTCGCCCACTGCCCATCCAGAAAGAGGGTCCTCTCCTGACACACTCTCCCGAAGGACTAAGCCTTCTGATTCTGATAGCTGCCTCATCTGTACCTGATCAAGTAGTGTAGAGGTAACAACTATAGAAGATAGGAAGTTCTATCCCTATCTGTCGTGGACCTCCAGATGCATCTCAGAGAACAGAACCATAAGCTTCCACTCACTGATGGCCTCCTGAACTGCCTAAAATTGAGTTCTCCTACTCAATGCATCTACCATTGCGTTGCCCTTTCCCGGTGTATAGGCAAGCTCAAAATAAAAAGACTGAAGATACTCGACCCACCTATGCTGCCTCAGATTCAAATCATGCTGAGTGAAGATATACTTGAGACTCTTGTGGTCGGTGAAGACCAAAAAGTGCTCTCCCAGAAGATAGTGTCTCCAACAGCGTAAGGCATGAACAACAGCTTCCAACTCCAGATCGTGCGTAGGGTAATTCTTCTCCTGTGGCCTCAACTACCGAGAACTGTATGCAAGGACTCCATCTCCCTTCATAATCAAAACGCCTAGTCCGATACCTGAAGCATCACAAAAGACAGTATAGATCTTTCCTGGCTCTGTAAAGACTAGTATCGGTGCTAACGTCAATCTTCCCTTCAGCTCATAAAAGGCTGACTCATAAGAATATGACCATAAGAACTTCGCCCCCTTCTTGGTCAGACCTGTCAAAGGTGTTGATAGGCGTGAGAAGTCCTTAATGAAGCATCTTTAGTATCCAGACATCCCTAGGAAACTATGTACCTCAAAAATGTTCTTCAGCTGCTCCCATGAGACTACAGCTCTCACTTTCTCTAGGTCCACAGATACTCCTACCTCTGAGATGATGTGACCCAAGAAGTGAATCTGTTCCATCCAAAAGTGGAACTTCAAGAGTTTAGCATAGAGATGATGCTCTCTCAGTGTACTCAGAACGATCTCAAGATGTGTGGCATGGTCGTGTTGAGTGTGAGAGTACACCAATATATTGTCCACGAAGACCACGATGAAGGAATCCAAGTAAGGATGGAATACTCGATTCATCAGTGCCCTGAAAACATTTGGCGCATTCGTGAGACTAAACGGCATAACCATATACTCGTAGAGACCATGCCTGCTCCTCAAGGTTTTTAGAGAGATATCTGATGGTCTAACGCACAATTGATGATAACCGGACCTCAATTTGATCTTCGAGAACACCCGGGATCCTCGAAGCTGATCAAAGAGATCATCGATCCTCATCAAGGGATATCGTTTCTTGATCGTCAACTGGTTCAACTTCCGATAATCCACACAAATCCAAAGGGTACCGTCTTCCGTCTTCGCAAACAGGACAGGCGAACCCCAAGGAGAAGTACTGAGTTGGATGAAACTTTTTTCCTGCAACTCCTCTAACTACTTCTTCATCTCCTGCAACGCAGGTGTATCTATCCTATAAATAGGAATGAACACTGGTGCTGCTCCTAGCATGAGCTCAATAGAAAATTCTACCTCACTCTCTAGAGGCAAACCCGAAAATTCCTCTGGAAAGACATCCCTAAAACAATCTACCACTGGAGGAAAGTCCAACTGCGAAGTCCCCTGATCATCCAGATAAAGACTAGCAATCTGGGTCGTCACCCTTCCTAGCCCATGATGCTCGAGTCCTACTCAACTCACCTGAACATCCCATTCACCTCTATGAAGAAAAGATTCGCCCTCTGGTGAAACGAAACTCACTCTGCGGCGATAACAGTCAATGACTGCCTGGAAGAAAACCAACCAGTCTATCTTGAGGATGACATCATAGCATGTCATCTCTAGGACATAGAGATCCCATAAGAATCAATACCCTGCAACCTCGAGAGGGAACTCTCTATATTGGCGTACATTAGATGTCCTTGTCCCCAAAGGTTTTTCTAGTGTCAATGAGTCGACAGAAAAAAAAGATACAGAGCCCAAGGCTCTCCACAATAGCAACAGAGATAAAGCTATGCGTAGCACCAGTATCAAAAAGATCTGAAGATAAAACTGAGGCTACTAAAATCGTACCTCGAACTATAGAAGGTCTGGGATCCTTCTCTTGATAGGTCTACTCCACCGCAAAAGTCTAGCCTATCCCATAGCCCTGTGACCCTACCTAACCACTCTAATTTGATCCTCTCTGCTGGCGCTGAGAGACTAGTGACTAACTGCCACAGCCTCGACCTCCACCTCAGCCCGAACGGCCGAAAGAACTCCAGTTCCCCAACTGGTGTGAAACTGGTGGTGCTGCTCCTGAACGATGACTCATGGAAGAACCCCCGTTACTAGAAACTGGTGAGAAAACTTGGCAGAAACATTGAAGGTGACCCATCTTGCCACAGGATCGGCACTCCACTGGGTCCCTCTGGCACTACGGCCTCATATTCCCACTCCTACCGCACTGGTAGCATAAAACCTGACTGCCAGAAGATGTATCTCGCCTCCTCGGGTCACCGCATGAAGACTCCCTACGGCATTTCCTGCTATCAACTGGAGGAACAATAGCTCTGGAAGTAGAGCCGCCCTGGCTCGCAGCTCCAGAGTCTCTCAGATTGTGCTCCTCAATAAGTGCCTGGTTGAGGATGGAAGAGATAGAATTCAACTAGAAGAGATTCACCTGCGAGTGGATCTCCCGCCTGAGACCATCCTCAAACTTCCATGCCATGAACATCCCATCTCCACCCTGGAGGGGTGTGAAACAGTGAATCTTGGTAAAATGAGAGGAATTCTCCATAACAGATAGAGTACCCTGCTCTAGACTCATGAAATCCTGGGCTCGATCAGCCCTCAGGGTCTCCAGGTAGAAGTAGTCATAGAACACGTGCTGAAACTCCTCCCAAGCCATAACCTTCTGATGACCTTCCTATCAGATCACGTCCCATAACCTCTTGGAGAAGTCTCAGAGCATGTAGGTAGCGAGCTTGACCCGCCTCTCTGGAGGCATCTTAAGATGGTTGAAGAAAGTCAACATGGCTTCCAGCCATGACTCTGCATCCTGTGGTCCTCCTTCCCCCAAGAAAGTAGAAGGATGCTGCTGCTGGAAAACCTGCATCAAGTCTGCCATAGTCATGGCAGGAGGCGGTGCTACTTGAAAGGTATACATGATCCTCATAAAACCTTCCCTGAAATACGCATCAGCACCTGCAACTGGTATTACAGTCGTTGCCAAGGCTGGCCCGACTAGAGGATCAGCAGGAAGTCTCTGATCAGCCATATCTAGCGTCTGATCACTGCCTAATGACTGATGTACAACTGGAGGATATCTCGGAGTCATAGATCTGAAAGATCAAAAGAACACCTTAGATCAGAATTAACAAGGATAGATAACACAAGAGTACAAAACGGGAATAGGGGAAGGAAAACACACAAGTTTACAAAACACAACTACACGGCGTGTATAAAAACTACACGACGTGTCTTCTTAAGCCACTGAGATGGGCATGTACCCCTTCCCTATAGGTCATGTAACACCTCAAACCACACGGCGTGTTGACCCCACACACGGCATGTACTTGAAAAATATTCCCCTGCCCGAGTCTCTTTACATGGCTAACCCACACGGTCCGACTTAACCTGAGACTACATGGTGTGTTCTTAACAAAAACGGCGTGTACTAGATAAGGCTTCGGAGGCCCGTGTTGTTAAATACATGGTCGTCTACACGGCTGAACCTTACATGGTGCGTTCCGAACAAAACGGCGTGTATAGGTGAAGGTGACATTGTTCCATGTTGTTCGTGACACGGCCAGGTACATGGACAGGACTACACGGTGTGTTCCTTTATAACACGACGTGTTCTACTTGAGCTTCCCCGACCCGTGTTGTTAGTGACACGGCCGGGTACATGGCTCTGAACTACATGGTGTGTACCAATAATACACGGCGTGTTCCTGAAGTTATTTCTACAACAGCGTGTCCCTACCCACACGGTCAGTGACATGGTCTAAAAAACTACACGGCGTGTAGTCAAAAATGACACACTGTGTATTCTGGGTTTTTCTGGGCAGTAGCTTAGAAACTACACAGAAGCCCAGAAAACACATAAAACAAGTCAAAGAGGTTCCAAATTCTGATTCATGAAGGCCCATACTCCCTGCGAATCAAAACTTGGTGCTCATTTAAGAAAAGTAGAGTACACACAATCTTCTAAAAAGGCAACAGAGATTCTATCAAGCATCTATCACAACAGCATGCATAATCTACACAAAGTCTATCACAACAGCATACAATCGCTAATGCACCCTAGATGGCATGGCAAGAGTGCCTGGCAGGTAATTTCTACAAGTGCCTCTATGATGCATGAGATGGAATACCCTCATCTCATCGGGTGGCAACAGAAATAGAACCGCAATAGTCAAGACAATAATAACACAAAGCATGTGAATCACTCTAGGTGAAATCATATCAACCGTAAAATCTCAAAACCAGCAAACTGCAATTGACGAGGTAGTATGGCTTTTCCCTGTACACGGGTTAGCTACTCCCGATCACAGCTTAATACCAAGTACTAAATCCATCCTATCCTTGTCTAAAGGACCCAAATAGTAATTCAAGAGAAAAGAAGTCCTTTGATACCACTTTATAATGACCTGAATCTGGGGCCGCTCCACTGGTGCCCCGTACCCGATTCGCCACATAACCTCAAGCGCATTTCCCCAAACGCCAGAGGCTGCCGACTAGTAGAGAGGGTCTTGGTAAGTTATTGGGGAAACTATGCCCTCATTTGGTAAGGTATACAAGGTAAGGAAAACAACATTCAATAGCAGAAGCAGTAACAACATACATAACTATAACCAAACAGTGGAAGAATAAATATATAGAAATGGTGATAAAGATGCAGAAAGTACAAGTATCTAAGGAAATCAGCAAACACAACAACGTTTTGAAATACAACTGAACACTATGTACTAAAGCAACAACAACTCCAGCAGCATCGCAAGCCGTAGCTTGGTCCCATGATCTCCAGCTCCACAGCAAGTCAAACACCTGAAGTAGAAGGGTGCTTGCCCTTATCTCTACCTGTAACAACATAGTTTGCTTGGCCCCAAAATCATGGCCCAAACAGGGTGTGAGACAAGGTCCCAGTAGGCAACCACCCAAAGATCTATGCCTAATAGTCAATGAATACATGGCAAGTAAAGTACTGGAATAGTAAACAGGAAATACACAGCAGCTACAATTTACAATACAGCATATAAACTACACATGTAAGAAAAAAAATCAACAAGTAAAACAAAGGTAGCCCCCTGGGTAGTTCTCACAGCCTAACCCTTATGGTTCAACCTATCAGTACTAGAAACCCCCTGGGAGGCACACACTGTCTCACCCCTCTGGTTATGCTAAAGAATAGACTCTCTGGGGAAGCACTCACCATCAATTCCCCTTATAGTCTCGTATCATACTAAAGGCTCTCGGGGGAAGCACTCAACATCAATTCCCCTTGTGGCCCATGTTGAGGAACTATAGACTCTCTGAGGAAGAACTCAACATTAATTCCCCATGTGGTCTCGTAACGTAAAATAAAGACACTCTGGACAATACCTTACGTCCATTCTCTCTTTGGTCTATACACTAGGTTCTCTCAGCCCTGTGTACTATAAACATGCATAACGCGCGTGTATCTCCTAGGTAAACCTAAAGAACTACTTGGCTATCATTCTAAGGCTCAGCAGTAGAACAGCACAACAGTTCCACTATCCTACAACTAGGCATGGCAACTGGCATAACGCCTAATAGGCAAGCAAGTACGGTAACATCTAGAGTACAATAAAAACTACTATATTCACAAAGTTAAACCTCTACTATAGAAATCAATAAAGTAGGCAATAAATCAAGGGAAAAATAGGAAAACGCACAATTATCATTCAAGGGAATTGGCGAAATTGCACAAAATATTCTAAGACTTTCTACAGAAAGGCACAAACCACCTACCTCAATCCTAGGAGATCGATATATGTGAACAACGACAATAGATTCTCCTTAGAATGTCATATATCTGAGAAAACATCTTAAACACATAAACCACAATAACTTGAGAAATAATAGGGATTAGAAAACAAGGCTCAAGCAGAAGGGAGAACTCACCACTGCGATTTCAACCCAATCAATGGTGCTCGAATCGGAGAACGGATGGAGAGGCGGGGGTTCGTCAAAGATTCATGGATCCTCAGTTCTCTCGGATGAACGGAACCTAAAAAAAGACCTTTTTGTGTGTCAGGCGCAACCCCGGTCTGTTTAATGAAAAAAAAATTACATTGCGTGTACTTTTAGGGTACACGGCGTGTACTAGGTTTTTCCGTACTCTGCTAAAACCAGCCTCCACATCATCCCTACACACCGTGTGAGTGGCCCGGACACGGCCAGCACACGGCTTTGAGCGGGAAAAGAGTACACGGCGTGTACTAATAAAGTACACGGCGTGTACTTTGAAAATTTTCAGAAACTCCATTTTTCTCAAAAACTCCAGAAAAAGGAAAGGTGTACCTGAAACGAAGATCTGGGTTCTTACAAAGTGCTAGTATCCATTCCTCCTTACCAGATGGTACCTAAACCTTTAGAAACTCAATATGTAGCTAGATGACATAGAATTATAGGGGTTTATATGACCTAGTACTTCACTATGTGGTTCACCTATCCTTTTCCCCAAGAAAGTATATAATACCCTCATACTTTTCATTGATTACAACTAGTTGAATCAGTTTATAGTCAAGAACTGGAATCAACTACCTCAAAAATATGAAACCTTTAATCATCTCCAAGGAGCAAGGGTTTTCTTCAATATTGATTCTTGTTCAGGATATCACCAGGTGTATGTGATACCATTAGAAATAACATGTACAAATTTCCATGGTAGATATGTCTTGTATGAGTATTTGGTAATGTCATTCGGTCTCATGAACATGTTTAGAGTATTTAAGGATATAATGAATTCTCTTTTCATACCAAATCTATATTTGTTGGTTGTAGTCTTCAAGGTTGAAATCATGGTGTATTATCATACTATACAAAACCATTAAAAACATATTGAGATCTTAGTGAATACCCTGAGAGTGTTTCTTTAATTTAATATTATCACTAAATTCAATTTAGGGATCTATGTTGTTTACTTCATGGGTCACATAATCTTATAGTATTGATTATCTGTTATCATTGAGAGGGTGATATATGTAGTTTCATTTGATCTTCCCAAGAACATATTTGACATAAAGTGATTCATAGGGTTGGAAATAAATTATATTCATTTTATTTATGAATTTTCATCCCTAGTTGAACCTCTCAGTATAATGACAAAAAAAAGTTATGTATCTGTGTTATTAAACCAAAAAATATTCATCTAGGAGTTCAATGAAGACTAACTCCCATACAGATCCGTATTTTACGATAGAAATTTAGAATTTATAAAATTTATTATATTGTTGTAGGTATTGATTTAGGAGCAGCCTTGATGGGGAATGATTGGGTTATGGTGTATGGGACTCATTTTTTGGGGCCACATTAGTGTAATTATCCCACAAATGATCTCGAGTATTTAGTTTTGGTTCATGATTCACATTTTTTGAGGCATTAACTTCTGGGAGAGTGATTTTTGAGGAATAAAAACTAGAAATGGATCAAATACATCTTTACCTAGCATGAGATAAACCTATGACCATGATGGTGGGTTGAATAATAGTAGTCCTTATTTTTTGAGCTTGTGTATACAACAAAAAATTGGAATGCAGTAATTAATGTACTAATATGGAAGACTCAGACCCAGGTAGTTTAAGAGTCGATTAGTGACTGGTAGTTGATGTATATATTTTTTGGTTTGAACTTAGACATCCAAGAGAATCATACATAAAATATTATTATATATTCAGTGATTATATGTTCTATTTTGGATTAAGTGAAGATGAGGTGGCTTTCTAATCCCATGGCTTGGTTTTATGTGAGAGCATTTTAGGTAGGAACCTACTGCCTAGATGGTTTTTTTATAAGGATTATATGTTATTTTTTTATGGTAATTTCTTGGTTCCTTCATACATTAAAGATGATTCTATACGAGAGTCTCCATCCTCTTATTGGTTAGTAAATACCAGGGTTACCATGATGTATTGTGTCATTGGATGTCAATACTGGTGTTGGGGATGGAGGAAGAAATAGTTTGATTCATTATTTGGAATTCCACATATCAGTACGTGAATGTGGAACACCAGTGACCAGTACTATTTTATCATATGTTTCCCATTATTGAGTGGAATTAAATTATGTCATTATGGACTTAATAACTAGTTTCCCTATATAACTGTGAGCCAGTGATGCCGTATGGGTTATCATTGATAGGATAACAAAGGTCAATCGCATTTTACCAAACAATTTGTCTTTTTCAGTATATGATCTTATAAGGATATATGTCATGGAGATCATGCACCATTAAAAGACTCCACATTCCATCGTATCAAATTGAGATTATTTATTTATGTCATGTTTCTCGCTTTGGTTGTAGAAGGATCTCGGTATAAAGGTGCATCTGAGTAAATCAATTCACCAATAGACTAATTGGAAATACGAGTGTAAAATTAAAATATTATAAGACATGTTATGAGAATGCATCCTTGATTTTGGGGGATATTGGTAGAAAGACCTACCACATGTCAAATTTTCTTAAAATAATATCTATTTAATAATTTTATAGATGGATCCTTATGAGGGCATACATGGTATGTCATGTCGTTCACCCATGGGTTGGATAGAGGTAGGAGTGGCCACAATACTAGGAACTAGTCTCATTCTAGAGATGTTGATATAGGTAAAAGTTAGTAGAAATCATATGGATGTAGATTAGTCTTAGTAGAGGTCTTATTCGGATGGCCACCAACAAAAATTAATTTTTGATGTAAGACATCAATTCTCTGTGACTATTTTTCCATTGATGGTCCATAGATTTATTTGGAGATAGTGAAATATATACCCTTGTTATGATGATCAATTTGAAATTATTGAGATATTTTGGTTTGTTTCATATCAAATTGTTCATAATTTAATGTACCAAGTCATGCATGATGTATTCCATGTATCTCAGCTTCATTGTTACCATTTAGACTTGTTTTATATTCATCATACTAATGAATTTGAGTAATATGTTTATGCTTATTTTGAGAAGAACCATATTAATATCATTGATAGAATCAAAAAATATCTCCAAGGAAGTTTAGTTTCTCTAGAACTGGGGGTATGAAAAACTACCATGTATAAAGAGAAACCTCCAAGATATAGGCTAAGTTATTGTATTAATGAATAGAGTGACTCTTAGATGATTATTTACAACTTTCAGAAGCGCAACATGAGGATGGGTTGTTTCATGAGTGGGGAGATTATAGTATCATTGATTATCTAATGAGAAATGAGTTATTTATATTTTATTGAGGAACTTTGATTTCAAAATAATGTAATTTACATTGGGATTGATCTAGGGTTCATGATCACTTGGGGCTTATTTAGGGCTCAAAACACAGATTATTATAGAAGTAGCATGAGATTCGTGGATAGTGTATAGATAGAAGCAACTGTGCATCTCAACCATATGACCCATATATATAAAAGATAATTGTTTGATAAACTATGTGTGGGTGAACATATATCCATGATAGAGTCTTTAAAAACTAAAAAGGGGATCCACATTGACAAAAAAAGAGTTCATAACCATCCACTTAGCACATACATTTAGTGCCAATTAGGCGCCAACCCTGCACGGTTGAAACATGGTTTGAAAAAACAATGATCCCAATTGAAACTAAGTAAAATTAAGATTTTACCCTGACCTTTTTCAATGATTTAACCAACTATTCCATCCCTCTTCAACCACAACATCCCCCAAGATCGAGCTCCTTCCTGGTTTTATCCATGTCATTGATACATATCACTAATATTATTTTTAATTCCTTATCTATACATTTCATTGTATAGCCATTAATAATATCTTATGTTCTATTCCTTATTTTATTTATTTACCTCACTATATGGAATGCTAAATCCTTGTGAGATAATATGACCTTTTTGGGGGAAATTCCCTCTTTCATAGATTTCTCCACTTATACTATAACACCAAGATGATACCAGATGAGGATTCATCTATTGTGATATGGTAGGTTGCACAGTATTTTTCCACAAATATAGAGTTTCCTTATATCATGAACAATTGTTCCATATGATTAATATTCCATGAGTTTCCAAAAAAATAAAATTTTCATCTTAAAATTTCTAACCTTGTAAGAAGAACATTCTCAGACCCATATTTTTTAGGGGTTTCCCATATCAATAAGTTTCAATTAAGTGGGAGTTATCATTAAATTCCATTGATTACCTAAATGATAATATGACCAAATCACCTTCTAAGTGGTAATATATTTCCACCTAATTAAATGGATTATTATAATTAAGTAGAATGTGTGTGGAATGACCATGTCATGTGAGTTTTATATGAAAATTTTTTATTCCCACAATTAAATAGAATGGTAACCATATATTGGAATATATTAATGATTAAATGGAACAATCCACTATTTATCATTCATGGGCATGGCATCCCATATGTTTATGATACTTAGGATGGAATCCTATATGTATGTGACACCTAGGAATGGTGTCCCTTACTTTTTATTATAATCGGGCATGGAATCCCATATACTTTTGATACTAAAACTTTGTAACCCTTATGGTTCATGATACCCAGGCATGGAGTACCATATACTTGTGACACTTGGGAATGGCCTCACATATTACCCTTCAAGACTCTTGTGACTATGTGTGGATTCCTGAGTTACACCTCAGGTCTGAGATAATACTATGTATCTATATATATATATATATATATATATATATATATATATATATATGTTACTATGTATATAGTGATTATATATTCATACATACTTTTATACTTATATATATATATAGTGTGACACGTGTTCTGAGATACCCTAGCTTATGCTAAAGATGAGGGTGTTTGTTTGGTGTCAATTAGTAACCATAGATGGCCTAGTTATAGTTTAATTTTCAACTTATTATTTTTATTTCAAAAAATGGAATTTTTTTATGAATTTTATGGATAATAAAAGACCCCATTATTGGAGGGATACATAGAATATCTCACCCCCATAATGGATGCCAACTGGTATAAAAGTATATTTTGGGGATATAGGTTGGGACAATGGGAATAATCAAGATCTAGATTCCTCATAGTTTTTACCAAGATGGAGTACATGAGTAGCAGATGAAGCTTATCATCATGATGCTATGGATATAGTTTTTGGTATTTTTTTCATTTTTTATGGCACGGCGTATTTGTTTGTTTCTCTAATCACATGTATTCCCTTTCTATATAGGGAAAAAACATAATATAATTTTATATTTAATTTCTATTTTTTTAATTAAATTTTAATTTATTATGTTAAAATATTTAATTTATTATTATTATTTCCACTAATTACTATTTTTATATTCTTGTAATTTACTAAGTACATGAGGGTATTGTATCCCCACCATACCATCATAGACCCTCATTTCTAGTTGGTAGCATTTAACATACATGGAGAGTGCTTGAGGTCGTGTGTTGCAGTTCCTAGGAGAAATATTTTAGTAGCACTATGGCTGGTATAATACAATTAGCTATACTCAGATGTTTAATTGTTAATTGTGTATCCATGTTAAATATTATTTATATTTAATGTAAAAGAAAAACATCGCTCATGCGTATGTATATACTACCTTATAAATGATGTGGTGTATTTTATTTTTCATGAAAAAATATCATGGTTGATTATATGGATATTAATAAAATTAATATAAGATGATTATAAAATATTTATTGTAATTTGAAGCTGAAGTATTTTCAACATTATTAGCATATCATCCTTTGTAAAAAAGTTAACTCTATGTGTATGTGTAAAATATCACATCCAAAAAATGATGTGATTTTTTTTCATTTAAACATTACATGGAATGTAATAAAGATGTAGTAAATTAATATATATGATAAAATTGTGATTATATTATTTTTAATTATGGTTTTCCTTTCACTAATTCCATCCTTCAAATAGTTGAAACATTACTCATGTGTAGGTACGGATTACCCTTTCCATGAATTGATGTCATTAATTTTTCATTATCACTCTATGTAGATGGTTATTAATGATTATATAATACGTTAATATAATATTTAGGACAATATTATGATTTTAAATTTTATTAATCATGACCTTATTGTAGGTACCATAATAATCAAACCAAATCATACATGGAAAAAACCCGGTTTCACTCGAACAATGAATTTAATAAAGAATTTTTATAAATTGTGATACTAGAAATTATATATAAATGAAATGTTCTAATATATAAAATAATATTTTTCTATAATATATTGTTAATAAATCTATATTAATTATTCTAGAGGTTTTAATTCATATATGCAAGATGTGATTTGTGTTAAGGGTTCTTTGTCTCAATATTATTTATTTGAGACATGTTTCATGTTATACACCTATTTCTGTGTATTTTTTATATATACTTCCCAATAATATAATATATCAACAATATATTTAAAGTCATTATATTTATTTATATATTAATTTTTTTTATTTCAAGGGGTCTATGATTCATATTTTATCAAATCGGTAAGTCTTTATGTCATGATCTCATTTCTTTTCGGGATAATCTATGATAAATTCCCATAGAAAGAAATTATTTATTTATCTCTTATAAAACTAATATATTTTATTATGAAATTTTTCTTTCAATTTTTTTATCATACTTTCTCAATTCTACCCACATTGGTACTCAAAATTATTGATATAATATTTTTAATAAAAACTGAGCTTATTTTTTCTTCATGGGTTGAGAATTATTCTCTTCGGTTTGCATGTTCTTCAAAATGTTTTATCAGAGTTTTTATTTATTACTAAATAATTGATAAAATTTTTTAGTACTTTTAATTTATTTACAAATTATTAAATTAAATCTTCTTAATAGTTTTCCATATAACTCAATTTTGAATTTTATAAAAAAATAGGAATAGAACATTTTATTTTATCTTATATTGCATGAAATGATTTTACCGCCATCATATATATTATTCATCATTATGATTCTAATAAAATATTAATTTTTTAAATAAATCTCCATTTGCATTATTCTTGTAATTTTTTATTTAAAAACTTTCCAAAATAAAAGGGATGATTTCTACTGGTTTTAAATGTGCATTTTAAAAGATTTTACTAAATATATTTTTTATCTATTTATACATCACATAATGAATGTTCATATTAATTAGGGATATAATATTATGTTTTATTAATTTCATTTTCATGAAACTCATTAATTTTCATTGATTTAGTTAATTAATGATCAAATCTTTATCAAACCTATTTATTTTCTAAGGTTTGTGTTATAATGAATGTTTTTTTGAACTTGTGGAATACAAATTTATGGTTTTAATCATTTTATTACTGGCCTAGAATTATATTTCCCACTAATTTATTGATTATGTAATGATATATCATGAGATAAAATGAACTTGAATTGGAGTCCAACCTTACTCGGAAAGGAAATTTATCCACTATGATAGTATTGGAATTGAGACTTGACTAAAGAAATGAAGATAATTGGTAGTTTTGGAACCAAAATGATACATAATTGTATGTTCTAGTATCTTTTATTTATTTCCAATTAATATTATGATGATAAAGGTGTTTGAAAGAAAAGGGAGTAGGTTTGTAGGAAAATAAAAGGTTTTATTTTCCTAAAAATAATGATGTTATCCACTGTATAAAATAATTTATTTGTGAAAAGTTGGAAATATTTTGTGGGATTCTTTGAAGTTTCTAAAGAAATTGGATTATTCCCATGATGCATATAAATATATTCATACAAAATTAATTTTATTGAATAATGTTTGTGTAGGATATGTGTCTCTATATATAGTTTTCAAAAAAAATTATATAACACAGATGGAAGTTCGTGTTGTCTTCATAGGGGACTGATTTGAGATGAATTGGTAATTTTTCTCAAATGACCAAAAATTAAAACACACATTATAAAAATTGTGTCATTTTTTGTCGAGAGGCTATGTTTTGGGGTGGATTGTGTTATGCTATCTACATAGCCTTTACACTAGTTCACGAAGGGTATTATAAATAATTTTAGTAATTAGAATATTTTGAAGATATTTTTTCTATAACTACCTCAAAAATCCAATAATTAAAAAATAAGAGTAGAATAAGAGGATATAATTTTTTTATTTTAAAAATGGATAATTTAGGTTAATAACATAACAAGTGGTGTCTACATAGCAAGAAAGGTTTTATAGAATGTGATAATTCATAGAAACACATGATTGTATAGTGCATTCATGTCATAATAAGGTATTAAAAATATGTTTGTGAAGCACTATTATTCAAGTCACTAAACTACTTGAATATCACAGAGGCAAGTCTTTAAAATACAATAAATGATTAATAGTAAATAGTGTGTCCCTTATTTCGTAGAATTTTACTGTCATCCATTTTTGTGTAAATATATCAGGGGAATTTTCTAAATATAGACGATCCATTTTATAATAATATTCTAGAATTCAAGATACTATATATTCATTGAATATCTGATGATAAGTAAGTGACCATCAAGTCATTAAACTAAGGTTGGATTCTTCTAATTTAGTTATCTCAAAGAAGTGGACATAAGTGTTTTTAGGGAGATAATAAACTATTATATGAAATCATGTCAATAAATTAAATTTGAAAAAAAGTGAAAAATCATAAAAAATTTAATCCTTATAACACATTTAATATTAAGGGATTCTATTATGATAGAAAATTTCTGATTTATTTAACTTAGCTATCCCTTATTTGTGAATTATGTATAAATTCATGTGATCTGTTTTATTTTTGAATTTGTGTGTTTGATGAATATATCTTCAACTATAATTGGTTTAATATGGTAAAACCAACATAAGGATAATATCCACCTCATGAAATGAAAAGGTTGACACCCTGATTCTCTCCTCCCTTCATAGGGCATCCAATTGTACAATATTTAGTGGACCCAATATTCTATGGGATTCAAGGTACTATGATAGTCTTCATAGTGTTTCTTGAATATAGAAATAATTTTATGTACATATGTGAATTCAAGAAACCACTATCTTTTGTTTATTATATGATCACGTGGATAATGATTGATTATTAAATATTCCAAACACTTATGACTTATGAATTTTTTATTAAACGTTATTTCTATTTAATAGATTGTTAATTATTAATGACTAAATGAGTCTAGAATTCATAAGTTAGGATTATATTCTCTTACCATTATGCTTATCTAATTCTCAGTTATGATCATTGAAACATATCTCATATGTTTATGATTACTGGGAATCTTATCTAACAATTTCTAATATTTCCATTCCCTAGGTCATGATGAATGGTTTTCATACGGTATGAATAAGAAGGCTGGTACCTAGACACAAATAAAAATAATTTTGTATCCCCCATGTTTGTATAGTTATAATTTTTATTAAATATTCATAAAAATTATGTAATATTTATATATGTAATTCTCGAGTAACCTCTATCAGTAATAGTGGAGTGTTTTTTTATTTTTTGAGATTCCTTTTAGAAAACATGATGAAAACCCTTCGGATAAGTCTAATTATAGTAAAATATCATGATGTTTTGGTAAATTATGGATTTTTTTTCTTATTATAAAATCCCTATATGGATAAAAACAAGTGGATATAGCCTTTGATATATATTCACATAGGGTTATTAAAAATTAAAATGATGGTTGAAATTAACTAAATATTAACCTAGTGTACAACCTGGAGACCTGACTCTACACCTCATTTTACTTTCCATGGGGATATGATTTGGTTAATTTACATTTTAATTATGATCCATTATGAATAGTGAGTTGATTTAATATTTTTCACTAAACGATGAATATAATATTATTTTGTATGAACAAAAAGTGTCATGTGATGAAAGGGGGTGTCATAATTTAAGACATCTTAGAAAATATGTTCATTATCATGTTATATAGTACTCTAATTATTAATGTTTTATACCCATATAATGTATTTTAGTTATAGTTAATGGATTTAATTTAATCATGAAAATAATGAATGTGATGGCTAGTGAAATGACTATTAACATGAGATACTAAGTAAAATGGGAGTTATAATGAAATAACTTTTTATTGTCCCTAATAATTTATATCAAGTAATGATTAATGACCACTACTTCAGTGAGTTACTATTGCACCAAATAATATAAAAGTATAGTTTCATGAATATTAATATTATAAAGACCATTAAGGGAAGAATACATAGTTTCCAACATTTAAATAGTGTTGGATGAAATACCCAAGGAAATGTCTCAAATGAATGGGAATGTATTTTATGTGTGTAAATTATGGTCATAAATTAATTAATTTCTATGGAAAAAGAATATTTATATGGAATAAAACATAATTAATTATAAGGTACCACTAATATTATAGTGTCTTAAATGTGGAAAAAATGGGAATTATTTTATTAAATTTCTAAATCCATTGGTTTACTCTAATAAAAATAGGATAAGGAAGGAAATATTATATTTCAATCACTTATGTGGATCATGATAAATAAGAAACAAATATACTACACTTCTAGGTTATAGATTTTATATTTATTTTTATAGGATCGTGCACTCGGAAAATATTATTATTATTTTCTTTCAGGGTAATTAGAAATTATTTTTACCATTGATTAGTTATATGTATATAGATCCCATATGAATTTCTATAATCAATAATAAAATTATATATATCTAATAAATCAATGATCATCAATGGATTAATGGATGAATATGAGATTTCATTAAAAATTTGACACATTTTATGGGTATTAATACAAATTCATGATGGGTTTTCCCCTCAAATGGATGGGGAGAAACTCAATATTGAAGATATGCCTATATTTTTGGAATGATATTTTGTATTTATGGATGAATGTATAGGTATCAACCCAAATAATGATGTTTTGTTTTAAAATAAATTCTCATCTAGTGCTACTCCTACATCAAATACTCCATAATGAATAGCCTTGGTAATTTTTTAATAATTATCAAATAAAATCCATGGGAATCTATAAAAGGTATTTATATAATATATTTTGTCACTATATTGTGGAAATATTTTTTTTAAGACAAAATATTGGTCAATGCATCATTGCATTAATTTTTTGAACAAATAAAGATCCATATAATGAATATATATCCTCTACCCAATATTGATGACTTATCTAATCAACTATTTTGAGATTAATAATTTTTCGATACTAAAATTCATTTTGGATGTCATTATATAATGGTCATGAAAGATGATATGCACAAGAAATCATTCTATATAAGGTATGGTAATTATAGATATATCATAAATCCATTTAGTCTTTCCAATGTACATACAATCTTTATGGATATAATAATGTATTTTGTGATTAAATTATTCAAGTTTTGGAGTTATTTATAAAAAATATTATTATATACTCAAATAGAATGTTAGAGAAAATGGATAATTTGAGAATTTTGATAAAGACCCCAAATAAGGAGAATTTTTATGCCAAATTTTCCATTTTTGAATTTTGGGAATATAATGTTTCATTATTGGGTCATATAAACTCAATTGATGGTATACTGATGGATCCATAAAAAATGAAAATTAGTGAGAAATAGCCTAGACCAACCCCAATAGAAAATATTTATCTTTTTACTGGGATTATTGGGGATTATTAATGTATTATGATAATTTTTTTGTGGATTTTTAATCAACTAACCTTGTTGACATGTATTGGATCCATGGTTGTTTGGAAATTTAAATGTGAGGATATTTCTATGAGTTGAAATGAAGCTTGGTTAGTACATCTATACTCAAACTACCCTATTGTGGATTTGGGGTTGAGAAACATATGGATAAATCAATGAAGGGACTACAAAGTATTATTATGTATAATGACATGGTAGTATTATATTCCTCACTTCAATTAACGGCACAAGAGGAAAATTACATGACTAATGCTTTGGCGTTGGGAGGGTTAATTATTGAATTGAAAATAGGATTTCATGTTGAAAGGTTTTATATATATATTTATCATTAAATAATGAATTATATATTCACATATAAAGACTTGAATATTCACCAAAGGAGATGGTTTCAGTTGACTAAATATTAGGACTAATCAATACACTACCACAAATGGAATGGTTGATCCATTCAGTTAGAAGTACCATGCCAGTATTTCAATGATAGATATTGAATGTATAATGACCCAATGTTTTATCAACAAAAAATCCCTTATTATAATTATGAATCATATTATAATCACATCAGATTACTTATAGAACACAATACAAACCATATAAATGATGAATGAATGAAATAAAAGGTATCTCTAGAAGTTAAGGAACATGTATCGATGAAATAGTAACTTCAAAATTGGAATGGTAATGCGACCCTTATAAATAGTAAACCGGCCAATGCAATAGTAACCTCACGAATTAAAGTATAAATATAATTTATCCATCTTGTAAGTGACGGTATGGTATAATTATTTCTTATAATAAGTAAATAAGTATTTTAAAAAGTATTGGTTAAGTGTTTTAATTTTGGTAAGTCATGTATATTTAATTAAAATATTACGATTAATTTAATAATTTAAATTAATGTAAATTTTCATAAAATTTATTCATAAATTAATATTTTTATGTCTTATTATTATAAAATAATTATATGAGGCCTTAATTCATTTTTCAATATTCTAGAAAAGAAGTATAAATTTTAGAATTTTTTTTGTACAAATTAAGTGTTTTTTAATTAAAAATTAATTTTCCTATATTTAGAAAAAAATTGAAATATGGGGTTAATTTTTGGATATCTAGAAATTGTTAGGGTAAATTTTGGGTATTTTTCTGAAATACTTGAATTTTTTATGAATAATGAAATACGTTAATTTATAAAATAAGCTTAATACATGTATTGTTGACTCATGGATGATGTTATTATGAGGAAAGAACACTTAGTTCTAACTCACATGATCTATTTACTATTATCAGTCATAAGAATAAATACTATTCATAGTCTTTACCAAAAATATAAAACTAAAGATTAAAATAATGGAAAACCCCTCCTCTCCTCCACTATAAAATCCATCCTCACCCCTTTTCTCTTCACTCCATTAAATCCTTGTTAATTGTCTAAATTTTTCTCAAATATCATATCAATATCCCCCCCACATCCATCATAATTTGGTCTCCACAAAATATGAAAACCACTCACCTAAAGAGGCTCTCAAGGAAGATAAATTCAAGAGGTAAATTCCACTTTTCATTTCATTCATTTCTGATTCATGTTCCATTGTTTTCTTTTCTATCCTCACTTCTCTTCATCGAAAGGTATTTATAACTATAGTGACAAATATGTACTTTAATTTTTTTATGATAATGTAATAATTAATCTTCATCTCTCCACTCCTCTCATTTAATACTAGAAATGAAAACACCATCTGAGATGTGTTGATTTATCACATTCAAGGATGAGGGGTTTTATATTTCTATTACCATATTCAATTATGGTCATGAAACCATTTTTATGGTTGAACAAGACTATAATATATTTATTATGTCTTATTTAAGGTTCGAGAATATTTTTACATATGATATTAATTTATAAGGAAAAATGAGTTTGTGGTGATCAAAAAACTGCTAATTGACAAAAATGGTTATCATTAAAATTTTATATAATAATTTTCATCAATAAAAACAACCAAATGAATTTTATAACCATGAAATATTCTATTTGTTCACTAATAACATACAAATTAAATTCTGGACAATTATTCTCATCTTACATGTTTATCCTTAAATGTATTTAAGTTAACCGATCAAGAAAACCAAGGAAACAAACTCTACAAAACAACAAAATTGAACCTATTAACCCATCAAAAAGGTCATCAATGGGATTAGTAGGGTTATAATAAATCAATTAAATGTATATTAGGTTCTATAATTATTAATTCATTAACCTAATTTTATTATTCAGGTCATTAAGATCAAGAGAAGAACACCTTCAGACTTAAGGTATGGGATACTACCCGAACCTCCACTATTCATTCGGGTTACTCTATATTTCCTTTTACCCAGATGAGTTTATCTATTGTTTTTATGTACATAGTCTAAATCTATTTTATATGTTCCAAACATGTGTATCAAGATCTATTCATCATTATCTTTCATGGATATACATGTTTTTAAATGTATCCCTCCTAAATTCTTCTCGATATGCAAGCTCATTTTAAGGGAACATCCCAAATTCTTACCCATTTTCAATTATATCATATAATGTGTTTTTAAGAAACCATTATTTTTATAAAACTAAATTTTTTATTATTAAAACCTTCTTGGTTCACTTCTGGTTTTATATAAATTATTGTGAACTTTTTATTTTTTAAATGATCTCTGATATTTTTCATTAACCGTACTAATTTTTTTTAATTATAATGATTCTTAAGTTGTATTTTTACATGTTATTACTTCAAGATAACATCTCGTTTCATGATAAATACCTATTAAAACCTATTACTGTTCATTAATGACTTAATTACATTCCTTCATGAACAATTTTATAATACTCCATTTTTTATGCTTTATGACATGACTATGATACCCAATTCTTACCACAGGTAACCCTTATGTTTATGTATAGTTGATTATGTATGATTATATATGTGGAAAGAATATTTAATAATTAAAATAAAAAATTATTTTCATAATATTTATTCATAAATTAATATTTTTATTTCTTTTGATTATAAGATAATTTTATGTGACCTTAATAAATTTTTCAAAGTGCTAGAAAATCAGGTTTATTTTTAAAATTGGTATTTTCCAAGTAAATTATGATTTTAATTAGAAATTAAATTTACCTTATTTAGAAAATTATTTTTCAAAAATGGAGTTCATTTTTGGATTCAATAAATAGAATAATGGTTTTGGTAAATTCTTAGATTTTTATGAAATAATTAAATTTTTATGAATAATGAAATATGATAATTTCCAAATAAGCTAAATTCTAGAATTGTTGAGAAATAGATTATGTTCTGATGATGTAATTGAATGGTTCTAGAGACCGTAGTAGAAGCTGGTGGTCTGGTGATTTTAAAATTTTCATTGGTAGATCGATGGTACTTGTCGACACCGATGATCTGAGCACCAATGAAGTCTGATGATCACGCATAAATTATAAAGAGAACAAAATAAAATGGAAACATACCCATTTCAAATCTAAAGCCACTATCGACTGAAACTAGTCAATGGTGATCACTACATGATTTATCCATATTAGGATCCCTCTATATTGTCCACACATACTCCAAAAATATATTGGACGGTCGATCGTCGATTTTCAGGTTCTGGCGTAGTGATCTGGTGATGCTTTAGACATCCCGACGATCACTTCATTAATATACCTTCGATGCTTGAGAAGATTCTTGATCTGAGATTCTTAGATCAACTACTCCTCTCTCTATGAAGATGGAAGAGAGATATAATCTCTTCATTCATTCCATGGAATTAATGAATAGATAGAATTGTTACCCAAGAGAGAGAGCCTCCTCTTTTATTTATAGTGGAGTTGATAAATACCCGGCTAGGTTCCCTTTTCCCCGTTTATCTCAACGTCCACTATAATAAATAATAATGATGATCTAAACTATGAAAATACTATTTATTGTTTTATCATATACTTATAACATATATACAAAATATTACGCGATAAATACCAAGCCATTTAACTCAACTCTCTATACCACATAATATTAAACGAACCTTGAATATTAAAATAATATTCGTTCAATTAATATTATCATGTATTTACTAAACTTGTAAATACATTAAATAAATTCAATCCCAAATATTTATAACCTGAATATTGATGAATTTATTAAATTCTTTTGTTGATCGAAAACACAGACCACAATCAGATCTCGCGGAGGGGCCCACTATGTCCATATACCTATTCAACTGAATAGGGTGGATTCATGAATAAACTATTTTCTATGACCCTATAAGCCTTTATCTCAATAGAAATTAATAAAATCCACAGACCAAGAGAGGAGTTTGGAAACCCATCATGGCCTCTAAAGAGATAAGTATTGTCATAGAAACAACAACCAACCTATGAACAATGAATGTGTACTATAATATCTTTTCCATTAAATAACTCATAAAGAAGGATGTACACTTTTGTCATTGTACTTTTCTTGCTTTATTATTTGTTCATCTATTTTGATGGATTTTCCTTTTGACTGCTTTGGATAAAGACTTGTGAAGTCAGCACCATCCTGATCAACCAGGACTAAGATATACAACTTCTTAAACATGGAAGTGACAAATCCTTTCTTGACCATTCAACCAATGTAATACCCTCAACGGTGAACCCAACACAAGCTACCTCTCCAAGATTTCAATACCATGGTTTTTTCCTTACATCAATGTACATAGTCAAATGATACACATTGGTAATGGTCTCATGTCAGGAGACCAACACACATGTTCATAGATGGGACAACCAATGAAACCCAAAACATGTGGTGTTCCTATTGGTGGGTCTATCCTCATGATCTCACTACTAGAGAACACGATGTGAAAACTTCATGAGAAGAAGTATCAATGCTTATGATCCTCCATCACCTGATAGTCAAACATCTACTGTGTCTGGTCAGTAAGATGTATCTAGACCACAAAACATATATTTATGACTAATGTCATAGTATTTGAAGGTTCTCATTATATCCTAGGATCTTCTATAACCTTTATAAATGATAATTAATCTTTGTACATTACCATTTCAATAGTGGACACAGAGAAGTCTACACTATAATGGTAAGATGACATCATGTATAATAGACTCTACACATGATGTGGTGATCAAATGTACTGCATAGTTGGGTCTAGGGAAATCACTATTTCAACACTCCCACTTGCACTAGATCCAACTTTCTAACCAAACCTATTAGTTACTCACATGATAAATATCAGGCTTCTGCTCAGCTATGGATTAAACTAATGGGCATTCCACATTTTCTCTACATGAAATATTTGTTCTATACGACCTAATCTCCTTGAGTAAAAATTTTCATGATAAGGTATCACTGAGTATATCACTTTTTTCCATTGACATAAAATGACAACTTGGCTAGTAATAAAATCATAATTTACATTATGATAATACTTTTCTCACCAGGTGATACTCCAAGAACTAAAACAAATCATTGAGACTGATAACTGGTTATTAGTTTTCTTAGAAGCTACAACGTACTCAATATTTATAGATATGGCTACCACTAGATTTTTTGATCTTGACTTTCTCATCGCCTTTTCAAAACTGTGATACTAGATCAAATTGATCTATGTATTATTATTTTGTGTCCCAAAAAAACTAGTATACATTCTTCTCCATATACTAGGTACATATCATTTGTACTTTCCGAAGTACAAGATTATAGTTCTGACTACTTCACGTGCAGTGCTCCTAGAAATAATTGGTATCTATCTACAATAAAGTATATCCTTGGAGTATCAATTCGTGTACATATTATGGCATACTCAATTGATCTATTGCTGGTGCATATGGAATTCGAATCACAACTTTATTATCTTCCCACGTTCCGAACATGTCAACCTAAAGAGAGTAAGCCATGTGACATTATCAACAATTCTGAACATGAATTGTTCCAACTTGTATTTTTCAATACAATTTCACTTTTTGTATGATTGACTAGGACCAAGAAACTGTTAGATATACTTTGATAGATCCAGTTCCATAGAACATAGGTTTCTAATTTATTTCAATCACCGGTGAATTACTTTTTAACCTGATCGTATCAAACTATAAGATCGATATATGTTTTCAATATGTTCTTGAACATATTTATCTTGAAAAATATAGAACTCCCACTAATCTATGGTAGAAGTAAGTAAAATTTTCATTTGAAATTAATTCTCTATGATCTCATTGCTTACTTTAAACCTGAACTGGATTTTAGTAACTTGCAACCTTCATTGGAATTCAATGGTGTCGTCATCCCTTTTTGGTTGCGTCGTATATACACCTTCCATGAAAGATTATCATAACATCCAATGACTAATATAATGATCTTAGAAGTTAGCTATAACAATTAAAATTCTAATGAATTTAGGAATAATAACTTAGTATAACTAATTGAGCCTTATTGGTACCAGTCATGTACCATCCATGTATCATCTCATTTGAATACCCACCACAATATTTAATTTATAAGCCCCTTTTCAATTAGATACATGTATTGCATTAATAAATTTTAATTTTTCTTTTCAATATTAGCTATTTTCCATATACTACGTACTTGAAGGATTTATTATTCTCAATGAATAATGTATCACCACCTGAAGTGAACTTAAAACCATCACCATGGTCTTTACCCTTCCTACGTAGTATGTTTCACTGGAACATGCCTCTTCCACATGTACTTGTGAAACTTATTCCTATGCCAACCATTTGTATATCTTGATTATTGACTAACTCCAATTCAATTTTTCTCCCAATATCTCTAGTAGAGATGTGCACCCTTATATAGAAATTTAATCTAATACTTCACTACATATTTTCTATCTTACATATTTATGTAATATCCTAAGAAAATTTTAGGATATTTTCTTATATGCACCATGTGTTTATCTTGATGCAGGTTTGTTTATATCTTAACAAAATCTTTGCATTATTAACACATGTTCTATGACATAATGGATCATACTATGACTCATATGATATCCTTTTATCATTTATTAGTTGGCATATTGGTTATGGGATCTCGCTGTTATTTGTAAATCATGTAATGAAATATAATGGAAGTTTCTGTAACTTGTAACATTGATACCACTTACATCATAACTTTGATGTATAAAATGTGTGTTTAGGAATTTCCCCACACTACATTTTTTTTATCAATGTTAATATGTAAGACTCATCATCGATCCTTTTTATGAACATCAATGTCATGATGTAGATAAGGTAACATTTGTTTAGTAATTACTCTATGATACATTATCAAGATCAATGAATGTTTGGTAAAGATATTCTTTGGCATGCCAATCCGAAGTAACTCATATCTTCTTAACTTGCATATACATCACTAGTACATTCCTAAATTACTTAAAGGAATATTATGATGTATCTTTACCTCTAGATTTCTGTTGGAATAGTTCACACACTCTTGTTGAACTAACCTGGAAGCATTGTGCCATACCTCAATTTTTAATTGTTTCTTTGACGAAACTAATGATGTCAATAATACCAAAGGTGTTTAGCTATGCTGAGCATCAATACCAAACTGGGTATGTTCTTGATTTCCACTTTTTGTTTAACTTGACATATAATTATATTGCCACAGCTGTGTAAGTCTTACATTTTTATATTCATCATGTATTGCCTTTGATTCATGTATTCCAAAACTATTTGCTGAGTATGTGAGGCCACAAACAACATTCATTCCAAAAAATTGAATAATGTCTCATTATGACTAAAAGGGAATGTGAGATAAATGTTTTGGTTATAGTCAACAACTTGTCCAATTTGAATCAATCACATTCCAATTAGATGTTATGTATTTCTTACTATTGAATTAGGAATCACCCTTCCTCAGCAACTTAGAGAAGACACTTTACTTCTTATAATGTTCATATACTTACTTGGTTACTATATAGACATATGATATTGGAATATTGTATTCAATACCCAAGAAGTATATTAGAAACATTAATTTATGTTGATGAATATACCTGAATGAGAAGCAGGTACTTGCTTCTTGCATTTTAGTTTATTTCATATTTAAACATCCATAAATTTATTTCATAATATGCGATGCAAATAACCTCTTAATAAATAATCAACCACTTTTCATGGAATGACATGATGAAGAGGCCATTAACGTAACTTCCCATAGGCCTTTTCGCCTTGTCTTTCAATATGTTCGTCATAATAATAGAAGATAGTTCAATCATTAATATTCTTACTACTCGACATATGATAACATAAAGGTAATGAAGCATTTACTCTATAATGTTTGTTTGTACTCTTAAAAAAACTAGAGTAATTGGGTGTAAAAGGTATAAGAATGGGATGGAATGAAATATTGTGTATTGTCCTTCACTTTACACGAACTGAGTGCAATCGTCACATTCAAATCTTTCTTAGCTTTCTCCCCGCAAGGATCATGGAGATGAGACAACCAGAAAAAACATCGATGTCATGATGTAGTGACAAAAACTAACATCAGACGTTGATGATAAAATTATGACAGAACCATCATATGCTTAATTCATGAGTCTCATGTAAGAATTTACACCCTCTCTTCCTAAGGTGGCTTTACAGGTAGGGACACTGACACATTGAATTTCAAATATAATAATATTATGTGAGAGTGCCCATAATACATATTGGAAATTTGTGCTAGTTTAGACATTAACTTTGTCCAATATTTATCGCAGTTTTTTATTATGGTATTATAAGCCATTTTTCTACAGAATTAACATTAGTATATTGTACTTTTATGCTGATTACCAAATTTGACATTACCGATTAATTTAATAATTAAATGACTCACACTAATTTTTTGAATTCTAAGAACCCTTTGTACTAGAATCTGAATACTCTATCATTTGAGTATTCTAGTGGGAATGATCCTTGAACCTCCCACGTAGTCACAAAGCTACGACTACTCCACTACTCGGAGGGTCCAATGAAGGCTTTTGACTGGAAAACCACATTAACATGCGGTTCCATTATATATTGAGTGAAGTCCCAGCTTCAAAAATCATTTCTTGATTTACTCAATGCATGCATCTAAAATTACAACAAGCTAGTTATGGCTATTTATTTGCTACAATTTTAAGTAAGTCAACCCACCACCCTAATGAGAACTCCTCGTTGGTAAGAGGCACATTCAGCTATGGCATGACCGGCACCCAAAAGACCAAGTTTTGTTCAATCTTGAATGATGGACGGTTGTTGTTACTTAAAATTTCTTTGAGGGTTTTATTGGTTTCTCTCGACGAATGTAATCCACTTCTATTAATCTTGTACAACTATGTTGTCGCGCTCACAACTGAATATTAATAGAAAAACATATGTCGCTTCTTTATGCATTTCATTATCTATTATTTTATGTATTTCTCCCGATGTTTTAAAATGCATAAAATAATAAAAAAAATTCATAAAGGTTAACTATAACCCGACCGGTCTTAAGCATCTAAATGACATAGGGGCATTAGAACTGAGTCGAAGCTTGACTCTTGATATATCTCTCCCTGTTTTGTATGTTCCCTTCGTATATGAAGTATCACCTTGTCTTGGTGGGGTCCACATCACGTCTTGGAGTACCACCTCATCTTGGTGGGATTCACAAGTCATCTTGAACCGTCTGGATCAACGTACACCGCCTCATCTTAGCGGGGTCCACGTCATTCACTATCTTCGTCAGATGTACATAAATACTCACATGCATGCGAGGGGGACTAGGGGTATAAATGTACATTATGTAAATATTGGGTACGCAGACCCTCATACATGTAAACCCAAAAGATAGACGATGAAAAGACTGTCTATTTAATTAATCACAATCATCGCACGCAGTTAAATAATTAATTAAAAAAAATAATTAAATTCAGACATACAAGGGACGGTGCTGAAGACCAGAATGTGAGTAAAATTGAAGCGCGATAAAATTAAATGCATTAAATAAGTACGAGGGTTATATAATTAAATTAAATGAAATAATAAATTCAAATAATTTAATTTTTCATCGGTCCACTAATTAATTTAATTTTTAATGGCAAATTTAAATTAACTAATTGATTTAATTTCATTGAAAAATTAAATTAATTTATATCTTCGAGTATTACAATAGTTAACTAAAATTAATTTTAATTAATTTAATTTAGATAATACAATAAAATTAATAAAATTTATTTATTTTGATTAATTTTAATGGTCGTCCCACGAATCTTTAGACGGCCTATGCGGGTCGGGTCAAAACCCGTGCAGGGCTGTGCGAGGCCATGCAACCGGGCCAGACTGATCCGTCCAAACCCGTTTAGGGATGGGAGGATCTGTCTTGACCTCTTTACGGCCATTTTTTCCGTACAGTGTCGGAGACGGCGTCGGGGAAGTGCAGGCAGAAATGCGAGTTAGGCACAGATCTCTCTTTTCTTATAGCCGCGTCGACTTGATCATTGGTGATCTGATCGACGTTGTGGCAGCAGCGCTACGGGAGGCGGGAGGTAGGAGATGGTCAGGAGGTAGGCTACGACCGGACTGCATGCATGCAGAGGAAGCAGAGGTGGTGACCAGGGTCAGACCAGGGGTGAATGCGGCACTGCTGTTGCAGAGGGGAGGCGGTCGACTGCTACGTGCCGAGGAGGCTGGGAGGGAGGAGTGCCAGGAGCGGCAAACCGAGGAGAGGAGGTGGGATGGCGGTTCGGTGCCGGTCCAGGCAGAACACCTATTTTTAAATAAGTCTCATTCCCTTTTCATAAAAAGTCAAGTCCACCTATTTTTAAATCTTGTGTGGAATTCCACAACTTTAAAATAAATTTCAAAGGCTAAATGTTAGGCTTTTAATATAATAATAATAAATTCATTATAATAAAAAAATAATTTATTATTATATTATTATAATAATAAAATAAATATTATTACAATAATAAAATTATTATTATGGAGATTATAAATTTGAAAAAAATGTAATTTTCATATTTATTATTTTCCAAATAATTTCAAAAGCGAATAAATATTTTAAAACCCGAACTCAACCCAGAAAATCGATCCTCATAAAAAATTCAATTGGCCATAACATGGGTGTTCAAGATCGGATTGACGTACGGTTTGAATCGTTGCGACAGATTTTGAACCATATGCTTAATTTTATGCAAATCAAATTCATTTGGCTTAGAAATGTTTACAGGATCCCATTGATACCACTGAAAGGTTCCAGAGCCCGCAGCGGAAGCCAGCGGGCTAGGTATTTTAAAATTTTCATTGTACGATCGACGATACTTGTCGACGCCGACGATCCGAGCCCCGATGAGGTTCGAGGATCCGCATAAATTATAAAGAGAACAAAAATAAAATGGAAACATATTTGTTTCAAATCTAAAGCTGTGGTCGACTGCAACTAGTCGATGGTGATCACTGGTTGAAGAATCCATAGCAGGACCCCTCTAGATCATCCACAGGTGCTTCAAAAATCTTCTAGAACATCGATTGTCGAATTTCAGTTGCTATCACAGTGATCCAATGATTCTTTAGACATCATGACGATCACCACATCGAGATACCTTCAATGCTTGAGAATGATCATGATCTGAGCTTCTTCGATCAACTTCTTCTTTCTATAGGAAGTGGGAGGAGAGAGAGACTATCATCATTCATTCCATGGAATGAATGAATAGTTAGAATAGTTGCCTAAGAGATAGAGAGATACTCCTCCTTTATTTATAGTGGAGTTGATAAATACCCAGTTGGGTTCCCCATCCCCCATTTATCTCAATGTCCACTATAATAAATTATAATGATGAATGAAACTGCCCCAATACATTTTATTATTTTTCACATACTTGTAACATATATAAAATATATTATTTAATATATACCTAGCCATTTAACTCGAATCGTTGTCCCTCTTAATAATAAAAGAACCATATATATTAAAATAATATTCATTCGATTAATATTATCTTGTATTTACTAAACCGGTAAATACATTAAATAAATTTAATCATAGTTATTCATAACTTGAATTTAAATAATATTATTTAATTATTTTAGTGATTGAAAACTTGGACGACACTCAAACCCCATGGCAGGGCCCAGTATGTCCATATACCTATTCAACTGAATAAGGTGGATTCCTGAATACGCTATTATTTGTGACCCTCAAGGCCCTAATCTCGACAACAGCAAATAAAATCTATAGGCCAACAGTGGAGTCTAGAAACTGATCATGGCCCCTAGGAAGATAAGCATTGTCATAGAAATGACAACCAGCCTATGAACACTGACTGTGTACTATAATCTATTTTTCATTAAATATCTCATAATGTTGGACACACACTTGTCTCATCATCCTTTTTTTGCTTTATTATTTGTTGATCTACCCAGATAAATTTTCCTTTCGACTGTTTTGGCCAAAGACATATGAAGGTATCACCATCTTGATCAATGAGGCCAGAGATATGAAATTCCTAAACATGGAAGTGGGAAATCCATTCTTGACCATTCAACCAATGTCATTCCACAAGTGACGCACTCAACACAAGCTACCTAGCCACGATTTCAATACCATGATTTTTTTCTTACATTAAATTACTCAATTAATTGATACACATTGGTAATGGTCTCATGTCAGGAGACCAATACAAATGTCAGTATATAGAAACAATCAATGATTCCCAAAACATGTGGTGTTCTTATTGGAGGGTTTGTCCTCATGATCTCACTACTAGATATCACTATGTGCGAACATCATGAGAAGACGTCTCAATGCTTATGAGACCTCATCACCTAATAGTCAAACATCTAATGTGTCCAGTCAGTAAGATGTATCTAGAATATAGAATATATATTTATGATTAATTACATAGTATATCAAGGTTCTCATAATAGCTTGGGATCAGCTATAACCTTTCTATATGACAATTAATCTTTAGACATTACCATTTCAATAGTGGACGTAGAATAGTCTACACTATAATGATAAGATGACATCATGTATAACTTCTTGTACACATGATGTGGTAATCAAATTTACTGCATAGTTGGGCATAGGGAACCCACTATTTCAATAGTAATCACCCTTGGTTCAAATCACATTCTCTTTTTACTATTTTGGGTCACAATAATCTAAAGGTTTTGGGCACAGTGAAAGTGTGGTTGGGCTGACACGTAATTTAAATTTTTCCGTAATTGATGACTAGTCCGAGATCAATAAGACAATTAACGCAAGAATCCATGGATTTTATCAAGGATTTAGATGAAGTAGAAGATGACCAGGAACCCAGAAGAGAGGATCAAGTATATTATGTTTATAATTAATTTAATTAAATTAAAGAAATTTCTACATAGTGACACTTTTTTTGTTGGTGTGTTAGACCAATAATTTGTGGTGATCCTTCATTACAATTTAGATGTCAAAGGTAAATCTCCTCTAGCAGTGATTCATATAGGCTCAACAAATCTTTGGATGTCACCGAAGGATTCTTCAGTTGCTTGTATGAATGATCACTGCTCTTCCATCATCCTCCTTCAATCGCATGGAGGGCCTCTTCCAAACTGCTATTCTATCCGGTGGAGGATGGATGCTTTTGTTCATGAGAACATTCTTGGAGAAAAGATATCTATCAAGGATAGAAAGGATTTTATCCTAATTTTGTACATAATAACAATTGTATAGCTCCCTCTTTCACTATGAATATGACAATAATAATATAACCGAAAATTAAACACACTGTGTAATTATATACAATTGACACAAGTGCAGTTACATATTTATTAATACATGGGAAATCCAATGTCAAATAAATTACAACAATTCTATTATTTCCATGACATGAGATTATATTTCTTGTTATATTTAAATATTATTTCTCACCAGACCTTTATGTTGGGTCCTCCCATCCTCCAAAATATTTTTCATACATTGAATAATGACTACTTATGTCACGAACCGAATCTGGTCACCACCAATACTGGCACCAAACCTAGCCTATGGCAAGGCCCGAAGGGTGTTCCTTATCCCCAAGAGTGGGCAAATGTTCTTGGGTATCATTTATCTTGATTCATGAATGAATTACCCAACTATATATACATAAAACATCAAAAACATTTGATAAACTGAATCTGAAAAATTCATACCAACAAGGTTTATACAAAAATCCAGAACTGAATACATAAGTTATAATACAATAAAAATGGTCCAAAGACACAATGAAACATCATCAAAATTTTCCCATGGATTTCACATGACAAGGGGTCATCACCCACAATCCGTCTCCATAACTCCGCCCCACGGTTGGGAACTAACACACCGAACCACCATCACCCAAATCATTTCCTTTACCTAAGTCAAGAATAATAATGTATATATAATCCCAAGGGATTTAAGTAGGGTTTGAGCCTAATCCAAATAAGATACCACCCAATTATTCCAATGTGAATGCAATACAAGGTAAAAAAGCAAGCAGTTTTAATATGCAATGATAAGTGGCGGCAAATTCCAAGAAATTCAACTTTCAATTGAAAAATGTTTTCAAGCTAAAACATTCAGAATGATAACAAATTTAAATGTTCATGTTAGATACCTTAATATACTGAAAAACACACCCAAATAAATAGACAAATACCACAAATCCATTGAGAAACAAAATTGGGAACACCTCTTGGCACCAAATTGTCTCATGCCCCATGTACCTCATACCCCGGTTTAAAGTAATCATAGTAAAATCTATTTTCGTGCATGAGCCACTAGTAGGGAACATACCCATAACCTAGTGTTCCAAAATAATCATCCATATTGTTTAGTTAGAGTGGTCTTTATACAAATTTAATGTGAAATAGGGACAAAACCATTCCATTCCACTAGTCGTACTAGTACATATCTGCCCCACCTAGGTACCCGAGTTTCCCCCTTTGTGCTTAAAAAATTTCAGCATGATACATAAATCCATTTCATATAAAACAACGCTAATGGTGACATACAATATATATGGTATATATACAAATTTTAGACCATTTAAAACACCCAACAAAACACTTTGATTTTTAATGAAAGAATTTCTCAAAATACCGCATTGTTTTGCACCCAAAACTCCTTGAAAACCCCACTTTGGACACTATGTGCACACTTGTAAGTTACTAAAATAGAAAAGGCATCCCAATAAATTTCAATGAATCCAAAAAATCAATTTTATGGTAGCCCCATGTGGACCAAGAAATGATAACTTTTAAAACCTCCATTTTCACACAAACATGGCACTTAAAGTTCACATATTCTACAAACACCATTAAAACCCATTTTTGCAGAAACAACCAAAGGGGATGAAAAATAAAAACATTATTGGAAGCCTTATTTATTTTCAATAAAATAAATTAAGTATTTATAGGGAATCCCAAAATAAACCAATAAAACATTTCTATGAAAAACCCCCAATTTCGCATAAAATTGGCATTTAAAATCAATTTTCAATAAAAAAACCACTAAAACTATTTTTTAACCAATAATAAAATGATACAGACCTAAAAATATGATAAATAAAGCATTATAAGTCAAAAATATTGCATAAACATGGAATCACCTAACAAAGTAATGAAAACCCTTGAATCCTTTGTCCAAAAACTCAAACGCACCGCCGCCGCACCTCAAGGAAGGTAAAATAGACCTAAAACCAGATTTCCAGACCATGATACACAAGATAAAACCCTAATTTGAAAATCATATATGATGGAAATTAGGAACATCAGGAATAAGGGAAGAAACCCAAATCAAATGGGAGCAAGAAGGATGGAAACCCACTTATTCGAGGGATCGAGAAAAATATCCAAAAATACACTAGTAGATGAATTTCAATTCAGAAAAAAATTCAGGGGAGGTTCTTAATAGGATGAGTATGTCATGTGGAAACTAGAATAGGGGAAAAAGAGTGAGAAATTAAAGAGTTATTATGGAAAGAAGTCAACTCTTCAAATCTAGATGATTTGAGAACCCCTATAAAGTTCTACCCTAATTCGTGATGCATACGAGCTACAAAGATGGAGGGGGGTGTAATTGGGGCGTGCCTAATGATGTTTTCTTCGAGTGTGAGGTTAAATCACTGAAAAAGAGTAAAAAAATATTATGTTATTAAATAAACAAAATTTATTTTTAAAACTAGAAATGGGCATCCGGGAAGGCCCAATTCTTTAAATAAAAACAAAAATCCACCATGATTATGGATTCTTAAATGGTCCAAATTAATATGGTGGTATTAATAGGATAGGGGAGGATATGTAGGAATTCTAATGGAGGAAAAAATGTGGAAAAACTAAGGATTTATAAAGGAACCCAAATTTATTTTTAAATCTGGAATTGGGTTCACGGTTTGGCCCAAATCATGAAAACTCACCCATTCCTCAAAAAATGATTGGGAAACCCCATAAACAAAGAAATAATGAAAATTAAATTAAAAATTCCTTTCAAATATGTCATGGATGTGACGATTCTTCTAACCATGAAAGAAATTTCTCCCTAGGAAGTAAACCTGAAGCTTGATCGCAAAAAAAGAACGGATACTCTTCCTCAACCCATGAATTTCTCTACAATTTCTCATTTGTAACATTCTCATGATGCCAAAGAACATGAAACAATGAAATAAAAATTCCCCAATCCACCTTTTATTGGAATTCCACTATTCTCATCGGCTTCTCAACAACAGATAAATCAGGCTCTATATCTAACTCCTACTGATTCAGTACATGGGATGGATCTGTGTTATATTTCATCACCTGGGAGACATGGAAGAAATCATGGATGGATGTCAACTGATAAGGTAGGGACAACCTATATGCCACCTTGACAATATGACCAGTGATCTCATAAGGTCTAACATACCACAACATGATCTTCCCTTACTAACCCAATCGACGATGGCCCAGACGAGGGGCCACTTTCAAAAATACATTGTCGCCCACAGAAAACTATAAGTCTAGATGCCTCTAGTCAGTGTAAGATTTATAGAGACTCTGAGCTGTCAATAAGTGATTCCTAATCGACTTGACCTTCTCATATATCTTCTGTACCAAACTTGGCCCCAACATTGAGGTCTCACCTACCTCAGCCCAACATAGGGGTGAATGACAAGGCCGACCATAGAGCACCTCAAAAGGATCCATTTGAATCGAGGATTGGTAACTGTTATTATAAAAAAACTCAAAGAATCCCAAATGGATATCCTAGGAACCTCAAAGGTCTCAAACACAATAAGAGAGCATGCCTTCCAAAATATGATTCGTCCACTCTGTCTGACCATCCGTTTGAGGATGGTATGCCGTGATCATCTTAATCTGAGTCCCCAAGGCCTTATAAAGGACTTCCCAAAACTGAGAAGTGAAATGAGGGTCTCTATATGAGATGAATTATAAATGAACACCATGAAGCCTTACCACCTCTTGAATATACAAACAGACCAACTCATCCACTTTAGATATATCTCTGATCGGAATGAAGTGGCCTTATCTGGTCAGATAATCAATCACCACCCAAATGGAATTCCTACCCTGATGTGTATGAGGCAAGCCAACAATGAAGTCTAGGGAAACCTCATCCCACTTTTTGGTAAGAATGAGAAATGGATGGAGCAAACTGGAGGGTCTTTGATCCTCTATTTTAACCTGTTGGAATGTGTATCATCTTGAAATGAATTTCGTGATGTATCATCTTATACTAGGCCTCCAGAACTACCGACAGACATCATAATACATCTTGGTGGCACCTGGATGGAACGAACACTAAGACTGGTGGGTATCATCCATCACGAACTTTTGCAGAGATAACGACACTATAGAACAACCCATGATTCACAAGATGCCCTTGGGAGATCATTACTAATCATAGGATGTATCCCCACCATGAAGAAACTACTTCAAGCACTGAAAACGCTCATCACTATGCTTCTCCCTTTAAATTAGACCCACCAAAGAAAGATTCAATTGAAATCTCTCCAAGAATGCACCCCCATTTTTCTCCTTGTCTCCACATGCATATATGAAAATAGTGTCATCAGATTCCACTCATCACTAGTCTTACTCAAATCCTACCCTGGTACCTTTCGGCTCAGGGCATCCATCACTACATTTCCCTTTCCTAGGGTATAAACAATATCGATGTCAAACCCCTATAAGTACTATGTTCAATGGTGTTTCCTCAGATTGAGGTCCTTCTACAAGAAGATATAGGCCATGATTTTTATTATCAGATTAGACAACAAAATTCTCCCCAAAGAGATAGAGACGCCATGTATTCAAAGCATCCATCACCGCTTCCAACTTCAAGTCATGGTTCAGGTAATTATTTTCATGTGGTCGGAGTTGGTAATGGAAATACACTACCACATGATCATCCTGCATAAGCACGCACCCAAGACCCATACCTGAAGCATCCTAATAGACTATATGCCTCTTTCTAGACTCTAGAAAAATCAGCACGGGGCAGTAGTCAACTGGTGATTTAGCTCCATGAAAGATTCATTACATTCATGGGCCCAATAAAACCTTACCCATTTATAGGTTGGGACATTCATAGGTGAAGCAAGATGAGACAAATTATGAATAAACCACCTATAATAACCAGCCATGCCATGGAAACTTCTGATCTCAAACACATACTTCGTTTTCTCCCATGAAATGACTGCACTAATCTTCTCAAGGCCCACTATAACCTCCTACTCTAAGATCACATGCCCCAGAAATTTCACCTCCCTGATTTCGAAGGTGCACTTTGATAACTTTTAATAGAGGCGGTGATCCCTCAAAGTGTCCAAGACGATCCTCAAGTGATGTTCATGTTCCTCCTCAGAGCCAGAGTATAATATAATGTCATCCATGAACACCAAAATGAAGGAATCAAGATATTGGTAGAACAAACTATTATAGAGTTCCATAAAGACCACTGGATAATTGGTCAATCTGAAGGGCATGACCAAATACTCAAGGTGGTCATACCTACTTTGGAAGGCTGTCTTCAAAATATCTTCCTCTTTCAACCTGAGTTGGTGGTATCCAGAGCACCAGACTATCTTTGAGAACCAGTTTTGACCCTTCAATTGATCAAACACGTCATATATCCTGGCCAAAGTGTATTTGAACTTAATTGTTACCTTATTTAGCTTTTGGTAGTCAATGCACAACTAGAGGGATCCATCAGCATTTTTTATGAACAACACATGAGTGACCAAGGAAGAGACACTCGGGTGATTGAATACTTTTGATTTTAAGTCATCCAACTATATCTTTAATTACCTTACCTAGGTGGGGGACATGCTATAAAAGAGAAGTGATATCAGCTGTGTTCCCGGCACCAGTCCAATCGAGAACTCCACATCCCTATCTGGAGGAAAACCTAAAAAATCATCCAAGAATACCTCGGGAAACTCACTCACTACATAAGATAGTACAACTTTAGGGGAAAGACCATTGTCCTCTAGCGTGAGCGATGATAACTGAAAAATATGTCTTCCTAACCCAGGGAGTGGAGGTCCTACATGAACCAACTGAGGATGCCATTCTCCCTAAAAAACCTAATGACTCCCATCAGGTGCCTTGAAACTCCCTCGTATCCTATAGTAATCAATGTGTTTCTGGAAGTGTAATAGACAATCCATTCCATGTATTAGGTCAAAAAGTTACATATCTTAGAACAAGAGGTCCCAATCCCTCTCAATCGGTGACATAGAGCGCACAAGATGGCCACCTGAGACCCTGCTCTTTCTTTCTTCCCAGTAGCGTCACCAACTCCATCGCAAAAGACAAAAACTCGATTGGAAAATTAAGATTTTTTTAATATACCATAGAAAGTAAGATGATCATTTATCAGGAAATATTAGGCCTTGTCCATCCTAGGACCATTATAATCTTCTCTAACAAGAGCTAGATCATGATATAGTCTATGTCCTAGTGCTTGGATATCCCTAACCATAGTCTCCAGTAGCCTCTGATCAAGTGGTGATGGAGAACTCTCTCCAGCTTCCTCCCGTGGGTTCATGAGAGATTTTTTGGGTGGTGTTGTGTGACAAAAATGAAACATCCACAAGAGAAAAAATAAATAAAAAAGTTCTGAAAAATCCCATCAATATCACCAAATATAATTAAGCCAAAAACATTACAACAATAAAATAAACCACTACTTCACCCCTGCCTGAAGTCGACATGTAGTCTGCAGCCAACATGTCTCACCTAGATGTGAATTCAAACAACAATTCCCTTGTCCCATGGTGACTCAAGGTCTACCAAGAGAGGTGTGGGCCATACACCTTACTCATGAAAAAACACTGAGTCCCAACATTCCTAGCTCATTTAAATCCCATCTCATCCCAATGTAATAATATAACCCAAAAACATTAACCTCCCTTTGATACCATTTTGTCACGAACTGGATCTGTTCTCCACCAATACCGACACCAAACCAAGCCCGTCTCAAGGCCCTAAGGAATTTTACTATTCCCACAGGCTGGAACAAGTGCCTGGGTATCATTTATCTTGGTTTAGGAAATATTTACTCGAATATGTATACATAAAACATCAAAAACATTTGATAAATTGAATCTGAAAAATTCATACAAACAAGGTCTATACAAAAATCCAGAACAAAATACATAAGTTATAATGTAATATAAAAGTTCCAAAGACACAAAGAAACTGCAAAAAAAATGCCCCAATTACTCCACATGACAAGGGGTCATCACCCATAAACTGTCTCCATAACTCCTGCCCAAGGATGCGAACTAACACCTTGAACTGCCATCACCAAAAGCCATTCCTTTACATGAGTCAAGAATAATAAGGTATAATTACACCCAAGGGGTGTATGTAGTGTGTGAGTCTAACCCAAATACGATACCACCCAATTATTCCAAAGTGCATGCAATACAAGGTGAAAAATCAAGCAGTTTTAATATGCAACTAAAAGCAGCAACAAATTCAAAAAAATGCATCTTTCAATTGAAAATAGTTTTCAAGCTAAAACATTCATAATGTTTACACATTTAAATGTTCATGTTATCTACTATAATATAATTCAAAAAACACCCAAATAAAAAGGTAAATACCACAAATCCAATTATAAACAAAATAGGGAACACCCCTAGGCACTAGATTGTCTCGGGCCCCATATACCGCATACCTGAGTGTAAAGTAACCATAGTAAATCCGTTCTCATGTACGAGCCACTAGTAGGGAACATAAACATAACCTATTGGTACCCAATCATCATTCATATAGTTTTTTTAGAGTTTTCTTCATCCAAATGCTAAGTTAAAGATGGAAAAAACTCCTCTGGTCCACTAGCCGTACTTGAACATATCCGCCCCACCAAGGTACCCGAGCTTCCCACATTGTGCTCAAACTATTTCAGCATGATACATAAATCCACATTCATGTAAAACACCACTAAAGGTCACATAAAATTATTACATCATCTATACAAATTTTATACCATTTTAAACACCCAACAAAATACATTGTTTTTTAATGAAATAATTTCTCAAAATCCCACATTGTTTTACACCAACAACATCCAAAAAACCCCACTTTGTGCATTATTTTCACAATTTTAAGTTACCAAAATAGATAATGAAGCCAAATAAATTTCAATTAAACCAAAAAATCAATTTTAGGGTAGCCCCATCTGAACCAAGAAATGATAACTTTTTAAAACCCCAATTTTCACACAAACATGGCACTTAAAGTTCACATATTCCACAAATACTATTAAAAACCATTATTTCAACAACAATTAAAGGGTATTAACATTAAAAAATTTATTTTAAGCCTTATTTAAGTTCAATAAAATCAATTATGTATTTATAGGGAAGGACCAAATAAACCAATAAAACATTTCTGGGAAAACCCCCAAATTCACTTAAAATTGGCATTTAAAAATCATTTTCAATACAAACACAAGTAAAACGATTTTTTCAGAAATAATAAAATGAGATAAACCATAAAATATGATAAATAGATAATTATATTTCACAAATATTGAAAAGTCATGGAATCACCTACCAAAGTAATGAAAACCCTTGAACCCTTTGTGCGAAAACTCAAACGCACCACCGCCGCACCTCAAGGAAGGTAAAACAGACCTAAAACCAAAATTTCAGACCATAAAACAAAAGATCAAACCATTATTTCAAAACCCTACTTGCTGGAAATTAGTAACTTCCAGAATAATGGAAGAAACCCTAAGCAAATGGGAGAAAAAAAGGATGGAAACCCACTTACTAGAGAGATCTTGAAAAAATCTCCCAAAATACACCAGTAGTTGAATTTCAAAACATCTAAAAATTCATGTGAGGTTCTAAAAAGGATGAAGAGGTCATGTAAGAAATAGAATGGGGTAAAATAGTGAGAAATGAAGTAGTTATGGTGAAAATAATTTACCTCTTCAAATCTAGATGATTTGAGAACCTCTATGAAGGTCTTCCCTAATTCGCGAGGCCTACGGGCTCTAAATAGAGGGAAAAGGTAATGGGGGTGTGCCTATGGATGTTTTCTTCATGTGGGATGTGGATTCACCAAAAAAGAGTAAAAAATGAATATGATATTAAATAAACAAAATTTATTTTCATAAATGGAAATGAGCATCCAAGTGGTCACATTTCCTTAAATAAAAACCCACATCCACCATGATTATGTATTCATAACTAGTTAAAATTAATATGGTGGTGTTAATAGGGCTGGTTAAGCCAATTAAGAATTTTAATGTATGAAAAATGTTGAAAAATTAATGATTTATAAATGAAACCAAATTTATTTTTAAATTTGGAATTGGGCTCACGGTTTGGCCCAAACCATGAAAACTCACCCATTCCTCAAAAAATGCATGGGAAACCCCCAAAACAAAGCTATAATGGAAATTAAATTTAAAATAACTTTAAATTATTTCATGTATGTTACATATTATTTATTAAATAAATAAATAAATTTATCAGAATTATTTTTCTATAAATAAATAATTATTTTATTTACTAAAATAAAAAAAATATATTTTTTAAATATTCTGCCACCAAAATATTCTCTCAAATAACCAATGATGAAATGAAATGTGATCAAGAAAACCTAAATAATTATTAAACCACAACTGGAAGTAATATTTATTCAACATGTTAAATAATAAATTATTTATCTGATATTTTGAATACACTGATTGTGTGACCCTCTAGGCCCCTTTCTTAGTGGCATTAGGAAAACCTGCCTAAAGTCCAAAGTTAGCATCTCAAAACACCCCAAGTCACCCATATATAAAAAAGTTGATCCCTAAATGACATGACACCCCATAAGAATTCATACCATGTAATATAATCCCTTTATCACAAATCTCATATTGAGTAGGTTTCATGCCAGTGTCGTCAACCTATGTGCTCGATATCTCTTTATTTAGCATTTTAGAAATCGAACTTTCCTAGAGAACACCATGGACAAGGATTTATTTAGGATATATCATTTCTATCAAAGGGCCTAATATATTTACTTCTGTTAATGAACAAAAGTGATAAATCCTTTCTCTCATTATTCTTTAATGAAATATTACTCCTGACGCATCCAACGTATCCTACTTCGCCGTGAGGATACATCATCATGGTTTTCATCAATACATCACAGTACAAAGATCATAATATCCATTAAAAATTATCTTAATTTATAAGGACAAATACACATGGTCAGAGATCATAAGATTAAATGAATCTTATGAATGTGGATTTCCTACCGTCCGATCTTATTCTAATAAAATCATATTGGATATTTCCAACGGCGTACACCAAGAGAAGGTCTCTCAATGTCCTATGAGTCACAACCCCAGATAGCCTACAAATTTTTTGTCCCTTTAAATAATATCATCGGTCTGTAGAACATTTATTCAAGAATAGGGTCATGACACTACCAGGTTCTCATCATATCGGGGAACTGCTCTAACCTTTTAGTGTGCCAGCTACTCTTGAGACATTATCACATGTTATGTCACACAAAAGAATAATCATGATGTGATAATGAATTTATTAATATTCAAAACCATAAATATTGATTTATCATAATGTACAAAGTGGTTGGTTCTAGGGAACCAACTCCAACAGTGTCCCACTTACACTAGATCCAACTGTTAAAAAACTTCATTCCGCTAGCTCTCTCATGATATTAATTATTCTATTAAGGATGGACTTTATTCAAGGGGTCCACCACCTTTTCTTATGTGGAAACTATTCTCACTAAATATTCACACCTCTAATTAAAATCCCTTTGGTGGTGATACTTCTAGAGTATGTTCTTTGTCCGTTGATGTGACCTCAGATCCTTTTCAAGAGCCACCACTGTAGGATAATCACAATACAATGTGATAGGGTCTCTACTACTAGGTACCACATCATGATCTTGGACAATGTTATGAAACCAAACAGCTTCCTTGACTACATCAAAATCCTTTATATATTAAGTCTTTACTATATAATCAGTGAAAACTAGCATCTTTGAACTCTTAACGCTCACAGATCCTCCACTGAGATAGAAAACATATCCTGATTACAACTTCAGATCATTATAATATTTTTAAAAACCAACATCTTCATGCCCTTTGATGGCAAGAAACTCATCTCATTTATACACCAAGAACATATCCTTAGTTCTTCTTAGTTACTTAATGATAGCCTTAACATTAGTCCAATGTTGTTCTCCTAGATCTACTTCATACCATCCTACCATACTTAGTTAACAGGCAACATCAAGTCTAGTACATAGCATGTCATACATGATAAATCATATTGCTAATATGCATGGGGTATTAATCATTATATCCTTCCCCTATTGTGTCTGGGGACACATTTTCTAAGAAAAATATATTCCATTTGACACTAGAACCAATCCCCTCTTGGATTATTCCATAATAAATATCTTTATTATCTGGTCAATATATATACTCTAACCTAGTCTAAGTGGACTCCGAGATCTATCACGAATGATCTTGATCCCTAGAATGTAGGTTTATTCTCGTAAGTTTCATGGAGAAGCACTTGTTCATATAGTCATTAACTGACTATAATACTGGTCTGTCATTTCCAACAAATAATATACTGTCAACATATACTACAAGTATAAGAACTGCATTAACAATAATCCTTCTATAGAACATGGATCACATTCATTTTTAATGAAATAAAGTTCTCTTTTGGATTCATCGAAATGAATTTTCCAAAACATGGATGCTTTCTTCAATCTATAAATGCATATCTGCTACTTGTAAACCCTTTTAAAATCACCTGGTGTCATAAACCATTTCGTCCATGTCATATAGACATCATCCAGAAGGTTCCCGTTAAGATTTGTTGTTTTAAAATCCATCTTCCATATATCATAGTCATGGTAAGCTACTTTAGAAAGTATTATTATGAAGGATTTAAGAATGGAAACTCGTGAAAAGGTTTTATCATAGTCAATTCTCTGAATCTCTTTAAAACCATTATCTACTAGCCTCTCTATATAGGAACTAACATTACCTTCCATGTCTAGTTTCTTCTTGATTTACCATTTACACCCAACATGCTTTACATAAACTAGCACATTGACCAGAACCTAAACATGGTTCTAATACATGGTATTCATCTCAGAATTCATATATTCTAACCATTTTGCAGCTTATGAGCTCACAATTGCCTCTTTGTAAGAGAGAGTTTCATAAATGTCTAACAATAATGAGTCCCCATCCTTGGTTACAAGGAAACCATATCTACTTGGTTCCCTTACATTTCATATACTCTTATACAGTACTAGTGTTTCAGGAAGTAATTCCTCCATGGGGACCTATAGAACTTGTTCCTGTAGCAACTCATGTGTATCTTGAACATCAACTTCATCGAAGTCAATCTTCCTCCCAGTATCCTTTTTACGGATGTGCTCCCTCTCAAGACAGAAAGCTTGTCTATAAATAGTCACTTACATGTATGATGGGTTATATAAGTAGTATCCCTTGTTTCCCTGGGATATCCTATAAAGATACACTTTATGCTCTGGGGTGCTAGTTTTTTTCCTGAGGAAGCCTTAAAAAATGAATTGCAACCCTATACACATGTATACGACAAAACATGTTTCTTTTCACTCCATAGATTTAAGGGAATCCCATTTTACACCTTAATTGGTACTTGGTTTAATATGTATTCCATAGTTTGTAATTCATATCGCCAAATGAAAAATGAAAGATTTTCATGACCCATCATCGACCATACCATGTCCAATAAAGTAAAGTTCCTCCTTTCACATAGACCATTACACTATGGTGTATAATGTGTTGTGAGTTGAGATAGAATCCCAAACACCCATATAATGTCTATGAACTCTTGGATAAGATATTCTCCACCTCGATCTAATCGAAGCTTCTTCGTATTTTTTCTAATATGATTCACTACTTCATTATTGAATTCAATGAATTTCCCAAAGGATTGAGACTTATACCTCATTAATTAAACATTTCCATATCTACTGAAGTCATTAGTGAAAGATATGAATTAAGAATATCATCTTCTATCTTCTAATGGAAATGTTTCAAACACATCAGTTGGTACCAATCCATGAAGATCTCTTTCTCTTTAACATCATCCAACAAATGGTGGTATGATCATTTTCCCTTGTAAACAAGAATGACATATATCAAGGGGATTTAGCTCATAAGAGTCTAAATAACTATCTTGACATAGCTTTGTCAAGCGCTTCTCGTTTACATGACCAAGATGGTAATGCTACAACTGGGTGTTATATGATTCATGTAAACATGATTTTTTATCAATTTAAAACACTTGGTTTTCGTAATTTATTACATACAGACTATTATTTAAATGTGTCATACCATAACATATGTTTTCATTATGAAAGAAGAAACCTTTATTTATTCAATTGAAATTAAACTCATCAATATCTAAACTCGATAAAGAAATTATGTTCTTGATATCACTAGGTAAATAAAAATAGTCATGTAAACCCCAAATCATCTGGATTGGAAATGGAAGGTGGATGCCACTGATTGCAAGAGAAGCCATCCTCAAACCCTTGGTATATCATAGATGCACCTATCCTCTAGTAATTTTCTGAAATAAACTTTGTTTTTACATTTTAATACATATTTTAACCCCACATTATGTATCTAATACCCAATGTGTAGAAATGGAAAGATTGCACTTGATAACGAATGCACTAATGTCTTCTTCATTCCAATGGGTTTAGTTTATCTTCTAGTGGCCAAACATGCCACATGAAAAAAATACCTCCTTTTCCTTGCCCTGACATTGTATATTATTCCTCTTGGTCATATGGTTATCAGTTTCTTCGGGCTATTTATAAACCATATAACCCTTTTCCTTTTCCTTCCTCTTCCTATTCACTATTGGGACTGTGGGTTCTTCACCCCCTGGTCCATATCCATGTAGAAAATCTGGGTCATAATTTATAATAGGATCTTCTCATTATTTCTCATATTATAATTCACAATATAACTAGATAAGGCCTTGCACAATGATGATTGTATGAGATATATATTCAAATCATCTAGGAATTTAATCCCAAAGATACTCAGATTCTCAATGTAGCCATTAATCTTGACTATATGAGGTCCAACTAGAATAGACCCTCCAAGCTTAGTGGTGAACAAAGCATTGAAGATATCACACATCTCATGTATCACATTCTCTTGATAGAGATCCCGAAGGTGAGACATCATGATATAAACATCAATTTCTCTCATACTGCTTCAAGAGCTCGTTGGACATGAGAGAAAGCATAGAGAACCTATGACTTATAGAATAATTAAGATGATTCTCATATATAGGTAGTTATTCATCACTAGCCTCATTTCCATGTGCAACTGGTAAAGGTTCTTCCAGCACATAAGGTTTCCATTCATGGAGAAGGACAAACAGTAAGATACTTTTTTATTTTTTGAAATTCATTCTGGTGAGAAGGTTTCCCATCATGAGTATGGATCGTAATGATATGTTTAATTTCATTTTTAACAAAAATTTGAAAAATAATATGAGAAGTATTTTAGTATAGTATCATGAAAAAATTAGACAAATACCTAAATTAATATTTATTACTCTCCCACTATTTTGTCCAACCCAATAGCCCTCACCATTTGAATTGGTATATCTTGTTTCTTGGATATTCTAGTGGAAAGTATTCATTTTACATTCCCATCACTCTAACATGGTATGGTCAATAAAATAAAATGTTTTCTAGGAATTCTAAATGAAAACTACATTAACTCACAGCTCCTTGACCCGTTCAGTGGACTTACAAATCCTAAAATCATTATTTTATATTTCCTCAAACCTTTCCTCACAATTAAACCATATCATACTTAGGTAGTAAACCGTTGATGTCAAACAAGTTATGTTAACCCGCAACCTCAAATTTTAATTCCCCAATAATGGAAAGCACCCCAACATTGGTTGGTCATGCACTTTGAACTATTGGTTCGATTCTAACTAAAGTAATGGAAGGCTATACCAACATAATATTTTATTGAGGGATTTTATCCTTTATGCATAAATTTCAAATTATTATCTTTCACATACATGTTCATGTTATGTGGGATATTCTTAAGAGATTAACATTGTCATGATAGTATTTACACATAAGACATTTTATTTTAATTCCACCCTGCATAATTTTTAATTCATTAATTATGTCATCACGATCATATATCCATAATGAATAACAATGTAACTGATAGAGATAAAAAAGGGTATGATCAATAGCTTTTCAATTGGTTAGTCTATCTGGAGGTGGATAAACTAAACCTGGCCTAAGGGAGAAACTCCAAGAACCATTTCAGGTTCATGTATATAAATTTCCACCTATCTACCATTGTATCTCCTTGTATTGGTTTCACCTCAGATCCTATCTTGAACCAACTCCACTATCATGGGAGCTCCATCCATTACATATGATTTTAACTCAATGTAATTGAAGGGTAAAAGGGGATTTCACATAAAAGAAACCATGGGCACGCATGAACTACATAAAAATGAGGAGAAGACATCCAAACAACAATTGTAATTTAATAAATAAATTAAAAAGAAACCAATCACATACAAAGGTTTGTTCTAGATCCTAATCATCCTCATAAATTCAAGGATTTCTGTATTTAATAAAACAATCATTGAATTTTTTAATCAATATTATTAAGATAAATCACACTAGAATCGACTAATTATTATCTTTAATTAATCAATCCTTTTATCTTAATATTATTTATGAATTTCCTTGAGATTATCATCCTTGTATAATAATGTACATTAGAAGCAACATGTTGAATACATGTAAAAATCTACCCAAAATTTACTATCTTCGTATAATCATTTACTCTAGTGACATATGGCATACACAATTTAATGAATACTGTCACAAAGTGTAATTCACGAATGATTACATGAATGACATGATTTTTTCAGCAACATGTTATGCTTCAATTCATAGATTAGAAACCTGTAATATTATTTATCCATGATATGTATTTCTTAACATTATACAAAATTAAAGTTTTAATTCTACATAATTTTGTAGAGTACACAACATGTAGTTCTGTCTACACGTCATATACTACCCCTCACCATCTTATCCAATGTACACACTAAGGGACTCGGCTTGTGGGGCATACCTTGGAAGTGATGGAGTACACGACGTTTCCAATATGTCACATGTTGTGTTGTCTCTAGGTTACATGGTTTTCGATTTGGATTAGATGTGTATGGGATACATGGTTTGGCCCTGACCTGAGTGGGAATACACACTATGTCTAGTGGGCCACATGACATGTAATCCTGTATCTATGTGCAATTATTTCCTAGTCAACACTCGGTGTAAGAATAGACTACACTATGTCTAATAAATTCACATGGCTTGAGTAATTTCCAAACTAATCTTGATGCACTGGACAAGACTACAAGACATGTAAACCAGAATACACGGTGTGTGTGGTAGATTACGCAGCATGTAATTCTGATCACACGGTGTGTACTGTTATATCACCTGGATAGAATCATCAGCACCTCCTGATGATATCCACCACATAATTTTCATCAAATAATTTTTTTTTCATTAGTTAGATATATGAGAAATGATCAGAGGATGAATAGATTTTAAAATTAATATTACAAGAATAATTAAACTTGAATTGAAAAAATCAATTATTAAAGTTTAAAACATAAAATAATTGTTTAAATAAATATATAAAAAAATATACCACCATTTATGCCACATTAATGTTCTTGGCTCAATAGAAGGACGGTTGGCCCGACATAGAATATTAATTTTTTTATAATCGATGAACAATCCGAGATGAATATGAAAATTAATGACAATATCCGTGGTTTGTATCATGGATTTAGACAAAGAAAAAGAAGTCACGAAACCCAGAAGAGTGGGTCAGGTTTATTTTTTATAATTAATTTTATTAAATTATTGAAATACCCCCAATGTTATTCTTTCTTTGTTATTTTATTTGAACATAGATATGTGGTTATTCATTATTGCGATGTAGAGATCATGGGTATATCTCCTCTATTGGTCATACACATAGGCTCTAGGAATCTCTGGACATCACCGAAGGAGTCCCTAGGTGCTTGCACAGAAGATCCTTGCACTTGTGTCCTCAACCTTCAATAGCCTTGAGGGAATCTTACAAAGTGCTCTCTGATCTGATTGAGGATGGATCCTCACATTCTTCGGAACTTTCTTAGATTTAATAGTTCTCTTAGGGCTAGATATATTTTTCTCTGAATACTATGCATAACCACAATTGGATAGACCTTGCTTACCCAAGGCATATGAGAATAATAATATAAATTGGAATTTAATTCACCATGTAATAATAAATAATTGACACAAGTGTCATTACTTATTTATTAATCCATGTAAAACCCCATGTCAAATAAATAATAGAAATGCTATTATTTCCATGACATGTTCTTAACTTCCATGATATATTTAAATATTATTTAATAAAATAATATTTAATATTATATCTCATTGGATCTTTTATCTTGGTCCACCCACACACTGAAATATATATAGGGCCTTGAATAATTACTATTTATTTATTAAATAAATGAATAAATTTAAATTCATTATTCACCAATAAATAAATAAATATTTTATTTATTAAAAACAAATGAATATTTATTAAATATTTCTCTCACAAAATATTCACTCAAATAACTAGTGAATGAATAAAACGTGATAAAAAATACCTGGATAATTTTTAAATAACAACTGAGAATAATATTTAATTAACTTATTAAATAATAAATTACTTACCCATGATTCTGGATACACTTAGTGTGTGACCCTCTCTTCCCCTTTATCATTCGAAATAGGTTAACCTACCTATAGTCCAAGGCTATCGTCTAGAAACACTCCAAAGAACCCATAGAGAATTAAAAAGATGCCACAAGGACATTCTACCTCATAAAAATTCATACGATGTAGTATAATCCCTTTATCACAATATCACATATCGAGTATCTTGCATGCCAGTGTCATCAACATATGTACTTCATTTCTCTTTCTTTAACCTTCTAGAAATAGACTTTTTCTAGAGAACACCATAGACATGGATTTTTTAGGCTATATCATTTCCATCATAGGGCCTAAGATATTTACCTATCTTTATGAACATAAGGGATAAATATTTTCAGACATTGTTCATTAATGAAATATTACTCATGACTCTCCCATCATATCCTAACTCATCACAAGCATATTTCATCACCATTTTCGTAAATACATAAAAGTTCACGACTCATAATATCCATTAATGATAATATTAAATAATAAGGGCCAATACACCTGTTCACAAATAGGAACTTACAATGACACTGATAAATGTGGATTTCCTACCATTGGGTCTCGTTCTCAAAACATCCTACTGGATATTACCAAGGGTGTACATCTTTAGAAGGTGTCTAAAAGTCTTATAAGTCTCCACCCCTGATAGCATGTAACATTTGTGTCCAATAATTTGATATCATCTAGCCTTATAACATTTATTAATGAATATTTTTGTAGCACTTCTGGGTTCTCATCCTAGTGGGGAATGACTATTACCTTTTAGTGTGATAGCTACTCTTGGAACATTATAACATGCTATGTCAGGTTGACGAACAATCATGATGTGATAAAGAATTTCTTAATATTCAAAACCATGAATATAAGATTATCATAATATATAATTAAGTTGGTTCTATGGAACCAACTCCTATAGAATAAATATTATTCATATTATTGAACTAAAATATTAAACTAAATATTAAAAAAATTGAAAACCCCTCCTATCATACACTATAAAAATTACCCTAACTACCTCCTATCTTTACTTCATTAAAGCATTTTTTATTGACTAAATTATACTCAAATATCCTCCCAATATCTTCACATACGTCTAGTATCCCTTTGTATCCATAAAGAAACAAATAATCTCTTCTAAATATGCTCTCAATGATGATAAATTAAAGAGGTAAATTCCTCCTTTCATTTCATTCATTTTTTTTCAAGTTACTTTGTTTTATTTTCTATCATCACTTCTCCACATACAATGGTCTTGATAACTCTAGTAACATACATGTACTATAATACTATTATGATAATGGAATAATTTATCTTTATCTCACCATTCCACAAATTTTATACAAGGAATGAAAACACCATCTAATATATGTTAATTTATCACATTCAAGGATGATGGGTTTTCAATTTCTATTATCATATTTAATTATGGACATGAAACCATTTATATGGTTGAAATATAATATAATATATGTATTATTTCTTATTTAAGGTTATAGAACATTTTTTTACACATTAAATTAATTTATAATGAAAAATGAGTTCATTGTGATAAAAAATTCACAAATTAACCAAAAATGTTATAATTAATGTTTTATATAATAATTATTCTTAAAATAAAATAAAAAAAATGATTTTTATTACCATGTTATCTTCTAGATGTTCAATAATAACATAAAACTTTATTTCTGGGCAACCATTATCATGTTACATGTTTATCCTTACATGTGTATAAGTAAACTGATCCTGAAAACCAATGAAACAAACTCCACCAAACAACGAAACAGAACCTCTTAACCCATCGAAAAATAAATGAATTGACTTAATAAGGTTATAATAAATAAATTAAATGAAGAGGTGGTATTTAACTAATTAATTAAGGATCCTAATTTGATAATTCAGGTCATTTTGATCCAGTGAAGAATACCTTCAGACTTAAGGTAAGGGATTCTACTCGAACATCCATTATTCCTTTAGGTGGCCCTGCCTTTATTTTTACCCAAATGAGGTTATCTATTATTTATATGTATTTATTATAAATTATTTATATTCTCAAAAACTCATTTATCATGATCCATTCATCATTATAATTTAGGGATATACATGTTTTTGAATGGTTCCCTATTTAATTCTTCCCAATAACCAAGCCTGTTTTAAGGGAACTTCAGGAATTCTTACCCATATTATTTATACTATATAATATATTTTTAAGCCACCATTATTTTTATAAAACCCCTACTATTATTATTAATCTCTTTATGGTTCAATTATGGGTTTTTTAAAATATTATTCTCTTTTATGTTTTAAATGATCCTATATATTTTCCTTTAACCGCACTAAAATGTTTTAATTCTAACGATTCTTATATACTCTTTTTTACATGTTATTAATTCAAGTTGACATCAAATTTCAAGATATATTCTTATTGTACCACATCATTTTCTATGCATGATATAATTCCTTTCTATTGTGGAAATTTTTATGATACTCTGATTTGTTATACTTTATGACATGTTTATGATACCCATTTCTTACCATGGGTAACCATTATTTTTATGTATGGTTGATTATGAATGATTCTATATGTTGCAAGACTTTTCCTGAACATGCTATGAAGGGTACGAACAGATTGTGCTCTAATTAATTGGGTGAGGTTGAGTCTCATGAGTTTTTATGTGCAACGATCTTGGCAGTAATCCATGACTCATGCTACCTTGTGAAAAAGTATTGGTGGTTAACGTTGACTTCTTATCCTCTATATTCAATGAGCCTTGACTCATGATAAATTTATTATTTATGTTGATACCAAATTACTATGACCCAATGTTTTTTATATGTTGTTATTCCATATGTTCCATTCTATTTTATATCATTATGTCATGCCTTCTAACCCATGTGCTAAATCTTTATTGTAATGCATATTCCCTTATAAGGATATTTAGATCATCCCACTATTCATGTTATAGCCAAGTTATCTTATGAAGATGTATAAGAAAAAATGGAAGCTAGGATCTCTTTATGAAATTTATATAAATAAATTTTTTATTTAGTCCCATGTTTTTAGTTTTATGTACCTAGTCTTCCAAGACACTAAACTTTACGATCAATGGCTTGTAATATATTGTTTAATTATAATGAAATGTGTAAAAGGAAAGGTTAACTATATAATGAGATCTAATAAATATAGATTTAAATAATTTGGATCTTGAAATAGTGAATAAATAGGACATATCTTATCTTTCACATTAGAATTTTCAACCGTCCATCTATGTAAGGATTAAATGTATATAAATGGAGGTTGAGCTAATATAGAAGAACAACTAGAATATTCCCATGTTCAACATTTATTGATATATTATTTTCTAGTTTAGGAACTAATCATATCTCCAATAAATACTACACATTAATAAGGAATGTTTTTTTGATGCTCATAATTCATCATTCTCTAATCACTATGGAAGTATGAACATATATGGGGAAAATCATGAATTTTTTGTCAGATAAATTTAAAATGGATAGTTCAAATGACATATCTTAATACTCTGTATATAAGAATGAAAAATATTAATGATAAAATTATAAGGGGATGTTATAACCATTGCACATAAAAAAATAGAAAAATAAAATCATTACTATGGATTTCATTATCATAATCCCCAAAACATTTAGATGAAATAATATTTTTCGAGTCATATTAAACAAAATTATGATGCTATCAAATTTCATCACTTTTTGAGAATGTTTTTATCTTGATATACATTCAATGATATAAATTAATACTGTAGTGTAATAGAAAAACAAAGGGAAACATGATGAAAACTAGAGGGAGTTCATCACTCAATGATTCTTTCTCTAGATAAAAATAAAACACTAATATTAATTTCCCAAAATCTATATAAAAAGGTCTACCTCTACTCGACCATGGGTCCCATTCTCTCAGAATTACATTTATCACACCATCGGGCATAATAAAGATTGCCCACCGAAGATAGTAGAAAAATTTGTCCTTACTAGAAAATATCCAATCCATACCCAAAATTGTATCCATAGGTTTCATGTCGATAACTTTAAAATACAAAATAATTTGAATATATAATTAATAGAAAACACAGGCTAGACAGTTTATGCCCTGATTTATCTACATTTTATGATGAGTAGTAACATATATAACATATGATAGAATTTCCATATTAATATATTGGAGGTTCATAATACAATATGATATAAATTAATTAAATTCACCAGTATCAAATAAAGTCATCACTAAAGATGAAGCTATAGTGAGGGTATATCTCATAGTAGCTTGACATGTACCACCTTCTTTTGAAGAATCCTTCACTACACGAATAAGATTCATTCTGAAATCATATGGATGTAACCCATTATATTAGAAATAATATGATTACACCATATCCCTTTTAGGTGATGACGATCCTATTCCACATTGTGGGGAAAATGGAAGAACTTATTTTGGTGTCCCGAGCAACCACAAGGATTGTAGATCATTGAAACATCAGTACAATCATGTCTCAAAAGGACAACATTTCCACACTAGAAGAAAGTAAAACAAAATATTCCATAGTATAAAGTAGTTTTAATGAATTCCCCATATTGAGAACCACCACGAGACACATCAATAATATTATTTCCATTAAAGGAACTCATAGAAATGACATTGTGAGAAAATTGAACTCCCATAAACCCTTACCTAATAGCTAGTTCAAGGTCAACAATGAATTGATAATCTAGAAAGTCATCATAAGAAGTGATATTATGTTTGAAAACATGAGATATGATATTAGGTTAAAAAACCATATTGATGCATTGATTATTCATCATCATATTCAATTCAATATCCGGTAAAAACTACACAACTGCATCAATGTGGTTTTCGTACTATGTCATGGTCCTCCAATACTACATGAGTGTGAAAAAATAAATATCCTTTTCCAAAACCATTTAATTTGGATATAAATGAGAAGTGAAAAGAAACCTGAATTCCTTCTAGTCTAAAACCTTGAGATTCTTCCCTGTAACCTTCAAATAGAAATAAATCCTAATATATCTCTTTAGCTTTAATGTTGCACATTTCACCTTAATTTTATCAAGTTTTACCACAAAATAAAAAAATATATATTTATTTCTCAACCAATCCTCTAACTCTTGAGGAATATTTTTTCTTTATAAAAATGGTGGCTACAGGTAAAGAAAATCTGGAGCACAATTCCATGATTCATCATATTAATAATTCACAACTAGATATTGAATAGGAATAGATATAAGTATATATCTTGGAACGTTGAAAACATCCAAAATAATCTGAAAATGATTCTAGTCCATGATATTATTAGATCATTATTGTTCACCAAAATCTCCATCTTCGGGAATATTTACAGATCTTCCTGAGGACATGATGCTACACAACATCAACAAACATCATTGAATAAATCATAATATTACATAGATCAACAACCAAAACAAGATCAATTAAAAATTTAATTCCATCATATAAGAAATTGAGATTCAGATTTGAAACCATCCAAATAAATATAGGTAAAAGACTAGAATTAGATCATATTATTATTCAAAAAAACATTACAAAACCACCAATAGTTTCATAAGTCTTGTTATGTTGAATGTTTTCTGAGAACTCACTCATAACTACCTCCTATTTCATGATAAGAAATCTCAATCAGCATGTTGACATCAAAGATATATGTTGAAGCTATACCCTTAATACCCTTTTTTCATGAACTATCTTGGATAACTTAGTTCCCTGATAACCATGATGGATCTTACATAGATCGAAGGGAATCCTCCATCCCAATGAGTTGAAAACTAGAAGTAGGAATAATATAGGGGAAAAGAGGGAACTAATTCTCAACAAAACAATGAATGTTAAAACTTATAAGTTAGTATAATCATCACACCAAAGAGATAAAGTAGAAAACTCAAAATAGGTATAACAAAACAAAAAGTAGTAAATCAAAATGGTACCCAACATATAAAATTTCGATCCTAAAATATCCCATAAATTAAGTGGATTACATATCCACTAGTCACCTCCAATATTACATAGTTTAATGGATCAAAATCATCCACAACCTCTAAGTGGAGATTTTACATTTCTCGGACCTAGATTTTGAAGATAAAAAAATGTACAAAGGAAAAGGTAGCGTGTGATATATAAATCCTAGAAGGGTCTCACTATGTGTTCTATAATCAATACCATAAAATGTTACCATTTATTATATTAGTTTAAATAAAACAAGGCATATCATCTCATTTTCATCATTCAAACCAAAAACATCTATTCAATTGAAATAGAAGGAATATATATCAAATAAAATTTCAACCATTCTTAAATGAATTTTTTATGTAATATTTTTATATAAATGAATTTTCATGAGTAAAATAGATCAAAAATTCAATGACATGTATATTAAAATTAAACTCATTAAAAATAAAATCACCATATACAAAAGCCACATGGTAATTTGGTAAATTAGGTATTAGGATATCCAAAAATATCATAGTAATCACAGATCTACTTAATTGTGCACACAAAAATACACCTGAGAACAAGGAACCCATAATGGGAAATCTACACCCTAATAGGGGAACCTATAATGGGCAGTCAGACCACAATTATTTAGTAAGAATTTTCATCGTATATCCTTTTATAGGGAGTCATGTTATGAGAATGATTTTCTCAGTTACAACTACCTACATAGGATATCATGTTATATAACAATCAATAAATAAAATTAAAAAGTAATCATTTCAAATATATTTAAATTATAATTTCTAAATATCAAATTTCATCATTCCATTCTATTTTCAAAACTACATCATAGGTTTTTATAATTTCATTCCATTTGAAATAGAATTTCAATTTAATCTATTATATCAAGACCAGTAATCAAATCATTTCATAAACATTGATTCAAAATAACTACACACTTTTTCATAAATTCTCCAAATAATTTCATTTCAAAAGATATTTGGATTTTTTACAATTTAAATACCCCTTTCAAGTCAAGAATTGAATCTTTACAATTCCTAGATTTTTAGAAATAAAATTTCAATATAATCTAGAAATTCATGGTTTCAATTATAGAAAAACATAATTATGGACCACCTACCATTGAATCAATGATCCATAAATCAACTCCCTAAATGGGGATTTCCAACTTAGAAAAAGGAACAAAGGATCTTGGAATAGAACTGATAATTGAGATATACTAAAATAGAGTTTAGATCCATCCAATACGTGAGTATCCATAAAAAACTAATGTTTATGGAAATAGAGATCAGATGAAACTATTAGTGAGGAAATTCACTTATCAAAGGGGATCAAATCAGATCATCAAAGCATTGATCCAAAAAAAGCTGTTTAGGTGCCAAAACCACATCTTAAGAGCCTTCAGTCATAAACTATTTGAGTTAAGGTTGAAAGGGGGTGATTAGGAGACTAACATGGGGGAAATAGAATTATACAACAAATTTCAGAGGAATAAATACCCAAATAAATGGTTTTCTAGGACATGACACATGATTAGACAAACTGTGCACCCCAATCATTTGCGCTTCATTTTAGGTGAACTATTTACGCTTGGTGGGTCATAGTTTTTCAAGCAGTGTGCCAAACATGAAATCCCTTATTTAATGTGGTTTCATGGTATGGAGGTACTGGACACTTTGTTTTGGAAAACCATACACACCCTCCTGAGAATCATAAAAGGATACATGGTTTGTGGGTCCAACTATCATGGTTTTACCTAACAGTGAACCAACTGTGCACATCCCCTTGGGCTTCTAAAATTCTCTTAATTTTACATGAAGTATCTTAAGGAAATAACCAAAGAAATAATGATAGAAAAAATGGTTGAGGAGTAATTGAAACCATGTAATGTGATGTAATAGTTCTTACATTCTCATCCATTTTGAAAATGACAACATAACTTTTGGGTATGTATAAACTACCACATCCACAAAGCGATGTGATTCATTTTTCATTTCTCATTAAATGGGTGGTAATAAAGATATATTTAATGAGTATATGTGATATTAATGATATAATTATAATTTTTTAATTGTTAGAAATTATTTACCGTTTTTAATTACATTGAATTATAAGTGGATGCATCACATAGGCATACATACAGACTGCCTCTCTATGATGTGATGTAATTTATTTTTCATCACCACCCTATATAGATGGTTATGAACATTGATAAATTTAATAAATTTTTTAATATTTAAAAATTTGGATTATTTAGATGATGAATGTAGGATACAAGTGTAAATACCATAACCATCAAACCAAAACATGCTGGGAATAAAATAACTTTAGACACGAAAAATGGGTTTCTTGTAGAATTATTAATAACATGGAAGCTAAAAATTGTAAGGAATTGATGAATTATAATATATATATATACATATATATATATATATGTGTTAATATTATTTTAAATATATTTATAATTAATTTATATTTATTATATTGGACGATTGAATTCATATGAATAAAAATGGGACTTGAAGTAATGGTTCTTCATCTTATTATTGTTTCTTTGAAAAATCAATATTGTTGTTGGAATATTTTTATATATAATATATATAATTAAACTGTATATATTAAGAAATTAATATCATTATATTAATGGTATTTTATGTTTCATTTGATTCTATTTCATTGATGGGGTCTATTTTTTGAATGATACAAAATTGATCAATTTTGATGTCACAGTCAAATTTCATTTCGGGATTGCCCAAATAAAGTTTCCATTAAGGTAAATAATATGATCCATATCATTAAAACCCAATAAAGTTTTTTTATAAAATATATATTCCTAGGTTTTGAATTTTTTTTTCTATTTTAATTTATTTGTTACTCAAAATGATCAATAAAATATTTCGATGAAAAAACCACATATCTTCTTTTCATGTTAAGAAACATTATCCTCAATGTCTATAATACTGAAAAAATATAATTTTTTTTATATATACATAAATTATTTAGAATTTGTTATTTATAACTCCTTTTGCATTCTTATCAAATGATTATAAGGAATCATTTCATTTTTTCCCACATTATTCACTATTTAATTTTTGTAATACTATGAATGGAATGTTATCTTTTAACTTATATGACATGAATGAATATTCTTGTTGTCATATATTTTATTCATAATGATAATTCAATAAAAATATACCATGGTTTTTTAGTGAATAATATATTTCCAATATTCTATTAATTTTTTTTCCAAAAAATTACCCAATGAAAAAAAATTGTTTCATCTTATTATTCCAAACATATTTGAAAATCTCTTACAGCTGATATTTTTCATATTTTTCAGAATAATTTTAGTATTTGTATTATTTATGGGGGTATGATTATATGATAATACCCACTTTATTTCTATATATTTATTATGATGTTGAATTTTTATGGATGATTCTATGAAACACATTATATTTATTTTTGGTAAATTAAGATACAATAGACTTTTTATGAAACATATTTATTTTTCATTGGTTATTCAATGCTAAATATTTTTATGATCTTGTGGTAAAATAATGTATTTTTTTTCATTACATAATAGGTTTTACCTGAATTTCATATCCCACTAATTCATTTATTCAATAATAATACCTAATGAGGTATTTTGAACTAGAATGGTGAGTGGTTACTGATCATTATAAGACATTGTAGACTATGATCAGCATGCCCGTGAGCATTGAATATGGAAATGATAGGAATTGAGAGTAAACCTAATCCACTATAGAAATATTTCACATTTTATAGTGATGATTAGTATCCTTTTATATGGATATTATTTTTTATTCTTATGAGTATTCTATAATCATATGTATTATTCTTATGATTTTCTTCAGTGATCATGATTGAGTATTGATTATTCCACATTCCAATGAAATATATTTTTTTATGAAAATTCATTACTCCATGACATTTTATTTTGGATTTATGACTTATTGGGTATAATTTTCATAAGATATGTACACTTCTCAATCCATTATTCTTATATTATTATCACTTGTGATCATTTATTAATATCTCCAATGTATACCCTTACAGAGATTCTGTGATCACAACTTCTGATGATTATTTGCCCCATGTTGTGATGAATGGTCTAATGTTGGGTTTGTATAACGAGGATAATATTATTGGAGATATTTGTTGGATCTATTTAATATCTATCATGAAATAAGTTTATTATGTATATAGTATTGAAAGAAACTAATCATTTATAGTTTCTAGGTGTGTATTATTATGAACAGAACTGAATATTTATCTAAAATAATGCAATTATTTTTGTATATAATTATTAATTCACCTCTATTCACATCATAATAGGGATTTTATATTTATATATATTAGTATTAGAAAACACTATTGATATTCTTTATGATAAGTCTATGTATATGATAACATCATGTTGTTTTTTTAATTTATAGATTACATGGTTTCCTGAATATCACATCAATGTCTTTATTGAAAATAGAGGATGAATCCATTAACATAGAATAACCATGGAATAATAATCATGAAAAAAATTTATGGGTATTAAATTTTTATTTACCTTGTATATGAAATAAAATCATAATAGAACACATGGTTTGATAATCACAGGGTATCTTATTTGGTTAACTAATTTTTTTATAAACCATTATAAATAATTAGAGGATGAAATATATGAAATCATTAAATGAAATGAATGTGATTTGTGATGAAACTAATGTGTTATGTGTTGAAATAAGGTTTTATAATTTAGCAATTCTTGGAAATTATTGTAATTATCATATGATGTCATACATTTATTATTGGTCTTTGATACTCACTCTTTGTTTTTTGGTTTAAATCAACTTTTGACACCATGAAAAATAATGTTAACAATGAATGTCTTGACCAATCCAAAAAAATAAATCCTGAGATATTAAAGGAAATTAGAGTTGGAATGTAAAACCTTGGGATTATTCCTATTCATATATCTCAAGTATTGTTTAACAACTGAAACCTAAGTGAGTTTCATAATTCACTAAATAATTGAAAATGTAGTTTGAAGAAGGTTTAGGTGATAATGACCATGTAAGGAATATGAGTCAGCTTATTACATGTGAGGATTATTAGAAGAGAGACACAATGAAATGTAACAAAGTAATGGGAAGAGTATTTTGTGCAGAATACAAGGGAATAGAGAAAATAATTACTATAGAAAGATAAATAATTCAATTTAAAGAAATAATGTTCATTATAGGGAACCTATAATAATTCAATGTCTTATATGTGAAGAACCTAGAAATTATCATAGACAAATCCCTAATCCAATGGATAACTCATACACCAAGGGAATAAGGAAGGTCCCATTCTGTGTCAATCACTTATGTGGGTCCTAATAACTACAACACACATAACCTCCAATCTAGTGTTGGGGATATTATGTTGATGTTTGTTGGATTTTACCCTTTAAAATATTATATTTTTTTGTGTGGAAAATATTATTATTTTTTGCAACAATTACCCATCTTTACATATATAACATATAAATTATGAGAATAATAAAACATTATTTTATATTAATAATTAATATATACTCATACATTAATTTATTGATGAAAATGATTCTAAAATTAAAATTAATCTCATTTTATTAATATTACTACCTCTTCTTAAAAAACATTTATCTAAAATTGTGGGGGAGAAATTCAACATTGAAGATATTACATTTGTTTTTGTATATGATTAGGTATTTTCAAAATAATTTCAATGTATTCCCCAAAGGTGTGAAGTTTAGTTTTATATTGGGATCATACCTGGACCATCACCTATTTTTGTGAATCTTTTTATAATTCCCCCACTTTAGTTTTAATAATTGAATAATCTAAAATAATATATATAAAAAATTTATTAATATTCTTGAGTTTGTTTTCATGGGGTGACTCTATTTTTTTAAGAATAAATATGGGTCAATGTGTATTTTAATTTGTTATTGGAGTCTTAAAAAGTTACTATAAATAAAGAAACATGTACCCCAAATGTTTGACTTATTTGATCAACTTTTTACGAATCAATACATTTTCAAGATTGAATTTACTTATAGATGTCATTAATTGAGAGATAAGAAGAATGATATTCCCAAGATAGTCATTCCAATGAGGTATGTTCATTATGAATTTATAGTGATAACATTTGGATTTACCTTTGGTCGCACTATCTATAATGAGTTAATATAGTATTTAGCGATTACCTTGATCAGTTTGAGGTAGTAATTATTGATTATATTGTTATATATTCAAAGAGAATGGATGATGAAAAGAATATTTGAGGAATGTTTTTAATACCCTGATGAAGGAGATAATGTATGACCAATTTTTCAAATGAAAATTTTATTAATAGAAACATTAATTCATGGTTCATATAATCCCAATAGAGGGTATACTAGTGGATCATTAAAAGATAGAAGTCATTTGGCAATGAAATAGACTAGCTATGATAATTAAAATATATACTTTTCTTTATTTGGTTGTGTACTATGAACACATTGTGGGAAATTTATCAAGTCTATATAATCCAGTTACCATGTTGACATGGAAGTGTTCCATGATACTCTGGATAGATGAATGTATATATAATTTCAACAATATGATGAGAAGAATAGTCATTGTACTTTCACTCACACTACCCATTAGTGGAGAAGGTAATGTGACATATATTAATTTATCAAATAACATACTAGGATGTGTTATTATGTAGGATGACATGGTTGTATCATATGACTCATGAAAATTAATAGTTCAAGGGAATAATTAACTACTCATTATGTGGACATATTATTGGAAAATTTTTCAATGAAACATTGTGTTATAGTAAAATATGTGATATATACATATATATATATCATAAATTATGAAGTATATATTCAAACACAAAATGTTGAATATACTCCAAAGGATATTTTCTTAGTTGAATAATTATTTTTACTACTCTATACACTAACACCATAGGAAGAAGAAAATGATGTAAAATGTTTGAGTTAGAAGAACCATTTGGCTTATCCATGATGAGGATTTATAGAGAACCCATAAATATGTATTTGTAGAATATAGATATTGAAATCTTAAAAAAAAATTAAATCTTATCTTTCATAGATGAATATTCAACCATCTATCCAAATGATGAGTAAAGAGATTTAGATGGTGGATGTGGAACTTAGAAGAGAGTTAGTAATATTCATAATCACTACCATAATTGAGATAGAAGAACTAGAAGTAAAAACTAATTACGTTTCCCTAAAATAATATACATGATGAATTATATATGGGATGAAGATCATATTTTATCATTATTTTTTCATACAGGAAGTATTAATATGTGTAGAGACTTAAGAGTATTTTTGGGCAGACAACATGAAAACAGATATTGTATAGTTTCTCTCTCAATGCCTGATATGTTATAATGTTATGTTTGAGAGATATAAGTACAATTTTATGTAGAAAAAATTACAATAATTATATTATAAATTATAAATAATGGCCTAGAATATCATTTTCAGACTCGCCAAAACATCGAATGACCATAACTCTATATTTTACCATCAATAACCTTATAAAGAACATTTAATTTATATTATAGAATATTTATCTCTTGATGAACATTACATGAAATAAATTATGAATGTGTTAATATTTAATGGGTCTCCACAATCTATTATATGTCATTAGGATCTAAGGATTACCTTAATTTTATGGAGAAGTCTTTAGAAACTTCTAAATAATGAGTTGATATTTATCATTTCATATAATCTACAAATATATTGCAATCCAATAAGACTATTCGTACTTGATAGGATACGCCGAGATACTTTTAAATATATTTCAAAGGGGGTTTCGATCAAATCCTTCCTCTAGTATAATTTTCCTACAAATATATATTTCACTTGAGCATTTTCATAGATCTTAAAAAATTCAACTATTGAGATTATTTTTGAGATCGAATGTGTTGGGATAAAGTTATATAAAAAAATTTATTGAGATGTGATCTAGATAAAAACAAATGAATAGAATTTTAGATCCATTCAACAACATATTAGGGATTCTCAATATCTGTGGAACAATTGTACTAACAGTCATATATGAGATCTAGAGTTTGATGTTGGTGAAAATTGATTTACTGGAATATATCATTGGAAGAAGGTATGACATTTGGAATGAAGGGAATGATGATTCCTATATATATCTAACCCTTTAAAATTTTACTATATAGGATAGCTTCCTATATCTGTGTTCTTTAACCTAATACCTCTCAAATTCATGATGTGTTCCATGGATTACATTTGAATAATTACTTACACTATCTTTCATATGTATTAAACTCATAGGTTATTCCTCCAGAGAATAATATATATCATCATGATAAACCATTACATAGTATAAATCTAATAGATAATGTTAATTAGAAAATGTCCAATGATAATACCGATGATTTGTGCTGAAACAAAATTTTTTGGATGCTATATGGGAATCTCTGTATATGATGAGGTAGATGCATCCGCATTTTTTTTTGCATCAAAGTAACAAAATTTTTGTGGTCAAATTATTATAAAGTGGGTAGAATTTATCACCCCAATATTTTATAATATGTTTCCAATTTCAAAATATGAATGGTTTTTGAAACGTTCCTTATAGGCACATTTGAGCATAAACCAACCCCAATATACTATTGAAATATTATTATTGAATGTGACTATTAGAACATTGCTATTAGATTGGTGGGTATGAATATAACTAATTTAATTAATAAATATATAGTATTTTTTTCATTACTTCAGTAACTAATTACTAGGAAATCAGTAATCACTTTTAAATATGAAAAATGAATTCATTTAATTATAAATGATGAATTTTATTCTATGTATTTTATTTTTTAAGATATTTTGTTCCATGATCACTAATTTATAGTTATTTTGAAAAAATATTTTGGTATTTAATATTAAAAATTTATAATCATTAATAAGATTATTAAAATTATGTTATAGGTGAAGATAATTTCATTTTACATAAAAAAGTTTTATTCTTTAGAGTCGTTTGTTTAATAATGTATTTTTATTTTAGTAAAATAATATAATAATTAATGATGAATGATATAAATTTAATGTTTGGATATTGTTTTAAATAAAATATATTAACATTAATATATATCGGTATCATTTAAATTAAACTAAATAAAATTAATTTTATGCTATAAAATTTATTTTCTCTAAAAATTATTTTATTGCGTTTTATGTATGAATATTAGTATTATTTTCATTCACATATATGAAATGAATATTTTAATTTGATTTTATTATTTTTATTTAATATTATTAATACTTTTTAGTATGTTCAATTTAAATTTAGTCTATAATGAATTATTATCATGGAAAAAATATTATTACAATAGTAAGAATTGAAATGTATAAAAGAGGGGTAAACCAGAGAGATATAGTTTAAAATACCATGAAAAATTTATATAATTTTATTTTCTTGTTTAATTTAAACCATACCCCTCATATATTTTAATAATTTTCCATTTTTGGAAATATAAATGAGTAATGATTATATTATGTGATAAAATTTGATGAATATAAAAATTTCCCACCGAACTCAATTATAAAAAGGCTCCCTCTATTCTCAATTATCAAAACCACTAGAGAGAATTAATTTGACCAATATATACATTAATACATTCCGAAAATCATTTTTCCATTACTAGATATTATGGTCATCCATATAAATTGATTCAGAAAAATTTAATGTTATTTTCAAACGATGATACATGGAGAAGTGGTACATGTTCTCACTGACCATTCATGAGTGTATTTCTATAGATACATCCTCCAAATATTCAACAATCATAATAAAATGATGTATTAAGTGTAATTATAAATATATATATTTTTTATTTTAATCATAAATCTATATTCTATATCCTTACATATAATGTAAAATTAAATATCACACCTGCATTTTGATGAACTATGGCCTCCATAAACCAAAGAATTTTATTTTTTATCACCACCTATCAAGAATACATATATCTATATATATATATATATGTTATTTATATATGTAATTATCTTACTATTATTTATATTCTATAAGGATAAAATATTAACAAACATCATACTTTCTAATCAATTGGAAAATTATAACATCCCTCATCCGTACATGTGAATGACCACTTCCACGAAGTGATGTTATTCTTTTTCATTTTAAAATTATAGGAATGGAAATAAGGATAGAATTAAAGAATATATATGATATTGATGATAAAATTATTATTCTTTAATGAAGAATTATTATTTACCTATCTATAATTACATTCATTAAAAAGTGAAAGCATCACTCATACGTACATCCAAACTACTATCTCTGTAAATTGATGTAATTCATTTTTCATCACCAACATATATGGATAGTTATGAATGAATAGATAATTAATAAATAATATATTTATGTCATGATTTAGATTTCATAAATTATGAATATGATACTGATGCTAAATGATTGGAACCATCAATCCAAAACATGAATGGATTATAAACTAGATTTCACCTAAATAATGATTTTAATGAAGAACTGTTAATAATTGGGTAATTGAAAGTTTTAAGGTAATTATATATAGTAATATATATATGTATGAATAATTATCCATAATATATATATATATATATAATAAATTTATGTTTATACACAAGATGTTTTAATGCATAAAATGTCAAAAATGACTCGAGGTTAGAGTTATTTATTTAAATATTTTATTAATGTTATATGTTTCATATTATAAACCTATTTATATTTATAGTGTGTATATTATAGCAACCCGGTTTTAACATACATGAAAATGAAATATTTTTTTGGGAATAATTATTACATTACGTAAACGCATGCCCAAAGACCATATTAGTTTAGTGCATTTAAAAATATGGAAATATAACCACTATTGCATTAGAGAACTACATTTTTTCCACTATGTTATCAAAAAATATAACCCTTATTAGTCATATAATGCATAATGAAAATCACAATTACATGGGGATATATAACATAATAAAGGGTGATCTTAGATGCTTAGTATTGGTAAACAAGGGATATGTGTGAGCATAATAATGAACATAATAGTATGAGAAAATGAGTGTATCATTGGAAGTTTATACCCAGAATATCAATGATTATAATCATGATTCATGTCATAATAACTTTTACTTCATAAGAAATGAATCCTAAGGAAATAAAATAATAGGATCCATGAGAGCATAACATCTTCATAAGATATTAATTTTTGGTATACACATAACTATAAAAAATTATTTCCATGGTAGTCAAGGCTCAGTGCCAAGGCTATCCTAGATAAATGGGTTCACTCCCCAAAACATTTTAGTAGTTAAGGTTCACTCTAGAGAAAATATTACTAGAAAAATACCATTACTGAACTAGGTTCGCTCCCTATTTTATCCATGTTCATCTCAAGATATACAAATCATTACACAATCTATTATAGGGAGATATAGGTCCAACCCCTCAAATAATGAAATCATACATATGTGTAACAAAAGATAATAAATACTCATTATATTATATCCAATGAATATAAATTGGTTTCATAATCATGTCATCATATCATAATATATGCAAAATAGAGATGAATCATTATCATTTCATCAATGAAAACCCCTTGAGAAGAAGTATGTTTCAGAATCATTTTATCTTGGTATAAGCCATGGTATTAAAACAAGCGTAATAAAAATCATGTCATAAAAAAGTAAACCATATAAATAAATAATATGAGTGTTATTCATGGATCATATATATTTTACAAATAAATTAACACCAATGGATTTCATATTATTTTTAAATTAATCTTGAACAATCTTTTAAAAACATTCATTCAGGAAAAAAATTTTCTTATTTCAAAAATTATATAAAAAAAATGAAAATATTGACAATATTTTTATTTGAAAATAACATTGAAAAATTTAATGGGATATTTTTAATATATATAGTCCATGGTAATGGAGAATTCCATCCATGTCGTACATATTAAGTCAATGATTCCATTCATATTGTCGATAAATGTCAAAAGATCCTTGATAAGAAATAATGAATATTACTACTATTAAATATTTTTTAAAAGGTAAAACATGGGTAAAATTTATTTTACATATCATTTTAGAATAATAGAACTTTTTTTAAAACATTTTTAAAAAATAATTTTGGGAGAAAACATATTTCTAATCGAATAGAAAAATATTTTTGGATTTTTATGAAAAAAATTATTAATTTTCATAAGTACCAAATAGTATAAAATTGGTAAAATTATATGAATATTTCAAGAAAAAATAGAGTATGATAAAAATTAATGGGTTATATTGAGATATGGAACATAATATTTCTTCAATTGAATCATAATTGCATATAATCTTGATAAAAGATGAGATTATTATAATAAACTCTTACCACTTTGGTAACATTGAATAATAATATCTATGAGAGAATAAAAGCAAATAAATCTTAAAGAATTTAAAAATGAAATATATTCTATAAATAACGTATCAAATGGGTTGTAATATACCTTGTAAATAAATATAGCTGCATCACACAAGATTTGTCTCATAGAAGAAAAATTAAGACAATAATTCACTTACCGCTTTTTTAACTTTGAAACCATAACACTAAGAAAGTTAGATACAAAAATAGATTTTTAAATACCAAGATTTTTTTAATAGATACATATTGTAAATTCATGGGTGTTTTTTACACCATATAGAGGAATGAGGTGGTGAATATAGATCGTATCTCACAAAAGTAAAAAAGGGAGATATAAGTCCCTTACCTTATGTCTTAAATCTCATCACACTCATTCGAACCTCCTGTATAATAAAAATAATTTTATTAGAAATCAATAAAATTTCTATATCAATATATATAATACCATATATTATTTAATCATGACTTTATATCACTATTTCATAAACAATTAAATGTTAAATTTATGTTTCAATTAATAATTGTTTTGTTTTTCAAATATGGTTTCCCTTGTTATTCTTGGTGCTATTAATTATACCATGATTACATAACCTACATAATAACATAAATTATATAAAAATAATATATATATATATATTCATTATATATTTATTTATAATTATCCATAAAATATAGGGATATGAAATGAGATAAACTATTCATGAATACGGTAGTTCGTACGTACGCATGAACTCTATTTCCATTTTATTATCAAATTAAAGTAATGAAAATTATATGATATATTATGATTCAAAAATATTTTTTATTTCAAATATATTATATATTATTATGATACTTATCCTCAATAAATTCCATGAAAAACAAGAAATACTCACATCGCTATGTGATTCAGTATCCGTCACACATTGGAACCATGTTATCCTATTTCCAAAAAATAGAAATCATTTTCTTATGTGTGATATGATAGTTATAGAATCATAATGAAATCATAAATATAATGAATAAAATATATAAATTAAACATATTTAATTATTCTCAATGCTAAAAAGTGGTAATGGAAGAACTAAGGACATCTATTTACGAGGTTATAGTCCGCCATACACATTAATGATGACTGTGTATCCCATTTGATGTAAGACTGTGAAGTTGTAGATAGTAACCTAAACATATAAAAATATTATTATATTGAAGGTACTAAGGTTATTTTATAATCATTATTTAAAAATAATTTAATGGTTTTGAGAATGAAAAAAAAACTTCCATTGATGAATATTACCTCTTCTTCAGGTATATCCTTTTGTTTTCTACAACTAGACTCCCTTGGTTGCATTTCTACCAAATGTGAAGCTTTTAGGATTTAGGAAGGTATGTTTTTAACTTCCTTGGATAGTTCTTGTCTCAGAAAAAGGTCTTGAGAGGTGTTAAGAGAGGGTAATATATGGAGACCTTTTATAAGGGAGGTGAGTGATAAAGCTGTAATTTTTTAAAAGTAAAAATTTCACCCATGTTTTTCACATGGAAGAATTGTCAATAATGGATAAAATCATATCCTTAGACATGATAAGGCTGAAATGTGTCTATATAATAAGATTTGGAAAATTTTAGGGTTATTTTTACATCACATCATCTAAGTTAACTACCAAGAAATATTGTTTTTACTTTAATCACTCTAATTAATTTTAATTTCTTTCAAGAGTCACTTTTATAAATAACTGTGTTGACTATATTATAAAATATATGTTATTAATATTCAAAATATTGAATCTATTTTTCGAAATTATAACCCATGAAATGGAAATTTTTAATTTACAATTAATCTTGCAGATTTTACGAAACAACAATTTGTTAAAGTGAATGTGTTAAAAATATTGAGATGAATTTATATCAAATTTCAATTTAAAATTGATTCCAATGACATGAAATAGATTAATATATGTTTTATTGAACTAAATATACAATATATATATATATATAATTAAAATATAATTTATCTATATAAATAAATTAAGTGGAAAGATATTTTTCAATAAAAATTATGTATTTTTCACTATTTATCAAAAAATGAAACTATTCATAAAAGTCCCAAAAATTCACACTAAGAATATTTTGACATTACAAATTCAAAATTTTGTTTTATTTTATAAAATTTAATTCAAAATAGTTTAATAATTTAATTTTAATAATGTCCACAAAACATCAAAAAAAATATTTTCTTGAGAATATAGTATTTTCAGACATATAAATACATTACAAAAAAATTATATTATTTATTATAAATATGTTTACTTTATTTAAAAAAATTATAATTAATATTTTAAAAGTATTTATTACTATTAATTTTTTAGGACTACTGTCTAGGTTATAATGGTAACATTTAAATAACTATATTAATAATATAACACTATTTTGTTAAAAATCAGTGCCATCTGTAATGCACACTAATATAGTGTTACATATAGCACAAAAATATCATGATGTAGAATATAAAACAAGCTTAATTTTTTTTATTTTTCAATTATAGAAATAAAATTTATTGAATTTAATAAAAAAAGAGTAATAAAAACTCATGGTGATACATTCTACACCCCTTAAAATAAACATCACCCTCAAAATTTATCACTCTAAAACAAACAAATGAGGACACATCTCTCTTATTATATCATCAAGTTACATTGTATATTCCTCAAGCTTGTGTTTTCCCACAAAACATTGATGAGGATAGTGGTTTTATTTCATATAATGTTCTCTATATGATCAAGAATTCCCACCAATTGTTACTCATAAGAAAGATATTGCTCTAGTGGTATGCCCTCTATGTTCAGTACATGTGAATGGTCAGGTATTTACATCCTCGAAATAGATACATAGAACACATTGTGGACTTATGAGAGGTTTGTCGAAATCACCCAGTGAGAGGATTCTATCATAACATTATCATGAATTCCAATGGGATTGCCATATCTATGGATTAGTTTACCTTTCTTCCTGAATCTCATATCCTTATTCTATGGTGAAATTTTTAAAAACACATTCTAACCATATTCAAATTCTCAATCACATTGATGATTATAAAAATAATATTTCTTTAAACATTATTCTAAATTTATATTCTAAAGAATGGATCTATCCTTCTATTCTATTTCATCAGTGATCTTAGTTTACAATTTCTTTATTAATTCAACAATATTCCATATTATTGTAATAACACATTTATTCCCATTTATGGATTCATAAGGATCCATTTGAATGCAATAGTGGAAGCTATTGTTAAGAGAGAACATAACTAGAGTATGGTGTTGATCAGAACCACCATTGAAATCCAAATAACAATATATCAACATATCCTCTAAGGATTGAATTTTTCTATCATACTAACCAATTATCTGAGGATAAAATGTAAAAATCAATTCTATATATAGTTATTGTAGATGAAATTAAATAAATAATGATTTAAACCATGGTTCTTAATTAGATAAAATGTAATATGGTACTACTTGAATCCATATAACTTCATTAATGCATATCCTATAAAGCTAATACCGAGATAAGTCTTATCTTATAATGAAGAAGTGTGATAGTTTTTTAAGGTGATCATCTACCACCAATGTCACATTATTTTTTTAGAGGTTCATGGGAGTCCAACAACAAAATCCATACTGATGTTTCCCCATTTACACTCTTGAATAGGTAATGGATGTATCATCCCCTTAGAATTTTTTATTTAATCCTTAACAAGTTGGAATACCAAGCACCGAGATAGAAATAATGTGATATCGCTCTTCATGCCATTCCACCATATGTATTATTTCAAATCTATATACAACATGATATATCCATGATGAAAAGATAATGAAGAACTATTAGATTCATATATTAACTCTTTCATCAAATATACTATGTAAGGAACAAATTCATGGTTCATAAACCTTATCATTCCATCGTGATCAAGGATATAATCATGAATATATCATAGCTTATTTTTCTACTCTATATATTCCTTCTACACCTATATAATATTTACATAGATACATGCTTGAATATTCAATTGGGTTAGAAAATATTTTCGCATTCCCTCATTATTTTCTGATCCATCCTTTTCAAATCTATAAATATTGTGTCTTTTTTTTATCCTCACCATGGATAAGCTGGACTGATCAGTTTGGATGAAAGTAGTAACTACATTATTCACAGTCCCAATGTGGTAATATTTTTAGAATTCATAATCCAAAATATTCTCTAATCATATTCTTCAGTTCATGTTCATATCCTTCTATTTCAAAATATACATCAAACTATTATGGTCAGTTTATGTATCACACATTTCATTGTAAAAATAATTCATCCAAATAATTAATGAAAAAATTATCTCAACTAACTCTAAATCACGAGTAAAGTAATTTGGGTCATGAATCATCAATTTTCAGGATTTAAAAGCTAAAAACATGTTTTTATATATAATAATACATCCCAATCCCTTATTGGATGCATCACTATAGATTATAATCCCTTCTCTTATGATGGGTAATGTAAGAATAGATGCACTGACTATCCTTCTATTTAGTTCCTTGAGATTTTACTCAAATTAATCTGTCCATATGAATTTGGAACCATTTAGAGTTAAATTGGTGAGTGAATTAGAATTACATTAAAATTCTTACATAATGTATAGGTAATATCAATACAAACCAAGGAATATTTGGATCTCATTCACTATTTTTTTTTCATTGAAAACACTCAGTAACATTCATCATTGAAGGATCTACAGATATACCATATTTTGAGATTATGTAAACAAAAAACTGAAACCTTTTTTTAACCAACATTCACAATTTGTAAATTTTTCATAAATCATCTCTTTTCATAAGCTCTTTATTGAAATTGTAAGGTTTTTTTTTCAGGATCTTTCTTTCTAATTCAGTAGATAAAAATATATTTTATAAATACTACCTAAAAATGATCAATAAAATCTCTAAAGACCCTATTCATCAAATCCATGAAGATAGTAGGGCCATTAGTAAGACCTAATGAAATCATAGTATATTCATAGTGTCTATACATTGTATGTAATTTTTTATTGGGTATAACTTCCTTATTAAACCAAAATTGGTGATATTTAGAAGGAAGGTGAATCATGGTAAAATATTTAGAAACTTGAATTTGATCAAACTAGTCATCAATACAAGGAAGAGGATAATCTCTCTTAATTGTGATTTTTCCAACTCCCAAAACAAAATTCACAATCAAATTGATCCATATTTCTTTTTCCCAAATTGAACAGGTTCACCCAAGGTGGAACACTATGCCAGATTAATCCCGTATAAAGGATTTCTTAGAATTTATTATTCAATTATAACAACTCAATTAGGGATGTTCTATTGGGAGTATTTTAAATTGGTTTGGTACAAGGTATGTGTTCTATTGAGAAATCATATTCACATTTTGGTGGAAGGATAGAAGGATCGTGAAAAATTACATCTAAAAATTTCTTAACAAAACTCATATAATTAATGTTGATTTATTCCCCAATCATTTAAGATAACCATGCCTTCTTAATGGGAATTAATAGCCATACATTGGATTTATTATCCATAAGATGTTCATAATTATAATCAAATTGACAGACGATCATAGGTTTGTTTGAATTTCTAAATGTAACTTCCCTTCTATGACAATTGATGTGGGATTTATGTAAAGGAATCCAATACATGCCTAAGATGACATCAATTTCAACCGGTGGAAGAATAACAATATTTGTAGGAAGCTCATTCCACCAATGTAAATTGGGGAGGAATCATATAATTGATATGTGATCATCATACGATTGGGGGTTTTCACTAATAATTATATATATAATTATTTGGGAGGCATCTTGACTATAAAAACCCAGTCATAACATACATATAAATTACATATTTTTTTCATAATACTTAAAACATTACAAAAAAACACCCAAATATCATAATAGTTTGTTTCCTTTTTAAACATAGAAATATAAACATAAGTACACAAGTGAGTTAAATTATCTCCCACTAGTTTCTTAAATAATAGTACCCCTATTTGACATATCATATATAAATTGTGTCTTCATAACCTATTGAAAAAAACATAATAGGGGTGATATTAGAATATTTTTAAGTGTAATAAAGGAATATATGTAAGCATAAACTTGTGTATAAGGGTATGAGAATGTGACCATAGAATTAAAAGATCATACAATTTATAACATAAACATGAATCATGGTATACAGGTTAGTATTTCGTAATCCATTAATGATATGGAAATCATGAGCATATTCTATGAATGAATAACATTGGAGTAAGACATGGAATTTTATAATACACATAAACATGTAATATCATTCACTAGAAGCCATGAAACATTTCCTGAAACTATCATGGAACTTTATGGGGACTACACCTACTGGGATGGACAAACCACCATCACCAGTCATAGTACATTCTTAGTATAGGATCAGTTTTCCCCATATTCCCATAGTGTATTGGGATTCCATATCTTCCCATAGTGGTCCATGCCTCCCCATCTTCCCATAGTGGATCGAGATTCCGCATCTTACCGTAGTGTATTGGGTTTCCCCATCTTCCCATATAGGACCAGGTTTCCCCATCTTCCATAGTGGATTAATCCCAACAACTTGATTCCCATAATAATCTCATGATATATAAATCTTTACCCAATGAATTAGATGGATTTTTAGGTCCCACCTATCACATAATAAAATCATACATACATGTCCCACAAGATAATAACACTTTCATCATATCCTGACCCAAGAAAACAAATGGGTTGCATAAAAAATTACTATAACCCATCAAATTAAATTGGTATAATAATATTACATCATATCATTACTTTTGGAAAAGATATATCTTTTATAATCATTTAATCAAAGAATAACGAGTGAAAATAAGTTGGTTTAATATGCACATAACCCATGAATGTGAAATGGGTTTCCAAAACATATAACCCATGAAAGAGAAAAGAGTTTTATAAACACATTCCATCAAAACATATACCATTCATAGAAAGAATATTAATGTTACCATTGGATCATTTCATAGAAATGAATGATTAACATTAACCAATTTTATCTTTGGTGAAAAATAATTTCAAAAGATCTTTTAAAAAAATTTCATGATGAAATTATACTTTCTTCTTTAAAAACATATTTTTAACACATAATAACTTTTGAAAACCATTTTATTAAAAGTAAACAAGAAAATATATAAATGAAACATTGAAATCATTTTAAAACCATTTTCTTTGAAAACATATAATAAAATCATGCACACATTTTGGAAACTATTTGACTTAAAAACTTATAAAATATGTTTGAAAAAATTGGAAATATATTTATTTGATAATACATTGAAATATTATAAAGAAACATCGAAAGCATTTTGAAACCCATTTTCCTTGATAAATTATAATAGAAGATTAAAAACATTTTAAAACACATTTTATTAGAAAATATTTTTATAACTTACAAAACAATGTTGGGAACAATTATAAAAACATTTTATTTTAAAATAAATAAAAATATATTATTAATTCATTAATTTTTTTTATAAAAAATGGTTTTGAGAGAACACTGATTTGACACCAAAGATGGGGGTAAAGTTAGACATTATTGAAATGGATTTATTAATAATATCATCCACCAAATAGTAGAAAAAAGGAACCAATACATGAATATATCAATAAAAAACAGAATATAGAAAAATTCATGAGGTTTTTGAGAGATGGATAATAAGATTTCATTAATGGAATCATTATCATAAAAAATCTTGATAAATTTTGGGATAGCTCTAATAAACACTTTACAATTGGTAACATTGATCTTTAATCCCCATATAAGAAAATTAAATTTACATAAAGCATAAAATATCATGAAATAATGGTGTTTTTTGATATAACTTGTCAAATGACTATATGTAATCCTCATTAAAAATATAGGTGCATAATATAGAATGGGTCTCAAAGAAGGACAATTGAGACAAAATTGCATTAATAATTTGATAAAATTTAAAACATAAGAATCATGGATGAAAAATAATAAAATATATATGTAAATAAAAATATGTTTTTGTATAATAATCATAAAATAAATCCATCAATAGAATACACACCACATATACAAAATAAGAGGTGAACCTAGCTTTTGTCTCTTAGAAAATAAAAGTGATATGAAAAAACCTTACTATATTATTAACATTAGAATGATGATCCATATGAGTGTATAACATCATCTAAAGAATTTAATATCATAAAATAAAGTAAATTAATGATATAACATGTCTTAGGATAGAATATACACCACACAAAAGAAGAAATGGGTGAATATGACTTTTATCTTATAGAAATAATATGTTAGTTGATATCCCCATACCTTAAGTATTGAATCTCTTCGTACTCATTTAGAAATGATTTAAAATAAATATAAGTTTATTATAAATCTACCATAGAACCATATTGCAATATCTAATACCATATATTATTTTATTATGACTTTATATTACCCTTTTATTAACAACTCAATGTTAATGTTATGTGTTGGGTAATAATTGTTTTGTTTTCCTATTTTGTTTTGATTTGTAATATTTTTTGTCCTTATACTTATATCATGATTTCTATAATGTAAAATATTATATAAATATCATATATATTTATTATATAATAATTTATAGTTATCTATAAAATATAAAAATATTAAATGAAATACACAGTTAATAGGGACAGTAGGTCGCATGCACGCATGATCTCTTTTTCTATTTTAAATGGAATTATTTTTTCATATATGTCATATAATTTTACTAAACCCATTTTTAATACATTCAATGTAATGTGTGAAAAAATCACATTGCATTGAGGAGGTAGTAGTCTACCCCTAAAAAATAATGTTATCACATTTACAAAAAATAGAAAATGCGAAGTTATGTTTTATATAATAATTAAATAAGAAAAAATACATCATAAATATCATATATATCAAATAAAAATAAATTTTACATCATAATTTCCCACCATGAGTGGTGGTAATGTAAAAATTAACAAGATTGTTTCGGGAAGTGGCATTTCTCCATACATAAGAATAGTAAGTTTGTTACCTATTAGATGGATGTGTTTGTATGTGTAGGTGAAACCCTAAGAATAAAAATCATATTAGAATATTTATTATTATTTTTATAATATATAATAATGAAATAATAAGATTTAAGGGGGTGCATAATGAAAATAAAACAAAGGATCTTATTGAAGGATGTTACCTCTTCTTTGGGTAATACCTTTTTTTTACACGAAAGCGATTCTATGGAAAACATTATTCAAAAAATGAATATTATAGGGTGAATGGAGGGATCATGGGATATTATATGAGTATATTTTGGGAAATAAAAATTACTTGAGAGGTGTAAATAACTAGGAGGGTTGACTGCCATTTTATAGTGGAGGAGGAGTGAAATTCTTTTATTGTTTAGAAAATGGAATTACAACCATGTTTTTACCATGACCAGTGGCTCCGATAAAAGAAAAAATTCAAGGAAATGAATTATATTGTCTAAATATGTATATCCAACGAATTTTTGATCTGTCTATTGGTCATTTTGGCCATTATGTTGAAGGTTTAGTCCCTTTTTAAACATGATTTTACTTTAATTACTGTAATTAATTTTAGTTTCAATCACTATTTTTTTTGTAAAAATCTATGTTGACCAAATTATAATTTATAAATAATATTGATTCCAAATATGTAATAAATTATTCAAAATTTAAATCACATAAATGAAAGAAATATATTTAAATTTAATACTGCAGATGGGACGACAATGCTTGTATTTAAATTAATAAAAACGAAATGTTTACTATATTTTTTTATCCAATTTCAAAGGGAAATTGTTTAAATTAACATAAATTAGATTATATTATGTATTGTTCATCTAATTAAACATTAAAACCAATAATAATTATAATTTATCATTATAAATGTATTATATGAAAAAGGAGTCTTCAATTCAAATTCAATTACCTTCACTATTCATAAAAAATGAAACTCTTAAAAAATACCAAAAATTAAAAAAAAACAATTTTGATATTAATTTTCAAAATTGAAGTATATTTTTTAAATTAAAAATTATAAATTCTTCAGAAATAAAATTTATAATAGATTTTCCATTAAAAGGCCTAAAAATTCCCTTTTTTAAATATACATCATTTTTATATAGTTGGATTTATTATTAGATTATGTCTATCAAATCTATTAGATGAGTGTAAAAATATTTTATTGAATATATAATATATTAAAAACAATCATCAATATTGTTTTGTATAACTTATTGAGATAAAATTGTGTTTGTACATAGTAAATTTTATTTCCTAGAAAATAAATTTCTTTATTTTAAAATAGTTATTACTTTCATTTATAGCCAAAAGAATTAATTTTATTAAAATATTTAAATCAAATTTTATTCAAAAATTCCATCCCAATTTCTAAATTCAAAATATAATAATATTTTTACAATTATATTAATAAAATTCTATAGTTTTATAAAACTAGTTCTTGTGTGTAAGATAGGATATCAAAGAAAAACTTGCATTCTATGTAACACAATCCAATCATTATGTTTTATGAATAACTACATAATATAAGTGTTGTTTTTAGTTAAATATAACTGTAATGTTGTGTGGAATAGGAGAAAAAATAGTGATTTTATATAAGAAAATCAATATTTAGAGTTTTTTGAAATTAAAAATATAAAAAGATTAAATTAATTCAAAAAAAATTGCATAAAATCTAAAGGTGTTACATTCTACCCCCCTTAAAATGATTTTTTCCCATGGAAATTCATCTTGGTTTTTAAAGGTTTAATACTTGAGAGTTTCATTCATAGAAACATACACAGTAAAAATTAATACTGAAACATCCTTTTAAAATAAAATGTTGGAACCATAATTGTTACATGATAATACATAACCAGTTTTCCACATTGGAGAAAATTGGTTGAAAGTGAAAATATGGACTTGAATAAAAATAATGCATATTTATATGGAGTGATTGAAGTCATAAATCTCAAAAAAGTGAATGATAAAAGGAATGCAGAAGGACTCAAATTTATAAATATGAGATTATTTAAATAAACATAAATTCAACAAAAATTAAGGTATTAAGACAATATTTTATTTATATTTTATTTTTCAATTGTTGATAAATTTTTAGTAAATGATATACTTGGATGATTTTAGAAAAACCTAACCCTTTTTTCATTGATTAATTTAAAATCCTTCTCTTATTTCATGAAATGAAGGTGAATATTTCATTCATAAAGCATAAATAGATCATTAAACACAAAAATAGAATGATAGGTACTTCCATATAATAGAAAAAAATTGTTATCACATGTTATCCAGTATGCATAAATCCAAATATGGTGAGATTATATTTTAATCTCTAAAACCTCATCGTATGTTTAACATTAACCTTTCTATAAATGGTTAACCATATAACCGTTCCAAAAGATGAAAATAAAAAAAATTATATAGAAGGTCACTAAATCAAATTAACATTGATCTCCTATATATAATAAATTATCTATTGGTTTTCACATTTGAAACATGTGAATACCCTCATCATATATTCTCTTGAAACATGGTAATACCTAAATAACCATAAATTTTTTGAAAACATGCATGCTTCATTATTCCAATTATTAATGAATGTATTCTTTAAATCCAAGTAGTTTTACACTTTATCAATGATAACATAGTCTAATTTGATATAAAATCTTTTATTAGTTCTATGGTAATCAGTACTATCAAATTTTAATTATTCATAGCCAACATATCATTATCCAAAAATTATTATCTCCAAATTAAATAGAAATTAAGGGTAACCATCCATTAATAAAAATATCACCATTCAATGAAATAACTTTTCTACCTCATAAGAACCATTCTTCATGTCCTTTATAATCTGTAATGAAAAACTTATACTGAAAATACTTATATATTTCATGATTAGTATATCATAATATTTGAATTCCAAAACATAAATACTTCATTCATTAAACTTTATTCTATTTAAATTTACCAAACCTCAATTTGTTATTCCTTAATACCACTTTCATATAATATGAAATTTAAATAATGTAATAACATTTATCAAAATCAATTTAATCATGCTCATAAATAATACTGTTAGAATAACACATAACTTTCATATGTTGTTCGTGATCTCTTCATCATCAGCATAAAAACAAATACTTTTACCACATTCTTTATTCTCTTCATGAGCCTTCCACTTAGGTCATCTATTTTAATAATTATTTATCTTAAAATTTTTAAACAAGTCATAAAATCTTAATATTTTATTGGGTCTAATATTCCCATCCATTGTGCTAAAAGAAATTTTAATTTTCCCTTCCCAATAACATTATTTGTGTCCATCTTTTCCAATGTCAAAACATCTTTCTATTCCTCTAAGAAATTTACTTGGGTGATACATTCGAAATTCTAAACATGTATGTAATGGAATATTATTTCCTCCATGATCTCTATTAACTAAACTCTCAACGAAATCTTTCTTTCTCTTCATTGGTGAGTATAACAGTTAATCAAGGAACACATTGTTAATCATGTTCCATGTGAACTAATAATGCATGATTTTAACATCCTTAACTCCAATGATCATCCCATTTTACTAATCATTGGAATTTTAATTATCACAATCATCATTAAACCAGTTCCTCCTAGTTACCTCCATTGACTTAATCCAAAATAATAGAGTAAGAAATAGTTGTCATAGTGAAGAACCACATAGTCATGAAGAACCTCTCATATGATGACTAAATTATGAAACTTTATTTAATATATGAAAGCTTAGATTTATCCTAAGTTATTCATTACCAACATATTTTTAAATCCTTTATTATGGTTCATGATGATTTTGTTAATTCAAAAGGCATAACCCCTGAGAGTATCAAACTAGGTATGAAGTAAGGAACATTATAATGTACCTGGTTATACTTGAGTCAAGACTGATGCACCTTGTCGGAGTCGTTAAGCCCAGGTAAATCTATTATATAACCCCTTCCACATGTAGTATCCATAAAAAAGATGAATTTCTAGGTAACTACTCACTCTATCCTTTACCAAAAAATCTTGGACATTTTCCCAAAATTTTCATTATCTTTAGATTTATCCTTATAAATTTCCTTTGATTTCTCACTAAGGTTTTATCATACTAGTTTTCAAATGTTGACTAAACATTTTCCATGATACCAAATATAATAAAAAATTCTTAATGTACATATACATTACATATTTTCTTTCATATGGATTAAAACATTACAAAAAAAACACCCAAAGACTATATTAGTTTAGTTCCTTTGGACACATGGAAACTTAAACACTAGTACTTGAGTGTGCTACATTATCTCCCACTTGGTTCTCCCAGACATTAATACCTATTATACATATCATAGTAAAAATATCTCTTCATAACCTGTGGAAGGAAACATAAAAATGGGTGAGCTCATATGCTCAGTAAGGGTAAAAAAAAAAGAGATACCTAAGCGTAAACATGATCATTCAAGTTTGAGAATGTGATAACAACACTATAAGATCATACCCCGCATATCATAAAAATTTATAATGGGATAAAGGTTATCATTTAAAAATGTATGAATCATTATGAAATCTAGTGAATAATCCATGAATGCACACCACTGGAGTAATAAAGGGAATTATGGAATTCATATAAACATGTAATATCATTCCCTATATGCCAAGAGGAATTTAATAAAACTTATCATGGAAAATTATAGTGACTATACATACTCGGTGGTACACAAGACCATACCCCATCATAGTCATTTCTTTATAAGGGATCGGGTTTCCCCATCGTCCCATAGATGATCAGGTTCCCCCATATTATCCTAATGGGTTGGGTTTCCCCATCATCTATAGTGGATCAAGAACTTAGACATGATTCTATTCGTTATATCATGAGATATAAATATATACCCAATACATTGGAGGGAGATATTGGTCCCACACATCACATAATAAAATCATACATACATGTGCCAAAAGATAACAACACTTCCATAATATCATGACCCATAAAACATATGGGTTTCATGTATATATTATTATTACATATGAAATGAAATGAGTATTACAACATTTTATCAAATCATTATCGATGTAAAATTTATTGGTTTCATAATATTTTTATCAAATAATAACCCATTATACGAAGACAGTTATTTAATAATATAACCCATGAATTTAAAATGGATCATAAACATGTAACCCGTAAAATAAACATATTTTATAAACATATTCCATTAAAACATAGATCATTCAGAGAAATAATATGAACGAAATGTTTGGATCATTTCACATAAAAGAATGATTTACCCCAACAGAAGTAATCTTATATGTTAAATAATTTGAAAATATATTTTAAAATAATTCCATGAGGAAAAAATTATTTATGCATTGAAAAATATTTTTAAAATATAAGAACTTTTGAAAAAAATTATCTTGATATTAACCAAGAAAAATTATAAAGGAATGATTGAAAATATTTTGAAAACATTTGTATTTAATAAAATGTAAGTAAATCATGAAAAAATTTTGAAAAAAAATATGAAAAATTATAGAAGAAGATTTATTGTTTTTGAAAACAATTTCCCGAAAAATATATTGAAAAATTATAAATAACACATGAAAATGTTTTGAAATCCATTTTCCTTGATAACATATAACAGATGCTTGAAATAATTTTGAAAATTTTTTTATTTAAAAATACATTAATAAATTATAAATGTTGGTTAGAAAATTTTGAAAAACTATTTTCATTGAAAATAATTAGAAAACATTTAAATAATTCCAGAAAAGTTTTTTAGAAAACTTTTTTTTGAAATAACACAGATTTCTGACTGAAGAGGTAGTTAAGGACGAAATTTTTTAAAAACAATTTCAAAATAATATTCTATTAAAAGTAGTGAAAAATGATACCACTAAATTAATATATCATGAATAACTAGAGTACAATTAAATTTATAATATTTCATGGTAGATGTATCATAATATTTCATCAATGGATGCATAGTCATGACAAATCATGATAAATAGTGAGATCATTTCAATAAAATATTACCACAAGGTTACAATGAATTATACTCACCAAGTAAGAAAATGAAATTTACATGAAGATAAAAATATCTTGAAAATAGTTTTTTTCATGATTTATTATGTCAAATGTTAGTATATATACCTTGTAAAAGAATATAGGCGCATAACATGGCATGTGTCACAATAAAGGCAATTTGAGACCAAATTTCTTTACTTATTTGGTACATTTTGAAATATAAACACAATGAAATAAATATCATCAAAGGGATATGTAAATACAATTAAATTTATGTTTACAATCATAAAATATTACCATGGGAAGTATACACACCACATAGGATGTCAACTTGAATTGTGTCTCCTGGAAAATAAAACTAAGTCAAAAAACCCCTTACTACTAGAGTATCATTAGATTCATGATACTCATGATGGGATAACAAAATTTAAAGTATTTAATTTCATTTAATAAATTAAATTAATCATATAAAAATTCCTAGGGTAGTATATACACCACACAAAAGAAGCGAGTGGTGAATATGGCATGTGTCGCATAGAAATAAAAAGTGAGATGAAATCCCCTAACATTAAGTCTTGACTATCGTCATGAAAATTATAAAATACAATATTATTAATATAATTTTATTATATATATAAAAAATAACCATATTATTATATATAATACAATATATAAAATTATTATGGGTTTATATTACCTATTTATTAACAACTCAATGTTAATGTTACTTTTTTGGTAATAATCATTTTGTTTTTCTCTTGTCTTTTGATTTTTTATATTTTGGGTCCTTATAGTTATATCATGTCGTAAATAATTAAAACATGATATAAATATCACATATATTTATAATATAATTATTAATAGTAATACATAAATGATAAAAATATTAAATGAAATACATTGTGAGGTGGTTGTCCATACGTACCCATGAATGTTGTTTCTGTTTTAATGTAGTATTGAAATAATGAATTTAAATGAAATATATGTATATATAAAATATCATTATATTATAATTATTATTTAATATATCTAATATAAGTTTACTAATTCCATTGTTAAAGCATTCCGTGTAAATTCTGAACGAATCACATCTCTTTGACGAGGTGGTAGACCACACTTCCAAAAACGATGTTATAATATTTACAAAAAGGAAGGAATGAAGGTATATATTATATAATAATTAAATAAGAATAGATAAATCATAATTATCATAAATATAATATCCAAATATATTTTACATCATAATTTATAACCATGATAGGTGGTAAAATAAAAATGAACAACATCATTTAATGAGGTGGTAGTTTACCGTACCCAAAAGCGCAATGTTCATTACCCATTAGATGTATGTGTGTGTATGTTCAGGTTGAAAAATGATAATAAAAAATCTAATTTTATTTATTATACATAGTTTATTTTTTAATATTGGAATAAGAAGAGTTTAGGGGTCGAAAATGAAAATAATGAAATGAACATGAAGATGGATGTTATGTCTTCTTTTGGTAACTCTATTTAGTTTACAACAATGGGATACCTTGGATGGATTTAAATCCAAGGGAGAGATTTTTAGATGGATTTATGGATGTTGGGATAATATTTTAGACAATTTTAGGTCATCCAAAGGGCTTTATATGTGTGAAATATTTGGAGGAGTGGGTGTCTTTTGATAGTGGAGGTATAGTGACATTCCTGTAAATATTTTAAAAGGGAATTTAACCCACAGTATAACCATATATAGTTGATCGAATAATAAACCCAATTAAATATCATGGAGTATAGGTTCTAAATATGTTAAAAATATTGGTTTTGGACAAGTTTCTAGGATATTGTTTCCATTATTATTAAGGTTTTGTCCCGTATTATGCTTAATTTTACATTTATCGCTGAAATTAAATTTCATTACATTCACTAATAATTTTGGAAAAAACCCATGTTGAACTAGTTATAGATTATAAATTATGATAATTTAAATTATGGAAACCATTTTAACAAATTCCAATAAAATATGTGGAAAAATATATTTTAAATTTAAATCCTCATACTAGATGACAGTGTGGGATTTTAATGTGAAAGCGATCAAAATATTGCTACGTTTTATATCCATTTTCAATGTGAAATTGATTCTAATAAACTTAATTGGATTAATTTTTTTTATAATTTATATTTTAAAAAAATTAAATCAATAAAAATATAATTTATATTTTTAAATTAATTAGATGAAAAAACAGATTTGAATTAAAATTAAATGTTCTTTAATATTCATCAAAAAAATGAAATTTCGGGGAAAAAATACAAATACTTCAAAAAAAGTAAATTTTTATATTAAAATTTTAAAAATGAAGTTAATTTTATCAAAACAAATATAAATGTGTCAAAAATCATATTCAAAATGGGTTTCCCTTAAAAGGAGGTAAAATTATATTTTAAAAAATAAATATTTTTATTCATAGCATTATAATTAATCTTATATTGTGCCTATAAAATCAATTAGATGAGTTAAAATATATTCTATAGAATATATAATATATTAAAAATACTCATAAATATCATATTTTTTGTATTTATTGAGTTAATTTTTTTTACATAGAAAAATAGTCTTCTTAGAAAATGGATTTCTTTATTTTCAAATTGCAGTTACATTTATTTATAGATAAAGGGTTCATTTTATTCACTTGTTTAAATAAAATTTTATTTATAAGATCCCTTATAATCACTAGGTTAAAATTATAGTAATATAATAATAATAATAATAATATGTTATAGTTTGGTTATAATAAGTATTGCTTGTAACAAGGGTTATTGAAGAAATTCAGAATTGCGAGTAACGCAAGACAACCATTATGTTGCATATACTAGAAGCTAAATTATGTGTTATGAATAGTGATAGAATAAATTTTTGTTTCATGAAATTAAATTCAAACATAGTCCCTTCAATAATACATGATATATTTAATTATTTTTGAAATGAAATATTTCATAAGATTAAATTAATTAAACTTTTTCACAAAATATAAGGTTGTTAAATTGCTGCCCTTAGATAATTATTTATATATAAAAGAGTGGGTTGATCAAGAATCAAATAAAATAGTAGCAGTTCTATAATGGATTATAACTATATCTTTCTATGTGTCATTATCACACACCTCATCTAAAATAGTGATCATATGAGATTTCCCCTTGGCCATGATATAAGAGGCTACTGACATCACCATTATCATTAACCCTTGGGTTTGCAAAACTGGTAAACATAATTCCCATTATCATTACACATGATGTAATGATGTGTGGGTTGTGCATTTTGTGTAGAATTATCTTTATTCTCATTGTTAGCTAACTTCAACCAATTACTTCATCAATCAAATTCTCAATGGACATCCTTTCCAGACATGGAAAATTTTCTATACCCATTAAGAAAATATCCTCCATGATTTTTGTCATGAATTTAGCATAAAGTAAAGATCATATTATTTCCTCTGTGGTTCTTATAATTCTCTTAACATCCATATTTCTATTCTAATCAAACCCATGAGACTGATTCATAACACCAACATCTTTTTCCTCATTAATGTATCATCATTCAATTACTTCATAGCTAATGAAGTCTCTTGTGTATAATACCATATAGAGACTCTACTTAAAGCTACTAATGAATCAATCAACCTTAAATTGGTATTTGATGAAAATTATATAAGTATACCTTGAATGACATGTAAAATTAACTTCATAGGTACTAATAAATTCAACATCTCGTTTCATTACCTTGAAAATATCATCAATTTTTATATGATGAATAAGATGACTATACATATTGAAAAAATTATTAATATCATCCTAATCCATGGATTCAATTTAATCTTATTTCATTATGTTCATGATTAGATTTCACCACTGGTACTATTCACCTTCTAAATGATAATTATAAAGAATACCTTTCTCATGTACCAATCATTTGGAAATGGAAAATATATTTTCAGTGGTACATATCCATTTCTCAACCACAAGTTGATAATAAGTCCCACTAGTATATGATGGATGTTTTGTCATAATGGACTCAACATAATATTATTACCTCCTTTGTTTTTTTAAGTATAGCATGATTCATATCATGTGAGAATATTGTGAGTATAACCATGAGATTTTCCATTCTAGCTCTAATTGCAATTGAATTATTAGGATGAAAATAATTTCATTCTCTATCACAGTTCACATTAATATGGTTTCATTTATTTATAGTCATTTAATAAAACCAATAATCATAGAGTATGAAATAGTAATCATATTGAGACACCAATTAACCCTTGAAATCACATTTAATATGTCTTAATTATGTTACCTTATTTTATAATCCACACCTAAGGTCTATACTATTTCATTCAAAACCATATTTATTTTAATTTATAATTATGGTTCAAAAAGAGTTTCTAAATTTCTAATGTTTATCCCAAGAGAGTGTAAAAACATGTTTAAAGCATGAAACATTATCATGAACTAGTTCATAATTGAGTCCAGCTTAATAAAACATATTTGTTTTTATTTCTCTTAGGTACATCTGTTTAGAGACACATCCACCTGTAGTATCCATAAAAGGATGCATTTTGGTGAATCCATGTTCTCTATCCTTTACCAAAATCCTATGAAATTTTATGATAATTTGATTCATCCTTATACTTATCCTTATAAATCTCTTTAAAGATATCATTAGGGTTTTCTCATCCTAGTTTCCAATGGATAACTAAGCCTTTTCTCTAATAAAAACAATAGAGGCCTTTTTTTAACCTTCATCAACATGTCATCATTTTTGTGGAGTATTCCTTAAATTAAACAAACACATTCTCAAACACAATATCAGTTGAGTTCCTTTGTAAACATGGAAACATTAACACAAGTCAATAAGTGAGCTACATTATGTCCCAATAGAATCTCCATGAATAATAACATTCATAGACATATCATAAAAAATATACATTTATAACATGAATAAAGGAAATATAATAATGGAAGAGAAAAAATATTCAATGTGGGTAAAAAAGTGTTATAAGTAAGAATAATAATTAAAATAATGGTTTTATAACATGATCATAACATTAGAATATCATACCAAACATATCAAAGATCATAATCCTGAGTCATTGAATAAATATTGGTTGTTCATTAGACATGAATAAAAATATAATCCAAGAACCATATCCATGACAGCATAGAATTTTCATAAGAAATGAATTTATTCCATACAAATAATCCTATAATTTTATTACCATAATATTCAAGGGTCACTTCCAAGGCTATCATAGTAGACTTGGTTCACTCCCCAATCCACCATTGTATTCCAGGTTCACTCCCAATACCATCATAGTAGAAAATATCTTTTAATAATTCGGGTTAACTCCCCATTACATCCATTTCTATATAATTAGATATAAATCATTACCCAATGCATTGGAGGGAGGTATAGGTCCCAGAACTTACATAATGAAATCACACATATGTGTTCTATATGATCTTTAAAATTCATTATATCATAACCCATGACCTAAAATGGGTATCATGAACATGTAATAATATCATAACCTATGAAAAATATGTATGTTTAAAAATTACTTCATCAAAGAATAACTCATGAAAGGAAGTGAGTTTCAGATGTGATTTCTCAAAGTATAACCTATAGAATATAAATGGGTGTCATAAACATCATTACATAAAAAAATAAACTATTAAAAGACATAATATTAATGTTATTCTTGGATCATATCCCCAATAAAAAATAGGTTTTACCAATGTATCTCATATTATTTAGAAAATAATTTTGAATGATATTTAAAAAACATTTCTTGAGAAAACATATATTTTCATCATTGAAAAATGATTTTAAAATCATAATGAATTTTGAAAAAAAAATCATTGAAAATAACCTTGAAAATGAATAATAGAATCTTCAAATCAGTGATTAATAATGGTTGCGGATAATTCCATCCATGTTGTACACATTTAAACAAGAATTTTTTTTATATTTTTGTTACAAGATAAAAAATCATAGACTTGAAAATGAAAATAAGAATAATTTTAAAAAAGTTTATTAAAAATATAAAACATGGGTAAATTTTTCATTTAAATATAATTTGAAAATATTTAAATTTAATTGATTTTTTTGAGAAAACATGGTTTTTAGGGAAAAATATTTCTAACCGAAGAGAGAAATAACATCACATTTTCATAAAAACATTTCATGGGAGATGTATCATAAATAAACATAATAAAAGTGATCAAATTAAATTAATACATCATAAAAAACCATAGGAGAATAAAATTAATTAGTGTTCATGGGAAATTTATTATAATATTTCATCAAATAAAGAATAATCATAAACAATCCAATAAAAGATGAGATTTTAGTAACAAAGTATTACCAATTTGGTAAAATTGACTCATAATACCCATGAGGGAATAAAATTAAATAAAGATTAAGATATAATTAAAATAATGATATTTGTGATATGAAATTTCAATGGGGTAGTATATACACCCTATAAAATAATAGTCTCATAACAAAACATGTGTCTCAAAGAAGGTAAATTGAGACACAAATTTTTCTTCCACTTTGGTAACATTAAAAACAGAACCCCATGAAAGATATATCATCAAATGGAAGTTTATATAAAAATAATTCTAAGTGGAAAAATTATAAATTACATTCATTGGAGGTATATACACAATATATAAGAAATTTGTGGTGAATATAGCATTGCCTCACAAAAGTAAAAAGTGAGATGTAAATCTCTTACCTTATTACTTGACTCTCATCATACTCATTCAAAACACCTTTATAATAAATATATTTCTATTATAAATATTTTAAATAACCATATTCATATATATTATACCATATATTATTTATTTTTGACTTTATATTACATGTTTATTTAACAATTCCATGTTAAAGATACATTGCAGTTAATATCCACTTTGTTTTTCCTAAAAGTTTTGACTTGTTATTATTGGTGCTCATAATTAGATCATGAATCAATCATAATCATAAATACAAACAAGAAATAAATATCACATATACATATATATTTACTGTATATGTATTTATAATTTTAAATAAAAGAAATAATAGAAAAAGAGATACACCATTCATAAAGATGGTAGATTGTACGTATGCATGAACACTGATTCCATTTTTTTGACACATTAAAATAATGAAAAAATATTATATATTATAATTCAATAATAATAATAATTTCATATATATAAAATATTTTTACCAAACCAATCCTTAATACATTCTTTGTGAAGCATGAAGGAATCACATCGCTTGGTGAGAGGGTAGTCTACCATACAAACGAATGTCGTTATCGTATTCCCATAAAATAAAAAGCATAAAGTTATGTATGACATAAAAATTCACTAATACTAATAAAATAATAAAAATATTAAATTTAATATATTAACTATAGATCCATTAATATTACCTCCCTTGAAATGTGTTAATGGAATAACAAATGACAATAATTCGTGAGGTGGTTGTTCAACGTACACACAAAAAATGATTTCATATGCAATTATATGGTAGTATGTGATGTTGAAGAATGTAACCTTAATGTAAAAAAATATTATTATATTTAATTTATTGATTTTATTATATATTTCTGATTTAAAAATAACTTAATGGTTTTGAGAAATAAATAAAAAATATTTGTTGATTAACATTACTTCTTCTTCTAGTATCTCCATTTGGTTTTCAAAAATGGACTACCTTGTTTGGATTTATTGGAAAATTTAGGCTTATATGATTAATGGTGGGAATTTGGGAAGATATTGGGATAGGTATTGGATGATCCAATGGTCTTGATAAGTCTAAAGATAAGGGAATATTTTGTGACCCTTTATATGGGAGGTGAGTGGAAAACATGTATCCTTTTGAAATAGAGAATTCCAATCATGTTTTTCACATAGAAAAAGTGTCCAAAAGGATCAAAGTATATCTGTAGACACTAAAAGGTCTAAATATGGCAATAAAATATATATATTTTTTATATTTTTAGGTTCATTTTGACAACTTATTTTATAAGTTAACCACTATGTAACATTATTTTTACCATAATCATTGTAATTAACTTTAATTGCTTTCACTAATCACATTGGTAAAAAAATTATGTCGAACATATTAGAAATTATTAATTATTATGATTGAAAATATAAAATAATTTTTTCAAAATTCTAGCCACATAAATGAAAAAATTAATTTGAAATCAATCCTGGAGGATGGATGAGACAACAGGGTTTTTAGGTTATTATTGTAACACCCCAAAATTTTATGAGAACTAATCTTTTTAATTTCTTTGATGTATTGTGTTGTACGCTACACCAAAATTAGCTTGCGCTATACACAACACCAGGTATAGATTTTGATCAATGTATAAATGAACTATATTTTGATTATGTTATACGTAACACCAAAGGAAGCTTTCACTACACGCAACCCTGACTTGTCTTACATTACACGCAATAGTGACCTTCCTCGATAGCGTGTGTTGTACGCAATACCGAGTTTCACTAAACAACAATATATTATTATAATATTATTATGAACTAGCCGTTATGAATATTAGTAACTAAAATTTGAATTTTATGACATTATAATCCATCTTACACATTTTATAGAACATGGTATGAGAAAAAAATATTTTTTTTCACACAAAATAAGTATTTTTCAAAAAATGTAGTTTTACCACCTTTTGATGGCGCACCCACATTAAATCTAGTTTTTGACATGTTTATAAGTTCAATTTGACAAATAAAAATTCTTCCTTGGAATCAGGATATAAAAATTTACTTTGGATAAATTTTTGAGATTATTCTGATAACTTTCATATTTTGATGAATAGTAAAAATACGCTAAATTTTAATTAAAAACAACTTTTTTCCTAAAAATAATTTATATGGTTAAATTATAATATTTAATGGTTTTAAATTATAAATAGAATATATTTTTACCATTTAATATAATTTAAGTCATTTTCATTAATTTTACATTGAATTCATTTGTAAAAACATTTCAATCTTTTATAACGTTTTAACATTTAAAACCCATTTTCTCAACAGCAAGATTAATTTTAAATTAAATACTATCACTTCTGTGTTTTGAATTCAGAAAAATGGATTATATATTTGGAATCAGTAGGTCCATATTATGTTAATAAGATACTTTTTATTTTTAGGCATTATAAATAGTAACTATGGTAAATTTTATTTACTACTGTTAAAGGTAAATCCGGTAATTAAGAGTAAAAATAAGATTATAAAATTACCATAAAACCTGAAAAAATTATATTGAATGAATAAAAGTCGACCCATATCACCTAAGGGTTGGAATAAATTTATTTCTTGTACTTTTAACTATGAAAATAATGTAATTATTATTAAAACCAAAGAAAGTGACAACATGTCACTCTCTTATATCTTATAAGTGTAATAATTTTAATTTAGTGATAAAATACATAAAACTTCGAAAATAAATATCCACTAGAATTATAATAAAATTATCTATAACATGTGAATTTATTTAGTATTTTTAGGGATTAAATAATTATCATTAATGGTGACACAATAGTGATTCATAAATTGTTTATTTAGTGAAAAATCAATAATACAATTTTAATTAAGCTAATAGTGACCATAAAAGGGACAAACACCTGACTAAAACTTATTGGCCGTGTACATGTAATCCCTAAGAATCCAATGGTATAATATTTGACCATTTGGAGCCTTATAAAAGCGATTATGACACTTATATTATTTTATTTTAAATGATGTCAATGTTGCCACCTTCATAATTTTATAAATATAACAATTTAAATGTTGTTATTTTAAGATGATAAAATCGATTAAAAGTATTTTTGTTGAATATATTAGATTTATATACATAACAGTATTTTGTTTATAAATTTTATTCAACAAATAAGTATATTAAATAATTATACAAAAATTTTGTAGTAATTATTTTATTAAGAGAAATATCAAATAAATGGTTTTAAAAATATTAAAATAAATATTATATGAACAAATTAATGTTCCCCATGACTTTTTTAGATGAATATGACATTATATGAAACTATTAAATATATTTGTTTTGAATATATTCTCTGTTTGTATTTTATTTAAATTCAAATAAATGAATAGTGTCAAGATTGACACTATTGTTATTTAATAAAAATAAAATATTATTAAATTCTTTAAAAATCTCAAAATTTTTTAAAAATTATAAATTGAAATTTATATGTTCTAAAATATAATAAAGTATCCAATTATGGATAATTCACAATACATAAGTAATTATTTATTATAATTTAAAATTTAGAATATTATTACCACAAATAAAATTAAACACATTAAATAAGAATAAATCAAAATGTTAAGGTTTAAAATAAACTTCAAACATGTCTAAATTTTATTGGTTGATAAAATTACAACTCTATATCATATCATCTTCTAATTGTGTCATTTATGGAGGTTTTTATGTGGAATTTGAATTTATTATAAATTAATATTTTAGAGGATTCCAAAACTACCCCTCTCTCCTCTTATAAAAGGGAACCTCCTCCCTCTCCTCATCACAACTTTTTGAGCCTTAAATCTCGGCCAAATCCCGCCCATTTCTCTTCTTCACTTCCCTAGAAACACAATAGAGGGCCTGGTTTTCTTCAAAGTCCATCATCAGTGCCCTAAGAGGAGGTTTAGAAGAGGAATGTCGAAGAAGAGGTAATATCCTTTAATGATTCTTTCAAAGTTGTTTATTCTTATTCTTCCTATTATTTTGTTGTTTCATAATAAAGTAATAACATAAGTATAACTAATATACTTATATGTTATTATAAATATGAAACAACCCTATTTCACTTTCTATCCATCCTACAGAAAACAAAATCACTGCACGTGCATACGTACGGAATACCGTCTCGATGCCGTGGTGTAATCTTTTTTCCACCACCACCTTACTTGTATGGGTATAATGGTGTAAATAAAAAGTATATATGATTATTATAACACTCTGAGATATTATATAATCCTCTTCAATACCATTCAACAATTATGGGAACGATATCGTCGCTCGTGCGTACGTACGGATTACCGTCTCTATGACGCGATAAGATTCATTCTCCATGTTAACCATTAAAGAATGATTATAAAGTATATATAATAAATAATCATGAAAGATATGACATAATAATGATATTGGATTTATTTACTTATATTTTTCATTTACTTAATTCCATTCAATTCAATAAGGAAACGAAAACAGCGTTCATTCGTATGTACGACCTACCATATCCATGGATGGTGTATTTCATTCCATTTATCGATCAATCATATATATTTATATGATGAATTTATATTATCTATACACAATGTTTTACATTCTGATATTAAATATATTTGGATATAATTAATAAAATCAAGAACAACAAGTCCAAACACATACGATAATTGAAATGATTTTACCCAAAACGCTGCTTTAACATGGAATTGACAAAAGAACGGGTAATATAAAGTCATAAGTGAATCATATATGATATCATAAATATTTTTATGGTTATGTTAAAAATTAATAATATGTTTAAACCCACTATTCAAGAGTTTGAGACACATACATGAGAAATTGTACTTAAGGTAATGGATAATTTTGAAATCTCATTTTTATCTGAGATTGCTTATACGTAAGTATTTACTGTGGTTAAATTTATCATCCATATCCATGTTTTATAAAATGTTTTCATAAAGTGTTCACTATTATTCCATGTATGTTTAAAGTCATTTTACCCTTTGTTTACTTTTACCACATTGTATGGAAGGAATCTTTCTTTTTTTTACCATACAAGGTACTTTTTGAATTTTCTGGTAAAAAGTATGAGGATAGTATTTTTTTTAACCTATACGACATGAATGGATTTTTAAAGTTTCATAAAATCTTATTTTCATGAATCTTACTGTACAATATTTCATGATTATCTTCAGAAAAATTCTTTTCTTTTAAAACTTCATATAATTTTGAGAAAAGATAATGATTTTGAAGAAGAAAGGATATTTTCCTCAAGAATTCATTTCAAGTCTTTTATCCAAAACTATTACCCATATAAGATGAAATTATATAGTATGTTTATAATATCCATTTGTTTTATATGGATTTTTTTATGAGGGGATGTTGTTTATGAAACCCATTTTATTCTTTGGGTTGTGATGAATGATTTATGTTGTGGCACACGAAAGAATGATTTCATTATGAGATGGGTGAGACCTATATCTCACTCCAATGCATTTGGTAAAGATTTGTATCTCATGAGATAGACATGGCTAGAATGTAAAGTAAATCCAGTTCAGTAATATAGGGTTGGAATGACAAGTAAACCTGGTTCAGTAATGGACATTGTCCACTATGATGGTCTTGGTAGAAATGCATCAGCTACTATGGAAATCATATCATGTGATTAATGGTTTACCACAATTATATGTTTTATTCCCATGCTATTTTATCATGATTAATGTTCCTTTATTATCTATGCCTTACGTACTGCCATGATTTATTTCACAACTCAAGATTTTAATGATTAAACATTATGTTCATGTTTTTAAGTTCAAATGTATATCATTTGTTTTATTTTCTCTATGATTACCCTTACTGAGCATTTGATCTCACCCTTTTTATATTTTCTTTTCCCTAGGATATAAAGAAAGGTTTTAGGTAATAAAAAAAGGGAAAGATCTTTATGGGAGATGTTGAAGATCTTTTACCATGATTAGAAGATTGTGTTCTAAGTATCCAAAGACACTAAACTATTACGGTCCTTGGGTGTCTGTGTTTGTTATGTATTAAGTATTCCGAAAAAGTAATGTAATGTCCATGTACGTCATGCTTTGGGACTCTACAATTGGTATTAGAGAAAAGGTTTAGTTAACCTTTGGAAACTAGGATGCAGAAACTTTAGTGAGATCCCTAGAGATATTTCAAAGGTATGTCTAGGGATGTCCCTAAGGTTAAGTATAAGTATAGGTTATAGTCCTAGAATTATGATAACTATCATGAATAACATAGGATTAAACCTAATATGTTAGAGATTGAATGTACTCCCCTTTATTATGTTATTTTCCTAGCATGATTTTTTCCTCCCACACTATTCTTTTTGGGTTTTAGACGATGGATAGAACCCGAATGAACCGTGTTGATCAATGTAATGGACAATGAAATGACTGTCCTCCTGAACAAAACAATCTTATGGGAGATGGAGTGAAAAATATTATTTCTATACTTACACAAGATATGAATAATTCTAGACATCCAAATGAGCAGAGAAGGGAACAATATTCTATTAAGTCTTTCATGAGTCAACATCCACCTTCTTTCAGTGGGTCTTCTGATCCACTTGTTGCTGAAAAATGGATCAGTACCATTGAAAAAATACTTTCCATAATTCACTATTAAGACCATGAAAAAGTCATTCTGGCTATTTACCATTTAAAGGTGAAGCATACCAATGGTGGACACTAATTACGAATACGAGGCCCCAAGATGAAATTGAATCCATGGAATGGGATGAGTTCATGAACTTATTTTTCAATAATTATTTTCCTCATATTCTTCAAACGAAGATGGAAAAGGAGTTCCTTGACCTTAAGCAGAAGGATGATGAATTTTTTGGTATATATAAAGAAAATTTTACAAGTCTTGCAAGGTATGCATCTAGCTTTATCATCCAACCTAAAAGTAAATTTGATCGATTCTTCAGTGGCTTAAAACCAAGTCTTCAAATAGAACTAGCAATAATAGACTTCAGTATCTATGAAGATATTGTGTGTTATACTATCAAGGTAGAATTGGAAGTTCGTGTTACATATCCATCTCATGGTTTTGACAAGAAATGAAAGATTGAGTTCAAGGAAAAATCTACAAAAAATGGTGAAAAGAAGATGAATGTTTCATTATGCTCAAAGTGTGGAAAGTAGCATGGTGGAGATTGTCTTAAAGGGACTAGAAAATGTTTTACGTGTGGAAAAGAAGGTCATTGAGTAGTTTAGTGTCGAAGTAATGGGAAAAAGGTAGCTAATGATGTGAATGGAGGAAAGACTGTAGAGAACACACCACCAACACTTCAATACTACAAGTGCAGGGAAATGGGGCATTATGCTAACCAATGCCCCTATCCAAGGGTTAATGATGTTCGACATCAACAACCTTTTAAGGAAGAGTACAAACTAACGTTACATGTGATCACTATTGGCAATGTTGAATATGAAAATGAAGTGGTGGAATGATTAAGTGTTTATGTAACAGGATTCCAAAATAGTGTTGTGGAATCTCATTTATAGTATCATGGAATATTGGAATATCTATGTATTGGTTTGTTGTGGCTTTCAATAATTATATGGTACTGGTAACCATGAAAAGTGATTGAAATATTTTTTGGAAAGCAGATGATATGCGTATAATGAAAGGATAAAGAGAAAATAATATGTTTGATAGTACTAATGAGCTCATGACTGATATAAGGACAATGTGATATCATGGTTTGAGTATATAGAAATTTTGGGATTTTGGTATGTGGAAAGAGTTAACTTTTGACGGCATTCATGTTTTCACAAAGATTATATGGTAATTAATGTTTCAAGAGAATACATGATTAAATAATTCACATGTTTGTAATGTAACCAAAAAGATATATCTTATGATATACGGGGGATAAATTATGGTATTCACATGCTTGGTTGATGACATTTCTAGTAATCGTTTTCTTTATACTATGATCTTGGATAAAAGTATTTTGGATAAGCCTAAAGATTTGAAATGGATTATGTTGGGCATAAGATAATATTTTTTAAGGATAGAAACTTTTTTTGATATTATTTTTGGAATGTAATAATAGTGTAGTTTTAGAAAAAGGACAACCCATAGGACAGGAGACAACCCATAGGACAGGAGACAATCCGTCGCTTCAGACAAGGTTGTGGGAATCGAACCCACAACTGAAGTGTGACAGGACTTTATCGCCTACCACTAGCCTACAGGAAGGTCCCGATAATTAGAAACTAGTTTTATTTTATTAGGCAGTATGATAGATGAAGTATAAGTCCATTTTTGGAACCATATACGATTAATCTCCAAATAAGATGGACTTATTTATATAAATTTTTCAAACCTTATGTTTGAGACAGATGAAATGACCTATCATTCTATCGTATGATCTACTAACACTTTACAAAAGACAAATTCAACTTCATTTCTTTAAGACAAGAAGTGGAAATTGTTCAAGGCACAAAAAATAGTGATATTGTACCAAAATCAAGTAATTATTTATTTTAATTCAAAAATTCTTTAACATTAGAGAAATGATCATGAAAATGAAAAATGTTGTCCTAGTGCCCTTATATCTGATGAATCAGATGGTACCTTAGATCATCACCAATTTATGGCTTTGTGATTTTTGTATTTTTCATAGCCATGTTCTCTACCACTCTTTATCCAAACATGATGGTTATATTTCTCTTCCATATCCACAATTTCACCTATATTCTCCTATGTGGAAACCTAGTGCTAAGTTACTTTAGGTGATCATTATGTTTCCAACATTCCTTTTTAAAATTAATTTTTAGTATTACTTTTTATGATGTGAATTTATATAAAAGAAAATGTCAAGTTGTAAATGATTTATAACCCCGATGAATTTCGAGGGAGAAATTTATTTTATGGGGGGTAGAATGTAACACCCTGAGATTTTATGAGAAATATTTTTTTTAATTTCTTTGATGTCTTGTGTTGTACGCTGCACCAAAATTAGCTTGCTCTATACACAACACCAAGTATACATTTTTATCAATGTATAAATGAAATATATTTTGATTATGTTATATGTAACACCAAAGGAATCTTGCACTATACGCAACCCTAACTTGGCTTGCATTACATGCAATAGTTACCTTCCTCGATAGCATGTGTTGTACACAATACTAAGTTTTACTAAACAACGTTATATTATTATATATTATTATAAACTATCCGTTAGGAATAGTAGTAACTAAATTTTGAATTTTATGAAATTATAATTCATCATACACATTTTATAGAACATGGTATGGGAACAAAATAATTTTTTTCACGTAAAATAAGTATTTTTCAAAAAATGTAGTTATGCCGCCTTTTGTTGACGCACCCACTTTAAATCTAGTTTTGACCTGTTTATAAGTTCTATTTGACAAATAAAACTTCTTCCTTGGAATCAGGATATAAAAATTTACTTTAGATAAAATTTTGAGATTATTCTGATAACTTTCATATTTTGATGAATAGTAAAAATACGCTAAATTTTAATTAAAACAACCTTTTTCATCAAATTAATAATTATGGTTAAATTATGATATTGAATGGTTTTAAATTATAAATAAAATATATTTTTACCATTTAATATAATGTAATTTATTATCATTAATTTTACATTGAATTCATAGGTAAAAACATTTCAATCTTTTGCAACGTTTTAACTTTTAAAACCCGTTTTCTCAACAGTGTGATTAATTTTAAATTAAATACTACCACTTTTGTGTTTTGAATTTGAAAAAATGGAATCCATTTTTGGAATCATTAGGTACAAATTATGTTAATATTATACTTTTTATTTTGAGGCATTATGAATAGTAACTATGGAAAATTTTATTTACTACAATTAAAGGTAAATCAGGTAATTAAGAGTAAAAATAAGATTATAAAATTACCTTAACACCTGAAAAATTATATTGGATGGATAAAAGTAGAACCATATCACCTATGGGTTTTAATGGATTCATTTCTTGGAATTTTAACCATGAAAAGAATGTAATTATTATTAAAACTAAAGAAAGTGACAACATGTCACTCTCTTATATCTTATAAGTGTAATAATTTTAATTTAGTGATAAACTACATAAAACTTAGAACATAAATTTTCACCAGAAATATAATAAAATTATCTATAACATGTGAATTTATTTATAATTTTTAGGGATTAAATAATTATCATTAATGGTGACACAATAGTGATGCATAAATTGTTTATTTAGTGAAAAATCAATAATACAATTTTTATTAAACTAATAGTGACCATAAAAGGAACAAACACCTGACCAAAACTTATTGGTAGTGTTCATGTAATCCCTAAGCATCCAATGGTAGAATATTTTACCATTTGGATCCTTATAAAAGCGACTATGGCACTTAGATTATTTTATTTTAAATGATGTTAATGTTGTCTCCTTCATAATTTTATAAATATAACAATTTAAATGTTGTCATTTTAAGATGATAAATTCAAATAAAAGTATTTTTATTCAATATATTAGATTTATATACATCATAGTATTTTATTTTTAATTTTTATGCAACAAATAATATATTAAATAATTATACAAAAATGTTGTAGTAATTATTTTATTAAGAGATATATCAAATAAATGGTTTCAAAAATATTTAAATAAATAGTATATGAACAAATTATGTTCCCCATGAAATTTATAGATGAATATAAAATGTTAGGCACCTATTAAATATATTTTTTTAATATATTCTATGTGTGTATTTTATTTAAATTCAAATAAATTAATACTGTCAGAATTGACACTATTGTTATTTTATAAAAATAATATATTATTAAATTGTTTAATAATAAAAAATTTATTTGAAAATTATAAATTGAAATTTATATGCTCTAAAATGTCATAAAGTATCCAATTATGGACAATTCATAACATAGAAGTAATTATTTATTACAATTTAAATTTTAGAATATTACTACCACAAATAAAATTAAATAGATTAAATAAGGATAAATCAAAATGATAAGGTTTAAAATAAACATAAAACAGGTATAAATTTTATTTGTTTATGAGATTAAAACCTTATCTCATCTCATCTTCTAATTGAGTCATATTTTGATGTTTTTAAGTGGGGTTTGAATTTATTATAAATTAATATTTCAGAGGTTTCCAAAACTGCCTCTCTCCCCTCTTATAAAAGGGAACCTCCTCCCTCTCCTATTAAAAACATTTTGATCCTTCAAGGTTGGAAAATACCTACCCATATATCTTATAAAATTCCCTAGAAACATAGTATAGGTCCTGGTTTTCTTTAAAGAACATTTTTATTTCCCTTAGAGGAGGTTTAAAAGAGGCACGTCGAAGAAGATGTAATATCCTTTACCGATTCATTCAAATTAATTTCTTCTTATTCTTCCTCTTTTTTTGTTTAATAATAAAGTAATAACATTAGTATAACTAATATAATTATATGTTATTATAAATATTAAACAACCATATTTCACCTTCTATCCATCCTACGAAAAATGAAATCACCACGCGTGCGTACATATGTAATACCGTCTCCACGTTGTGGTGTAATATGTTTTCCACCACCAACATACATGGATGGGTATAATGGTGTAAATAATAACTATATATGATTATTATAACATTATGAGATATTATATAATCTACTCCAATACCATTCAACAATTATGGGAATGATATCTTCGCTCATGCGTATGTACGGATTACCGTCTCCACGACGCGATGAGATTCATTCTCCATGTTAACCATTCATGAATGATTATAAAGTATATATAATAAATAATCATGAAAGATATGAAATAATAATGATACTATATTTATGTACATATATTTTTCATTTACTTAATTTCTTTCAATTCAATAAGGAAACGGAAAAAGCGTTCATGCGTACATACGACCTACCGTCTCCATGAATGGTGTATTTCATTACATTTATCGATCTATCATATACATATTTATATGCTGAATATATATTATATATAAATAATGTTTTACATTCTGTAATTAAATAAATCAGGATATAAGTAATAATATCAAGAACAAGAAGTCCAAACAAGTTTGATAAATGAAATGATTTTACCCAAAACGCTGCTTTAACATGGAATTGACAAAAGAACGAGTAATATAGAGTCATAAGTGAATCATATATGATATCATAAATATTGTTATGGTTCTGTTTCAAGTTAATAATATGTTTAAACCCACTATACAACAGTTTTAGACACGTACAAAAAAATTGTACTTAAGGTAAGGGATAATTTTGTAATCTCATTTTTATCCGAGATTGCTTATACATAAGTATTTACTAGGGTTAAATTTATCATCCAAGTCCATGTTTTATAAAATGTTTTCATAAAGTGTTTACTATTCTTCCATATATGTTTAAATTCATTTTACCCTTTTTTTTATTTTACCACATTGTATGGAATGAATCCTTCTTTTGTTTACCAGACAAGGTACCTTTTGACTTTTCCGGTAAAAAGTACGAGGATAATATTTTTTTTAACTTATACGACAAGTATATATTATTACAGTTTCATAATGCCTTATTTTCATGAAGCTTCATGTACAATATTTCATAATTATTTTCAACAAAATTATTTTCTTTCAAAATTTCATGACATTTTGAGAAAAGAAAATGATTTTAAAGAAGAAAGGATATTTTCCTCAAGAATTCATTTCAAGTGTTTTATCCCAATCTATTACCCATATAAGATGACATTATTTATTATGTTTATTATATCCATTTGTTTTATATGGATTATGTTATGATGAGATGATGTTTATGAAAACCATTTTATTCTTTGGGGTATGATGAATGATTTATGTTGTTGCACACAAAAGAATGATTTCATTATAAGATGGGTGGGACCTATATCTCCCTCAAATTCATTGGGTAAAGATTTATATCTCATGATATAGACATGGCTGAAATGACAAGTAAATCCGATTCAGTAATACAGGGCTGGAATAAAAAGTTAACCAGGTTCGGTAATGGACATTTTCCACTATGATGGTCTTGGCAGAAATTCCTTGGCTACTATGAAAATCATATCATGTGCTTAATGGTTTACCACAATTACATGTTTTATTACCATGCTATTTTATCATGATTATTGTTCCTTTATGATCTATGCCTTACGTACTTCCATGATTTATTTCACAACTCAATATTTTAATGTTTAAACATTATGTTAATTTTTTTAAGTTCAAACATATATGGTTTGTTTTATTTTCTCCATGATTACCCTTACTGAGCATTTGATCTCACCCTTTTTATGTTTTCTTTTCCCCAGTATATAAAGAAAGGTTTAAGGTATGAAAAAAAGGGAAAGATCTTTATGGGAGATGTTGAAGATCTTTCACCATGATTAGAAAATTGTGTTCCATGTTTCCAAAGACACTAAACTATTACGGTCCTTTGGTGTCTATGTTTATTATGTATTAAGTATTATACAAAAGTAATGTAATGTCTATGTACATCAAACTTTGGGTCTCTACAATTATGTTCAGTGGTTTCAAATGTTTTCATATCATAAATCATTGTAAAATTGATTCAAGTGAACTAAATTTGATTAATGGATATATAATTTTACTAAATATACCTTAAATCTATATTACAATAAATTTTGACAATATAATTAGTTTAATCAAAATAAATTTTTCAATTATAGTTCAATACTTTTCATTATTCTTAAAAAATATAAATTTTCAGAAAAATACAAAAAATTCACCATAAACGAGTTTTGATATTATTATGTCAAAAATTAATTTTTAATATAAAATTAGATATATAAAAGTTTATAAAATAAATTTTTCTGTTTAAAAAATTCAAAAAAATTGATTTATTTTTTTAAAAATATTATTTTCAAACAAATAAAGGAATTACCAAAAATTATATTTTATTTTATAAATATGATTTTTTAGTTAAACCCATTAGAAATAATATTTAAAAGTTATTTATTGATATTAATTTTCTTTTGTCTAACAGATAGGTTATAAAGGTCACATTTAAATAACTACATTAATGATATAACATTGTTTTGTTAAAAAAAATGTCACATGTAACGTAAGATAAGTATGTTTTTCATGTAGAAAACGATTAAGTTGGTTTGGTATATAAATAAATCATAACATGGTGTAGTTTTGATGGAAATACATAAATGAAATTTAATATATTCAAAAAAAAGTTCTATAAAATCTTAGCATGTTACATATATTCTGCCCCTTGATAAAAAATATCATGAATATCATTGCAATAATGATATGTAATGTCCCATTTGAAGTTATATATTTCAATGGGTCTATGATTCAAATGGTATAATTGTGGTACGGTTTTTGTTATAATCTCCCTTTTAGGATTTTCATTTTAAATTTATAACAATTTAAAATATATGATCCATAGAATTTAAGCCCCATAAATGTTATTCCAATATATTAATTTCTATGTTTTTGAGATATTTCTATCATTATATTCTCTTTGGTACTTATAATTATTAATGAAATGTTTCTAAAAAAATTATCCTTTTATATTATTTTTGGATCAGGAATCTTTCTCCTCCATATCTATGTTCTTCTAAAGGTTTTATGGAAATATTTTTATATACCTAATTATTTTAGAAATTATATATTTACAAACTATTAATATGTATAAAAATAATTAAAATGAATGTTTTAAAATGTTTTTTCATGACTCAATATTTAATTTTTACAAATCATTTAATGGAATGTTTTCGTTTAACTTATATAGGACAAACATATTTTCCATTCATCATATATTTTCACCATTATAAATCTTCCTTTAAATGTTTCCATGGTTTTAAAATTAAAACTATATATATACTATTCTATAATTCTCTAGTTTCACATTTTAGAAAAAGAAAATGGATGCTTTCTCTTTATTTCAAAATCATTTTTCAAAATCATTTATATTAGAAATTTCATCTATTTCAGTATCCATGAAGAATTCTTATTCTTTACTAGGTATATGATCATATTACACAATCAAACTTGTTTATTCATATTACTTTTGATTATAATTTTTTATCATTGATTCTATAATAGTTTTTTACATTCCAACAAGATAATTAAGTTATGATAAATCATTATGAAAAATGTTTCTTTTCAATGGGTTATGATTTGATAAATCATTTTATGATATTACAGAAAATTACATATAGTTAACATTATTTTATGTGAGGGACTGGAATTGTATATCCCTCCAATTCACCAGTTATATAATGATATGTCATAGGATAATATTAATTAGAGTATAGAGTGAACTATGTTCTATAAGGGACTCTGTCCTCTATGAATGTATTGGCAGTGAGACTTAACATAGGAAATTATTTGAATAGGGAGTGAACATAATCCATTAAGGGACTATAAAGACAATGAGATTCTTGGAAGTGATAGATGACTCGAACATTATTTTCATTTCATGTCATCATGCCACATGATTTTTATTTTTATTATATGATTATATCATAGATCTATTTTTATTGTTTAATATTCCACACTCTTATGATTTATGTATTTGGTTTTGAAAAATCCTTATGCCATGACTCATGACTAATGATTTTGAATAATTTGGTAGCACTTTTGTATGTTTTTTTTTCAATTTTACATAACCTTTGGAGTATCTTATGTATATTTAGGATCACTTATTGATATCATATGTTTACCCTTTTGAGAAACTAAGATCACCATTTTATATATTTCATTTCCTTAGGAGATAAAAAAATATTTTTATTTAGGGTATGCCAAAAAAGGGTACTAATTGAGAAGAAATTTGTAGGATATATCAAAGATCCTTCCTAATATATGTTGACTATTTTTTAGACTCAAAATATAGTAAAACTTAATGGTCGATGGTTTTTTCAGATATATATTGAGTATTAATCTAAAATCATGTGATATTAATGTATTTATTTCTTAGATCACATATTATAATTCCTTTCATATCTTACTACTGACCCACTTAGGTTCCTCGGTCAAGGGTACTTGAGATTACATTATGCCACACCACCATTGAAATTAGAGACTCGATCTCATTTCAATGGAGCTACTTTATACAATGATGATCTCGTAATCATCAGTAATACTAAATCCCGAACACCTAACTATCTATACCTAGAAACCTATTATTAACCATCATCATCCCTTATAATACCAATTCCCACATCTATACAACATCATACATGATGAAATCTTTAACCCAAGATTATACCTGTTTCACACATTCACATATAGTCTCAGTCAATCCCATAGTTATCATGAAACATATTTGATTCTCATAAAAATTTCAATCTATATATGTTTATTACACTTTCAAATTAAACACAACATACACTATTAACTATCGTGAAAATAATAAAATAAAAATTTCATTAGATAATTGTGACTATAAAAAGTTTTCACTCATATTGGGGAGGTTACACTTGATCAAATACATCTAAATTGAAGTAAATCTACTAATAACTATCCTACCTATATTTAATAACCTTTTATCAGGCACTACTGCAATAATTGGATGTCTCATTTTCTTCCTTAACCAATATATGGCACATATCTTATAAACTAGATCCCATGGACACTTCCAATAGTACCCTAGAATCATATTTACAACTTGGTCATGGCCTCATGATAACTACAAGGTCACTTAAAAAACATTTCTAGATGTTTTAACTTGTAACGACTCAAGTTTATCTTTTATTTATTTTATTAAATTAATTGGGGAAATACTGAGTCCATGCTTGGATATATCATGAGATTCTGAGGCACGGTGTTCCCTAAATAAAATTTTGAATACATATTAGTTATTCAATTAAAAATCTCATAATCTAACATTAATCGTTAATAACATCCATATGGTTTCTCATATTAAAAATTATAGGGCACCATTACATCTAGAATAGTGGCTTTACATTAGTAATGGAATAACCCTTACCAGCACAGGTCGAGGGTGAAAGTTAATATTTGGGACACAACTACCATTAGATTATTTTTATATAAAAATATTTTATTTGACATTGCACTATGATGCAATGAATAAGAAACTATTTCATTTCATAATGAAACATCATGGTTACTCAGCACAACAGAAATTCTAAAACGTGTTTCCAAAATCTAATGGAATACCAGGGATACAAATTAGGAGAGTATTTTGGAGATTTCCCTGAGGGTTATGAGGATATGCGCTGGTGAATGAAGAACAAAAGATCACCAATGATGACAAATTGAAGATTGAGGTTCGACAAATGATGGTAGTGAGAATCTGTTCTTAACCAACAATTGATATAATCTTTGAGGTTGGGGTTCTTTTTTAAGTGATTTCTATCTTTCCCTATTCTTCGATTTGAGTGATGATAATAGATCAACCCACGAACAGGTTGAGCCGTAGATCGATTTCATATGCAGGATGGGTTTTGACATGTAGGGTGTTAATAGGAGGTAGATCTTATGTTGTTTGATTATTTATTATCCATTTAACCATAAGGTTCTATGGATTACAAAAACATAGGCCAAAATCATTATTTAGTTGTTCTTGTCGATCACCCTTACCCTTGTTCTAGACATTCATCATTGACAGACCCTCGTGGTCAGGTCAAGATTTTCCAAGTTGTTTCGAGTGTGATTGGACCCCTAGAGAGATGGTAAGGAAATATTGAGTCCATGGTAGTGAAGGTGGCTACCCAATGATATCATCAATGTTTTTTGATCAGAAAATGAGCCACCATATTGACGGTGGAGATCCACAGATGGAGGGCTGCTAGCGGCGGTGCGTGGCAGTGGCACGTGGTGGTGCCAGCAGTGGCACATGACGGTGAGGCCTCCCAGTAGCAGAGGCCGCCAACATGATGGTCGGAGGTGATAGGGGAAGGTGTCTACGGAGCATGGTCAAGCCCAGGGCTGGCCGTAGTGGGGTGATGCATATTTGGTGGTGGAAGACAGTCAGTAGACCACATGTGGTAGGATTAGTCAGCTCGTCAGCAAGCCGAGTGACAGAGAGGGGACACAACATACACCACACTCGGGGAAAAGAAACCAACCCAATCAACATGATGGGATAGTGTAGTGAGTTAGACCTGACAGTGGGCTAGGATGATAGATCAGATCGGACAAGGCCAGTAGACCAGGTCGGCCCGACAGATCCAGTTTTCCCGATAGATCGTGTCAGGGCGGCAGACCGGTTCGGGCTAGTAGATCAATCCAGGCCCATCTGGGGTGTGACAGGATGGCAATAGGCCGAGCCAAGTGGGCCAAGTCAACCTGTCAGACCGGGTCAGACCCATTAGTTCGTTTTGGTTTGGTAGACCCTGGTCCAAGTTAGGTCGGGCCGGGTCAGTCCTTCTGGGACAAACCTGGCCTGTACACAACTGTCCTCTTTTTTCAAAAAATATCCATAACTTTAAATCTGTATGTCTGATTGATAAGATGTTTACAGAGTTGGGACACTCATGATGAAGAGTTTATTTTGATATACTCTAATTAGGTTTTCGTGGAAGTTGAGATTAGACTGATGGATTGAGGATTAAATTCTTTGGGAACCAAGCACGCTGTGAGCGAGAATCATATGGCTGAATGTGACAAGAAGACTATGATAATGGGATTATGTGACTCAGTGGATCTAAGTGACTCATCATATCAAATTTACTTAGTGGGTCTCATTGACTCAGTGGGTTTGAGTGAATCAGTGGGTTTGAGTAGATCAGTGGGTCTATGTGACTCATCAGGTCTAAGCGACTCAATAATACTGGGTTTTCTATTGTTATGTCTCATTGTCTTCCATTTGAATCATTATATTTATACTTGTGTGAGCTTACAATTCATTGTACATTCTTTCCATTATGGTCTTTCCTTTACTGTATTTCCTTTTTGGTCTTTCATTTGTGGTTTGGGGTCGGTACTGAGTATTGTGTTACTCTCCCCTGAATGGGCTTGGTCCGCAAGCGTCGTGTCATGTGAAGAAAAATATTTTTTGACATATACCATGGTGGTCCTAGAATGGGAGGTGCCCAGTGAGATTTAACGGATGAAGTGTACTTCTATGGATTCCAGAGGCAGCCTATTCACCTACCCTTCAGGTAGGGTTTACTGTAGATGTACTTCAGGAGCTTCTACCCATTTCCCTTGTTGGTATTATATTATTTCCCCATTTACTTTTATTTGTATATTGTTTCACTTAATGGTTGTCTTAGTGGAATGTGTGGTTCCTTTGGTGTTTACTTTTCAACATTTGTGACTTGTAGCTATGTATGTGCGTACATGTTTAAATGAAATTCCTCCCATTTCTGACATGATCCTACACAGTGCTAGTTTCTAGCCCATGACCTATTGGAGGAGGGTTTGGAGTAGACATTGAATGGTCCCCCTAGGATGGGTCATGACATATTGGTATTAGAGAGGTTCATTTCTACATTCGTATAGGGAGTCAGTGTGATTGGTTTGGGGTAATAGTTTTAAGTGTATCGAGTTTGGAATTCAGGATAAGGAATCCTGTGTTGGGGCGATGGATGATGTATCCATACAACAATACTCGAGGAACCTACTTTCTGACTCAGTACATGAAGACACTGGTTATTGTGAAATAAATGGTACATCCATCATATTGTTTTTGATTATTTCCCCTTGTCCTTCTTCAGTAATCTCACAATGTATAATCTATTGATCATGGCTTATATTAATCTGTTTCAGGATCCCTCCACGTAGACAGCCAACTAGGATTCTTTTGTATGACCACATGGTTAGTATGCCTAGCAATCCGGTTTTAGTACATGGTCCCCTGCTAGACATGTAATCTCAGAGTGGTTTTGCTGCTATGGTTCCACCTGTCGGTTAGCAGTTCCTACCATCCCTTCTGGTGGATGATTCATGCAAGATTATTTCCTTACACAAGTTCTAGAGAAAGAGACCTCTAAGGTTCATGGGTGAGACTGACCCCCAGTTAGCTGAGGATTGGATGGAGGCAGTCACTCAAATCTTCTGTCTTGTAAGGAAACCACCCGATCAGATGATATTCCTAACTTCGAAACTTCTACAGGTCTCAGAGGGATTGTGGTGGAGCTTAGTGATCTAGACACATGATGAGATGACTCTCCCTTGGGCTGTCATTGAGCCCCACTTTATGGAATGTTCTTCCCGGTGAAATTATGTTCTTCACATATACAAGAGCTACTGCACCAACAACAGGGTAACATGACATTATCGGTGTACTCTGTGAGATTTAAAAAGCTTATTAAATAATCCACATACATTGTATGAGACCCATTATTCAGGGCTTGGGCTTATGATTATGGACTACGTTAAGAGATCAGGGTGTCCATGGTATCCCTTATCATCCCTACTCAGGCCGGGGTACAAGAAAATGAAAATCTTTTAGAGAGCCTCTTGGAATAGAAGGTGATAGCACTAGGATATACGAGTAGACATCTGGTGGTGGAGCCTTTAGAATTGGGTATATGAAAATAGTTATAAGGACCTTAATGGTTCAACCCTTTCAGGGGATGACCCCAGGTCACAGGGTCGGTGGTATGAGGATATAAAGGCAGAGGGATTCAATAGAAGAATATTTTGTGTTACTCATGCAGCGGTCAGGGACACATGTCACATGATTGCCTGACTACCCATACAGATGACTAGCAGAAGGTCAAGGGCCCCTCAAGGCAGAGGCATAGGGTTGAGTAGGGTGGTATGTGTAAAGAATAAGATTTTCCATGTATTTTTTTAAATAAATGGGAATTTTTTGGGTCCGTAAAAATTGACAGCACGTGATTTCGAGGCCCATAGTGCCCTGAATGAATTTCTAAACATTTTTTCGGGTACATTTAGTAAACATACAAGCGGGGTTTTCTAACTTTTGAACCGGTGTTCGGAATTAAAATATGAGTGCACCGTTGAAGTCACAGTGCCGATATTCTCTTAGAGAGACATTCAACTCAACGGTAGTTGGTCGAGGGTGGAAGTAAGTTTTTGGGTTTTTTTGAATGAATAAAATAAAAATAAAGTTGTATAGATTTTATTTTTATTTTATTTATTAAAAATCCCTTGTGGAAGTTGAGAAGTGGGGACTACCAGACCTTAACCTCCCATGAGAGGTTATGGTGGTGGGGACCATCGGAGCCTAACCTCCAATGAGAGGTTATGGTGGTTGGGACCACCTGAGGCCTAAGCCTCTCAACTCCCTCATTAAATATGGGAGATCCTCTTCAACTCCCTCAATATTAATTTTACCAACCCTCTTCTATAATAACTAAGACAACACACCACTTTAATTGTTCCATCATATGATATTAATTAACCCAATTTGAATTATATACCCACAAACATAATAGATCACACAATCTATTATTTTGGGGATACCATTTAATTTTGGTGGAATTGGGAGAGGAGGTTCTTTGGGAGAAAGGATCTCAAATGAAGAATTCCAATGAATAACGCCTCTCCTTAGATGTTTTCTTCTACAAACTCCGTCGAAAGATCTCTATTAATGCATGAACTGGCAATCAAGGAAAATGCTGACAACACCGACATCCATTTTTTCCCAATGATTCATCTTCTTCCTTGCGACCTCATCGACGTCATCAAGCGAACGAGGTAGGGGTTTATTTTTAGTTGTTTATCCTTCCCATGTACACCCCTTATATTTCATTTGTGGGTTGGGAACAATTATTGCGGGAGGATAGGATTTGAGGTTCATGTTCATGTTCTTGATGAGCCATATGCTACCACCCTAACATGGAGGGTATGGTCCAAAACAACATGGACCGACCCTTCCAAAAATCTTGTGGTGTTCTTCATGATGGAGGAGGAAGACAACCATCCATGGTTGGGGCATGAGAACGGCGGCCAACACCACCACCGGCCGTGACGAAAGAGACGGTGCAGCAACACCGCCTCACAGCCACCACCGCCGCCCCGCAAGGACAGCTGTCACCTCGTGGCCTCCGCACTGACGACATCCATCGCCGCCATCCGTAGCTCCGCACCGCCCCACGGTTGAGGAGCCGCCCCACGGACGGACCGCCGCACTGCTACCAGACCGCCGCACCATGGATGGACCTCCCACCCACAGCTGGACCGCCACCCTGCGGCCGAACCACCACCCCATGGCTATACCCACACTATGCGGCCAGACCACCGTCCTCGACCTAGCTGCCCCATGACCTCACGCCCTCGCGACACCCTCTACGGCCTCTGGCCACCTACAACCCTCTGAGGCCCCTCGCAGACTTCCGGGCCGGATCCAGCAATCTGGGCCACTCAAAAGGCTGTGCTAAATCCAACGGGCTGGGTCAGACCCAGCAGGTCGGGCCGATTTGGTCTTACCGGGTCGGACCGGACGCAGACCCACCAAGACCCAATTATATTCTTTTCGCCATAACTTTGGCACCGAACGTCTGTTAGATGAACCGTCGGCAGAATTGGGAACCTTGGAGCGAGTTGGTCCCTTTTAGTGATACCCCATTGTGTTTTGGATTAAGATATGGAATATTTAGGTTAGATCAAGCACAAATTCAACCGGTCCCATGGGACTAAAAGGCTAATAACTCACAGACCGAGCATCCAATTGATGCACCATCTGTTATGTTGAGACCCAAATGACGTGGAAAACCTTTGGGATATTTATTTGTGGGACTTCATGGGAGTTGGAGTATCAACCAGTAGCTTTTGGAGTAGATCCTCCCAAAGATGAGTGAGCATAGTGCGAGAACCCAGTGGATGGATGAGACTTGATGACTGCTGACCATTTCGACTCGGAGTGGCTTAAAAAGGCCAGTGGGGAGTGCCTCGGTGATGTAGAAGACCCATGGTGTTGAGTGCCATGGTGACGCGGCAGACCCACGGTACTCGATAGGAGGAGTACCTCAACAGGCCACGAGGGGGAGTGCCTTGGTGATGTGGCATACCAATGGTGGGGAGCACCTTGGTGGTGAGACAGAACCACGATACACGATAGAAGGAATACCTCAGTAGTCCAAGGTTATTGGGAAGCGGCTATACATGACACGATAGGCCCACTATTCTTGATAGAGAAGGATTTATCCCGCAGCTGAGGTTTTTGATGTTGTGGCTCGGAATATTAATTGATACTACCCCTAGAATAAATCCTGGTGTGAACTGAGTCAGTACCTCTGTGTTTACATAATGATTGAGATTCATTACTTGATAACTTAGGTATAAGTATGGGCATATACCAATGTATGGTTATCTGTTGATTTCATACTTTATGATTTATCCTTGATGGATTTTGTGAGACTTAGAGGGTCTCAGGGTCCCTACTGATTATTGTTATACTCACCCTTGCACGGGCTATACCTACACCTTTCTATGTTGGATGCAGATGACAGATAGTGCAGACTGAGGCTGATAGTACCTGGACTGGATGGTACCTGGAGGTGGACCATATGGCATGTTGGTACGCAGAGGAGAAGAGTGGATGTGGAGTGCCGAGGAGGCGATCTATACCTACCCTTCAGGTAGGAACCTTGGAGGAAGACCCAACAACTGACTTTACCTCTTCTTCAGTTGTATTGTATCACAGTTGTACTTGTAATTTCCAGTTGGGCTTGTATTCTGGACCCTTTGACTTACTACACTCACTTTGTTTACAGTTCAGTTTACTTGTGTTCCTATCTTTTTTTGTGCCTGGTTACTTGTGTTTATAGGTTATAAAGGCAATGGCTTCCCAGTTTTAGATAATATGCCTTCGTTTCTAGTCGTTAGCACCTGGCCAATTGAAGGCGGGCATGGGGTAGTACTGGCACGGGCTTCGGGGGATGGGTCATGAAAAATTGGTAATAGAGGAGTCAGTTCTATGGAAGAACTAGGACTCTGATCTTTTCTATGAAGCAATAGTGTTAAGGGTAATGAGCTCAGTGTAAATTTCAAGGAGTCCAGTGTTGGTGAGGTGGATGACGTATCCATACACCAGGACCCTAATTTCTAATTTCTAACTTAGTACACAAAAACATTGATTGCGTATGTGTTTTCAAAAGTTTTCAATGTGATCTTTTGAGTCAGCTCACCAGGTATAAAATTCAGATCACCAGGTATAAATTTTTGACTGTGGCACACCTATTTCTTTTTAGGATGCCTCCATGATGACAACCAGCTAATGTTCTAAGAGTTTTACGCACTAATATCCCACCGAGCAACAAGGCCTCGATGTAGGGCCCTTTTCCAGTAGAGGCACCAACAGAGGCACCAACAACACCACTTCTCGTTGGACACTGATTCCACCAGCCCCAGAACAAGACAGTGCATGCCACTTGAGCACGTTGAACGAGTTATAGCACAAGAGGACACCCAGGTTTAGGGGATAGACGGACCCACATTCTGCAGAGGATTGGCTGAAGGTTGTGGTGAGAGTCTTTCTACTCGTAGCGACACCAGTCGATCTCATGGTGATCCTTGCTGCCATCCTTCTACAAGAAGCAGCAGGAAGATGATGGAGCTTGATGATCTAGGTTCCCGATGAGGTGACACTTCTCTGGGAAGACTTTGAGATCCTATTTCAGGTAGAGTTTGTTCAAGCGACTCTTTGTTCAATTCACATACAAGAGCTTCTTCATCTGCAGTAGGGCAGTATGACTGTGGCTCATTATTCAGTGAGGTTCACTGATCTCTCACGTTACTCCACCGATATGGTGAGATACCCTTTTTTCAGGGCCCAAACCTTTGTGTAGGGGTTCATAAGGGAGATCAGGGATTCAATGATCTCACTCAGCATCCTGACACATGTAGAAGTATTAGAGAGAGCCCTCTTGGTGGAGATTTTCCTTGCAGAACAGTCACTTGTAGCGAGACCCACTACCAGTCGTCATGTAGTGGAGCCTTTGGAAGCTGGTAGCAGACAAACATCACAGAGGTCCAAGAAGACCAGACCTATAAGTGGATGACCACATGACTCAGGATCAGTTTTGTGGGGCACCTGAGACTGAGTGAGTTATACCAGGAGAAGGTAGTGTTTCACATGTGGCGAGCAGGGTCACATGGATCATGACTATCTGACCCACCATATGGATGATCCGTATATGATCGAAAGACCGCCTAGTTAGAGACCAAGGTTAGACTGAGGAGGTCTGCTGGGAGCAGGCGAACGTGGCAGAGGAGCTGGCCGTGCAAATGGTGGTGGGCGACGATTTGAGCTGTTACCGCCACCACCACCACGAGGTCCACCCTAATCGTAGAGAGAAGGTGGACATGGGAGAGCTCAACTCCAGGCAGCTGAGGCCTATGATTATGGAACTCCAGAGATGATACAAGGTAAAATTTGTGCCTACTCCACCTTAGCTACAATAATTATAGACAGAGGATCCAATCATTATTCCATTTCCACTTCCCTCATTCGGATCTTGGAGATTCCAACAGAGACATTGGCTCGATTCTTACAGCTAGAGACTCCTACAGGAGCAGATTCAATGATTATGGATTAGGCTGACTATTCGAGCTTACTCTAGGAGGTGAGAGCTTTGGCTGGGATCTCCTAGTAGTGGCGTCGAGGCCTTACGATGTCATCTTGGTTATGGACTGGTTATTTACATTCTATGATCATATAGACTGTATTAGGCATAAGGTGCAGTGTGTTGACATGGATGGGACCAGGTTTACCTTCACCGGTGAAAAGGGATCCTTTGCAGCGCATGATGGACTTACCCATAAAAAAGTGTACCCGATCACTCATCTGTTGGCTAGACTTACCCTTGGAGTAGTTGATGTGGAGAGTTCGAGTTATCTTGTAGTGGTGGACTAGTACACCGATGTTTTCCCTGATGATGCCCCGAGTCTACCTCCTCACAAAGAGGTGGAATTTTACATTGACTTGTACCCTAAGACAGAACTGATATCTAGACCAGTATATCAGGTGGCTCCCACGGAGCTTCATGAGTTGAGGGTACAGCTAGAGGACTTATAGGGGAAGGGATTCATTCAGCCTAGTGTTTCTCCTTAGGTAGACCCAATTTTGTTTTCCAAGAAGGCGAATGGGAGTTTGAGGCTTTGTGTCTACTAACGGCGCCTGAACCGGGTGACTGTTAAGAACATGTACCCACTCCCAAGGATTGAAGACCTCTTTGATCAGCTGAAGGGATCACATTGGTTCTAGAAAATAGACCTCAGATCAGGCTATCACTACTCAGAGTGCGAGATGATGATGTGAAGAAGACAGTGTTCAGATGTCGGTATGACCATTACGAGTTCTTGGTTATGCCATTCAGTGTAACAAATGCTCCAGCAATGTTCATGGGACTCATGGACAAGATCTTTCATCCATACCTTGATCACTTTGTAGTATTCTTCATCGATGACATTCAAATCTACTCGACTACTGAGGAGGATCATGCCTATCATTTGCAGGTAGTACTGGACACACTCCTAGAGTACCATCTTTATGGTAAGATCTCAAAGTGCCAGTTTTGGATCCAAGAGGGTCACTTTATGGGACATGTCATATCAGAGGATGGAGTTGCAGTAGATCTAGCGAAGATTGAGGTGGTACGTGCATGGGAGCCACCCAGGAGTGTGACAGAGGTACATAGTTTCTTGGGTTTGTCCAAATATTACCAATGTTTTGTGCCAGATTTTCCAGAATTACAGCACCACTATCAGCCATGATGAAGAAGGGGAAACCCTTCGTTTGGTCGTAGAGATGCCAGCAGAGTTTTCAAGAGTTGAGGTAGAGGATGACTAGTTCCTGCATCATGAGGCTACCAGAGGAGGTCACAGGGTATTGGTCTACTACGAAGCATCAGAGACTGGACTTGGATGTGTTCTAATGCAGGAGCGAGCAATGATCGCATATGGTTCTCGACAGCTGAGACATCATGAGAAGAACTATGCAACCCATGACCTAGAGTTAGCAGCAATGGTCTTCACCTTGAATATGTGGTGACATTCTCTGATGGGAAAGCATTTTACTATGTACTCTGATCACAAGAGTATCAGGTATATCTTCTCTCAGAAGGACCTGAACCGAAGACAACATCGTTGGATTGAGTTCCTCTAGGACTATGACTTCATGATAGTCTATACTCCTGGGAATGGGAATGTTGTAGCAGATGCACTCAGTAAGAGGTCTGGTATATAGTTGCTAGGTAAGGTGACAAAGTAGCTAGCTGCTTTACAGATATCATTTGTTGATAGAGATGGAGCATATTTTCTACAGTCTCTTACTGTCACTCCCCCACTTATTCAGCGAGTCAAGGAGGCTCAATGTGGGGATCCTGTCAGCGAGGCACGGTGTGCTCAGATATCCACAAGACATGCACCTAATGGATTTTCTAAAGGTGGGGAGAATGTCATCCTATTCAGAGGATGTACCATGGTACCAAAGCCAATTCAAGAGGAAGTGTTGAGGGAGTTACACACATCCCCTCTAGTGGTACATCCAGGAGAGGCGAAGATGTACTAGGATCTTCGACAACAACACTGGTGGATGGGAATGAAGAATGCAGTAGCAGAGTTTGTCTCTCGGTGCCTCACATGTTACCATGTGAAGGCGGAGCATTAGGTACCAGCAGGCTTCGTTCAACCTTTAAAGGTCCTAGAGTTAAAGTGGGATGGGATATCCATGGACTTCATGATAGGACTTCCATGTACATCTGAGGGACATGACTCGATTTGGGTGATCGTTCCTCGACTCAGCAAGTCATCCCACTTCCTATCGATGAGAGAGCAGGGTTTAGTAGAGAGATTGGGACACCTCTATGTGCAAGAGATTGTGCAGTTACATGGAGTACCCTGGGAGATTGTCTCTGATCGTGATGCACGTTTTACTTCCCGGCTATGGAAGGGGTTGTAGGAGGCTTTCGGGATATAGATTCGTTTGAGCACCGCCTTCCATCCTTATACAGATGGTCAGACTGAGCAAACCATTCAGACCCTTGAGGACATGCTGCATGCTTATGTCTTTGACTTCAGTCATAGTTGGTAGGATCACTTATATTTGGTTGAGTTTTCTTACAACAACAGCTATTACTCCACCATTGAGATAACACCTTTTGAGGCATTGTACGGGCGACCTTGAATATCACGTTTGTGCTGGACTGTCCCAGGGGAGTCCGCACTACTGGGACCAGAGATGGTACTGGCAACCACAAAGAAGATGTAGATCATCCCAGAGCCGATGAAGACTGCATAGAGCATGCAGAAGTCATATGAAGATAGGATATGGATACCTTTGGAGTTTGATGATGGCGACCACGCCTTTCTACAGGTCTCACCTTGATGAGGTCTACGAAGATTTGGAAGATGTGGCATGTTATCTCTGAGATTCATCGAACCTTTTCAGGTCCTAAAAAGAGTTGGCGAGGTGGCATACCACTTAGCTCTTTCACCTCAGTTGAACCGGGTGGATGAGGTTTTCCACGTGTCCCAACTGGGGAGATACATGCACGATTCTTCTCACATCATCGACCATGGCGAGGTGGACGTCGATGATGGGGCGACTTTTAAGGAGGTTCTAGTAGAGATTGAGGATCGACAGGAACAGGTCCTTCGTGGATGGTCGATACCTCTGGTGCACATTCACTGGCAGCATGGGAACCTCTAGGAGATCACATGGGAGCGGGAGGCTCAGATGCGTGCTTTGTACCCCCATATGTTTACCTAGTTTTAGTTGTGACTTACGGGGATGTAGAGCCCTAAGTTGGGGAGAATGTAAAGACGCAGAATTTCCATGTAATTTATTTTTAAATAAATGGAAATTTTTTGAGTCCGTGAAAATTGAAGGCACATGATTATGAGGCCCGGAGTGCCCGGAATGAATTTCTAAACTTTTGATCGGGTGCGTTCAGTAAACGTGCAAGCAGGTTTTTCTAAATTTTGAACCAGTGCTCAAAATTTAAATCTGAGGGAACCATTGAACTCGCAGTGGCGGTATTCTCTTAAAGAGACATTCACCTCTATGGCAGTTGGTTGAGGGTGGAAGTTATTTTTTGTGTTTTTATTGAATGAATTAATTTAAAAGGACACCACATTGGTGGTTTTTAAAATACATGGGCTTTCCCATGGTTTTCACTCATGGTATTATCCAATTGGGACACCTAATTTCATATATTACAATAAAAAAGTCTACCTGATTTTTATATTAATTTTTTTATCATTATGATTTCATTAAACATATCGAAAACTGAAACTGTATTTTTACTCTTCATGAAAAATTCATATATTTTAGAAAAATCCCAAAAATTAACCCCATGCATTTTTCGACGTGTAGAATTCAAAAATACAATCCAGTTTTTGAAAATAGTTTCATAAATATTTTTAATTTATTTTTTAAATAAATTCATAATTTATTCAAAAAAACAACTTTAAAATTATAACTCATTTTATAACACCTTGAGAAATTAATCAAGATCCATTAAAATTATATTATAACCATAATAAAATAACGTATCAATTAATGATTAAATTTTATAAAAATAAATTTCCCATTTTATGTTTTTACATTAATCATAATATTGTAATTAAAATATTTATGACATACAAAAATACCAATGTATACATTATGATCGTTTTTTTCACTTATAGGTGGTTTAAATTGTATTTATAAATTTATGGGTGAATTTTCCATTATATTTCTCAATTTACTATTCATTAATATTCATAATAGTAACATTACTATTCATAAGTGTGTGTATCTATTCAAAAGGATATGTTACTATTCATCCAAAATTAAGTATGTCTTGTCAGACTCTAAATGTCTTATTGAATGTAACCGTGTATGTCAGTTTTTTGAAATACAAATCACATAGGTAGATAAATTATGTTTAATGTCTAGGTTATAACTAAGTGGTGTTTTATAGAGACTCATTGTTTCATGTATTCAATATTAAATTTGTTTTTAAAATATTGGTTTGTTATATTATCCTCTCCTTATAAAAATTTAACCCTAAAAATTACTAAAATGTTACCTCATAAAAAGATTTGGGTAGTTCTTTATTATATGCTCCTCAGGCTCCCATGTTACCTCTTTGATTATATGATTTTACAATGTATAATTACAAGTTTAATCATCTGATTCCTAAAAAAATTGTTTAGTGCCTATAATCCGGATAGGCTCTTCATAGTAGGATAAGATAGGTACCAACTCAATATTATCAGAAGTGAGGAAATGTGTTGGGTCTAGCCTGTACATCCTCAGCAATGAGACATGTAAAAAATTGTGCAATTTAGAAAGGCTAGGTGGAATAGCCAAATTATATGAATCATCTCCAATTATCTCCATAATTTTTAAAGGGCCTATGTACCTTGGGCTCAATTTCTCTTTCTTCCCAAATCTTATAACACCCTTTTATGGAGATACTTTCAAGAAAATGAGATCTCCCTTGTGAAATTTAAAATCCTTCCTTTGATTATTAGCATAGATCTTTTGTCTTCTTAGAGCTACTTTGATAGGCCTTGAATAGTCTTTAACATCATTTTTGTTTCATCCAGAATATTTGGGCCCACAAATTTCATTTCACTAACTTCATCTCAGCAAGTTAGTATACAACATATTTTTTTAAAATTCTTTATATGGTTCCATTTGAATACTTGAATGAAAGAAATTATTTTAGGATAACACCACTAAAGGTAAATATTGATCCCACATACCTTGAAATTCATGTGAACATGATCTCAACATTCCATCTAAGGGTTGTATTGTCCTTTCTGATTGTCCATCAGTTTGAGGATGTTAATCAGTACTCAAACAAAGCTCATTATCCAATGATTTCTGCAGAATTTCCCAGAATTTGGATGTATATTGCGGATCATGATCAGAAACTACTGAAAGAGGTTCCCCATGAAGTCTTACAAATTTATTTATATAGAGTCCTAGAAGGCGCTCCAGTGGAAAATCCTCTCTTATAACGAGGAAATGTGCTGATATCGTAATTTGATCAACAATTACCCATATTGCATCATTCTTATTTGGCATTTTGGGTAATCTAGTGCCATTATATATGGTGATCTCAAACAATTTCCTTGTTGGAATAGGAAGAGGTTGCATTACTCCTCTAGGATATTGTCATTCAGCCTTCACTTTTTATAAGACTAAACACCTTGTTACATAATCATCAATTTACCTCTTCATGTTATCCCACCAAAAATTTTCTTTCAAATGTCTCTACATTTTAGTGCTACTAGGGTGTATAGAGAAATTTAAGCTATGAGAATCATCTAGTAACTCCTTTTTTTCTCATGTATAGCTGGAACACAAATACTCTACCCAAATTTCATAATTCCATCTTTACACATGAAGTCATCAAACATTCCATCTATCACAGTATTAATTTTCATTTGAAGATTCTCTTCATCATCTTGTGATGCATTAATTATTTCCAATATAGATGTTTGGGAAACCATTTGAAAAAGTTGTGATGTTTCACTTTTTTGGATAATTCCCATATACATTCTCAATAGATCAATGTACAAATGATCCTTGTCAATCTTCATTTTCTAAAGAACTCCATGATCCATCCTACTCAATGCATCATCTACCAGGTTTTCCTTTCCTAGGTGGTACTGTATGGGGAAACCGTAATCCTTGAGTAGTTCAAGCCATCAACTTTTCATCACATTGAGTTGCTTTTGTGATAACATATATTTCAGACTCCTATGATCCATATATATCTCACATATTTCAACATAGAAATATTGTATCCATATTTTTAGTGTGGAGATCACATCATCTAACTCAAGATCATGAATAGGATAGTTTTGTTTGTGTGTTTTTAAATTCCTTGATACATATAGCATAACTCTATTATTCTTCATAATGACACAACCAAGTCCTTTTTTTTGACACATAACTATAGATCACAAACCCATCATTCCCCAATGGTAGATTTTGGATCAAAAAATTAACTAATCTCCTCTTCAATTCCTCAAAACATTCTCATAATCTTTTTTCCATATGAACTTAACCCCGTTACATTTATTTTTTTCCATTGGGTTGGCTAAATTAGTGAATTTCTGAAAAACAATTCCTATAATAAAATACGAAACGATTAAAGTTATGTACCTTTGTTATGTTAGTTGGAGTAGTCCATTCATGAACAACCTTTTTCTTCATAGGATCAATAAATATTCTATCCTTAGAGACAATGTCATAAAAAAATAATTGAAGCCAAAATTGACACTTTCTAAACATCCCATATAATTTATTTCTTCTAAGAGTATTCGGAATAGTGAACAAGTGATATTCATGATCTTTATAGCTTTTAGAGTATCCCAATATATCATCAATAAATACCACCACTATAGCACCATGATATTCCTTAAAAACATATTTATTAGATCCATGAAGTCAAAGGGTGCATTAGTCAGTCCAAAAGACATTGCTATAAAACTGTAATGCCCATACCTAGTTCAAAATTTTGTGTTTGGAATACCTTCCTTTGTCACACACACATAATGATATCCAGATTAAAGATTAATCTTAGAAAAATAATGGGCTCCATGAAGAAGATCGAATAAATCATCAGTGCAAGGAAGGGGATACTTGTTCTTTATTGTTATAGCATTTATCTCACTGTAGTCAATGAATAACCTCATAGATCCATCATTATTTTTAATGAAAAAATAGGGGCTCCCCATTGAGAAACACATGGGTGAATAAATCCTGTACCACATAATTCCTCTAGTTGATTCTTCAGTTCCACTAATTCCATAGTGTCCATTATATAAGGGGTGTTTGATATAAGCCTTCAACCAGTAATTAAATCAATTGAAAACTCAATTTACCGCTATAGAGGATGTCCATGTTAATCCTCTAGAAACACATCAACATATTATTGTCAAATAGGTATGTCCACTATTTGAAAATTTATTTTCTCACCAATAGATATTGTTTTTTCATGGTCACTAATAATTGAATTTAGTAGAGCTACTAGGATTGGATCTATATGAGAATAATATGGCGAGATTTATTCTATAAAGACAAGGGATTCAACATCATTCTAAAAAGTGTAACTTCCCTATTATTTCAATAGATAATCTCATCTAACATGAATTCCAAATAATACCAAGGATTATATCAAAGTAAATCATGGGTATGATTATAACATTAGAAACTAAAGCACGTTAATGTTTCATGAGGGGAACTGATCGGCACATTTTTGTGGCAATCATATATTGCATAAGAGTTTGGACTGGAAACTCCATTACTAAATCAAATTGAACATGTATAATTTTCTTGGAATATAGGGAAGAGGTAAAAGAATGTGATGATATATAATCAAATAATGTGTTGGCTAGGTTTAAAGAAATGATTAATGTACATACCACCACGTCATTAAGAACGTCAATATCAGAAGTTGTGATAGCATAAGCTTGTCCCTACTCCATTGTCTATTTCTAAGGCACGTTTCCTAGATGATTTGGAAAATCATTAGCATAGTGCCCCATTTCCCTATAGTTATATAATTGAACATTAGTAGCTTCTTTATTTCCATTAAAATTAGTAGCTTGATGGCCTTCCAGTCCACACTAGTATCACACCCCTTTTACTTTTATGTAGGCACCAAAGTGCTTACTTCCACATTTATCATAGGGTGGAAATTCAACTTTTCTCATCTTCCCCATTTTTTTAATTCATTTTCCAAAGTTTATAGAAGCCCCATTATTCTCTTGATTTCCTTTAAAATAAAAATAAATAAAGAATTCATATTCTATCTTCATAATACTTGAGACTATGTAGTCATATGATGAGAAAGTTTGGGAGACTCGAACCCTTAATAGGAATGGTTTTAAACCATTATAGAATCAATAAATATTTCTCGTCGGATTACGTATGTTGTCCATGGAATATATTTTAATCCTTGTGATGTTAGATTCATATTTAGCAACATTTTCATCCTCTTGTTGCCTCAATTTCAGAAACTTCTTTTCCATATCTATGCGCTATTCATGATGGAAGTATTTTTTTATGAATATTTACTTAAAATTTCTCCATTCAATTTCATCTATTTATTTCCCCTCCTTTGTATTTTTAATTATTAACCACCATTTATCACCATACCCTAACAGATAATAAATTACAATGATAACCTTCTCCCATTCATTGCTTCTAAAAGAAAGAAATATGATCTTAAGGAACTTATCCATTGCTCTAATACAAATGGTTTTATAGACCCATTAAATGTTAGAGGTTGTTATCACATAAAGCTATATAACATATCTCCTCAATGGTGTGGATTCAGTTGCTCTATTCGAGTATGGTTATTATTCATAATCTAAGTATGATTTACCGGTATATTTATATGTTTCTTTGTACTAGTCACAGCTCGAGATCCAACATCATTATATTATATTGTAGGGGAATATCTACACGGGACACATGTGTTCAAGATGTTTCCATTCCTTACACTAGGATCCATTTTTGAAAAATGGAATACAAAAGATTAGGTTATAAATCAAAATGTATAATATCAACATAGAGAAATACATTCCATTAATTGAAATTCTATACATAGATAATCTATTAATAATTTTTAGGAAAAATTTACATTTAAAATATTCATAATGGATTGTGGAGAATATGTGAATTATCCTAAAAATATCCCTCAGTATTTTCAAAACGGGTGCATAGTACGACCTATTGTCATGTACTAGGATACCCCAGATCATACCTGAAACTCTTGGTCGATGTTTTTCACTTCTAGGTACATCTGTTCTAGAACCATGTCCACTTGAAGGATCCAGATAGAGATGTATTCTCTAAAAAGATACACATAATCTATTCTAAAGAAAATTACAGGATGTTTTAGTATGTTTATCCTCAAATACTATCTTTGGATTTTTTTCTCTAATCTACATTTTCTAAATCTAGTTTCCATGTTTTCTACTAAACTTATTTTGATACCAACTGTAAAGTTCCAACCCCATTCACATGGATTTGGTACCTTATTAAATTACATTTTCATGATTACAAAAAAGATGTATCTCGAATGAATGAATATTTTAGTCGATTAATAAATCCAGATAGAAACATAAGTTAAACATTATAACATGAAATAAAAAATAATAAAAAAGATCCACTGGAAACAACCACAACTCTTAGATTACTCCTTCATGTTATAATAATACACATCTTCATATCCTGGGGAGAAATAAAACACAATAAGCGGTGAGTTTGGATTATTTGTAAGGGTAGAAAATATAGAGCAAGATATTATAAAATTTATTCATAGGTAATAATTTAAAAAACTACCCATTAAAAAAATTAACATGAACATAATATGGTAGGAAATTAGCTAAGTAAATATGGTCATAATAAAACACAATCATGGGTATTCTACTAGTCAAATAATTATTAGCAACTAAATGATGATAATATTCATTGTTAATATATAAAATATTCATGTTTTTTATTATTCATAAACACCATTTTAGTGCATTTTACACTTTGAACATCATTTCACATTATGATTGTAATTCCTTATTAAATTGTACTATTATATGGGATGCTTTGTACTATTGTAGGATCGAACCAAGGCTCCAAAAATGCCTATTTAAGGCTGTGGTGGTGGATTTGATCATCTTTGATCTTTCTTTTCATCTTAATGTTATACTACCAATTTGTCTTTGTAACATTCTTCCTTCACATGTAAGTTGTTTTAATTCATCATAGTTTCTTAATAAAAGTTATTCTTTTCCTCTTATTCTATTTTTCTTCATCTCAATTTGATACCATTTCCTTATGGTGTGAATTTATTCACACCAAACCTTGTGAAATTATTCACACAATTATGGAGCGATCATTTTCTTTTTATTGTTTTCCTTACTTCTTCAATTCCTCCCTCTTGAGTCTACTTCCCGCTTCTATTGAAACCATAGCATCAATAGAGGGCTAACCCACTTATGGGTTGATCCAAGTGAGTAGAAAGGGTCTGTATTGGATGTTATTTATCACCCCATTAATTTCTAATCACTTATTTAATTGAGATTTTTATTTGATGATTTTTAAACTGCACCGTCCTTGTTGAATTTAAGGCCACACACTTCGAGTGATAATATGAACCTTTAACTTGAAGTGCTCAAAAATTTGATCCTTCAAGTGTATAGGTGATTAGTATAAAATAGTGTCAGTATTAAAGTAGTAAGTGATGATGTTGTTTTGTCTTCTTAAATAAACCCATCTCAAATATAAGAAATTGAAATCATTGAAAAGGAAATACGTCCAATCCCCCTGAGCGATAACCTAAGATAAAATCATTATTTTAAATTGAATTCCCATTAATATTTTAGTTATACTTATGTCGGACAATTCATATAAAAAAATAGTCCATAGAATGTACGTGTCTATAAGTTTCTTCTTAGGTCTCTAAGGATTCAACAACCCAAGATAAACTATAAATACCGTTCTACCTTCATCTCTTGGGTAAATTTGAGTGTGAATCAAAATTTGGAACCATTTCTAGGGACCCAAGTAAGTCATCTAAACACCCATTCTATTCGCCCCCATTTCTTCTTTTCTCATCCAAATTCTCTTATCTTTTCCCTTTCTCTTTTTTTGGCGCATGTCTACCTACACCCACAATCAATCAAATCATCTAGTTAGGGTGGATAGTCCTGGGGTTGGGGAGTCAAGTACACCAAGGGAACTCTTTACATTAGATCCTAATATTCCTAATACCCTAGAGGAAAAAATTGAGACTATTTTAATGGAAGGTCTTCAAAGAAACCAACTCATAAACCTGGGTGGGAACCAAAATGGAAACCCAAATGAGGCAGCCCCAAACACGGGGAATGCAATTGATCAAACCATGAATGACTACCTCATACCTTCCTGGATCAACACCCCCTCATGCATTAGACTCAATTCTCTAAGAGATTTCAAATACATATTTAAACCCCATGTCCTAAACCACCTTCCCACATTCCATGGAATGGAGTCCGAGATGCCCTACCTTCACATTAAAGAGTTCAATGACATTATAGAAACCATGTGTCCCCCACATCAACTAGAATCATCTATGATGATGATATTTCCTTTTTAATTAAAGGATCGAGCTAAAAATTGGATAAAAAATTTGAGACCATCATCCATCAACTCTTGGGACCAACTACAAAGAGAATTCTACAAAAAATACTTTCCCCACCACAAAACAAATTTACTTTAAAAGAGAATCCAATTTTTTTTTGAAAAAGAGGGAGAGTCATTCTATGAAACATGGGAGAGGTTCAAGGACACTCTAAATATAGTTCTACACCATGGTTTTTCTATTACTGAACAAGTGATAATTTTCTATGAAGTGTTGGGTCTGGGGAATAAACAATTCATTGAAATGATGTGGAACTTTTAAAACAAAGACCCAAATGATGCTTACGAGTGTCTATAAAGCCTTTCTGAACAAAACCAAACATGGGGAACTTCACCTTATTCTGAAAAGCTACAAAGAACTACTGGAATTCATACACTTAGAGAAGAGGAATGCCTTAGGGCTAAACTCGCAGCACTCTCTAGGAAGTTTTAAGAGATAGACCTTAATAAAGTCCATGAAATACAATCTATAGACCCTATTAGCACAATTTGTGATAAAAATGACCATAAGACAGAAAAATGCCTAACCATTCCATCCATGAAGGCTGTTTTTTAGGAGGACCTCTAGTAGAAGTAAATGCCTTGAACTTTCAAAAGCCTCAATACCAAAACAACTTCAACCCAAGGTATAATGACCACCCAGTCTTCCACTGGAAAGATAACCAGCAACCTAGCGAACCACAGGGACAAAATACTTACCCCCAATAGAACTACCAAACCCATAACCAGTTACAAACCCAACCTATCCAATACCAACAGCCACTGGTCCATTTTCAACATACCATCCCACCTCCAAAATATCCCCTAGGGATAAACCAATCTTCTCAAGCACCGACCCAAACTATTCCACAAAGCCTACTAGAACAACTGTGCAAACAAATGGAAAGGATGAACTCGGAAGTCTCTTCCCTTAAACAAGAACTTCAACCCATCAAAACTAGAAAGTCACCCATGCCTACTCAGGAAGTACCATCCTCGACTTCAAGGGGAGAGTCAAGTTGTACTCAAACAACTCATGAACAACTAAAGGCTGTGACTTTTTTAAGAAGTGGAAAATAAATTGAGAAACCTGAACAACTAATTTAGAACCTATCTGAAGATTCAAACTTGGAGGAAAATTCAAATGAACAATAAGATCAAACTGAGGAAACTGATAAAAATGTGAAAGAAAACTCTTCAACAAACAACCCCACAACCTGCACTATTTCCTCAACGCATGAGGGTGAAAACCAAGCCTGAATTGAGTGAAACATTGAGGGAAATCTTCTCACAAGTCAAGTTGAACATTCCCCTTCTCGATGCCATCCAAACCAGACATGCCTACTCAAAGTACCTTAAGGAATTATGCAATTTAAAAAAAATTCACATAAAAACCAAGTCCTTTTGGCTACTAATGTGAGTACCACCATTCAAGGGACCATTCCTCCTTAGTTGAAAAACCCGAGTTTCCCTTAAATCAATGTTGAACTAGGAGAGAGAAAAGTTTTCAAGGACTTGTGTGACTTAGGTTCTAGTGTCTATCTCATCCACTATGTTGTGTACTACCAGTTAGGTCTAGAAGAACTTCAACCCACATCTATCACACTTCAACTTGTTGATCGTATAATTATGGTTAAAAAGGGTATTTTAAAGGATGTTCTGGTAAAGGTTTAAAACTTCATCTACCATACTGACTTCATTGTCCTTGAAAACCATCCAAAATTAGGAAATAGGGAACAAACCCCAATTATCCTTTGTCTTCCTTTCCTTTCAACAATCAACTCTATTATCCGAGTTCGAAATGGGAACATGAACATCACATTTGGAAACATGAGTCTAGACTTGAACATCTATAATGAAAGCTCAAAAATAGGGGATGATGAAAAAATTCATGAAGTAAACATTATAGTAAGCGTTGATAATAAATACATAGAACATCAATGAATATTTGATGGATGTTTAAGTCAAGATGAGATTGATTTACTTTGTTCACATGAAGGAAGTTTATCTCCTTGGCTTGAATCATTTTCAAATTTCTCTTATGATGAAGTCATAGGTCCAACAATCAGTGAAAACTTTCAACAAACCACATTCACAGAGACCAATCAAACTTCCTTCCCTAAATATGATCAAGCTAATCTAGTAGCTGAAACTTATACATGTGGGGTATCAATCCTATCTGAAACTCTTAAAAAAGAAATTGATATTGATCCAATGTCCCAATCTTCTACTGAAATTCTGAACCAACCTAATCTTGAATTGAAGGAACTTCCCGCTGCACTCAAGTATTCCTTCCTAGGGGAAAATCAAACACATCCTATTTTCATTTCTTCTTTTCTTGAAGCCAATCATGAGAGGATTCTTCTAGATGTCCTTAAGAAACATAAGAAAGCCATTGGTTGGACCCTATCTGATATTCCCAGGATTATCCCACTTATTGGGACTCATAGGATTGTTCTGGAATCTGATTCAAAGCCATGTCGTCAACCTCAATGATGACTCAATCCTAATCTAAAGGAGGTAGTAAGAAAAGAAATTCTGAAATTGTTAAAATCTGGTATCATATATCCCATAGCTGAGAGTGAATGGGTGAGCCCAATCCAAGTGGTTTCAAAAAAGGCTGAAATCACTGTGATAACCAATGAGGATGGAGAGATTCTTCCAAAAAGGGTGAGTAGTGGATGGAGGGTCTGCATTGACTATAGGAAGCTAAACTCATTCATGAAGAAGGACCATTTCCCCTTACCATTCATTGACCATGTCTTTGAGAGAGTGGAAGGTCATGCCTTATACTATTTCTTAGATGGGTACTTGGGGTATAATCAAATTGAGGTCTCCCTAGAGGATCAAGGGAAGACTACATTCACCTGTCCATTCGACACCTTTGATTTCAAACGTATGCCCTTCAGGTTATGCAATGCCCCTAGAACCTTCCAGCGGTGCATGATGGGAATCTTCTCAGACATGGTAGGGGATTTTATAGAGGTCTTCATGGATGAATTCTATGTGTTTGGGGATACTTTTGAGGGATGTATTAGGAATGTGGAGAGAGTCTTATCAAGATGTGAAGAAAATAATTTGGTCTTAAATTGGGAAAAATTCCATTTCATGGTTAAAGAGGGACTAGTTCTTGGACATCTGGTCTCAGGTAGGGGGATTGAAGTTGATAAATCCAAGGTTAACATCATTCTCCACCTTTCATCACCCAAAAATATTAAGAAAGTGAGGTATTTCTTAGGACATGCTGGTTTCTATAGAAGATTCATCAAGGACTTTATTTCAATATCTCGTCCCCTTTGTGCTCTCCTAGTAAAGGATGCTTATTTGTTTGGACTGAAAGCTGTGAGGGTTCATTCTCAACCCTCAAATCCTCTCTCACCTCTCCTCCCATTATGAAATCTCCAAATTAGAACCTTCTGTTTGAACTTATGTGTGATGACAATGACTTTATTGTAGGAGCTGTGTTAGAACAACGTTGTGATAAAACTCCTTATGTAATTACTTATGCAAGAAAATCCTTAAATGATGCCCAAATCAATTACACCAGTACTGAAAAGGAGTTACTTACTATTGTGTTTTCCTTAGAGAAGTTTAGGTCCTACCTCTTAGGACCCCCCATCATGGTGTTCACTGACCATTCTGCACTAAAATACCTCTTCCAAAAACAAGATTCTAAGGTTAGACTGATTAGGTGGGTCCTTATCTTGCAAGAATTTGACCTCACAATCAAGGATAAAAAGGGTGTTAAAAATGTTGTAGCTGATCACCTCTCTAGGATGGAATCCAAAGACAACTCAAATCACCTTTCTGTGTCTAATTAATTTCCTGATGAAAACCTATAATCTGTGAGTAACTACCCTTGGTATGCTGACATATCCAACTTCTTAGTTACAGGAGTAATTCCAAAATTCTTAGGGACTCAAGATCGAAGGAAATTATTTTCTGATGTTAGGAACTATGTGTTTTATGATCCATACCTCTATAATTTCTTCCCTAACCAAGTCATTAGGAGGTGTGTCCCAGAATCTGAACAAGAGTCTATCCTTAAATTCTGTTATAGTGAGGCTTGTGGAGGTCACTTTTCCTCTAAGAAAACATCTGCTAATATTCTTCAGTGTGGTCTCTTCTGGCCCACCCTCTCAAGGGACTCCTACACATTTTGTCAAAGATGTCCTAGGTGTCAACAAGTAGGGTCCATCACAAAAAGAAATCAAATGCCAATTACTCTCATCTTAGTGATTGAAATCTTTGACAGCTGGGGAATCTATTTCATGGGTACTTTCACAAATTCTAGGGGATACCTATACATTATCTTAGTTGTTTATTATGTCCCAAAATGGGTTGAGGCCATTCCCACAAAATCCAATTATCATCAAACTGTGATTAGATTCCTAAAAGAAAACATATTCTCTAGATTTGGAATTTCTAGAGCTATCATTAGTGATCGTGTAACTCATTTTTGAAATCATCCATTCTCATCACTCATGGAAAAGTATTGAATTTATCACAAAGTATCCACTACTTACCACCCACAGACCAATGGTCAAGCTGAGTTAGCCAATCGAGAAATCAAACAAATTCTTGAGAAAACTGTCAATCCTTCTAGGTAATATTGGTCTGAGAAACTCTTGGATGCTCTTTGGGCATATCATACAACATAAAAAACCATCCTAGGAATGTCACCATATAGGTTGGTTTATGGAAAAGCATGCCATTTACCTGTTGAAATTGAGCATAAGGCCTTTTGGGAAATTAAGAAAATGGATTATGACCTCTCATTGGCCGAAACAAAAAGGAAATTATATCTTAATGAACGAGAGGAACTAAGGATGGAGGCTTATGAAAATTCAAGGACCAATAAAGCTAGAGTTCAATCCTACCAATCTAGGAATATCAAAGTCAAACATTTTGAACCGAAAAAATGTGTGCTCTTGTATAGTTCAAAACTTCCTTTACACCTTGGAAAATTAAGGTCTAGATGGTCAGGTCCTTTAATAGTGCATAAGGTGTACCCCCATGGGGCTGTAGAGATTAAAGATCCCACAAGTGGTTACATTTTCAAGGTCAGTGGTCAATGATTAAAACCATTCATTGAATCATTAAAAAAATATAAAATAGAGGTTGAGTTAACTGAGCCAACCTATGAACCATGAGAAAATTGATAGATTTAGGATCCATGTTGGGATAACGGCATTAAACGAAAGTGTTGCACGGGAGGCAATCCGTGGTTTTCATGTCATCTTTATTTTTAAAATAGGATTAATTAATCATTTTGACATTTAAAAATAAAAAAATAGACAGTTGACCTATTTTTCTATTATGATTATGGATGGGTATGAAAGGGGAGCACCATATTCATCCATGTCACGTGGTGTGATCCTTGAGTAATACCTTACCCCAAAATTTAAAAAGAAGGCAATGTATCATCAGTTTTTTTATTTTTTTATGTGTTTTTAGGTTAAAATAATAAAAAAAAATAAGAATATAATAATAATAATAAAAGGCCACATCGTAGGTGTAACAGCCCAAGATTTTATAAAGAAATATTCTTTTTAATTTTATTAATGTCTTGTGTTGTACGCTACACCAAAAGGAGCTTGCACAACACACATCCTTGACTTGCCTTGCATTACACGCAATCGCGACCTTCCTCGATAGCGTGTGTTGTACGCAACACCAAGTTTCGCTAAACAACGATATGCTATTAAGATATTATTAAAACTAGCTGTTGTGAATAGTAATAACCACTTTTTGAAATTTTGTAAATTTTATTTTTCAAAATGGACTTCATTTATGGATTCGGAGTATCGAATTTAGCCTAAGGTGAAATTTTTGTACTTTTCGGATAACTTTCATATTCTGATGAATAGTGAAAATTACTAAATTATAATTAAAAACAACTTTTTTAATCGAAATAATTAATAGTGATAAATCATTAATTTGAGTGGTTTTAAAGTATATTTAGAATATATTTTTACAATTTAATACAATGTTGGTCATTGGATGTAATTGCACATTTAAACCAGACATAAACAAGTGTCAATCTTTTGATAGATATTGTTTCTTAAAAACACGCTATTTGTTTTAACAGCGGGATTTAATTATAAAATTAATTAATGCAACTTTTATGTTATGAATTTGGTAAAATAGACTTCATTTTTGAATTCGGAATATGAAATATAGCTTGGGATGAAATTTTGGCATTATTCTGAAAAACATCAATTTTTGATGAATAGTGAAACTACTAAGTGGTAGGTTAAAAACTGAATTTTGCATAAAACATAATTTTACCGCTTCTGTGAATGGAATTTCGAAAATCCGAGAGACACGGTTAATATCAAGGACTAAAATGTGGTTCAATGAGATGAAAATAATTTTTTGGTGAATAGTAACTTTTTACTTTTTTTTACCGCGGTTAATAGTAAATAGGGTAACTAAGGGTAAATATGATATCACTATTACCCTAACACATGTCCTAATTCTATTGGACAAGTGTAATTCGACCAAAAACAAACTTAGGAATAAAATATGACCATTTAGGCCCACTTGGATTAGATTAGGACATTTATTATTAATTTATTTAAAGAAGGGTTAAAATAGCTAAAATCAAAGTTTAATAAGTAAATCATTTTTAATATGGGGTTATACATAAGATAAATTCTATTTTAAATATTCATTAGAAAGCTAAAACGATTTCCTACATGATGGTATTTTATTTGTAATTTTTAGACATCAAATAATTTAATTTATTTATGACACAACGATGATGCAGTAATTATCTTATTAATGAAATATTGACATAATTGATGTTATAAACACAAAAATAAATATAATTTGAAAATTTTTATGAATTACACTAATTTTCTAAGTTACTATGATATATTAATGTTGATTTAATCAACTTGGTTCGAACATTTAATTCTGTTATGACTTTCACAAAAATCATATATCAAATAGTGTCAAAATTGACACAAAATAGTTTTTAAATCAAATATTATATTATTAATTGTTATTTTATTCCTAAAAATCTAAGGTTTGGCCAAATGACTTAGATAAGGATATATATATTAATAATAAACAATTTGGGGTTCGTTTGGCATGTTATAGTAAGTGTAGTAACCATATAGTGAAAGAAAACAAAAAGACACGGTAAATGTTAAATTATTTAACTTAGAGTTAAATCTAATTGATAAGGTTAAAATAATATCCTAAACTTGTCTAAATTCTATTGGTTGATAGGATTTCGACCCATCCCCACTTTAGCTTCGAAATAATACCTTTTGTAACCATTATAAACCGATTTTGACTTTAATATAAAATAATATTTTGAGATATTCCTAAGGTGCCCCTCTCCTCCCCTATAAAAGGACACCTCCTCCCCCTCCTCCTCACACCAATTTGAGCACTCAAGCTCGGCCAACCCCTGCCAAAATCTCTTCTCCACTTCCCTAGAAACATCCTAGAGGTTCTGGTCTTCCTCAAAGACCAATTCTAGTGCCCTAAGAAGAGGTCTCAAAGAGGCACTTCAAAGAAGAGGTAATTACCGTTACCAATTCTTTCATCTTTATTTCTTCTTCCACTTCTTCTTCTTAGGTTGTTTCATTATGAAGTAATAACATCAGTATCACTAATAAACTGATATGTTATTATAAGTATGAAACAACCCTATTTCACCATCTATCCATCCTACGGAAAAAGAAATCACCGCGCGTGCGTATGTACGGAATACCGTCTCCACGCCGTGGTGTAATCTATTTTCCACCATCACCTTACAAGGATGGGTATAATGGTGTAATGAGTAACTATATATGATTATTATTAAGTAATATTGATACTGAAATAATATATATATATACTCCAATACAATTCCACGATCATAGGAACGATATCATCACTCGTGCGTACGTACGGAATACCGTCTCCACGATGTGATGCGACTCGTTCTACATGATCTTCATTTCATAATGATTGTATAAATGAATTGAATGAATGAATATGGTATATAATACACTAATACCATTCTGGAAATGAATTATCTATAACCTAAAGATAAGAATAAGAATTTATTCGACAAAACACGCATAAGAACAAAAAGTTATAAAGACCCGAGTAACAAGTAACAATGAAATATTACTAACAAGAAGCTAATAATATGACCATATATGATCTCATATCAATATGTATGATTCTGGAATAAGTCAATAACATTATTTAAACCATTATACAGGAGCTTCGGACACGAACAAAGCAAATCGGACCTAAGGTAAGGGAAATATCACAATCTCATTTTTATCTGAGATTGTTTATTCGTAAGTATTTACTGGGGTGTATTTTATCATCCACATCCATGTTCCCTCAATATGTAATATTGTTTCCATCCACTTGAAATAGTTTAAATCCAATTTTACCCTTAGGTGAGTTTTTAGTAAAGAATATGAAAGGAATCTTTTGTCGTTTTTCCGTACGAGGTACTTTTTGACTTTTCCGACAAAAGTACGAAGAATGTTTTTTTTTAACTTATACGACATGAATGGATTTTTAAAACATTACTTCAAAGAAGCTTCCTTTACAAGTTTTCAAGTTTAATTTTTAATCAACTTCTTTTATTTTAAAGTTGTATGACATGTTATGAAAGGAAAAATGTTTTTGAAGAAGAAAGGATATTTTCCTCAAGAATTCAATTCAAGTGTTTTATCAAAATTATTTTCCATCTAAGATAATAAAGGGTTCTGTTTCTATCCATATTTTTACATTGGTTTGACTATGTTGTGATGGAATTATGTTTATGAATTCCTTTATCATATATTAATTGATTTATGATGTCATGATGTTTCAAGAATCCCATTTTTGTTATATGTGTTATGCGATGATGTATGTTTTATGATTATGTGGCACACATAAGAAAGGATTCATTATAAGATGGGTGGGACCTATATCTCCCTCCAATGCATTGGGTAATGATTTTATATCTCATGAGATAGACATGGCTGGAACGGAAGGTTATTTCGGTTCAGTGATACAGGACTGAAACGAGGAGTGAACTCGGTTCAGAAAGGGACTTTGTCCACTAAGATAGTCTTGGCAATGAGTCATGACTAACAAGAAATGATTTTCCATGATTATGTGTGCATGCCACAAAGATTCAAGTTTTATGTTATGATTATGGGGATCTCATTTTCACTTCTATGATTTATTTCATGTTAAGATATTATGATCTCTTTTGCAGGTTTTGATTTTCATAAAGATATGATATGATTTTTATTTCCTTTATTTGCCCTTGCTGAGCATTTGAGCTCACCCTTTTATGTTTTCTTTTCCCCAGGATATAAAGAAAGGTTTTAGGTAAAAAAAAGGAAGATCTTTATGGGAGATTTTGAAGATCTTTCACCAGGATTAGAAGATTACGTTCCGAGTTTCCAAAGACACTAAACTATTACGATCCTTGTGTGTGTATTTTTGTTATGTATTAAGTATTCCGCAAAAGTAATGTAATGTTCATGTACGTTAGGCTTCGGGTCTCTACAGTTGGTATCAGAGGAAAGTTTTAGTCAACCTTTGGAAACTAGGATGCGAAAACGTTAGTGAGATCCCTAGAGATATTTCTAAGGTATGTGTAGGGATGTCTCTAAGGTTAAGTATACGTATAGGTTATAGTCCTAGAATTGCGCTAAAGATCTTAGAATTTAAACCTAAGATGTTAGATATTGAGGGTACTCCCCCTTTACTATGTTGTCTTCCCTAGCATGATTTCGCCTCTCACGGAATTCTTTTTGTGTTTTAGTTAATGGAGGGAACCAGAAGGAATTCGGTTAACATTGAATCCAATGGACAAATTGGTGACTATGAGCAACAAAATTGTGTAATGCCTAGAGATAAAGATATTGTGATTATGCCAAATCAGCAATCTCACAATATGATCAATAAAGTAAAATTTGGTAAGTTTCTTGACTCGACTAATAAGAGAAAGATGGAGTTCCATGATGATCATAGAGGAAAGAAAGTTCAATTTCCCCTATGTAAATCATGTGGGAAGAGGCATCAAGGAGAATGTTTCAAGGGAACTGGAAGATGCTTTGGGTGTGGAAAAGAAGGACACAAAGCAAGTAAGTGCAAAGGAAAAGGGTCGGTTAACACCATGGATGAGTATAATGGTATTGCTACAACATCAAAAATGGTTAAGTGTTTTAAATGTGGAATGTATGGGCATTATGCAAACAAATGCCCTAAGGGAAAGACTCATGAAGAGAATCAGTATGGTCATATGGGTAGTATTTATGTGGATCACTTCTATGATTTATTTCATGTTAAGATATTATGATCTCTTTTGCAGGTTTTGATTTTCATAAAGATATGATATGATTTTTATTTCCTTTATTTGCCCTTGCTGAGCATTTGAGCTCACCCTTTTATGCTTTCTTTTCCCCAGGTCAGGAAGATGGATATTAAGTAGAATATGCTAAAAGGGACCCTTGATATGATGAAATAAATGGGAGACACTGTAGAAGATTTATGAACCAGTTGTTTATGTTTCCCAGTTTCTAAAGACACTATACCTATACGGTCCTTTGTGGTTTTGTCATATGTTGTAATAAGAGTGCTTCAATTTTGAAGTATTAACAATGTATGTAAAGTGTGGGTCGTTATAGTTGGTATCAGAGGAAAGGTTTAGTCAACCTTTGGAAACTAGGATGCGAAAACGTTAGTGAGATCCCTAGAGATATTTCTAAGGTATGTGTAGGGATGTCTCTAAGGTTAAGTATACGTATAGGTTATAGTCCTAGAATTGCGCTAAAGATCTTAGAATTTAAACCTAAGATGTTAGATATTGAGGGTACTCCCCCTTTACTATGTTGTCTTCCCTAGCATGATTTCGCCTCTCACAGAATTCTTTTTGTGTTTTAGTTAATGGAGGGAACCAGAAGGAATTCGGTTAACATTGAATCCAATGGACAAATTGGTGACTATGAGCAACAAAATTGTGTAATGCCTAGAGATAAAGATATTGTGATTATGCCAAATCAGCAATCTCACAATATGATCAATAAAGTAAAATTTGGTAAGTTTCTTGACTCGACTAATAAGAGAAAGATGGAGTTCCATGATGATCATAGAGGAAAGAAAGTTCAATTTCCCCTATGTAAATCATGTGGGAAGAGGCATCAAGGAGAATGTTTCAAGGGAACTGGAAGATGCTTTGGGTGTGGAAAAGAAGGACACAAAGCAAGTAAGTGCAAAGGAAAAGGGTCGGTTAACACCATGGATGAGGATAATGGTATTGCTACAACATCAAAAATGGTTAAGTGTTTTAAATGTGGAATGTATGGGCATTATGCAAACAAATTCCCTAAGGGAAAGACTCATGAAGAGAATCAGTATGGTCATATGGGTAGTATTTATGTGGATGATGATGAAGAGACTACAAATGATATGTGAGATGAAAGAATTTTTGAAGCTCGGTCAATGGTTTGAGAATGTAGTGGAATGATTACATGTTTATCATGTGTAATTTTGGAATAAAGAGACATCTATGGATTGTTACACTGTTGTCTTTCCTTGTGTTTTGAAAGTGTATGATTAATGTTACCAGTATCCATGAAAGGTTATTCAGATATTTTTGGAATGTAGATGATATGCGCATAATGAAGGGATAAGGAGAAAATTAAATGTTTAATAGTATTCATGAGCTCATGATTGATATAAGGACTAAGTGATATCATGGTTTGAGTATATAGAATTTTGAGGATTTTGGTATGTGGAAAGTGTTAACTTTTAACTACACTCATGTTTTCACTAAGGTATTCAAGAGAATACACGATTAAGGACTTTGAATGTTTGGAATGTGACCAACAAGACATATCTTATGATATGTGGGGATCAACGACAGTATTAAATCTCTGGTAATCGTTGACTGCAGTATTATGTATAAGCCTAAAGATTAGACTGGATTATGTTGGACATAAGTTATTATTGTTTAAGGATATAATATTTTCGATATTATTGATGGGATGTTATAGTAACGTAGTTTTAGAAAAAGGACAACCTGCAGGACGGGCGACAACCCATCGCTTCGGACAAGGCTGTAGGAATCGAACCCACAACCGAAGTGCGACTGGCCTTTATCGCCTACCACTGACCTACAGGAAGTCCCTGTTTAGTAGAAACTAGTTTTATTATATTAAGCAGTACGATATATGAAGTATAAGTCCATTTTAGGAACTATATATGATTAATCCCACTATAGATCGACTTATGTATATAAATTTTGCTAACCTTTTGAGACAGATGGAATGACCCGTCATTCTATCACATGATCTGCTAACACGTCACGAATAACAAATTCAACATCATTTATTTAAGAGATGAAGTAGAAATTGTTCAAGGCACGAACAAAAGTGAGATTGTACCAAAATAAAGTAAGTATTTATTCTAAGCAAATTTTCAACTTTAGGGAAATGATCTTGAAAACCAAAAAATGTTGTCCTAGTGATCTTATACCTGATGAATCAGATGGTACCTTATATCATCACAAATCTATGGATTTGTGATTACTGGCTTTTCCATAGCCATGTTCTCTACCACTCTCCATCAGAACATGATGGTTATATTTCTCTTCCATATCCATATTTTCACCTATGTGGAAACCCAATGATTAGTTTATTTGGGTAACCGTTACGTTTCATACTTTTGTTTTTAAAGATTGGTTTTGATATTCCTTTTTACGATGTGGGTTTCTATTAAAGAAACTTTCGAATAGTAAACCATTTATAACCCCGACGAATTTCGAGGGCGAAATTCATTTTAAGGGGGGTAGAATGTAACAGCCCAAGATTTTATAAAGAAATATTCTTTTTAATTTTATTAATGTCTTGTGTTTTACGCTACACCAAAAGGAGCTTGCACAACACACATCCTTGACTTGCCTTGCATTACACGCAATCGCGACCTTCCTCGATAGCGTGTGTTGTACGCAACACCAAGTTTCGCTAAACAACGATATGCTATTAAGATATTATTAAAACTAGCTGTTGTGAATAGTAATAACCACTTTTTGAAATTTTGTAAATTTTATTTTTCAAAATGGACTTCATTTATGGATTCGGAGTATCGAATTTAGCCTAAGGTGAAATTTTTGTACTTTTCGGATAACTTTCATATTCTGATGAATAGTGAAAATTACTAAATTATAATTAAAAACAACTTTTTTAATCGAAATAATTAATAGTGATAAATCATTAATTTGAGTGGTTTTAAAGTATATTTAGAATATATTTTTACAATTTAATACAATGTTGGTCATTGGATGTAATTGCACATTTAAACCAGACATAAACAAGTGTCAATCTTTTGATAGATATTGTTTCTTAAAAACACGCTATTTGTTTTAACAGCGGGATTTAATTATAAAATTAATTAATGCAACTTTTATGTTATGAATTTGGTAAAATAGACTTCATTTTTGAATTCGGAATATGAAATATAGCTTGGGATGAAATTTTGGCATTATTCTGAAAAACATCAATTTTTGATGAATAGTGAAACTACTAAGTGGTAGGTTAAAAACTGAATTTTGCATAAAACATAATTTTACCGCTTCTGTGAATGGAATTTCGAAAATCCGAGAGACACGGTTAATATCAAGGACTAAAATGTGGTTCAATGAGATGAAAATAATTTTTTGGTGAATAGTAACTTTTTACTTTTTTTTACCGCGGTTAATAGTAAATAGGGTAACTAAGGGTAAATATGATATCACTATTACCCTAACACATGTCCTAATTCTATTGGACAAGTGTAATTCGACCAAAAACAAACTTAGGAATAAAATATGACCATTTAGGCCCACTTGGATTAGATTAGGACATTTATTATTAATTTATTTAAAGAAGGGTTAAAATAGCTAAAATCAAAGTTTAATAAGTAAATCATTTTTAATATGGGGTTATACATAAGATAAATTCTATTTTAAATATTCATTAGAAAGCTAAAACGATTTCCTACATGATGGTATTTTATTTGTAATTTTTAGACATCAAATAATTTAATTTATTTATGACACAACGATGATGCAGTAATTATCTTATTAATGAAATATTGACATAATTGATGTTATAAACACAAAAATAAATATAATTTGAAAATTTTTATGAATTACACTAATTTTCTAAGTTACTATGATATATTAATGTTGATTTAATCAACTTGGTTCGAACATTTAATTCTGTTATGACTTTCACAAAAATCATATATCAAATAGTGTCAAAATTGACACAAAATAGTTTTTAAATCAAATATTATATTATTAATTGTTATTTTATTCCTAAAAATCTAAGGTTCGGCCAAATGACTTAGATAAGGATATATATATTAATAATAAACAATTTGGGGTTCGTTTGGCATGTTATAGTAAGTGTAGTAACCATATAGTGAAAGAAAACAAAAAGACACGGTAAATGTTAAATTATTTAACTTAGAGTTAAATCTAATTGATAAGGTTAAAATAATATCCTAAACTTGTCTAAATTATATTGGTTGATAGGATTTCGACCCATCCCCACTTTAGCTTCGAAATAATACCTTTTGTAACCATTATAAACCGATTTTGACTTTAATATAAAATAATATTTTGAGATATTCCTAAGGTGCCCCTCTCCTCCCCTATAAAAGGACACCTCCTCCCCCTCCTCCTCACACCAATTTGAGCACTCAAGCTCGGCCAACCCCTGCCAAAATCTCTTCTCCACTTCCCTAGAAACATCCTAGAGGTTCTGGTCTTCCTCAAAGACCAATTCTAGTGCCCTAAGAAGAGGTCTCAAAGAGGCACTTCAAAGAAGAGGTAATTACCGTTACCAATTCTTTCATCTTTATTTCTTCTTCCACTTCTTCTTCTTAGGTTGTTTCATTATGAAGTAATAACATCAGTATCACTAATAAACTGATATGTTATTATAAGTATGAAACAACCCTATTTCACCATCTATCCATCCTACGGAAAAAGAAATCACCGCGCGTGCGTATGTACGGAATACCGTCTCCACGCCGTGGTGTAATCTATTTTCCACCATCACCTTACAAGGATGGGTATAATGGTGTAATGAGTAACTATATATGATTATTATTAAGTAATATTGATACTGAAATAATATATATATATACTCCAATACAATTCCACGATCATAGGAACGATATCATCACTCGTGCGTACGTACGGAATACCGTCTCCACGATGTGATGCGACTCGTTCTACATGATCTTCATTTCATAATGATTGTATAAATGAATTGAATGAATGAATATGGTATATAATACACTAATACCATTCTGGAAATGAATTATCTATAACCTAAAGATAAGAATAAGAATTTATTCGACAAAACACGCATAAGAACAAAAAGTTATAAAGACCCGAGTAACAAGTAACAATGAAATATTACTAACAAGAAGCTAATAATATGACCATATATGATCTCATATCAATATGTATGATTCTGGAATAAGTCAATAACATTATTTAAACCATTATACAGGAGCTTCGGACACGAACAAAGCAAATCGGACCTAAGGTAAGGGAAATATCACAATCTCATTTTTATCTGAGATTGTTTATTCGTAAGTATTTACTGGGGTGTATTTTATCATCCACATCCATGTTCCCTCAATATGTAATATTGTTTCCATCCACTTGAAATAGTTTAAATCCAATTTTACCCTTAGGTGAGTTTTTAGTAAAGAATATGAAAGGAATCTTTTGTCGTTTTTCCGTACGAGGTACTTTTTGACTTTTCCGACAAAAGTACGAAGAATGTTTTTTTTTAACTTATACGGCATGAATGGATTTTTAAAACATTACTTCAAAGAAGCTTCCTTTACAAGTTTTCAAGTTTAATTTTTAATCAACTTCTTTTATTTTAAAGTTGTATGACATGTTATGAAAGGAAAAATGTTTTTGAAGAAGAAAGGATATTTTCCTCAAGAATTCAATTCAAGTGTTTTATCAAAATTATTTTCCATCTAAGATAATAAAGGGTTCTGTTTCTATCCATATTTTTACATTGGTTTGACTATGTTGTGATGGAATTATGTTTATGAATTCCTTTATCATATATTAATTGATTTATGATGTCATGATGTTTCAAGAATCCCATTTTTGTTATATGTGTTATGCGATGATGTATGTTTTATGATTATGTGGCACACATAAGAAAGGATTCATTATAAGATGGGTGGGACCTATATCTCCCTCCAATGCATTGGGTAATGATTTTATATCTCATGAGATAGACATGGCTGGAACGGAAGGTTATTTCGGTTCAGTGATACAGGACTGAAACGAGGAGTGAACTCGGTTCAGAAAGGGACTTTGTCCACTAAGATAGTCTTGGCAATGAGTCATGACTAACAAGAAATGATTTTCCATGATTATGTGTGCATGCCACAAAGATTCAAGTTTTATGTTATGATTATGGGGATCTCATTTTCACTTCTATGATTTATTTCATGTTAAGATATTATGATCTCTTTTGCAGGTTTTGATTTTCATAAAGATATGATATGATTTTTATTTCCTTTATTTGCCCTTGCTGAGCATTTGAGCTCACCCTTTTATGCTTTCTTTTCCCCAGGTCAGGAAGATGGATATTAAGTAGAATATGCTAAAAGGGACCCTTGATATGATGAAATAAATGGGAGACACTGTAGAAGATTTATGAACCAGTTGTTTATGTTTCCCAGTTTCTAAAGACACTATACCTATACGGTCCTTTGTGGTTTTGTCATATGTTGTAATAAGAGTGCTTCAATTTTGAAGTATTAACAATGTATGTAAAGTGTGGGTCGTTATAGTAGGTCATGGGGAAAACCCTGTCACAACCGACGAATCTGCGGAGACTCGAACCCGGGACAGAAGGGAGATAGGGGCGCGCGCTTACCACTTAACTACATCTTTTTGTGAATACTTATTCTATAATTTGTATATAAATACTTATATTTTACTTTCTTTATTATATAAATATATATATATATATAGTTTTTTTGTTTTGTTTGTTTGTTTATTTTTTTCCACTAGGGAGTTCTCAGAGTGACATCGAGATCAAGAGACTAAATTGGAGCAACAAGAACTTCAACTTCAACCACCAGGTGACTTCATTCCATGATCCTCATGTTTTAATTTCCATTTTCAAATTCCCTTATCTGCCTCTATTCCTTGTAAATTTTCATTTCTTCAAACACTAGGGACAATTTTATTTTATGTTGGGGGGGAGATAAAGTAAAAAATGCTTTTGTGTCAAAAAAATGAATGATTTGAAATTTTTTTTTGTAAATGGAAGGAAAAATTCATTTAACTTTGAACACGATAATACACATTTCACACTTTGAAAATAAATATCAAATAATTTAGCATGCCCCGATTCTGATTTTAATATTTGTATAATTTCACGAGCTTTGATTTTGGAAAGTGTGGCTGTCCAATTTGATATTTCATTGTTTATATTTTCATAAAAAAAGATCACAATGCACATACTTTGGATAGTGGGGTATTAGTTTGAGTTAATGGGGTCCCCTAAATAAATAGTATAGGTTTGGTGATCATTTTAGTTTAATATGAGTATTAAATAAAAAATAAATAAAAAACAATAAATTTGCGCATAGAGCAATGGAATGACCTAATGCGTGGCTTTTGACACATGGGGATCGTGACTCCATAGTTATCTAGCCGAGAGTTAGTAATTTTATCTCTATTTTTGGTAATTTGAATTTTTTTTTGACTGAGTTAACTCGAGATGATGCCCAAGTCTGTGGGCTTCACTTGGTGCCCTAAGGCCTTTGAGCCTGGGATTCATCGACAAAGTCTTGCTATAGGGGTTGACTCTTTTGAGTGCAATTTCAATTACCATGGCAAAATTGCAAAAACAAATATATATATATATATATATATAATAAAAAAAATTGAATACTCATCTTAATATTGAAATGTGATTCAAACTACCACTTCCGTCATTTCTTCCTTGAATAATGATGAACCACCATGTCTATTGTGATACACAACACATCCTCATACTTAATTGATATTGGATGAAATATGGCATTGAATTTGAACAAACGAATGGGCTTGGGATTGGGATATGCTTATGGAACTATCATGTATTAAAATATTTTGATGGGTTTCATGATTGTTTTGTATAAGGGTTTTTGGTGATCATTGTGTATTAAAATGTTTTTGGAAAAGGAAATTCGAATTTCATATTGTTGAGATATATTTTGCTCGGGACTAGAAAAACTCAAGTTGGCGGTGTGATTAGCCACTAAATGAGGCTAATATTAATTTTTAATATATATAATATTCATGTGATTTATTAATCATAAACACCATTTTAGTGCATTTTACACTTTGAACATCATTTCACATTATGATTGTAATTCCTTCTTAAAATTCACTATTATGTGGTACATTTTTGAACACCATTTAAAGCACCCAATGATTATTCTGATTTTAAGGAATCTAATTATAGATATTTTAATTTAATATTTTGAGAAATTTATCTACACTTCAATATGAACATGTTTGATTCAGGGATCAAGGGAGAATTCATGGAAGAAGATGTGGATATTTTGTGACGGAAGGAAACAATTCTGGAGAAGTCAGGTTGAACACCAGCCCACTGATGAGAATTTGGGGCCCAACATACTGGCCCACTGAATCCAAATTTTTTTGGACTGATACAATAAAAGTATAGTAACAAATTAATTTTCAGGATCCAGTGCTAATTCTGCCTCCATGGTGGTCATTAAGGAGGCCCAAGTTAGAGATAAAATTCTGGGCCAGATTCTGCAGCCGAGAAAAACAGTTCACTAATATATTCATACCTCTGAATAAACATCTCCAAATGGGCCCAAATTTTACAGGCGGTTATACAACATCAGGGGATCCATTTTCTTCTACTATTTTCCACTCTGATTCGGCCATCTAGAAGGTCTTCCAAGAACGTCTATTCACTGGATGAAAGCTGGATTCCACCTCGGGTCATGTGTAGAAAAGTCCAAGTTCTACAAGCTTTCCACAACCCTAGGCCTTCCATAATCAAGTGGGATTCTTTTTAATGTTGGAGGATCGACAAAAGTATCCCAAAATTCCTATTTGAGGTTGTGGTGGTGGAGTATTTGATCATCTTTGAGCTTTGTTTTCATATTAATGTTATGCTGCCAATTTGTCTTTGTAACATTCTTCCTTCACATGTAAGTTTTTTAATTCATTCTAGTTTCTTAATAAAAGTTCTTATTAACCTCTTATTCGATTGTTCTACATATCAAATTGATACCATTGCCTAAAGGTGTAAATTTATTCACACCAAACCTTGTGAAATTATTCACACAATGGTGGAGTGATCATTTTCTTTTTATTGTTTTCCTTACTTCTTCAATTCCTCCCTCATGAGTCTACTTCCCGCTTCCATTGAAACCATAGCATCAATGGAGGGATAAAACACTTACGGGTTGATACAAGGTAGTATAAATTGGATGGATTGGATGTTCTTTATCACCCCATTAATGTCTAATCACTTCTTTAATTGAGTTTTTTATTTGATGATTTTTAAACTCCATCGTCCTTGTTGAATTTAAGGGCACACACTTCGAGTGCTAATATGAACCTTTACCTTGATGTGCTCAAAACATTGATCCTTATAGTTTATAGGTGATTAGTATAAAAGGGTGTAGGTATTAAACCAGTAAGTTATGATGTTGTTTGATCTTCTTAAATGAACCCATCTCAAATATAAGAAATTGAAATCATTGAAAAGGAAATACGTCCAATCCACCCTGAGCGATAACCTAGGATCAACTCATTATTTTAAATTGAATTCACTTTAATCTGTTAGTTATCCTTTAAACCCATCTAAAATCAACCCATGTTGGTCACTTAATATCCAAAAATACTCCATATAATTTATGTGTCTATAGGTTCCTTCTTAGGTCTCTAATGATTCGACAACCCAAGCTAAACTACAATGACCATTCTACCTTCATCTATTGGGTAAATTTGAGCATGAATCAAATAACCACATGAAGTATGAATTTTCTGATTCATAATGAAGGAAATTCATATACCGGACATTTTAAAACATACCATCAGGGCCTTGCCTGAGACATCTATAAATTATTAATGCCTATGCCAAAACCATATCTAAAAATGGGCAAGGCCTCAGCCAATTCCATATTTATATGTCTCATGAGACCTACTCATGCATCGAGGGGATATATCTGGCCCCATCCATCACATAGTAAGTCCAATTCATTCCTCATATGAACAGGGATAAAAATAAACAACATATACATTTATATTGAAACTAGTATATGAAACATAAATAACTTTCCGCGAACATTATGTATAATCACTAACCATTTGGAGTAAGTTGGTGAATGATTTTATGTTAGCACAACTGCAGTCAAAAAAATAATAAAACATTAAATTAAATAGGGTATATGATATAATAATTATTAATTCCAATAATACATAATAATCAATATGAGTGTATAAACAGATGAATATACTCTTATTAAATTATCGAGTAATTCTTGATATAAATACTCTTTTACTTTGAAGAGAAGATTTATTTTGGAAAAATATTTGTATAGAACTAAAAGTGAAGAATGATGTTGTTTTTATAATAAAAAGGGACTTATAAAAATAATGGTTTCTAAAATCATATTATAGAGTTCCCTTGAAAATAGGTAAAATTTTGAGAAATTCCCTTGAATCGGGATTGTATTTTAGGAGGATTTTTGTAAAGATCTTTTTAAAACATATAACTCCCCATATATTATGGTATGATTCCGGTTAAAACAAATATATATTAAATTATCAAAGAAATAATGTGGACTAATTGTGAATGAATAAGAATTTAATTGTGGTATGTAGATAATAAAAGTAATTCGAATGGAAATGGAGGTTCGGGTGGAAAACCCTTACCTTACATATGAATATGTTCCTCACATGATCTTAATGAATAGAATAATAAAATTTATGTCCATAAATTAATAATTATAGAAAATACCTAACATGTAATTGAATATTTATAACCTTATTATGTTCATTCATTGTCTTTTCATGGGTTAAGAGATTAAATTTCATTGTTTTAGATCATTTTCTTCCTTGGTTTTCAGGATCAGTATACTTATATTTCTATTCAGATAAACATGTAGAATAAGAATGGTTGTCTAGAATAGAATTTGAATTTATTATTTAACTAATATAAGATTAAATTTCTATAATATTCATTTTGTTATTGTGAGTGAAGATGAATCATTATATGAATCTTTAATGGAAATTGTTTTTGTTAATTGGCGGTCCATGATCCCAACGAATTCATTTTCATTTATAAATTAGTATCATCTGTAAAAAAGGATTCAAGAGACTTTAATAGGTTATAATAAATATATAATTTTCTAGTTCAACCATTATAATGGGTTCATGACCAGAAATGTATATTGTAATAGAAATTGATAACCTTTCGTCCTTGAATGTGACAAATTAATACATCTCAGAAGGTGTTTTCATTTATTGTATAAAAGAAGAGGAAATGAGATATGATGATGAATTATTACATAATCACAAAAAATTATAGTTCATGTATGTTACTGGAGTTATCCTAACATTTTTATGAATATAAGTGATGAAATAAATAAGAAATGAATGGAACTCAAAATAAAAGAAAAGTTGAGAAATCCCTTATGAAAATTCAGCAGCCTAACAAGGTTGCTTCAAAATTACTAAAATATATTGATGAGAGAAAATGGGTATATCATAACTATTTAATAATATTTATTTTAAGGGGGGATAATAAATTACATACCCCAACATAATCCAAAATAAATTAAAATAGAATAATATGAAAAGAGTGCTTGAAAAAGAGAAGGGTGGTAGATTCCCTTACTATGTAGAGAAACTCCTTAAACATAAGGGTTAAGACCATGGGGGGTTTAGGACACCTTGGGAGGAATCTTATGTATGTAAAACTAAAAAAGGTTATCATGTTATGAGTTTATAATGAAATAAAATGATGTGATGAGTGTGTATTTATAGTAAATGGGAGAGATTTTTTTAATTTCAAAGGACACCTCATTAGTGGTTTTTACAAAACCATGGGATTGACCATCGTATTTGCCTATAGTATTAGCCACATGGGAAACCAATTATCATATTATACTGTATACAAGTCTATGAGAATTCTATATTAATTATTATAGCATTATGATGTTATCAAACATACCAAAAACTCAAAACTGTATTTTTACTATTCATAAAAATAATGTATTTTAGAAAAATCACAAAAATTAACCTCATCCATTTTTCTACATGTATAATTAAAAAATGAAATCAATTTTTTTAAAACAATTTTCTAAATATTTTTAATTTAATTTTTAAATTAAATCTTAATTTATTCCAAAAAACTACTTTAAAGTTATATCTTGTTTTATAACACCTTGCATAATTAATCAAGTTCCAATAAAATTAAATTATAACCATAAGACAATAAAGTAACAATTTATGATTAAATTTTATGAAAATAAATTTCCAATTTATATTATTAAATTAATCATGAAATTATAATTAATATATTTATGACATAAAAAAATACCAATCATTATATTATGATCATTTTTTCACTTATAAGATGTCTAAATTATATTTATATATTCATGGGTGAAGATTCCATTTTTTGGATGATTTACTATTAATTTATATTTATAGGAGTGACATTACTACTAATAAGGGTATGCAAAAATTCATAATGGTATGTTACTATTCATCAAAAATTTGGTTTGTCTTATCAGACTCTAAATTTCATACTGAATGCAACCTTGTATGTTAGTTTTTCTAAATTCCAATCATAGAGGTGGAAAAAGTATGTTTACTGGCCAAGTTATAGCAAAGTGATATTTTTTTGATACTTAGCATTTCAAGCATTCAATATTTAATTTATTTACAAAATCTTAGGGTGTAACATTTTTTATTCGGGTTAGATACCAAAAAAACACACATACATGATCTCCAAACTAGTATATACCAAGAGTCATATATAAGGGAATGCTTTATAGAATATCACAACCATTATTACCAAAACCCTTCCTATATCTAACCAAAAATTTAATCATAATCACAATAATCACATGCATTTCATTTGATCCACACATGTTTCAAGTATTCAATGAGTAGTACCTCATGGATTTATGGGATAAGAGTACAAGACTATAAATAAATAACATCAAAATACCCATTTATCTAGTGAAGATAAGTATTATATAAACATCAAAACCAGGAACAATTATACTAATGTCCATGCTAACTTCAACTACCTCCCATACATCATCTAGATATGAAAATAGCATTTCATCCATTTTATGTTACATTTTCAGAGGTGTGAGAACACATTTCATTGGTCTCCAATCATCCCTAGCCCAAATCACACTAAGAATTACCTAAAATCCACCATTTAATAACCTTTATCAAATAAAAATTTTTAATTCCCCAAAACATCTCAAAATATATTAAATTGATATGATTACCCCAATATTTTAGGCACAACTCCTCGTACATCAAATTCTTATTACCATCACGAATGGTCTAAAAGGTGATTATGTAGAGACTACACCCTATGAAGAAAAATAAAAATTTTAATTCCACCATAGTGGAAGCCAATATAAATAACAGTAAAACATAATCCAAATATACATATGATATGAAATATGAGAATTTAAAATGGAATCTTCATACAAGAGTAAAATATATCACCTATAAGATAATTAAATAATTAATAAATACAATGTTAAAAAATAAATTTTGATCCTATCACCAAGGATCCATATGATCCTTCAATGAAATCATACCATCTAAATCACGTACAATATAAAATGTATTCTCCACTAAGAACTATACATCAGTCCATTACCCATACATATACCATGAGACATAATATATACACATGTATAGAAGGGACATTAAAGGTTGTTATTTTGAACATAGTAGGCCACAAAAAATAGCATCAATAAATTATATCTAACCATATAATCATCTTGGAAAATCATAATAAACAAAAATCAATTCTTAATGAACTACCTACTCAAATCTTTATCAAATATCCTTATTTTAGAATCAACAATCCTTCACTAGTTATAGAGTGGAATAAAACATCTAAAATATTTAATAATAGATGTACCCTCATCTTTAAAATGTATTATATATCACATGGAATCCATATAACAATTCAACCATGATGCCCTAGTCATATAGTCACAAGATATATCCAAATAATCGTGTTTTTTATAATACTTTTCTGGTCATTGTATCAACTACATTTGAAAACCTGATGAATTATTTCACCCGTACTTTACCATATTTGAATTATTGAACACAATATAGCTATAAAATATTGAATTCATACCTTTCCAAAATAGTGGTCACACACACTAAATATTATTCCAATTTATGACATATTCTATTATATAATTACTATTAACACCATCACCCATAAAGCACTCAATCTACAGAGTTGTTATAATCATGATTTTTGACTAACAAAAAATTTATTATATATAATCCTATTAACTACTATCACCATTTTGTGATCATCATACCATATATAAGGGTAAATGTGTGTAAAAAACATGTCAAAATAGAAAAAAATAAAGATGAAAAAATAGGAACAAGAATAAAAAATTAGAGTTAGTGAAATTAATGTGAAAACAGAAGTGAATAAACTATTAAGTTGACGGGAAATATTTATTAAAAAATAGGAGAGAGGAAGGGTAAATAGTGGATTTAGTTATAGTAATTAGACTAAAAAAATGATAGATTTTTTCCCACATAGAATCAACCATAGACGTGTTATATATGTGTGAATAGTAGAATAACGAATATAAATTTCAATATATAGAGCCCTTCTCTAGAGTAATCACATAAAAATTGATATTTAAATAGTACACATTATGGGTATACTTCTTAATAACTATTTCCATAACTGAAACCTTTTTTATTAGTGTAATTTTTATTAGAGCCCTTTGCATTTTTTTCAATCAAGGTCCATAAATCAATGAAACATTATAAACTCATGAAATGGATCACTAATCAATAATTCATATCTTCATTGATTGATCTAATTGTATGAAAAAAAAATCATTGACCTAATTACATTTTTTCCATTTGTAGTGGCTTATAAAGAATTTTTATGAACTTCAAACATGTCAGATCTTCAGAAAAAATGTATTTACTTGTAAATATAAGGTTATTATACACATTCTTCAATAATATGTTAAAATAGTTCACCCATTCACTTAGTATGTTCATATTGTACCCCTTTTATTACTACCCCATAATATATTCTTCCATAAAAGGATATCAAATACAAATTGATAGACTTACAAAACATAATTTTTATGAACCTCGATAACACTATCTATAGATAAGATGATATAATGGAAAATAACACAAAAGAAAACCTCAAAGAGAAAGATGTTGGTTTCCCATGTTCAAACTCAGTTTTCAAAAATATTCTTTTGGTAAGAGTTTTTTCAATATGTAGGAAAATTTTTCTTTTGAAAGAACATACTCCATCTTGAGTTCATTCATCTCCACATTCTCTTTTTTGACATGATATATGATATAAATATGTTTTAATGAGAATTTTACACTATATTTCTTTTGATATTAATATCAATTTTATTATCACAACCCTAGAGTAAAGGAAACCTAACTTCCACAATTAAATCATACAACTATTTATTTATACACATAAGTTGTGTTGCATCTCTAGTAGTGGAATGATATTCAACTACAAACATGATAAGAGTTAATTATTTCATATTAGTATGAAAAATCACAAATTTCTCACAAAAATAAATCTCCGTAATATTTGGATCAAATATCAATGCCACATTCATCCCAATCTGTATATACATATACCAAAAAAATTAATTATTATAGAGATATCATATTTGATGTTGTAAAATTTTGTGCTGATGATATATTCAAGAATTCGTTTTCCTACCGAGTGAAGATAATCCATTGGATACCATTGAAATCATGAAAATAAGGTAAAAACATAAACCATATATATTCTTGAACATGTCATATATTAAAAACATCTAATAGACTTGCAAAACACTTTAGAACACACTTCCTTTCCTTCTATATCTTTATAAAACGTGGTTCCCACTGAAATTGTTGTGGAAAAATGATTTAATTTCCCTATGATAAGAACCTTAAGGGGTTTCTTAGTATTCTTATATTGAGATAGAAAAATGTATTTCTTAATTTATTAGAATTATAAACCAAGAAATCATTTCATTTCACAACTATTGTAAATTTCAAAGAACTTCTTCATCAACTTACAATACCCTTCAAAAATTCATTCATCATTTTTTTAATGATATTATCATCAAAAAATGCAACAACAATGAAATAAATATCTTGATTTTATTTGATGTAGATATTACTATCAACTCTTAATTCTTTACATCCTATATTCTTTAGTAGGAATACAATTTGGAATACATAAATATTGAAGTGTTATTTAGTATATACAAAGACTTCTTTAACATGAAAATATAATTTTCATGTTTTCTGATTATATATCAACTTAGTTTTTCAATATATACTTTTTCATCAACTTCTACATTGATAAATGATAATTTTACATCTATATACAATATTTTATAACTTTATTGTGTAGTAATTTGAAGAATGATTATAATTGTATCTTACCATCATATTAGAGAAACAATATCAACAAAATCAATAGCTTGAATTTGTTAGTAGAATTAAGGAGCTATTTTTTCTTTGTTTCTTATCACTTCACATTCTAAATTCAACATGTTTTATAACACCATCATTGTACCAATATAATTTTTATCATTTTTATGGGTACAATCTTCCAAGTATAACTCTTCTCAATCTGGTCCAACTTATTATTCATATCACGAATCCATTATTGATTTTCAGAAGCTTTATTACATCATATGGATCAATTTTTGAAAAAATAATTTTTTTCAATAAACACTGTTGTTCTTATAGTTTGAAATTTATGTTGTTGATCACCAATGTTGCTTCTAACATTCAATTGTTTCCTCAACCTTTGATGAGATTTACAATTCTTTTCCTCATCGTTGGGTATATTTGTGTTTGATTCTTCTATATGTAGGGAATCAAAACTTTTGGAATTCATTTCTTGTTTCTCAAGAACAACTCTTCCATATTCATCATCTTTCTTTCAACAAGTGTTTATGAAGCATCTTACTCAAGTTTTTCAAGACATTTGTCATCAATTGAATGAATAATCCTTTATATTTCATTGTTTAAATATCTTTATCCACTAATATATTGAAAATATCTACTAAAGATACCATAATCACCTCTTTGATAAAATTTTCCATGATTTCCATGGTAGTTCGTTATGATATAGGGGTCCCAAAAAATACATAACTATTTCAAACATGGATCTTCAATGTGTAATCTTCCAGATAGAGTTATATTAGAACATGCTATATAAAAACACAAATTATGAATATAAACTGATGTTGTCATCACCTAAATCCATAAGTATTTAGAAATAACACCTTCAATTAGAATTATATGTCCCATCTCCACCAAATATCTATTCTTCCTTTTAGAAACCTCATTATGATATGGTATGTATGATTCATAGAAATCAGGATGAATTCCTTATTTTTCAAGATATGTTCTAAATTCATAATTATGGTATTCACCAATCTTATCTCTTCATAATATCATTCTATAACACCCAAATTTTTTTCTACTCCTCCCAAAAACACATAAACATCTTTAGAGAATCAGATTTATGTTTCAAATCTGTAATTCATGTAATTGGAGTAAAATCCATAGTGAGAGAAACAAAGTATTTATATCTGAAATTTGATTGTTTACACATTTGATGATAAATAACTGAATGAATTAGTTCACGGATAAATTTAAAACACAATTCACCTTTATTGTCGATATAGTTTTTATTCTTTCCATTATAACAATTTAGAAAACACCAATCTCTCTTTCTTTGAATATGACGAATATAAAAACACTGACTAAATTAGAAAACATTCTCATATTTTTTTAACACTCATGCTTCATCATTTTATTCCATAACTCATTTTCATATCTAATACTTAGATAATTTGAATTCTTTACATAATAAACAAGAATCAAGTTTGCATTTATACTTTTTCCTATCATAAAATATTCTCCATCTTCAACTCTTTTCACATAGAAAACCATCATTTCAAAAAAAATTACTTTATCATAATGTTGGGAAATAATCAAAATGTTTTGTTTCTTTCCATAAAATAATGAGGACTTCATGGATTTGAAATTATCTTTTATAATAAAAGTATACCTAAATCTTTTGATTCTATAAGATTGATTAATTCCAAAATTATTTTCTCCTTCTTTAATGTCATTCATATTCTTTAAAATAACTAATTATCTTGTCATGTGTGACGAGAAACCACTATTAAAAATCCACGATCTTCCTCATTTTTTAGTATTGAGATCAATTTCTACAAAAAATAGGTATTTATTTCTTATTATCTTATATCACATTAAAATTTTCATAATTTTTATAAAATTTTTTTGTCGGATGTGAAACAAGACATAATTTAGAAATATTTATAGGTTTTCCACAACATTAAATTTATATTTAGAACCTCATTTGATCTTTCAAAATATTTTTCTCAGACTTCCTACATTGAGAGTATTTATTCTCCCTCAAACAATACTTCCTATTAGTCATGGGATAATTATTGTGTTTTTGATTGAACCACCACATACATTTTATTTTTCCAAATCCACCACAATTCCAGTAGTAACCAAAGAAAGAATATTTTACAATGTAACATCCAAACTATCTAGAGTTTTTATAATGTATTTCAATAGAATTATTACCTTCTAAATGAGAACATTGTTGAGACCTAGAAATTCTATAATCACTCATAATCTTCTTCTTCATTTCATATTTCCACCCAGAATTAACAGAATCAAAATCTTAGTAACATTTGTTTTTGACATTGATATTTTAAATGATTTTATATATTAATCATTTTTTATCAACACACATGATTTTATAATGTTTCTTCTTCTTATGAACAATGTCAAATTTCATTTAAACCTCTTGAATTAACTTTTGTTGATCTTTTCAAGGTTCACACTTTCTATAACTTCTTACAACATCAAAGAATGTGTTCTTAAAAATTTTAGCACCCTTATCAAATTTAAGGAAATTTAATGAGAATTTTAAAAAACTTATTCATTTTTTATCTTTAATTGATGATAATAATTATAATTATTTTCTTATTCATGATGTATATTTATGTTATTAATCCATTTTAATAACTTAGATTTCTCTTTAGGAAATGATTATTTTTTATTTGCTATTTAGAATTACATTTTTAACATCATAAATTATATTTCAAGTCATAAAAAATTTCTAATACATTATTTAATCTCTCCATTGAAAAAACATTCCAACATAGTATCTTCTTTGAAACAAATAAATTCGAACTCTTCATCATTATTTGTTAAAATAAATGAGTTTTCTCTAGAAACATTAGTGAATGTTTCAGCATCAACTCCACTATCCTCATACACATCATCATTAAACAAAAACTAACACTTTTTTATTTGGTGATTGATTTATATTTTTCATATGAATATGTTTTTGATATTTCAACATGATTATTCCAAGATCTTGTTGGCCTTTGGTAGTCATTATGACATTTGTCATTATTATTTCTGTAAGGTAAATTACTACAAAAATGGCCAAAATGATGTATAATACAAACATATTAGTGGGAGATTGAATTTTTATATTCGTATACGTCATTTCACATTTTTTGAAAATACGGTCATGAATTGACCTAAATTGTCACTAATATCATATTTAGTGTCAGAGTAACCAACTACATCACCTTCAAGAATCTTCCTGGAATTTCCTTTATTGAAATATTTGAATTATTTTTATAGATCAATTTTTTGAATAATTTTCATAAATATATCCCTTATAGTTTAATATTTATTGAAAGTAGCATGAAGATCACCAAAATATAGAGTTTTAGGATCTCGAACTTTCAAAGAAAAAAATTGGGCTTTAAACTTGTCAGGAAGAATATTTATGATCTTTTCAATAATAGTTAATTCTTACAACTGCACCCCAAGACATATTATGTTGATAAAAATTTATATTAACATTCTAAATATGTTACTAATTTATCCAAACCCACTATTTTTGATATATTCATTCTTAAATATCTGTATTTATAACTTTTCATTGTTAACGTTTATATTGCCTTTATATTTGTTTTTCCTAGTTCTCCTGGATACCATTAGTGGTTAGAAAACCATTAAATATATGAAATTATATATTAAAAATTGATGAGAGTGAAACATTATTAGATCTTAAATTATTCTCTAGATTTTTATTATCCATAATTGTAAGATGAACATTTTAGAAAAGATGTAGAAATCCATCTGTAGCAGCTTCCAAAACATCATACCATATAGTCATAAGATAAAAAATCATTGTATCTTTCAAAATATGATAATTCATTAAATAAAAGTGTAGAATCCCCTTAATATTCACACAATTCAAATTATACATAAAAAACCTATTCATATAGTTCATTAAATTTTAAAAGAGACACTATCATCTAATACCAATTAAAATAGACTGGCCATAATCAAAATAATGAATGAGTGGTGGAAGGGGTGAATCATTGATATATTTTTATTTTATCTTATCCTTCAAGTATAAAAACCATCTCCTCCTATTAAATATTTATCACTTTCTTGAAAACCAAAAATTAACACCACCAAAGTAACACAGGTATCTAAAATTTTCACTACACAATATGAGTATCTAGTCTTTTTTAGGGTATGGAAATCATCCCATACAACACAATTGACTAGAAAAAAATACTTTTTGTGGATACACCAATAAGGTAATACCCTTACACTTGTGTAGCACTATGATCAATACAACACTGATTATATTTCTTCTATAATGAATGATTTAAATAAGAATTTTTAACATGTTTAGAAACCTTTACTAATTGTCCAAGAACATGTCACTATGATACATGAATGAAATACAATTTAAATTATTATGAAATAAATAATCAATTTCTTAAACTAATGTTGGTTAGAATAACTTCTCTAGACATTGTATAAAAAATAGTCTGATTATTCATACATATTATTCAATCTGGAAACAAGTTAGATTTGGCAGTTTGAATTTTTTTTTCACTTATTTCTTTTCATATCATTTTCAGTGTGGTTTCTTGTTCTGATCTGGAAAACCCTGTCCAAAAAATTTTCTTAACAGTACTTCTATATAGAAATGTTTTTCAAGGAAATTCTATCTATTAAACTTCTTCTTCCAATTTTTTATCAAGACCTCTAGAAATATCACTATCTCCCACATATGAACAATTCACATAGTATGTTTTACTTTGAATTATATTTATATGTTCCCTAGAGATAGAAAATGTTTGAACCAAAAATTATTTTTATGCCTAAAAAAATCAAGAATATAAAATTTCACATTCATTATAACTTCATTTTAAACACTTCTCTATGCTTAAAATATTTTATGAATTTTTCTTTAATCTTATTGAATTATCTGAAACATCTAACATTTAAAAAATCATATCACGAGCTCAGTCTAAAAAATGATAATCTAGAAAACTTAATTCTGAAACTATATTTCACTCTAATTCCCATAATATAATCAAGAACATATAGTATATACAAACTCCCATTCTAATCCATTAAACTCACTAATCCTATTTAACCATAAACATTATTACAACTTACAATGACTTTAAAAAACTTCAAGAGTCTATTTAAAACAATACTATATTTTGAACTTTTCATAATTTATTTAATATAACCTCGAACTCATGAAACTATGTCTTATAAAACTTATCCTCTGATGAATTATTAGTGTTACACATTGTTTTATGAGTTTTTATGAAAATAAAGTAATTCAATTTGAATTCCCACTATGATAATTAAGATCACATGAAAATAGTTGACAACATCATTATACATCATCAGACTAATCAGTCTATGAACCTCTATGAATTCATTGGTTCTAACTACTCAAATAATTAATTAGTGTCAACAACATATCTGATTCATCACACTAAAAAACACAAGTTCATATGATACAACGTGTATATTTTTATATTTTATGTATAATGGATTTTTGTATCTAATGCCCTATTGGTTTCACCTATAATATTATGAATCAGTGTCATAACCTATCAAACGTGTTAGTGGATTTTCATAACTATTGTACGAGAATTATCAATAATTTACTACTTTATTCTACTCAGCAAACGATGGTTGATTCAATAGGTCTATTGATCTGATGGTTCTTCTAATCTGTTAGATTGGCCCATCCAATGGATTAGTTGATCAGCACTTTTAAAAACCTCTAAATTCATTAAAGTTAATCTCCTAGTCTCAATTAATATTCTAAACCCAGTGCTACATGATCCATTGATCTATACCTAGAAAATCAACAACATAGAGACACAAAAAAATCATATTTCACATCATTTCTAGAAACAACTTCATGTATCACGACTTCATTATTATCTTTGTAATAGTAATATTAGACAATCATCATTTCAATTGGTGTCTCCCCTTTTCAGTCATGAAGCATAAGTCACAATTTTTTTAAAAAATAATGGTTTATGGAATATATTTCATAGAAAATCATCATCAAATTTTTTATTAAATTCTGAATATAGTATATCAATCTAGTTTTTTTCAATATGATTATTCGAGGAAAAAAATTTGAACCCAATAAAGAAATTCACATAGAAAAAATCATATGTTAGACATTCCCTTAAAATTTGTGTCAAAAAATATGACTTCAAAACATTATCATCCATTCACCAGAACATTAATTTGAATTGATTGATTTTTAATAATAAAAATAATAAACATTTAGAAGCCACTTCCTCTAACAACTATCCAAAATTCGAAAAACAACTACGTACTAAAATTGTCTCAAAAGATAAAACATCGACCACATATGAATTTTTTTTGGTTTATATTAGCATGAATTAGAAATATTAGAAAACAAACTCAGTAACACAAACTTCTATAGGGGCCAAATGTGTTGTTATAAATAGTCATTTCACACAAATGATACAGATTAAATGAAAATTAGATGATTTAATACAGAAAATTGAAGAACATCTCCAAAGTCACTATGATAATCAATATATTATAAGACATTCTGAAAATTATATGAAAAATTTATGATCAAATAATATTGATATTGTTTTTATTTTAATTAATGATAACATTAAAAATGGTGACATTATGTAGGAATTTATTACAACTTGCGATTAATGGGCATATGAGTTCACACAGGTTGTTCGTATGTACTTATTTTAGACACTTAGGATGAAAATGGGTGTTTAGAAAATTATATGTCATTAAAAAACCATGGATGGGTACCCTAAAAGACTTTGATTTTTATTGTAAAAAATGAGGTGCGATGGTAAGAGAAAAATGGATAGTTTATTTGGAAGTACCAAAAAATATAAATTTAGACTACTTAAGAATGATTTAAAATTCATGTTTTTTTATAGTAATAAATGAAAATCGAGGTTGTATCACTCATATTTTTCAACATTGGTATACCCTCATAGACATAGATATTTTTAAATAATGATTCCATTCTATGAAAAATTATGTGAGATAATTATTTTCCTTGGAGTGATGACATTTTTTTAAAGGGAAAATGGAAAGATTTCAAAATAAAATTGAGATAATAAATCATCCATCCACTTACCCTTTTCTGTTTTATTATAAATAAGAGGGAAAAATTGTTCACCGCATATTGACATGAAAATATGTGTTGATATTGAAAACCAAATTCAAATGATAGAATATATTTACATGGTATCATATGTTTACAATAGGTTATTATGTGTTGGTGGATGAAGTGGTGATGTTTGATGAATTGTTCTGGACATTCTTGATGGAACATGCTTACATACCTAGGAAATTATCCATACCAAAAATTTGAATATTGTTGATATTCTCTTAGTGGTTAAAGACATTTGAAAAAGGAATTAATGGATGCATATTGATTGAAAAAAATAAATTCTCTCTTTCTATGAGTGAAGAATTCAGAGAGGACCACAAAATATATGTTGTTATTTCATGTGGAATTAAAAGTTAATGGGGTTTGATTTTCTTATAATATTTTTGTTCACCTTTAATAAATAATATGCAAAACCTATAAGACCCTAAGGAATATCACTCAACCACACTTGGGAGACATAAGGGTCAACATTAGGGTATAATATTCCCATTGACATATAATGGTAGAATTTCAATGAGATTGGTTGTGTGTAAGACCACCATATCATGAACACGTGTCAGCAGGGAAGGGGTGACATTCAAGGATGGGACAGAGTCCCACTGGGATGAATCCCATGGGTGTGTGAATGAATTTAAGGGTTTTTATCCCAAATTTGTATGTAAAATTTTATGCGACACTGATTTTATATTAAAGAGGCGTGATTCCACTTATGATATTCAATGTGGGACATAGATAAGCCATAAAGAATTCATCCTCCATTAAAAAGATTGAAAGAACATTGGAAATCCAATCACACTGATCTGATTCATCTGTTGAATCACATTCAGCATGTATTTAAATAAAATTATCTTATTCATCCTCCACTACACCTTCCACATTCTTAACACAAATGGTTTGAGGATTTGAGATCGAGAAAATTGGTTATCTCTAGTAGTCTCCTTTTGAGAATGATATCATTTAAATAAACCAATGAAATGCATGCAATCAAAGTTTTGGGTGCATGGGATGATTCAATGAACATGTTCCGGATGAAGGTGATCTATTTATTGCGACACTAACACAAGAACCTATAACATCACATTATTACTTCATGTGATGTTCTATGGATCATGTGACCTTCGAGGGATATCTATAATGACATATCATATTGAAGAACATATTTTCGATCATGTAAACCATATGTCCTTTACATATATTATCCAATGAATTTTAGCGATGATATCCACTTTTTTATGGATATTATTATCCTGAACACATGTCAAAAATCTCCATGTAATTACAAGAGGTCCATTATAGAATTTCATGACAGAAAAATTGATCTTTCAAATAAATATCATGATCAATTGATCCTTCCAGTGATTCATAGGGAGTCAAAATTCATTTGGATTCTTGAGAACTAAATATACAATGTTCTTGGAATGAGTCATATGTATATATTAAAAATTTAAAATCACCAATGAGAATCTTACTATATAAGCTATGGATCATTCAAGAGTAAGGATTTATGAAATTCTATTACTTGATTTAGGGATCTTATTTTAGTAAAATATTTCACCAATGATTACCCTTAACTCGAAGGCAGCAACTTCTTACGTGATCCAATCATGCGAAGGATATCCCATGAGCCTCCTTTGTTATGAAAAAGAAAGAAAAAGATATTCTGACTGACCTCCTAGGTCATGCAATTCATTATTCTCAGATAACACTTGTTTCATAAAGGACATTAGATAAGGTTTAGGTGATCTTTAACATGAATACCATATGTGAATGGGGAGATCTCAAACACAAGGTTTTTTATCCAGACATAATGTGAATAATGTGATGAAACTTTTTGGAACAAGGTATAACAACCCATACTTTACATACATTGTTATTACTTTAGAATTGAAGCATACTTATTACAACATATAACAAAACCATGATAGGACCGTATAGGTATAGTGTCTTTAGAAACTAGTAAACATAAACAACTGGTTCATAAGGCATCTATAATGTTTCCCGTTTATTTCATCATATCTAGAGTCCCTTTTGGCATATCCTACTTAATACCATTCTTCTTGAACTGGGGAAAAGAAAACATACAAAAGGGTGAGCTCAAATGCTTATTAATGGTAAATAAAATAAATATCAATCATATCATATTCATAAGAACATAACATTATGAAAATATTAACCTGCTAAAGGGATCATAATATCATGACATGTATAAATCATAGTAGTGAAATGTAATCCCAATAATCATAACATAATACATGAAACTTTGTGGAATACACACATAATCATAGGAAATCATTTTATATTAGCCAAAACTCATTTCCAGGACCATCATAGTGGAAAAAGTCCATTACTGAACCGAGTTCACTCCTCATTCCGGTCCTGTATCACTGAACCAGATTAACATGCCGTTCCATCCATATCTATCTCATTAAATATAAATTTTTACCCAATACATTGTAGGGAGATATAGGTCCCACCCATCTCATAATGATACCATTCTTATGTGTGCCAAAAAATCATAAATCATACATCATAGAATAACCCATGTAATAAAAATGGGATTCTTAAACATCATGCCATCATAACATAATACATATAAGATAAAATGACTTCATAAAAATAATTCTATCATAACATAATCAAATCAATGTAATAATAGGGATATAAATAGAACCCTATATTATCTTAGATGGAAAATAATTTTGATAAAACACTTGAACTCCATTCTTGAGGAAAATATCCTTTCTACTAAAAAACATTTTTCCTTTCTCAACATGCCATACAATTTTAAATTAAAAGAAGATAATTAAAAATAAACTTGAAAACCTATAAATTAAGCTTCATGGAAATAATTTTCTATGAAATCATAAAAATCCATTCATGCTGTATACGTTAAAAAAACATTCTTCTCGTACTTTGGCCGGAAAAGTCAAAAAGTATCTCGTACTGAAAACGACAAAAGATTCCTTTCAAATATTTTACTAAAAATTCAACAATATGTAAAATTAGATTTAAAAATTTGTAGGATGATATAAATAATATTACATATTTATGAAACATGTATATGGAAGATAAATATTGCCCAGTAAATTCTGAAGTATAAACAATCTCGAATAAAAATGAGATTGTGAGATTTTCCCTTACCTTAGGCTTGATATGCTTCGTACGTATCTTAAACTACTGTATAATGATTTAAATAATGTCATTGACTTATTAAAAAACTATATTCATTGTTATGATATCATATAGGGTCATATTCATATCTTTTTATTAGTAATATTTCATTGCTACTTGTTATTCGTGTGTTCATTGCTTTATGTTCTTATCCGTGTTTTGTCGAATAAATTATTATTCCTCCTTTTAAGTTATAGATTCCTCATTTAGATAATGGTATTAGTGTAATATATATCATATTTATTCATTCAATTCATTTATATAATCATTATTCAATGAATATCATGTAGAACGAGTCATATCACATCATGGAGATGGTAGGCCGTACGTATGCACGAGCGAGGATATCATTCTTTTGATATTACAATAATATATAATTGGATGTTATATAATATATAAAGAATCATAATAATGGTTTATTTATTATTTATATCATTTATACTCATTATTATACCCATCCAAATGATGAAATGTTTGAATAACAAACTACACCACGACATGGAGACGGTAAGCCGTACGTACGCACGTGTGGTGACTTTTTCATTCATACGATGGATAAAATAACTAATATGGTTGTACAATTTTTATAATAACATCACAGTATATATAAGATACAAGATTTATTATTTTAGAATGTAAACAACAAATATGAAGGAAGTGGAAGAAGAAAGGAACTTGAAATAGGTGGTGAGATATTTACCTCTTCTTCGGGTTCTTCCTTTTGATTTGATCAAAAGGGCTCCATAGGTTTGCTTTAGGACTAAAGTAAGGCCTCTAGGATGAAGGGAGGACAATTTATAGTGTATTTGGGCAGGTTTTGGCAGATACAAAAGTCTTTGGAGGTGTGAATTAGAGAGAAGGGTGAGTGCCCTTTAATAAGAGGGGTGAGGGGCACCTTAGGAAAAACGTAAAATATGTTTTTATAATAAATTTATTTTCGGTCTATAATGGCTCCAAAGTGACTTATTTAGAGTCTAAAGTGGGTATGGGTATAAATCCTGTCAACCGATAGGTTTTAGACAAGTTTATGTTACCATTTTAACCTTATCATTTAGATTTAACTCTAAGTTAAATAATATATCTTTTACCGTGTCTTCTTGTATTCTTACACTATATGGTTAATAAACTTACTATAAATTTCCAATAGAACACCAATTGGTTAATTAATGACATATATATTACTATATATGTATTTTGGTGGAAGATTATATTTTTAGGACCATTATATCAATTAATAATAATATAACATTTGTTTTAAAAACTCTTTTATGTCAATTTTGACACTATTTGGTTTTTTGTTTTTTCTAAATTTGTAAAAATATTACTTGTAACTCCCCGACCCCAGTTACCCAGAGTCGGTGCATTATTACATAACATTGGCATGATCACAAGAAAGATCAAATCTCGAAAGACCGATTGGTTTAGTAGCCTTGGAAACACTAGATATATTCATAAGTTTTACATTACATCATTAAACGAAAAACTACTACAACAACATATTGTCTCCATAATCCACACTCATATCCCCACATAATATCCCTGCAGGTCATTCATAACTTACTTCTTCACTTCCTGGGAAAAATAAAACATAGAAAAGGGGTGAGCTCAAATGCCCAGTAAGGATAACAATATAGCGGAAACTTTCATAAATAAGAATAAAGTTTTAAGGCAATGTATAACTAAAACAAAAGCCTTTCAAACATGAACTTTCAACATGGTATGGCATAAATAAAATGAAATAATGCCATTTACTTACTCACATGGATATTCTACTAATCGAATAATCACATGCAAAAATCAATAACCACTTTCATAATGTTGGAATGCATAATGCCAGACTATCATAACCACATAGTCAAGGCCTCGTGCCAAGACTACAAATAATATTTTGTCAAGGCCTTGTGCCAAGACACTAGTTTGTCTCATGAGACCTACCGATGCATCGAGGAGCTATAGCGGGCTCCACCCGTCACTTATTAAGTCCAATGCATTCCCATATGAAAAGGTTTAAACATAACATAAACATTCGTATTAAAACTAGCATACGAAATGTCAATAATTTCACCATAAACTATGAATGGTATAAAAATAGCACATCCATAGTCAAACATATCACAAAACCTTCAATACAATATAGAAGTTTTGTATCATAATAAATCAACTTCAAATAATCTTAAAATCCATCAAAGGATGTTGATGTAGATGAAATCAAAATTCTTTTTAAAGAAATATCTCCTTTTATTTTGAAATCATTTAAGATCCATATAAAATAAAACATTTTCTTTGAAAATATTCTTATAAGCTTGTAAGGAAAGCTTTGAAGATTTTATAACGGCGTAAAATAACCGCACCCGCCGTATAAGTTAAAAAAAACATTCTTACCTCAATTCTGTCGAAAAGGTTAAAAAGGACCTTGTTTTGAAAACGACGGAAAGATTCCTTTATAAACCTCTTATAAAAAGTCAAACAAGGGTATAAATGACTTTAACCCATATTCTTGTAAATAGTAAAAATGTTTTGAAATACATTTTTAAGAAACATGGATGTGGATGATAAAGATATCCCAGTAGATTATTACGTATAAACAACCTCGGATAATGAAGAGATTGTGAAATAAACCCTTACCTTGTACTTTTCCTTTGTTGGGGTAGGTTAACCTCCTGTATAATGGTGAAATAATTGTTATTAAATTATACAAGAATCATATACATTAATATGATATCATATATGATCTTTTAATATTTCTTTATTAATAATATCTTAGTATTATCGTCGTTTCGGGTGATAATCGATTCGTTCTTCTTAAATGTTTGGTTACGTAAGACATGTTTGTAATGGATAGATTATATTTTATTCATAATCAGAATGATATTAACATTATTTTTAACCCTAAAATGAGAATAATACTTGAATGGATATGATGGAGAATGAATCTTATCGCGTTCGTGGAGACGGTAGTCCGTACGTACGCACGAACGCTACTTCCATTTAATTTTTATTTTAAAAGAATCAAATCCAAATGATACATAGGTATATTACTATTCCAGTATAATATAATATTTTATATATGTTACTTAAGTTCATTAACACCATCCTTTATACGTTCCATGTGTGGTATGAACGAGTCATATCATTTTAAGGGGGCGGTAGTCCGCACTTCCTCAAATGAAATTATCGTATGTATATACAACATGAAACGAATAATGGTACGAAATAAAATGGAATTACAGAAGCTTATATATAAAATATATATCATTAATATCATATTTAATTACAGTTCCATCATAATGGCCACCATGAGAGGCGGTAAGATGTATTTGAACAATCATCATTTCGTGAGGCGTTAGTTTGCCATCCACAGAAACATTATGTTCATCATCCATTAGATGGAGTTGTGTGTATGTGTAGTTTGAATCCTTCTTATAACAACATCCTAGTATATTGAGGATACTGGTGTTGTTACAAAATAAAGGAAATAAAAAGAGTTTGGGGGTTGAAGAAGCAAAATAAATGAAAATAATTTAAGAGAAATCGTTACCTTTAATTTAGGTAACTCACTTTGGTTGGTACCAAAGGACTTCTTGAAATGCTTTCTGCCTAAGGGGAAGCTTCAAGGAGGAGGAGAGGGATGTGGGGAGCTTAGTTGGGCAGAGTTTGGACGAGCCAAGTGGCTTGAGAGGTGTGAGGAATGAGTAGAAGTGGTCACCTTTTATAAGGGAGAGGAGGGGCTCTTTAGGAAAGAGTGGAAGTATTACTTTATAATATATTTGTATTCGGTTTATAATGGTCCAAAAATCATTGAGGTCGAAGATAAGATGAATCATATTCTAAATAACATCAACCAATAAGAATTGGACAGGTTTTAGATAATATTTTAATCATTATAATCTTATTTATTTAAATGATTTATTAATGAGGTAAACATTGCATCATTATTGTGTCATTAATAATTTAACTTATTTGATGTCTAAAAATTATAAATAAAATATCATCATGTAGGAAATCTTTTTATCTTTCTAATGAATATTTATAATAGAAAATCCAACATGTATAACCCTATGTAAAAATTGTTCTTCTAAAAGATGTAATCTTATGCCATTTTTATTTTTATTTTAACTTTATTAATATAATGTGTCCCTACCACATACAAGTGGCTCCAAGGGGTCCCCAAATTGACCCAAGGATGACCATGGTCGGGTATGTGTCCACCAATAAGGTTAGGACACGTTTTAGGGTAATTTTGTATTATTATAATATTATTTTTTAACCCTTATTTACCGGATTTACCCTTTAACCATGGTAAATAAAATATTTACCACAGTAACTATTCAAAATGTCTAAAAATAAAAGTTACCTATTTACATAATTTGGAAATCCTGATTCCAAATATGGAATCCATTTTCCTAAATTCAAAACACAGAAGTGGCAGAAATTAATTTAAAATTAATTCCCGCTGTCAAAACAAAAAGCGTGTTTTTAAGAGATAATAACTATCAAAAGATTGACACTTGTTTATGTTCGGTTTAATTGTAAAATTATGTACAATGATAAACATTAAATTGAATGGTAAAAATATATTCTAAATATACTTTAAAACCACTAAAATTCATAATTTATCACTATTAATTATTTTGATTAAAAAAGTTGTTTTTAATTAAAATTTAGAAATTTTCACTATTCATCAAAATATGAAAGTTATCCGAAATGTACCAAAATTTCACCTTAGGCTAAATTCGATATTCCGAATCCAAAAATGAAGTCCATTTTCAAATATAAAATATATATAATTTCAAAAAGTAGGTATTACTATTCATAACGGCTTGTTTGATTAGTTATGGTGTGTTAGAACTCGGTGTTGCGTACAACACACGCTATCACATTATTCAAAGAGAAGCGTACCGTAGAAGCTTGAGATGTTTCATTTTAAATTTTTTGATGTCTCCATTTAGTCAAAAAGTTTAAAATATTGTATTTAAAAAAAGGATTCACTATCAAAAGTTGATAAAAGTGCAATACTGAAAATGAATCTGTTCTTGCATTATGACTAAGAAACTCATAATATGGATTCTAAAATTATAAGGATTATATAAAGTTTAAAATTTAGTTAATACTATTCATGACCTATTTTAATGGATTTTTTTTTGGTAAGTCATGGTGCAATTGAACTCGGTGTTGCGTGTAGTGCAAGTTATTGAATTATTTTGAAGAAATAACACACTATGAAATCTTGGGGTGTTACATTACTACTTCAAAACAATTCACCTAACCTACCCTAATATGTTATATTAACCTATAAAATTATTTTATTTCATAAAAAGTCTCAAATTAAATTTATTTGGGTATTTATAATATCAATTATGTTAATATTTCATTAATAAGGTAATTACTACCTCATCATTGTATCATGAATAAATGAAATTATTTAATGTATAAAAAATATAAATAAAATAGTATTAGGTATGAAATAATTTTATCTTTATAATTAATATTTATAGTCGAATTTATCTTATATATAACCCTATATTAAAAATGTTTTAGTTATTAAACACTGATTTTAACTCATCTTTAAATAAAATAATAATAAATGTTCTAATCTAATCCAAGTGGACCTAAAGGGTAATATTTTATCCCTAAGGTTGTTTTTGATTGAATTACACTTATCCAATAGAATTATTACATGTGTTAGGGTAATAATAATATCATTTTTATCCTTAATTACCCTGTTTACTTTTAACCATGGTAAATAAAATTTAAAAGTTACTATTCACCAAAAATTATTTTTATCTCATTGAACCACATTTTACTTACTGATATCAACTGTGCCTCTCAGATTTTTGAAATTCAACTCACAGAAGTGGTAAAATTTAAGTTTTATGTAAATTTGAAAATGCTCTTAGGAGGTGGGTAAAAGATAGAAAAAAGTTCAATAAATTTTTTATATATCTAAAATTATTATAAAATGTCTCCAATTAATTACATTGAACTTATATTGGTATTATGTATCTATTATGACCTAAAATAAATTTAAATAAAATAAATTATTATTTAAATAAAAAGTTGGTTTTAACCAATAACTCAGTGTTTTCACTATTCATCAAAAATTGAAAGTTTCAAAAAAATTCCAAAAATTCACCATAGGCTAATTTCTATATTCTGAATAAAAAATGAATTCCATTTTGAAAGATAAAATTTATAAAATTTCAAAAAGTGGGTATTAGTATTCATAAAGGCTAGTTTATATAATATTTTAATAGCATATCATTGTTTAGTGAAACCCAATATTGCATACAACACAAGCTATCGAGGAAGGTTGCTCTTGTGTGTAATGCAAGCCAAGACAGTGTTGTGTGTAGTGAAATATTCCTTTGGTGTTGCATATAACATAATACATAAAAACAAAATATTTCTCATAAAATCTCTGGGTGTTACAAATAGAAACCTAAATAATGTCTCATGAATAAACCTATGAATGGTGCTTTATTCATGATATGTAAATAGACAAAGATTGTGAGGCATTGCGTGATTAGTCACATGAAGGGATAAAGGGATATTAGATGCCTTATATATATTATGAGTAGTTTTTCTAATATAATTCATACACCATTACTAAAGGAGGTATGTGATCTTTTTATGTGTTCTTTCTCTCATGCATATTAATACTATCATTAAACATTTTTGAAGAGGGTAGAAATCTTGATACTAAATTAAAATCATTTATACAGTTTTATTATTCATTATATTTAGGGTCATGGATATTATCGATGAACTGAGGGGTTTAGTATAAACAACAAAATGCATCCTTTATATGTTGTGGATTTTACCTATCTTTGTCGGTATGAAAATTTTTCATCAACTGTAATCACTGTAAATTAATAGTGATGCACAAATATTTGAAATAAATATAGTTTTATCATGAAAAGGAGTTGGATATTGTCGAACATTGTGAAAATATTTGTGTGATATTTATTGATTTCATTTCATTTTTAATGTGGGAGAATATTGACTTCATAGAATGAGTGTTTGAGGCCTTAACCAGCCACAAAGGATTAATTAAAAAGGATAATTATTAAAATATTACCACTGATTCATTCCCAGTGGCTAAAGCCTGGGGCTCTACTCCCATTATTTTATTCCTCGATTAAATGATGGTGTTCCTCAAATAAAATTTTGTAACAATGTTAAAAAATAGAAGAATTGGTTAGATAATCACCGTCTATGAAGAACCACCATAATGAAAAATATAGGGTTTCTGATCTTCCATTTGATTAAAAAATATGGGAAGAAACACTATGGGGTATGGTTGAATGGATTTAAAATAAGATTATATTTGAATAAATAGTTTATCATGAATATAATTTTAGAGTTATGAGAGATGAAATAAATGTGAAATTATTTTAATAGAATTACTCAAATCACACCCTATGTATCATGGGAATCAACTCCAAAAAAGAAATGGGGGTCAAAGATGATATTTTTGATGAAAAATAATAGAAGTGGAAGCTCCAAATGATGTGATAGAAGGTATATTTATAATATACTCAATGTCAGCAAATAAATTATTTGTTTTTTGATATACACAATAATTATATAATTCATGTTTACAGTGCACATACAATCGCCCATGACACATTATATAATGAATTATCAATTTATAACCCATTGTGTATTTTTATTTAAATAATGATTTAATATGATGTTCAAATTATAATGCATTAGAGTAACATAGTTTCAAGTAAAATTATTAAACCTATGCTAGATTTTTATTTATTATTGGGGATGTATTGGATATTTAACTATATGTTATGAATCGATTATAGGTATAATGATTTTATTATTTTTTGTAGTGGTTATAGAATTACATGTCTTTAGATGGAATATTTCATTAATAAGATATTTCTAAGAACTACCTAAGTATATAATTTTAATAAAATCATTGGGGATGAAATGGATGAAATATAATATTTCATATAGAAGGAGGTTCTGAGAAAATAATAAAACCATATTATTCAAGAATATATTAATGGATTTACCAATTCATTACTAGGTTCTCCCTCTAATAATGAAGGTTAATTATATATTTTTTAAATACCTAATAACAGAACAATATATAAGAAAATATGTAGAATTTTATCAGTTATATTATTTGATATGAATACAAAATTACTATATTTACATGATAAAGGATTCATTCATTAACTTATTTTACTGTAGGGAGGACTTTTTATGTTTGGGAAAAATAATAATAGTTCAATGAGGTTATTTTTGGATTTTGAAAAAATCAATTGAATATTTATAATTAAGAATTACATATTACAATGAATTAATGTCCAATAAGAATAAATTTACAGGTCTCAATACTTCTTAATGTGTACTCTTTAATCAATTTATCATTAGTAGAATTTTATTAAGTATGATATCATAATGACTACATTTTATAAAGGATATGATTAGTTTGAGTTCACATTAATGGATTTTAGGTTAACAAATTTAGAATTTATATTTATAAATTTGATGAATAATATATGATAGGGTTGTCTTGATATTATTTACTATTTTTTAATTAAGTATAATCTTGTATATTGAAATAGTTATGATGATAATGAATATCATTTGAAAAAAAATACCTATGGATCTTTGTAAAATGGAGTAATATTGGTTATTCAGTATATACCATTTATATCTTCAATATATTTTTAGCATATTCCATATTGTATCCAAGGATGGTATATATATTTTTCCATAAAAATAGTTTTTGATTGATGGATGAGACCCATAATCATAACGAAACTATACAGTTTCCTTGGATTATCTTGATACAATTAGTGGGATGTTGAAAACATTACTCAATTATCTAATTTATTAACCAAGGGGGTAAAATTAAAAAAGAAAAAGGAATAAAAATATATATTTGGGGGATTAATAAGGATGTTGTTAAATACACCTATTTTAATGCTATAACTTTCTAAAAGTGGTATTTTTCATTTATTGTTATTCATCGTGGAAAGGTAGTGGATGTAATATAATTCAAAACAATAGAGTGGTGGAGTATACATATTGGCCGTAGAAACCCAAAAGATTAATTATAAAAATCATGACATGAAGTTTGATGTATTTTTTCCAATAAATATATGGAGAAATTATCATTCTTATTAGAAATGCAATATATTAAAATTTCATATGATTTTGATATATATATATATATATATTTATTTATAAACAATGATTTTAAATATTTAAAAATAAATTGTTGGAACTACCAAATATTATGATTATGCTATACATTATCATCCTAGTAATACCACAAATGTAGCAGATGATTTGAGTAGAAAATACTAAGATATCTAATTCATGATGATGGTACAGAATTATCCAATTCATAATGATTTCACAAGAAAGGGGTTGGGTAGTATAGTGTGAGGAGAAATCTCTCAATAATTCCACTTGATATGAAAAAACTACATACTATAGAGGACTATAAGATCTTAACTTGATGATATGTTTCTATAAATTAAGATGAAATATTTGAGAAATTAGATATTCTAAGGGTTAAATACTGACAAAGATGCAATTTTATAGTCTGGTAAGAGGTTATGTGGTCCATAATTACTAAAGGTAAACAATGATATGTTTGATAGAGATCATAACTTTAACCTCATAATACATCATATAAGAATTATGATATATAATTATCTCTAAGTGCATTTATAGTTGTAAAATATGATGTTTGATATTAAAATTTACTGTATATAATGCATTGTATTAAAAACAATTGAGTTTACAAAGTAAAATGCACAGAGTTATACAAAATTTATAAATACCAGATAATATGAGGGATAATAGTATAATTGATTTCATTAAATGGAATCCTATGAAATATTTGGGGAGAAATTTAATATGAATCATTTTACTTCATGCTATAAAGTAATCCATTTTATAAACAAATGTTGAATATTTACCTTTGGATAACATTTCTATATTTTATATGGTGGTAGTTGTGAGAGTCCATGGTATGAAATTATCAATAGTATCTTACCATTATAGATGATTCACATTAAAATTAATACATTTCAAAATAACTATTTAAATATATAGATTTATTACAGAACCCAGCTTTCGAGAAATTAAACCATTCATGATGTATTTTAATTATGTAATGTATTTGGGTGAATTTTGGAGGGGGGGGGGCTGAAGTCTTTTGGAATGTTTTGGGAGATTCTCTGATTTGGAATAGATTTAGAATAGTTATTAGAAATATTGAAACACCTACAATAACCCATGAAAACTTAAATAAAGGCTTCTGGGTAGGCACACGATTAGGAGCATGGTTTTGCCAAACTGTGTGGAAACCTAGGAGTAACCATGTTTTTTGGAACAATAAAAAAACATGGTTGTCGCATGGTTTATCTAACTATGTGAATGTCGTTGGGAGGTATTGTCTAGTACATGGTTAGGGAATGATTTAATTAACCGTGTGACATATCTATGCATGGCTAAAAGCAAGATCCTAAAAAGGGGATGACACTCAATTTGACTCTTAGTACTCTCATTCTTCACTCATTTAAACCCTAACTCGGTAATCTATCCTCCAAATGGTTTTGGAGACTCCCCCCTTTGATCTGTAAGTGAGCCATTTATAAATCTATATTTGTTGAAGTCCAGATTGGTTGATAAGTCATCTTTACTAGTTGTTTTCCTTTGATCTATTCTTTTTCACATTCTTGTATTCATAGATATAGTCTATTGAGGATAGATCCCTGATATTTTAATCCAATATTGATTTCATATGGCTATGGGGATGTTATGTAACAAGATTTAAGGCATGTTTTTTTGAGATTCAACCTATTTTTGTTGATGAATTTTTGTCGTTCTTCATTTCATCCATTATTTCCATGATCGGTGGCTTCAATCTCGAATCCTATTTTTTGAATATGAATGACTAGTTACAAATTTGTTGATTTTATAAAAATTGATTTTGAAATTGAAGTGAAAAATATTTTTGGAACCCACTTTGGTTATGGTTTGTGTATTTTTTGATATTTTGTTGTTGTTAAATGTTCATAGTTAATGGATAATAAAATGATAATTTTAAGATGGGAATTTGTTTTGATTCATGTAAATGATTTGATTCTAGTGTTTTTAGAAAAATGAATGTTTTATTTATATGAATTGAAATATTTTATTTGGCATAATTTTTGTAGTGTGTTGATATAAATTGGGATAGTTAAGGGTATGATGTTTACCCAATCATTAGTGGTATGGATAAGGGTATAAAATTTACGTCATCAAAAAGGTTCACCAAATGATGTCTTGATGAAATAATGACTCAACAATCACTAGTATAAGGATTTACATGGTTTCATTAATTGTTTAATGCATGGATATGGGGAATGGAATGCATTATGAAACAATGGGGAATTGAGAAATGGTATTAAAAAGTTGTTTGGTCTCTTTCCATGACATAAACATTTTGGTTGGAAAACTATATTTGTGAAAAACTCTTTGGACTTGATAAAAAACAAATGAAATTATTTTAAATGGATTTAGGTAAATTTTATTATATATATTCTCCATATTGTTCTATCCTAATGGATTGAATAAAAAATTCATTTGGGGAAAGCATACCGATTTTTATGCTCACACCCATCTCAAGACCATTTTTTATTTAATGATGTGATGTATTGGGACATAATTAATGGCAGGGTATCACATTTCCTCAGTGGAGATTCATGATACTTGAGAAATTATTGTGGAGTTGGAGCATAGATAATTTTTAGAGTTATTGTGTTAGTGTTTTTGAGCATTTGAGCTTGGTTTGTTTTTTCATGCTCTTTGTATTTTGATATTGGTCTTGGTTTCTACTTGGTACTCTAATATAGTTTGGTTTGGTTTTTTGTACATTTATTTTTACTACATTTTTACCATGAATCATATAGTATTTGTGGTTTATGTTCTTTTTTTGTTATTTTATTTTAAAATTGTTAATCATCCACCATATCTTATGTAGCACATAACATTTATTTCCATATTTTAGAATATTGAGAATGGACCATGTTTCCAAGAAGCAATTCTTCCTCATTTTAAGACAATAAAGAGTGGAGGGGTATTATATGTGGTATCATCTTGTTCATTAACTGAGTAAAAATGGTATTATTATCGGCTGACCTATCGTTCATTTTGAAAGAAATTGTTTTGGTTTGTTGGTCTTGGAGATTAAAATCCTTGTAGGTTAGTCCTTTAGTTGATACGGTTGAATAGAGTAGGATTTTCAGGACATGAAATTTAGAGCATACAAATAATTCCCTAACCTATTTATGATTTACTTCATTTTACCATTTTGTTTGGTACATAAGTTATTTAAAGACACTTATACGGTTTGTAATCTCATTGACATGGGGTTTTCCAATTAGAATACTAGGACATGAATTGACATAAATGACTTCTCGCTATGGGTTTATATTTTATTTTGAGAAATTATTTATGATTTTTTATAGAAATATTGATTTTAGAAAATTATTAAAAAAATCCCTTATGAAGTTTTGAAAAATTCATGATAGTTGTTTTTAATTTTTTTTGATTTTCTAAAGAATATTATACTTTTATAAAATTGATGAACATGGAAAATTATGGAATTTTTGGAAATAATTATTATTCTAGTTGTGATATGGTAAATATGAAATTGTTAAGACTTCAATTAAAAAAGAGTTATACTTGTGGTGTTTTTTCTTGTTTATAGAACATGGAACCCAATAGATATTGTAGAAACCTATCAAATGAGGCTGCTGAGAATGTGGTTTCACCTGAGCCACACATGAACCAATAACTAGTTTAAAGTATAGGTAAACCCATTCATGCTATGGATAGATGAAACCAAAGGGGTGAACAAAGGCATGTGGATCATTCTATTTAGTGTCAGAAGTAGAATCCTGGTTTTTCTAAAATTTTCCCAAGTTCTAAGGGTTAAACGGTCACTTGTAGTGTAGCTTGGGTTGTCGAATCCTCAAAGACCTAAGAAGAACCTTTAGACACACAATATAATGAGTTGGATTTTTGGATATGAAGTGGACAACTTGGGTTGATTTTATATGGTTTTAAAAGATCACTAAGAGATCTATGTGAATTCAAATTATTAGAAAATGACTTGATCCTAGGTTATTGCACATGGTGGATTGGTTGGATTCCTTTTTTACGATTTCAATTTCATTAACTTAAGAAGGACTCATGAAATTAATTCAAACTAACCTTATCAATTACTATTTTAATACCTTCACAAACACATGATAATCACCTATACACTTGTAGGATCATTTTCATCAACACTCCAAGGTAAATGATCTAATTAGCACATACAATTGGGGCGAATAAATTCAATAAGGAAGAGGAGGAGAGAAAATAATTTAATGAAAGAAACTCAAAAAAAAAATAATTTAATAACATTTATAGAGTGTGGAATAACATCCAATATGGCCCCTTTCTACTCCCTTATATTAACCCATAAAATAGCTAGCCCTCCATTGATAACTTGTTCTTAACGGAAGCGGGAAGTATACTTACGATGGTGGAATTGAAGAAGTAAAAACAACAAAATAATGATCACTCCACCGTTGTGTGAAAAATATCACCAGGTTTGGTGTGAATAAGTTAACACCTTGAGGAAATGGTATCAAGGTGATATGAATAAGAACATAATAAGAGAGGAATAAGAATAACTTTATTGATAACTAGGGTGATTCGAACAACTTACTTGAGAAGGAAGAACATTACAAAGACAATTTGGCATAATAACATTACAATAAAAAACCTCCAAGATCTCTAAATCCACCACCACTACTAACATAAATAGGAATTCAAGAATCCTTTGTATGAGCCCCCATATTTCCATGTAAGTTTAATTAGTTGTGGTGGGCCTAGTTGGGGGGACTATTAATGGAGAGGGGACTTTTCAATTCTTGCCCCAAAGTGGCATCCATCTTGCATACACTGAAAAGATATACCAAAAGAACCTTCTATCTGGATAAATTAGAGTGGGATATAGAAGAATTAATTATATTAACTGATGTCCCCTAATATACCATAAATTTTCAGCTTCAAATATTTCGTGGTTTGCGAGATATGAGTTAAATGGTGGGATGGTTCTCTAGGCCGTAGAATCTGGGCACATAATTTCATCTTAAACTTGGGCCGCCTGGAACTCTATTAAAACATCTTAATTAGCTTGGTCCACTATATAATGAAATGTTTCAAATGATGTATTATAACTTCGATTAAATTTTCAGAATCATTGGGCTTGAGTAGATTCTTCTACAATAATTTTATTGGGTTTCTGTTCGGATCTCCTCACCCAGAATGTTATTAGGTAAAAGCCCACTTTGGCGGTCTTCCAAATTGAATCTCTAAGTGCTACAAAAATATTAATTGTTCCTTATAGCACGGGAGACCTGAAAATAGAATATAAAATTAAAATCATGACCATTATGTGTTTTATGATATGTTCGAGAAGGTACCTTGTAATAGTGCATTTTAATATGGAATTTCAACCATAATGTAAAATAATGTTCAATGTGTAAAATTCAATAATAATGGTGTCTATGATTAATAATGCACATGAATATTATATTATAAAAAATGAATATTAGCCTCTTTTAGGGGATAATAACACACCCACAACTTGATTTTTCCTCGTCCTGAGCAAAATATATCTCAAAAATATAAAATTTGAATTCTCGTTTCCAAAAAACATTGTCATATACATTGCTCAACCAAAGTCCTCATACAAAAAAATGAATACCATCAAAATAATTTAAAACAAGCTATGTCCATAGGCATATCCCAAGCCCAGTAACATTCCTTTGTTCAAATTCATCACCATATTTAATCTAATTTCAATTAATCATGATGAAGTGTTGTGCATCCCAAAAGAAATGGGTGTTTATTTTAAATAAAGGGAGAAAATATGTAGGTTCCAGGAGGAATCAAATTTCAATATTAAGATGAGTATATTTTTTTTCAATTTGTTTTGTTTTTTTGTAATTTCTCCATGGTTATTGAAATTGAACTCAATTAAGTCAACCCATGTAGCAAGACATTTCTGATGACTCCCAAGCTCAATGACCTTAGAGCTCCATGTGAAGCTCACATACTCGGGCATCATCTAGATTTAAATAAATCAAAAACAAATTAAAATTAACACAAATAGAGATAAAATGACCAAATCTGGGCTACAAAACTATGGAGTCATGATCCCAAAGTGTTAAAATCCACACATTAGGTCAATTCATTGCTCTACGTGCAATTTATTTTTTTAAATACTCATGTTAAAATTAAAATGATAACCATGCCTATGCCATTTGTTTTGGGACCCCAAGAACTCAATATAATACCCCACAATCTAGAGGGTGGTCATTGTGTTTTTTTATTAAATGGTTGAAAATATAAATGGTGAAATATCAAATCAGACAACCTCACTTTCCAAAATCTTTGCACATGAACATAAAAATTCATTAAAATCAAAATAAAGGCATGAAATATTATTTGATATACAATTTCAGAGTTTGCAATGTGTGTTATCATGTTCAAGGTTAATGATAATTTTACTTCCACACATTTTATGATGAAAACAAAATCAATTTTTTTATTTAATCTCCCTCCAAGATAGAATAAAACTATCCCCAATATTTAATGAAATGAAAACTTAGAAGGGGTAGGATAGAAGTTCAAAGAATTCATTAAAAATGAAAATCAGGGAATGAAGTCACCTAGTGATTGATGTTGAAAATGCATCCCCCATTCTTCATTTAGTCCTGGTTCAAGTCCCAATATCTTGGATGGTTGTGATGGGCTTTTCCCCATGACCTACGATATGTATTTTAATTTTTTTATTATATTTTTTTTGTATTTTTTTACTTACAAAATCATAAAAATAAAATAAACTGATGATACATTACCTTATCTTAAATTTCATGGTAAGGTATTTCTCAGGGATCACACCACATGACATGGATGAATATTGTGATCCCCTTTCATTCCCATCCTTTCTAATAAAATAAAAATAGGTCAAAAATCTATAGTATTATTTTTTTTAATTTTTTTTATCCTACAAAAACAGAAAATTAAAATAAACAAATGATACATTGTCCTCTCTTAATGTTTTTTGTAAGGTATTACTCAAGGATCACACCACGTGACAGAGATGAATATGGTGCTACACATTCATACCCATCCTTACTCATAAAATAAGAACAGGTCAACAATCTAATTTTTTCTTTTGTATTTTTATTTTAACCTACAGAAATATAAAAATAAAATAAACTGATGATATGTTGTCTTCACTTAAATTTTTGGGTAAGGAATTACTCAGGGATCACACCATATAACACAGATGAATATGGTGTTCCCATTTCATAACCATACTTACTCATAAAATACGAACAAGTCAACAGTCTGGCGTACTAATTAAATTAATGGAATCATGAAAACCATGAGTTGCCTCCCATGTAGCGCTTTTGTTTAACATCACTAGCTCGACCTAAACCCCTATCATAACCAATACCAGCATTCTATATTTTTAGGACCCCATATTTCCCCACTTATAATTTATTGAGATTGATTATTTTTTTAGAATTTGTGTCATTTACAAACCTATGTTCTACAATGAGTGGAAAAATCTGAGTAATATCAGAAATGGTTGATCCAATTTCCTCTATTGTCATGCCTATGAAATCGATGATCATTCCAAATTTTTTTGTTTCTAGAGAAGAATTAATTCCAATTGAATGGTCATGATTATACCCTTTAAAGGGATACTTGATAAGGGAAGGAAGGAAAATAAGTTTGAGCATGGGTTGGATAGGACATTCAAACACAGGTTGAGATTTTGAATCCAACTCAGTTTCATTTTCCGAATTTCTCAAAAAAATTGGTTCCTTTTGAATAGAATATTCAACCAAAAAATTGGAAACATTGGTGTTATGAATGGGAATGGAATCAAATTTTGTTATTTTCCCAACAGTTTAGTAATATTTGGTTTTGAATAATCGATTGAGTAATATTCAGGACACTCAATCCATGATATCAAATTTCCCTCTTGTGAATACATAAAATCAATTTCATTCTGATTTAAAGACCCTTAAACAATTTCATGATTCACTTACCCTACCCCAAATCCAAAGGTTGGTTCTTCAATAAATTCATGAGAGGTTTGTGGGAAATTAGACACTCTACATAAGGTTTTGGAAGGTATAATTGGTGTAGGGATTATTTCCTTATAAGTATTAATGCATTATAGTTCTAATCTCATAGATGATTCCTCAGAATTCATTATCTCTATTTTATTACAAAATTATTCAATAAGTGTTTGAGGAATATAATTTTTATGAGGTTGAACATCATGTACATCCCCAAGATTGATCTCTTCTACCATCTCTGAGAGGGATGGAAATTTATCCTTTGAATATTCATCATCCCAATTATTGTACATGTCACCAGGTGTGTAGTATTTAATCAAGGGTTGATTAAAGAAATTTAAAAATTTAGGGGATTCCCAGTATCGATTTTCCATTGGATTTCATCATGAGTTTGTGATGTGGTAATTTGGGAGATACTGCATCTGAGAAGACAAAATTTTGGATTTTAGATTCTAAGGACACACACAAATAGAAAGGGGTAAATATAAGAGATATTGGGGTGATAATAGAGAATGTGGGGTGAGAAAAGGATGATAGTGTCTAAGATAACTTACTTGGGTCCCTATAAATAGTGCTGAAATTTTGGGTCTCCCATATTTACACAAGTTCCAAGGGTTAAGCGGTCGCTTGCAGTGTAGTTTGGGTTGTCGAATCCAAAGAGACCAAAGAAGAACCTTTAGACACACAATATAAAAAGATAGATTTTTGGTTATAAAGTTGCCAAATTGGGTTGATTTTATATGGTTTTAAAAGATCACTAATATATCTATGTGAATTCAAATTTTGAGAAAATGAGTTGATCCTAGGTTATTGCTCGGGGTGGATTGGATGAATTCCTTTTTTAGGATTTCAATTTCATTAACTGAAGAGGGATTCATAAAATAAATTCAAACTACCCTCATCACTTACTAGTTGAACACCATCACAAACACATGATAATCACATATACACTTGTAAGATCATTTTCATGATAAATCTAAGGTAAAGCATCTAATTATCACATAAAAGTGGGGCAAATAAATACAATAAGGAAGATGAAGAGAGAAAATCATTCAATCAAAGAAACTCAAATAAAAGAAATTAATAACATTTAGATAGTAAAAAATAACATCTAATCTAGCCCCTTGCTACTCCCTTGGATCAAGCATAAAATATATAGCCATCCATTGATAACATGTTCTCAATTAAATCGGGATGTAGACTCACGAGGGTGGAATTGAAGAATTTAAAACAACAAAATAACGATCACTCTACCATTCTATGAAAAATATCACAAGGTTTGGTGTGAATAAGTTCACATAATGAGGTAAAAGTATCAAGGTGATATGAATAAGAAGAGAATCAGATAATAATAAGAATAAATTTATTAATAATTAAGGTAATTATAACAACTTACATGAGAAGGAAGAATGTAACAAATACAATTTGGCATAATAGAATTACAATGAAAACAAAGCTCCATGATCTCTAAATCATCCACCAATACTGCCTTAAATAGGAATTTAGTAAGAATTTTTTTGAGCCCCCATATTTCCATGTAACTTTAATTAATTGTGGTGGGCCTATGTGGGTGGATAATTAATGGAGATGAGACTTTTGAATTCTTGCCCCGAAGTGGCAGCAAACTTGCATCCAACTAAAAGATATGCTGAAAGGAAATTCTAGAGGGATGAATTAGAGTGGTCCATAGAAGGATTACATGTAGTCACGACTGTTCCACATTATCTTGTAAATTTTCAGCCACAAATATTCTGTGGTTTGCGAGATATGAGTTAAATGGTGGGATGTTTTTCTAGGCCACAGAATCGGGCCCATAATTTTATCTTCAAATTGGGCCACCTGGAACCCTATTAAAACCTCCAAATTATCTTAGTAAACTGTTTAATTTAATATTCCAAATGATTTATTCTAGCTTCTATTAAATTTCCAGAATCATTGGGATTTAATATTTTCCTCTATAGTGCTTATATTGGGCTGCTGTCCAGATCACTTGCCCAGAATGTTGTTAGTTCAAAGCCCACTTTGGTGGTATTCCAAATTGAATCTACAATTTCTACAAAAGGATGAATTGTCACTTATATCATGGGAGACCTGAATATAAAATATAAAAATAAAATCAAGGCCATTATGTGTTTTATGATATGTTCAAAAAGTTAACATGTAATAGTGCATTTTAAGAAGGAATTACAACGATGATATGAAATAATTTTCAAAGTGTAAAATGCACTAATAATGGTGTCTATGATTAATAAAGATCATGAATATTATATTATAAATTTTGGGCAAAAATACCTCAAGGTATCATTGAAGAATTTTTGAGAAGATTGTGTTTGTTGACAAAGTGAACATCTGTGTTGTGATTGTTGACAAAGAAAACAATGACATACAAATTTGTTGAAAAAGGGGATTTCTTAGTGACATGTCGAGTTCAAGGGATGTGGTTAATGATCCATGTTTTATTCAAGAATGTTGAAAAAGGAATGGATGGTCTGGAGGCGGTACAAAAAGAGCAGATACAAGGTGACACCGTTTTCTAGTGTTCGCCAAATTTTTGGGTCTGAAAATCGCAAAATGGAGAAAAGTGGTTTTGGAAAATAGACTTGCGTGCCATTGACTTGGAGGATTGGAAACATGCATGCCATATGTTTTTCAAGATCACATCATCAAAATATGGAAAAGGAAGAAGGTTCGCACAAGTTTTGGGTTGGTCGCGCAAGTGGCTTGCGCGTTGAGACTTGCGAGCTGAGACTTACTCGCCAAAAGTTGCGCGCCGAGGGGAGACTTGCATGCCATCGTGCAGGTTGTTCAAATACCTATAAATATAGGTCTACCCATCCTCATTCGGTGAATATTTCAACACATAGAAAACTCAGAGCTCTCGTCGCGCAGGTTTGGTGGTCGCGCAAGTTGTGTGTGGTCGCGCAAGTAGTTGTTGCATGCCAAGTGTAGAAGTTGCGGGCCAGGTGATAGTTGCATGCCTAAGGTGGTTTGGGGAAGGAAATAAGTAAGTCACCCAATCTCAGATCTGAAGGAGAAGGCATCGCAGAAGTGGTTTGGAGACACTTGCATGCCAGATTTTGAAGAAGCGTGACAGTTGATGGTTGCACGCCAATATTGGTTTGTGCGTAAAAGGAAGTGATTCTCGCAAGATTGGAGTTGCAGAATCTTGTGTCGCACAAGTGGTTAAGGGAGACTTATGCGCCAGTTATAACTTGCATGCTGATACTTGTGCGCCGACATAGAGAAGTTTTCCAAGTAAGGTTGGTTCACAACACTGTTTCAGGGTTGCGTGAAAGCGGGAAGTTTGACCGATACCTTCGGTGCAACGAGAGATTTATCTAACGGTGAAAATTGGACTTCAACAGAGAATCTACATACAACAGAGGATGCATTCATTTGTGATAATGAAGAGACCTACAAGTCTATAAACTGTGAGTGGATCCTTTCTAGAGCAGTGAGAAAATTAAGAGGAAGAAGGTGATCCTCTCCACCGGCAGTGAACCAGAGAGAGAGAAACAGGGAGTGACCCTTGGAAAAGCAGTGAACTAACCCTAAACCTTGTAAAGGTAGTGATCCTGGAATAGAAGTGATCTATCCTTAACCTTGTAAACATTATTGGCAGTGAGCCTTAGTAGATTTGGTATAGTGGCACATTGCCATTGTATTCTCCTTGGACGTATCCCAGTGAGGGTGAACCAAGTAAAAATTTCTGTGTCTACCTTCTTGATTCCCTGCATTGCATTCAAAGCATCATCATCAGATAAAGAAGAAAAATAAGTGATCATAATTAACACACAATTGAGAACAAAGTGAACCTTGTAATAAAGTGGTCAAGATCTAGTGGGGTAGGAAGAATTTTGAAAAAGAATATTCATACCCTGATTCACCCCCCCTCTCAGGGTACATAAGACCCTATTGGTCCCAAAAATTGGTATCAGAACCAAGTTGATTTTATCTGATTTGTGTTGCTATGAATTGGTGTAGTTTATTTGTGTGGTTAAATCAGTCTGCTCTTATCTCGGTGGTCCATGTCAAAGGGAAAAACATCAAAGAAGAATCAGAAGTAAGTTGGTATCCCTCAGTGTGTAAGTGTTTATGGGAAAAGTGTGATTCAACTAAAAGAATCAAACAACTTAGTGAAGGAAGGAATGGATGAATCTAATAGGGAAAAATTGATTCACTCAATCATGATGTATGAATGAGTGAATTACTTTAACATCAAATTGATACCGAAACAACTGATGATGAAGAAGTTTCAAGAAGGAGGACACCAGTAGATATTGTCAATATGGCAAAGAAATTATACTGGAAATCGGATGAAGAAGTTAAATCTAAAGATATCTGGATCCAAGCATTGGACATTGCGGTCAAAAAGCTAAGAGGATTAAATCAAAGGCTTATTTATGTGGCTATTAACCTAAGAGAGAAGAATTATTATCAAGGTGAAGAACTACAAAAGATGGCTAGAATTAAAGGAAAAAAAAAGACTGATGAATATGATGAGAATCCAAAGTCATATGAAGTTCAGAATCTGAATGCCATAAATGATGATCTAGTTACACAGTTGTCTGAACAAGTTTAGAATAATCAAAGGCTATAACAAGAGAATGTATCTATCTCTGAATCTGTTTCTCAGAAAAAATTGAATGTAAAGGAGCAAAGTGACATGGTAGAAAAGCTCACATGAGAATTGGATGATGAAATTAGTTGTGGAAAGAATCTCAGAAGAGAAATAAATGCTCAACATGAATTAAGAGATAAAGAGATTTAGAAACTGCAGGAGGAAATATAATCAGTCAAGAAATAAATGGAGAAATCTAAATCCAAAGACAAGCCCAAGTTAAAGGATTCACTACACTTACTATTTGATTCTCCTTAAACATGTGATGTTAAAATTAAGAACAAATATTATATTTCTGAAGAGAAACAACAGAATATTTTCTCATCTCAGAGACCATATAGTTTGGGAAAAACTGGCATTGGATTTGATGAATTCCCTCTCGTGCATGACAGAAAGAGAGCCGTGAAAAATTACAGAAATGGAGAGAATACTGTAGGTGATGGAGAGATACCAAAGAGGACATTTATAAGAAGTTGGGACAACATTTTCTATTTCTGTGGGATTCATGGACACACATAAAGTTTCTGTTCAGAGGCTCTGGAAGACCTTTCAGGCTATGAAAATAGAAACTTTGATAGATCTGAGAATAAGAAGAAGCATCATGAGAAATCAGAGAGAAGAGTCTCTCAGAGGAAGGAATTCATTAGATGTTATTACTGTGGAAGAATGGGACACACCATGAATATGTGTCAGGAAGCTCAGGAGCTCAATGTCAGAAGAAGATCTCAAGATTCATCAACATCTCGGCTGAGAGATGATGAAATGAGGTATGCCTTTAATGGAAGATGTTTCATATGTTCTAATCATGGGAATTTGGCATGATATTGCAGCAAGAAGAATGCAAGAAAGTAAAAGGAGCCGAGAAAGAGATTCTTGACTCCAGTGATGTACAAAGAGAAATATTACATTGGTAGACAAAGTGGAATGTTGGAGAATAGGATTAGAGCCTCAGGGGAATCACATGGAGATGAACGAAAGGTGTATTAGTCACCTCCTCTGTCAAAATCACAACAGATGTAATGGAGAGAATGTGAACAAACCTGGATGGTTAAGGGGAGGCCTATTCCAGTTGTGAGAAAGAAGAATGCAGGTTCAGTGAAGGATTCACCACCAGCACAATATAGTGTGGTGGATCAAATATCTGATTAATGAAAGATGAACAAAAAAATGAATTGAAAAATTCACATGTTATGTTCCACAATGAGAAGTGGAAGAAAAAGTAAGATCATTACAATGGTGGAAGAAGGAAGGGAAGATGCCAAATAGAGATATTCCTACCCAGAGATGGAATAAAGGGAAGTGGAATATTGGTGGAACACTGAAGAAATAAATGTCTACCAGTGGGTTTAAACCCCAAATGGTGAGAAAGTCCAGGCCTGCAAAATGTACATATCAGAAAAAGGTTCATCATGTGGGTAATGAATTCCTAGTCAAATGGACAGAGCAGTTGACATTGGCTAAGTAGTTAGAAGAAGTGAATAATGAGTGTGATGCTCTGCAAGAAAGAATCAAAGGGTTGACCCATCAGGATCAACCGCTATCCTTATGTTGAGGATTCCAGAAGTACCCCTCTCCCTATGTATATAATTTCTGTTAACTGATTATTCAAGTGTTTCAGGTTTTTGGGAGAAATGATCCTAGGGGAAGTGGAATATAAAGATGCAAAGTGGAGAAGTGATATTCTTCAGAGTTTTAATTAACTCAAATCAGGTACCCGAGTTGATGAAGAAAGGGATCAACAGAGCACAATAGAAAATGATTCTGATATTAACTTCATCTCTTGTTTCATACACCGAGTTCCAACTCGGTAGGCTTAGAGATTTTGTTAATGGCTCAATGCTAAGTAACATATTGGTATAAATGATTCATGAGGAGAAAAATGTTTATGGGTCTAAACAGTGGGCATAACCCCAGGAAGTGTTGCATAACGTAGGGGGATAATTCAATAACAAAATCAAATGAAAAATCCATCAAAGCAACAATTGAATGACTTAGCTCAAGTGTTTCCTATCAAGGGAAGAAAAAAACACAGGGAGAAGAAGAAATAATCATGCATCTCATGCTTATCTATTTCGTTCTAACAAGTGGTATTAGCTGATTGTTTTCAGGATACCAAGAAGCTACAAGAGAGTGTCAACAATGTTTTAACAAGAGGCTGGGAAAAGTAGTTAAGAGCAATGCCATAACTATTGTGGAAAATGAAGAGAACATTCAACAACAAAGTGAGCAGTTTCTTGATGAAAGTGATAAAGAGGAAAATAACACAGGAGGAGCAGAAGTGGTAGATACTAACTCAGAAGAAGACACTGATGATTAACAAGAAAGTGTCAAGTCTATGTTCGAAATGAAGCCAAAGAGTCTAGCTGAAATTGATAGGTAGAATATCATTGGTGATCAGTCAGCTCCAGTTCAAACAATGAGAATGAAATCACTACAGCATACATATTTTCTATCTCAAGTTGACCCAAAATGCTTTGCTGATGCAGCTAAAGATGAAAACTGGGATCAAGCAATGAATAAAGAGATAGATCATATTAAGAAGAATCAAACATGGGAGATTGTTTTGAGGCCAGAAGATGAGGTTGTCATCAGGTCTAAATGCATCTATCACAACAAGATGAATGAATATGACACATTTATTTGGAACAAATCATGACTAGTGTGCAAGAAGTACTCCCAGATAGAGGGAATAGATTTTGATGAGACATTTGCACCGATTTCAAGGCTGGAAAAAATCAGATTATTTCTATCCATTGTAGTACAACAGAAGTTCAAAGTTCTCTAGAAGGATGTAAAATCCAAATACGCCAAGGATGTTCTTAGATGATTTGGAATGGAAAATTCGAAGGAGATAAAAACAATGGACATGACCCTGATGAAATTATCAAAAGATGATAATGTCAAGGAAGTTAATATCAAAGAATACATGCAAATTATTGGAAGTTTGCTATACTTGACCGCAACAAGGCCTGGAATTGTTTTCAACACATGCCAAGCAGTTAGATATCAGAGTACTCCCAAGGAAAGAAACATGCTTGCAGTAAAAATAATACTTCTGTATATCAAGGGCACGATAGATTTTGGTTTGATGTATAATGAAAAATCCCAGCCAGAGTTATTGGGATGTACAGATGCAGTTTGGGATGGATCAGCAGATGATAACAAATCAATGTCAGGAGGTGTATTCTATCTTTAATGCACACAACTATTATGGATAAAGCAGCAGATTAAAGATATGGAAGTTAAAGTGAAGTCTCTGATCGGAATCTAGGGCAATAACTCAAGTTCTATAAATCTTAGAAAAAATCACATCCATTATTCAAGGACAAATTACATTGAGATAAAGTATCAATTTATCAAGGAGAAGTTTGAGCATAGAATCGTGAAGTTGGAGTACATGCCAACAGTTCTACAGGTTGCAGACATTCTGACAAAGGCCTTACCCAAGGAAGCTTTTGGGAGACATCGACTGGCTCTGGGAATTCAATCGACTCCCCTCACTTGAAAGAGTGTGGATGTGGAACCCCCCTCTCCCCGAGGTAGGATGTGTTTTTCCCTAATGTACTGATATGTGTTCTCTACTCTGTTATAGACTGTAAAAGAGTGACCTTTGGGTTCGTTGACAAAGGGGGGGAAAATAGTGTTTCTTCAAGGGGGAGACAGTGTGGCTATTTGAAAAACCATGAATGATATGAGGAGAAGCTGACTGGTAAAGCAAAGAGATAGGGGGAGCAATGAGAAAGTGAGAGAATATTAAATCTGACAATGCTAGAAGTGATCGATCAAAGAATAGATATCATGACAGCTGAGGATCATGATAAAAGCAGAAGAGTGGTGTTGGAATGTGGTAAGCATATTTCCAAAAATTGGTATCATTTTGGTAAAAGTTGGCATGAGTTTGGTGTCAAATGTGGGTGTTAGAGATGAACTGATTCTATTGATGAACTTTTCATTTACTATTGTTTCTCACGCCGAGCATTGATCATGTGGGATTAGAGTATGTGTTGATTAAATCCTTAATCGATATCATAATCTCAATGAAGTGAATGGTTGCTGAAGAATTAACAATGTATCTTTTTATGGAAGAGTTGTCAACAAACCCAAAGGGAGATATTTTTGGGAAAAAATCCGTCAAGTTATCATTGAATCATTTTTGAGGAGATTGTGTTTGTTGAAAAAGTGAACATCTGTGTTGTGAATGTCGACAAAAAAAACCATGACATACAAATTTGTTGACAAAGGGGTTTTATTAGTGGCATTTCAAGTTCAAGGGCTGTGGTTAACGATCCATGTTTGATTCAAGAATGTCAATAAAGGAATGGATGATCTGAAGGCGGTACAAAAAGAGCAGATACAAGGTGACGCCGTTTTCCAGTGTTGGCCAAATTTTTGGGCCTAAAAATCGACAAACGGAGAAAAGTGGTTTTAGAAAAGGGAATTTCACGCCATTGACTTTGAGGATTGAAAAATTTCGTGCCATATGTTTTTCAAGATCACATCATCAAAATATAGTAAAGGAAGAAGGGTCGCGCAAGTTTTGGGTTGGTCGTTCAAGTGGCTTGCACACCGAGACATGTGCGCTGAGACTTGCACGCCGAAAGTTGCGTTCCGAGGGGAGACTTGTGCGCCATCATGTAGGTTATTCAAATGCCTATAAATACAGGTTGACCCCTCCTCATTCGGTGAAGAGTTCAACACTTAGAAAAATCAGAGTTCCCGTCGCGCAGGTGTGGTGGTCGTGAAAGTGGTGTGTGGTCGCGCAAGTAGTTGTTGCGTTCCAGGTGTATAAGTTGTGCTCCAGGTGATAGTTGCATGCCTAAGGTGGTTTGGGCGAGGAAGGAAGTAATTTGACCAAGTTCAGAGCTGAAGAAGAAGGCGTCACACAAGTGTTTTGGAGACACTTGTGCACCAGATTTTGAAGAAGCGCAACAATTGATGGTTGCGCATCAATATTGGTCTGGGCATAAAATTAAGTGAGTCACACAAGTTTGGAGTTGAATAATCTTTTGTCACGCAAGTGGTTGAGGGAGACTTGTGCACCAGTTATAACTTGCACGCTGATACTTGCGCGCCAGTATAGAGAAGGGAGACAAGTATGGTTGGTTCACGACACTATTTTAGGGCTGCGTGAAAGTTAAAAGTTTGACCGATACCTTCAGTACAAAGAGAGATTCATATATGGGTGAGAATTGGAATTCAATAGAGCATATACATACAGCAGAGGATGCATTCATTAGTGATAATGAAGAGACCTAAAAGTCTATAAACTATGAGTGGATCCTTTCCAGAGCTGTGAGAAAGGAAGAGGAATAAGGTGATTCTCTCCCCCGGTAGTGATCGAGAGAGAGAGAAATAGGGAGTGACCCTTGGGAAAGCAGTGAGCTGACCCTAAACCTTGTAAAGGTAGTCAGACAAGGAATAGAAGTGATCTATCCCGAACTTTGTAAACATTATTGGCATTGATCCTTAGTAGATTTGGTACAGTGGAACATTGCCATTGTATTCTCCTTGAACGTAGCCTAGTGAGGGTGAACCAAGTAAAAATATCTGTGTCTTCCTTCTTGCTTCCCTGAATTGCATTCAAAGCATCATCATCAGATAAAGAAGAAAAATAAGTGATCATAATTAACCCAAAAGTGAAAACAAAGTGACCCTTGTAATAAATAGGTGAAGATCAAGTGGGGCAGGAAGAATTTTGAAAAAGAATATACATACCCTGATTCGCCCCCCCTATTAGGTTATATAAGACCCTATTGGTCCCAAAAATAAACAATTAATATTAGCCTCTTTTAGGGGTGAATCAAATCCTCTTATCATTCATGGTTATTTTTAATGAGAGAAGGATGTGGTGCGGCTGAGTATGATGAATAGAATATTTGATTTCCTAGGAACACCATAAGAGATTATATCAAGTTACAAAAATATATACTGGATGATATTTCCTGAAAATGGTGTGATTTATCAGTTCTCACTAAATTAGACCACACAACACATTGGAGTATTTTTTAGAATTGTTCAACAAAAAATTCTCTTATCATACATTGAGGATTGGATGAACGATATAACTTTTTTGATAGAAGTAGTAGAATCTATCAATGATAGATTATGTGTCTAAATTTATGAATTCAGATATCTTTCTCACATGATGTTGCTTCTAATTAATCACTAATGGAACAATTTTTTGAATCGAGGATATGGAATGATATTTGCTGAATGATTTCTATGCTCTGTATAAGAGATTGCATAAAGTTGTCCAATAGAGATTTGGTGGAAGAAAGGGGTCTATAAAAAGCTTTGGGAGGAGGGATAATTTTGATTCATGTGGAAAATATTGGGAAGTATAATGTTGGTAAAATGGAATAGGGACACCTAATTCAATGTTTTTGGGATGACTAAGACACGGGTAGCTAGATCAGTGAGTCTTCCTGAAAAACTAAAAAGAATTCTTTGATATTTTTAATCTGGTTCGTTCAGCCACATGAAGAATTATTTTATGGAACCCCATTGAGAATTAAACATTTTAAACCAAATGATGCATCTTCATCAATATTGTCTTAGTGCTCTAGGGATGGTTGTTCATGACAAATATCATGTTTACTAGATGTCATATTATTTGATGAGATAAGGTAAGTAATGTATTCATCATCAGAAGAACCAAGATAGTCGTGGTGATTCCTAGAATACCATGACATCTTAATAGATGTCTCTTATATTGGGAAATAATGAAAAGAGTACAATGAGGAAGAATTTATATGGAGATGATAGGGTGATTGTATATGATCAATCTCGACCATCGACATTGAGAACTACAATTCTATTGAATTATACCTTTATGCAATAAATTTTTGATATATGTTCATTCCATTAATTTATTTATTTCCATTATATTGATTTAATATGATTAAATTCTAATATGGTAATTTATTTTTATAAACATAAAACCCATCTTGGTCAAAGAGAATGTCACGCCTCTACGTGTAAAGAATGTTCTTTATCTCTTGATGGAGTTGAGTTGATATGGGATTTCTCTATTCTTCTGATAGATGTATAAGGTATCATAATGGGTATTTATTGGATGAAAATTTTCAAGGAACAAATCAACTTTTATACGCGAAAGGTTAGTTTTATGTCTAATGATAGCATAAAGCATATCTTTAATGGTGACCAGAATGTAATAAATGGTGCAAAAATCTTGTTGGAACTAGCAGTTAGAATGGTCTCATACTAGAAGGAAGCCTTAACATTAGAATAAAAATAATATGTTAGGAATAAAAACGTTCTAGTAGTTTTTCATCAATATCAAGATGTTTTCCCCAGAAATTTATAAGGGTTTCCAACCACAGGAGAAGTGGATTTTTCAATTGATCTCCTTATGTGAACAAGTCCTATTTCCATTCAGTCGTAGTGGATTTCACAAATTGAGTTATTGGAATTGAAATTGCATTTTTGAAGATCTGTAAAAGAAGGGGTTCATTTATCCATGAACGTCTCCATGGGTAGCCACCGTATTTTTGGTCAAAAAGTATATGTAACTCTTTATATGTTTGTATATAATAATAATCAAAACCAAGTTAATATAATGATTAAAAATAATTTCCATACACTGATGATTTGTTCAAACAATTGAAGGGATCATTGTGATTATCTAAGATTCCATTTCACATTGGATATCACCAATTGCGGGTTCAAAAAGTGGATATTCCAAAGAAAACTTTAAAATAAGATATAGACATTACATGTATATGATTATCACTTTTGGTATAACGAACACAACAATAGACTATATATAATTTTGAATTATATATTTGAAAGATATCTTGATTCTTTTGTGGTGGTGTTTGTGGATGAAATATTATTGTATTCAAGGACATAGGCTGGTCATGCTCCACACTTGGTGATAGTTTTGTGTATCTTGATGGTTTACCAATTATATTCCAAACATTCAAAGAGAAATTTATGTATAAAATAGGTTTGTTTACTTTTCCATGTAATCTATGAAATATCTATTTATGTGGATCTAGAAAATATTTATGTTGTTATCTCTTAGAAACTGGAAATGATGTTCTTTGAGATTCAAAGATTTCTTTATTCTAGTTAGTTATTAACAATGTTTTTTTATTTTTTATGACTAAATTAACCAATGATAGCTTTGAAAGGAATAATATTCCATTATAGTGTAATGATAAATGTCAGAAGTCATTTCATTTTCTTAAGAATCACTGAATATCAACCCCGATATTGATTTTTTTTCATAATCATGACAAGGGTATGTGGCGTATGTTGATGCATTGTAATCTGGGTTGGGAAGAGTTCTCATGTATAGAAATCATGTTGTTACTTATTTATAATGGATGGTATGGTTTCATGAGAAGAAATACCCAAAAAAATGATTCAGAGTTAGCTTCCATAGTCCATGATTTTATGACATGGATTCATTAACTATTTTGTGATAAATTTTCTCTGTTTAAAAATCATTAGATTTTGAAACATATTTTCTCACAATTATATTTGAACCAGTGAAAATGAATATGGACAAAGTATATCTAATTTTTTTATCTGACTTGATGTATACACTGATTAAATGAAATTTAGTGGCAGATTCATTAAGAATGTATCAATATTCTTGTTTATAAAATGAGTCAATTATATAGTGGTATTTGATGTTTGTCATTGTTGACAGACACACATAGTGAAGGATGAGGTAATGATATAGTTTTAATTTAATTTTCACTTGTTCTTGATTTGATTGAATCATTTAAATATGCATATACATATAATTCAGAATGTTTTTTGATGAGGTAAAAGATCAATGGTGGGTAGACAATTGAAGTATGAAAGCTATATGTGAGTTCATTTTTATGTTTTGAGGTTGGATGTTCAAACCTATGGATTTTAAAGAAAAACTTCTTAAATCTTACCACCAGTCTGGATAGGTTTTTCATCTTGGAGTAAAAAATATTTTTAACTCATTTAATTCACAATTTCGGTTGGTTTGAATTATGAGGAAGGTGGCCTAGGTTATATCGAGATGCCGCATCAGTTAGGAAGCTAAGGCTGAGCACTAGAATCCAGCAGGTATGTCGTATTCTTTACCTATCTATGTTTGGGAATGGAAGTATATTGCTATGTATTTTATAATGGGTCTCCCAAGTATGTCATAGAAACACGATTCCATACGGGTGATAGTAGATCAGGACATAAAGTTGGACCATTTCATCCCTATTCATGAATATCATGTAGTATAGGACTTGTCTAAAATATATATCTATGAATTCAAAAAGATTCATGGCATAGAAGTTTCAATATATACATTTCAATATTTGAGGTTTGAATTTCATTTCTAGAAATCCATACTAAACGAAATTGGGGATCAGTTGAAAATTTGTATGAAGTGACATCTATTGATGGGATATCTGAAAGAACTATGAAAACATTGGAAGGAATTATTGAAGATTGTTTAATGGATTTTGATCAATCATGGGAGGATCATATACCATTAGTGGAGTTCTCATATAACAACATTAATCATACAACAATACAAATGGATCACTTTGATGCATTGTATGGGAGTTAATTCTATTCTCCAATTTGTTGGGTAGAAACAGGTCATACACAACTAGTTGGGTTGGACCTTGTACAAGAGACAATAGAGAAGATTTAGTTGACAAGGAAGAGAATGGTGACAGATCATATTCATAAAAAACAAATGAAGATCATCACTGAAGACCATTTTCATTTGAGGTGAGTGATCATGTGTTCTTGAGAATCTCTCCATGTCTTGGGAATCATTTTTTGGGAATGTAGTTCATACTAACTCATCGATACATTGACCCTTCCTAGAAACATTAACGGGTTAGTGAGGTGGAATACCAGTTGTCTTTTCCACCACAATTTGGTTTAATATAAAATTTGTTTCATGTATCTCTATTGAAAAAGTGTCATCCCTATTCAGAAAATGTGATTTAATGTGATCAGATTGACCTAGAGTTAGATGCATCATTAGTTCATATTTTTTTGACCCGTGGTGCTCCTGACTACTAAGCAGATATCTCATCAGCCCACCAAATTTTGGGCTGCTCATAAATATGCCTCTAACAAGGTTATATATTGGGAAATATCCCCTAGAAATCTAATGATTTAATCTATCCTAACTAGAGATTTAAAAATGGGACTGACAAGAATAATATCCACGATGGATAATCTCTAGTACAACTACACCATATGGTGTTGTGTTACCAGAGTTTCCGATAGTAGATATTGTTCATGTCATCCCCATCTTTAAATATTTGGGGACGCAACATAAATACCTTTTTGTATGGGGGATATACCCAGATACCCGACCTATTTAGTGGCCAGTTTTGTCACAAATCCCACATGTTGGTGGGTTGTGGGGTATACGGTTCATTGTTAGGAGCATCACAGGTCTAATAGAAATGCATATTTTTGTTGGACCTATGATGATCCTGATAAGGAACTGTATACCTACATCCCACCAACTCTCAGACTCTATGCTAATGGGGCCACTAAATGGCCTAGGTAACAGGATATTTCCCCTAGCCTACTAGGGATTTATTTCTCCTCCCTAGAGAGTCAAAACTAGGGTTGACTAAAATAATAGCCACTAGGGAGAATCTCTGGTGCCACTATGCTAGTTAGTGTGGAGGTACCAAATATTCTCCTAGATTGATATTATGAATTTAATCCTAGGATTATATCTCTGGGGAGGAAAAATAAATCTCCAGCATGCGAGGGGAGATATCCAGATAGCCAACCTAGTTAGTGGTATAGATAGCATAGAGTTCACGAGTTGGTTGTATGCATGGAATATGGTTTGTTTTTTGGGGAATCACAAGACTAAAAATATTCCAGTATAGGTAGTGGATTGAAAATAGAATATCTATCATGGGAAAATCATATTTCTAGTGTGGGTTTTGTGGAAACATGGTCAGATCTAAGAGGAAACATATAAACTAGAGAAATAAATGATCAAGCAATAGACCTAACTTCATCAGGAAAATTGTGGTATTATACTTTCTACGGATGGAAAAGAAAATTTTAGGGAGAATGAATCATCATTGATTTCATGTAATTAACACTTTTTATCTATTTTATATATGTATACTATTTTAGCGATGTTTGGGAGGGTATAGGGATATTTGGAAATGTTTTTGGGTATTTTAAATCAATGAACTGGTTAAGAACATTTAGTAGAAACCATTTATCTCCTATATTAATTCGTCCAATGTGAAATAGAGGCTGCTAGTTAAGAACATTGTTAGACAAACAATTCTTCGAAATCATGATATCACTTAGGAGTAATACTGAATCCTAACTATGCATTGTTAAAAGTTAGATCCTTAGAAAGTGGATCTCAATTAATTTTACTCCAAAACCATGATTTTTTCACTTATTTCTACCATAACTCTATTTTCAATCTTACCAAATGTTGTGGTGACTTTCCGGTTTGTTCAGGGTGTGATCTATTAGAAAATAATAGTGCCCCAAATTCCAGATTGATTGGTAATTCTCCATTCATGGTGGTTTTATTTAGATCTATTCTTATTCCCCCTCATCAATCTATAAATATAGTCTGCTGAGGATATATATAAGATATTTTATGAGAATTATGACGATTTAGTTCTATTTTTTATTTTAGGTAATCTGATATAAGGTGGGTTTTTTGATATTTAACATGGTTTTGGTGAATAATTTTTCCATTATTTGTTTTCCCCATAGTTTCCAAGGCTGGTGTCTCCACTCTTAACTTCTCTTTTTAGAACATGAAGGAATAGTTTAAAACTGTTTGAATTACTTGAAATTGATTATGAAATTGTTGTTAAAATCATAGTACAAACCCTCAATAATAATTTATTTGAATTAATGAAATTTGGTTGTTGTGAAATAGGCTTGCTTTATGGATTTTAAAATGTGAATTTGTTTTGATTTAATGAAACAGTTTGATGGAAATTTTTTCAATAAGGGAAATTTTGTTGAAATATATTGAAATGGTTTGTTTTTGAATTTTTTTTATAATTTTTGGTTTTTGTTCATATTAATTGGGATAGATAAGGGTATGGTGTTTCCCTCATCATTAGTTGGATGGATAAGGGTATGGACTTTCCCCCATCAAAATAGTTCACCATGTGATGGCATGGTGAATTGATGATTCATCACTAGAGAATATAGGGTGGTACATAGTTTCATTCATGTTTGGATGTGTGGATTTTTAGAATGTAATGGATTATGTGAAAATGAGATTTGATAAATTTTTTAATGAGTGGTTTGGTTGCTTTCCTTGAAAACTATTTTGGTTGGAAAACTGTATTGGTGTGAAACTGCTTAGCTTCCATATAAACTATTGAAATTCGTTTAAATGGTTTTATATAAATGGTTTTATATAAATATTTTAACTATTTATATCCTATTTACATTATTAGGGAAGATATTGGGGGAAAAATGACTTTGTCTTATACTCACTTCATGCTTGGGAAGTTTTGGGGGTTTGCATATATTGTGTATCGAGACACATATAAAGACAAGGTATCACATATCAATACTTATGATTCATGATACTTATAAAGTGATTGTGGAGTTATATCATAGAAAATATTCGGATTTGTTCTATTTTTTTCCTATGAATCTTTCATATTTTTTATTTTTTTCTTACACTAGGTATTTTGATATTGGACTAGGATTCCTCTTGGTACTCTAATATAGTTCGGTTTCATTTATCAGACTTTGAGTTTTACACATTCTTAAAATGCATCATATAGTTGTTTTTGTTTATAGTGTTGTTGGTTTGGTTTGTTTTATTTTTAATGTGAAAATCAAACCCCAACTATTATGAAGCCCTTGACACTTATTGGAATTCATTGGTATTGTGGGATGTTGCCTATGGATTGGTAGCAATTCCACCAGGACTGAAGACAATGATCAAGGGAGGGTGTTAAATTAATATTAGAACACCCAATCATCCTCATATAGATTGGTATTTTATGTAGTATACAATAATTGGGAGACATGATTAGGTCATGCTCAATTAACATCAAAGAATAATAGATCCAGTATTTAACTCTATGGGAGTTTTTATAAAATAAAAAAAATATAATTGAATCATTAAAATGGAACCATGTGAATTAATATATAAAATAGATATTAAATTTGTAAAGATATCTTGAACTCAAAAATGATTGCTTGATGTTAGTGAAACTAATTTTTCTTACCTATTGTGGTGACCCAATTATTTTATGCATCAATATTTAATCTTCTTTTATTAATATTAAATTCATCTAAAACTAAAAAACTCAGTATAACCATAAAGAGTTATTGTCTTTGATGACTCGAAACATAATCAGCACATTTTGGGAAATAACATCAACATTTATCACAATGTAATTCTAATATAGTACCCTCCTTAGGCATATCCAACATAAAATCATTCATTAAAACTATAGGAAAAAAGAAACATATGAAATGGTGAGAAACAATTATCATTAATGGTTAACATGGGAGATATAAATTGAGGATTAAATGTGATCATTACATATGTATAAGGGAATTAGGGCATGATCATTACTTAAAAAATTAATAATACATCTTTTTAGATCATAAATCATTAGTGAGGGCATATAACATTTTAATGAAAAAATATTTGAGTCAGAAGGGTTCAAAATAATCAATAATAAAAAATATTCCATGAGATAATATTATCATCACATAACATGTCATATGAGATTTGCATAATATGATGCGTTGAAAATAATTTCTTCAAATAATGAACACTATTATGAACATGTTAAATTAGTGGGAAGAGAATCATAGTGTATTGGGATCACTCCCCATTCCCATTTCATTCAAGGTGTCAATGTCTCATATTTAATTGGGTTTAATCCAAATTCAATTTCATTCATGGTGGACATAGTCCCATATTATATTATGGAAACTCCCCCTTACAATTCATATTATCTTATGAGATATCAATCATTACCCAATGTATTGTAGGGATATATAATTTCAGTCCCACTTGTAAAATAATTAAATCTATAGATATGTGTTCCAAAAAATAAAAATATTATTCATTATGTAATGACTAAAACTTTCCACGTACTATTTTTTAATGTTATATGGATTAATTTCAAGGCCAGGCTATGAGAAAGTATGTGATTCTAAGACTCAGTGTTCTTGGGGTAAAGATTTTAAATATATTAATTATTTTAAATGACATTCATGTGATGTTTCTTGAAAAAGTTGAATTAATCATAAACAAAAGCCTGAATTAGAAACCCATGTGCACCATTGAGTTCTAAACTTGGGATTTTACCTAAACACAACATAACCTTTTCGACAGGAGGTATTTTTGAAAAAGTCTTCGCAAGCATGAAATTAATAAAACCAATCAATAAATTAAGTAAATTTATTAATTTTGACATAGTGACTATTTTATATAAATATACAGTTATAGGTTTTGGTCCAAAGTTGGCCTCAAACCCTGAAGACCTAGAGATTGTTGGGGGAGAGCATTTATGGAGATCGACATCAGATGAGAACCAGATCATGAATCATTTCACCAACAGAGTTCATGGATTTTGTCAATGATGGAAGTTCATAACAATTATTCATCAATGATCGATCTAAAATCATGGTAGGATTCATGATTCTATGCTTCCCATCCCATTCATTAATTCTATAATAACATGGATAAATTCAATGGATAGAATTGATCCATGAATTTGTAAGATCAATATATGAATGATGATGCTCAATAACAAGAGGGGGTGAATTGTATGTTTAAAAACTTTTGTTTTTATCCTTATGGAAAACAATGTTAAACAATGTTAAACAGGGTAAATTCACAAGGCCTCTTTGAGTTCTAAAACCTTTCTAGGTCTCTTAAATGTGGTTCCAAAAAAGAAACATATTGAATGTTTACATGGAAATGATTCTACCTAAAAGCGTGTAGAATCTTACTTATCAGAGTATACAAAATAACAATAAAGTATAAGAAGGTTATTTGTTCTTCCTTTATCAAAGTTATAGTGGAAATAAACTTGAATCAAAACAAGTAATGATTATTAAATATTTTAACCCAAAGTGGTGGGTATCCAACAACCTTGGATAAAGATCCCTTGATTTATACTTTCAAGAAAGTAGGTATTACCCACACTAGGGTAAGCCCTCATTAGGAATATTGGAATCTGTCTTGCTATCCTTGCAATCCATTGACCATTAAGGTAGTTAGCATCTCTGTCTTCCTATCCAAGGAGGTGCTCGATCTTTAATGTAGTCTGCTACTCTATATTCCTATCCCTGGAAGCCCTCGATTGTACTCAGCAAAAATCAGAGTTGCACGAAGCAATCTGAAGAAGATGTCCAGTACGCACAAAGCATGAGAGTCTCTCTCTCTATAAATTACATCAAAATCATGCAATCTCTAGAGTGGTTAGTTGTTATGAGCACATTCAAATAATCTTTTATTTATAGGCACTTCTCCAATGGTCGGATCCCTCCTCCAACAGTTATATTTTCCCTTGAATTTCAGAGGGACATGTACACATGTCACTAAAACAATGGTTAGTTAGAAAGAGAATGTACAACATCATTTCATAACAATAACAAGTATAGGAAAAATAAGGTTTCTCAAACAAATCTATTTTTTTCAGAATCCAATGAAAAATAATGCTCAGAGTCTAACTAAATAATAATTTGGAGACTATAAATCATGGATATTCGGATTCTATTTTCCAAAATATTTGGAATTGTAATTCTATTGATTTTGGAATCTGAATTCAAATGAATTCAGAGTCTAAAATCTGAGAAATTTAGAGTCTAAATTCTGAAGAATTAGGAGTCTGCATTCTGAGGAATTCAGAGTTTGAATTCTAAGGAATTGGGAGTCTAAATTTTGAGGAACTCAGTTTCTGAATTCAGAGAAATTTAGAGTCTAAATTATGAAGAATTAAGAGTCTAAATTATGAGAAATTCTGAGCCTGAATTCTAAGGAATTCAGAGTCTAAATTCTGAATAATTCTAAGTTTTCATTTCAGAGAATTTGGAGTCTGGTTTTCAGAGACATCAGAGTATGAATTTATAAGAATTAAAAGTCTAAATTTATGAGAATTCGGAGTCAGATATTCAGAGAATTCAGAGTTTAATTTGCAGATTTTTTTTGGATTGAAAACAGAATACTCTATAACAAAGGATTTATAGGATTCCAAGGTTTTAGATGTGAAACCAAATTTTACTGTTAGGAAAAAAAATAGTTAAATTTTGAGAAACTATAAAATGAACATTGAAAACATAGTTAATGATAAAATTTCCTTGGGGAATGAAAATTTTCCTTATTAAGATAATTCTTATGGAAAATATGATTTTCCATAAGATAGAGTGTCTGTGATTTTCAAAACATAGTTGAATTTAAAAGTTATAAGGAATCCTTATTGACTCAACATCATTGTCATTAGATTTAATTTGATTGAATTATTTGTTAATTGTGTTTATTCTTGTTTGATTATATTCTTATAGAAAAAAGAATTGATGATGAAAAACCCAATTTTGAAGGCTCATTCCTCGTGTTTTATGGCCTTTATTTTTCTTTCCCTATTCATAGCATTTTCATAAAGAGTGATTATTTTAGGACAATGGTTTGATGAATACCTCGTATTCGATTATTGCATGACTATTATTTTTCATAGGTGATCAATAATATCGGTGTAGTTTTTGATCAAGGATACGATTAAGGTACAATAACTACAGATGATTATAAGAGCTAGTTAATAATTTATTTTCCATATATGTTAAACCCAGTTTCAATAAGGTTTCTATAGATGGTGTGAGCAAAAATTACCTGAGTGGATTCAAAGCCCAGAATCCTGATCTTTGTGATTTGATGCATAGATGACCAAAAATCGGTAGGTTCCAACATGGGATGTAGGTATAAAGTCACCTTATATGGAATATAGTAGGATTCTATTGTATCTAAAAAATATAGTTAAACATCACGTTTATTTCATGATTACACGTCATATGGTACCCCCGGGTTGCGATGCTATGGTTTTGGATGGAGTTAAGTATCACAAACTGTCTGATACCTCCACGATGGATTGACATGTATCCCAAAGGATACATGGATAGGACCAGAGTACACATCTAGAAGTACAAGTCAAGTGTAACACTATTTACATGGGAAAGGATACTCTCAATGATACATGGGATGGTGCAAGAGTAGTCCAAAGTATGCGGACAAGCCCAGACTACATAGACTAGTGTCAGGTGACTTCTACACACCTTGTATCCCTCTCAAACATTGTGTATATCTATTTTTACATTCCTTTTGAGGTTATATCACATGGTAAGAATCAGGTGACTTCTATACACCCAGTATCACCTTCGATGTAGTTTTTCCCTCTGTTTCCTTAATCAGGACATGTCGTGGTTGAGTGTGTTACCATGGTCTATTCCCTATAGGTTATAGTGTTACATTAAATCCATTTTAGTGGATTGATATCATCTCTATAGGATGATTCTCAGACACAATTTTTAGTCTCCCTTTGTTAGACTAGTGTGTGATCCTCTATCAGCCGTATACCCTAGGTGGGGATTGTTGAATCAGTGTGACCTCCTTAAGAAAAGAGATGATCCTCCATGTTGCAGGATTTATTAGTAGGGATTGTGGTATCATTGGCACACAATCTCCTATATTGTAGGTTTATATAGATTGAATTTGTGGTGTCCCCTAATAGTTTTGAGCATAACCCACTATCTGAGTATTGAGGTCTTCAATGACTATTGAGTTTTCTTCTATGATTCCCAATTTTATTTACCTATTTATTGAGTCTCTCTGGTGATGGAATGCCTTGTGGAGTGTATTCTCCTTGAACGGTCTGTTTTTCATAAAAGAATACAATGGTTGGACATTAGATATGTCTCTTAGTGGTGTGGGGTCTTTCATATGTATATCTGGGTGTTTTCTATTTTAAATTTATTTCTATATCCTTTTATTATGCTAATTTACTTGATTCCTCACGTTTAGTGTTTTTGGGCTTTCCAACTAGGTATTGTTATACTCACCCATGTATAGGATCTATATATACATGTCATGTCTTATAAAGACGATAGCCCTTTTTGACTTTGTCTAGGTAGGATGCGAAGCAGCTAGAACATAGCTTGATCTAAACATACGAAGGAGTTTAGTAGAAGTTTTCATTAGATCCTAGTGTTCTCCCACAGGACTGGTTGGACACTTTACAGTTTTTAGTTAGGCTATTTTTGACCCATTTTGTTCCTTTAGAACTCTTCTGACATACTACTATTGTGGTGTTATAGATGTATGCATCCATTGGTTTTAGCTGTTTTACATTTCAACACTATATGGGTGTGGATTTTTGTGTGTGTGTATATGTACATTACTCTAATGCCTCCAATTTTGTGGCATATTCTTACTTGGTGTTTGTTTCCCACCCTAGGCCTACTGAAGGTGGGCTTGAGGTAGTCATGAGTCAGACCTAGTTGAGTAGGGTTGTGATGGAGTGATATTAGAGTAGTCAGTTCTATCTTAATACCAATGTTAGAGAGATTGGTTTCTAGACACAATGGTATGTGTTTCAATTTTGGATTTCTAACAAGGGAGTCCATTATTGTTGATACAACTGGCATATCCATACACTGTGAGTTTAATCACCTACCTTTCAGCATGTTACATGTTCACATTTGTTATTGGGAAAATATTGGTACATTCATCATATATGGATTCATTGGGTTTTACATTTCCTTCTTGAGTTGGCTACACATATATACTATTTTCACTGTGGTACATCTTGTTTTATTTTGTGATACCTCTACAAAGATATCCATCTCATTTTCCACTTCATGATCAGGAGGATGATCCATCAAGTGACAAGGAATCAGTATAGGGCCTTTTCCAAAGAGATAACCTATGAGTGGTTTTCCAATTATACCCCGAACTATTGATAAGTATATAGTTCTAGAAGTTCTAGGTGTCGATGAATATTGTAAATGTGAACTGAAAGTGTTTCTAAGGAATAGGTGGTTGAGGACAGGCCATAGGTAGTCATTCAAATTTTCTGCCTTATGATTGAACCTAAAGGTAATATGGTGGTGGTCATGGACATCCTTCTTTAATGCTCTATTGGTCATTGGTAGAGATTACTGACATAGTCACATGAGAATATAACTTACTTATTGTCATACATTGAGCATCTCTTCAAGGAGGAGTTCTATCAGGACAGGTTGTGATCATTGTGTATATAAGATCTTCTACATATGTAGTAGAAAAGGTTGATCGTGAAAGTTTATTAGATGAGTTTTAATAATCACTTATGTTACCCATTGGATATGGTTTTGGGTCCATTGTTCAAAGTACATACCTTATTTCTAAAATTATTTTGAGATATCAAGAATTCAGTGATATATATTTTCATTATCACTTTTGTTGTACTGTTGTAGTTAGCCTTATTGGTGGGAATCTTCTTGGAAGAATTTTAACTAACAATATGTGATGTCTACGAGATCTTAGTAGCCGAGACCATGGTAGAAAAAAGCTGACGACAATCACAGTGATCAATGATTTTGTAAGCTTTAGGAGATGATCCTATGACATGAGTTTCGTAGTACAGTGTTCCCAGGATGGAATGAATCTTCCAATGGAGAGGTATTGTTTCTATTGTGATGGTTGGGGGAAAATGCATTAGGATTTTCTAACCCATCATATCGTTGATCGGGATATAGTTGAGGGATCAAAAAGTCATAGAAAAAAATTGAATAAGGGTGGTCTTCATGGAAGAATACGTGGAAGAGGGACCAATAGAGTATTAAGAGGTGGTCTGTGAATAAACCTATTACTACCACCAACTCTAGGTAGCCAATGCCAGGATTAGGGAGCAGGTGGCCAGGGACATGTCCAACTACAAGAAATGGAGACCTATGACCTAGAGTTCAAATGGTTTTATGAGGTATGATTTGTGTCATTTCTACTTTATATATAGTACTAATATACATAAATGTGCTTCATTTATACCTTTCTACTTCCCTGTTTCGAATCATATGGATTACATATCAGACATTAGCTTGACCCTAGTGTTTGGTGACTTTGAATGGTGGTGACTCATTGATTGTGAAATAATTGTAATAGTGAAATTTTATACTAGGAGGTGTGGGTTTTGAATGGTATCTCTTTCTAGTAGTTATGAGGCTTTACAATTTCATATTTGGTATGGGATGTATATCCATAATTATTATTATATTGACTATTTTTCGTAGAGGATACAATGTTTGCACATAAATGGTATGAGGTTTTCCTTTGTGGGTGAAAAGGAATCCATGATGGTGTAGGATGATCTTAGGAATAGAATATTTCAGGTGTTTGGTTACTAGTTTTCTAGCATGACTCTTTGAGAAAGGGATACTTTGGGTTATCAATTTCTTGTGCTGGTGGCAATGTATGAAGATGTCTTTCTAGAAGATGTACTTTGTTTACCTCCCCAATGATTGATACACTTATACATTTATTTGAATCCATGTAATACCCCAATATGTAGACAAAAAATATGGATTTATTTTTTAGGGATTCACAAGCTGAGGCTGTAGTTCGATAAATTATAATAGAATATCTTTGTGAGACCCAGTGTTCCCCCTAAAAAGTACTTCTATTTTTTCCCAAGAAGAAGGATGGGAGGTTGAGGTTATGTGTGGAATATTGAAGCATGAACTAGGTGACCATGATTAATACATATCCACTACCGAGGATTGCTAAACTATTTGATCAACTAATAGGGGAACAATGATTCTCAATGATTTGCCTCAGATTAAGCTATCACCGGTTGTGAGCACTGGATAATGATATAAAAAAGATGACATACATATGTTTCGTTGGTAACTATGACTAATTACTGATTCTATTTAGTGTGATGAACCCCATATTAGTGTTCTTGGGACTCATAAACCCGATATTTTAGCCTTTCACAGACCGGTTCATGGTGGTTTTCATTGATGACATCATAGTGTACACAACATCGAATGAGGAGAAAAAAAGACACTTGAGGATGGCCGTAGATAATATCCATGAGCAAAAACATTATTGGAATATTAAAAATTATTAGTTTTTGATACAATAGGTCCTCTTACTAGGACACATCATCAATTTGGTAGGTGCAATAGTGGACCCAGTGAAGGTTGAGGCTATTCTTTCTTTGGAATCACCCAATACTGATATCAAGGTGTGAAGTTTCCTTAGTTTGGAAGGGTACAATCAGAGGTTTGTACCTATTTTCTCTAGAGTGGAGGAAACCTTTACTTATTTAACATGGAAGGGTAATCCATTCATATAGATTTAAAGGTTTTAGTAGTGTTTTTGGGAGCTACGACAGAGGTCAAGAAGTGTTCCCATATTGATGTTTCCAGATGAGGGTGTTGAGCACGCAGTGTTTTTAATTGTATCAAGGATTAAACTTAGTTGTGTCTTTATGCATAGAAAACTGGTGATTTACTATGGTTCGCATTAGTTGAGACTACATGAGAGGAACAAAATTACCATAATCATGAGTTTTCAATGATAGTCTTCTTACTAAATATTTTGATACAATATCTAATGTGTGAGTGTTTTAGAAATTACTCTAACCACAAGAGTCTCATAAATATACTCTCTCAAAAAGATGTTGAAATTATATAGGGTTGATGGATATAGTTCCTATAGGACTATGAGTTTGATATTTCAGTCACTCATGGGAAGGGGAATGAGGTGGCAGTCGCTCCCATCAAGAGATCTTGTTCCTAGTTGTTGGATGAGGTATCAAAAGAGTTAACCTCATTTCATGTTTCCTTATTGGGAAAGGATGGTAATTCATTTCATTAGTAGATGGATGTTACCCCAACCATTTTAAATAATTTCAAGTATTCTCAAATGGAGATAATGAATTTTATACCATACAAACATAGATATTCATTGGACATTCTCTAGATAGATTTTTTGAATGTTGGGATCACGCTATACTTTTCATAGGACCACTGATGGTACCATTGATGTTGTGGGAGTTGGTGATGTATGAGTTTTATACATCCCTATTTTGGATATATAAAGGTTTGGAAAAGATATACCATGACCTCTAATGTTATTTTTGGTGGTTAGGAATGATGATGGGAGTTGCAGAGTATGTCTCTGGATGCCTCACTTATAGACTGGTGATGGTTGTGCCCCAGGTTGCAACAGGTTTAGCTGAACGCATTGAGGTGATTGAGTTAATGTGAGATGGGATATCCATGGAATTCATGATGGGGTTTCCACATTTTGATAGGGGACATGATACCATCTAGGGGATCATTGACTAACTCACTATGTCATCCCACATCCATGACATTTGAGACAAGAGTTCTGTAGAGAGGCTAGGATACCTCTATGTGTAGAAGATATTATAACTCCATAGAGTTCCCATGATGATCATATCTAGATGTTATTATCATATAAAATATTCTTTATAGATAGGATTATATGAGGCCTTGGGGACTCAGTTACACTTGGGAACATCTTTTCACCCCCAGAATTAAAGCCCAATAAAGTGTACCATTCATTCCTTAATGGTCATGGTGTATGTTTTCATGTTATACTATGGTCATAGTGGGAATAATCATCTACCCATAGTGTGGTTTAGGTATTTAAAAAACTTCATTTACACCATTTTCGTGGAATCATTTGAGGATTTGTATGGGAGACCCTGTAGGTCACCACTTTTTTGGACGGATCCTAGCGAGTCACCAATCATGGGACTAGATTTGGTCATAGAATCTATAGAGAAGGTTCAGATCACCATGGAAAATATTTGGACTTCACAGATCCATCATAAGTCATATGTGGACCAGTTAATAAGGAATATAGAGTTCAAGGATGGAGACCATGTGTTCATGAGGGTGTCAACTCAATGTAGATTGTAGAGATTTGGTCAGGGAGGAATGTTATCTTCGAGATTAATTATTCCCATTCAGATTATGTGTAGAGTTGGAAAGGTGGAATATCATTTAGCTATAATGCTTTAGTTGGAAATGGTATACAAATTATTCTTACAGGTCATATCATAAGAGGTACATGCACGATCTATTTCATAATATCGATTGGGTAGAGATGGACAACAAGGATAGGGATTCCATTTCGGATTACCTTATGGATATCTAGGATTGTTTGAATAGGATCCCTCATGAGTGATTGATTTCTCTAGTACATGTATGATGGAATTCCATGAATATCCTAAAGGGAACCTATGAGTGGGAGAAAAATATGTGATCATAGTACCCCCATATTCATTTGAGGGTTTTTCTCTTTTTGGAAAAAACAAAATAGGGTGGGGATAATGAAATGATTCATGATTTCCATGTATTAATTTTTGTTATAATATGGATAATTTTTTAGACCATTTTCAAAGATGAAATGTTATTTTGAGACCAAATGTGCTTCAAAATAATGTTTTAAATATATTAAATTTATTGGAAAACACGTGATTATATTTTTCTAGAAATATTGGAATCAATACTTAAAATAATCCCATATCACAAATCTCAGGAAATCATTGAGTTCAAAGCATTATTTTAAACCTAGGCATGACATAACCATTTTCATTATGGGGTGTCTGTCGAAGGTTTATCATGAGGTTGGACTTAATAAAATAAATTATGTAATTGAGTTATTTTTTTACACATCAATTTTTTATAAATATATGGATATAGTTTTTGGACCATGGATTGATATTAAACCATGGTGGAAACCCAGCGACCATTGGTGGAGATCATTCAAAGAGATCGACATCAGTTCAGAACCAGATATTGAACCTTTGTTACTATGAATATTGTTGATCTCATCCATGATGATAGCATAAAACTGTTCTTCATCAATGACTAATCCAAATTCTGGGTATGATGTTTTATTCCTTTTTTTGCATACCATTCATTATTCCTAGATAAACACATATCCATTCCATGAAATAATTATTGTTTTCATCATCCATATATTGAAATTTGATGGAATTATTTGATCATTATTTTAACTCCTCTTCGATTGTCTTCTTCTATGAAAAAGAATCAAGGCCAAAAAAACAAAGGTTGATGTTCTCTTCTCATTTTTGATGACTTGTGGTTTTGTTCCCCCATTCATCACACTTTCATCATGGGATTTTATTTTGGCCCACGGTTGGATGAATACCTGATATTTGATCATTTTGTTACTGTTATTTGGTGAAATGGATTGATACTATGACTGAGGTTCACGATCAAGGATAAGATTGAGGTTCAATAACTGTGGTGGATCATTATAGGAGAATTGGAATGGATTTGTGGAATTCATTCAACCTAGTTTCAATGAGGTAGATACATATGGAATGAGAGGACAATTACCAAGTGGATTTGGTGCCCAAAATCTCGATCATTGGTGATTAAGAGATCAAATGACCCCTGATCGACCATTTCTAACAACAGAGACAAATCATGATATGTGTAGGATGATGTGTAAGAGAACAGAAAGGACGATCCTGATAGATTAAGAAAATACCAATTAACAAATCAGATATATTTGGATTACACACCACTTGGGACCCCTGGCTAACGTGAATGGGTTTTGGCTAGAGTTAAATATCACAATACATCTGACATGGTCACCCACCATGTGAACCCTCATTGATGGCACAATTTGTATCTCAGAGGATACCAAAACATGACTAGAGTACCCATCTAGAAGTGCATCGCCAGTGGCATGCCATGTACTTTGACAAAGACATGGAAAACTATATATTGGTAGGGGAATGGGCATGTCAAAGTACACATACACATCCAAATGTAATTGGAAGGTTCTTGGAAACCTCAACAAAACATATTTCCATCTAACACACTATGTATTTCAAGATTTACATTCTATTTAAGGAATTACCATATGAAAAGTACTAGGGATAAATAGACATGCTATGTACCCCTAGTATGTGATGTGTTCCCACTTAAAGGGTGTTTGTATCCATTAGTTTATTTAGTCTTGGATATTTATGGTGAAGGGTGTTCCCTTGGTCAATTCCATTGGGGGTACAATGTGTCATTACATCCATAATAGTGGATTGTGAACTCTTCTAGAGGATGATTCTTGCATAAATTCTTTTTCCTTCTGCAAGAATTGAGGGTTATCCTCCACCATCTTTATAACCTTGGAGGGGTTGTGGTAATGGTGTATCCTCATTGAGCAGGGTTATGATACTTCATTTAAATGGATATATTTGTAGAGTGTTTTGTTTCATTTCCATACAATACCCTATATAGTGGGTTGATCTAGATTGAGTTTATGGTGTCTCCCATTGGTTCTTGGCATAACCCCTTATCTGAGTCATAGGGTCTTCATAGACAAATGAGATTTCATGGGTGGGGCCCATTGATCTCGATCTATGGATTGAGTGTCTGGAGATGGTATGTATTTTGTAGTTAATTAACAAGGAATGATCATTTATTTGAGAAGAATCATTTGGAAGTAAGATGGTTATGACTTCATGTGGGTGTAGTGTCTTTCCTAAGTATATCTAGGTTTCTTCTATTATACATTGATTTTTATATCCATTATAATTAGATTACTATAATTTATGTTTCAATTTTAGTGTATTTAGGGTGCCCTAATCAGTTTTTTTATAATCTCTCCTACTTGGGTGCTTCCCACATGTGTCATGTCTTATGCATATGATGACCCTTTTGATGATTTCTTGGGTGAACATGGGGTTGGTAGAACATATTATTGAGGTAGACAGACCGAGGTGTTTACTAGGAGCCATCATTTTATCATAGTCCTCACACTTGGACTAGGTTGGACTCATTTTGGTTTTTTGGGATTGTATTTGGACCCTTATTCAACTTTTAGTACTTTACTATCATACTATGGCTATGGGATTATTTATGATTACATGATTTGGTTTCAGTTGTTTCACTTTTTTGTATTTTCTTGTATTGGTGATGCGTGGTTGTGTACAAGTGAATTATGTTAATACCTCCCATTTTAGGGATATAGATCATTGGTACTAATCGCCAGCACCTGGCCTATTTGAGAAATGCATGAGGTAGTCACAAATTGGATCTTGGTGGTTTGGGTCCCTACACATCATTTCATCATAGCATAATTAACTAGTTATAAAAGACATTTTTAAAGAAAAAATACATAAAAAACAATCATCAAAATATATCAATAGAAATATAGTGCATGGTATCAAAAATTAATTTTATCATTGAAACATAACATTTCAGAATTAATATTGACATTTATTAAAAATAATTTCATAATTTAATGTGAAATAGTTTTTGAAAAACAAAAGTAAATTACCAATTTTTAGTAACATATTAAAAATTTATAAATAATATATGAGAAATGGGAAGAGTATTATATTTTTTAAACTGTGGAAACATTTATTGGAGCATAAAAATTAATAATTACTATAATTGTGGGGAAATATATTATTGATTAAACATTAAAAAAATGGTTTCTTTTAAAAAAAAGTCAAATAGAATCTGTATAGAAAACATTATAAATAATTATTTTTGAAACATTTGAAAAAATTAATTATGTTCTAATATGAAATTAAATAATATTTAGAAAATTGGATAAACCATTTTTGGATCATTTTTGAGAATATGAACATGGAAGAAAATGATTCTCAACAAAAAAGGGTAAATGAGGTCTATTTTTCATAAAAATGTTTCTTTAGTGTTTTTCAGTACCAATATGGGGGAAATTTAAATAATAATTCATACCCCCATAAATTTTAAGATGAGTATAAAATATTTTGGTTTAAAAAGGGAGATATAGAGATAGATATATAGAGTTTATAAAATTTACATCATGGATATTTAAACAGTAATAGCCCTGATTAAAAATGAAACTATAAAATAAACTCTTACCTGATGTTCTAAAAACCATCGTAGAAACTCTATCCTCTTTTATAATATTTTTAGGTTTCTTAAACCACAATATATAACTATCTATATAATTTTTACTAGATATGATTCATTCAAAATTATCTATTTATTAATAATTATCCACTAAAATCAATATTTTTTATGTTAATTAATTCAATTTTAATACATGTTTCAGTATGGTAATTATATTCCATGAAAATTGGTCCTTATTTAAGAATATAAAAAATAATAATCACATCATAATTATATTATTTATTCATTTTATAGACATTTATTTAATTCAATATAAAGAGGTGTTGAAAAATAGAATACATAACTTCATGGGTTGTAATATTCCGCACATATGCACATTTGATGTTCAAAGTTTTCATAGAATCAAAATAAAATAAGTTAAGTAACATATTATCAATATAATGTAATATTATTATTATTAATTTCATATATATTATTTGTATTCATCAATGAATCCACACCTATGAGGCAGTAATGAAAAATGATAAATTTCACTTCATAGAGATGATAGTCTATAAGTAAACATGAGAAATGATTTCATTTTACATTGATTGGTTGGGGATATAAAATAATTATAGGTGGAAGAAGAAATGATTTTTAATTATATTGGTTATGTCGATTACATATTATTTATGTGTTTTCTTTTATCTTACACCATGAGACTTAATAGGATAGTATTTTTGTGATAACAGAATACATATGATATGGGGAAGAATTATGGGAATATATTTCAGATGATATTGTATGATCTAATGTTCCCAATAAGTGCGAGAATGTGTGAAATGGTGGTTCCCTTTTTAAAATGAGGGGAGATAAACCCTTGTAAATATTCAAATATATAAAATAATATAATGTCATTTTACTGGGACAAAATCACCAAGGAGTAATAGTTTTAAATATCAGATCAGATAATTTTTATATCTACTCAACTAATCAAAATTCTTCAATTTTTAGTAATAATTAATGCATTATCTCTAATTTTACCCCTATAGTTATTCCTTTCAACCATTACCTTGGTGTATTTTTTACTAAGGATACTATTAATTAATGACCAATATTAATATGAAATTTTTTCCTTATATTGATTATAATTATTTAAAATTTGGAATATATTATTCATGATTTAACTCCTAGGCATAGTATAAATATATTAAAATATTTGTGAAAAAAACATGGAAAACCATTTAAAAATGTATTTATAAGTAGAAAAAAGATTTTATTTTCATTATGATCATAGTTAAAATGATTATATGAATATTAATTTATCTTAATGGATATATTATCTAAAAAGTTTATTAAAATAATTATTTAATTGTGATTAATTTAATTTGATATCCTAATAACACATTGTAAATATTTTTTTTTAAATGTCACTTTTTGGAGTTTGATGCTTTTATCTTCATCTATAACCGCATGATAACCAATGTATGAATGATTCAAATATTTAAACAATATATAAATAATAATTTAAAATAATTTTAATAATAAAAATATGTAAAATAAAATTTTAAATAAAACATATATATTTAAAAACGAATATTAATATACAAAAAAATTGTATTTGGAAAATAATTTACTAGACTAAGAGCCTTATCATTTATCAATTTTTTCATGATAGTAATTATATGATTTTATTACAATAATTAATTAAATATAACTTTAATATGTTTTAATTTATTTTTTTAATATTTCTAATAATCCATTATTCCCTGATATTTAGTTTTTCAGGCATCACAAGATATTTAGTATATTGAATTTGATAAATATAAATATATTTATTTTTTTGACATGTTACAGTATAAATACATTGAAATAATTATCTATTGAAATTATGTTACTCTAATGAAAAAATGTGGGTACATATACATTATTACCTCTTTGGGTTCCCATGTACCATCCTCAAATTTAGGATTACTTTATAGAACCTTAACCATGTGGGTGGATAGAAAATAAAGAACTTAATCTTTATAATCCAAGATTTATATTAGTTGTTACTCAAAAGAAAAAATTTGATTCAATGGTACCACATTAAAGGTAAGTATATATTAAGGATCAAGTATGTAATCCCTAAAAAAATATACAGTGAACACATTATGAACAACATAAAGTTTTTGTTTATGTTCAAAGAAAATATTTCCAAACCTACTTGATCATAAATCCTAAAGTGACTGATGTATCTTGGGATTAAAATTTCTTTCCTTCCAAATCAAATAAACATCCTCCATATAGATTATAGAGACCCAAATCTTGACGTACATGGAAATTACATTACTTTTGAGGAATACTTAATACATAACAAACACGGACACCCAAGGACTGTAATAGTTTAGTGTCTTTGGAAACTCAGAACATAATCTTCTAATCAAGGTGAATGATCTTCAACATTTACCATAAAGATCATCCCATTTTTGTTTTCTTACCTAAAACCTTTCTTTATATCCTGGGAAAAGAAAAAATAAAAAGGGTGAGCTCAAATGCTCAGTAAGGGTAAGCATGGAGAAAATAAAATAAACCATATAAATTTGAACTTAAAAACCTGAACATAAAGATTAAACATCAAAATCTTGAGTTGTGAAATAAGTCTTGGCAGTACATAAGGCATAGAACATATAGGTACATTAATCATGATAAAATAACATGGGAATAAAACATGTAACTGTGGAAAAACAATAATCACATGTTATGATTTCCATATTAGTCAAGGCATTGCTTCTAAGACCATCAAAGTGGACATAGTCCATTACTGAACCGAGTTACTTGCCGTTCCAGCCCTGTATTACTGAACCATATTTACTTGTCGTTCCAGCCATGTCTATCTCATGAGATATAAATCATTACCCAATGTATTTTAAGGAGATATATGTCCCACCCATATCATATTGAAATCATTCTTACATGTGCCACAAAACAATCATAATTCATTCATCATAACCCAAAGAATAAAATCGGTTTCATAATCATCACCCCTTTATAACATAATCCATATAAAACAAATGGATATCATCTAATCATAAGAATAATCAAACCATGTAAATAATTGATAATTTATACTTGAATCATAAAAATAAAAAATAATGTCATCTCAGATGGGAAATAGTTTTAATAAAACACATAAAATGAATTATTGAGGAAAATATACTTTCTTCATCAAAATCATTTTCTTTTCAAAAATGCCATATAATTTGAAAATAAAAGGATTTTTTAGAAAATTATCATGAAATCATGTAAAGAAAGCCTCATAAAAATAAGATGTTATGAAACCGTAAAAATCCATTCATGCCGTATAAGTTAAAAAATCATTCTCCTTGTACTTTTCCTAGAAAGTCAAGAAATACCTTCTATGGTAAACAAAAGAAAGATTAATTCAATAAAATTTGGTAAAAGGAAAAAAGGGTAAAAATGACTTTAAAAATATATAGAATAATATTAAATACTTTATGAAAACATTTTATAAAATATGGACATGGATGATAAATTTAACCCTAGTAAATACTTAGGTATAGGCAATCTTGGATAAAAATGAGATTGCAAAATTATCCCTTACCATTTATGATCGGTGAAATCATACATGTCATAAAAAAAGGAAATAGAATGCATATTTAAGTATCATATCCTTCATAATAAAAAACATAAAACATTCCTGGGAAGCATAAACACCATACAAAAGAAATTGATGGTGCTTAAGGCGTACGTCTCACAGAAATAAAAGTGAGATGAAATAATCCCATATCATAAGTCCAATTTCTTCCATACATGTCTTAAAATCCTTTATCATGGGTAAAAACATATTATTAACATGTAACATAACCATAAAAATATTTATGATATCATATATGATTCACTTATTACTTTATATTACCCATTCTTTTGTCAATTCCATGTTAAAGCAGCGTTTTGGGTAAAATTGTTTCATTTATCATACGTGTTTGGACTTGTTGTTCTTGATATTATTACTTATATACTAATTTATTTAATTCCAGAATGTAAAACATGATTTATATATAATATATATTCAGCATATAAATATATATGATAGATCGATAAATGGAATGAAATGCACCATTAATGGAGACGGTATGCCGTACGTACGCATGAACGCTGCTTTCGTTTACTTACTGAATTGAATGGAATTAAGTAAATGAAAACTATATGTACATAAATCCAGTATCATTATTATGTCATATCTTTCATGATTATTTATTATATATACTTTATAATCATTCTTGAATGGTTAACATGGAGAATGAATCTCATCGTGTCGTGGAGAGGGTAATTCGTATATACGCACGAGCGACGGTATCATTCACATAATTGTTGAATGGTATTGTAGTGGATTATATAATATCTCAGAATATTATAATAATCATATATAGTTATTATTTACACCATTATACCCATCCAATTAAGGTGGTGGTGGAAAATAGATTACACCACGGCGTGGAGACGATATTCCGTACGTACGCACCCGTGATAATTTCGTTTTACGTAGGATGGATAGAAGGTCAAATAGAGTTTTTTCATATCTATAATAACATTTCATTATATGAGTGATACTGATGTTATTAATTTATTATAAAACAGCAAAATAAGAGGATGAAAAATAAGAAATGAATTTGAAAGAATCATTAAAGGATATTACCTCTTCCTCGACCTGCCTCTTCTAAACCTCCTCTTTGGGAACTAAAGATGGTATTTGAAGAAAACCAGGACCTCTAGTATGTTTCTAGAGAAGTGGAGAAGCGAAATGGGCAGGTTTTGACCGAGATTTAAGGCTCAAAATTTTGTGAAGAGGAGAGGGAAGAGGTTCCCTTTTATAAGAGGGGAGAGGGGCAGTTTTGGAAACCTCTAAAATATTAATTTATAATAAATTCAAACCCCACATAAAAAGCTAAAAATATGACTCAATTAGAATATGAGATGAGATAGGGTTTTAATCTCATAAAAAAAATAAAATTTAGACTTGTTTTAAGTTTATTTCATACCTTACCATATTGATTTATCCTTATTTAATCTATTTAATTTTATTGGTGGTAATAATATTCTAAATTTTAAATTGTAATAAATATTTTCTTAGGTGTTGTTGATTATAAATAATTGGATACTTTATGATATTTTAGACCATATAAATTTCATTTTATAATTTTTAAATAATTTTGTGATTTTTAAACAATTTAATAATATGTTATTTTCATAAAATAACATTAATGCCAATTTTGACACTATTCATTTATTTGAATTTAAATAAAATACACAAAGAGAATATATTCAAAAGAAAATATTTAATAGGTTCATAACATGTAATACTCATCTAAAAATATCCTGGGGTAACATTAATTTGTTCATATAATATTTATTTAAATATTTGTAAAACCATTTATTTGATATTTCTCTTTATAAAATAAATAATACAACATTTTTATATAAGTATTTTATATACTTATTTGTTGCATAAAAATTAAAAATAAAATACTATGATAAATATAAATCTAATTTCTTTCATAATAATACTTTTACTATAATTTATCATCTTAAAATCACAATAGTTAAATTGTTATATTTATTAAATTATAAAGGTGACAACTTTGACATTATTTTAAATAGAACAATATAAATGTGATAATAGATTCTATAAGGTTCCAAATATTCTAAAATTCGACCCTTGGATGGTTATGATTTATATATACACGACGAATAATGTTTTGTTAGGTTTTTGGGACTTTTAAGTGTATTAGTTTTTGAATAAAAACTATATTATTTATTTTTCACTAAATAAATAATTTCCGCATCATTAATTTATAAGATATTTTGGTAATTAAATATTTCTTAAAAATTACAAATAAATTATCATGATAAATAAAAACATTTTATATTTCAAATAAATATTTATAATCGAATTTATATTCTGTATAAACATATATTAAAAATACTTTAATTATTAAAGTTTGGGTGCGACAGATTTCACTTTCTTTAAATAAAATAAATTAAAGGTCTTAATCACATCCAAGTGGGTTCCAATAGATTTCATTTCGACCCAAGTATGATTTAGGGAAAAATATAATCATCCAATTATATTAATAAAAGTGTTAGAGTAATTTTATAATATTATATTTACCCTTAATTACCTGATTTACTTTTAACTATGGTAAATAAAATTTACCGTAGTTACTATTCATAATGCCTAAGAAAAGTATCCTATTAACATAATTTGGACCAAATTATTCCAAATATGGAATCCATTTTTCCAAACTCAATACACAGAAGTGGAAGTATTTAATTTAAAATTAATCCCACTGTTGACAAAACATGTTTTAATAGTTAAAACATTGCAAAAGATTAAAATGTTTTTACCTATTAATTCAATGTAGAATTAGTACTTATGAAATTCATTAAATGAAATGGTATAAATATATTCTATTTATACTTTAAAACCATTCAACATTATAATTTTACTATATAAATTATCTCAATGAAAAAATTTGTTTTTAATAAAAATTTAGCGTATTTTTACTATTCATCAAAATATGAAAGATAACAGAAAAATATAAAAAAAAATATCCAAAGTAAATTTTTATATCCTTATATCAATGAATAAGTTTATTCTGTCTTATTGAACTTATAAACGTGTCAAAAACTAGATTTAATGTGGGTGCACCATCAAAGGAGGCAAAACTGCATTTTTTGACAAATACTTATTTTACCCGAAACATTTATATTGTTCTCATACCATGTTATAGAATATGTGTAAGATAAATTATTATGTAAAAAATTCAAAATTTAGTTAATATTATTCATAACGGCTAGTTCATAACAATATATCGTTGTTTAGTGAAACTCGGTATTGCGTACAACACACACTATCGTGGAAGGTCACTTTTTCGTGAAACACAAGAAAATAATAGTGTTCGAGTATACTAAAAGCTAATACGGTGTTTCGTATAGTGCAATATAATATTTGTGTATCATACAACACAAGAAATCAATGAAATTAAAAATTATATTTCTCATAAAATCTTGGTGTGTTACATTCTACCCCCCTTAAAATGAATTTTCCCTCGAAATTCATCGGGGTTATAAATGGTTTACTACTTGAATGATTCTTTCATAGAAACCCCCCTCTTAAAAAGAAATACTAGAAATTAATTTGAAAAAATAAAGCATGAAATGCAGTGGTTACCCAAATTAATGCATCATTGGGTTCCCTCCTATTAGAACATAGGTGAAAATATGGATATGGAAGAGAAATCTAACCATCATGTTTTGATGGAGAGTGGTAGATAACATAGCTATGAAAAATTCAACAATCAGAAAGCCGGGAATTTTTGATGATCTAAGGTACCATTTGATTTATTAGATATGAGGGTATTAGGAAAATGTTTTTGGTTTTCAAGATCATTTCCCTAAAGTTAAAAATTTTGAATTAGAAGAAATACTTACTTGATTTTGGTACAATCTCACTATTGGTCATTACATGAACAATCAACTCTTCATATATTAAAGAAATTAAGTTGAATTTTTCATTCATGAAGTGTTAGAAGATCATGTGATAGAATAAGGGGTCATTGCATCTGTCTCAAACAAAAGGTTAGCAAAAGTTATCATATATACATATGTCTATATATGGTGATATTAATTCTATATGGTTCAAAAAATGGACTTATACTTCATCTATAATACCACTTAATAAAATAAAACTAATTTCTACAAACCAGGGACTTCTAGTAGGCTAGTGGTATGTGATAAAGGAATGGCGCACTTCAGTTGTGGGTTGGATTTCCGTATCTTTGTACGACGTGATGGGTTGTCGCCCAACCTACAGGTTATCCTTTTTCTAAAACTATAATATTATAACATTTTAGAAATAATATCAAATATTTCCAGCCATAAATAATACTATCTAATGTCTAACTTAATCCATTCCAATATTTTGGCTTATCCAAAATACTTCTGTCCAATCTCATAGCATAAAGAAAAAGATTACTAGAGAGGTCATCTACAAAGAATTTGATTACCATCATTTATCCCCCATATATCATAAGATATATCTGGTTGGTCACATTACAAACATGTGAATAACTTAATCCTGTATTCTCTTGAAACATGAGTTACCATATAACCTTAGTGGAAACATTAATGCTATCTAAAGTTAACTCTTTCCACATACCAAAATCCTAAAAAATTATATATACTCAAACCATGATATTACTTTGTCCTTATATCAGTCATGATCTCATTAGTACTAGAAAACATATTATTTTCTCTTTACCCCTTCATTATGCACATATCATCTTCTTTCCAAAAAATATTTCAATCGCTTTCCATGTTACCGATACCATACAATTATTGAAAACCAATACATAGATATTCCAAAATTCCATGATACTATAAATGAGATTCCACAACACTATTTTGGAATCCCGTTACATAAACACTTAATCATTCCACCACTTCGTTGTCATATTCAAAATTGCCAATAATGATTACATGTGACTTCCCTTTGTCCTTTTCATTAATATGTTATTGATGTCGATCATCATTAACCCTTGGATTAGGGAATTGGTTAGCCTAATGCCCCATTTCCTTGCACCTGTAGCATTGAAGTGTTGGTGGTGTGTTCTCTGTAGTATTTTCTCTATTCACATCATTAGCTACCTTTTTCCCTTTACTTAAACACTCAGTTACTCGATGACCTTCTTTTCCACACTTAAAACATTTTCTAGTCCCTTTAATACAAAATCCACCATGCTTCATTACACACTTTGAGCATAACGAACCATTCATCTTCTTTTCATCATTGTTTGGAGATTTTTCCTTGAACTCCATCTTTCGTTTCTTGTCAAAACCATGAGATGGATATGTAACACCAACTTCCAGTTCTACCTTGATAGCACAACGCATAATCACTTCGTAACTACTAAAGTCTCTTATAGCTAATGCACTTCGAAGACTTGTTTTTAAGCCACTGAAGAATCAATCAACTTTACTTTCAGGTTGGATGATAAAGCCAGATTCATACCTTGCAAGCCTTGTAAAATTCACCTTGTATATAACAAAAGATTCATCATCATTTTTCTTAAGCTCAAGGAACTCCTTTTCCATATTTGTCGGAAGAATACGGGGGATTTACTTATTGAAAAAAACTTCTTGAACTCATCCCATTCCATGGTATCAATTTCATCTTGGGGCCCTGTATTCTTAATTAGAGTCTACCAATGGTCTGATTCACCTTCTAAATGGTAAACAGCCAAAATTACCTTTTCATGTTCTGAATAGCAAAGTATAGAAAATATATTTTCAATGGTACTGATCAATTGTTCAGCAACAAGTGGATCAGAAGACCCACCGAAAGAAGGTGGACGTTACCTCATAAAGTACTCAGTAGAATATTGTTCCTTTCTCTTCTCATTTAGAAGTACAGAATGATTCACAGCTTGTGTAAGTATGGAAATAGGATTTTTCAATCCATTTACCATAACATTTGGTTGTTCAGGAGGACAATCATTGCATTGCCCAGTGCATTGATCATTAACACAGTTCTTTCCGGTTCCATCCATTATCTTAGTTCTAAAAAGAATAGTGTGAGAGACAAAAATCATACTAGGAAAACAACATAATCAAGGGGAGTACTTTCAATATCTAACATCTTATGTTTAATCCTAGGTTATTCATGATTCTTATCAAAATTCAAGGACTATAACCAATACTTAATTATAACCTTAGGGACATCCCTAGACATTCCATAGAAATATCTCTAGGGAATCACTGAAGTTTTCACATCCTAGTTTCTAATGGTTAACTAAACCTTTCCTCTGACACCAACTGTAGAGACTCAAAGCATGACGTACATGGATATTACATTAATTTTGAAGAATACTTAATACATAACAAACACAGACACCCAAGAACCGTAATAGTTTAGTGTCTTTTGAAACTAGAAACATAATCTTCTAATCATGGTGAAGGATCTTCAAAATTTCCTATAAAGATCTTCCCCTTTTTGTTTTCTTACCTAAAAACTTTATTTATATCCTAAGAAAAGAAAACATAAAAAGGGTGAGATAAAATGCTCAGTAAGGTTAATCATGGATAAAATAATATAAACCATATATATTTGAACTAAAAACATGAACATAAAGTTTAAACATCAAAATCTTGAGTTGTGAAATAAATCATGGCAGTATGTAAGGAATAGACCACAAAGGTACATTAATCATGATAAAATAACATGGGAATAAATCATGTAATTTTGGAAAACCATTAATCACATGTTATGACTTCCATAGTATCCAAGGAATTGCTGCCAAGACCATCATAGTGGACAAAGTCCATTACTGAACTAGTTTTACTTGTCGTTCCAGCCCTATATTACTGAACTGGATTTACTTTCCATTCCAGCCATGTCTATCTCATGTGATATAAATAATTATACAATGTATGAGAGGTAGATATCGGTCCCACCCATCTCATATAGAAATTATTCTTACCTATGCCGCAAAACAATCATAAATCATTCATCATATCCCAAAGAAAAAAATGGGTTTCATAAATATCATCCCTTCATAACATAATCCATATAAAACAAATGGATATCATTTCATCATAAAAAAATCAAACCATGTAAATAATAGATACTTTATACTTGAAACATAAACATACTAAATACTGTCATCTTAGATGGGAAATAGTTTTAAAAAAACACTTGAAATGAATTCTTGAGGAAAATATCCTTTCTTCTTTAAAATCATTTTCTTTTCACAAAATGCCATGAAATTTTAAAATAAAAAGATTCTATTTAAAATAATCATAAAATCATGTAGAGGATTCTTGATTAAAATAATGCATTATGAAACTGTAAAAATCCATTCATGCCGTATAAGTTAAAAAATCATTCTCCTTGTACTTTTTCTAGAAAGTCAAGAAGTACCTCGTATGGTAAACAAAAGAAATACTCCTTCAATACAATGTTGTAAAAGGAAACAAAGGGTAAAAATGACTGTAAAAATACATGGAAGAGTAGTAAACACATTATGAAAAGATTTTATAAAACATGGACATGGATGATAAATTTAACCCTAGTAAATATTTACATATAATAAATCTTGGATAAAAATGATATTGCAAAATCATCCTTTACCATTTATGATCGGTGAAATCAAACATTTCATGAAATAAAGAAAATTACATGCATATTTAAATATCATATCCTTCATAATAAAAATCATTAAACATTTATTGGAATCATAAACACCATCCAAAAGAAATTGATGGTGCTTAGGCATATGTGTCACAGAAATAAAAGTGAGACGAAATAATCCCTTACCTTAGGTCCAATTTTTTTCATACATGTATGAAACTCTTTTATAGTGGGTTTAAACATATTATTGACTTGTAACAGAACCATAAAAATATTTATGATATCATATATTATTCACTTATGACTTTATATTACCCATTCTTTTCTCAATTCCATCTTAAAGCAGCGTTTTGGGTAAAATCGTTTCATTTATCGTATGTGTTTGGAATTGTTGTTCATGATATTATTACTTATATAATAATTTATTTAATTACAGAATGCAAAAAATTATTTATATATAATATATATTCAGCATATAAATATATATGATAGATTGATAAATGGAATGAAATACCCTATTCATGGAGATGGTAGGCCGTACGTACGCATGAACGCTGTTTTCGATTCCTTATTGAATTGAATTGAATTAAGTAAATGAAAAATATATGTACATAAATCCAGTATCATTATTATTTCATATCTTTAATGATTATTTATTATATATACTTTATAATCATTCTTGAAAGGTTAACATGGAGAATGAATCTCATCGCGTCGTGGAGATCGTAATCCGTTCGTACGCATGAGCAACGATATCGTTACCATAATTGTTGAATGGTATTGGAGTGGATTATATAATATCTCAGAATTTTATAATAATCATATATACTTATTATTTACACCATTATACCCATCCAATTAAGTTGGTGGTGGAAAACAGATTACATCACGGCGAGGAGACGGTATTCTGTACATACGCACACGCGGTGATTTCGTTTTCAGTAGGATGGATATAAGGTGAAATAGGGTTGTTTCATATTTATAATAACATATCAGTATATGAGTGATACTAATGTTTTTACTTTGTTATGAAATAAAAAAATAATACGAAGAAGAAGAAATTAATTTGAAAGAATCGGTAATGGACATTACCTCTTCTTCGGCGTGTCTCTTCTAAACCTCCTCTTAGGGCACTAAAGATGGTCTTTGAATAAACCCAAAACCTATAGTATGTTTCTAGGGAAGTGGAGAAGAGAAATGGGCAGGTTTTGGCCGAGATTTAAGGCTCAAAATGTTGTGAAGAGGAGAGGTAGGAGGTTCGATTTTATAAGAGGGGAGAGAGGTAGTTTTGGAAACCTCTGAAATATTAATTTATAATAAATTCAAACCCCACTTAAAAACCTCAAAAGATGACTCAGTTAAAATATGAGATGATATATGGTTGTAATATCATCAACAAATAAAATTTAGACATGTTTTAAGTTTATTTTAAACCTTATCATTTTGATTTATCCTTATTTAATCTATTTTATTTTATTTGTGGTAATAATATTCTAAATTTTAAATTGTAATAAATAATTACTTATGTATTGTGAATTGTCCATAATTTAATAATTTTTGACATTTTAGATCATTTATATTTTAATTTATAATTTTTATATAATTTTATGATTTTTAAACAATTTAATAATATGTTATTTTTATAGAATAACAATAGTGTCAATTTTGGAACTATTCATTTATTTGAATTTAAATTAAATTCACACAGAGAATATATTCAAAGAAAAATATTTAATAGGTTCCTAACATGTCATATTAATTTAAAAAATTCATGGGTAACATTAATTTGTTAATATAATATTTATTTAAATATTTTTAAAACCATTTATTTGATATTTTTCTCAATAAAATAATTACTACAATATTTTCGTATAATTAGTTAATATACTTATTTGTTGCATAAAAATTAAAAAAAAAATACCATGATAAATATAAATCTAATATATTTCATAATAATAATTTTACTCAAATTTATCATCTAAAAATAATTACATTTAAATTGTTATATTTATTAAAATTAATCCTGTTGTTGACAAAACGAGTTTTTAAAGTTAAAACATTGCAAAAGATTAAAATGTTTTTACATATAAATTAAATTTAAAATTAATGATTATGAAATTAATTTTATTAAATGGTAAAAATATCTTTTATTTATACTTTATAACCATTCAACATTATAATTTAACTATATAAATTATCTCGATGAAAAAAGTTGTTTTTAATTAAAATTTACCGTATTTTTACTATTCATCAAAATATGAAAGTTAACAGAAAAATATAAAAAAAATATCCAAAGAAATTTTTTATATCATCATATCAATTAATAAGTTTATTTTGTCTAATTGAACTTATAAACGTGTCAAAAACTAGATTTAATGTGGGTGCACCATCAAAAGGCGGCAAAACTGCATTTTTTGAAAAATATTTATTTTACCCGAAAAATTTATGTTGTTCTCATAAAATGTTATAGAATATGTGTAAGATAAATTATTATCTAATATAATTAAAAATTTAGTTAATACTATTCAAAATAGCTAGTTCATAACAATATATCATTGTTTAGTGAAACTCGGTATTGCGTACAACACACGCTATCGAGGAAGGTCACTCTTGCGTGCAACAAAAGCCAAGAAAAGTGTTTGCGTATACTACAAGATAATAAGGTGTTGCGTATAGCACAAGCTAACCTTGGTGTAGCATAAAACACAATACATCAAAGAAAATAAAAATAATATTTCTCATAAAGTCTTGGGGTGTTACATAGATATCTAGAGTAAAACCTTCTAAAAACATCAAATATTAGATCCCATATATGGTTATTGGTATACATGTTTTTTAACACTAAGAATCCCTAATGTGCAGTTTAATGGAATAGATTTTTTTTACATTTTTTTATCTTTCTCGTTACTAAAAAGATCTGGTTCTAAAACATGAACTATGAAAGCTAGATTTATTCACTTCAATAAATAGAGGTTTTTAGAAGATTAATATGAGTGATTGAGTGAAATATGTTATATTTATAAAATTAAACTTGAGGAAGGTGTTGATCCCAACCTTCTTGAAAATCCAATGTTTTGCTCTCAACATATTTTACTTGGATTGAATATTTCTCTATGGATGATCATATATCTATATATGATATGTTGTGATGAATTCCAAATCCATGTTCAATTATTAATAAAAAATTATACAATATATATAGGTAAACCTCATATCTCAATAAAATACATTTGGGAGTGGTACTCTATGAAACCTTAGAACATCCTTGTTGAATATCCCAAAATTATGTCCAATACTAAATTATTCTCTGACATCTCAAAAATTCACTGAATTTATAAGGTTATTGATACATCTAGAATTTAAATATTGATATTATATTTATTGGGGAATCCTATGAAAAAATATATAGTGATGTTTTCTCATTTTCATATATGTGTGGTTGATGGTGGTATGCTCCCCTTATATTTTTGAAACTTAGTCATCACATGCTATCATATTAGTAATTGGGATAAAAACTCCATTATATCTATCTTTATGTTTTCATACCATAAATACGAATTGATATTTCTATAAATCAGTGTAATACTAGAATAGATACATAACGATGAGGTATGTGATTCATGCAATAACACTTTCTTCAATTATGGTATTAACAAGACACATACATAGTTCATGAACATGACCATTATATCACTATCAAATGAAAATTCATGAATATTACATATATACATAGGGAGATAAAATTCATCATTCTGTGACTCATTAATCGTAAAAAAAATAGATGAATTAAAATTCATCTCAGAGAGATAGGAGTTATCTTCGTAAATCCTTATTTCAAAATACATCCTCTAAAAATTCATAAATATTAGATCACATTAAATCCATTTCATTTTCATGAAATAATGGTACTTATAACTCAAACCATCAACCACATTATTCACCTTCTTTGGGTGGAAATTTATTATGATGCCTAAATTGTTAATCAAATCCATCTATCACCTTTACTAAAAATTAAACTCTTTTTGTTGGAATATATACTTAATGATTTTATGATTGATATATAGTTCATATATTACAATATAAAAATAATTATTATATATATTTAGAGAAATTTATTTTATATCCTTATCCTGACCATGTGTTCAATAATATTTCTTGTGAAAATTCAGTTGGTCTGAGGTATAGTCTACCGCCATATCCTTCATTATGAGTTCACATATCGTCCCCTTTTTTGATTTATCTATATAAATCACAAATTATTTACTGCAAGGAACATTTATCATATGTGAACTGAAAAACATTCTATTACATTTCATCAAATTAAATACCATTCACATTTATCTTTTTAAATAAACATGACTCCCTTATAAGTCAACATGGTTACTATATTTGATAAGAAAATAAATTTCCAAAAACTTGTAGATATTATCTAAAATATCAAAAAAAGATATCATCCACTATGGTTTGTTTGGGATAATGTTTAATAATATACATATTTGAAGATTCCACTAATATACCATAACATGTAATTACATGATCCGAAAATCACACTTTATGTAGCAAAAATACACACTTAGTAAATTTGACACACACCTTATCCATTAACATGGTTTTCATCACAATCCTTTAGTGATATTCATACGCTCCATTTACATTATATATATAATAATATAAGCTATAAAGTCTTATAAAAATAGATCAAGGTAATATCTAATGATTCTATTCATTAAATGCATGAAAATAATAGGGGAATTAGTCCAAATTGAATCCCAATATATTGAATGATTTCAAATATTGTACTGAATATAATCTTAAAAAATGTTCTTCTATACGATCATTTACTAATTATATTCTTCCAGATAAAGTTTATTAATCCTGGTTACTAAATCAAGTCCATTTTAGAAGGAGTTTTTAAATAGGCATAACTCCATGAATGAGTTCTATAAGAAACTAAAAATCTTGATTTTTGGTAAGACTATATACTATTTAAGAAATATAATGCTATATTTTTGAAGAACAGAAATATAAAAAAAAATTAGTTTCTCCTCAACCATTTGGTAAAAATACACTACCTGAATAGGTACTATAACTCGTTAATGGATTTAATTTCCATTAAATACGCATGTTCATCCAAAAAATAGAAGATTATAAGTTGATATTAAAAAATCCAATGATACTACCCATCATTGTAATTATATATAAGATCTATATGAATTGAGATAATCAATTCCAAAAATTATATAAAACTCAACTAGATGATGAATTACATGATTTATTTGAAAAACATTCCCACAAGATTCTATCAGAAAAGAGATATACACCTAAGATGAAATTATCATAGTATTAGTATTTTTCAACAATAATTCATCATATAATCAATTAAATTGTGATATAGTAACCGTATAAAATTTTTCATATATAAAAGTGTTGGTAGACCCTAAATAAAATAAGCCAATTTCAGTTATAGAGTTGATGATATGTTTATCCTTCACAAATTATTTCCCAACATTCACTTCAGTGGGTGTGATTTCACAATCCTCACCATTTTATCCCGATGTAAGATTAGTATTATGATGAATGTCATCATTGACCATCATAATCATGAATTTTTTTAATAACTTCCATATTATTTGAAATTGACACGTTAGAGTATGCAGGGTGCCTTTTTTGATCATTTTCTCATCATTGATTAGCCTCCACATCTCTTGTTGAATATTATTTTCTAGATGGACCCCTTTTATATACTTTGAGAATTTACATTTTCTATTATTGATATATCTCCAAGTGTTCTTTAAAAATTTCAATAGTATGGTAGATTTATTTCATATCATCCCTATTTTTATTTGAATTTCCTAGAAAGTAGAACTTCCAATTATTTCCCTAAAATAATGAAAATAATCAGAGTATCTGATCTCCATTTCTCATTTTAATGAATATCAAACAATTTCTTCCAAGAAACTAGTGTACCTTATTGCTAACTAATTCTAGATAATTGGTTTAATTCAAAAATAAATTGATTGCTTTTATATTTAGGGTTGATGATAAAACTAGAATCATACATTACATTTCCTCTAAAAGATTCCTCACAAGCTTAAATGGATCCATCCTCCTTGTAAAAACACAACATTTTGGAAATTGATCATATCTTTGGTTTTTTATTTTGAATCGTTCAATTAATAATGGAAAAGTTCTTATAAGTCCCAGGGAAGGTCCATGGAGTATCTGCAGCTGGTTAAGAGCTCGAAGGTCTAGAAACATGGGATACCAAATGGGCCACACTATTTGTGTAAATCAGGTGGCTGTAGATGGGACACCAACAATTCAACATGGTTTGCCTACAAACAAGAAGACTGGGCACAAGTCCTTGCATCCTACTACAGATGGGGGACATAGCCTTAATGAATAGTTTACAAAAATTTTGTAAACCATGCACATAGACCACATGTATAAACCTTTGTCAATGGGTTTTTTGAAAAATTACCATTTCCCCTCTTCAACCTTTAATGTTTTCCCCTCTATACTATACCTCCTATGAACAGAAATTGAGAGATTCCTCCTCTTTGAGATGAAAATTCAAAAACCTTGTTTTTTTGACATAAGTTCTCAATCAGGTGTCTAATGTTAAATATTTCAGAGGCATTGGATCCTCTTGTGGCAACACTCCCTAGTCTCTCTACTGATGTCTAAATTCTTCATTCCACACTTTATGATTTTTGGGTTTAGGTTCATATTCTCTATTATCAAGGTGTAAGAAAGAAACATAGATCTCTTCCATCTTGCTTCAAATCTAAAGTCAAATTTAATCGAAACATCATATACTACCCTAAGGTATGTCGTCACATATTTTTCCATTTTATTATTTTTTATTTCCTATTTCATTCCATCATTCCTTGAGATGAACATCATCGAGATCCATTGTTTTATGGATTGCATCATCTATAATTGACTCTAATGTGTTGGCATTGGTTAATTGAAAAACTTTTTGGAGTTTCAACATCACCTATTCTCTTGGAGTACACCTAAGCAGTGTGCCAACCAAGTTGACCATTTTTTTCTAATTTACCTAGTTTACCAAATATTGTGTGAATCTATGGGATTGAAATTAATTTTAATTTAGCATTTTCCCACATGTATTTTTATTAACCCTAGAAACCCCATGGGTTTTTGTACCTCTTAGGCTTAAAATTTCTAAATTAGTCATGTAACTATTAAATATGAATTTTTCCATGTCTTGTGTTATTTTAATTGGATTTTCCCTTTTACGGAAATTGGATGATTGGCTTATATAGGTTGGCTAGGGTGAGATAGATTTAACATTCTAAATGAATTGGTTTATTGGAATTGTTTCAAGTGATGGCATGAACTTGACCTTGTCTTGATGTATAATAAAGGAATTACACGAATAGTTTGATTATTAAGAGAACATGATATTAGGATTGTGAACCAATACATTTAAACATTAATTATATAAATTTTTAAATGTTATTTGGGATTCCTTGAATGGATTGAGCAAGCTCATATCATGTGATTGATATATATATATATATATATGTATTTATAGGTGGTAGGAAATATTACCCCAATCGAGTAATGATATATGTGTATGTGTGGGAGGAATTCTTACCCCATGATATCTATGATATTTGTGTATGTCTGGGAGGTTTTCATATCCCACTCTATTTATGATATACAAGTTTCTATGGGAGGAATTCTTACCACACAATAGTCTTAAGCCATATATATTTATATACATGTATGGAAGGGAGGAATTCATACTGCATACGAGTTGTAACCTATAAATATATATACGGTGAATTGATCAGATATACCAACTTTTAGATGAAGTAAGTAGACTATATAGGTGCACTTTAAGAACCTGAGTTGGAGGTTGTTTGTTTATTTTACAGTGTTTTACATTCCAGTTTTTACCCGCACACTGTTTACATACGAGAGCATTCTCATATTTCAAATAGACACCATTGGCGGGGGCATACATAGATTTTTAGCTCACATCCTACTCGGTCATCCATTAGACATGAGAAGACTATTTTATAGATGTTATGGATAGAGGCAGGAACTCTTATTTAGGTTGTTGATTCATATTGACTAGATAAATATTAGGATCATAGGATCGGCCTTATGCTCGAGATGCTCTGGAGAAACTTTTGGATTTTTTTCACTTTTTGAATTTTTGGTTTAGCATGTCAATTCCCTATTTCTTGTTTTAAAAATACTAGAAGTTCATGCATACATGATTGCATCATAAACTAACTATGAGTATTTTTCAGAATTATTTAGTTATTTAGTCTTCCGTTGTATCATTTTATGTTTCTTTTGTTTACTGTATCTGTCTCTTTGATTATTTTTCGACTATATTTATTTCTATTGCATCTGAAATGTACTCTAAAATGGGGGTATTTTCTCCCCACTATTCAACCTTCACACCTCCACATCTATTCAACATCCCCTTTCATATGTGGATACACATTAAAGGTTATGTTTCCAACCAGGTTTGAGGAATGCAGTATGTGGACTCTGGGATCGGGACATTAAAATTGGAAAAAGATTGGATTCATTCTTTCTTTACTAATTGGTGATAATAGAATGGTGATTGATAATACTTGGTACTTTTTTATAGGCCATGCTTAGGCATCATAAACCCATGTATGTGATAAATTCCATGTTTCCTTAAACGATATTGTTGTTTATTCTTCAATTATGGTTGATACAATCTCACCATTGGGTTCTCCAAATGTTTTGGTATTTTATAATCAATGAAGATATTTGAAGTTTTATTTCATAAATTGACCTAATTTAATGATGGTTATGTATTAGAATATGTATCATGATAGGCACAATATAAATAGACCCTGAAATTTTCTATTCCACATTTAAATTTTCAATAAACATATCATGTCCCATGTTCACTGTGTCATGTTATATATTATATTATTATGAAAATGGTTGAAGGAGTACGAGTAGGTGTCCTATAACCAACTTGTTTTTCTTTCATTACATGTATATTTAATGTATTATTACATATTGGTCATTGTTCTACATGACTATGATGTAATAATGTCTAGAGTGTTTTTTGCATTAATAAGGTCATGATAGTTCCCCGCTGTGATGAGAACCTTGAAATACTATAATAATATTATTAAATATAGTTATACAGTTGAATAAAATTATATGATGGGACACATAGCATGCAGACCATAAGGTGTGAGTACTCGTAAGCATATGAGAGTTCCTCTCATTAAATCCACACTTGGTAATCTCCATGATAAGATATTATGAGAACAGAACCGCTAGTAGGAATTACACATGTTTTGGTGTCATCAGATATTTCTATCTACGAGAATTTGTAATGATCCTTAGAAATTAATATTATCATTAATATGTTTCATGACTTAGAGAATTTAATTTACTAACAAAAACCGTCACACAGACAGTTAGTGGGATGTAGGGTACGTTGTGTCCATCATGAGTGGCATGTTATTAATTGATATGTCGAGGAAATATTTTTTACTACCATTTATGGAAGTTGATATATCAGTACTTTGATTGAAATAGAACATTCACGTGAAATTCCATGGCCATGGTGTAACGACGAGTTTATTTCAGGTTGTCAAAGAATGACATATCAAGCATAGATGTTGATGACAAAATCATGAATCATGCTTGATGAGATATTGTAAAAAAGGGATTATATTACATAGTGAGTGTTCATATGTGGATGTCATTGTTGCGACTTTACGTTATTTCTCTTGGGTGCCTTGACCCGTTACTAGACAATACTCTTGGACTTTAGGCAAGCCCACCTAATTCCAACGAAAAAGAATCCTAGAGGGTCACACACTAAGGGTTTTTGGTGGTCTCTGTTAAATTCCTTTTGAATATAATTAATGAAATAAATATTATTCTAAAAAAAGTGGAATAGTTTTATTCAAGATAAAATGAGTGCATAAATTAAATTAAATATATTCATTTAGTTTATTGAACATTTAATAAATATGATTTTACTAGTTTGTAAATAAATTAATTATTTATGAGATGAAATTGTTTATGTATTTGAGTGTTCAATAAATTGATGTGGAGTTAGAGCGGACCAAGGACTTTCTGGTAGTAAAATAATTATTTTCAAGACAGTAAAGAATTATTTAACTAGTTGGAACAAATTAAAATAACGCTGCTATTATTTTGTGACGTGGAATTTATAATTCTATTTTGCGGAAGTTGGAACACCACAAAAAAAGACACGGTATTATTATTAAATTCATGGGTTTTATCTAAGTTCATGAATGCATTTAATTATTTCTATGCAATTAAATATTATAACTGAAATTTCATGTATATAAATAGACAAGTACGCTTATTGTGACACTCACCACAACACACGCCTGGTGAATTGAGAATTGTTGAGCCAAACAATTTCTCTCTAGAATCCTATTATCTCCTCTCTCAAGAATGAGAGAAGTTCTTCAAAGATGAATAACATGAAATTAAGAATGACTGAAAAAATACACTCGTTTCACCGCGCTAGCACCCAGAGAACGAGCGACGTCGATCAGAGGCCATTGGAGCATGTGTGAATCACTATTATAGGGATTCTAGTTTGGATCCTTACTAGCATAATGAGATGATCTAGAAGGGTCATTCCAAAAGATCAACATCATCAATGAATAAAAATACCAAATATACATGTATTATTTGTCTTTATGAAATTAATTAAATTAATTATAAACATTATGTGCAAGATCCACTCTATGGTTTTAGTCCTCTTTCTTCTCTATATAAATCGTTGATTATATTTTTTGGAGACTGGTGTTCATCATCGTATTGATCCAGGAATAATCATTGATCATGGTAAAAATCAATGTTGGGTCCCACACCAACCACACATCTGCTATTCCTGGAACCTTCAAGTGGTATCAGAGGGGTTACATCATAGTTTATAATTATTTAAATATTTCGTTGATGAATTACACATTTAATAATTTAGTTGTTTTAATTCTTGTTAATCATTTTGCAAATATGAATCTCGAGATCTATTACTCTTATTTAATTTCTCATTCACCTTATAGATTCAATATTTTATTTTAATTTTTATTAAAATAAAATAGAGGATCTCATTTGGATGTGCCAAAGGTTATTTTATGTACAACACCAGAACACACAGATTGTATTCGATATCACATTCCATGTAGTCAAGATTCAATGCATCAGACCGGTCTGCCAAACCAAGCCACGTGTTGGAGTCTTTCTAAGTCTTAAATGACTCCGTGTGTTGACTGGGAACAGGTGGCACATGATTTCTATATTACACACCATGTGTCCCAACTGAAATGGCGTGTATTCCCTTTGGGTTAGGGTTGGACCGTGTACCCCATACATAGCATGCCCAACTGGAGACTGTGTAATGAGGAACTACACGATGTGTGGCCCACTAGACACAATGTGCACTCTGAATATTTCTGATGTATACTCACACATCATTTCCCCGGGTGTGTACTTCAGATAGACGGTGAAAAATAGTACACACCATGTAGTTGGAACTACAAATCATGTACTCGTCCAAAATATGAAGATTTATTATAATTTATTATTATATTATGCAAACCTTTGATACGTGTACCATCGTGTGGGAATAAAGCCGAGGCACAACACATGATAGGTGTTTTATATATGTGGGTTTAATTTAACATCTGTGTAATGTTCATTTCTACTCATTGGGTAGTTATGAATAGGAATTTCCGGGTTGCCTCCAAGGTACAAGTTACGTACAAAGATAATGTTAAATGAATTTATTTGTTTAAAATTATGATGGTTGAGAATCTCATGAAAAACCAAAGTCATGATTTCAGGATTGGGGAGTCCACTCAACATATCAAGGAGTTGTAATCCCATAGTTGGAAAAGTCCTTCCTACTTAAATACCTGCTAATATCTTAACCAACCCTTGTTGGGGTTATGTGGAGGGGAATATGAATACTTTCCACTAGAATGTCATGGCAACTGGACATTCTGAGTTCAATGGTGTGGGATATTGGGACTTGATAAAATAATGGGAGACTTAATAAAATTTATTATTTCTTATAAAATGAAATCAAGAAAGTACTAATGATCTGCTCTTTTAATTGTAGAATAAAAATGACAAACTCGTCAACCACACTATCCCTATGATCAATTTTGGATAAGGACAACATCATCATCGGTAGTATCATCCAGGAATGGTTTTGACACCTTCGGGTTATCCTACACCAGGAACAGATGTCTTATGTGCTAGAGTCAGCATTACATGATACGCCTTCCAAAGAGGCGGGTGATGAGGATTTCCTGGACTATGAGAAACATATGAACGACACGGTCGATGATCAATGTTTGATGCTATCATCAGTGTCTAGTGAGCTAATGATGTCTCATAAAAACATGGATGCTTATAGAATGCTCGAGAAACTCTGTGGTCTTTACCAGAAGAGGGAAAGTCATAAAAGGTTTGAGATCTTTAAGTCACTCTTTCATAGTAAGCATAGAGAAGGTTCCCCAGCTTGGCCTCATGTCGTCAAGCTCATTAGCTACATTGAGTGCCTAGAGGATCTAGGTTTAATACTCTCTGAATAACTGGGAACCAATCTCATTCTCGCATTACTCCCTTTGAGATTCTCTAACTCTATTTTCAATTTTAATATGAACAACATTAAAAAGTCTCTATCTGATCTTCTTATCATCATTCGCCAAGTGGACAATGATATGAAGCATGAAAATAATTCTATCATTATGGTGAATAAGAGGAAAAGGAAGGAAAAGAGCTTTAATCCCAAAGATTCTTCACAACCTTCCATGAAAAGGAAGGTAAAAGGGGAGGAAAGGGAACATGATGCTCCTTGTTTCGCATGAGGCATGAAGGGACACTAGAAAAAGAACTGCACCTAACCTTAGAAGTAAGGGGAAGCTTCAGGTGCATTTTTATCAAATGAAATCAATCTATTCCTACAAATTTTCTTATTACATATATCTTGTGCTACTCAAATCTGTATCCAAATACAAGAACCAAGTAGATTTCGGAAGATTTTTTGAGGGGAGGTAGATATATGAGCAGCCAACAGTGCCATACTTGCTACTATAGCTGTCGAAGACTACCACCTCACATTTTCAACTAGGATGATCTTGGTGTTAAAGGGTTGTTATTACGTGCCTTCTGTTACTAAAAACATTATTTCTATATCTAGATTAGATATATATGAATTTGTTTTCAAGATTGTAAATGAATGTTTCTTCATTTACAGTGATTTCATTTGTTATGGTAGGGCACATCTATACAACAGACATTACATGTTGGATTAAAAAAACCAAGTAATGGAAATCAATAACAAAGATTCATCCCATGACTCATACCATGCCCAAAATTAGAATCAATAGCTAGGTCATGTAGACAATAAACGCTTGACAAGGTTACAACAATATGGATATTTAGATTATTTCGAACTAAAACCCCTTTGCTTATTCCATGCATGTTTACAAGGAAAATTTACCAAATCACCATTTACTAAGATATGTGAAAGGGCTAAAAAACTTCTCGAATTGGTTCATACCGATGTGTGTGGACCATTTCTAGTTAATGTAAGGGGAGGGTACTCATACATCATAACTTTTAGTTATGATTTTAGTAGATATGGATATATTTACTTATGAGGTATATGTTTGATTATTTTGATAAGTTCAAAGAATACAAGAATGAAGTTGAGATATAGCTTGGTAAGAAGATTAAGAATCTCTTCTAAGACCGAGGTAGAGAATATTTTAATCAAGAATTTATTAATTACTTACATAAGTTTGGGATCCTATCCCAACTCACTCCTCCAAACACGCCCTAATGGAATGGTGTGAGAGAAAGGAGGAACTGCACCCTGTTAGATATGGTGAGATCAATGATGAGTCATGCGAGTCTTCCATTAACCTTTTGGGGATATTCATTACAAACAACGACACACATACTAAACCAAGTACCAACTATATCGATAAATGGTATTTCATATGAGTTCTGGAGTGGAAGAAAATCCATGTTATCGAATTTACATGTGTGGTGTAGTGAAGCATTTGTTAAGGCCTCTTCAGGTAACAAACTCACACCCCAACGCACAAAGTGTACCTTTATAGGATTCCCCAAGAAAAAATTCAGATATCACCTATAGAACCCCTTAAACAAAAAGGTTATAGTGGCAAGACATGCCACATTCCTTAAGAGGAAGCACATCTCCAAAAGAGATTGTGGGAGTAAGATAGACTTCGATGAAGTCGAGGCTCATGGTAAAAATGAGTTTGTAAAGGAACAGATTCCACAAAGCCTCATGGAAGAAGAATATGTTTCAGAGACACAAGTATTTCATAGGACTACAAGAGAGGATAGAGAACCGGAATAGTACAATTTTCTAGTAACTGAGGATGGTGACCCATTATTAGTTGATAATAATGATCCTCTAACCTACAAGGAATTTGTAAGTGGTATAGACATTGCCAAGTGGCATGAATCCATGAATTTGGAAATGGATTCCATGTACAAAAACCATGTATCGATTTTGGTAGATCCTCCAATTGATGTGAATATTTTTGGTTGAAAATGGTTATTCAAGAAGAAAATGGACATGGAATGACAAGTCAATACTTATAAGGCATGACTGGTTGCAAAAGGGTTTAAACAGCATCAAGGAATTGACTAAGGTAAAACCATCTCACTGGTTTCATTGCTAAAATCCATCAGAATTCTACATGCCATTGCGGCTTACCATGATTATGAGATTTCTAAAATGGATTTCAAAACGGCATTCCTTACTGAGAACCATCAAGAAGATGTCTACATGACACAACATGAAGGGTTTGTGGCTCAAAAGTATGCCAATAAGTTATGCAAGTTGGAGAAATCCATCTAGGGATTAAATCGAGCATCCAAGTCATGGACCATTCATTTTGTGAAGCCTTAAAAGAATTTGGTTTTATTATTAATGAATGCGATCCTTGTGTCTACAAATAGTTTAGTAGGAGTGGAGTCGTTATCCTAATAGTATATGTTGATGACATATTTCTTATTGGAGACGAGATACCAGTCTTACAACCTGTTATGGCATGGTTGAATCAATACTTCTCTATGAAAGACTTGGGTTAGGTGGTTTATATTATTTGGATCAAGATCCATCATGATAGATCAATTAGATTGTTGGTCCTATGTCAAAGAAAAAAAATTATAAGATACTAAAGAGATTCAGTATGGAACAATACAAGAGGGGATTGTTGCCAGCATCACATGTCATTCATCTTTCCAAGAAAATGTTTCCTCAAACACATGAGGAAAGAAAGATAATGTCAAAGACTTAATAAACTTCAGTGATTGGGTCAGTCATGTATGTCATGCTATGTACTAGGCTGGATGTCGCCTAAGCATTGAGTGTGGTAGGCTGATATCAGGTTGACCTAGGTGACCACAATTGGATGGTAGTCAATACTATCCTAAAGTATCTAAGACATAATAAAGATATGTTCCTGGTTTATGAAGTATATGGGGAACTAGTCATCAAAGGATATGAATATGGTAGTTTTTAGACTGATAAAGATGACATGATGTTGCAAAAGGGATACATATTCACTTTGAATGGAGGTACAGTGAGCTGGAATAGCACAAAGCAGAGTGTGGTCGCAAATTATACAGCAGAGTCCGAGTATATCACTGCTTCTGAATCAGCTAAAGAAGCAGTTTGTATGCGATGCTTTGTCCATGGGATAGATGTGATACCTACCAGTAATTATCCCATCACACTATACTGTGATAATACTACAGCGGTGGCTCTCGCAAAAGAGCCAAGGTCACATCAATAGAAGAAGCACATACTTCAAAAGTATCATGTCATGATGGATTTTTCTCGGAGAGGTGAAGTTGAAGTGAGAAGTATTTCCATAGAAGACAATTTGGTTGAACCCTTGACTAAAGCCTTGACTCCGTAGAAACATGATCATCATGTGAGATCTAGCGAGATGAAAGTCATAGGCGGTTGGATCTAGTCCAAGTGAGAGTTTGTAAGAGTTGGTTTCTTAGAACCAACTATTTTTAAATTATTACATGGATATTTAATGTATTATTACATATTGTTCATTTTTCTGCATGAATATGATGTAATAATGTCTTAGAGTATTTTTTGCATTGATAAGGTCATGCGGTTCCCCACTATGATGAGAACCTTGAAAAGATATAACAATATTCTTAAATATAGTTCTGTGGTTGGATGAAATGGTATGATTGGACAAATAGAATGCAAAACGTCAGCTGCGAGTACTCGTAAGTAGGTGAGAATTACTCTTAAGAAGTTCTCAATTTATAATCTCTATAACACGAGATTATGAGAACGGACCATCCAGTAGGAATTATTCATGTTTTGGTGTCATCGGATATTTCAATCTATGAGCATGTGTAATGATCCTTATAATTTAAGATTATCAATAATATGTGTCACGACTTACGCACTTTGATTTACTGATGAAAACCGTCATGCAGATAGTTGGTGGGAACAATGGTACATGGGGTGTGACACAAGTGGCATGTTATTAATGGATAATTTGAAGAAGGATTTGTACAATCCATTTATGGAAGTTTATATCTTGGCCCTTTGGTTGAAATAGAACTGACATGTGAAATTCCATGGCCATGGGGTAACGACAAGTTTATTTCAGGTAGTCAAAGAATGACCTATCAAGCGTAAAAGTTAATGACACAATCCTAAAACCTGCTTGAAGAGATTTTATGACAAAGGGATTATATTACAAAGTGAGCATTCATATGTGGATGTTGTTGTTGTGACATTATATTCTTTCTCTTGGGTTCCTTGACCTGTTGCTAGATAGTACACTTGGACTTTAGGCAAGCCCTCCTAATGCCAATGAGAATAAATCCTAGAGGGTGACACACTATGTGTTTTTGGTGGTCTTGAATAAATTCAATTTTAAATTTAATTAATGAAATAAATATTATTCTGATGATCATGGAATAACTTTATTCAAGATAAAATGATCACATAAATTAAATAAAATATATTTTTTATTGAACATTTAGTAAATATTAATTTACTTATTTGTAAATAAAATATTTATTTAAGAGAATAAATTGTTAATTTATTTATTCAAGTGTTCAATAAATGGAGGTAGAGTTAGAGTGGGCCATGGTTAGTTTGGTAGTAAAATAATTATTTGCAACACGGTAATGAATTATTTAACTGGTTGTCACAAATTAAAATAACGCTGCTATTATTTTTTGATGTGGAATTTCATATTCCATTTTACACAAGTTGTCACACCATAAATAATGACATGGTATTATTATTAAATTCATGGGTTTTCTCAATGTTCATGAATGTATTTATTTGTAGTTATTAAATTAAATATTGTAACTGAAATTCCATTTATATAAATAGACATGTACACATATTGTGTCACACACCACACCACACACCTGGTGAATTTAGAATTGTTGAGCTAGAAAATTTCTCTCTCGAATCCTCTTCTATCCCCTCTCATGAACGAGAGACATTATTCAAGGCCGAAGAACAAGCGATCAATATTGACTGATGCAAGATAGTCACTTCACCGTGCTAGCACCCGAAGAATGAGCGTTGTCGATCGGGGTCCATCAGAGAATGTGTGAATCACTACTAGAGGGATTCATGTTTAGATCTTTTCCAGCTAAATGAGATAATACAAGAGGGTCATTACAGATGATCAAAATTGTAAAAGAAGAATAAAACCAAAGATACATGTATTATTTTTCTTTATAAAATTAATTAAATTAATTATAAACATGATGTGCAAGATAATCTCTAAGGTTTCAGGCTACTTTCTTCTTTATCTAAATATTTTATTATATTATGTGGATATTGGTATTCATCTTTGTATTGATCCCAAAATAATCATTGATCATGGTAAAAATCAATGTTGGGTCCCACCCCAACCACTCTTCCGCTGTGCCCGGATCCTTCAGAAGGATTATAGATCATACAATGGTTTGATTTTAGTGGGCACCACTCTTTGATTCATAAGTTGTATAGGTCCTTATGGATTAGCAGATAGAACTCGAGTGAGGTCAACCATTTAGGGAAATATAATTTTATAGATAAGCAGAATTTAAATTATAATGACATCCGTGTGAGTTCTATGTTTTGGTTTATATGGTTCATGGGACCTTATGTGTTGGAAAATAGCATATCATTGGATTTGACCAATTAAAATGCATTAAATGTTAAAATATTCATGATATTAAATTGGAAATAAATTTTTTCTTGAGTAGTACCACATTTAGCAAGCCTAATATAGAGAATTGACCAAAACCAAACCTTAGTAGTGGGTGGTGTGTGATTCTTCATTCTTATGGTCATTTATGGTATGTTCTAACATATAGTCCTAGATTTTGAAGTAGGAAAAGAATCAAGTTCATTCTTATTAGAAGTATTTAGTAGATGTACTATCTTATTAAGTGAAATATTCTGATTTTCTCCATTTTATTCTGAGACATTCATTTGGAATTGTAGCATTATGCCGAAAAAACATCATCGTGCCTCCCACACTGAAGGCTGGGACGACCATGTTTCTAATGTGGTGGTACTTGAGCCTTTAGTAATTCCTCATGTGGATCCACCTATGGATCCTACTCATATACCATATGTGGGTGCCAATGAATAGTTTTTATAGGGTTTAATATATAGGTTTTAGAACATGAAAGGTGGAGTTGGACATTCCCCTAGCATGGTAGATATGACTCATGAGATTCAACAACAACTTTCTCCCACATTCTTGAGGGATGGCGGACCATATGCTATGGATTATTAGCTCGAAGAAATACTATCTATATTTGATCATCTTTGTATTCCTCTATAGTGGAGGGTAAATCTAGATTTTTACATTCTTCGAGATTCATCCATGAGGTGGTGTAATGTCGTCACTTAGGCAGGCAATCATATGGATATGGTTTGGGATAACATTTAGACCATCTTTTTTGACAACTTCTTGCCTCATACTCAGAGGGATGACATAACTAGAGAGTATAAGAACTTATAGTAGGGGACCATGTTAGTTATGTAATACTCATCTTTTTTCATACATCTACATCATTTTTCTACCTCCCTAGTGGCTGATGATATGATGGATACAAGGAGACTTGAGGATGGGTTGTGTTAAGCCATCCGATCAAAAGTCAAACTGTTCAGGATGAAGACTATTTGTGATATCATCAACTAGGTCCAAATTAAATAGATAAATTTGAGGGAAACCTATGGTACGAGTCAAGTTTTCTTAAAACCTATGTCTTTTAGAGGATCTTCTTTTAGACCAAATTACACTTCAACAAATCTCATGGTGGTAGCCTTGGTCTAGCTCCCTTTCTAGGTAGTTTGCCTATCTGTCAGTAGTGAGGTGTGCTCAGGCACTTCATGAGGCAGTGTCTGTAGATTTTGGTAGTGTATAGAGGATATGGTAGGTTTGGACGTCTCCACCATTTTTTAGTACTTTTCCACCAATTCTTTATGAGTATGGATTTGCATATACTCCTTGATCAGGAGTTGGGTCGATAGGATCATGATAGTCAGGAAGCTATAATACCACCAATCAATCAGGCCAACATGGAAGTTGTGGAAAAGGTTTCCTAGTGTGTTATTATCAATGATAGTAGAGAAGGCCTACTCAAAAAATTCAGGTAGTGAATCAAGGTTGTGGTACTAGACTATTCCATTTAGACCAACAAACACCGTATGATCAGACCATCAAACCATCTACTATATGAGGTACTTTTATAGTATCATTCCATTTTGGGTCATCTTTGTTTGATACATGAACATCTAAATTCTTTATATCATAGGAAATAACTAAGATTCTTGGTTTTGACATCTAGTTTTCTTATTGAATCCTGATGCTAGATACACCCATAGGTGTCCGTTTAGAGTGATTTAACTGTTGTCAGAATTCCCTATTGTGGCTGGAAATTACCTATTCAAATGGAACTGGTATGTTCTTGACACAACAAGTTTAAATGTAATCATTCGGATGGACTGTTTAGTTCTATATAGATCCTGCATTAAAATATACCATTATAGGGTGATTTTTACACCACTAGCGAGAATTACATACATGCATTACACAGAATTGTATGTTAGTGCGATATAAGAAGGACTTGAGCAGTAGAGGCAGGGTAGTGATACAACAAAGGTTTCCAGTATATATAATGATGATCATGGGTTAGAACCCATTTACTTTACTACAATATTAGAGCATTTCAAGGTTGTTTTTTTAATGATTTATCTATTCTACCTCTTGAATGAGAGGTAGAGTTTACTATTGAGATTGTTCTAGGAGAATCACTTGTGATCATTCCCCCTTATATGACAGAATGTAAGGAGTTTCCAAAGATCAATAATTAGTTATTGGATATCGAGGTGAAAGGAATTATAATCCCCATCAATTCTCCTTGGAGTTCACCTATCCTATTTTCCAATAATCCTTACTATACACTTAGGGTTCTTTTAGATTATTATCCGTTGAATCCGCTAACTATTTAGAGATGGTTTCCACATCCTAGAATAGATGATCTATTTGATCACCTATATGGATCGAAGGTATTTTAAAATATATATTTAATTGCAGGATATCATTATGTGCATTTATTTAATTTATGAATACATCTCACAACATTCAAGAGTATGTATGTTCTATACGAGTTCTTGGTTATTCCATTCGGAATCATGAACACTCCTTATACCTTCAAGGATCTTATGAACAAAGGGATCCACTCATATGTTGATTCATTTTTGGTTGTATTAATTGATGATATATTATTGTATTCATGATCTATACATGAACATTCAACCAGTCATAATATTCTTCTATATATGTTGATATTCTATGCTCGGTAAATGCCACTTTTGGATCAAAAAGGTCTACTTTCTGGGTCACATCATCATAGATTCAAGAGTTTTTCTTGTCCCAAATAAATTAACAGATGTATTTTATAGGGAGAATCCCAAGAATTTCATTGATATCAAGGGTTTATTGGGGATTTTTTTTATTAAATACACTTTATTTAGGATTTCTCATTCCTTGTAGTACCACTCATGTGCTCGGAAATGAAGGCTGTGAAATTTGAATGGTCAAAAGATTGTGAAACAGCCTTATAGGATTTTAAGGGAAAAATAACATCAGTGCTAATATTGATACTAACAGAGTTAGGAAGGGCCTATAATGAGTACTATGATGCATCAAATAACAAGATTCAAGGTGTATTGATGCAGTATGAGCAAGTAATTGTGTATGGTTCTCATCTGTTGAGGCCTCATGGGTGGAATTCTACGATGCATGTACCTGAGATCACTAAAGTTGTGAATACCTAACACAGTTGGAGACACTATATTTTGGGAGATAATTTTTTTGTGTCCAAAAACCAAAAAATCCTCAAATATATATTCACATAGCAGGGTTTGAATCTCAGGCAGCATATGTGTGTCTAGTACCAAAAATATTTTGATTTCGAGTTTTCTTATAACAGTAGCTTCTAGGATATCATTGAGATGTATCCCAATGAAGCATGGTATGGTTGGACTTTCTAATCACCTATGTGAAGGATAAAGGTAGGTGTAGAAGATGTTCTTTGTCCACATCTCATGTAATGGTTTATAGAGTACATCCATCTGATCAGGAAGTGCATGTTGACAGCTCAGTCTATACAAAATCCTTATGCCAATCGACACAAAAGAACTCTTGAGTTCAAGGTCGGTGATGAGGTTTTCTTGATTGTATTCACCAGTTTGGGAAATAGACATATTTTGGAGCATTTTAATCTATCATGAAGCTTCATTAGGCCATTTTTGGTGGTGAAATTGATCCAACCTGTGGCATACCTATTGGATATTCTTCCTAGATACTAGTCTAATAATGATGTTTTTCATGTATCTTAGCATTAGTAGTAATATATATATCTGACCCATGTCTTTTAGTAGGATGATTTCATATTAGATAGGATTCTTCTTTCGAGGATTATTCGGTGTGTACTGTTAATTGAAGAATGAAGAAACTCTAAGGAAGGTTTGTTCCTCTTTAGGGTTTTATGGAAACATGAAAAAGTAAAAGATGAGACATGGGAGTGGTATGACGATATAATATTTCTATGGCTCTAAATCTTTCCTGACAGTACCTCTTTACCTTCAAAAGGACAACTCATGGGTGATTTTTCATAAATATGGGAGGTTGTAACCACCCTACCTTTTAGAAATGGTTTGAATCATTGGTTTTCCAATTTTAATCACTCCTCTAATCTTGGTAATGGTATTCTATGAAATAGGTAAGACCCTTGAAGAATAAGAGACTGGATAGAAGCTCGGTGGTCCAAAAAAATGGGTTTAGGCTAGGTCGCATGTTTAGGGTAAGCCATGTGACCCATACCGCATAGTTTATGTAAACTGTGTGGCTGTAGACAGGGCACCTAGAAGTGTGCATGATTTTTTTCAACTGTGTGGACTAAGTGCATGACCGTACAACCTACTGTAGATTCGAAACAGATCTATAACAAATAATTTTTTCCTGGTTTTTAAACCATGCACATAAATCTTATGTAGTTGGTTTTGGGGGGAAATCCATTTGCCCCCTTTTCAAAATTATATATTTTTCCCTCTTTCCCCTACCTTCCATGTATAAAAAATAAGGCTTTCTACTATTTGATCACTAAAAGTCCAAAACCATAGTTTTGATTCCAGTTCCCCATATGGTGCAAAAAATTCAGTATATTGGAGGCATCATATATCCTATGATAAGTCTCCTTAGACTCTCTACTGCTATTTCTATTCTCCTTTCCACCATTTGTGCTATTGGGATTTTGGGTAATATGACCTATTTGTAGTTAATTTTAATAAAACTCATATTTATTCCAAATTGATTCGAATATGAGGTGGATATCAACTGAGGAATCATTTATATCTCTAAGGTAGGTGGTCACATAGTTCTCCATTTTAGTTTTGGTTGTTTCATAATTTATTCCATCATGCCATGAGTTGGACTTCACATAGATACTTTTTTGTATCGATTCCTTCTTATTTAATTAATACTTGTGTGTTGAAATAGGTTAGTTGAATCATGATTAGGGGTTTTTAAATCATGAATTCTTTATGAGGATACCCAAGGGGGTGCCAACCAAATTGTCCATTTTTGGCCAATTTCCATAAATGTCCAAATATGGTGTGAATCTTCTGACTTGATTTTAATTTGAAATGAACCTTATCTCATGATTATTTTGATAAACCCAAGGCATCCCATTTGTGTTTGGACCTCGTAGACTTATAATTTCCAAATTGGGCATGTGACTATTTTATATGACTCTTTATAAGGCTTGATTTCTTATAATTGGTTGTACTCTATTTTAAAAATTGGATTGTATAGATTTTTTAGGGGGAGACAGATTTAAAATTATAAATTAATTTATTTTAACTAAATGGTTACAAGTATGGAATGACCTTTACTTTGAAAAGTTTTATTATAAATGTGTTACATTAATGGTTTGTTGGTTAAGTGAACCTACTATAAGAATGATGAACCCATGAATTTGACCATGCCTTGTATAATATGATAAATTCCATGTTGGATTCCATGATTGGTTTGAGCTTGTTGATAACATGTGATCGATCTATATATATCTGTGTATGAGTGGGAGGTATTCTTACCCCATTCCAGTTATGATACTTGTGTATGGGTGGTTGGCATTATTTCCCCATACTAGCTATGATATATGTGTATGGGTGGGATACATTCTTACCCCACACTATCTATGATATACATTTATGGATGGGAGAAGTTTTTACCCCTTACCACTCTTATGATATATATATATATATATTCATGTATTAATGGGAGTAATTCTTACCCCTGGATAGTTGTAAGCTATATATATATGGTGACTTGATCAGACAAACAAGCTGTGAGATGAAGCATGTAGACCCACCTGGTCACTTTTAAGAACCTAAGAGGGAGTTTGTCTTTTAGTAGTGATTTACTTTATAGTTATTACCTAGAAACAATTTACTCTTTAGCACCATTATTTATTACACAAATACACCATTGGTGGAGGCCGACTAAGATTTTTATCTAACACCCTACTCAAGATACCATTGGCAGTTGAGCGGGCTATTTTCATTCAGGTATGGGTAGGGGTAAGCACCATTCAAAGGGTTTCTAATTCATATTTCTTAGATGGATATTAGTTTTAGGGGAAAATTATTAGGCTCAAGATTATATGGAGAATCATTTAGATTTTTTTTTCACTTTTTTACTCTTTGGTTTAGAATTCATGTTCCCTATTTTCTATTTAAACTGTATTATCATTCCATGCATTCATGTTTGTATCAATCACTTCCTATGAGGATTTTGATATATTATTCAGTTATTCAGCATTGGGATGTATCTTTTTTTCTTCCTATGATTACTATATCTGTATATTTGATTTTTCTTTTTCGAATATATATTACTATTTCATTAATTGTGTACTATGACATGGGGGTATAGTCTCCCCGCTATTTTTCTTTCACACTCCTGCTGTTAGTCAGCAACCCCTGGAATATGGGGAGACACACCAGGGGTCATGTGACCAGTCATGCTCAGGGAAATGGTTATGTGGTATCAAGGTCTAGGACGTCACACTCCATCATTTTCTAATGGAATTCCATTTCAATTTTAATGAAACGAGTTTGAGGAAAGTACATTTTGGAATAATTTCCTATTAAAATGCTCCTTTTCTATGGAGTGGATTTCTTTATCTTAAACCATGTTCTTATTAATAGTAATAAATTGATCATATTCACCTTTTAATTAATAAATTATGAATAAAAAATTTTAATTCTCTGGGATGTTGAGAAAAGAAAATATATTTTTAGTTGTACTAATCCATTTTGTGAAAATTATGGGATAAGATAACATACTAAAGGAAGTTGGATTTTGAATTATGAATGAATTAATTGTATGTTTCTCTATCATCTGATTATTTTGAAGATAATCATGATATATAACATGAGATAGATTAATAATCATAATTATAAGATATCATTCCACTGCCATTCCATTCATTTTACCATGTGTAAAGTCATTACACTACCTACCAAATTCATTAATAAAATGATTTTTTATAATCCATTCTATTGTCTAAAACAAAGATGTGTAGTGTAATTATTAAAAAAACTAATCAGAGTGAATAATCATATAATCACGAAAATCATTATTAAGTTGTGTGAAATTATGAGACCTTATTAATAACACATGAATCCTAAGATTCATCCTATATCACTTTTTGTTATGTACATTCTTTTTATTAATATATTTCTGGGGGACTGGGAACTCGTCCTAGTCATGCGCCTTCCTTGGCCTATATCACTTTTAGTTAATCATTAGTTGTAATAAATTCATTACTCGTATTATTTATTAAAAAAATATTCAAAAATAACTAAACCCTTATATGATACCAACTGTGGTTACCCAAGAATTTCATATATATATATTACCTTATTTTAGTTGAATATTAAATATATCACACAAACATACATGCTCAAGAATAGTAATGGTTTAGTGTCATCGATCAATGTATACATAATAAAATCAAATCATGATTAATATTTAATATATGATAATAATTTCGTCTCACACGGTACCTTTCTTGCACATATCTGTCAAAAAACATTCTTTATAACTTGGGGAAATGGAATGAAAATAAATGTAGATCTCAGATGATCAGTATGGGTAAATATGGGAGATATCAATTTATAATAATTTATGAGCATTATATAAATATAATTATTTAAGAGTATAATCATAACATACATAATTAATACTAAATCAGTCAAATATCAAACGTCTTGGGTCATGATTTAAAACTACTTCATAAAAAATGTTACTTATAAGAGTTTGGAATCATCAATTATCAATAATAATCATTGAGAAAATATCATTAAATATGAAAAACGTCTTAGTAGTGTGTAAAAATCATAAGAATTTAAAATAATTTATTTACTTAAGGATATCTTCCAATAACATCATTACACACTGAGAAATGTCCAATAGTTGATTGGGTTCACATTAAATTTTTATTTCAGTTTGTTGGGATAGTTCCCAATATTGGATTGGGTTCACATTTCATTCTTTTTTTATCCTAGCTGGAGAAAATCCTGTAATGTATTGGCTTAATTTCCCAGTAGATTTCATATTATTTCATGAGATATAAATCTTTAAACAATTATATTGATGGAAATTTAAAACTAGGCCCATCTATCACATAATGAAAATTGTCCATATGTGTTCCACATGGTCTCAAAAACATTCCCCATTTCATCATAATTTAATAAACATGTGGCAATGAAATGAGGTTTATGAAAAAGACCATAACAATACATCATCATAATCTGTAAATGAAAATATTTAGGATGGTATCATAATAGTATACCCCTAGTTAAACATATGATTCAAAAAATGATCATGGCCTAGATATGAAAAAATATATAATTGTATTTGAGATTGGATTTGAGAAAAAAGTGGTAACCTAATTTTCATTAGGTAACCTACAAAACTAAAAAATACATCAAAATGCTAATAATATTGAATTATAAAATCATTAAAAGTTACAAGTGATGATAAAAAATAATTATCATAGTGGTGGGAAAATTTGTTCACCAGAAAAATGTTAAAAACATTTCTTTTTACAATTTTTAAGAAATTCATATATAACCCATACATATTTTTTAAAAAAATTTATCTTTATAACATTGTTAATAATTTCAAATATTGTTGAAAATGACTTAAAACAATCATTGAAGTATATAAGAGTACATTCTTGAATCATTTTATAGAATATTGTCATGGGAGAAAAAGACTCCCAACAAAAAATGTATAAATATGATTGGATTCCCTTAAATACATTTTTTTGTATTTTTAATTCCAAAAAGAGAAAAATATAAAGACAAATTTATATCCTAAAAAATAACCATTGTAGAAGAATATGTATGGGGTTTAATATAGGGACAATGAATACAATTTCCTCAATAGATATATAATCCCGATCAATCTTGATAATAAATGAGTTTCAAATATAAAATCTCAACTCATATTGTGAATTTATTCACATATGATCTAGGTTTCTATATAATAAATATATATAATTTTTATACTTATAATGTTAGATATTATCCATCCATTACTTCCAATCACCCTTTAATTAATAATTCACCAATAAAATTGATATTTCGAGTGCTAATTGTTTCATTTTTCAGACAGGATTCGGTTTGGTGATTCTCGTCTGTGAAAATTAGTCGTGGTTTAATTATCTTTGAATTATTAATAATGTTATAAATGTCATATTTAATCATTATATATAATTTTTAATTTCCATGTAATGTATTTACGAAAACATATTTACATCATTTCATGGAGGTGGTCCTACGCACGTACGCTTGGGTGATGTTTTCATTTTTCAATGGATTGAATAAAAAGAAGAAAAATAGTAATTTGTCCTTATAAAATAATAATATTGTGATAAATATATTTTAAATTTATTATATAGATAAAAATCAGTATCTTTGTGAGGCGGTGATGAAAAATGAAACACACCACTTCATAGAGATGATAGTTTGTATGTAAGAAAGGAAATGATTTCATTTCCCACTGGATATAAAGGTGATATAAAATTGATAAAACATTTAAAAATGATAATTTAAATTGGTAAAGATACTACCATAGTTATAAAAATATTGTTATAGATTATTTTTAGGAGGTTAAAGAAGAAATAATCCTTATAAAACTATATTGGGATGATTACCACTTCTTCTATTATCATCATTTAGATTAAAAATTAATCCTAACAAGGATGGTATAATGCTGAAAATTTTATATCTAAGACATGTGGAATTTTTTTCCAGGATAATGGCCATGGATTGACTAAGATAGATATCTCAAATTATGTAAACATGTGATAATGGGAGCTTCCCTTTTCCTAGTGAGGGTAGTGGTACCCTTGTAAATATTTAATGTTTAATATAATTTAGTTATTATTGATTGAAAGAAAATAAAAATAGATTAATTTTAGAATATAATAAATTTTATGTTCCAAATCCACACAACCAATCATAATTTATACAAGTTTCAGTGATAATTGAATCATTATCTATAGATTTAACCCCAAGTTATTCCCTTTTATCTCTTACCGTAGTGACTGAATTTTTACCATAATAAATGTTCATTTTGGATAATAATTAACTTAACCTTGTTAAGTAATTTTAATTATATTGATTCCTAATATGGAATCTATTTTATAATATTTAATTCAAATATGTGAGAAATTTAATTCTTATATCCTACCAAAAACTACGTAACCACAATTTTAGATAAAAATTGTATTTATATGAAAACTATTTCTGTTAATCTCATTCATTTTCTAGTAATGAACTATTATATAAAAATTAATTCATGTTATTGAAAATATTATATAATTTTTAGTTAATTTTTTCTATTAATAGTGATTAATTTAAATTTATCAACAAAAAAACTCATTGTATGCATAAAAAAAAATAAGAATAATATAACATTTTACCATCGAATAATTTTATCTTCATTTATAATCACTTGATAATCAATGTATGAATGATCAATATTTTAAATATTTTTGTAAAAATTAATTTTACATAATATTAATAATCAAAATAATATTATTTATATTGTAAATAACGAAGAAAAAATTTAAAATTATATCTATTTACAAAAAAAAATTTAGAAACGAATTCACTAGAATAAAATTTCATGATATTTCCAAATTGTTTTAAGAATATATATATGTAACGTCCCAGTTCTGGGAGCCACCCAGAGGTGCCTCGTACCTGGTTGGTCACAAGGCCTGAAGCGATTTTCCCCGAATGCCAGAGGCCACTAACCAACAGTGAGGGCCTTGGGTGTGATAATAGGGAAACTATGCCCCCATTGGTAGAGTACACAATGGAAGATAAACAATAAACAATAGCAGAAGCAGTAAACAATCCATACACAAGTGAACAATAGAAGACAAAATATGATAAACAGAAGGAGCACATATATATATGATGCATGATACATATGTCTAAGAAAACATCCAAACACATCACAATGATTGAAATACAAACAATAACAAAATAAGTACAAAATAAAGAATAACAGCTCCTCAGCATCACAAGCCTAAGCTTGGTCCCATGCTCTCCAGCTCCATAGTAAGTCAAGTACCTAAAGTCGAAGGGCTCTTTCCCTTGCCTATAACTGTAACAAGATAGTCTGTTTGAGCCCATAATCATGACCCAAATAGGGTGTGAGACTAAATCCCAGTAGGCGACCACCCGAAGATCTATGCCTAATAGTCAGGGAATATATGGATGGTAAATGTACAAGAAACATTAAGCAGGAACATGCTGAACAATAAAAAAACCACGGTTCCAAAGTCAAGTAACATCTAACAAAACACAAATCACAATAGGTAACCTTATGGAAGTACTCACAGACATTCCCTCTGGTCCTACCTAACAAGTACCAACAAACCCTCTGGGCAGTGCACCCAGCCTAACTCCTCTGGTTTGGTCATACAGAATTATAAAGTCTCTCTGAGGAATAACATGCAGTCAACTCCTCTTATAGTCTAGGGTAGTCAGGAACACTCTGAGGAATATCACACAATCAATTCCCCTCATAGCCCCAAGGTCAAGGAATCCTTAAGGAAGCACACTCAGTAAATTCCCCTTATAGCCCAGGTTGTTCATAGACTCTCTGAGGAAGCTCACACAGTCAATCCCTCCTATAGCCTATGATAATCTGGGGATTCATAGAAACAAAATAGAGACTCTATGAGGAAGCTCACACGGCCTATCCCCGTATAGTCTAAAGCAATCAAGGAATCTCTCTGAGGAAGCTCTCATGGTCTGAATCCTTTTGCTCAAAGTAATCCTAGGCTCTCTGAGGTTGTTCACTTGGTGAATCCCCATATAGCCTAAAGCTCAAGGACACTCTGAGGAAGCTCACTCGATCTATCCCTCTTATATTCTACTACACCAGGTTCTCATGGACCTATGTATGATAACGACATAGCAGTACAATATTACTAAAGTTTACTTACAGAACTACTTGGCTAAATAGTTCTAAAATATAAAAAGCATGTTAGAAAACATTTCTCCATCCTTCAACAATAGGCATCGAAACAGACAAAGTAGTCAAGGAAAAATAGGACCAAACGATCATAATAGAATGTGTGTGGGCAGAACCTCTAAAGCATAGCAGTTCAACCATATTCATATTCAACATATTTTATATAGGCATACTAGCATGGAATGCATATAATAGGGGTAAAAAGGAAAACACACAATACCCCGTTCAAGGGTGTTGGTGGAATTTGCACATAATATTCAAGTACATTCAACAGAAAGTCACAAACCACCTACCTTGGTTCTAGGAGATCAAAATACATGAACCTCAAAACTTGATTCTCCTTGGAATGTCATAGATATAAAAAAATGTCCAAAAAGTTCAACACAAGATAACATAGAAAAGAAGAGTAATTGGAAAACAAGGCTCAAGAAGAAGGAATATCTTACCGCTGTGGATCTAACGCAATCGACGGTGGTTGATTTGGAGAACAAACGGAGGATCGGGGGCTCGAAGGAGTTTCAGTGCCGTATGGTTCCTCTTGGATGAACGGGACCTAGAAGAAGATGCTTCTGGGGGTTAGACGTGACCCCAATACATTTAATGAAAAAATCACATGACATGTACTTTGGGAGTACACGGCGTGTGCTCGCCTTTTCCGTACCTTGAATTAAGCGGCTTCCACGTCACCCCACACGACCGTGTGTGTGGCCAGAACACGGCCAACACACATCCTCCTGTGGCAACGAAGTACATATCGTGAACTCATAAAGTACACAGTGTGTACTTAAAAAATTTTCAGAACACGCATTTTTTCTCAAAAACTCCAGAAAAAAGAAAACATACCTGAAAGAAAGATCTGGGTTCTTAAAAACTTCCCACCTTAAAGAAATTCGTCCCTGAATTTCCCAAGTGCGGCTTAGAAGAAGAAACCTCAAACAATTTCAGCCACTATGATAGTACATCAGCCTCCCACTCCCAAGTCTCGTCCTGTACCCTCCTGTACTGCCATAGCACCCATAATAGAGGAACAAACTGACCACGAAGAACCTTCATACTGCGATCAACAATCCGAATAAGATGCTCCTCAAATGATGCATCCACTTCGAGCTCAAACTCCTCAGGTTGAAAGACATGAGATGAGTATGAAAAGTAATGTCGAAGCTGGGAAACGTGGAAGACTTCGTGCATATCCCGATACCTCTGAGGTAACTACAACCGAAAAGCAACCCGACCAACTCTCTCCAACACCTCAAATGGCTCGACATATCTCGGTGAAGCTTTCACAATCTTATAATCCTTATGTGCCCCAACCTTGGTGTGACACGCAAGAAAACCTTATCCCCGACCTCGAACTCATGAGGACCTCTCCGCTCATTAGCATATGACTTCTGCCGAGACTGTGCAGTAGCCATCCTCTTCCGAATCAACTATATCTGCTCTGTGGTCTCCTGAACAAGATGAGGTCCCAAAAAAGTTGCCTCTCCAACCTCTAGCCAACATAAGGGTGATCAGCATGGCCTACTGTACAAAGCCTCATAGGGTGCCATCTAAATAGTTTTTTGAAAACAATAATTGTAGGAAAACTCCACAAGAGGTATATGCTTCTCCCAAGAACCGACAAAATATATAATGAAAGATCAGAGAATGTCCTCAAGATCCTGAATTGTACACTCGGACTGACCATCTGTCTAGGAATGGTATACTGTACTCAGAAGCACCTGTGAACCCAAAGCCTTCTGAAGCCCCTTCCAGACCCGAGAAGTAAAACGAGCATCCCTGTCTGAAACAATGGAGTGTGGAACTCCATGTAGACGTACAATCTCTCAGATGTACAACTATCCCAACTCATCAACACTAAAGGTCACATTGATTGGCAAGAAGTGAGCAACCTTTGTAAGCCTGTCATTAACAACACAAACGACATTGTTTGCTAAAGGTGACCTCGACAACCCCATCACGAAATCCATCGCGACATCATTTCACTTCCACTCGAGAATGGGTATCTACTGTAAAAGACCTGGTGGACACTAATTCTCCACTTTCACCTGCTAACAAGTGGAACAACTCATGATGAAACCAGCAACATCTCTTTTCATATATGGCCTCCAATACTGGCAGTGTAGATCATGATACATCTTGGTGATTCCAAGATGAACTGCCCAAACTGAGGATTGAAAATCCCACATCAGCTCCTCATGTATGTCTGCTGGCACCCATATGCGTCCCTGGAAACACAAGATGTCATCCTCGCCCACTGTCTATCCAGGAAGAGGGTCCTCCCCTGACACACCCTCCCCCAGGACTAGGCCTTCTGAATTTGATAGCTACCTCATCTGTACCCGACCGAGAAGAGTAGAGGTAATAGCTACAGAAGATAAAATAGTTTTCCCCTGTCTATCATGAACCTCCAAATACATCTCAGAGAACAAATCCATAAGCTTCCACTCACTGTTGGCCTCCTGGACTTTCTGTATCTGAGTTCTCCTGCTCAACGCGTCAGCCACTGTGTTACCATTCCCAGGTGTATAAGAAATCTCAAAGTCGAAGGGCTGAAGATACTCGACCCACCTACACTGTATCAGATTCAGATCACGCTGAGTGAATATGTACTTGAGACTTTTGTGGTTAGTGAAAACCACAAAATTCTATCCCAGAAGATAATGTATCCAACAGTGTAAGGCATGAACAACTACCGCAAGGTCGAGATCGTGTGTCGTGTAGTTCCTCTCATGTGGCCTCAACTGCCGAGACCCGTACGCCATGACTTCATCTCCTTGCATCAGAAAAACTCCCAACCTGATACTTGAAGCATCGTAGTAAAAAATATAGCTCTTTCCCGGCTCTGGAAAGACTAGTATCAGTGCTAACGTCAACCTACCTTTCAGTTCCTGAAAGGCTAAATCACAAGAATCTAACCATAAAAACTTCTCACCATTCTTAGTTAGACCTGTCAGTGGTGCTGATAAGTGTGAAAAGTCTTGTATGAAGTGTCTATAGTAACCATATAGCCCTATAAAACTCCATACCTTAAAGACGTTTTTCTGCGGCTCCCAGGAAACTACTACTCTCATTTTATCTGGGTCTACTGATACTTCTGTCTCTGAGATAACGTGACCCAAGAAGTGAATCTGTTACAACAAAAAGTGGAATTTTGAGAGCATAGCATATAACTGATTTTCTCTTAGTGTACTTAGAACAATCTCAAGATGGTTAGCAAGGTCGTGTCTAGTGTGAGAGTGCACCAAGATGTCGTCCATGAAAACCCCCATGATGTAATCCAAGTATGGATGGAAAACTTGGGTCATCAATTACATGAAAACTAAAGGAGTGTTTGTGAGACCAAACGACATAACCATATATTCATAAAGACCATACCTACTCTGGAAGGCTGTGAGAGGTTTATCTGATGGTCTAACGCGCAACTGATGATAATCGAACCTCAAGTCGATCTTTGAGAACACTCGGGCTCCACGAAGATGATCAAAGATATCATCAATCCTTAGTAAGGGATATTGGTTCTTGACCATCAACAGGTTTAGCTTCTGATAATCCCCACAAAGCCTAAGGGTGACATCTACCTTCTTCACAAACAGAACAAGCGAACCCTAAGGAGGAGTACTGGGTCAGATGAAATTCTTTTCCAACAACTCCTCCAACTATTTCTTGATATCCTGCAACTCTGGTGTCGCCATTCTATAAGGAGTAATGGACACCGGTGCTACTCCGTGCATGAGATCAATAGAGAAATATACCTATCATTCTGGAGGAAGACCTAAAAAGTCATCCAGGAAGACATCCCTGAAATGATCCACCACTGGAAGAAACTCAATCTGTGATGTCCCATGGTCTTATAGATATAGGCTAGTAATATGGTCTATAACTCCTTCTAGCCAATGATGCTATGGACCCACTCTGCTTGCCTGGATATCCCACTCTCCCTTATGAAGAAAATATCCACCCTCCGGAGATATAAAACTCACCCTTCAGCGGTAGAAGTCGATGACTGTGTGGAAGGGAACTAGCCAGTCCATTATGAGAATGACATCATAGCATGTCATCTCTAGGAGATAAAGGTCCCATAAAAAAGTGACACCCCACAACCTCAAGAGGGAACTCTCTACACTGATGTACGCTAGATGTCCTTGTTTCCAATGGTGTGTCTAGTGTTAACATGTCAGTACAAGAAACAATACAGATCCCAAGGCTCTTCACAACAGTAATAGAGATAAACCTATGGGAATCCCATGTGTTGAAAAGAGCAGCAGATAAAACTGAGGCCACTATGATCGTACCTCGAATGGTGGAAGGTCCGGTATCATGCTCCTGCTGGGTCTGCTCCATTGCAAAAGTCTGGCATGCTCCACGACCCTGTGACCCTGACTGACCACTCTAAGATGATCCACCCTACTGTTGCTGATAGACCGACAACTAACCACCCCGTCCATGACCTGCACCTGGGATTGAACGGCCAAAATAACTCCAGTTCCTAGACTGGTGAGAAACTGGTGGTGATGCTCCTGAACATGGAGTCATAGAAGAACCCCTGTCTCTAGCTGCTGGAGGTAAAAACTAACAGAAACGCTAGATATGGCCCATCAGGCTGCAAGATCAGCACTCCATCAGGTCTCTTGGGCAACGTGGCCTCATATGCCCACTCCTCCCATACTGGTATCACACTACCTGGCTACCGAAAGGTGCATCCCGTCTACTCTGATCTCCTCAAGTAGACTCCCTGTGGTGCTTCCTGCTATTAGAAGAAGGAACACTAACTCTGGATGTCAAACTTCCCTAGATCACTACTTCAAAATCTCTCAGATTGTGCTCTGTGATCAGATCCTGGTTGATGACAGAGGATATCGAAGTCAACCTGAAGATGTTCCCCTAGGAACGGATCTCCTACCTAAGACCGTTCTCATTCTTCCAAGCCAAGAACAACTCATCACCTACTGGAATAGGAGTGAAACACTACAACTCCATGAAGCGAGAGGAATACTCCATCACAGAAAGAGTACCCTGCTCTAATCTCATGAACTCTCGGCCTCAGTCGACTCTCAAGGTATCCGGGTAGAAGTAATCATTGAAGATATGATGAAACTCCTCCCAAGACATATTTTGGTGGCGTCCTGCCTGAGAGATGACATCCCACCACCTCTTGGTGGAGTCCCGAAACATTTAGTTTGCGAGATTCACCCTCCTATCTGGTGGTACCTCAAGATTTTTGAAGATTATCAGTGTGGCATAGAGCCACGACACTGCAGCCTGAGGTCCTCCTTCCCCTGAGAAGGTGGGAGGATACTGCTACTAGAAAACCTGTGTCAAATTTGAAATTGATGGGGAAGAAGGCTGCACTCCCTAGAAGGTCTACATCATCCTCATAAAACCCTCCCTAAACTGTGCATCGGCGCCTGTAACTGGTATGACTGCTGGTGCCAAGGCTGGCACAACAGGAGGATATACAAGAAGTCCCTGATCAGCCATATTGGGTGGATGATCACTCCCCTGATACTGGCAGTCAATCAGAGGATGTCTAGGTGGCATGATTCTACAAAGTCAAATGAACCCATTAGACTCATGATTAACAAGGACTGAAAACTGAAGGCACAAGAAGGAACAAGGAAAAGAAGGCATTCAAGTAATGCAAAACATGACTACATGGCGTTTTCATTCCCTACATGGTGTGTTCCATAAATTCATTCACATGGGCATGTACTTCTTCCTAAACTGGTCTTGTAACACCCCAAATACACGACATGTTGTCCTAACACATTACGTGTACTTGAATCTTCTTCCCTGCCCGAGTCCTTCTACATGGTTAAGCCACACAGCTCCTCTAAGACAAAACCACATGGCGTGTTCAAGGTAGACATGGTGTGTACTAGGAATTCCTTACCTGGGACATGTTGTTAGCGACATGACCTGACACACGGCTGGCACTAAACTGCGCGTTCTAGATGGACACAGCGTGTACGAGAAAGGGTAACACTGACCTGTTTTGTTCGTGACATGGACGGGTACCTAGATCAGACTACACGGCATGTTAAATTTAGACACGATGTGTATGGGAAAAGATAACATGAACTGTGTTGTTCGCGACATGGTCGGGGTATTTATTTCATACTACACGACGTGCTAAACTAGTACACGGTGTGTTCCTACAAGATTTTTCACAACCCCGTGTCCATGATTGCACAGTCAATGACACAAATATAGACTACATGGCATGTATTTATAATGTAAACGCTGTGTATTATGGGTTTTTCTAGATAGTAGCCTCAGAAACTGCTTTGGAGCCCAGAAAACCAGCGTTAAGGTGCAAAATTCCGACTCGTGAGGGCCCATACTCCCCACGAATCAAAGATTGGAATCTTATACATGTCATATACAAGAGAAACAAGTCAATGATCCCCCATGATCTGATTCATGAGGGCCCATAACATGTCAAGAACCAAAGTTTGGCATCCATATAAGGAAATCACTATAATAACAAGTTCCCTATCAAACAATAGGGATTCTATCAAAGCATCAATCACAACAGCATGCATAATCTACACAACGTCTATCACAACAACATGAAATCTCTAATGAAACATAGATGTCAAGGCAAGAATGCATGGCATGTGATTTCTAACAAGTTTCTATATGATTCATGAGATGGAATGCCCTCATCTCATCGGGTTGTAACAGAAATAGAACCGCAATAACAACAACAGTAACAACACAAAGCATGTGAATCACCCAATGGTGAAATCAAATTAACTGTAAAATTTTCAAACCAATAAAATTGAAATAAACGAGGTATTATGGGATTTCCTTCTACAGGAGTTAGCTACTCCCAGGCACAACTTATTATCAAGTACCGATTCCATCATATCCCTGACTAAGGCTCCAAACTGTAAGTCAAGAGAAAAAGAAATGACTCTGATACCACTTTGTAATGTCTTGGTTTTAAGATCCACCTAGAGGTTCCCCGTACCTAGTTGGTCACATGGACTCAATCCCATTTCTATGAACGCCGGAGGATACGGACTAGCAGTGAGGGCCTTGGGTGTGATAGTGGGCAAACTATGCCCTCATTTACAGAGTACACATTGGAAGAGAAATGATAAACAATAGCAAAAGCAGTAAAAAATCCTTACACAAGTGAATAGCAGAAGACAAAATATGATAAATAGCAGGAGTACATATATATATGATGCATGATACATATGTCTAGGAAAACAGCCAAACAAATCAAAATGATGGAAATACAAACAATACTAAAATAAGTAAAAAAGAAAGATTAATAGTTCCTCAGCATCACAAACCTATTCTTGGTCCCATGCGCTCCAACTCCATAGAAAGTCAAGTACCTGATGTCAAAGGGTGCTTTCCCTTGTCTATACCTGCAAAAAGATAGTATGTTTGGGCCCAAAAGCATGACCCAAATAGGGTGTGAGACTAAATCCTAGTAGGCGACCACTCAAGGATCTGTGCCTAACAGTTAGTGAATATATGGTAGGTAAAATTATAGGAAACAGTAAGCAAGAAAATGCTGAACAATAAACAAACCACAGTTCTAATGTCAAGCAACAGCTAACAAACAACAAAGCACAACAAGTAACATTCTTGAAATACTCAAAGACATTCCCTCTGGTCCTACCTAACTAGTACCAACAACCCTTCAGGTAGTGCACTTAGTCTAACCCCTCTAGTTTGATCATACAGAATTATAATGACTCTCTGAGGAAGCACACGTGGTCACCTCCTCTTATAGTCTAGGGTAGTCAGGAACACTCTGAGGAAGCTCGCATAGTCAATTCCCCTCATATCCCCAAGGTCAAGGACTCTCTGAGGAAGCACACTTGGTCAATTCCCCATATATCCTAGGCCATTCATAGACTCTCTAAGAAATCTCACATATTCAATCCCTCCTATAACCTATGGTAATCTGATGATCTAGAAAAACAAAACAGAGACTCTCTGAGGAAGCTCACACGGTCTATCCACGTATAGTCTAAAGTAGTCAAGGACTCTCTCTGAGAAAGCTCTAATGATCTATCACCTTTTTCCCAAAGTAATCCTAGTATCTCTGAGGATGCTGACTCAGTCAATCCTCATATATCCTAAAGCTCAAGGAATCTCTAAGGAAGCTCACTCTGTCTATCCCCTTATAGTCTACTACACCAGGTTCGCACGACCTTGTGTAGGAAAACGACATAGTAGTACAATATGACCAAAGTAGAATTACATAACTACTTGGCTAAATAGTTCGACAACATAAAAATCATGTCAGAAAACATTTCTCCATCCTACTACAACAAGCATGGAAATAGACAAAGCAGTCAAGGCAAAACAGGACCAAACAGTCATAACCGAATGTGTGTGGCCAAAACCTCCTAAGAATTGCAGTTCAACCATATTCATATTAAACATCTTTTATATAGGAATCATGTCAGATATATAACAGCGGTAAAAAGGTAAACACACAATACCCCGTTCTAGGGTATTGGTGGAATTTGCACATAATATTCATGGAATATAAATGGAAAGGCACAAACCACCTACATTGGTGCTAGGAGATCAAAATAATTGAACCTCGAAACATGATTCTCCTTAGAACGTCGTAGATCTAAGAAAATTTCCAAAACGTTCAACCCATGATAACATAGAAAAGAAGAGGAATTGGAAAACAAGGCTCAAGCAAAAGGAAGAGCTTACCATTGCGGTTCTAACGCAATCTATGACGGTCAATACGGAAAACTAACGGAGGCTTGGGGGCTCGGAAGAGTTTCTGCACCGGACGGTTCATCTCGGCTGAACAAGTCATAGAAGAAGACGCTTCTGGGGGTTAGACGCGACCCCTGTGCGTTTAATGAAAATAACAAATTACACGGCATGTACTTTTGGAGTACACAACGTGTACTCACATTTTCCATACCCCGCTTTATGTGGCCTCCACATCACCCCACACAACCGTGTGTGTGGCCATAACACATCGAGCACATGGGCTCTTGTAGAACAAAAGTACACAACATGTACTTATAAATTACACGGTGTGTACTTCAAAAATTTCTAGAAAACTATTTTTTTCTCAAAAATTATAGAAAAAAGATAACATACCTGCAAGAAAGATCCGGGTTCTTACAATATACAAAAATTTATAAGAAATATTATTAATTTAAATTTAATATCTATTAATATCATTGATTTTTTTATATTTTATAAGAAATTATTTATGAATGTTTGGTGTTGTGTGCATTACAATCTATCAAACACATAAAATTTATTAAAGAGAAATATATTCTAAAATCACGGGGTATTACACCATTAACATTTAATATTGTAATTTTTGGCACCAAATTTTGGTTGAGGCCATGAATGGGAATTTTTTCGAATACTAAAGACATATTGTGACTAAAACAATAGTCACTAGATACCCAAGGGTGTTGTTCACAAGTGCAATGTTGTGCGTGCATGGCCCAAAAACTATGCACAAGACTCTTGCACACCTGATGTGGTGTCAATTGTATTTTGTGTTCTATGCTCCCAGGTATGGACAATTTAGTGTGCTAAATAATTTCCTCATGTTCTAAAGAGGCCACAACTGCGTGCTAGATTCTTGCACACCCAATGCAACATAAAATTGTATCCTTTATGTAGGCCTCCTAGTGTGTTGCAACTTATGTTTCATTTCCTATAAATAGAATTGTACCCCACCCCCCTTCTTTGATGGGATCCTATAAAATATGAACCATACCTCGTGCGAGTTATGAACCCCCCCCCCCCCCCCCCCCCGCACGAAAGAAAAGGATTCAATGTACTGTGTGTTGGGCGCTATGTCTCCACTGGGTTCCTCTTCGGGTGGTCCCACTCAGGTGTGAACTTCTTCCACTTACATATTTGTCCAAGGTAGTTGCATGTAAGAAGCCCTTCTCATGTACATGATTAGAGTTTTGTAGGGATCTTTTGTTCCATACTCCCTATCATGCATGAAACCCTCCACTCTTGTGTGCACCTCTACAAAGGTTCTCCATGGGCCATCCATCCTTTTTGGAACCATGATTGAGCCCTTCCTACGCAGAACACCCATGTATTATTCTCACCCCTTCTGTGCGGCCCTCCGGGCTTGTACAAAGTTATTACATGGTTCCCAGAGTGGTGATTCATATTATATTTCATGGCCTTATGCTTCTTAGTATAGGAACACTAATAGATATTGGTTTTTCTCATAGCCATGATAATGTGACCACCATAGTGGATCACTCCACAACCCTGTAAACACTAGGCATTGCTTCTACCTTCATGCCCCCACTTATGGGTTGGTGCAAGTTATGTAAGTCCAAGGGGTGAGGATTATGTCCCCATCAATTGATCTGAAGGACATTAATCTTCCATGAACACACATCCCCAACATATGACATTGAACTACATTAACCACATGAATTTTATGTCTTAGAGGAACCGATCTGGGATATGCACTGGTTCCATCCTGCTCTCTTTCCCCTTTAGGATTTGTCACCATGCGAACTTCATGAAGCCCTTGCATAATCCCTGATCCACCATGATAGGGTGATCCCAATAAAATGGCTTTATCATCCTCCTACATCTAGATTCCCTCCTCACTCCATGAGCCTCCAACCTAAAGTATGTCCCAATATCCATCTCCCTAGTCTGCCACCATGATTAATACCCACACCATACCTCATGGTCGCACCTTTGCTACTCGATCGTCAGGTCCACAGCTGGATCTTGTTCTTAAAACCATGTATGACTCATGTGGGATTAGATAAGCATCGACTGTGACATCCTCTACATGGGCCAGTAACCATGCGTAATCCCCAACTCCCATTTCAACCAAACTATAGGGACATTGATCTATATCCCTCTAAACAAGGTACATAGGTATCCTCCCTGAGGCTCAAGCCCAACACCATTCTCTAATCCATTTTTTTATGTTGGTTCATTGTTCTTACAACATGAAATTAAACTATATGACCTATTCATCTCGCATGATGTTAAACTGTATACAATCGAACTAAGTGTGATTTGATCCTTGTATCTATGTAAGGGTATGTAAGAAGCCTTCTTAAGCTTCTAACTCAATAAATGGTATACCTTGGTGTTTCCTTTGTTGGGACCCACTTCACGGTCCACCCATTGTGATGTTCGGTCATCCCTATGCATCTTACCATGCTTAAGCCTCACACTCATCGTACTTCTCCAACAAAGAGCACCCCTCTTTTGATGGGAAGTCCCCCTCCAACATTTCTGCAGGTTTCTGTCCTTTGTGCACACCATGATTATATACCACATCCTAAAGTATGTGGACTTTTATTTCCTACCATGGTGATACCTTGGAATCCTCCTTGATGTTCAAGTCCATCAATCATTTCACATTCTCATCTTTTCCTTGATCCTTTGTGTTTTGGGAATACCATGCCTTATCCAAAGGTTGTACTTATTTTGGGTCCCATCCTTGCGCCAATTCTCATGATTCTTCTCCTCAGGTGATGCACTACCCCATATGTTCTATGTGGACATTAATCCTTTCCTCTCTCAAGAAAGTTATGTAGGAAGCCTCAGTAAGGATAAAATCCAACACCATGATCCTAATACCTTCAACCCTTCATGTCGACCCCATTCTCATCCATTCCAAGCAATCCCTCCATGTCCATCTCGAATTTACCCAGGCTGCCACATCCCAATAAAATCATGTCATCCATAGGGAAAGATATCCAAGCATAAACACCAGACATAATCTCCTTCACTTATCCCCATTTCGTGGGTAAGTCAAATCATTAAACTAAGTGAGATCTTCTTGTTACTGGTATCTAAACATGTGAAATCCCCAATATGATTTCAGGTCACTATCCATTGTGCACACCTTGATTCCATGACTCATCCTTTTAAACTACGTGGGGTTTGAGCCTTTTTTGGTATATAGGAAGACTCCTTAAGGTTCAATTCTATCCAATGTAAAACCTTAGTATTCCATTTGTTGGGACCCATCATCCTATAATCCCACCTTTATGAAGTCCAGATCAACATTCACAGTGTGCAATGTTCCCACTTTGGTACACACCATCCTTGGTCTGTCCTAATCAAATGTCCTGACACACCCATCTGGTAAACCTTCCGGGTATCCCCTCTTAGGGATGCACCCACCAGATAAATTCTCATCAGTGTTCTGATTGTTCTGATCCATCTCAACTAGAAGTTATACTCGCGACATACCCCATGTCAACCATGGGAAGATGAGGGAAACCTCATAGACATGCCTCCGACATATGGTTCCATGAATTCGATGTGGGAAGACATAGGCTTACATGCCCTTGAGAAACCCTTTCATATGAGAAATATAGGTGTTAAAGTGTTTTAGTGTCCATACATGCTGGTGATTCTCAACATAACTACTCTCATGGCCAGCAGTTTCTGCCCTGGCATAACCCTTTGGAATGTTATGATAGAAGAAACATAATTAACCCAACGTCCCCAATGATACGGTACCAATAAGGGTTTCAGAAATAATGTATTAATATATAAGGTAGAACTAAACTACAAGAAAAATTTCGAGGAGGAATCCACAGAAAGATAGGCTGACATCCCATCATCCCATTTCGATTAACTAGAAGACATCTCTGAAGATGTGATGGATTTCTACCACCATTGGATAGATAGAATGTGGGGAACCAACATCACCCATCAGCCAATAGTCCCAACACATGGGAACGGCAAGGCACAACCTAGAATAGAGAATCTAAAATAGAAATGGTGAACCCGACGTGAAGCATTTCTCTCTCAACCATGGATTTTAACAATTTAGGGAATCATATCAATGATTGTTCTCATACCCACACCAAGTACCTATATAAATGGTGAACCTAATGTGAAATTCTTTTACACAATGTGAATATTAGTAGAATTTGTGATATCTATAGTTAATCATGTCACTGGATCCGAATATCTGGTGCCAGTTCCTGTTAAGATAATTGTGGTCTTTCCAGAAAACTCACTAGAATTTGGGGTAGTTAATCATTGGGCATCCCTGTTTGTGACATTGGTAGTGTGGATATTTCATTCAATCCTTGTAAGAGTGAATAGTTTTGGGTAACTAGGCATATATTTCCTACTATTTGTACTAATGGATGAATCTTATTTCATTGCAGGACCTAAGCTACAACTGTAGTAAACAGACCACCACTTGCCTGCGGACGCGGGGCAACAGAACTAATAATGAGGAAATCTTGCATGACAACATATATTCTGCAACAACCCCTAATATTATATCTACTAGGTTCCCACACCCTTTTTCACTATCAGATATCATCTAGAGGAGGGTAATTAACACCCTCATCAAATAGTATAAATGGGAAGGGGTCATCCTAACCTGAGAAACAACCCACAAACTCCTGAAGTCTTATTTTTTCTTTTCATCACCACTGCCCTGAAGGGCCATGTAGGGAGATTCTTGTCACCACTCTTTTCTACAAAAATTTCTATAGCTGCTCCCTAAATAGCTCTAACAACTCTCTCCCATAAACCAATGATGTAAGATGCATCCGGGTCATCTCGCCTACAACATCAGTCCGAGAGCTACCACGGAGGGCTCCCGCCACACTATGTCAGAATCACCACCCAATACCATAGTCCTAGGAGCAATTGGATCACACCCCTACGTAGCTAACCCTAGTCTAGTTTACCTGATTCCAACGTCGGTCACAAGCTAAGGATAATGCCCGTCATGGGGTGTAATACCCAACAATTTTAGTGGATCGTGCAACTGTAGATGTATATTATTAACTCCCTATTACTATTGAATAAGGGCACATAAATGCCTAATCAGGATCGAGGCCCCACCCACCCCATGGGTAGGCTAGGTCTACTCTTCTAGTAACCGACATAGGTAACACTCTTTGCGGGTGAACCCATGGCGATGAAATTCAGTTGGGAGATCCTCCATATACCGTCATCAACCATAGTGGAGGTCCTCCCACTCCCACGTGAATCATGGAAGTACTCCCCATGCAACCATAATTCCATGATAAGGCACTCCATGATATACTAACACCCACCATAGAGGTCCTCCCAATGCATGTGATCCCAGGTATGGAGCTGCTGCTCCTATTCCATGTCACCGATGCAAAGTCCTTCTCAACTGGTTACCCATCAACAAAGAGGACTCCCCCATGTCATCACCAGTTCTGATGAATGTCTTCCTTGTACCAATAAAAATTGAAGCATGAGTCTTCCCTTCTTTATTACCGTTCAACATGAAGGTCTTCCCCGTGTCCAGTTCGATCGAGACGAAGGCCCTCCTTATACCATCACTGCCAAAGGAAAAAAGCATGGAGGCACTACTAATGCTCCCATTAGCTCTAGAAGAGGTCCTACCCACTCTAGCACTCCTCATTGAGGAGTTACTCCCTATTCACCAGTAAACATACATGGAGGTCCTTCTTATGCTCCATTTAACATTTTTTTGGGTGCTCCCTGCACCCCAGCTCATCCAGGCATTGCTCCTCCCCATTCTAATTCCTAACTGACCAGAGGTCCTCCCCATGTTAATGATATAACATTCCCTAAAGAACCACCCCAAGGCAGAAGGTTGAGTCATTTCCACTAAAAGTTGAACCTTTTTAAGTTACAGGTTATGGTCACTCCCATCTGATTTTCATATTTTGAGGTGGAGTGTGACTCGCTGATGAATCCCTTACCTCGATTCTCAATATTAAAGCCTAGGGCAGGGACTTGATGTATCATATTTTTACTTCATGAAATTGATATGAATTAGGTCCTTGAATTACTCAATAGATATATAGAGGGGGAAGATCTGTCTCCATTTCAAGGTCTTTTAATTTGAACTTCCCTAATGTCAACAGATTCACTCACTACCTTGAAACGAGATAACATGAAGTTATTTTTTGGCCTGGTAGATGATGACCACCAACCTGGTCTATCACCAGAGACCGATTCCCATACAAATGAAGTAGTGGAGAATAGATTTTCATATAGGTACATGGTTGTACAATTAGTAAGATCTTTGGGATACATCCTAATGTGTAGTGGTATGTCAGCTCGTGTGTTATAATCTCCACTAATTATCTAACCACCACAACGGTCCATATCAGTACCATTACCAGTTCCACAGACTCCCCCAGTTGATGAGGGGGGGGGGGGAACAAGGACCAGATATCGATTTCAAATAGATACGCCTACGAGGTCCTCATAAATCATATTCTAACCCCGAGATGATCTGGCTGATTACTATGCCAAACATTAGTATTCTGGAGTCTCTTACCTTGGACATGGTCATCCCTTTTTACTAGACTCTCTGGGAAACACATTTCCTCCTTCGAGGAAAGTAGTTGGTTTAACCTAAGAGCTAAGAACAATTTGATGACATCATCCAACAATATTTCATGGTCGACATGGTTGTGCAACCTGCTTCTCGACACACTGCATTGACCAGTAATCATCAGGCCCTCCAACAATGATGACTTCAGATATTCACTATGATATAGAAGATTATTAGGGAGTCTTTCCCCGTGTATGGATCTATGGATGGTGGTAGTATGATACTTTCTATTTCAATCCTATCAAGCACTAACCCGACTTGATGGGTGATATCGAGGATATGCCTCCATGTGTAGTCAAAATTAATATGGCTAAAATTGTTGAAAAAATATATAGGTACGGAAATAAATGAAGAGAACATACCCCATGGGATGGTGCCTTGCCTATTGGATCCTTCGGTCAAGGTTAATCTCCAGGAAAGACACTTTCTTGGCATTCTCGCACATTCCGATTCATTGCCTCTTAGTCAGGACCCCGACAAGAGAAAATAGAATTTCACGAACATCAAGCTTGTAGATCCTAATAAATTAGTAGAAAAGATAGTGGATGATCCATAGAAAGTCGCATTACATAAATATCATATAGAAACAAAGAGTATGGTTTGAAGGATATGTTCCAAATGCACTATAGAATGGCTTCTAGATTACGGTAACCCTTGGTTGGGGCAATAGAGATATGTATAGCTACCCAAAACAAGTCGCCTACAGGTGATCCAAACTACCCTTCTAATCTGTGTAGAGTATGAGACAAAGTATATGGAATGTTTTCATGGTATGAATCACTATACCCATTCGATTTGTGTGAGAAGATTCTTCATGTCCTGGATTTACAAGATCTCCCTCCAGCAACCCTTAGGTTGTTCTTTGGGATGTTCCTATGGATTCTCCACATTTCAAACCCCCAACAGTACCTCACGTCATTCTAGAAGCCACCCCATGACCAAATGATATAGATTACCATGATGAATAACCCGCCAATGCACTGGTGGTCAGGGATTCTCACCATGATAAGAATACCCACCATGATGATCGAATGGTCAATCACATTATGCACCTTGAGGAACATGAAACATGACAGGAAGAGATCCCACCTAATGTTAATCCATATCTAGCAGGGGTGGGGTATATACTATCTCCCCTAGGTTTTAGGAACCCTACCATCTCCCCTTTCATTGAGAAAAGGTACTCGTTGCAACATCTGTTCCATTTAACCTCCTGATGTGGAATCATTCTGGGAACTCTAGTGCAGTAGGATGCCGCAAAACTCTTGTGTTTCATACAAAAATTGAAAGGACCCACCTTCATCTAGTACATCCAGTTATCCATTCAGTATATATCTATCTCGGAGGAAGTTTTCCAGAAGTTTCTTTACCAGTTTAGCCCTACCCCATGTAAGACGATCATTACTGATCTCTTTCAACACAATCAAAGACCATATGAGCATGTCAGAAAATTCATCGCCAGGTGCAAGGGTATCACATATTCACTTGACATTCCATTATCTTAGGAGATGTTTTAATTGATGTGTATAGGGAATATTAATATAGAATTGGTTCCCTCCCTTGTCACCCAAAACATCCTGGGCGGATCTTGGGACTTCTATGACAAATCTCAAAGCCTATAGTAAGCATTGAAACAAGCCAAGCATGCATACTTGTTAACTTCTGGATCTCCAACAAGAAGAGCCTCTAGGGTCATGGCTGCTTTTGTTGTATAGATAGAGGCTCCCAGACAACTAGAATTATTACCAGTAGATACACCTCTATATCCTTGATGAGGGCCACCACCTCATTTTCATCCCCTCGTGTAGCATCACCCACCTCATAATCGGTAGGAACTGATGTGTAACACATTGATGCCACCTAGGAGAGATAATCAGGTCCCTCATCTTCAATAGGACCTACATCCTCAACTAGGTTAGGATCCCAATGTACCCTTTACAGACAAGATAAATTAGACCTAATCATTCAATGAGGCTCATATACGTGTTTATTTATAGACTTCGTTAAATCTGGAAATCCAGCAGCCACCAGAATGCAAGAGAAAAAAGAGGCTAACCTCATCGACCGCCCTAACTACTACCCATATCACCAGTTCCTGTGTGTAATGACCTAACCATTTTGAATAATATTTGGTTCATGAAAATGTGTGTCATATTATTTTTTACTCAAAAAAACTATATCCCTTTGTTAATGAAGTGACTATAATTGTAAAAAGACCATTGTGATTTGACTGTTAGATTACTGTTGGTCAATATGAAAGTTTTAAAGTACACTCTTAATGTTAAGATTAGTGATTATAAGTGGAAATGATAATGTTTAATCAATGAATAAAGAAGAGTTGATGGCCTCATCTAGTAGACTCAGGCTGTACGAATACCATTTGTCATAGGATGGGAAGGGGATGACATCACATTGATTTTCTCCAAACCATGACCAAGCTGATCTTTATCACGTTAATCTTTAACTAAATCTCATATGGGTGAAGTTCACGTTAGTGGAGATCACCACTCAGGCAATGTTACCTGAGCCACGCCAAGAGTCTATCACCATTGTACACCATACCCTTAGGTAATATGCATATATTTTAAGGGGTTATGTATCATGGACTTATAACATAATGTTTACTCCATTTTATTAAAAAATATTTTTATTCCATCATTTCTTTTTAGGAAAAATTTTACATAAACATTGAGATGGAAATTGAAAAACTGATTTTTCGAGTAAAATTTTACTTTTTAGAAAGATATAAATTATTATATTAAAATAATGGTTTATTAATAATTTTAAGGGTAATGGAATTATATTATAAAAACAGTCTTTTTAATTAAAAATTATAAAATAATTTTATTTTTCAAGTGTCAAAAATTTTACTATGCACATCACTATGCATTTTCTATCCGCTTTTAATTTTAATAATTTAAAATTTTTATAATTAAAAGTGATATTTATCATATTTATATATTTATTAATATAAAATAAATTTATTATTTTAATTCATGACATCAGTGTTATGTTACATTGAAATTATGAAATTTTAATAAAATGTTTTGTTTTTCACTGAATAGTAAAAAATACAGTTTTGTGTTTTTGGTATGTCTAATGACATCATAACTATGTCAAAATGACATAACAAGAAAGATAATATTATGGTCAAATATTGTGTTTTATAATATGATATGAGGTGTCCTATGTGTCTAATACCATGGGCATATACCAGGGTAAATCCTAGGGGTTTTCCAATACATCTAATGAGGTATCCTTTGAAATTAATAAAAAACTCCCAATCTTTTTCTATAAATAACCACACATTCACATATTTCCTATAATTCCAAAATAATTCTCCATGAATTTATGATTTTATAACCTTTCATGGAGTCCACCCAAGGTTTCCTCAATCCCCCCAATGTCTTGATTATAGATTATTAGATGTTACTCTATATAGTAAGGGAATTCTCAACTTCTCTTTTCCAATCAAGTTCCCTTTTAAGAGGTATGTCTTTCAAATTTCCATACCATGTTTTTATTAATTTTTTTGGTCCCTATAATATATTATGATTCTATTATTATTGGTACACCCTTTTCCCATATCTTTTTAATTTTTTCTAAAACCATGTTTCATAGCCTTTATGTTGAATAATTTTCATCTCAAAATCACTCTTTTTTTAAGAAATCCTTTTATTTTTTTAATGTCAATAACCAAAACATATTTCATTTCCTGGTGAATTCATAAATAAATTTAAATTATTTATTTGAATCTGGGTTCGGCATACATAAAACACTCTTTTCCTTTCTGTAGGTTATTAATGACATAATGAACATGTTTTTAAACACTTTTTAAAATGCTGTGGTTTTTATAAGAAACACATTTATTTCATTATCTATGAGTTATTTATGAAATTTTTGATTATAATATATGAGACTCACATAAAAATAAATATAAATTAATGGTTATTTTAATAGTGATTCAATGTATTGGGTAGTGAAATTAATCTCTAGAGATGATAAATTGAACGATACTATGGTGAATAACCATGGTCATTTTTATGACACCATGGGGATGAACCTTGGTTATATGCTTATGAATGTTTAAATTAAGAATTTTAGCGTAATCTTAATGTTACTATTCGTGTATGTAAAATTATGATATTCTCCTTTTTCCATTACCCATGCCTTTATGTATTTCATCAAATTATTATTGATATCTCAAGTAAATTGTTTCCCCTATTTTCCCTTACTAAGCCTTCTGCTCACCCTTTCCTTAAATGTATGTCCTCAGGCTATGAGATGCAGTGATTGAACTTAGGATTAACCTATGATAAACCCTTACAATTTTTTAGAATAAATTTCTTGTTTTCATGTATTATGTACCTTATTTTCATGAAAATAAACATTAAAGATCCTCTATTTGTAAAATATAATGAAATGTTATGTAGTAAAATGGCATGATCCAAATTTGGTATTAAAGAATATTTTAGTTATTTGTCAAAATTAGGATTTGGAAACTTTAGGAAGAACCCTATATAAAAGATTAAATATAGGAAAACATCTAGGTATTTTGGTGAAATATAAATTAAATGGTTTCTGAAAAAATAAATCCTTATTTGGATACGAACAAGTGGACGTGGATCTGGAACAGATGTATCAAGGTTTAAAATCAGAAAACACCACTTTGATCTAGACTCGAATGGGAACTGGTTCTTGAAAATGAGCCATGTTGCACTCCTATTTTGACACTCCCAAAAGATATGTTTTGTTAATCAAATGATTTTTATGAATCATTATAAAGGATGTATAGGAAATGTAGTTATTGATAATGAATAACGTGTTTAAGAATAATGTTTTAAGACATAAATATATTTTAGAGTTATAAGAATCCTATATGAAACAATATTATCACTAAGATTTTTCTTTATTTATAAATTGGTGGGAAATATGAGGAATTGTGTAAATGGTGACCACAATTGACAATGGGTAATGACCCTCTGATGGATTCCAGAATGGAAACATTCATGAGAATGATAAATCAAATGACTCATGCTATGTGAAATAATCAGAATCAAGATGAGATAATGATTTTACCACAAATGGAACAACATTCTGTTGAGTCCTTTATGCATCAATGAACACTACCATTCAGTAGATCTACTGACCCATTAATTTCTGAATAGTGGGTCCATTCTATAGAAAAGTACTTTTTATCACTTCATAGTTCAAAACAAGAGAAATTCACATTGGTTGGTTACCTCTTAGAGAGAGAAGCTAATTAGTGGTGGGAACTAATTAAAAACATGAGGAAACGAGGGGATATTGAAGCTATTGGGTGGGAAGAGTTCTGAGAAATCTTCATCAATAAGTACTTCCCCCACTAAATGAGAAAAAAAGAGAATGAATTTCTCAAGATGAAGCATAAAGAGAATGAATTTCTGTGAATCTATGATATGAACTTCAAAATAATTTCACATTACACCTCTATATTTTTCATGGATCATAATTAGAAGGTTGATATATACATTAGTGGAATAATACATCACCTATAGAAGAATATAGCCAAATGAGACTATGATTGTTATGAGGAGATCTTATGAACTGCTATAAAAGTTGAGCTCATGTTTAGTGAGACATAGTGGTCTCATACGTCAAACGAAATAATAGATACTTGCATTCAAACATAGGTAAGATTTTATATTACAGAGGAGGGATAAAGTAAGTGATACTTACAACATGCAACAAGTTTGGAAAGAAGAATTTTTGGAACTACATGCTCGAGAGTGGGAAATATAACTAGTGTTGAAGAGAATGCCATATTACATGGAATTTTCAGTATGAGGTGAACCCTCAAATTCACAACACTAACAACATAGGGATGGTGGTGCATGCCCTACCTAAATTCCAATTATTCTTATGGGGACATCTCGGGAACTTTTCTAATCATTTTCCAATTCTGAGGTTACTGTAAGAAAATAACTATGAGCCTCACTATAGCCCAAGTGAACAAGGTCGTGAATTTTATATCACGATGGCTGAAGTTGAAGCTCCAAATGCTGTGGTGGAATGTAATCTTGTTTTTTTATCAAATATGGAATGTACATAGCTTTATTATGGTTTTATTCATTACATTATATCCTCTATGTTTTCAAAGAATATAGAATGAATCCAAGAACTTCTAAATGTAGTGTTATCAATCAAGACTCTTGGAGAGATTATCCAAGAATAAATAGTGTTTTGAGACTCTAGTACTTACATCAGTGAGAAAAATCTTATCAAAAATCTAGTAGTGATTCCCATGATCGGATTTTACATTATAATAGGGATGGGATCACTCTGAAATTAAAATTTTGAGATCAAATGTATAAGTAAGAAAATATTAGCAATAGTGAATGTAATACATATAGTTATCTTCCAAGGAGAGATATCTGAACCTGATATTTTTCTAGAAGAAGCTCTTATAAGCTTATTTATGGTGTTTATTAGTGATGAAGAAAGAGTAAATAAGAGTATAAGGATAGAGAAAGTCTTCATAATTTAGGAATTCATTAACGTATTTCATGAGGAGTTATGTGGATCTCCCCTTGAAAGATAGGTACAGTTACCCATTGTACTCAAACATGGAACTCATCCCATTTCAAAGACCCTATCTAGAATAAAGAATGTGGAGTTGGAGGAATTAAATAAACAACTCCAAGATATTTTGGATAAGGGGTTTGTCTGACTGAGTTTGTATCCTTGGTTAGTGACTATTATCATTGTGAAGAAGATGGACATAAAAATGCGGCTATTCATTGATTATATAGAAATTAATAGGATCACAGTGAAGAAAAAACACCCTCTTCTAAGAATTGATGAGTTATTTTACTAGCCTTGTGTGGATCAATTATTCCATAAGATTGAACTTCGATCAAATTATCATCAGTTGAGGGTGAAGAAATATTATATTCCCAAAACTACTTTCCAATAAGGATTTGGGCATTTTGAGTTCATTGTTATTCCCTTTAGTTTAACTAATTATACTTATATTTTTATGGATTTGATAAATAGATTCATTAGATACTACCTTGATAAATTTGTGGTAGTTTTTATTAAGGATATTTTGATATATTCTAAAAGTTTTGAGCATCATGACAATCATCGAAGGGTTATTTTGAAATCTTTTTAGAAGGAGAGTATTTTTGGAGCACTCATAAAATGTGAATTTTGATTAAAAAAAGTTTCTTTCTTGGGGCACATTGTAACCAATGAGGTAATATTAGTAGACCCTGCTATGAAATAGGTTGTGGAGGGGAATACTCATCCTAGAAAAACAACTGAGATTCATAGTTTCCTTGGTTTATCCGCATATTATAGAAGGTTTGTGAAAAAAATCATGATTTTCTAATTCATTAACCAAGTTAACTGGAAAAGGGGTCATGTTTATCTGGAAAAAGGTGTGGAAGTAAATATTCTAAGATCTGAACATGATATTGGTTATTGTACCTATGTTTTCATTTACCTCAACCATAGAATGATTCCTTATTTTTAGTGATGCATCTCTAAAGGGATTGGGTGAGTCTTCATTAATAATTACAAGGTGATTTATTATGCATATCGATAGCTAAATACTCATGAGCAATGATATCCTACAAATGAGCTAGAGCTGGATACAGTGGTTTTTTCTCTAAAGATATGGAGGCACTATATTTATGGGGATAAATGTGGTATATACATATACCAATAATGTTTGAAGTATGTTTTCATAAAAAAGGAATTTAACACGAGACAATGGAGATGGTTGGATCTTCTTAAATACAATGATTGTTCAATTCCTTATCATCTCCGAAGAGAAAACAAATTCATTGATGAATTAAGTAGGAAAGACCCTATTGAGCTGGAAATGATGAGGATTAAATGATATCCTTTTATCAATGAACTAGTTAAACTAGACATGGAAATCATAAGGGAAGGGACATCATCAACCCTATCCCAAATTATTTCTCAACCATCATTACAAGAGAAGATGAATAAATCTCAAAAAGAACATTTTTATTACAAAATAATTTCAAGGCTGTGAAGAATGTGATATTTCTTAAGTTCAATATTGATCAATAATGTTTATAGAAATTTCATATAAAACTACGTGTTTTGTCTATTCCATAAATAAATAAGGATCTAATGGGCGAATCTCATAGCTATTCCTTCTCTATATATCATGTAAGAAATAATGTATAGGGACCATCATGGTCATTATTGGTGGGATAACATAAAAAAGGAGATTGCAGACTACACTGCACGATGCATGGTGAGTTATCAAGTGATGGTAGGGAGACAAATTCATAAAGGGTAATTACAACCACTACCCATACTGGCATGGATGTTGGAAAATATCACTATGGATTTTGTCACTTTACCCTTGAGAACTTATGATGGAAACAAAGAGATATGGGTTGTACTAGACCATCTAACCATGAAATCCAATATTATATCAATTTGGGATGATTTTACATTTGATAAACTTGATTGGATTTATGTGAGGGAATAGGTAATGATGCATGGGGTACCACTCCTTATGATATCGGATCGGGATATGAGGTTCACATAAAAATTTTGGAGAATTATTCAACATGAATGGAGTACCAAATTGAATATTAGTATGACTTATCACCCAGAAACTGATGGGCAATTTGAAAGAACTACTCAAACACTAAAGGACTTGCTGAGAACATACTCAATGGAATGTAAAGGTGGATACGATCAACATACCAAATTAGTTGAGTTCTCTTAGAAAAACAGCTTCTACTTGATCATTCAATTGGAACCCAATGAAGCTATATATGGGAAGTGATATAGAATTCTTACTTGTTGGGATGAAGTTGGAGAGAGAAAGAATCATGGGCCTGACCTTGTGTAAGATATGACAAAAATGATCCTACCATCTAGTAACACATTAAGGATACTTAGAGTCAGAAGAAGAGATATACACAAAACAATAATGGGTACTTAGATTCTGATGTTGGTGATATAGTCTTCCATAAATTTTCTGTATGTAAGAGTGTCATGTGGTTTAGAAAGAAAGGGAAGCTCATCCCTAGGTACATTGGCCCCTATGAAATCCCTGAATGCATTGGAGAAGTGGCCTATTGACTTGTACATACTCCAAATATTTATCATGTTCATGAGGTATTCCATGTATCCCTCTTGAGGACGTACATACCTGACCCTTTTCATGTACTAAATCTTGAAGTGGTGTATCTTGAACATTACCTCTCTTATAAAGAGAAGTCGGTCGTGATATTGGATCATAGATAAAAGGATCACCACAACATGACTACCCACCATATTAAGGTGTTGTAGAGGATCCAAAAATATGAAGAATCCACATGGGAGTCAAAGGATTAAATGATGGAAGAGTACCCTCACATTTTCAGAATGTTGAGAATGATTTGAAATTTTTGGGGATGGAACTTATTTATGGGGAAGAATGTAATGACCTGATCTTTTTGAATAATAATAGTTTCCTGAAAATGTGTGTTATATTATTTTGTAATAAAAAAACCTATATCCATTTATTAATTAAGTGAGTATAATTCAAATAAGAATATTAGGTTACAACTATTATATGATGATTGGTCAATTATAACTGTTTGTAAATATGGCCATTGGAAACTACATTCATAACATTAAGATTATTGATTATAAATATAAATTATATTAGTTAATTAATGAAAAAAAGAAGATTTGATGGCCTCCTCTAGTAGACTTCGAATATATGAAGCCCATTTGTCAGAGATTGGGAAGGAGGTGGAATCACTGGGATTCCCTCTGGAACAATCCCCATACATTCTTCAACAAGTTAAGCTTTAAAGAAATCACATACAGGTGATTTTTAAGTAAGTAGAGATCACCACTTGAGCAATTTTGTCTGAGCCACCCCAATAGCCTATCATCGAACACATTACCATTATGTTGTATGTGTGTGTTTTAAGGGAATATGTTTCAAGTATTTAGTGACATAATATTAACTCCCTTTTTTAAATAAATTTTTATTCCATTATTTATGTTTTAAGAATAGTTTTAATAAAAAATTTAGATAGAATTTGATAAATTTATATTTTGGGTAAAAGTGTACTTTTTATAAATATATAAATTATCATATTAAAATAATTATTTATGAATATTTTATATTATAAAACAATTTTTTTTATAAAAATTCTCCTTTTCAATTATAAATGAGAAAATAATTTTATTTTTTTCATGTATCAAAAATTTTACTATGCATGTCACTATGCATTTTATGTCTACTAATTTTTTAATAAATAAAAATTATTATAATTAAAAGTTGAATTTATCATATTTGGATATTTACTAAGACAAAATTAATGGCAATTATTTAATTCAGAATGTCTATATTATGTTATGGTGAATTTATGAGATTTTTATAAAATCTTTTGTTTTTAGTGATTAGTAAACATAAAATTTTGAGTTTTCGTTATGTTTAATGACAAAATAAATATGCCTTAATGATGTGATGAGTAATATAAGATGATTTTAGAGCCTTATGGGTAAAAATATGTTCTGTTGTGTCCCATGTGGCCAATAAATTGGGAAAATACCATGTTAAATTCCATGGTTTTGCAATTATCACTAATGAGGTGTTCTTTAAAATTAATAAAAACATCCCTATATTTTTCTATAAATAACCACCCATTAAATTGTTTCCATTCATTAAAAAATAATTATACAAAATATTAAGATTTAATTACCTCCCATGGAGTCCTCCCATAGTGCCCTCAATCCCCCAGGGTCACGATATTATAGTTTTAGAAGTAACTCTACAAGGTGTATGAATTCTAAACTTCTCTATTCCATTGAAGTTGACTTTTATGAAGTATGCCTCTAAAATTTACATACCATGTTTCTATTTACAATTTATTCTTTCCATATAAAATATTATGAGTCATTTATAATGGGATACCCTTTTCCCCTCTCTTTTTTACGTTATCTTAAATAAGGTTTAATAGGTGTTATGTTGTAGAATTTGGAAAATCTCTCTCTTTTTCTCAAGATATTCTATTATTTTATTTATATGAATTAGAAAACCTATAAAATTTATAGGTGTATTAATAAATACATAAAAATGATATATTTATGTATGGAATCAACATACATAAAACCCTATTTCCCATTCTGTGGGTTATAAATGAAAAAATGATCATGTTTTTATGCAGTTTTTAAAACACCTTGATTTTGATATGAAACCCATTTATTTTATTCTCTATCGGTTATTTATCAGATTATTGAGTATGATATATGTGTATCAAATAGAAATAAAGAAATATTAAGGATGAACACTTATATTTATCCAATGCATTGGGTAACAAAATTAATCTCCAGGGATGAAAAATTATACTATACCTTGGTGAATAACCTTGGTAATTTTTATGACCCAGTGGGGATGGAACATGGTGATATTACTATGAATGTCTAAATTTAATGGTGTACCCAAATTTTAATGTTATTATTCATTTAATTTTAATTATGATATTCCTCTTTTTCCATTTTACATGACTTTATGTATTTCATTAAATTCTTATTCATGTCTCAAGTAAAATGTTCCCCATGATTTCCCTTACTAGGACTTATGGTCACCCTTTCCATTGATGTATGTCCCCAGATTATGAAATGTAGTAATTGAACTTATGATGAACCTATCATGATTCCTTAAAAGTTTATCATAATAATTTTTTATGTTTTTAATAGATTTTGTACCTTATTTCCAAGACACTAATATTTAAATATCCTCTGTTTTTAAAATGTAATGAAATATTATATAGTAAAATGGAGAGATTTTATAATATATAACACCCTCAAATGGTTCTATGTGTTCAAGGAATGTCTAAAAGACCAATTTAACAACATCATATTCAGGTTGGGTATGGATCTAGAACAAGTGGCATCTGTGTCTGTAAGGCCAGGTATCGATAGCAAAGGCGATGACAGTGAAAGTGAATGGAAAAAAGTCTCCAATCGTGGGTCTCAGAAGTATGATAACCGGATGGGTAGTAAGTATGCCACTCATGTTCATGGAATTATCTACGACCTTTTGAATCATCATGATCTTTTTGAAGTGTCCACACTACCTCTAGTTACTACTTCATCATTGAAAACCCAGCCTTCATCTTCTTAGGAGAGAAAACAGTGATGTCACAAAGAAAAACAAATCCCTCCACTGACGTCGAATCCATATCACACACTCGTCGATTTCATGCACTTAAAGATGGGAATATCCCCCAAAATCCACCCAGTAATGACAGATACTTCATGTGAGGATCATGAGTATGCCTTAGTGAACATTTTCGAATGGGTGAACTCCTGCATGATTTCTGATGACGAAGAACACCAGGCAGGCCCTCCCAATGTCCTTGGTCAACAGTAGCGTCAACAAAATCGTGGATTTTCAAACCTCTATAATGAATTTTCTTATGTTTTTAGATAAGTTGTGCATTCCATTGATTCTAGATAGTGGGACCAATGTAGATCTCAACATGCATAGCCTACTCTTCTAATCTTGTCAGATTCACCCACACCATCGTTTGTACTGATCAATCAAGTAGAGACCTGCGACCAAGCCCTGATCAGTCCTATCCACTGGTAGTACCACCTCATCCATCCAGTAGTCACCCATTAGACAAATTTCATGGTTAAACTAGTGAGCAATGTGATATCCCTAACACCATCAAGAACCAATCTATTCAACCAGCAGTGTCTATCATTCCTCTAACCATAGAGCGACCTCTTTTTAATAGTAACGTGTTCTTGGAAAAGAAGTATGATGTGCTCAATAACATTTCTAGTATTCTTGTAAACCTCTCAATCCTCTAGGACCTCCGTATATTGTAAGAGATGCCAGAATCCATTTCTATGTGTTTAATAACCACCCTCAAGTTAGAAATAGATGTTATTATCAATGATTCCTTCCATACTGATACAAATGAACATGAAGATTCACAATCCATTATCTTGTACATAAGGGAAGATAGAGGTTTAACCGTATAGGGGAACATATGCCTATTATACATCACCGTCTAGTTCAATGGTATGGAATTTATTTGTTGTATTGTTGACATAGGTTCTTCTATCAATATCATCCCTATTGAGATGCACCCAAAGTTAGGATTTTTTAAAGAAAATCTTAGCCCCTTTGACTTAATGATTCAAGTTTCTAACATGCAGATCAGACACTAGTTGGTAATATCTTCTTGATGACCCAATTTGATGGCTTGGTTTCGAGCATGATGTTCATGGTTGTTTTAAAAGATAGAGCCTATAACACACTGAGGGGTAGAAACTAGCTTCACCATCATGTGTCAGTTCCCTCATCATAACACCAATGTCTTAAGTACTCCCATAATGGATGGTTGGGAAAAATCCAAGGTGACACATCTCCCTTCTCCTCTTGTGAGGACTAATACATGGATGTCGAATACAACATGATCAATGACAAACATGTTTAGGCCAATGATGCTGGGTACACTAGTATTTTGAATTAGGCTCGAGTGATTCTGGACCCTCTCACCCCTTTTATTTATTAGGATGTTCACCCCATAGCAACAGTAATATGTCATACTTGCCTATTTCAACAGGAGGGGTTGAACCAAATCAAGACTACATTTCACTACTACTTTGATATTATCAAGTGTGGACCCTTGGGCTAAATTCCTTATGGGATCAGATCAACTACCTTTGTTTCTATGGTTTTGGATGTGCATGAATCCCCAAGTGAATATTTCATTGGCTCTCTGCTTGACACCTACATTCTGTCAGGGTCTTCTGATTTAGAGAAGTTTCTTCATGATGATGATACTCTCAAGATGTATTATGAAGAGGATTTGTGAGATTTCCCAATTTCATTTGAATATGGATTCTCCTCTACCATCGTTGAGTTGGTATAAGTGAATATCAGTATTGGGGTAGGTCCAAGACCAACACTGATCATTGTATTATGAAGAGGATTTGTGAGATTTCCCAATTTCATTTGAATATGGATTCTCCTCTACCATCGATGAGTTGGTATAAGTGAATATCGGTATCGGGGCAGGTCCAAGACCAACACTGATCATCGCGACCATGTCTGTAGAAGAACAACATAATTATGTGGATTTCTTGAAGCCACATTGGGATGTGTCTTCTTGGAGCTATGAAAAGATACATCGAATGGATCCTCAGGTCATCATCCACTATCTCGGTCTCCTAGTAGATCATTGTAGATTTAAATAGCTGTCTAGAAGGATTCACCTGTCTCATGGTTCCATGATTGAGGCTGAAGTTGATAAGCTCATTAAAGCCAACACTTTCATGGATGTCCAGTTTCCAAATTGGTTAGCCTAAATTATACCCATTTTGAAGAAGAACAAATATATCATAGTCTGCATCGACATCCATTATCTCAACCTCCATTGTTTGAAGGTTGACTTTCCTCATCCCATGAAGGATCTCTTGATTGATGATACCGCTGGATTTCAAGCTCCCTCATTCATGGATGGGTATTCCAGGTACAATCAGATCTGAATGGACCATGAATACAATGATTCCACTACCTTCAAAGCACCATAAGGTATATTATTTTACCAGGAAAATACTTTTGAACTATAAAATGTAGCTCCCACTTATCAACATTCCATGCACCACATGTTTAAGACGATTCTCAAAACATTAGGGGAACACTACAAGGAAGATCTTATAGTAAAGATTCATCATCATCAGGATCATCTCAAAGATTTTGAGAAAGTGTTCCACTTCTTAGGTCCCCGCCATCTGAAGAAGAACCCTTTGAAGTCCGCCTTAATGGAATACTTTATAATGTTTCATGGATTTGTCATTAAATAAAGAGACATTGAGATCAACCCAGAGAAGATCAAAGTTATCAGCCAGATATATCCTCTATGAATTTTTCAAGTGCATCGAGGTTTCTAAGGCCACTTGGCCTACGTATGCTAATTAATTGTGAATATGACTGGAAAGAGTAATCCCTTTTCCTAGATAATGAAAAAAGACACCATCTATCAGTGGGATGAAGAGTGCTAGACATCCCTCCAGGAGATCAAACAATATCTTCTACAACCTCCAATTCTGATTCTACCCATTCTTGGAAAACCATTGATCTGTTATATGGATGATATGAAATGATCCCATGGTGCAGATTTCATTTCACCCTCCAGATATGTCCCTTAATTTTAAAAATCCTCTATAAATGTGGGTTTGACTGTATTCTCCTCTACTACATTCAAGGAGTCAAGATCCCCTAGGTTATGCAGGGAGATCATGCTGCTTCTGAAAGAGATCATTAGGAAGGAACCATTCTATCCCATCATATCATAATAATTATATACTTCTAGAACAATATGATTCACAAATGCATCATGTTTTATAAGAGGTGCCACACGTGTCATTTCCATGAAAATTTTGTGCAATGCCTGCCAGAGTCCATCCATGCTACCATGTACTCTTATCCCTTTGAGGTATGGGGATTCAATGTAGTGAGACTATATCAACTAGAAAAAAATCTCCAGTGCAGGTCCATCCTAACCTCTAGAGACATCTTCCCTAAGTGAGTAGAGCCAATCCAGATCATGTAATTTGAGGCCCATTATATCCTATATTTCATAATCTCTAACATCATCTTCCAATTTATATTCCCTCATGCTATTATTAACGATAACTCCACCAACTTCAGAGAAAGTGATCTGAAAAGAAACTATTCCATGTACACTACCTTTTCCATCCATACTTCTCCTTACCATGAACAAGCAAATGGGTAGAATGGGGCGTTTAAAAAATCCAGTCTATCATTCTTCAAAAGACGATCAGTCCGAACAAGAGAAGTTTTTTAGTCAATCTCCCCAATGCACTCTAGGATTATAGGATGATGGCTTGTAATCCAACCCAGGTGACTCCATATTCTTTGTTATATGGAATATAGGTAGTCTTACCCATCAAGATTCAGTTTCCATCACTTTATATAGTTATCTATTACCAGAAGACGATAGAAAAAGCAGCAGATGTCTATCCGGATGAGTTGGAATACCTCGATGAGAACATGATCCTGGCCTTGCACAATATCAAAAGACACTAGAAGAAGATATCCAAATCATTTAATAAGAGAGTTTGAATTCACTCATAAATTCAAAGTGACACAGTATTTCCCCTAAGGGGGCCGGTGAATCCTTGTAGAAATCCACCAAAATTGGATCCCAAATGGGAGGGACCCTATATCATTCATAAGGTTTACCCAATGGTGTATACTCTCTGGTCACCATGGATGGGGAGTAGATTACTCCTCCCTCTAATTCCCAATTCCTTTAGTAGAACATCACATGATTGAAACACATGGGTCCAAGAACAATGACCACAAACTAATATCTTCATCATCCTTTTTTTTATTTATCATCCTCCATGATGATAAACTACAATCCCCATTCTATATTGGGGTCCTTTTTCCTTACAACATGAAGTTAAATTGTATGGATCATTATAACTTTGTGTTCCATGATTAGCATCCCTATGGGATATGTAGGAACGGCCGAGCATTATTCCTCCAGTCTAGCACTGATTTTCCTACCTTTGGCCCATTGGCCTAATGTTTCCCCGAAGAACACATGGTGTGATATGGACTTCATTGGTACTCATTCGTATCTGTATTGCAAAAAACACACCATATTCACCCCTAATTAATATCATCTCACTTTTTTCCTACCAGAAAATAAACTGCAACCCCTCTTCATGGTCTGAGTTCTGCAACCTTAAAGGGTGTCCTTTCATCACCTGATCAACATGACATTAAACTATGATTCCCCATATTACATGACATTAAAACTTCCACATCCTATCTTCAAGACATTAAACTTAATGGAATGTATGGTCCTTTTTAATGACCTTAAAATTAAATTCCCCCTTGTCCCAAGAACATGATGTTTAACTGGGAACCTTGGTCCATTGTATGACCCAAAACTAGAATTTTATATTCTCAATACCCTTTCCCTTGTAATTTTGTTAAACACCCTCAATACAGAACGTGTCATTTACGTACTCAAATGTGTTATGGAGTAATGTCGAAGTGTTGGGATCTACACATATATCCTCAATATGTGTTCATGATCCATGATCCTTTTATTTGGATATCAATCCTCTTCCATTTCAGAAGGGACCACCTTAAAAACCTAGACTCATGCCACATTAGATCACCTAATGTTTTGGGCCAATGCCCCGAAAGACCTCAGACGACATTTGGAGATAGGTCCCACATTTTGAACATAGTTAGGGGTGGACCATCATTTTTATTGTCCCCATTTTAGGCTAACACAATAGGGGTACAATGTTTCGAATACGGTATGTAGTTACCTTTCAACATCATACCACCCTCATTATGATCCAAGTATTATGAACTCCAACACCCTTGGTTTCACACCTTCATGAATCTATATACATTGAGTAGGAAGTTCGGTGTTTTGGGACATTATCCTCCTAGAATTCTTTTTCCCATGACATGTGCATCCATGCATCATGAAAATCCCATCACCACTCTTTATTTCCCACACCAAACATGAATCTCATGGGAATAATAGTTTTTTAGGATGTGTACTGGTATGGTCGAGCCACACAGTCACACTACCCTTACCTCAAGACATTAAACTACATGGAATTTTATGAAATATGTACGGATTTATTCCTATCCTCATGCGATATGTAGGTACACTTGGGTATTTAGCCTTCATGTACAACCCTAAGTTCATCCTTCTTTTTGGCTTATTGTTCGAAGGTCTCTATTAGAAGTACGTCATATGATGTGGAATTATCTTTTTTTCTCATTCATGCTGGGTTTAAAATTACCACATCACATATCCTCTCCCAAGATCCACCCTTTCCACTATCCTTACTACATGATGTTAAACTGTAGATAATTTCATGAACTATGTGCATCTTGATTACCATCCTCATGGGATACAAAGGAAGACCCGATAATTTTACCTTGGTTCCAACCCATGGTTCTTCCATTCCTTTTTAAAACCTCTTGGTTTGCGATCTCTATTTATATTGAGGTTGGTGGGGTGTTCACTTCTTTTCTTCACATTCACATTGTGCTATATTTCCATGACACACACATTTACCTTATGATATTCCCCTCTTTCTTCTGTACCACATGGAATTAAACTACATGGAATTTGATGAACTACATGTGGCATGATTCCCATCTCCAAAAGATATGTTGGAACACCCATGAATTTTTAATCAAGTCTAGCTCCAGGTCCCACAACCTTTTCATCCCTTTATCTGTATCCCTATGGTCCGAGTTTAGTGACCTTAAACAATGATCTCAACCATCCTGCATGACATTTAAACTACATGAATCATTGTTGAAGTCCCCTTCTTCTGGCCCCTAGGCATGGGTCTCCACTTGAGAGTGTGCGGTGTTATGTGGACTTCTCCTTAAACTCATTCATGTTGGGTTTACGTCAACACACCATGTACATCCCCTTTGGTACATCATGCCCCATTTTCTTAGCATCATGAAGATAAACTACATTGACAATTTATACCGTTTCTGGGCTCAGACCTATGTTCATCCTTATTTTGGAACCTTTGGCTTGAAGTATTCTCCTGGATCTCATGGTGTTATATGGACTTCTTTTCTCCTAATTCACATTGGGGTTTCCATAGCCACACTACATTCCTCTTTAATAAATTCCTCTCCCACCTTCGCCCTTACTGCATGAAGTTAAACTAATATGATTTCCCATAACTACTTGGGGATGGATTCCAATCCTTATGGGATCTATTGGGACACCCAATAATTTCACCTCAGGTCCAGCCCAAGGTTCTTCTGTTACTTTACATCAGGCCCTCTAGTCCTAATCCCTTTCTCAGGGGTGCATGGTATGATATGGTATTATATGGTCCACATTCACATCACGTTTGTTTTACCTCACTATACACCTCCCCTTTTATACATTATCCCCCACCATCCACACCACATGATGTTAAACTATGTGAAATATTTTAAGAACAATATTTTTATTGATTCTATCCTCGTGGGATATATAGGAGAACACACTTTTTTTCTTCGGTCCAACCCTAGGATTGAAAAAACCTCTCTTACCCCTTCATTCCACCTATCCTTTTTGGTAACCACTCATAATTGATTCTTCCACCTATTTCCAGCTTCATCAATGCATTTATAAGTGCTGTGATTTAGGACCCGTGGTGTTGGATCCCACATGGACATTTTTTATCCCATTTACATGCTTCATATGTCCAATTATTTGGATCCCAATCACATTACACATATAAAGTAGCCCCTTAATAGTATGGTTGCTCAACCTTTAGTGCATGCCTACCATCCTGGGCCATTATTCTGGAATTTTTTTAATGATAATTGATAAAACATCGGCGTTGCAAATGTGGACTATAGGTGATCCCAATTTTATTCCCATTCTAGGTCTCATGATATGAATACTATGTTTCTAATATAGGTCAAATGTTATCCTCTATCATTATCACTGACCACATTGTTCCCCAAATACTGTTCTTATTATTCACATAATTTTCCCACCCCCTATGTCCATGAAGAACTTCTACACCCTTAGTTTTATTACTCAGTGAATCCTTACATGTTGAGAGAATGGATTAGTGTCATCTGGTTATCATTGACTATGCACCACCCCTTTCTTGATCTTGCGTTCTCATGTGTTGTTGAGATCATCTCAGCCCCTTGTTTCCCACACCGAGCATGGATCTTGTGGGCTTAGGGGTATAGGTATGTTTCATACCCACATGGAAGAACCACACTACCCCTACGGTATAAACCCAATGATGTTAAACTAATGGATCACATCCTAGTCATATGATGGTAAACTATGCATTAATGTCTTGTAATCATGAATCTAAATTGTGCATATTCCCTTGGAGACATGTTATGTAGTGTAGGCTCATGTGGTCCCCATTCACATCAGATTTCTTTTATGGATCCGTATTACATACTCTCACATTGATAATCCTAGACTCATTGATTGAGATTTATGACTTTAAACTAATATCTACTTCTCTACTTATCATATAACATTAATCTATGTCCTCTACAACAGATCTGTATGATGATAAACTACTCATCCATATGATTTCTTCACCTGATAAAACATCACCATTTTTGGCATTGGATATATTCCATGAAATCATTAATAACTACAAGTGGATTGATCCCCAATTTCATGGGATATGTAGTAACTCCTATGCTTCTCATCTATGGTCCAAACACAACCCCTTTCATAATTCTGGCCCCATTTTCCCTGGTTTTCTCTGAGATTGCATGGTGCATTGTGTGCTTCTTTGGTCCCCATTCACATCAAGTTTATAATTTTTGCACCATGTGCCTCATTTAAGGGCCAATAAATGTTCTTGTTTCATCATACCCTAAGATGTAAAACTGCAGTGGTATTCCTATGCTTCACACTGACTTTATTTGGGCCCCCATCATCTTCCAGATCGGAAGGGACCCCTTAACATTGTGGTTTCTTAGCCAATTGTTCTCACCAACCATCCTGGGAAAATGTTCTAGTAGATTTTTGGTTGAATTTTTGATACAAGTCTTGCATTGTGAACATTTTCAATGGCTAAGACTCATTTGTTTGTTCCCATCCCACTCTAACACAATAGGGATGCTCTACTTTGAACACAATCAAAATTCATACTCCACAATCACAGCACATTCACTGCATCCCAAATATTGGATTTCAAGGTTTTAATATACCATGACCCTATCTGTTTTCTAGATTTTGAACTCGCTGGTTGCGTTACTCTGTGAATTCATAAATGTTGAGTAGAAATAATCGTGAATGTGGGATTTTCCTCACATGATGTTTCTTTCCCACTGTGGAAAACTCTAATGTGATGGGAAAATCCAAACATCACTCATTGTTTCCTACACTATTTAGTGATCATGTTGTCTAAGGGGTTTTTGTAGGATAGTACCCACATAAGAGACATTGTGACCTATTGGTCCATTTTCTATGACAGTAAACAAGGAATTCCCAATCTGTGAAACATGACTTTAAACCATTGGCCAAGGTCCAAATAGTATGACCTTAAACTATTCCACACATCATACCATGATGTTAAAATAAAATATTATTCTTCTCATTTTCATGACATCAAACATCAAGGAATTATATGTCCTCACAAGAGAGGCCCCCTATTGGAATAGAATTGATCTTGATTTAGACTAATATTCTAACCAAATGTACATTTTCCATTGTCAAACAATTTCAATAGTGTTGGAATCCATTCATACATCCCATCACTCCACCTCATGCTTTGTTTTTTCCTTTATTTGGATCCTGACCCTATTTCAAATCTGAAGGAACCCCCATAAAGGTATGGTTTCTTGGCCTTATGGATCACCTACTATCATGGTCCAATGTTCTAATAGATATTGGATGAAATTTTGAGTTAGGCCCCTATTTTTTTAATATGGTTAGTGATTGTCCCTCATTTTTCTCCCATTTTAGTGTAATATGATATGGGTACTTATTTTCGAATATGGTCAACAATTATCCTTCATAGTCATATGTTGCCATCATTGTGTTCAAAATTATGGGTATCGTGATTCACAAATTCTAATCCCATCTTTATCAAATTGAATCCAATGAACTTATAATTATTCCTCTCTTGTGCTCGAGCATATTGGGAATGAGAATGTGGGTCATTCTGAGACCCCATATTCTCCAATTAAACCCCCTCCCATGATTTTGAATATCTTAGACAGTCATCTAGACCCTGAGCATCTGATAAATAGTGGTCACTCTCATTTAAAAAGTGGAGAATTATATGATCATCCATTTTTTCTCACCTTGGGTATGACACACATGAGAATAGGGATTGGTCATTAGTTGTTTCAAAAATATGATTGAGATAAATTAGCAAAAAAAATACAAATAATGATTCCATTCATGTATTTTTGGATATGTAAAAAAAATATATTTTCTATGAGCTCAACCACCATAGGGCCCTTATGCATCAACCCCTTCACTTGTCTACTTCAAATTCTACACCACCTAGTGTGTAGCTTCCAGGGTTACTTCCAGCTCCCTATGACATCTCTCATCATTAGTGGCCATGGAATAGAATTCATTAGAACTAACATGTATTCTCCCCTGATCATCTTGGAACTCATCCATTTGATGGTTTACTTGCAATAACATCTCATGGGATTCCACTATATGGACTCCAAATCTTTTAATAAAATAAGATTGTATTGTGAAAAATGATTCATGATCACCCACCACATCTTCTAAAAAACAGATCTCCTCCCCAGCCTCATGGAGTTTCTGGGTGTTCTCAGACTCATTTTGGTGCCAGATGGTATCTTGATATTGGCTTCTCTCCTTCATCTTCTCATCAAGGTAGTCACATATCATTGTAGGAAGGTAGTTGGTATCCACCCCTTCAGCCCAAAGGAAGTGTAACTAGATGCGAAGTGACCACATATGGTTCATCCGCTCATCCTTTGTGAGTTTAATGAAGTATTTGGAACACTTCCACCAGTTGTGTCATGTCATTCGACTCTCCTTAAGAGTTTCAAAATTGGAACCATCCATTTCTTCAAGATATGGAGAATGGTATTCAGGAAATCTGGCTAAAATATCAATGGCATGGTCCTCCTCTGGAATTAATTATTAGGGGTTATGTACTATTTCATTTGGGTAATTATCTTCTCCCATATGTGCCCCTTTAACTCCACCTTCTCCAACCTCAAAAACCACCCTGGCATGAACATCACCTATAACCACAACTTCATGTTCACTAGGTTCCAGGGTTAGATCAGTTTGAAGAGATTCTTCTACATGAGTTGGTATAGTAACTAGTGGATCACCTACAGATATTCAGAATTTAGTCACTTTTTAGGTCATTATTATTGTGATTTTTGTATAGGAAAGTGGTACCTTGGTCATCCAAGATCTCCAATAAAGAATGGGGGTATATAAATATTCAAACTTATAAGATATTAGTGCAGTGATATATGGTTCTTCCGTTATCGTGGAAGCTACCACCATAAGAGATCCCTTAGCACTTGTTAATTTAATAATAGGAATCGACTACTTTTGGGCAGTGGGGACAACTTGAGGATCTGAATTTGCCACTATAGCCCCTGCTTTTGGCTCACCATCAACTACTTCAGCAGGAATTGTCACCCTGCTCACTTCATCCACGGTTGATCATCCATATTACTCTATCCCTGTTGTTGGTTCCAAGGGATTCCTTTCTACATCAATTGATATTCCTTCACCCCCTATAGTGATAGTTTTGTGATCCATAGTTTCAATATTTTCATGAAAAAGACAATGTTTGGTCAATGGATCCAAATTATTAAAATAGAAAGCACTCAGAGATATAAGAGTTGGGGGATTTCCTCGAGTTTTTCAACCATTTACATGTTATAGCCTCTGATTTTTCGGCTCTCACAAGGTCTCATCTTGTGGGCCTCCATTCCCCTAGGACCTTACCCTTTGGACTCCTCTTCCTACACTTATTCTTCCTCCTCATACTCATCTCATTCCACTTGTTCTTCTTCTTCTTCTTCTTCTTCTTCTTCTTCTTCGTGTTCATTATCTTTTTCATCATCATCATGAAAGATCCCGGTTCTTATTATTGATGTACTAGTTTCTTCTTTTCCTCTTACTTTAATTTTTTTGTGAAAATAAGGAAAATGGGGTTAAAATCCCAAATTTATGGGGGTACACGCCGTGTACTTTTCCACACGCTGTGTACTTTGGCTGTGTGGGATGAGTACACAGGGTGTGTAGGATTGTCAGTGATGAAGGGTGTAAAAACTGACTACAAACCATGTACTTAGTATATACACTCCATGTAATCAGTCAGTAGGTGAACATGGATGTGATGGGAGTATCCGCTAGCAGAGAGACAGTACACACTGTGTACATAGAAATACACGTCGTGTAACCAAGTAAGCTGATGAACAATGAGGCAGTGTTAAGTGGCCTCCAGGGGAATAATTAAAAATGAAAAGTACACACCATGAACTTGAGAGTACATGTCGTGTAGTTTTGTTTTTTTGTTAAAAACTGACAATAGCCTCCTCTTTCAATAGAGGAAGTATAGAACACCAGGAATCTGTGAGAGAGACGACCGAACCTTGGAAGAGTTCCCGACCGAACATCGGGACTCTAATTCCTTCACCGATGATCACGTTAGGACTGTGCGGGTATGCCCTTTCCTATCCTTGAGTGTTTCCATCAAATTATTTTTCAAGGGAAGGTTATTTAGGTTTGAAAAATTTGTTGTTTTCCCCAGATCTACGTCATTATTGGACGTTTTTGGAGGCATCGTTCACGTATATCGATCAGAGGAAATTGAGGTAGGTGGTCTAGTGTTTAGTTCCAACTTTCGAGTTGATTTTGTGTACCGTTGTGCTACGCACCCATGTTTGGGGTGTCTTATGGCTGATGCCTTCACTAATTATTTACCTATAATTGCATATGTAATATTTTTATTATGTATAAACTGTTGTTTTGGATCACTGTTTTGATCCAGGGCCACCTCATGGTTGTATTTCCCTTGTTTAGCCATTTGGCTCGGATACCCATGGGTATGCCGTCACTAAAGCATGCTTTGAGCTTTCATGAGAGAAAATGTGTATAAATTACATGCTTATGTGTTGGGCTCGGCCCGATTACTTTCTTAGCCTGAGGGAAGTGTTTTCTTAGCCTGAGGGAAGTGTTCTTTTTAGCCTTAGGGCAACTTTTCTTATGCCTATGGGCAGTAGCTTCCATGCCAGAGAGAAATATCTCATATGCCTAAGGGCAATATTAGTTATGTCTGAGGGAAATCACCTGAGGGTTTCGATTCTGATTACCTGAGGGTAAGGATTTGTATGTCTGAGGACAATGCTTTCTTTGAATATTCACTGTGGTGATTTCTTGTTTTATATCTGTAAATCTAAATCACATTCTTGGTGTTGTTATTACCTTCTACTTGTTAGATAGTATGTTCTGGTTTTTTCTATTGCACTGTATAGAAGATTTTTGGTTGAGGCTGAGTCTCCAGAACTTATAATTCATTATATTTAATTGTTAAATAATAATTAAAATGGAAATATAACTGGTAGGAATGTTTACTTTTGAGTACTTCCTAGTTTACTGCATTTCATTACCACACACTACTATTTCAAATCTTCGCTGACAGTTGGGCATGTGACTTTGGGGGTTGCCTACTGGTATTTATTTCTCACACCCTATTTGGGTCATGTCTTGGGTCCAAACAGATTATATTACTATAGGTGTTGATAAGGGAAAGGGACCCTATATAGGTACTTGATTGTTGCAGAGGAGTAGGAGAGCATGGGACTGAGCTTGGGATTGCAATGCTGCTGAGTTCGTGTTACACTATTTTAGTATGTTTTGTTGTACTTGATACTTAGTACGATATTTTATTTGATTGCAGTGTATACTATTTTGACTAATTTCTTTGGAATATGACATATTTCATCATCTTATATATATGACTACTGATTATCTTTTACTGCAGTTCCATTTTCTATATTAGTTCTATATTGTCACTGCTTCTGCTTTTGGGTATATTTATATTTTCTGCTGTGCTACACTTTGTCAAATGAAGGAATAGATTCCCCACTATCAGACATAGTCCCTCGCTACTAGTCTGTAGCCTCTGGCATTTAGGGAAATGCGCTTGAGGTCATGTGACCAACTGGGTTCGGGGCACCCGTTGTGTGACACCAAGATCAGGGACGTTACAAATAATCCTTGGGTGGAGTTTTCTTAGGATCTTTTTCTTCACCGAGAATCACATTAAAAATGAGGAATTGTTCTTTATAACTCAAAACTAGCATGTGTAAATGACCATGAACTTCAGGTATGCATATCAGTGATGAAAATTTACTTCTTCCACCGAGATACACCTCAGATTCGAAATGTTAATCCCCACTCTTACTAGTCTTCACCATAGCTCATCATGAGTCAACGACTACCAATGTGTTCAAAATGCTGCCCATAAATATGGGAGGATAACATAAGTAGATGTTTTTAGGAGTTATTTGAGCCAATTCCCATGGAGCTCTCTAACTAGTCCACTAGGTAATCCATAAGGCCACCCCTCTCAAGAAGATGGAGGCATAGTCGCACCTTGCGACACTCATGCCATCGATGTACTATATTATATTGTCCCAACCACCTAACTTGTTCATGTCCTCACATCCCTAGAAACATCATGACTTCTTCCCCATCATCTATATTCCACACTAGTCACATTGACCATATAAACACATTTCTTCAGAATTGCATCCATATATATCACCACCCAATGTTTAGTGTACTCTATTGAGAGTCCATCACTTAAACCAGTGGGGGAAAAGTTATTTACCTCCCCAAATTCATAGGTTATGAACATAATCCATATTTGGACATGGATGAAGTGATTCCACTCTTCCCGAATCTCAGTATAAACATTCTTGGTCATCTATTGTTGGAATCCAAACTGTTTGAAAAAACTTGATGGTAGGTAGGATTTGTAAATGATTTTCCCATAAATTTAGGACACAAGCACCCCACCTCTGATGCTCTACAATTATTCCTCTTTCTCCAATGGGCCTCTCCCATCATCCAACATCTGATAGACTGGGGTTTGAAATTGGGTAAAGAAAAAGTAGAAATGATTACCAATCCTGAGCTTTTTCCCTTATTCATTGAGCATAAGTGGCCTAATCCCAACAATGTTCAACAATGATGGTCGCATTCCATCACCTAGTGGACAGTTAGAATTTGGAAAATCATACCTAGCAAAGTGAGTCATAACCCAACCATGAATAATTTGGAAAGGGGTACAGATCCTCTTAGGAATACAACCTCTTGAGATATTCCCCATGATTTTGTATAATCTATCTAGAATAGGCACACCTTGGTTGAATATATGATTTCCCCCAAAATTTATTCCATCACTGCATTCCCAAATCAACTCAAATACTTTTATCTCTTACTGGAAGCATCCAACCACTAAATAAAGCGGCACAAAACCAGGAATATCATACATTAAGGTCTTGTATTTCAACTACCCAGAACCCCAAGGATTGGTATGAACTTGTCCTCGTGATCATATAGTAAAATCCTCCCATACTCCTCCTGAATGTGTCTGGGCATTGCATCCCTCACCCTGGAATATTTAAATTATTATAAATTTTTATAAATTAGCTAAACCACTATATGAAAAAAATTTATTTCAGGAAATGCATGATTACTTGCTTCTCATTTTCCATCTCCGAAAGGTGCCATGTCAGAAGAGGAGTTGGTGACTTATCTCACTAGATATTTTTTGTTGGAATAAATGCTTCATACTGATGTACCTCTTAAGGTATTTATCATATAAAATGAATATCCAAAAGACTAATACCATTCTCCACATGGTAGAGATGGAAGGTGTTGGTATATGGGGACCACCATCTAAACTGCTTTGGAACCAAGTGTTGTTGATGGTACAAATGGAATTGTGATTTCTACACAACCCCAAACAACCTGATATATCGGAGCTCTGCTCCAAAATCCTCACATGTTTTTTGTACCCAATACATACATGCCCACTCTCTTGTAGAATTTCCTCACGACCTCAAATTTCATTACTCTCAACCCTTATTCTATTCGGTAATACTACTCTAGATGGTGCTTGCATAATGAGTCAGAGACTCCTTGACAACTAGATCACTTCCTGCAACCGTCTGAGTCTTTGGGTTCAAAATGTTGATGACCATATGTTTGGTTTCTCTGATGGGGTAACCATTTTACCATGATTTTATACTCTGAGAGATCATCATCACATGTAAACCATGACCTCAGTGTGTTGGTCTCAAAGCCCGAAAACAACTCATCCTCCAAAATTACAATGTTTCATATCAGGAGGCTATCACTAAACACATAGTATTTCTGTTCTTATGTAATCATGTAAAATATAATTTGGTTTGTAGATAAAAATAATATTTCCTAAACAATTTTAGGGTTTGTGACCTTTTCATCCTTCCATGCACGATAGGTGGCTTCCCTATTAGCATCAGTCTATTAAGTAGCCATCTTCGCCTCGTCTCATAATTCATTAAGGGGACTACATGAAACAATGGATTTTTTAGCATGCATGAAATGCTTGAGAATGAATGATGAACAAAAACCAATCACGAAAGATCATGCCAATGTCAGTGGCATGATATATTAGGAAGGATCATGAAATATTCTGTAGATGCGCGAAAGATTCCATAGTTGGTCATAAAAGAATAGATTAAATCAAAAATCATATGCGTGGAATAGAGGATCTTACATGCACAGGAGAAATTAGAAATGTCACACACGGATTTTAGTTATGTAGCCCTAGGACCCCCATCCAATTAATAGGCATGGAACAACCTTTTCCTGCACACACAAGACATTTGCGTGCTGAAATCGCAATGTTTTCTGCACCAATAAGAAAGAACCATACTCTTTAGCATATCCCTTGGAATCCATCATTTTTACCCCCTTTGAACTAAAAATCAAAAGAAGGCATATGTTGCTACCAAATTTTAGTTGAGACCATGAATGAGTGTTTTTATCAAACTGAAGACATATATTTACTCAGTGAACTATCACGAGGTACCCAATGGTGTTGAGCGCAAGAGCAGACTTGTGCATGCAAGACCACGAAATTACACGCAAGAATCTTGCAAGCCTGATGTACCGTCAAGTTTATTTTTCAGGACGAGAACTCAGGTACAACCATGTTAATGTGATAAAGAATCCCCACCTATGCTAAAGAGGACATGACTGCGTTCAAGATGCTTATGCACACGATGCGATTTCAAATGGAATCCTTCATGTAGGCCTCTTGAACCACCACCATAGACTATTCTTTTCCTAAAAATAAAAGTGTACCCCCGAATGAGGGGATCCTCTAGAAGACGATCCATATCTTGTGTGCGTAATATGACCCTCCCATGAGAAATACACGACTTTGTGGTTTTGGATATTATGAAATAGGTCTCTCATAGGTTCCCTTTCTGGTTTTCTGACACGTATTTGACTCTTTCCCATTTCCATATCTAGCCATGGTAGGTGCACACAAGATTACCTTCTTGCGCAAAAAATTATCCTTGTGTAGTTATATTTTGTCCCATTCTATCCATCTTGCATGAATTCCTCCAATATCCAGTTCACCTCTTCCTTGGTGCTCCATGGTTCATCCCTCATTCATTTCACCATGTCTGAGCCCTTCTTTCATGCAAGAATCATGACCTGTGTGCACCCATTCTGTGTAGCCCTTCAGGCTAAAACGAAGTTATATCATGGTTCCTCGAGTAGTGATTCATATTAAGTTTCCATGCAAAGTGCTTCTTCACATAGACATGCTAACAAGAAATTTCTTCGTTGTATAGCCACACTAATGTTATTCCCTCAGTCGATCACTCCACAACCACGTTAACACCAAAAATTTATTCTTCCTTCCCAAAACCAAGCGCAGGTCAGTGCATGTTATATATATACTATGGGTGAGTAGTATGTAATGATCGTATGAGTTGTAAGACATTAAAATTCCAAACACCCACTTCCCCCACACATGACATCATACTGTGTTTTACACATGTGTGGAAGGTCCGAGATGATTAGAGACTGGATAGGAACCAGGGCGCTCACACACACTCTCTCCCTTTGGGATTTTTCCCCAAGCGTACTTCGAGCATCCCATTCGTAAGCCTTGACCCGCCATGATAGGTTTCTCCCTCTATGACTATCATATCTTCCTCATACGTTTGGATACCATCCCCACTCCACGGGCCTCCCTCCTAGAGTAAGTCCCAATATCCATCTCCCTAGGCTGCCAACCATGCATAAGCCCCACAACATACCTCTTGGTTTATCCTTTGTAACATGATCATTAAGTCTGATGCTACCTCTTGTTTCTCACACTAAGCACGAATCATGTGGGCTTAAACTAAGCATCGACCATGAAATCCTATCCCTAGGCTATTAATAGTCTCTTCGCCTCAACTCCCCTTTCTACCAAAAAACATAGAATTTTATCCATATACCTATACAGGGTACGTAGGTAGCCTCCCTAAGTCTCAATCCTAACACCATCCTCTTCTCCATTCATTTTTAATTTCGGTTCTGTATTCATCCCACATGACATTTAACTATATTCCCCATTCACCCCGCATGACATTAAACTGTATACACAAAAACATTGTGGTATTTGATCATTGTCTGTTAGGTAGGGTATGTAGGAAGAATTTTTAAGCATCAACCACAATCACAGGTTAACCATGGTGTCCCCTTTATTGGGGCCCACTTTATGGTCCTCCCTTCATGACATTCGATCAGCCATAGGAAGATAACCATCCATAAGACCCACACTCATCATACTCCTCCTATAAAGAGATCCACTCTTGTGATGGGAATCTAACCACATATACTCCCCAACATGTCTTTGGGTCACTATCCCTTGCGTACACGCCAATTCTATGCCCCATCATAAACTACATGTACATTGATTCCCTACCACAAGAGATATAAAAGAGGCCTCATTTAGGTTCAATCCCATCACTCATGCCACATCCTAGTTTATACCTTTATCCATTGTGTTTCGGGAAGACTATTTCTTCCCTGGAGGTTCTACTTCCTTCGGGTCTAATCCATGCGTCCATTAAAACAAGCCACCTCCTTAGGTGACTCACTGCCCCTTCCAAACTATGTGTAATTTTCTCCTTCCTCATATGAAAAAATGTATTTAGAAAGCCTCTATGAGGATAAAATCCAACACCATGAACCCAATAAAACCATACATTTACATCAGTCCCATTCTCATCCATTCTATACAATCCATCCACTTCCATCCTTACTTTACCCGAGCTTCCACATCCCAGTGAAATCATTCCATCCATATGTGCATTTAACCATTCATAATCCCCAAACATATTCTCCATAAATTATCCCCAATGCGTGGAGATGTTATATCATTCAAACAAGAGCGATCCTCTTGTGATGGAAAAGTTACCATGCATAAGCTTTATTATGATTTAAGGTCACTATCATTTGTGCACAACTCAATTCCATGCCTCATCCATTTAAATTACATGGGTTTTGATCCCTTTTTAGGTACACAAGAAGACACATCAAGGTCCAATCCCAGCCAATGGTAGATGTAGAGGCCCGAAGCTTGACGTACATGGACATTACATTACTTTTGCGGAATACTTAATACATAACAAAAATAGACACCAAAGGACCATAATAGTTTAGTGTCTTTGGAAACTAAGAATATAATCTTCTAATCATGGTGAAAGATCTTCAATATCTCCCATAAAAATCTTCCCCTTTTGTTTTCTTACCTAAAACCTATCTTTATATCCTGGGGAAAAGAAAACATATAAAGCGTGAGCTCAAATTCTCAGTAAGGGTAAGCATGGACAAAATAAAACAAACCATATACATTTGAACATAAAAACATGAATATAATGTTTAAACATATAAATCATGAGCAGTGACATAAAACATGGTAGTACATAAGGAATAGATCATAATGGAACATCAATCATGATAAAATAGCTTGGAAATAAAACTTGTAATTGTGGAAAAACATTAAGCACATGATATGATTTCCATAGTAGCCAAGGCATTACTACCAAGACCATCTTAGTGGACAAAGTACCTTACTGAACTGAGTCACCACTGCAAATTTGGGCAATATCCATGTACCTATAGCCACGGTTTTATAGGTCCGTGGCTATAGCTTTTATATTTCCACAGTTAAATTTCAATCTCTAAGGCTAAATCAAGAATACACCACAGCATCGTTCCCCCCCCAATCTCTATCGGGCTCATCCTCCTCCCTCGATCCGCAGCCCTCCTCCTCCTCCCCCGATTCACACACCGTGTAACCCTCCTCCCCGGCAACGTATCCTCCTCCCTGCAGTCCTCCTCTCCTCCCTCGATTCACAGCCCTATCACTGCACAACCCTCCTCCCCAACGACGTCTCCTACTCCCCGCATCCCTCTTCGTCCTCCCCCAGTTCGCAGCCATATCACCGCGAATACCTCCTCCCCGATGACGTATCCTTCTCCCAATTATATCCATGATGATCTCGCTGTGCAGCCCTCTCTCACAGTGGCACCCTCCTCCCCGACAAACTCTCCCACAGCAGCGCCCTCCTCCCCGACGACCTCTGCTCAGTGGTCTCACCATTTGCAGGTAGAAGCTTATCACTCTTCACTACCCTGGCATACTGTCTAAGTGATAGAATATATCTTTAGCTACGATGAAGCACTTCTGTAAATATAGTAGTCTGTGACTTCCAGACAGGATTGGTATTGGATTTCTAAATTGAAAAAATGCAACCCATTTTTGTAATCTTCTCATCTTTGATTGGTTTTTCTTATGAAAAATTAAATTAAAATTGGTTTGATTGTATTCTGTACTTCCGAGATTCATTCTAAGCTTAAGTATTTGTTTAATTTTTGTCAATCTCAACCTCTAATCAGCAAGGGTGGGTAAAAATCTGTTGGATTTGAATATTTCTTAATTAAGTTTCACTTGAGAGGATAACTTTATCATCATTGAATTTATGATCTCATGCATTGAGTGTCAGAATTATGCACTCAAAGTAGCCAAAAAGTGAAGTTTGGATGGTGAACCTTTCTTAAACTTACCTCTTTACATCTTACGTGATGAAGTGATGTTTTTTTCATTTAAAATTCAAACACAGATATTGATCTCTGTGCTGGGTGAGCTAGAGAGCAATCAATACATAGAGTATTTTTTGATCCTGGTGGGAGCCATTTTATTGCGACCATACATGGTGATGGGGGTGTTGAAACATACTATATGCATGAAAAATAGAGAAAACCTCGCATTCTAACCAAATTGAAAAGTCTTGTGGTGAACTCTGTTGCTTGGAATAAGCAGCAGATCACTGAAGGCATGTTTTTTTAAATTATTATTTTTTCCATTTTCTGGTCATTGTAGATTAAGAAATATTTTGATAAAATATTTTCCTTTGGTATATATGTCGAACACAGCTTCTACAAAAGAGACAATTCTTGGCACCGACAATGGACAACTATATGAGATGGTCGTGGATGAGAAGTATAAGAAGGAGAAGTACATGAAGTTTCTCTTTAAATTGGAAGAACTTACAGAGGATTCTATGGGTCTATAGGTACATCTTCCTCAACCCTTGTAATTTGGGTTTTAATTTTTTCTTCATATAAAAAGCATTATGGAAGAGAGTTTTGTCAAAATTGGTTTGAATAGGTGAGATAGAAACCTTTGAATGGTAGAGGGAAAACCCATTAAAATTTTGAATATAAGTTGAGGGGATCTAAGAGGGGATGTTTGGTACACTGGAGAAACCCTTTCAGGAAGAGCTGATTCTAGGTGTTTCCTGTGAATATATGCTTGGTTTGAAGGAATCACATTTCCATGGAAAGACTGCTTTCAGAAAGGGATGGAAAAGGGCTTCCATCATTGGCTTTTGGAAAGGTGTTTCTAGTAGATTCCCATCCCCACTCCGCTTCCTGCTTTCCTAGCCCCCAGTTTTGCAGACCACGGATGCCCTTAGTACAAGGGAGCTTGATGCGTAGGATGTGGTTGTCTGGATAGGTTTGGATGTTGCTGGATAATCCATACCACGTTTACAATTTTGAGTATTCTCTGTGCTTCTCTTTTTCATTCTGTGTCATTTTACAGATGGAAAGAGCTGTTGTCACTGATGGGACTAGATATTATGTGATGGGTGTTACTCCTACATGACTATATTCTTTCACTAGGATTGGATCTCTGGAAGTAAGTTCTCTTCTGAGTAGCCACTCCATGTGGGACCTAGAATTTGTTTCTCTTGTTTTAGAAAATACGAAACATTTCTGTCATACCATACTATACATCACTCTAAAGATATTAAATGAAATTATCATGTTATGCTTCCACTGATATTTATGCATTGCAACCTTTCCATGAAAATCTAGTGTGTTATGAGAATGGAAGCAGAACATGTTGCACTTTCAGACCTTTATTGCTAATATTTTTCCATTCCATCTGAAATATTAATGCTTATTGATTGATGGTTGATTCGCAGACTCTTTTTTCTGGTTATTTAAACCGAGCTGTTCATTTCATGGAACTTCCTAGTGAAATACCAAACAGGTAGGTTTGTTGATTTGTTTTTGGTCTCAAGGTATTAATAATCAAAGATATTTAAATTTTAGTATCTTTAAGTTGAAATACATGTTTGATTTACTGTAATTTTTTTAAATGGTTCAAGTTTTATAAATTGGAAACACCCATTTATAAATGCGAAACACCTTTTTATAATGCACATGAAAATTAAGGTAGTTTAAAAGCCGAGGTTTCACAGTCAGAGTATATTACTAGTTTGTTTATGCCCAAAATATTTATTGTAGTGAACTGCATTTCTTTTTCATGAAAAGAAGGGATGTGCATTTTTCATGGATTTCTGGTGCAGGCATCTACCATGGGAACCTGAAGATGCTGCCCCGTGGATGTCGCTGGACCGGGCCAACACGTCGCGGTCACGCCGCGATCACACCATGATTTGGCCCTACTCCAGGGAGACACCCTGTTGCGGTTCGTAGTCCTATCCGGATACTTCTCCTATACCTAAGCCGCACTTCTCCAAACCCTCGGCTCCAATCCCATACTCCTCCCATCCTTCCCTCCACTCCCATATCGACCCCCCTCGCCACCGCTCCCATCCCAACCACCCCTCACCGCTCGACGATCGCCACTCCTAGCTCCTCGCCGCTCTCAAGGGTTCTAACTATACTTTCCAACTGGTCATCTTATCTTTGATTCAAGTAATTTTGTTCATTCACTTTAAATCAGTATGTATGACTTCATTTATTTTTTATTTTTTGGTTCCATTTCGCTGTAATGTACTGTCTATTATGATCCCCTTATGAACACAAGCAATATATCGTTTTAGGTTGCAGTTTTGTTGTAATTTACCTGTATAGAATAATTTTGACTGATATTGAAGAGGTCAAAATGATGCGGGGAGGATGGGGGATGTGCTGGAGGGGGGGGGGGATGGGAAGGTGTGAGGTGAGGAGGAGGGGGGCTGGACAGGGGGTTGGTGGTGGCTATGCAGGTGGGGGAGAGGGGGGGGATGTGATGGGGTGAGAAAAGATAAGATATGGGGGTGAAAGAATATCCATGTTTATGGAAGCACCAATACATCAAGAGTCCCTTTGACACATATAAATATCATAAGGAAATCCGACCATAAATTCTATCCCAAAACATCATATTTGGCCATTCCATATGAAATATTAATGCTTATTGATTGCTGGTTGAATTGTAGACTCTTTTTTCTGGTTATTTAAATCGAGCTGTTCATTTCATGGAACTTCTTGGTGAAATACCAAACAGGTAGGTTTGTTGATTTGTTTTTGGTCTCAAGGTATTAATAATCATAGTTATTTAAATTTTAGTAGATTTAAGTTGAAATACATGTTTTGAATTGACTGGATTTTTTTAAATGGTTCATGTTTTATAAATTGGAAACACCAATTTATAAATGTGAAACACCTTTTTTTTAATGGACATGAAAATTAAGGTAGTTTAAAAGCCAAGGTTTCCCACTCGGAGTAGATTACTAGTTTTTTATGCCCATAATATTTCTTGTAGTGAACTGCATTTCCCTATCAAGAAAAGAAGGGATGTTTATTTTTCATGGATTTCTGGTGCAGAAATCTACCATGGGAACCTGAATATTCTACCCCGCAGATGTTTCTGGACCGGGCCAACATGCCACGGTCACACTGCGGTCACGCCGCGGTCACGCCGTGATTTGGCCCTTCTCCAAGACGACACCCTGTGGCAGTTCGCAGTCCTGTTAGGATACTTCTCCTATCCCTAAGCCATACTTCTCCAAACCCTCAGCGCCAATCCCATAATCCTCCTGTCCTTGCGGCCACTCCCATACCGACCACCCCTCGCTGCCCCTCCCATCCCAACCACCCCTCGCCACTCGCCGATCACTGCTCCCAACTCCCCGCTGCTCTCGAGGGTTCTAACTCTACTTTCGAACCGGTCATCTTATCTTCGATTCAAGTAATTTGTGTTCATTCACTTTAAATCCGTATGTATGCCTTCATTTATTTTCGATTTTTTGGTTCAATTTCACTGCAATGTACTGTCCATTATGATCCCCTTATGAACATAAGAAATACATCATTTTAGGTTGCAGTTTTGTTGAAATTTACTTGTATATAATCATTTTGATTGATAATGAAGAGGTCAAAATGTGGTGGGGAGGAGGGAGGGATGTGTTGGAGGGGGGGGATGGGCAGGGGTGAGGTGAGGAGGAGGGGGTTGGACAGGGGATGGAGGTGGTTGTGCCGGTGGGGGAGATGGGGGGTGTGCTGGGAGTGAGAAAAGATAAGACATGGGGGTGAAAGAACATCGATGTTGATGGAAGCACCAATATATCAAGAGTCCCTTTGACGCATATAAATATCTCAAGGAAATACGACCATAACTTCTATCCCACAACATCATATTTGGCCATTACATATAAAATATTAATGCTTATTGATTGCTGGTTCATTTGCAGACTCTTTCTTCTGGTTATTTAAACCGATCTGTTCATTTCATGGAACTTCCTGGTGAAATACCAAACAGGTAGGTTTGTTGATTTGTTTTTGGTCTCATGGTAATAACAATCATAGATATTTAAATTTTAGTATCTTTAAGTTGAAATACATGTTTGAATTGATTGGAATGTTTTCAAATGGTTCAAGTTTTATAAATTGGAAACACCTATTTATAAATACAAAGCACCCTTTTTTTAATGCACATGAAAATTAAGGTAGTTTAAAAGCCGAGGTTTCCCACTCAGAGTAGATTAATAGTTAGTTTATGCCCATAGTATTTCTTGTAGTGAACTGCATTTCTTTATCAAGCAAAGAAGGGATGTGCATTTTTCATGGATTTCTGGTGTAGGAATCTACCATGGGAACCTGAAGATGCTGCCCCACGAATGTCGCTGGACCGGGCCAACACACCGCGGTCACACAACGATCACACCGCGGTCACGCCATGATTTGGCCCTGCTCTAGGATGACACCCTATGGCAGTTCGCAGTCCTGTTGGGATACTTCTCCTATACCTTATCCACTATTCTCCAAACCCTCTCCACTAATCCCATACTCCTCCCGTCCTTGCCACCGCTCCCATACCGACCACCCCTCACCGCTACTCCTATCCCAACCACCCCTCGCCACTCGCTGATCGCCGCTCCCAACTCCCCGCTGCTCTCGAGGGTTCTAACTCTACTTTCCAACCGGTCATCTTATCTTTGATTCAAGTAATTTTTGTTCATTCACATTAAATCAGTATGTATGCCTTCATTAATTTTCGATTTTTTGGTTCTATTTCGCTGTAATGTACTGTCTATTATGATCCCCTTATGAACACAAGAAATATATCATTTTAGGTTGCATTTTTGTTGTTAATTACCTATATAGAATCATTTTGATTGATATTGAAAAGGTCAAAATGAGGTGTGGAGGAGGGGGGGATGTGCTGGAGGTGGGGGGATGGGCATGGGTGAGGTTAGGAGGAGGGGGGCTGGACAGGGGGTTGGAGGTGGCTGTGCAGGTGGGGGAGAGGGGGGGGGACGTGCTAGGGGTGAGAAAAGATAAGATATGGGGGTGAAAGAACATCCATGTTGATGGCAGCACCAATACATCAAGAGTCCCTTTTACGTATATAAATATCTTAAGGAAATCTGAACATAACTTCTAACCCACAACATCATCCCATTCCAATGGTTCCAATAGTTCTAATCTTAAAAAAGGAGGTAATCCTCAACTGTTCTAACCTTCAGAAATAGGTACCAACATGTCAGGATAAAACAAGATCTCTTCATTTATACTACTTGATTATAATTTTCAGGATCTATATGAAATAACATTGAACAAAACTAGCATAGATTTCACAATCCATTGCAACTAATGATCTCATAACCCTCACACATGATTCTCATCTCACAACCCAACCTGTTGGAGGCCTCTGAATCCAATCCTTGAAGAAATCCTGATAAAGAATTATTTTAGTCCAAAACACCATAAAGACTACATTCAAACACAAAAAGTATTCCACCAAGGAAATTTATATAAAAAACTGATCAAAATTGAATACTCATAAGTCAAATTTTGACTCCAGGGTTAAAATAGGGTAAACACAACAAGGAGAAAAAAGTACCCAACCTGTACTTTAGGTACATGATATGTAACCCAAAATGTCCCCTCATTCCATGTGACATAGACTGCTTAGTGTGTACTTTTCCAAAGTACACATCATGTGTTCTGTTATATGATGTTTACCCCCACTTGGGTACATTCACATAAAAGGCCCTACTTAGCATGAAAAATTACCTACTACGTGGAATGTATCACCCCATACACAATCTTTACCCCACATATGGTTCCCATGCATATACCTATCCATATATCCCCCCCACACAAGGTCTACCCACGCACAATGCCTATCCATGTACCTCACACTAGATATAGCTTTATACCCTACATGGTCATTTGCCACTAGCACACCCCGAGTCACCACTACATGGCGTGTAACCCACCCCCTTGTATTAATCTTTTATTTCCCAAAACCCATCTTTACCAAGTACAATTACTATGGAATGTAATAATGTTATATCCATCATAGATCAAGATTAATACTTCATTATGTTGAGAAACATCAGGCCCCTGTACTTGTATTTAATGATAAATGTTATCAATATTTGAAAATATTACATTGACTATGATTTTTGATTTAATATCATTCCAATGTTGAAAAATTATCATATGTGATATGATGAGGACAATATAGAACCTTCCACATAGATACTACAACTCTGTGTCCAAGGCATGAATTGTCCATAAGTCTAATTCATGCTCGGGGATCAATTTGGAGACCTCATTTCTGAATCATAATTTATAGTAATTCAGTAGGATCAAAACTTCATTGACGTTTTAAGAAGGCCTCTTTAAACTTTTCTGACCACTCAAACACAACTACATTCTTAGTAATCCTAGTCATAGGCACTTCTAAAGGGGAAAATATTTAAATGAACCACATGTAAAACCCGAATAAACAAAGGAAACCCACAATCTCAAACATTTTTCGTATGCCTTATCATGACACCACAACCTATACATTCTTTGAGTCCACATAAATTCCCACATTATAGATTACGTGCCTAAGAAAACATACTTTATGTAAGCATAAGTGATACTTTGAGATCTTATAAAACATATAATGTGGTCAAAGTGTACAAAAAAAATCTATAGGTGTCCAATGTGTATATCAATGGTCGGTGAGCGTATAAGGATATCAGCAATAAGCACCACAATGAATGAGTTGAGATATGTATAGAAGATCTCATTCATGAGATCCATAAACACCATTGGATTAATTTTAAACATGAAAGGAAAGTCAAGATATATATGGAGGATGTCTTAATAATTTTCACACCATTTGTAATATGAAATCATATATATACATTCATTCATCTAATCAATTCATGTCCTTAAAAAAGTTCCACATGTCTCATTACTACTAAGTAAAAAATGGCAAGGATCAATATTTTCCCTCATGTACCTCTTTATTACCTCTTTATTACCTCTACACAAGTAGTAATTTACTGCTTTCAAAATAGTAAATTATCTTCAGACATGCCTTTTCAAGCCCAACGTATTTATATGTATCAACTACTTTTACCCTTATCAAAGCTCTAGACTAATACTTCTCACTCAATATATCTCATCACTCAACTCCCAACATCTTCCATACTACTAAAGGTAGTGTCTCATACAACTATATATCACATACCAACCTTCTAACTCAAAAAAAAAATCCATGTTAATTCTTTATGATCAATGTAAGTACATTCTCTGAAATAATACCATATTAACCATGGTAGGTCTAATATCACATTCCAAACACTCCACTATCCTCATGGATGGGTTCATCTAGAACCTTATCACTCAAGGTGAGGCCATTATATTGACCACTACCTTATCAATCATGGTAGGGTTAGATATCATGTTATAATATGATAACATCATTATCACTCAATTAAGGGTCCTTCTAGCACCTTATCACTCAAGGTGTTGTCATTCCTTATTATATATCACTGTACTTGTTATAATTTCTCACCCAACATGTGTATGAAATAACAACAAGGGCATTTGGTCCATATCATAGCTCACCAGATAGGTACAAGGTTATAGTCACTCAAGACGTATTCCCCCTACCATATCAATCATGTTAGTGTTAGATATCATTTTATAATATGATACCATCATTATCACTCAAGTATGGGTCCTTACAGCACCTAATCACTCAAGGTGTTGTCATTCCTTAAGATATTTCACTATACTTGTTAGAATTTGTCACACAACATGTGTATGAAATAACAATGGCATTTGGTCCATATCATAGCACACCAACTATGTACCCCCATGTGGACCATGATCCCATGTGATAAATGGTAAATTTTTATGATTCTTTCTATTGATCACCATTCAAATTTCAATGGATACAAAAATCATCTGTGGAATGTATATACTAAAATTCATGTAGTAATCTACTGGATTGTCATGGAGGATTATCTAAATGTTTGCAGTACAGATTGGGGATAGAATATTACCTTGTAATATTATCCTCTTAGAATATGATGGAAAATTTCCAATGTGAGCCCAACAGATGATGTAAATGATTCATAACCATTGACAAACACCATGTTGGATGTCATCATAGTAGATCCCCTTGAAAATTAGGCATGTGATATCTCTCATGAATCAAGTAAATATCTATCCCCATAGAATCTATGTGTCACAGAAGAGTGACCAATATCCCTCTCTTAAACACAAACTGATACCTTGATAAATGCAACAATATAACTAAATCTATTGACATTATAGAAGTTATTGGCCCATAGTATATGATTCCACCATAATTATACTTTAGGAACAAAAGTGTTATAATGGTCATAGTGTAAATATCCTTCTAGGTTAGTATATTGAATAATTAAATTCTTTGAAAAAATATCAAATTTATCCTGGAGTAATCAAAACCAATAACCCCTATCCAACAGATTAGGATTGAGGTAAGGGATTCTTCATATATGAGTTATAAACTTGAATTTCCAATATCCCCCTCCCTATTTGATCAACAAGAAAACATTTTGTTGGTTCATGGTGTCTCTACCACATCAATATGTGAACCACACAGGGGGAAAGGATGCGAGTAAGCCTTCAAAAATGAGATGATTATTTCTATGTGTTTCTTGTGTGTTTTTTTTGTGTGATTACAGGTGATTGCAAGTGATTGAAGTGAGTTTTTGTGAGTTTTCTATGTGTGCAGTGGTGTGTTTTCTGTGTTTACAGGTTGCAATGTTCCTAAACACATAGAATGAGTGTTTTTTTGTGATTGCAGTATGTTTTTGTGAGATGGCATGTTTTTCACAATGTTTTCATTGTAGCCTACTATTGATTGCAGGCTTCCTACAGTTGATTGCAGGCTGTTCCATTTTAAATTAATGGGGGTCTAACCCAATGGTTTCAAAACCGCTTGGTTATACCTGTGTGTTGCTACTGCATTTCCCGACAGTTCAAAAACGTTGGGTTATACCCCCTGCTGCTGCATTTCTGAACAGTTTCAAAACCGATGGGTTATACCTCTGTGCTGCTGCAACATTTTCCCACGGTTCAAAACCATTGGGTTATACCCCCTGCTACTACATTTCCAAATAGTTCAAAACTGTTGGGTTATACCCTACTGCTGCATTTCCCAATGGTTCAAAACCATTGGGGTATATCCCCTATAGGTTTATGGCAATAGTTTTAATATCATTGGCATACCCCTGTGCGTTGATTTTTCCAACGGTTTAGCTGAACCGTTGGTATAAAAGAAATCTAAATAGCCTTTCCCAATGGTTCAGGTAGAACTGTTGGTATAAGGATTTCCCAATGCCTCATAGCCCAACGGTTTCTAAAACTGTTGGGATAAGTTTTCTCAACAGTTTGAGGGCCTTTCCCAATGGTTTTAAACTGTTGGGAAAACATGGATTCCCAGTAGTATGTCATTCCACAAACCATGTATGCATTCACTTAAACATATATAATCTTCTTCAAATATCATTCTCTTCTTTTGATGCAAAAAGGGTTTCCCATTAGTCTTTCTAGTCCAAACTGGTCCAGATTTGGTTTTAGTACCTGCATTATTTGAGGCAACATGTTTATTTTGAGATTTATTAAGAGATGAATTAACCTACCTTTTTGGACCCTTCTTTTCACCAGAAACCTCAACTGCCTTGTTTCTATTGTCTTATTAAAATCATTCTAAACTTCAAGATACTTTGATTGTGCCTTTCTTAGTAATTATTCTCTCAAAGAAAGTTTCTCTTCAAGGTTACTCACCATCTTATCCTCATCAACCACATTCAGTTTGAATTTTTTGATTTCATTAATTTAAGTAGCTTCACACTTGATATATTGTTTTCCTTCGATCATCTTTTCAAATAATTTCATTAGCAGCCACTTCTCTTTCATGAGTTTTGTGTTATGCTCAACACATGCTTCCAATTTAGATGGGGGTGGGGTATTCTTAATGGATGTGTTATTTCTATTGTTTATGAATGTACTAATGCAATGATTATTGAAATTATGATTAAAAATATGTGTTTGTATATGTTTTGTGTTGATATGACCACCATATATTATCAATACAATGGGAGTGACTAAATGATGATATTGTGGTAATAATAAAAAGGAATTATAGAATCTATAATGGTAATGGATTCATGTATCATTATGGGGTCAGGGGGAGGGAGGCAAGGGGTAAGGGGGGGGGGGGGGTGGTGTTGGGTTCTTTTGCAAGGGGAAGGGATAGGGTGCATGGGGGGTGTGCAGTGGGTGGGGGGGGGTGCAGTGTGTATGTGCAGGGGGGGCAGGGTGTGTGCAGGGGGGGGGGGGTGCAGTGGATGTGCTGGGGGGGGGGTGTGCAGTGGGCTGGGGGGTGGTGTGCAGTGGGCTAGGAGGAGGGTGCAGTGGGTATGTTCAGGGGGGCAGGGGGGAGAAGTTCAGTGGGATTGGGGGGGGGGAGTGCAGTGGGCAGGGTGTGTGTGCAGGGGGGGGGGGCAAGGTGTGTGCAGTGGGCTGGGGGGGGGGGGTGTAGTGGGTCTATGCAGGGGGGGGGGGGTGTAGTGGGTGTCGTGGGGGGGTGTGTAGTGGGCTGGTGGGTGGTGCAGTGGTTCAGTGCAGGGGGAAAGAGGGGAAGTGCAGTGGGCTAGGGGAAGTGCAGGGGGCAGGGGGAAGTGCATTGGGATGGGGGGGAAGTGAAGGGGGGGAAAGGGAAGGGGGTAGGGGGGTGTGTAGGGGACAAGGTGAGGGGGTAGGGGTGGTTTGCTGGGCGCAGGGTGTGGGGTGCAGTGGGTATGTGCAGTGGGAAGGGGGTGGGTAGGGGAAGGGGGGTTGTTTTTTATAGAATGGGGGGACATATAGCCATGGTTTTAAACCGTGGCTATATATATTGCCTGACTTAGGATTCTTCCACAGTTTGAAAACCGTGGCTATAGGGTGTTTCCACGGTTCAAACCATGGCTATAGGGCTATAGCCACGGTTTCAAACCGTGGCTATAGGTTTTTCCCTGTAGCCACACCAATACCATCCATGACTTATGAAACTGTGGGTATAACCTATAGCCACAGTTTTTGGACCTATAGCCACGGTTCGAAACTGTGGATATAGCCTTATTTTGTAGTAGTGAGTTCACTCCTCATTCCAATCCTGTATCACTGAACTAGGTTAACTTTTCATTCCATCCATGTATATCTCATGAGATATAAATCTTTACCTAATAAATTGGTGGGAGATATAGGTCCCACCCAACTCATAATGAAACCATTCTTATGTGTGCCACAAAATCATAAATCATACATCATAGCATAACCCATGTAATAAAAATGGGATTCTTAAACATCGTGACATCATAACATAATCCATATAAGATAGAAGGAATTCATAAAAATAATTCCATCATAACATAATCAAATCAATGTAAAAAATAGGGATATAAATAGAACCCAATTTTTATCTTATATGGAAAATAATTTTGATAAAACACTTGAACTCCATTCTTGAGGAAAATATCCTTTCTACTTCAAAATTTTTTTTCCTTTCTTAACATGTCATACAAGTTTTAAACTAAAAGAAGTTTATTAAAAATAAACTTGAAAACTTGTAAAGGAATCTTCATGGAAATAATTTTCTAAAAATCCATTCATGTCGTATAAGTTAAAGAAAAACATTCTTCTCGTACTTTGGGCGGAAAAGTCAAAAAAGTTCCTCGTACTAAAAACGACAAAAGATTCTTTTCATATCTTTTACTAAAAACTTACCAATGTGTAAAATTAGATTTAAAAAAATTTAGGAGGATAGAAATAATATTTCATATTGAGGAAACATATATGTGGATGATAAATATTCCCCAGTAAATTCTAAAACCCTTGTTCTTTGGAAGCTCTATCTCGTGTCTGGTACTGCATGGTTCCACTCTGCAAGAAATCCAAATCATTCTCTGGAAGCTCATCCTCTTCTTCATAAATGATCCTCTTGCCCCGAAATTTGGCCCCCTCAAAGTGAAATCCCAATTAATTGGGTTCGATACAATCTAATAGAAAGCCCCCAGGGTTCCATAGTTTAAACAATCTCGAAAAAAAATGAGATTGTGAGATTTTCCCATAAAAAGATCTTTTTGTAAACAAAATAGATCAATTATTTGTATTCACTATAAGGTCACATAAAGAAAGTATAAATATATGATAAGATATTCATTTCACACATAATCAAAGAATGACATAAACAAGAAAGATAAGATCAACCCAAAGAACGAAAACTGGGTTGAGAAGTTCCCTTACCTCGGGTCTGACTTGACACGATCGTTCTTTAATCTCCTGAATAATAAACCAAAGTTAATTTCTACTTTCTTAAGAACCTTTTTCAAATTAATTATTCCATTTATATCACTTATTTCCATTTTATAAACATTATTTAACCATTTATGTTAATATTGTTCATTTTGTCGATATTTAGTACTTGAATCAAAAAACGGACTTCTTATAATTACATGTTGTTCATGTGGTCAAAGGTTTATTATATCCAAAATGATATTAATGACTTATATATCATATATATCATATATATCCATCATATACATGTATTTATAATAGTATATAACATATGGAGTTAAGAAATGATATGCACCGTTTATGGAGACGGTAAGCCGTAGGTACACATGAACGCTACTTTCATTTCTATATCTTATTTTAATGGAATTAAAACATAATGATAAATAAATATATTATAATTCCAGTATAATATCATATATAATATCATTATCTACATCCTTTATACATCCCACATAAGTCATTAATGAATCACATCACTTTGAGGGGGCGGTAGTCCGCACTTCCTCAAATGAGATTATCATATTTAACGACTATGGAAACCATAAAATCATGATATAATTGGGATTTAAATAATAATGATGAAATCATAAACAAAATATATATCATATATAAATACAGTGCCATCATAATGTTCACTATGAGAGGCGGTAGGAGGAAATCGAACAATCATCGTTCCACGAGGCATTAGTTTGCCATCCACAGAAACATTATGTTCTTCACCCATTAGATGGAGGTGTGTGTAAGTTTAGTTCTAATCCTTCTCATACCAACATCCTAGTATATTTAGAATACTGGTGTTGTTACAAAATAAATTATTAAAAAGAGTTTAGTGGTTGGAGAAGTAGAATAAAAGAAAACAACTTAAGAGAAACTGTTACCTTTAATTTGGGTAACTTCTTTTGGTTTGAACCAAAAGTACATCTAGAAGTGCCTTCTGCCTAAGTTAAGGCTTTTAGAGGGAGGATAGGGATGTAGGGAGATTAATCGGAAAGAGTTTTGACGAGCCAAATGGCTTGAGAGGTGTGAGGAATTGGATAGAAATGGTCTCCTTTTATAAGGGGGAGGAGGGGCTCTTTTTGAAAGTGTGAAAATATTATTTTATTATTACCTTATCTTCGGTTTCAAAAGGTCCAAAAATCATTAAATATGATGATAATATGACTCATGGTTGAAATAGAATCATCCAATCAGAATTGGGTATGTTTTGGATAATATTTTAATCATTATAATCTTATTTATTTAAATAATTTATTAATGAGGTAAATAATGCATCATTTTTGTGTCATAATTAATTTAATTCATTTGATGTCTTAAAATTATGAAAAAATACCATGATGTATGAAGTATTTTTATATTTCTAATTAATAATTATAGTTTAAAATATGACTTATATAACACCATATAAAAATCAATTTACTAAAAGAGTTTTGTTAATGTCAATTTTGTATTTACATTAAATTAATTAATATAATGTGTCATTGTCTTTCATAAGTGGCTCCATGGGGTCCCAAATTCGACCCAAGGATGACCATTGTCGCCCATTACTCGTCCAATAAGGTTTGGACAAGTGTTAAGGTAATTTTGAATTATTATAATATTGTTTTAACCTTGAATTACCCTATTTACTTTTAACCGTGGTAAATAAAAGTAAAAAGTCACTATTAACCAAAAATTATTTTTATCTTATTGAACCAAATTTTACTCTTTGATATTAACCGTGTCTCTCGGATTTTAAAAATTCAACTCATAAAAGCGGTAAAATTATGTTTTACGAACAATTGCAAAAGCTCTTAGGAGGTGGGTAAAAGACGGTGAAAAGTTCAATTCAATTTTTATAAATTTAAATTTATTATAAAATGACTCCAATGAATTTCATGGAACTTATATAAGTATTATGTATATATTTTTACCTAAAATAAATTTAAATCAAATAAATGATTATTTAAATAAAAGGTCGATTTTAACAAAAAATATAGTGTTTTCACTATTCATAAAAAATTGAAGTTTTTCAGAAAAATACCAAAATTTCAGACTAAGCTATATTTGATATTCCAAATTCATAAATGATGTCTATTTTTCCAAATTCAAATCATAGAAGTATAATTAATTAATTTTAAAAATAATTCCCATTATCGAAACAAATAACGTCTTTTTAAGAAACAATAACTATCAAAAGATCGACACTTGTTTATATCCAAATTCAATGTGAAGTTAATTCCAATGACCAGAATTAGATTAAATGGTAAAAATATATTCTAATTAAACTTAAAAAACAATTAAAAAGATAATATAACCATATAAATTATTGTGATGAAAAAAGTTGTTTTTAATTAAAATATAGCGTGTTTTTACTATTCTTCAAAATATGAAAGTTATCAGAATAATATGAAAAATTTATCCAAAGTAAATTTTTATATCCTGATTCCAAAGAATAATTTTGTTTTGTCAAATTGAACTTATAAACATCTCAAAAACTATATTTAAAGTGGGTGCACCATCAAAAGGAGGAAAAACTGCATTTTTTGAAAAATACTTATTTTACCTGAAAATTTATTTTTTTCTCATACCATGTTCTAGAAAATATGTAAGATGAATAATAATGTTATAAAATTAAAAATGTTTTTAATACAATTTATAACGTCTAGTCCATAACAATATTATTACAATATATTGTTGTTTAGTGAAACCCGGTATTGCGTACTACACACACTATCGAGGAAGGTTGCGATTGTGTATAATGCAAGCCAAGTCAGGGTTGTGTGTTGTTCAAGACTCCTTGTTGTTTCGTATAACAGAATCCAACCATATTTCATTTATATATTGAATATACATACATATATATATATATATATATACTCAATGTTGCGTAGAATGACTACCATCAAACGCACTTGAAATTTTGTGGAACACAATCCAAGAATAGTGTTGCATATACTACAAGCTAATACGTTGTTTCATATAGCACAAGATAATATTAGTGTAGAAAAAAACACATGACATCATATAAATTAAAAAGAATACTTATCATAAAATCTCGGGGTGTTACATTCTACCACCCTTAAAATGAATTTCTCACTCGAAATTCAGCGGGGTTATAAATGGTTTAATACTTGAAAGTTTCTTTAATAGAAACCCGCATCATAAAAAGGAATACGAAAACTTAACTTTAAATACTAAATTATTAAACGTAACGGTTAACCAAAGAAATTCATCCCTGGGTTTCCATATAGGAGAACATAGGTGAAAATATGGATATGGAAGAAAAATCTAACCATCAAGTTCTGATGGAGAGTGGAAGGGAATATGGCTAAGAAAAATCCAACAATAACAAAGCCATAAATTTGTGATGATCTAAGGTACCATCTGATTCATCAGATATAAGAGCACTAGGACAACATTTTTGGTTTTCAAGATCATTTCCCTAATGTTGAAGAGTTTTTGAACTAAAAGAAATTCTTACTTGATTTTGGTAAAATCTCATTATTTATCACATCTTGAAAAATTTCCACTTCATCTCTTAAAGAAATAAAGTTGAATTTGTTTTCCATAAAGTGTTAGCGGATCATGAGATAGAATGATAGGTCATTCCATATGTCTCAAATATAAGGTTAGCAAAAGTTATATACAAATGTCTATCTATGGTGATTTTATTCGTATATGGTTCCAAAAATGGACTTATACTTCATCTATCATACCACATAACAAAATAAAACTAGTTTCTACTAACAGGGACTTCTTATAGGACAATGGTAGGCGATAAAGGCCTGTCGCACATCGGTTGTGGGTTCGATTCCCATAGCCTTGTACAAAGCGACGTGTTGTCGCCTGTCCTGCAGGTTTTCCTTTTTCTAAAACTACATTATTATAACATTGCATCAATAATATCAAAAAAGTTTTATCCTTAAACAATACTAACTTATGTCCAACATAATCCATTCCAATCTTTAGGATTATCCAAAATACTTCTGTCCAACCTCATAGTATAAAGAAAACAATTACTAGAAATTTCATCTACCGAGCATGTGAATACCATCATTTATCCCCCATATATCATGCGATATATCTTTTTGGTCAAATTACAAAAATTTTAATACCTTAATCATGTATTATCTTAAAACATTAATACCCATTGAACCTTAGTAAAAAATGAATGTTTTAAAAAGTTAACTCTTTCCACATACCAAAATCCCAAAATTTCTATTACTCAAACCATAATATCACTTATGTAAATACCTGAAAATTTGAAGGATTTTTTTTTGTAATTTATTTGGGATTTTACCAGTGCACAGTTTTTGACGGCACCTGATTCCGAGGCCCGGCGTGCCCAGAATAAACTTCCAAAGTTTAGCTCGGTTACGTTCAGTGAACAAACGATTGGGTTTTTCTAACTTTTGAAACAGTGCTCGGAATCGAAATTCGAGGACACTATTGAAACCGCAACGCCAATAATTGCATAAGAAGACCCTTTCTGGAGTTGGGTTTTCTCGAGTACGGTTTCTAAAAATGGATTAATAGAAGAGTAAAATAAAAATTGCGGAACACTTTTTATTTTATTTCTTCTTAAGTGGTTAAATCCTAAGGATGGAAGTTGGGTGGAGCTAACCACCCATGTGAGGGAGTTGTGTGGGACCCACTAAAATCTTAACTATTGGTAGGATATTAGTGAGGTGGGGCTCACACGAGCCCCATCCCTTCAAATTCCCTAAGCTACCTCTTTATGTTGGAAACCCCCCCATAAATGTGTAACACACCCACCTCCCCCTCTTTATGACATGTCAACTCTCACAATTAAATTAATTGAAGAGTAAAATAAAAATTGTGGAACACCTTTCATTTTATTTCTTTTTAAGTGGTTAAATCCTAAGGATGGAAGTTGGGTGGAGCTAACCACCCATGTGAGGGAGTTGTGTGGAACCCACTAAAAGCTTAACTCTTGGTAGGATATTAGTGAGGTGGGGCTCACACGAGCCCCATCCCTTCAAATTCTCTAAGCTCACTCTTTATGTTGGAAACCCCCCATAAATGTGTAACACACCCACCTCCCCCTCTTTATGACATGTCAACTCTCACAATTAAATTGATTGTTTAATGATATTCAATTAATTTAATTTTGAGTTGGAATTTTGATGTTTTGAAAACTCATGGCATGTGTTAATTAAATAAGCGTTCCTTATTTTATTCGGGTGGGAGGTTGTGTGTTGAGATTTTGAGAAGAAAATACTCTAAGGTTGAAGAACTTCATCTCCTTCGTTAAGAATGCCAAGTATACAACGAAGAACTCTGTCACCGCAAGGGGAGATCGCCGTGCCGTATCCTCTCCTCTTCATAGCCGGTGAGTGACGCCTTTTCTGGAGAATGACGACACGCCGTATCCTTCATCGGGCGAGCACCGACGACATTTACGGAGCCTCGTTCCACGATTCCATATTCCACGATGTCAATTTCCCGTGACGATCCTCGTTCGAAGGCTTCTTCGAGGTAGGGGTTTTTCATCATTCAAGAATTATCAATTGATACTCTTCCTGATTTCTTGGACGCATGTTATCGGATTAACGAGAGGGGGATGGACCACAAAAACACGGTCGAACCTCCTTCCCTTTGTTGTTGTGTCTTGTTGAAGAATGGAACAGAGGCAACGCGGTGCCGTCGCACCCCGTGGAAATGAAGGAACCGTGCCCGGAGCGGGCCGCGACGAAGAAGCGCAGCGCCGTTGCGCCGCGCCGAAGCCGAAGAACCCGCGACCAAGGTCGGGCCGCGACGGAGGGGGCGCGATGCTGGATGAACGAGAGCCGCATCCTAAGGCCATGACGGTCACCAATAGGGGCTACCCAACTCTCCGACCGTCGAAGCACCAAGAGCCGCAGTGGAAGACCAGGAGGGCGGCCGGAACCGCCGGTCGCCGGCGCATGGAGGGCGGGACCGCGATGTCCCTTGCCGCACAGCTGGCCGGCCGTTACGGCCGGCTAGATCAGGAAAAACCGGGGTTTTAAACCCCCGATCAGCGCAGCAGGGCGGACCCCATGGGGTCCTCCGTTTGGATCGAAGGGGGTGGCGGCTCCCCCCCTTTCCGCGTTCGCGCGGCGTGTGGCGCCCGTGACGAGCTAGACCGACCGTGCCGTGTCGGGCCGCCCGCACCGGGCCCGGTACCTGCACCGGGCTGGTCCGTGCCATCCGGGCCAGGCCAAGCCCTAGTGGGCCAGGCCTGGACCCGAGCCAGGTGACCCGGTTCAGGCCGACCCAGGGGGTCTCGTGCCGGGTCGGTCCTGGCCCAAAACCCCCTAAAATCGGACAGCTTTGTTGAAAGGCCCATAACAAGGGCTACGAACCTCTGATGAACGCACCATCAGTTGCGTTGGGATCCTTGGATATAGATGGTCATTTCAGTATATTACACTCAATGTTTTGGAGAACTTTGTGTATATCCGAGTTGGTTCGAACACGAAACCAACCGGGCCCTCGGAGCGGAAACACTTATAACTTGAGCTCCGGACATCCAATTGACGTGCCGTCAACTTTGTTGGTTTCCTCTTAGTGAGACAGACATTTTGGCTTACTCTACTCGATGTTTGGACGCAGTTGGAGTATGGTTGGGATGGTATTGACTTGAAAACCAACCGGGCCCCTGGAACGGAAAAGCCAATAACTCTCAGACCGGGTGTCCGATTGACGTGCCGTCTGTCGAGTTGAGTTCCTATTGTCGAGACGGAACTTTGTGATACATCAACTCAGGTCTACGTTAAATTTGATGTATCGACCCCTTGGATCGTGGAGCGGATCCTCCCGAAACGAGCGTGCTATGTTCCGGAACCCTAGAGCTGGCTGCAACTGTGACGACGACGATGATTGTACTGGAATCCTCCGTGGGTTCGACGAGGATGACTGTCATACTGGGATCCTCCGTGGGTTCGATGAGGACCACTACCGTAATGGGATCCTCTGTGGGTTCGACGAGGATGACTACCGTACTGGGATCCTCCGTGTGTTTGACGAGGACGACTACCGTACTGGGATCCTCCGTGGGTTCGACGAGAACGACTATTGTACTGGGATCCTCCGTGGGTTCGACTACTGTGTTGGGATACTCCGCGGGTTCGACGACGATGACTACTATACTTGGATCCTCAGTGGGTTCAATTACGATCACTACTATACTTGGATCCTCCGTGGGTTCGATGATGATGACTACTATACTTGGATCCTCTCTGGGTTCGGCAACGACAACTACTAAACATAAATACTACGTGGGTTTGGCAGAGGAGATGATTCAGAGGATACATCTAATCATCTCCTACCCTCTTCGTAAATGGATAATTGTGTGAGTTGAGTCTTTAATTTCAATCATTATCTTCAATGTGATTGACTTGATATCCTGTATGGATTGGATTTTACTTTCCTTAGTGGACTAGATTGTACTTGAGCTCATGAGTTGGAGCTGAACTGGATTTGATGACTTAGGTATATGTATGGGCATATACCTAAGTAGAGTTGGATGATACTTCGTGATTGTATCTTTTCTTTGTGGTTTATCATTTTTGGATTTAGGGAGACCTTCGGGGGTCTCGGGGTCCCTATTGAGTATCATATACTCACCCATACACGGGCTTCGCCCGCACTATGTTGTGTTGGTTGCAAAAGACGGACATCACTGATCGTGGTTGAGGCTTGTAGAGCTGGACGGTACCCGGAGGAGGATCTCATGATGAGTCGATGCCCGAAGGTGGATATCAAGTCGAGTCAGTGCCCATAGCTGGATTTCACGACGATTCAGTACCCGGAGGAGACAGACGGACGTGGAGTGCTGAGGATGAGATCTGTACCTACCCTTCAGGTAGGAAGCCGGAGGACGATCCAGGAGCGGCTTGTCACCTTTCAGCTGTTGTCCTTTGAGTTTTACTTTACTTTCAGTTTTAGCTGTACCTTTCTTTTGGGCTTGTATTTCTGGGCCCTTAAACTTTCAGCACGTTTGATTTACAGTTTACTTAGTGTTCACTTCTGCTTTCATACTATGTGGGGATTCGTTTCTTACATAAAGGCAATGCCTTCCCTTATATCGGGTTTTACGCCTTTGGTGCTAGTCGCCAGCCCCTAGCCTATGGAAGGCGGGCTTGGGGTAGTCACGACACGGGTCCCGATGATGGGTCGTGACAAATTAGTATCAGAGGAGTTCGGTTCTACCACAGAACTCAAGACTCTGATCTTTCTTCTATGTGACGCAATAATGTTAAGGTTATTGGGTGTGGTTATCAGTCTTGGGAGTCCAGTGTTGGTGCGGCCGCTGATGTATCCATACACCAGGACACTGACTTCTGATTTCCAACTCAGTGCACGAAAACATTAATTGCATGTGTGTTTCAAAGTTTTCTTTGTGATTACTTTGTTTGAGCTCACCAGGTATAAATCGTTGACCATGACACACCTGTTCAGGATGTCTCCATGGAGTCAGTCAGTTGGAGTTCCAAGAGAGTACTCGATGACAGCCCACCGAGCAACGAGACTCCGGTGCAGGGCCCTATTTCTATGTTGGCACCTCGGGTGGTGTTCCAGCAACACCACCACCTATTAGGCAGTAGATGACACCAGTTGTACTAGTGGACAGTGCACGCTGATAGAGCACATTTCATGAGTTCCAGCAGTAGAGGCCTCCGAGGTTACAAAGTGAGATAGATTCCCAGGCAGCAATGGACTGGATGGAGGCGATTGATAGAGTTCTACGCCTAGTTTAGACACTAGTAGAGCGGTTGGTGGACTTAGATACTTATGTTTCCCAGTGACTGACCATGAGGTTGGTCTGTATAGTGAAGAGGCTTCGGTATATGGACCGATGCCTGAGATAGTAACTTTGGGTAGTGTCTCAGCTACATCACTACCTGTTGGTCAGCAGATACTACTGGCGGTACCGGTAGAGGACACCTGTAGGCTTAGTGCCTTACATGTTTCAGCACCGGATATTTGTCATGTTCCGAGGCAATACTGAATCACAGGTGGTTGAGGACTAGCTTGAGGAGGTGGTTGAGATTCTTCTAGAACTTATACAACTTCAGCAGGATGACATGTCGGTAGCTGAGAATTCATCGGGGCATACCAAACCATTCGTGTTACTCAAGGACTACGATGCGATCAGTGCTTCAGGGCTCTGACTTCTAAGTGAGGTGTTTCTAAAGGATATCTGATCCATCTCTTCTTTCTCTATGCATTCCTACTTATACTAGGGTGATAGAGAGAATCATTGTGGTTGATAATTCTTTTGCTGAGTGGATGCAACCAGTTAAGGTTAGCAGTGGGAAGCAGGAAACTGGCGCCAGTCTTAGAGACTTGGGTGTGTAAAATGTTTCAAGTAGAGGATTTGAAAAGTACAGATGAATATGCAAGACAGTAGAAGTGGAAGCAGATCTAGGAGAGCAGCATGGGGTGGTGAACCAATTGACATGTTGCAACCACCCGCCTTTGTAATCCCTGCTAGGCTCAGGGAGCTGGAGGGTAGGGGAAAGAGTAGCTGCATGCGGTCAAGTAGTGCGACCGAAAATCTCTAAGGATGATTTTAAGTATGGATTGTGTCTTCTAATATCTTCCATAACAACAGGCATCGATACGAATCATCCCTTCCTTCCATGAATCTTGTCCTAGACCTAGAGTTTATGGTTAATCCGTTGACTTGACCCTCACGTCTGGAGATACCTTTGGGAAGAGACTCGATAATCACACTTATGCCGATGGTGTGATCTGACCCTTGAGGTGAGAGTTTCGGTTGGAACCTCTTAGTGGTAGCGTCGAGGCCTTATGACGTTAGTTTGAGTATGGACTGGGCAATCACAGTTCATACACAAATTGACGGTATTAGGCAAACATCGGGATGGGTTTTCCTTGGTCGGCGAAAAGGAAACCCCAGGCAACACTTGATTAACTCTTGCTTAGGAGGGTGTATCCGATCACTCTTGGGTCAGCCAACCTTACCCTCATGGATGTAGGAGTTTTGAGCATTAGTTCTAATCAGGAAATGGAGGCCTCTAGAGTTCGAGGATGGAAACCACGTTCTTATACGGGTCTCACCACGATGAGGTTTACGGAGATGTAACCGAAGCGGTGAGTTATCTCTGAGGTCCAACGGACCTTTCTAGGTCCTCAGAAGGGTAGGTAAGGTGTTTTACTGCTTGACCTTTCCACCTCAGTTGTACTAGGTGCACAATGTCATCCACATATCTTAGCTAAATAAATACGTGCATAACCCTTCACACATCATCGACCACATGGAGTTGGACGTCGATGACGGGGCGACATTCACGGAAGTTCTAGTGGAGAACAAGGATCAATAGGAGTGGGTCCTACCTGGACATTCGATTCCTTAGGTGCACTTTCACTGGAAGCATAGAAAACTCTAGGAGAGCACCTGGGAGCGGAAAGCTCAGTTGCATGATCAGTACCACTTTTGTTTCCCTAGTTCGTGTTATAGCTTTTTAGGGACGTAAAGCCATGAGGTGGGAGTAATGTAAAGACCTGGAAATTTCAAGGGTTTTTCTTTCTTAATTTCTTTGGGATTTTATGAGTGCATAGTTTCTGACGGAACCTGATTCCGAGGCCCATCGAGCCTGGAAAAAATTCTTGAAGTTTAGCTCGGGTATGTTCAATGAATGAGCGAGCGGGTTTTTCTAACTTTTGAACCGGTGCTCGGAATCGAAACACGAGGGCACCATTGAAACCGCAACACTGATAATTTCTTAAGAATACCCTTTCTAGAGTTGCGTTTTCTCGGGTAGGGTTGATAAAAAAATGGATTAATTGAAGAGTGAAATAAAAATTGTGGAATTTTTTTTATTTTATTTCTTTTTAAGTGGTTAAATCCTAAGGATGGAATTTGGGTGGAGCTAACAACACATGTGAGGGAGTTGTGTGGGACCCACTAAAATATTAACTCTTGGTAGGATATTAGTGAGGTGGGTCTCACACGAGCCGCATCCCTTCAAATTCTCTAAGCCCCCACTTTATGTTGGCAACCCCCATAAATGTGTAACACACCCACCTCCCCCTCTTTATGACATGTCAACTCTCACAATTAAATTGATTGTTTAATGGAATTCAATTAATTTAATTTTGAGTTAGAATTTTGAAGTTTTGAAAACGCATGGCATGTGTTAATGAAATAAGCGTTCCTTATTTTATTCGGGTGGGAGGTTGTGTGTTGAGATTTTGGGAATAAAATAATCTAAGGGTGAAGAACTTCATCTCCTTCGCGAAGAACGCCAAGTCTACGATGAAGAACTCTATCACCGCAAGGGGAGATCACCGTACCGTCTCCAATCCTCTCTGCAGCCGGTGAGTGACGCCTTTTCCGGAGAATGATGACAGGCCACATCCTTCATCGGGTGAGCACCGACGACCTTTACGGAGCCTTGTTCTGCGACGCCTTCTTCCTTGACGTCAATTTCACGCGATGATCCTCATTCAATGACTTCTTCGAGGTAGGGGGTTTTCATTGTTCAAGAATTATCAATTGATGCTCTTCCTTATTTCTTGGACTCATGTTAGCGGATTAACGGGAGGGGGTCGGACCGCACAAACACGGCCAACCCTCCTCCCCTTTGTTGTTGTGTCTTGTTGCGGAATGGAACGGAGGCAATGCAGTGCCATCGCACCACGCGGAAATGAGGGAACCGCGGCCGGAGCGGGCCGCGGCGTAGAAGCGCAGCGCCGTCATGTCGTGCCGAAGCCGAAGAACCCACGACCAAGGTCGGGCCGTGGTGGAGGGGGCGCGGCATCGTCGCGCCGCGCCAGATGAACGAGGGTCGTGGCGTAAGGTCGCAGCAGTCACCAACAGGTGCGGCCGGACTCCCCGGCCACCGGAGCACCAAGAGTTTTGGCCTTTTGGCCGCAGCGGAAGACCAGGAGAGTGGCCGGAACCACCGGTCGCTGGCGCATGGAGGGCGGGAACGCAGGGTCCCGTGCGGCACAACTGGCCATCCGTTACGGCCGGCCAGATCCGGAAAAACCGGGGGTTTGAACCCCCGGTCAGCGCAGCAGGGTGGACCCCATGGGGTCTTCCATTCAGTTCAAAGGGGGTGGCGGATCCCCCCCCCCTTTCTGCGTTCACGCGGCGCGCGCCCGTGCCGAGCTGGACTTCCTGCGCCGGGTCGGGCCGCCCGTGCTGGGCCGGGTCCCCGCGCCGGGCCAGGCCGTACTGCGCCCTAGGGGTCCGGACCCGGACCTGGGTCGAGTCGACCTGATTCGCGCCGACCCAGGGGGTCTCGAGCCGGGTTGGTCTCGGGCCCAAAACCCCCTAAAATCGTACATCTTCGTTCAAAGTCTCATAACATGGGTTACGGACCTCCGATCGATGCACCGTCAGTTGCGTTGGGATCCTTGGATCTAGACGGTCGTTTTGGTATATTACACTCAAGGTTTTAGAGAACTTTTGGTATGGCCGAGTTGGTTCGAACACGAAACCAACCGGGCCGTTGGAGCGGAAACACTTATAACTTGAGCTCCAGACATCCGATTGACGTGCCATCAACTTTGTTGGGTTCATCTTAGTGAGACGGACCTTTTGGATTACTTTACTTGATGTTTGGACGCAGTTGGAGTGCAATAGGGTTGGTTTTGACTTAAAAACCAACCAGGCCCCTGGAACCGAAAATCCAATAACTCTCAGACCGGGTGTCCGATTGACGCACCGTCTGTCACATTGAGTTCCTATTGTTGAGACAGATTTTTGTGATATAATAACTCAGGTCTGCGTGACAGTTGATGTATTGACCCCTTGGCTCATGGAGCGGGTCCTACCAGAATGAGCGTGATGTGTGCGGGAACCCTGGAGCTGGCTGCGACTGTGACGACGACGATGATTGTACTAGAATCCTCTATGGGTTCGACGAGGATGACTACCATACTGGGATCCTCCGTGGGTTCGAAGAGGATGACTACCTTACTGGGATCCTCCGTGGGTTCGATGAGGACAACTACCGTACTGGGATCCTTCTTGTGTTCGATGAGGACGACTACCTTACTGGGATCCTCCGTGGGTTCGACAAGGACGACTACCATACTGGGATCCTCCGTGGGTTCTATGAGGATGACTATTGTACTGGGATCCTCTGTGGGTTCGACTACCATGATGAGATCTTATGTGGGTTCGACGACGATGACTACTATACTTGGATCCTCTGTGGGTTTGGTAGCGACAACTACTAAACTTGAATCCTACGTGGGTTCGACAGAGGAGATGATTCAGAGGCTACATCTAATCATCTCCACCCCTCTTCGTAAATGGATACGTGTTTGAGCAAGTCTTGACTTTCAATCATTATCATTGATGTGATTGACTTTATATCCTGTGTGGATTGGATTTTACTTTCCTGAGTGGACTGGATTGTACTTGAGCTCGTGAGTTGGAGCTGAACTGGATTTGATGACTTAGGTATATGTATGGGCATATACCTAAGTTGAGTTGGATGATACTTCGTGACTGTAAATTTTCCTTGTGGTTTATCTTTTATGGATTCAGGGAGACCTTCAGGGGTCTCGGGGTCCCTACATATTATTGTATACTCACCCCTACACGAGCTTCGCCCGCACTACATTGTGTTGGTTGTAGACGACGGACATCACTGATCGTGGTTGAGGTTTGTAGAGATGGACGGTACCCGGAGGAGGATCTCACGATGAGTCTTTGCCAAGAGGTGGATATCACGTCAAGTTAGTGCCCGGAGGTGGATTTCATGACGAGTCGATACCGAGAGGAGATATATGTACGTGGAGTGATAAGGAGGAGATATGTACCTACCCTTCAGGTAAGAAGCCGAAGGATGATCCAGGAGCGGCATGTCACCGTTCAACTGTTGTCCTTTGAGTTGTAATTTATTTTCAGTTGTAGCTGTACTATCTTTTGGGCTTGTATTTCTGGCCCCTTGTACTTTCAGCACGTTTGAGCTACAATTTACTTAGTTTTTACTACTTCTTCCATACTATGTGGTGATTTTTTTCTTACAAAAAGGCAATGCCTTCCCTTATATCGTGTTTTACGTCTTTGGTGCTAGTCACCAGCCCCTGGCCTATAGAAAAAGGGCTTGGGGTAGTCACATCATGGGTCCTCAGGATGGGTCATGAAAACATTGTCCTTATATTAGTCATGAGATCATGAATACTATCAAACATCTCATTATCTTCTTATCCCTTCATTATGTGCATATCATCTACTTTCCAAAAATATATGGATAACCTTTCATGGTTACCGATATCATTCAACATATACATTCAAATAATTTAGGAAAAACAATAGTTTAACAATCCTTAGATGTGTCTTTATTCCATATTACCATTACCTATACAACATAACTCTTGATAAAAATAAATCATCCCACTACCTTCTCAAACCATTGACTGAGCTTCAAAAATTATTCCATCTCACATATCATTTGTAGTCTCTTCATCATCATCAACATAAACACTACCCATACGACCATGTTGATTCTGTTCATGACACTTTACCTTAAGGCATTGGTTTGCATAATGCCCATACATTCGACATTTAAAACATTTAATCATTGTTGATGTCGTAGCAATACCATTATCCTTGTCCATGGTGTTAACTAAACCTTTTCCTTTGCACTTACAGGCTTTGTGTCCTTCTTTTACACACCCAAATCATCTTCCAGTCCCTTTAAAACATTCTCCCTGATGCCTCTTCCCACATGATTTACATGAGGGAAATTGAACTTTCTTTCCTCTATGATCATCATGAAACTCCATCTTTCTCTTATTAGATGAGTCAGAATACTTACCAAAATTGAGATTTTTGATCATATTATGAGATTGCTGATTAGGCATAATAACGATGTTTGGACTTCCAAATCCCATTTCATTTGGTTTCTCATGAATAATATCATTCTAGTGTCCATCATATCCCCCATTATCATGAATCTTCCTGTTTCCAGCCATTTTCTAAAACCCAAAAAGAATAGTGTGAGAGGAAAAAATTATAATCAAGGGGGATTATCTTAAATATCTAACATCTTAGGTTTAATTCTATGATTGTTACCATAATTCTAGGACTATAAGTTATACTTATACTTAACCTTAGGGACATCCCTATACATACCTTATAAATATCTCTAGGGATCTCACTAAAGTTTTTACATCCTATTTTCCAAAGGTTTACTAATCCTTTCCTCTGATACCAACTGTAGAGGCCCGAAGCTTGAAGTACATGGACATTACATTAATTTTTTAGAATACTTAATACATAACAAAAACAGACACCAAAGGACCGTAATAGTTTAGTGTCATTGGAAACATAGAATAAAATCTTCTAATCGTGGTGAAAGATCTTCAATATCTCCCCTAAAGAGTTTCCCCTTTGCTTCCTTACCTAAAACCTTTCTTTATATCCTGGGGAAAAGAAAACATATAAAGGGTGAGCTCAAATGCTCAGTAAGGGTAAGCATGGATAAAATAAAACAAACCATATACATTTGAACATAAAAACATGAACATAATGTTTAAACATTGAAATCTTGAGAAGTGGCATAAAACATGGCAGTATGTAAGGCATAGATCATAATGGAACATCAATCATGATAAAATAGCTTGGAAATAAAACATGTAATTGTGGAAAAACATTAAGCACATGATATGATTTCCATAGTAGCCAAGGCATTTCTGCCAATACCATCTTAGTGAACAAAGTCCCTTGCTGAACCGAGTTCACTCCTCGTTCCATTCTTGTATCACTGAATCAGATTAACTTTCCATTCCATCCATGTCTATCTCATGAGATATAAATCTTTACCCAATGCATTATATGGATATATTGGTCCCACCCATATCATAATGAAACCATTCTTATGTGTTCCACAAAATCATAAATCATACATCATAGCATAACCCATGTAATAAAAATGGGATTCTTAAACATCATGCCATCATAACATAATCCATACAAGATAAAAAGATTTCATAAAAATAATTCCATAATAACATAATCAAATCAATTTAAAAAAATAGGGATAGAAACAGAACCCTATTTTATCTTATATGGAAAATAATTTTGATAATACACTTGAACTCCATTCTTGAGAAAAATATCCTTTCTACTTCAAAAACATTTTTCATTTCTTAACAGGTCCTACAATTTTTAAACTAAAAGAATTTGATTAAAAATAAAATTTAAAACTTGTAAAGTAATCTTCATGTAAATAATTTTCTAAAAATCCATTCATGTCGTATAATTTAAAGGAAAACATTCTTCTTGTACTTTGGCTGGAAAAGTCAAAAAAGTACCTCGTACTAAAAACGACAAAAGATTCCTTTCATATCTTTTACTAAAAACTTACCAATGGGTAAAATTGGATTTAAATAGTTTTAGGAGGATAGAAATAATATTACATATTGAGTAAACATGGATATGGATGATAAATATTCCACAGTAAATTCTGAAGTATAAACAATCTCAGATAAAAATGAGATTGCGAGATTTTCCCTTACAAAGATCTTTTTGTAAACAAAATAGATCACATATGTGTATTAACTATAAGTTCACATAAAGAAATTATAAATACATTATAAGATATTAATTTCTCACATAATTAAATAACTACATAAACAAGGAAGAGAAGATCAACCCAAAGAATGGAAATTGGGTTAAGAAGTTGCCTTACATCATGTCCGACTTGGCTCGATCGTTCTTTAATCTCCTGAATAATAAACCAAAGTTAATTTCTAATTTCTTAAGAACCTTTTTAAAAATTATTATTCCATTTATATCACTTATTACCATGTTATAAACTTTATGTAACAATTTAAGTTAATAATGTTCATTTTGTCGATATTCTGTACTTGAGTCAAAAAATGGACTTCTTATAATTACATGTTATTCATGTGGTCAAAGGTTTATTATATACAGAATGATATTAATGATTTATATATCATATATATCATATATATCCAGCATATACATGTTTTTATAATAGTACATAACATATTGAGGTAAGAAATGAAATGCACCGTTCATGGAGATGGTAAGCCGTACGTACACATGAATGCTACTTTCATTTCTATTTCTTATTTTAGTTGAATTAAAACATAATGATACATAAGTCTATTATAATTCTAGTATAATATAATATATATTATCATTAACTACATCCTTTATACATCCCATATAAGGCATTAACGAATCACATCACTTTGAGGGGGCGGTAGTCCACATTTCCTCAAATGAGATTATCGTATTTACCGACTATGGAAACCATAAAGGCTTGATATAATTGGAAAGTAAAGAAGCATAATGAAATCATAAACATAATATATATCATATATAAATACAGTTCCATCATAATTTCCTCCATGAGAGGCGGTAGGAGGAAATTGAACAATCATCGTTCCGTGAGGCATTAGTTTTCCATCCACAGAAACATTATGTTCTTCATCCATTAGATGGAGGTGTCTGTAAGTGTAGTTAGAATCCTTCTTATACCGAAATTATAGAATATTTAGGATACTTCTATTTTTACAAAATAAATTATTAAAAATAGTTTAGGGGTTGGAGAAGTAGAATAAAAGAAAACAACTTAAGAGAAACCGTTACCTTTAATTTGGGTAACTTCCTTTGGTTTGAACCAAAAGGACTTATTGAAGTGCCTTCCTCCTAATTTATGGCTTCTAGAGGGAGGGGAGGGATGTAGAGAGATTAATTTGACAGAGGATGGATGAGTCAAATGGCTTTAGAGGTGTGAGGAATTGGATAGAAATGGTCTCCTTTTATAAGGGGGAGGAGGGACTCTTTTGGAAAGTGTGAAAATATTATTTTATTATAAACTTATCTTTGGTTTAAAAAGGTACCAAAATCATTAAATATGATTATAAGATGACTTATGGTCTAAATAAAATCATCCAATAAGAATTGGAAATGTTTGGGATAATATTTTAGCCATTATAATCTTATTTATTTAAATCATTTATTAATGAGGTAAATACTGCATCATTATTGTGTCATAATTAATTTAATCCATTTGATGTCTAAAAATAATGAAAAAAATACCATGATGTAGGAAATATATTTATATTTCTAATGAATATTTATTTATTAAAATATGACTTATATAACACCATATAAAAATTAATTTACTAAAGGATTTTTGTTAATGTCAATTTTGTCATTACATTAAATTAATTAATCTAATGTGTCATTGTCTTTCATAAGTGGCACCATGGGGAACCAAAATTGACTCAAGGATTCCCATGGTCGGAAATTACTCATCGAATAAGGTTTGGACAATTGTTAAGTTAATTTTGAATTATTATAATATTCTTTTAACCTTGAATTACCCTATTTACTTTTAACCGTGGTAAATACAAGTAAAAAGTTACTATTCACCAAAAATTATTTTTATCTTATTGAAACACATTTTACTCATTAATATTTATATTGTCTCTCATATTTTTGAAATTAAACTCACAGAAGCGGTAAAATTATATTTTACGAAAAATTTCAGAAGCTCTTAAAAGGTGGGTAAAAGACGGTGAAAAGTTCAATACAATTTTTTATAAATCTAAAATTATTATAAAATGACTCCAATGAATTTCATTGAACTTGTATAAGTATTATGTATCTATTTTTACCTAAAATAAATTTAAATCTAATAAATTATTATTTAAATAAAAAGTCGGTTTTAACTAAAAACTTAGTGTTTTCACTGTTCATCAAAAATGGATGTTTTTCAGAAAAATACCAAAAATTCTGCCTAAGTTATATTTGATATTCCGAATTAAAAAATGAGGTCTATTTTTCTAAATTCAAAACATAGAAGTGGAATTAATTATTTTTAATGGTAATTCTCGTTATCAAAACAAAAAGCGTGTTTTTAAAAAACAATAACTATCAAAAGACCGACACTTGTTTCTATCCAAATTCAAAGTGAAATTAATTCCAATGACCAGCATTGGATTAAATGGTAAAAATATATTCTAATTACACTTTAAAACCAATTAAAAAGATAATATAACCATATAAATTATTGTGATTAAAAAAGTTGTTTTTAATTAAAATATAGGGTGTTTTTACTATTCATCAAAATATGAAAGTTATAAGAATAATATGAAAAATGTATCCAAAGTAAATTTTTATATCCTGATTACAAAGAATAATTTTATTTTGTCAAATTGAACTTATAAACATGTCAAAAACTAGATTTAAAGTGGTTGTGCCATCAAAAGGCGGCAAAACTGCATTTTTTGAAAAATACTTATTTTACCCGAAAAATTTATTTTTTTTCTCATACCATGTTCTAGAAAATATGTAAGATGAATAATAATATTATAAAATTCAAAATTTGCTTAGTACTATTTATAACGGCTAGTAAATAATAATATTATAACAATATATCGTTGTCTAGTGAAACCCAGTATTGCGTACTACACACGTTATCGAGGAAGGTTACGATTGCGTGTAATGCAAGCCAAGCCAGGGTTGCATGTTGTGCAAGACTCCTTTTTGTTTCGTATAACAGAATCCAACCATATTTCATTTATACATTGAATATATATATATATCTATACACACTCAATGTTGCGTAGAATGACTACTATCAAACGAACTTGAAATTGTGTGTAACACAATCCAAGAATAGTATTGCGTATACTGCAAGCTAATACGGTGTTGCGTATAGCAAAAAATAATCTTTGTGTATCATAAAGCACATGACATCAAATAAATTAAAAAGAATACTTATAATAAAATCTCGAGGTGTTACAGTAGACCATGGTTTCCCCTTTGTTAGGATCCATCATCTTTTGATCCACCCTTTGTGGTGTCAAGATCAACCTTCATGGTGTGACATATTCCCTCTTTGGGACATGCCATCCTGGGTCCATCTTCATTGGTTGTCCCAACAAATCAATAAGGTAAACCTTATAGGTACCCCATATTAGGCACGTATTCACATGATTCACTCTCATTAGTGTTTTGACCAGTCTGCTTCTTCTCATTAAGACGTTAAAGTTGTGGCTTACCCCATTTTAAAAATGGAATGATGAGGAAAACCTTGGATACATGCCTCTGGAATATGGTTCCTCTCAATGGATGTGGGATTCCTTTGGAATCCTCACCTAATGGAATCCCTTTTATAATGGAATTATTGGTTTTATAGTGTTTCAGTGTCTATACATGCCAGTAATGTTCAACAGGAGTACTCCCCTAACAAAAAGATACATCACCGACTTGACACTTTGGAATTTCATGATAGAAGCAACATAATTAAATGGAATCCACAAATATATGCAACTAGGAGTGGTAACTTGGACAACATCTTAATATTTAAGGGATAACTAGAATAAGAGATGAATTTCAAGTAGGAATCCATAGAAGGAGAGACCAACATCCCATAATCCCATTTTGATCAAGGAGAAAACATATCAAAAGAAGTGAATTTTTTTTCCACATTTGGAAAGCATGAATGTAAGAAAACAATGCTTCCCGTCACCAGAGCATCCTAATGCATGGGCATGGGGAGGCGCTCCCCATTGGAAATCATCAGAATCAGAAATAAATGAATGTAAGATTCACAAACAAGCATATCAAGGTAACATGGATTTTAAAAGTGTTTTATTTTGACAGCCAATTGATGGATATATAACTCTATGTTGCAGGCCATGATTTCTTAAAGACATCTCCACAGAATGCGGTTGTGAGATTTAGAATGAATGGGAAGCAAATTATTTGGTATCTTTTCTCATTTTAATAATCTTATTGGATAATATATATAGAATATCATTAATATTTAAGGAAAATACATTATCAACAATATGATTAAGATGACCTGAATTCTTTACAGATAAAATTTCATCAATCATAATATAATAATGAATAAATAACACAATCAAATATAAATATACAATACATTTTTAAATTTAAGTACATCAAATATCATATCTAAATTGAAAAAAATATTATTTAATTCATCAAAACGTTATCATAGATCTTATCATACTTTTATTACTCCATGGTATAACTTGAAGATATACAAAAAATATTAGGAAAACCATAATGCCCATTAATGGTGTAACATGATGAAAATTGAGTGAGATATCATGGTATTTCAAACCGTAGAATGGAAAAATAAACTATATATGTTAATACCTTAACATGAAATTAATTTAATTCAAAATAACATTGGGTCATGGTAAACATGAGAAAAAAAATTATAGCACAAACACATGAAATATCAAATCAAATATTGGTCAAAAATCACTACCAAGACGTCAACACATTGTGGATGGAACTAACTACACATGATCTATGATAAAAGTAAAAATGAAGGATACCTCATTGGGGAAACACATAATCTTATGGATGAGGCTAATTACATATATCCCACACGTAACAGTATACATAATGATAACTGTACATAGACCACACATAATGATTTATTGTGGTATAAAGAACTACCCAATTGATTAAGGAGTTATGTTATTCATGGAAAACACATAACATTAACATATTTCATATATCTAAGTGAAACATGGAAAATAAATAAATATATATAAATTATAGAAATTAAATTAATCCATTAGAATGAAATTGGATACTATATAAATACTTAAGTGTCTACTTATTAGGGTATCATGTAACATCCAAATAAAATATTGGATTATAGAATATTGAAAGTTTATTATTAATAAACCTAGTGCTAAGAAAATATATCTTAATGTTAAAAAACAATAATAATATTTGATTATGATATCATAAAAGAAAACATATTTTATTGAAATTTCATGAAAATGGAGAAAAAATATTTAGATTGAATAAGGGAATTGATTCATCATAAGACCAAAAATAAATTAACATATTATTTTGTTAAAGAAATTATTTTTTTGAAATCATCTAGTGATAATAATATTTACAATATTAGAAAAATAGATGATGAATTTTGGAATATGGTTGGAAAATTAGGGAATATATCATTATAGCAATCATATTTTTTTATATAAAGAATTAATAAAAATAGGGACATAGTGGAATGATTATAATGTGACAAAACGTGAAATATAAATCATCATGAAAATAAATGATACACACTATAAAGTTATAAATATGAGGTATGTGAGATTGATTTTGATAGAAAATATGTTATCTAGAATAAGAAAGACTAAGAATGAACCCTTACCTTGAGTATTGACTTGCTATAGATTATCTAATAACATCTTTAATAGAATTTATTTTTAAATAATAACCCAATTCTTAAATTTTTTAATATTGATTTTAGATATTATAATATATTACAATTATATTTTATTCGTTTATTAAATTTATATTTTCTACATCAACTATTTTGATGCTGGTTAGTTTATAGTCCCAAAATTACATCGATGAAGTGGTAATGGTCAATGGTGACAATACATTTTTTCCACAAGGAAAATAATCTTAATGAAATATTGATCCGAAATATCTAATATTTATGTAATTAAATATATTATAATATATTTATAATTAATGAAATCTTCTGTGGTAAACATATGTTTCATGGTTAAAAATGAGTATAATGCTTTATATTTCTTGTAATTAATAAAGCATGTTTTATATCCTTCTAGATTCATCAAAATGTTTTTATTCATTTGTTGTGACAAATTAATTCAATAAATATATTTTTAATAATATCAATGAACTTAACAAGTTAAAAATAAAATATCACCCTTTATATTGGTAGTGTAAAACTACCAAGGGTAGGGTATTATTTTAAGTAAATTATTAAATATAATAATTAAAATAATAGATATAAGATATTTGTCTTAAAATGTAAACTATCAGGATTTCTATATTTTAATGCCACATTTATTTATTACACCATGTTATAGAATTGGTAAGTGGATAATTTAAATTTTAACATGGTTATTGAATCCCTATCATTAAACATTGATTTTCCACCTTTGGATTGTGCCTAACGACTTCATGGGAAAAGAGTTTGGTAATAAAAAGGAATTAGGGACATGTGTTGGGGAGTTTGGAGAATTTTATAAGAATTGAATTTATAATAGAATGATTTATTTATGTGGTATGAATGGGATGAAGGGGATGCAATTATATATCCATGAGGGATGGGTATTTTAGAATAAATTATTATTTATTTTATTATTTAAGAAAATTATGATAAATGATATTTATTCATTTGAGTTTTAATGGATTATGGATAATAAAGGATGTTGTTTTACCACAAAATCTATTAAAAACAGATGAAATGTTCAAGAAAATTTAGAAATGATAAATAATGAAAATAGATATATTATTTGATGAAAATGTATATTAGGATTGTAAATTTAAAATATAGTTTAATTTTTTTTTTAAAAATTACATCAATTATTTTACCACTTAATTTTTTATTGAAAAAACTATTATATAAAATTAAAAGTCATGTTTTTATAATGATGATATACTAATACATATGGTACTTGTAATTTTTTTTTCTTTTATAGGTAAGGAAATAAATTTTTTAATGATAAATACTATAATTATTCCTAAACAAATTTAGTTAGAATGGTTTAGGAAATAGAATCCATTTTACATAATTAAAAATGAAAATATCAAAAAATTTAATATTTAAATAAAATAATTTATAACATGGAAAAAACTAATATTAAAAAAATACATTTTATTTTTCCATTTGTGACTATAATTATGCGACTTATTTTATTCTTATTATTATATGATTAATAGTTATTAAATATTTGATATTGGAAAAAATATATGTTCCAAAAATAGATAATGAAATTTTATGATGAAAATGAATATTATACTATATGGTAAAACATATTTTACTAAAAATTATACAAAATTTTATTTTTAGTTTTATGAAACCAGATAATTGTATATTTACCATATATTATAATTATAAATTTAATTTATTTTGTAATTAAATATCATCAATAGTCATGTTATCATTTTTCTAGTAAAATTTTAATTTCAATGGTCAAATATTATTCCAATAGACATATAATCACTACACTTCTGAAAAATATTTCTCAACCTTTCATTATTTTTTACTCATTTATAATTAAATTTTTTAAGTGAAGTATTGAAATTATAATATATTTTCAAATTAATTAATTATTTATAATGTTATTTATGTATGTAATAATTTAATAGGAATATGACAAACCAGAATGTCAGGTCTTTATTTTTTTTACTTATTTATTTCCCCATTCCTATATATTAAATTCTATATTAAAAATTCATACATTTTATGGATGTTTTTATATTAATGTAATAAAATTATGTTTTTAATTTATATGATTTATGTTATACATTATACCACATATATATATATAAAGGAGGGAACATTTTCATATCTAATACATTCGGTCATTAAATTCATTTCACGTTTATAAATTTCACTCTGTAAATTAAAAATCAACCCTAAAACATAAATAGTGGAATGCATTTTTCTATTAAAACATCAATTTCTTATGCCACCCATCCATATTTATGATATTTTTATAGTAAATTTACTAGGTGATTTCCCTTTTTTATAACTTTATCATTGTAATCCATTACTTCTAAAGGTTTTTCTAATAAGATGGTTTTGTTCAAATTATACAACCTCGGGATTTAGTACATGGGATGTACATTGTATGTACATTCTTAAGAGACATAAAAGGAACACATTATGTAATCGTGTCCTTGTCGATGGAAATTCCTATCCATAATCCAAATCACTAACATTATTAGGACTCTTAATGGGTAATATAAACGTAGGACATATAATTACCTACTTCCAAAACATTTAATGTCTCCTTCAGAGTGATATTTCGAGGAATAATTTATCCCAAATCTCAAACACTACGTCTTAACTTTGGTTACAATGTGCACCATAGAATCATATAAGTGGAAAAACAAATTAACCAATAGATTAATGTCAAAATGTCTTCTTTGGTGATTCACTACATAGTAATCAACCAAAGGATGTAATGTGAATTAAATTATAATAATGGGAAAAATAAAAATTATATAGAATTTCATTTTTATGGAATTAATGTTCCATTCATATTTGGTGAATGTGATAAGGTAGAACCACATATGAGAGTCTTTATATAATCCAAACACACTCAAAAATCATAATTATGTGTTGATAATAAATTTCAAAATTCTTGCATGAAGAATAAGTGATTTCTAAAAAATATCGACAATGGATGAAGCAACAATTCACTGAAATGATGTGAAGAAAATGGATTTGGGTTCTAGAAAATACTCTTCTCACTAAAGGATGTATCATATTGTATAGAGGAGATATTATAATCCTGGCATGAATTTTATTATATGTATTGAACCTCTCCATAATTATATTTGTTGGTTTAAGTCACTGAAATATCACACTAGACCATGAAAATGATTAACCTTTTAAATAAGTACTATATAGTATTTTTGACATAATGAATGCTCAAAAAATACCTTATATATTTTTTTCACTTATTTATAACCTAGAAAGTAATGTGATATAACAAAATACTATCCAGTAACTCAATTCATCTATCCCATAAATATTTAACAAACATTTAACAATTTATTTTTTATTCATGAAATAATTTAATGGTATTATATTAATAGCATGCGAATACTTTATGTAAATAAAATCACCTCTTATTATTCTAAACATGAATTATTTTTATATTAGAAATTTCTTTAGATTTTTTGAAATAAAAAAACCCATATAGTGGATTTACATCTTCATATATTAATTTACATATAATTTCTTAATAAAATATTACATTGATTACATCTAAAGGATCTATGAAGGTTTTTTATACTAGTTAAATAATACACGAATTACGTAGACAATAATGAACATAATAAAATATTAATCTTACTTAAATATGATTTTATAAATCCTACCTAGGTCACCTCATTATACCTGATTTATTAAAGACATAGATTATAATAATAGGGTGAGAAAAAATCCCGTTAGTGGGTAAATAAATGAAACATGGAGGATATTACAATGTAAAATAAATGTCACATAATAATATATAATGATTATAAATGATTGAGTCATAATATAAGATCATGATTATATGTACATGATGTATAACATGTAATTTTGGTTATGATATAAAAATGACACATTCAAAAGAATATCAAAATTTTTCATCACTAAGGTGTAATAAGATATATTACCTATGTCTTTTACCTAGGTTTTATAAAACATTACCAAGGAATGCTAAAAAGGTATAATAAACATGTCATATCTAGAGATTAATTCATTACCTAATGAATTGGTGTGCTATTTGGCCACACACATAAAATGTCTGTCTTTATGTGTTCCACATAAATCATATATACTAAAAATGTTTTTTCCATCATATCCCATGATCAAAGAACGTGGGTTTCAAACATTGATGTCCATAATAAATTAAATATAGTTATATATACATATATGAGTAACTTATAATGAATTAGGGGTTTGTTATCCATGATATAAATGTATGATACACAAAATCAAAGAATTATTTCAGCAACATAATGAGTGTATATAGCTATTTATGTAATGATATTAATGAGAGGGAATAATAGACTCTCATACTATGGCATAATTTCAAGTGTAAAGGAATCATTATGAACACATATACATGCAATTTTCAAGAAATAAAAATGCTCGTTAAAAAAAATTTCTTAAGTAATATGAGAGTGAAAGATAATCCCTCACATCTAAAGCAGTTTCCTAAAGCATGATACAACCTCCATATAACATTATAAACTCCTTACAAAGGAACTATAATGATAAAATAATCTTGATGCTTTATGGATTTATAGTGGAGAGTAATGAGAGAATTTGAGGGTATTTAGAAGAAAATTAGATAATTTCTTTTTAATTCTTAAAAATAGGTTTTAGTAATAATGATTGTACTTACTATGGTTTTAACACATGATATTTTCCCATGTTGAGTGTTTTTTCTATTTTAAATAAATTTTACATGAAACCCTAAAAAAAATTGTTTTATATTTGGACTCAATTATTAGTCACAGATTTTTTTTAAAAAAAATAGAAAATATAATTTTGGTTTTTAAATATTAATTATAGGTGTGTTAAATTTATAATATTACATTAAAAATATCATTTTTATTAGAAAACAAATTTATTCCAAAAAATCCATTAAAATTTTTATTAAATAACTTTTATTTCTTGATGATATCAAAAAAACTAATGTATATGTATATCATGTTTAAATTTTTTCTAAAAAATTCATCTATCAAATAATGTTATGATAAATTCATAGTTGGATAATTTCAACATGTTGATTTCAAAATTGACCTCTTTTTTATCAAAATAATTTTTTAAATATGTGACATTCATCGTTAAATAAATTATTTATTTAAAAATAATTGTTTTATAACATGATTAATCATCTAACCTTGAGAAAGACTACATGGTATTCCCTTAAATTATTATATTATTTAAATAATAATTAATATTTATGTTTATAACCTTTTGATGAAAGAAAATTATTTTAAATTTATGAATTTATGATAAAAAATGTACTTTATTAAATAGAAGGAATATATAATTTCTTATAATAAATTTGTGGTTTAATTTTATTAAAATTATCTTTTATCAGATTCATCCATTAATCATGTTTATTTTTACTTGTAAATAATGTTGAGGCATGAAATAATGCATTATAGGATATGTTTAACTATTATTTCATTTATAGAATAACATATACCTTAATAATACTTATGGTCTTGATATATAATCCCCTTTCACAACTATATATTCTAAAAGAGTAAGGTGTAGGATGGTGGTACTTATATTGGATGATTAAGAAAACACAATTTTAGTGGTTAGCACCGATAACATGAATTTATCCCATAATTGATTCAACCCGAGCATCCCTTATTGAAGATCCACTAGAGCATGATCATGGGTGAACTCCAGTGAAACTACCTGTCTCTTAAGACCTAATATAAAACGTGAAAATGGATGTTCTAAATTGTTGATACAATGGTACCCCCTTATATATAAACTAGTTCTTTTTATAACAGTTAATTTAAAATAATCAGAGTGGTCACTTTATTATGACTACATTTCCAATTGTGACAGTTCCCAATGATCATATTGACAAACATTCATATTGACTAATAACATGGTAATAATAATGTAAGGGTTATATATTAAAAATGAATTTTTCCAATATAGACTATATATATATATTACACCATTCTCATTCATCATCATTCATTACATCACAAACAAATGTTCTCAATTCCCACTGATGGTGTCAATCATATTCCTAAAGATTCTATTTTTTACACCTTTTATAAAAGGAGTAATCTTCATGGAAGAATTCATGCCTATGGATTTTAGCATCATGTATATATTATTATTATGTTTTTATATAACTTTAATCTTTTTCGATATTATCATTAATTTAATTACATTATGTGAAATGTTCCTTTCAAATGTAATAGTCCTTCTTCATGTTTTTTATAATAAAATAGTTATTTTGAATGTTCTTTCTCTATGGCATGATATATATTTTATTCAATTATATTCAATAAACCCCATAGAAAATATATCCACTAATATTTTTGTATATATTCCAAATAAATTGTAATATTTTTCTTTAATAACTTTATTATAATCCCTTGGTTCTTTTTAAAAATTGTGATTTCCTTAAAATAATTTCATTAGTCTTTTTTTCTTGTTCTAAAAATTTATTCCCATTAATCAGAAATATGGATGTGTTCTTATATATACAAATGGAATGGTTCCAATCATATATCATTTTTTTCAATTATATGTATTTGTTTTCACCAATACATTCTTATCAAGAAAACGTGTAAGACATTGTGGACCTTGAATAGATTTGGAGGCATGAATAACATATAGGAAACATCTCTAACTCACTATATAATCTCAAAGTGTTCAGTATACCAATAACATAATTTATACTTCTTTAAAAATTTCATGACCACTTTCCATCATTTTTTTTGGAATACATCATCCCAAAAATTTAATTCTTTATCCATCGCTCTATTTTTCTCATAATTCATTGATCGAATCAGAGTAGTCTCTATGTGTTCTAGATAAAAATTATATTCTGTCTTGTTTCATTCATATTGTATTATCCCAATAATTTTAATTCTCTAAAAACATTTAACAATGTTGTAAATAAGAATATTTTTAATATAGTTCTTCATCAATATCCATTGAATGCTCAAATGGAAACTGTTGTGGTATTAACATTAAACAAGTAGAATATGTTGGTCCCAACACCATTGGGAATTTTGTGAGTGAAAACATTTCATTCCTTCAAATGTTTAAATAATCCAAAACAAAATTCCCATATGTTATGATAATCTATTAATATATATGTTCATATGATTATTATTGATCCTTTAGGATATAGAAGTAAATCGTGGATCCCAACTAGAAATAATTGACATCAGTACTCCAAGAAGTCTCACTAAATCATGAATATATAGATGATAAAGGTAATAAAGGGATAAATCATCTCATAAATCAATGAAATTAGTATAATTTTATAATCTATTAATGATTACCAATATATAATTATTCTCCATGGATTGCTAGCAAGGGAAGTAAAACTATCCATAGTGATATTAACCCACTTACACAATGGTATGGGTAGCGATTGTAGAACTTCATTTAGAGTTTTTCATTCTACCTTAACTTTTTAATAGACGAAACATATTTAATTATAATCATCAAAATACCATTCCATACCAACCCATAAATAATCATATCTCTTACCATTATACATTTTTATGTGTCTGGGATAAATAGATAATAGAGAGATTTTATCATCATATTTCATCACTTTCCTTAAATCTAAAATATATTGGACACATATCCTAGCACCAAACTACAATGATCACTCTTGATAAATAAAAAACTATAGAAACATTACAATTTTCAAATATTATATGTTTATTTATAACATAGGACTATGAATTTTCATTTCTTAAATTTCTCATGAAATGCTTGTTAGAAAATAAATTGGGATAGGATTGATGATTTCCATTTCATTATGATTTTTATGCCCATGTTTTCTAAGTATTTGATTAATGAAATTAGTTAGATTATCATCATTTAAGGAACACTATGGTATAAATTATATAATGAATAATAATATTTGTATTCTTTCAATAGTGATAATGAATAGAATAATCGTAGTTCTTATGATTATCCAACAATCTCCTTTTTATCATGTCTGGTTCCTTTTGTGTGAATATGTACATCAAACATTTTTTTGTCAGCATATATATTATATATTCCCCATTAATATAATTTCTAAATATATTTAATGAATAAATAACAACAGAGAACTAGAATTAATGGGAATGATAATTACAATCTTGAATGTTCCCCTATTGAGATTCATAAGTAACCACACTGTTAATTTTCATCACTACACATATAAGTTCAATCAATGACACATCAATATAAATGAAAAATCTATCTTCACTAGAGGGTTAAAATATTATAGTTTCAAATACAATCATATTTTTGAATTCATATAAATATTCTCCATGATCATTTTTCAAGATGAAGTAAAGTCCATTCCAGCTTCATTAGTTAGTTGATTATATATACAATAATTGGTTTTAAAAAATAATTTATAATATCCTTCTAGTCTAAAAAAATAATGTATTTCAACCACTATTATAGAATAAGTACACTCTTGTAATCTATTTTCCATAATTATATGAACCAAATTTCCTTAAATAGTCTAAATTTTATGTTATAATTAAAATTATTATTACAAGAAATCACATTTGATTAATTTCAGAATAATATTTTATATCCTCATAGTATTAAATATAACTCATTGATGATCCTTACAATCCATATGACCTTAAGAATATATAAAACTATCACTAATAAATTTCATTAAATTTTTTTTCATGGTATTCCCTAAAGTCTATATTCATTAAATAAATAAATATACCAGGATAAATAATCAAGATAACGGGAATAACAAAAAAAAGATAATGTCTATATGGGGTTTATAATGAAGTCATCAGATAATCATCTTTCGAAACCCCTATATGAAGACACCATGGTTAGATAATAGTCTCAGAGAATAATATAACCTCACATATATTCTCAAATAATTTATAATTCCATGAATGATATTATATTTTCATAGCATTGATTTAACTATGTTCCCTATAATCGATACATGTTTTTATTGATCCATCCTTATTATTTAAAAATGGAATAAGTTCTTCCCAAGGAGATAAGAAAAGATGATTAAACCATTTTACAAAAGATATTATTATTTCTTCATTAATTCCTATAACTTGACATATCCTATACAATATGTGATCTATGATATTAGATTGGATACATGTATGAATTCAATTGAGAATTCAACCAAAATTTCTTAAGAATGATTAGATAATTCTCCAATAAATCCATAAGTATATTCCTAATCAATGGGTTCATTTCAAATCATTATACTTTCAAATTATTATTTTTCTTCACTAATTATTCCCATAAATGAGATAATAAAAGGTGGTTCATGCAAAAAATCACGGTAAGATATCTATATATTGAATATAATTATACTTTCCCTTCATGAAATTAGAAATTTTCATACTTATATACTTTGATCTTGTAATTATATTACGATATCCAATACATCCTTTTTATTTTTTCAAATACCACCATTGGAAGGACTACCATGTTTTCATGAAGTTTTACCCACCAATATTAATAGGTTAATCTCTATATATCACTACTGAATTATTAGACCCTCTATGTTATAACGAAAAACTCTACTTATCATAGTTCACTAATAAATTTAATTTTCTTTGAAAACATGAATGAAATTACAGAACATGTATAACTAGATTAAAAGAATGTAAATTATATCATTGGGATTACAAATATACCTTTAACCACATCGAATTAATATATTTAAAGATATGTTAATCATAAAATTTAATAATTTATCATATCATTGATTATATTCATTAATAATTTAAAATTATAAAATACAAAATTAAGTTAACTATGTATCATTAATAATTGTATGTAATATGTATATTTTAAACAGAAGAAGTTACCCATGGATTCTCAGACAATGTGTGTCATTGGTCCCACTAGTCATACACCGACTGAATATCGAGTTAATAACTACAAAAACATATTAAGAATATTACACCTAGGAGAATATATAATATATATTATCAAAAAATTATTTTATATATATAGAAAAGTCATTTTTAAGTAACCATTCAATCTATAAATTACCAAAATTTATAATATTTTCATAATTTTGTCTTATAATTAGGGGTTTCACTCATTATTTCAAGTGTTAATTTCCATAAATAAGTAATTCGTGATTTCAAACTGGTTATGGTGACCTTCCATTTTCAAACAGGATTTTTAATATATTTGAATAAAAATAATTACTTTCATTAATTTCATTGGATCTTTTGAGGTGGAGTGTATTAAATTATAGAAACATAGAAAATGGAGTATACCGATCACTAAAAACATAAAAAATATTTAATCCTATTGAAATACAAAATTAAAAATCAATAATAGATTGCATCGTATTATATGTTTACTTATGAACATATATGAACAATAAAAGGTTATAATATTTCTTATTAATGTGATAAATAAAGGGAACATGAAGTATGTGACCATGGATAATTCATGGGGCATAAAAATAGAGAATCATTATAAATGCATGAAGCATAATATAATATCATAATAACAAGTTCATTATGAAAAACATTCAAATGTGGATAAAAATATTAAAATGATACATTAACATGAATATCACATATGTTCATCACTAAGGTGTTGTAAAAAATATTACCAATGTTTTGTACAATGTATCAGAATAAATTGCCAAAAATTACTGAAATCATATAAAACAAATGTGACATCCAATAATTTGTGTTCTAATCAATGCCTTGGATAACTATCATGGAATATCTATAACATGTCTAAAATTATGTGTTACATGTATATCATATTCCATAAAAAAGTTTTCATTATTTTAACCCATGGTTAGGGAATATTGATTTCATACATGGAAGATAAATATTAGACATGTATTTTTATACATGTTTATATACTTATATTTTTGAATGAATGTAGGTTTTGGTATTCATGACATATAATTATTGAATAGAAAATTAAATATTAATTTCAGTAGCATATTGGTATACATAATAGTATTTGTAACGGGATTAATGTGACTAAAAGGTAGTATCACGTCAATTAGGAATCATTTGGATAATAGAGTGAAAATTATGAACATGTGAAAACTTCACGAATCAAAAATCAAAGGCTTATTTCAATGAATATACACAAATAAAAGGATAGTGGAAAAGACCACCTACTTCTATGGAAGTTTCTTAATTCTTGGGAAGAACTCCATAAATCCTTAAGAACCCTTTGGAATGGAAATAAAGACATAAAATGGGATGAAATTCATGCTTCCTTATTAGGAGTAGATATGGAATTGATAATTGTTCATTATTTATAGCCATATATGAGGAATGTTTTATTAATATGTAAATATATGTTATGCACTCCAAGTTAAAAAAAGAGAGAACCATTAACCTTTTCATAGTTTTAGCCCACTATATTCTCCAAGGGGTATAATTTTTATATTTTAATTATTTACAAACAGAAAAACTATATATAATATTTTAAAAAATATAAAATTTACTTTTAGTTATGGATGATTTATTATTGTTTTCTAAAATTATTCATATGCCATTAAAATAAATTATTTTAATATGAAATCATACTTTTTTCAAGGGAAATTATTAATAGTATTTATTATATCACATTTTTTTCAAAATTATTTCATTATACTTAATGTATATTGACACATTATTTTAGTATTTATGAAAGAAATCAAATATCTTGGAGAATTTATCAAATATTAACTATTTGATAAATTCAATATGCTCATTTAAAAAACGAGATCCTTATTTTCAAATTAATTTTCAAAATATTATAATTTTATTCTCTAAATAAAATAAATATTTATTAAAAAACCAATATTATAACATGATCATGTTTCTAACCCATATAAAAACTATATTCAATTTCGTAAATTTATTTTATTATATATATGAATTATTATTTTTATTGTGAAGTATTAAATTTAAAATTCATTCTCAGAATTTTCTATTTATCCAAACAATTTATTTTCAAAAAAAAATGACATATATACTTTCGGAAAACACAATTTTAGAATTTTAATTCAATAATTAGTCTTTTATCATATTCATCCTCTGATCATGTTGATTTTTTCATTTTTATATGGGTAACACACTAAATAATAAATTTGGGGTCAACATGACAACTAATTCTATTCTAAAAGATCTTACACCTTAATACAACTTTAGTTCTACATATATAACTCATTATCACAAAACAATTATCTATAAGGGTAAGGTTTTTGGTGGTGGTACATTATTTGGATATTTTAACTAACATAAATCATTTGGTGATCTGGAATAACTTTTACATCTATTGTACTTGATTTGGCTAAAGCTTCATTTATTGAAGACATTTCTTAGATTGGTTAATGGTTAACCGAAGGGATGCTAGCACACTACCATGTTCTGGTAGATTCACACCATTAATTATTTTTTAATATTTATGGACATAGTATCTTTATTATTAATTAAGAAGTTCTTTTTATTAAAGTCAATATTAAATAACATCAAATGTAAAATTATGATGGCTACATTTACTATTGTTACAATCACTATTGGTTATATTGAGATATGGTTTGGTAAAAATAATGTAATTGTTAGATACTAACAGTTAGTTTACTCATTAAATACTACATGTACACTCCACTATTCCAATAAATCATCTTTCGGTGCCTTAATTTCAAACGATATACACTTCCCATGATAATATTGATCATACTATTAGGAATTTTGTTTTTTACTATTTTCATAACATTAGTGATATTCATGGATGAAATTGAGTATATGGATTTTTCTATTATATATACATTATTGTTTGGTTTTTATCTACATGTACTCTTCTTAGATCTTATTATCAATATTTCTACATGATGTGTAATTGTTTTTATAAAATTTAACAATAATTAAATTTTTAGAACATTAAAAAAATAACAATTTTAAAACAAACATTTTTTTACTAATACCAGAAATACAATTTGAGAAATTTCAACCAAGTCCCACCAAAAACTCTAAAATTTCATAAAAACTATGTTAATAGAGATAACCAAATTTATTAACATTATTGTTTTTGAACCTAGAGGACCTTATCTGGATAACAATGAGGGACACTCATAGACCAGGTAAAGTTTCTATGTATATATATATTAATAAAGCTATGTAGATAAGGTTTATTCATACTAATTAAAACATCCTTTGAACAAACATTGACTAATATAATCTTATTGTATCATGATATCTCATATATTCGGATGCATACTTTGTGTCATAATCCATTAATGAATTATTTATATTTTTTGAATTTTATTAGATAGTGTAGCCTCTATCTACCAGAGAAATAGATTTAATCAATGAACTATTATCCCTGTTTTGTGTCCAAACATATCTTTTACCATATGGATGTGAAAATCCATATATTAATCATCCATCAAATTCCACAATACAAATTACGCATGAGATGTGATCAATATCACCATAAATAATTATAGATTTATTATTAATTTATATAATGATATTAAATGATACATACAGATAATGATTTCATGTACATATACCAAAATATGTGCGTTTAAAGATAGGAACAACCAATGACACCTAAAAATGTGGTGTTCTTATTTGTTAGATATTTCTAATGAACTCATTTTACTAAGATCACTAAGTATGAAAATAATGATAATGAATCTCAGTTATTGTTACCCTCAAACAATTTATAATCATAAATCATATGTGTCCTTTCCATATATCATATCTATAGTATATGATGTATATTTAATATTACTATCACAGTTTCTTCAGGTTCTCATTTTTTCTGGGAACTACTATAACCTTTTGAAACATTAAACAATATGAGGTTACTAACATGAAATATATATATATATATAATTAACAACACAAAAAATGTAAGAAAACACCAGATATAAATCATTGTATAAAATAAATTATAATTGAAAAAGTAATTCCCCATTTTGGGTTTAAGGAACCCACATATAAAACACTCCCACATAAAATAGAATCATCATACTAAAAGTCAACATGTTAGCTCTCACATGAATAGTTCATGATTATATAGGTTTGTGACATATTCATGGGGTTTGGAACAATTTATTTCATGGACATTATTTTATTACCAACATAACATATTTGATTATAACACCATTATTATATGATATCTTTTAGAAAATACAATTTTTCCTCTTTCATACCCATTGAATCATAGAAAGTATAATTGCCCTATTTTTATCATAATTTATTTTATGATATTACTTTACCTACTATTTATGATTCCTAATACTAGAATAAATCATCAAATATTATATTATAATTCTTTATCTACATTAAGATCTACAACAAATAGTATATTTATAGATATATCTACCAATGTATCCAAAGATATTAACATTCCCATTTATTATCCTAACTCTGATATTAGATTGATTGACATATAAAAAGACTAATTTTATATCTTATAGGTAACTAGTGTACATTACTCATTGATGACTAGTTATATATACGTTTCACTTTCTCAAGTACTATTGTATATCTCAGATTTCATCATCCATAGCTCTCTGTTATTTATTTGATATTCACCCACAAAAACATATGTTTTGGAAATATCATATCTATTACATACCATGAAATATGTGATATATATATCACTAAATAAAATATCCCCATTTAAATCACTTACAATTTCATACATATGTGATCTTATGGAGAATTACTCCATTGGGAATTTTCAAAAATTCTACCTCAAATTGTTCAAAAGAAATCCAATATATATCTGATATATTTTAAATATATAAACTTTTAATTCTTACAAAAGTCCCACAAATCTACCTTAGTAGATCATGATTCCAAAAACAATTATAAGTAATTTATTTTATTCAATAGAGAATTATATTTGATATATTATTTTCTATCCTTAATGATAATATCTTTTTCCATAATTTATTTATTTATTTTACATTGAAAATAATAACACTCCCACTTATATCTTATAGACACATAGATAAATTTATTTCTGTATGAATTTTATATGATGAAAATACCGGTATTAATCCAAATAATGATATCTAATACATTCATTTGTTATAGTAATATTTTGGTTTAAACAACCCATTCAGGTTTAATTTTATATACATATTCCATAAGGGTTCCTCCATGGATGGTGGTTTTGAAATACAATTCCCAGTATAATGATTTAAGAATAATTCCATTATATGTAGAATTATAATGCATATAATCATGATGAGTTGGTATAACCAATAGAGGTTTACCAGTACCAATCTTTTACTACCCATTTATAGCTTCTATTGAATACCCAACAATATATTTAAATAAAATGGAGAAACTACCAAAATACAAAATTTATTTTACAACATGAAATAATTTTTATAAATTCATATTCAATTTTAATCATAGTTAATTTATATTTTCTATTTATCTATAAAATTAATTATTCTTATCCAATAAAATAACTTCTATTAGGGTAAATATAAATCCACAAATATTGTTATGACATTCCAATACAGTTTGTGTCTCTGGAACATTCTATCTACACAAGCCCCTGTTGAACTTGATCTAATTATAACTAATTATTACTCTCATGAAATGACATTATCCAAGTCAAACATTCTCCCACTACTATCATATAGTGATGTTAACCTTATTATATAAATATAGTCATTTAATTTACAATAATTATTCTATAAAATTGGTTTATGAAATATATTAAAAAAATATAAATATACAATTAAGATTCACATTTGTTTTCCCTGATGAATGCTTGTTTATAGACACAACCTCAACAAAACCATTGTATCTAAACACATGAATTATTATATAATATAATTAATTTCTATTTTAAATCATACAAGTGTTTTCCCCTTTAAATTTACTGATATTTAAAATTTTATTATTATCTTAAATGGTATATTTGTTAAAAATTATTTTGAAGTTTTGTAACAATAAAATTGATATAAAAATAAATATAATAGACTACATAAATAAAATAAATCTAACCATGGAATTGAAATTATAATAATAAAAATTGATTTTAATACTTTAATATTATTTTATGGCATGGAAATCATTGGGTGTGTGTTCTTGTGTGCAAGGGGTGATATTTAATGAGGTAAAAAGATTCAGTTATCCAATGCCATAACTTTTTCTCCAAAATCATCCATTATTTCCCTTAATTTATTACAACCATCCCAATCTATTAACATATTTAATTATTTAAACATGTGGATAAACTGTTCCAAACATCAAAATAATTAATGAATCAGGGAAAATATGAATTAAAAAGCCTATATATAATATGAAGTTCTAATAAATTTTCATTCACTCATAGTAAAATAGAATAGGTAGTATGGATAAAACTTAGTGAAGTTAAAAACAATTTTCATCATAATATATTGCATAAAAATAAAAATACTATAAATATAGAGTTCATTTAGATCTTGGAATTTCTTCCATATTCAAAATCCAACACCATCACTTATTTTCAACATCCAAATATACCAAAATGAACCTCAAGTCTATAATATATTTTGTTTCATGTTTTTAATGTTTTTATATATATAGAAAATTATCAATCTAATTCCCCACAACATATAGGAATAATAACTACAATAAATGTTTTTCATAAAAACTAAACACTTTCATCTATCAATAATTCAATATGACGTGTAAATGAAGTTTAAAAATTAAATATTTTTGAAAATAAAAAAATGGGACATAATTTGATAATTCTAAAATAACCAAACTATCGTGGTGTTCTTTTCAAACCCCACCATAGATTCCTATTACATATTCTATTCCACTACCATTTCATAATATATTCAATAATTTAACAATAACACGAAATATTTTTTACATATGTAAACACATTATTAATCACATTTATGAACATGATGTTACTCTATAAAAATATACGGAAACATAACCTTAACTAACAAAATAAAATATATCTAAACTTAATTGATCCATCTAAAAAAATTATTTTATATTAATTAAATCCAAATATTCCCATATACATAAATATATACATTTCTAAAATATAATTAATCAAATTGAATAAGAAATAAAAATAATGAAAATAACAAAATTGAATGAAATACCATAAGACACAAAAATCCTTTTATTTTTTTATTTAGATTAGAATATATATAAAGTATAATTATATTTATTTCATCTAAAATTCAAATTATATTTATTATCATAATTAAAATTTTATATAATGATATTTTTATTACACATTTCAAAATATATCAACATGACATGAAATTATGTCATTATTTGATATCCTTTTTAATAAAAACAACTATTATATATCATTTTTCATATGAAATTATTATACAAAGGCTAGTAGATATTCAATAATATATATCATTTGAATTTTTTATGTTATTCTATATGATTTTAAAATGTAACATAAATATTGTAGTTTAAAATAATACACATATAAGACATAGAAACAGATACTACAACCCATTTATTATAGAATAATAATATCAGAAAAAAATGTAAATATTTATTAGAGATTATATAGAAATTGTTTGTTCATATATGAGATTATAAAACACTAAATAAATTGATTATTAATGAAATGAAAATTATAAAACACTAATATAAAAAATTTATTTTACATAATTATTGCTAATGATAAAAGAAAAAATGAAAAAAATCTCAATTTTCATTTGTGTAAAAAAATTTTCTTTGAACAGAACTTCTTGAAGAATGAGAATCCAAATCAATGATGCTTAATCTTCATCATAAATTTCTATATATTTAGATACTAAAAAATAATTTATACTATAAATATATAATACATAATTATATAACACAAATGATTTGTAAATGATTATTATGTTATGTTACAAACCAAGTTATATAGATGACTCTATTTATAGTAGTGAAAAAGTGGTGGACCTTGTCCCTCTAATAACTTGATGAGTCGTTGGTATCATGGGAGATGTTCATAGTCCAGTTCTGAGTATAATTTCATTCATCGACTGTGAAAGTATCCAATCACCTGGTTCTTTATATTCTATTATAGGGGAGTTCCAACATACGGTTGTTTGGGATCCATTTTAGGACCCATCTACAATATGATTCAAACTAGTTTATAGATGAGGATGTTAGGTTGAGAGAATTTTATATGGATTTTGATTCAAATATCAAGTACCTGGTCACCCCATGCATGTTACAAATGTATCCCTTGGTCCTAGAAATATTTTTTTTCTGGTAGGATGTTAGATAAAACTAGGTCCTTAGAAGTGAAGGGCCATTAGAATTAATCAATAAATAAAGTTATAGTTTGTTTTTACAATTTTCTAAATATATGTGTTTTATAATAGGAAAATTTAGGTCCTATCTATCATCCTATCATTTATATAGGGGTGGAATCTCATAGGCCATTTCCATTGGATTAGTAATATTTTTTCATACTGCAGTAATGGGACCTAAGTGTTTGGTGTTCTGTACCATTCATATTAGTTTTCATGTTCTTGGTATACCACATTAAGATCCTCCATTTATGTAGTTTTATTTGAGCATTTAGTTGAAGGTTATTCATGACCGAGTTTAGTAGTGAATATATTATGTATGTATAGGACAACACAAAAATAATTTGTGTCCATAGATATAATAGTAAATTTTTTGTGGTGGTCGTCATCATCGTCAAAGAGTTAATGATGTAGGTTGTGGATAGATTCATGGTTTACCACTTCTATCACCATGTTCCCCAGACATAGTTCTAGTTTATTTTTATTATTTTATACATCGTAACATTATTATTTTTTATTTTGGAGCTACATAATCCTTCATATCAACTAAAATATCCTATACATTAGGAATTTATGTGTAGATACTTATAGTTCAATTAGAATTGAATACACTAGTTGTAGGATGATATTATTTGTATGAAGCATATAGAGACAGTAAGATAGTGGTGGGTAAATGCTACTGTTGAAAAAACATACTCTTTTTGTAGGTACAAACATATAAAATCATCCTTGTTATGGATTAGAGTTATTTGGTATTGGATATTTTGGATTTCTATTGAAGTTAAGATTGTGTTCTGTTATGTTGATAGAGAGAAAGTAGTGTTCTTTGGTGAAAAAGATCCTAATATGGTCATAATGTCTATCATTTCAATATCACCCTTAATGATCGAGATGATGTTATGTTCATTAGTGGTTTGTCTGATGGTTTTTTCCAATGTAGTGTAAGAGTACACTAATGTTTTCTTTATAATTTCATGGAGTTAACCCTTGATTCGATAACATTTTTTATATTAATATAGAATTCATAATTTCTCTTATCAATGTGTCTCTTTATGAGATGTATCCTTATGCATTGGAAGAGTTTTTGGTACAAATCTAAGATCTATTTGAAGTTTGTTTTATCTTGCTAAGTGTGTCACCATAAAATACAACAAGTTTTATTCTTATGTATGTCTTATTATTGTATTTTATGTTAAAAAGTTATCATTGATTTAACTCTGTGACATTGAAGAACCACTATAATATTCCCCAAATTGATGATTTTTTTATTAGCTGAATGGATCATGTAGATTCTTGAAGAATGATCCACAGTTAGGATATTATTAGATGAATTTGAATGATGGGGGTGTTCTAAAGATAGGCTTATGATTTTGTTATGAGCCTTAATTGTTCATTATTGTGTTGTTTGGTGTTAACTAAGATACATATATATATGTTCTTTTTTTTGATAAATATAGTGTTTACAAAGTTTTTGGATATGTTCATGGTGGTTTTCATTGATGAAATACTTATGTAATTCATGTATGTGGAAAATAATTTAGAGAATCATTGTTCAATTTTTGGAGTTCATCATCATCATCATCTATTCAAGATGTTTCATAAGTGTAAGTTATGGTATCATGAAGTTAATTTCATGGGGAATTGCATAACCTAGTAGTGAGATGATATGGATCCTTTGAATATGAATATAGTAATTTCATAGGGATACCAAAAGATAATTGTTGATGTATGAAGCTCCCTTGATCATAGAAGCTTTTATATGAGTTTTATCTTATTTATCATTGGATGAAACTCTTATGAAATCATTAGAAAAAATGATCTAGAATACTTGTGGACTTATAGTTGTTAGAAATAATTCAATTACCTGATATAGTAGTGGTCTAATGCTCAGCTCATCATCTTCTAAAAGAGGGAGTTTAGTTTGTGGTTTTCATGAATGATTTGTTTCATGGGTTAGGATGTGTTCTGATGTAGCAGATATAATCCATCTCTTATGGGTCTCAAATTTTATGTTTCCATGAGAATAACTATGAAACCCATGATCTTCAGTTTTAAGAATTCAATATTTCCATGAACTTGTAAAAATATTACCTTATCATAAAGAATTTTTTTGTTTTCATTAATCATAATAAAAAAAGTCTGTACTCTCCCAATTTTACATGAAAATTTGAAAATGATGGTTGATGGTATTATTGTAAGATTATAACATTGAGATTTTATATACATATAGAAACAATATATAGCTTATTTATTGACTATGAGGTTTCGTAGTGATGCAACGTTAGAATCTAATGATTTGTGAGAAAATTCTCTTTGACTTCCATAGATTTACATTTCTGGTACACCCCTTTATGTCAAATATTTAATGATGTCTAATAGGTAAATTGTGGTGGATTTGGTTGAAGCATGCAGTTGCAGAGTTTCTGACTATGAATTTGGTGTTCGAGAAGGTGTAGATTTAGAACCATGTTCCTTGTGGGTTTCCCCAACTATTAAATGGTACTCAGTGGAAGTTGGAGTAAATGTTAGTGAAATTTTTTAATTGGCTATGTAGAGCCCATGAGGCTCTGATTCTACATGGATGACATTGGAAAATTTTATGAAATAAACCAACTTCATAGTGAAAAGAAGTCAATCTCGGTGAATATTTTTTGATTTAGTACCTACAAGAGGTGGTGTGGCTCCCTGTATTCCTATGTATGATCATCTATAATTGAGATCCTCATTTTACCTTTATGGTGTGGACTGATGTCAAACTTGATTTTGTCTCTCTGTTATACCTTAGCACTATTTTTATCTGATGATTTATGGTCATAAAGAACAGACATTCTAAAATCATAAGGACATCATATGTTTTATGTCTTGGACATTGATGTTTGGGGTAAGAGGAACCTTCCTTTGGTTGAGTTTAGTTACAAAAATAGTTTTAAATCCAAAATTCATATATAACTATTTGATGATTTTATATCTTAACATTACATTCTATGTTAAGTAAGATTGGGGTCAAAGATTCTACAATTCTCAAGCTAGAACAAGTGAATAATTAAATAACGATGATTTAGGTGAAACACAATTGGATGAAATGATAACGATATCATTATAAATCTTATAATGGTCATAGGATGATACCTATTGATATTTATATCATAGATCATGTGTTCTTGAAGGTGATTCCTTTTAATGGGCATCAAATGTTTGGTCATGAGAGTAAGATTTTTTCTTTATTTATTGATACTTTAGAGGTGTTGGTTCATGTCATAGATTTGGTATATCATATTTCAAATCCCCTACATATGATCATTTTAAATGATGTATTGAAAGTGCATTATATTCACCGTTACCTTTAAGATAAAACTCTTGTCATTGATTTTTGTGAGAACAACAATGACAATGATACCACCTTTGAGGAGTATCCTTTTGATATCCCATTCCTATAGGAAAAGGTGGTGAATGGGAATGTTAATCCCTTGGTTCATATGATGTGGAAATATGGTTACATTGAGGATATTTTCCTAGAATGAGATTTATAGATAGATTCTTAGTATCCCAAGCAGTTTTATGTATATCATTTTACTTTTAAAACAATTTTTGTGAATTTTAAACTTTTTCACATCTATAAGATGGTTTTCTCCATATTCATTTTTTATTTTTATCTTTTATTTCTTTTAAGAGGAATATCCATAGAGAGATTGATTAGGAGTTTGTTTTTTCCATTGTCTGGTTCTTTGTTTGTTTCCGTTGTGTTAGGTGGTGAGCTCCTATATTAGAAAGATTCATGGGAGGTATCTTGAAGGTTATATATTTGTACATCCCTTATCCCCTATATACCTATTCATGACCAATTTAGAATTATCGATGATTATAATGGTATTATAGTTATCTTATTTAATGGATTATATTGAAGTATCCATTCCCTTTGTTTTGGGTGTTGGACATACCTACAAATGGTATCAATGAATTTGGATGGTAAATGGGATATGAAAAATGGGTGGTTGTGTTGTATTATATATGATCACACCAGATAAGAGGATGTTTCATTGCAGTGTAAGTGGATACACTAAAATGTTCTTGTGGAGATTAGTCTATGACATAGAATAAGGAGATGCACTATAGTGGTACTTTTTGGGAGAGGTTGTGCAGTAGTGGCATAGACTAGGCAATTAAACCTATTTCAGCATTAATGGAAGTTGTTAGTCTAGCAGTGGCCATTGGGGTGTTTTCCTATTAAAATGTCGTTACATGTTGAATAAGCTATTTTTTGGTATTTAATGAGGGGAATTAAATAGGAATTTAAAAGGATTTTTCTCTTGAATAATGAATCTCTAGATACCGCTACAAATATCGATCATTCTCTCTTATTTAATCACAGATCTAGAGTTTTCAAGGTATGATGAAGTAGCTACATTATGTTTTGTATCCTTTAATGTCATAGAGGGCCATGAATTAGCCCGATTATATCGTAAAAAAATATTTTCATACATATATTTTCATCCTTTTATATGAATATTCAATACATTATTAAAACACATTCCATAGAACCATAATAGATTAGCGTCTTTTGAGACTAGGCACACAATATCTTCCTTGGGTGAATGATCATCAAAAACACCCATAATGTTATTCCCCGTTATTAATCCTCACTATCCTACCCAATATAAAAACTATCTTCATAACATGAGGAAATGAAACTTAAGCATGGGTGATCTCAGATGCTCAATAAGGGTGAGTATTTGAGATATCAATGATAACATAAGCATGAAATGAGTGTATTGGAATGGTAACACCATCATAACATTTTAAAACAACAACTTTCATATCAAATATCATAATCTTGAGTCATGGAATAATGCATAGTTTTCCATAATATATGAATTATAAATAAATCAATGAACATGATTCATGAGAGAATAACATTGGCAAAATGCATCGAATTAGGGAATATAAATAAGAATAAAAATCATTTTCATTATAGTCAAGGATAACATACAAGGATATCATATTGGAATGTGATCACTCAACAAACCATCATTGTATTCAAGGTTCACTCCAAGGACCCTCATAGACGAATTATTCCTGGAAGAACTGGGCTCACTCCCCATTCTAGTACAGTCTATCTCATGAGATATAAATCTTTATCTAATGCGTGAAAGGGAGATATAATAACCATACATACAAAATAAAAAACATAAATATTTGTTCCAAATGATCTTAAAACATTCATCAAATCATAAATAATGAATTAAAATAGATTTCATAAAAATTTTATTATATCATAAACTATCGGATATTGATGAGTATCATACTAATTTAACAATTATCTTATAGATTATCTAATGAAATGAAGTTGGTTGGATATACAATTTTTCATTGTGTAATCTTTATAAGAGAAATATGTTCCATAAATATCATCCCAGGATAAAAGAACTATTATGTGAATGAACCATAATGGTATCCTTAGATTATATCCCATGTAAGTAATAGGTAACATCAATAGATTTCATCGTATAAGTAAAATGATTTTGAAATTAAACCTATAGATTTATTCAAGAAAATATAATTTCATTAAGAAAAACATTTTAAGAATAAAAATTCATAAAATATTTTGATTATCATTTCCTTTGTGAATAACCTTGAATTCTTATAATGGATAAATTTAAAATTAATTAAAACTTATTATGAAGAAAATAACCTTTCCACATTAAAAAAATTTAACACATAAAATATTTTTAAATCCTTTTATTTCAAAATAATATTAAAATATTATAATATATGCATTAAATATAAATTGGATAAGTTATTTGGAAAAAATTCATTTCCACTTTGAAAAACACTTTTTGAATCATAAAACATTTTGAAATCCTATTTATTGAAATTAACCATGAATGCATTTAATGGATTCATTAAAAATAATTTAAAACACTAATTGACAAAAATATCATTTCCTATCTAGAAAAACATATTTTATAACATAAAAATTTTTGAAACTCTTTTTCTTTAATGATAACATAGAAATCATATAATGAAATATTTTAATAATATTGAAAATATTTCTTGAGGAAAATTTCTTTTCTCTATTTAAAAAAACATTTTGAAAAATAAGACGTTTTTAAAATAAATTTTTTTGAAAATAAATATGAAAAAATATAAAGGAAGCTTCATATAAAATAATGGTCAAGATGGAAGGTAATTTTATTAATTTCATACACATTAAAGAAATGATTCCATTTAAATTTTTATTAAAATTACAAATGGAAATTGTTTGAAAAAATATATATTCCTTTGAAACATATTTATTAGAAGTCAAACATGGGTATAAAATTTTGTAAAAAAATGAATAATTTTTGAAAACATTTTTGAAAACATTTTTAAAGTACAAGGTTTTGGATGAAAAACTATTTTCATCCAAAGAGAGAAATAATGATGACTTTTATTCAAGAATTTATTTTTGAACTATTGAGTATATAATGAAAGAAAAATTAAGGGAAAACATGTATAATTATGATATAAAAAGAAGATAATAAATTTCATGAGTTTCTTTAGATATGGACCCATATATTTTTTCATTGGAAACATAATTATAAATAATCCCAATAAAAGAAGAGATTATAAAATAAAATATTTAAAACATTGGTAACATTTAATTTTAAGACCTATGAAGGAATAAAAGTACATAAAACATAAAATTTCATGGTAATAAATAAATTCATGAAATTACTTGTCAAAGGTGTTGTATATACACCTCATAGGATATGATAGGTTCATAATGTTATAAATTTTCCAAGGAAAAAATATTAAAAAACAAATCATTTACTATTTTGGAAACTATGAACTGTAAACCCAATGACATATATATCCTCAAATGAATATGTAAATAAAAATAATTGGTGTGTATACAACAAATTTGACGAGTAATTGGTAATCAAAAACGAATTACATCGATTCACATGGCATTAGTCCATCATACAAATGAATAATGATTTCATATCCCATTTGATGGAAGAGGATAAGAGATTAGTTTATTCAATTAAAAACTAAAATAAAAATATATTTATGATAATTAGTTTATTATATGAAAACGGTTTAATAATAATTGAAAGTGGATTTCAAAGAAATAAAATAAAATGATTTATTATAGATGTTACCTCTTCTTGAGAAAAATTATTTTAGTAAAATCCAGAGGGATTTATAGGATTTATTTATGACTTAAGTATGAATTATTAGAAGAGATGATGAATTTTATGAATTCATATGGTCAATGATTGGAAGAACCAATGTATATTTAATGTGTAGATGAGAGGAGAGATGGTGGCCAGATAAATGTGAGGTGAGTGGGGCAGTAGTATATTTTGAAAATAAAAAGATTTACTAAATTTTTTTAATTTTAAAAAGACACAATTTGAGTCAATATTTATAAAAAAGAATATTTGTTTGAAATATGTCAATATAATGGGTGTTGTAAAATAATTTCATCTTTTTTTACACTCATCTTTTTAGATTACTGCTTTTGTAAACTAAAATTTACCTGAACCACAACAAATAATTTTTTTTATTATATATTATGATAAAAAATTATTTTTCTATATTAAATAATATTAATTATTCTAATAACATATATTGAATACATTTGTTTCAAATTTAATTCATATAAGTGCAAAAGATTGATTAAAATTAAATCCTATAGACGTGATGAGAAAGTGGGGATTCAAAGAGAAAGTGTTTGAAAGTTTAGAAAGATTGTTTCAAAATAATAATAATAGAATTGAATCCAATGACATAAATTGGATTATTATTATCAAAATTTCGCTAATTTATCTTTTAAAACCATTAAAAAAATTTGTATCTTCTTATTATTTTTTGAATAAATAACAATTTTAATAAAAACCGATATTTTTCCCAATTCATTGAAAACATTATGAATTCAAAAAAGAGAATGTTGGATCCTTCTCTTGCTAGATCCCCTCATCCCTAGGCACTTACTGGATATCCTCCTCTTAATTTTGGTTCTTTTTTCACATTGGAGAGCTCCGCCTCTATAACATGGCTCATCATCGTTCTTGGTGGGCGGTGTGCAGTTTGAAAAGTTCTTCAAATAGGCTTTATGCACTCCTTATTCTACTATAGAAGAATTCAATTTGCCACCATGTTAGGATTTAGATCCAATTCCTAGAAATCTTCTGATCTGTGGGGAGCCTAGGTGTGATGGTATGGTTGATGGGTTTCCTTTCGTGGAGCTCTTGGAGATTGGGATGCAAGATGCAACTACCTATCACAAACTTCCTCTAATGGTGTGCTTCAGTCACAAAAAATACCCTCTTAGATTATTCAAATCATTCATTGAATCCGGCGGTCTTTATCAATTGATGGTAGTTTCTAAGCATTCTATACATTCTTAATGCATTGATTTTTTCATCCAGTAGGAATTCTTTTTGGCCTAGGCTAGAGGGGTTTTTCATTGTTGTTCATGGTGCTTATTGATTTCCCGCTAGACCTGGGATTATCATATTAGAAATTATTCTTTTTTGGTGGTGGTATGGATCGAGTTACCAGGCCTCCTATTTATTTTCTAGAACCTATTGATTCTGAAGTCTCTAGGTGATTCCATTGGTTCTTTCATCTTCTATGAAGAAGACATAGGTTGCCTCTAAGATGATGTGAGCCCTCTTATTTGTGTATAAATGGATCATTCAGTTATTTTCCCTTGACACATGCTGACTTTTTCAAGAGATGGTTTCTAGTGGTGGAAACTTATATAATATCAAGAACTTCCAAGGAATTTCATTGGTTGTGTTCATCAAGGTCACTCCATAGATATTTTTCATAGAAGCAATCTAGATCCCTGTGTGTCTAATTCCGTGGTACTGGAAGCCAGGGTCGTTGGACTGTCTTGCTCGGAGGGGGAATGGGTGGATTTTTCTGTTGGTGAAGCAGAAATTTCAAATTCCAACTCTTCTCACATTCCTAGCACTACTTCAAACATGGTATGCATTGTTGTTTCCCCTTTTCTAGGATCTTCTTCTTACCTAGAGGACCTGTTAGCATTTTCACACGTCGTTAAAGTCTTAGATCTGTTTCTTCCATCTATTGTCTCCTGAAAAAATACTTTGTCGTTCTCCTAGAACTAGTTTAACCATTTGGATTTTTTCGCACCTCAGCCTCATAGGGAATACACACCTCAATCATTAAGTTAATTGATTTATTGTCAACTCTCTTAGGAAATCAAATAGCACTCCATGATCAACATTATTTTTTTATCATTCTATAACAAGGGTATGTCTAAAAAAGAGTCCACCTTTGATGGGGTTCTGAAGGAGGCCTAATATTTTAGGGGTTCTCTTAGTGAATTATACTTATATAGCTTCTTCAATAGTAGAGGGGTCATTTACAAAATCCATGTTCTTTGAGCAATAGGATTTCATTACATGATGATTTGGAAGGATCGTTAATAGAAGAAGATTTTCTCTTTTAAGAAGTTCAACCAGGTAGAGGGAACCACTAGACAGATTACTCACTCCATGTAGAATGAGGTTGGCTTGTTCGCCCCCTTTTCTAAAGAAAGTAACTCCAACCTCATAGAAAATATATCATTCTATTAATATTTTCCTTTATTATTAATAATGCTAGAGGTTTAGGGGAAATTGAACTATATTCATTCATAGCCTCTGAAGCCAAGAAATTTTGGTCTTCATTAGTTGTTACCTTTGAACCTAAACAGGACCCAATTGGGATTCCTTTTCTTGCTAGGAAAATTAGTATTCTGAAATATTTCATGGCTCTCCTGAAAACATTCATATTTGTGTTTGTTAGAATAACGACATTCTAATAGATGTGGTGAGTCTCATGCCTCTTTGTATCAACACCAATATTTCTACAAGAAGTGTTGATGTTTTGATTTCCTTCATTTATGTTAGTATAGACCCTCAAGAGAGAGTTTAAATTTGGATATTTTTTGCAGTATTTTAAAGTGGGAGACCTTCCTTGGTTCGTTTGAGGTTATTTTGATGCAATTGTGGATATCTCTATGAGGAGAGCCAGATCAACTATTTTGAACATCGACATGCATGATTTCAAAAATTTATTATCCACAAAGGGCCTAATAGATATGGGATCTGTTGGAAATATGTTCACCTAGTGAAACAACCGAAAATGACCCAACCGCATATGGATCCACCTTGATATACTTTACAAACATACAAGTCTTGGATTTTTATTCACAGAAGATAGTTAAACATTTTACTTCGCACCTTTCTGATCATGCTCCACTACTCGTAGATCATAAAAGGGGAATCTCTTGGGGGAATTATTTTTTCTACTAAAATATTTGGAACCAAGGGGAAGGCCTCCTGTAGATGATGATAACCTCATGGGTACATTAATAGAATTTGAGATACTAGTTCGACCTTTGAAATTGGCTAAGATGGTTCAAGGAGGACATTCAAGAATGATAGGTGAACAGGCCTAAAGAAGATGTTGGTGTGGAATGTTTTCAGGTAGAAATAAAAAATTTGGAATAGAATACTCAATATAGATGTGATGAGAACTCATTCATCATTATATTTGATAAAATATAACTTTTTACTGAGAAACTACAAGAACTGGAGAGGGCCTATTAGAAAATATTTATAATGCATTGGTTAAAATAAGGTGACCATAACAGTGGCTTCTTTGAGTATTTTCCGAAGGAGAAGATATGTATGAAACTCAATCTCAGATTGAGTAATGGTACTTTTAGCTCATGTGTGAATGTTTCATGTAATTTGAAACTTAAACACATTGAGGGGTTGTTGGTGGGGGCATATTCTCATAGGTATTCTAACTACAGTTTGGCAGATGTTGAGGAGGTCATTATAGGATGCATTCTATCCTTGGTATAGATCTTGGACAATTTGCATTTGGTGTCTATTCCAACTGAAGAGGGTATCAAAAACACCATTTTGAAGATGTCTGTTGAAAGCACCCCAGGGCAGACTGGATTCCCTTGGTCATTATATTTGGAATCATGGGACTTTTTGGGCCTCCATGTTTTTGAATCCAACCAAGACTTATTTCATTATGGAACACATTGCAAGAGTATTTGTGCTTCTAGAGTGGTCCTTATTCCAAAAATAATGGACCCTTAAACTCGAGTCACTATATATCCATATGGTTATTCAATGAATCTTATATGATTCTTGCTAGACTTTTTTATTATAGATTGAATGGTGTCATCCCAAGGCTAGTCTCAAGAGAGAAACATGGGTTTGTTAATGGTCGGTGCATTCAAGGGGTGGTATTAGTTTCCAATTAATTGATATATGATATTAACAAAAGTTCAATTGGATCCAATTTTATTATCCATTTTTATTTTGACAAATATTACGAAAAAATATAATGGTGTATCATTATTTAGGTTATGTGGATATTTGGTTTTCAAGAGTGGTTGTGCGATATTTGTTTCATTTGTTTTTTTACCCCATGGATCTCTATTTTTGTAACGGGGAATGAATTTGTGTTTTTTAAAAGATTGTGTGTTGTCTATCATATAGAACAACTTTCACCCACTCTCTTTATTTTATCTCAAGGTTCTCTTTCCAGGAATTGACATTGGTTCATGGAGGAAGGAAGGATGCTCCCATATCACAACTAGGCTTGAACGAGCGTCGTTTCCCATATTATTATTATTTATGATATTTTGATATTCATTAATGGTAGGTAGATATATTTTCAATGCTCTATGGAGATCATGTTCATGTATCAATGTTTTTGTGGGAAATTTCTCAACTCAAAAATAATTCAAGTGTTTATTTCTAACAATTTTTCAAATAAGTGATAGAGGGATATCCTTAACATATTGGGAATCCAAATAGGGATGTTTTCTTTGATGTATCTCAAGACCCCCTCATATTTTGTCTATATTAAGATTTTTTTGAATAAAACATTAATATATTTTTTGGGATCATCTTGAATTGGATTAAATTTTTTTTATCTTATTGCAGGAGAGTTTCATTGATCAATTTTTTGTTAACGTCAATTCCATTGCTTATTTTATATTTCATTAAAAATCCCTATGGAATAATTGAATGAATGGAGAAGATTATGAGAGATTTCTGTGGCATGATAATCAAATTTTCGACTTCTCTTGGGCCTCTAGGAAGTTCTTGGAAAATCTAATTGAAGAATGTAGTGTTGGCTTGCGGTACATTTCAGAAACCATGTAAGGAATGCTAGCCCAGATTACATGGAATATTGCTAAAGGGGAATATCTATGGGAATCCTTTTTAAAATCTAGGTATAGTAATAAATGGGGGGGGGGGGTCTCATAGGTCATTTTTCTCTCTTTTGGTGAAATGTATGATACCTCTCCTGGATGATCTACATGAATCATCTCGATGGGTTGTGTGGATGGGTAACCTTACCTTTTGGAATTCGAACTGGGTGGGAGAGATATGGTTCTTCCCTAGATTCCCTGGCTCCCACTAGTTCGTTTAGAGCAGTGAAAGGGCATACTATTCTGATTTAGTCGATCCTCAACTAGGATCGGCTGGAGGTGTTTTGGAGTATTTCATTGATTGATGTGGATGATAGGTGTGTTTTCACAGGTTTGAGTTTGTGTGTCTTCTCTACTCATAATTTTAGAAGGTTACACAATGTAATGTCTGAGTTGGATGAATGTGATGACATGATTTGGTGAAACAAATTTTTAATAAAAATGAACATCCTTTTATGACATCTGAGAAACCAGGATATTGCATCTGATGATAACATCATCTCGAAGGGTAATTCTATGGTGTCTCGATGGTACTATTGCACATCCATAAAAATGTGAATCAACTACTCCAAACTTTTTTCAAAGAGAATGGGTTTTCTTCCTCTAGTCCTTTTTTTTCAGACCTCTCCCACATTTAATTGAGGATAAGTTTTCCTCATAGGATTTTATATCATCATGTTTTTTGGGTGAAGAGAAAAATCGAATGGAAATCAATGTGCGATGTGTTATCCTAATTTCTTTCTACTAGATGATTTAGGAGGCTTGAAACTAGGCTAGATTGGGGACCCAACCCATGAATATTTACATTTATATGAGGATGATGGTGTTGATCTATGAGATAGGGTCTCTACTGAAGGGGAGACAAACCCCGTTCACCCTCTATAACTTTTTAACAGTACACAAAGGAATGATCAATTGGGTGGTGGATTAGGTTGTCTCCTCCTACCATTGGTCTGACTCTCAATGTGGGCAGATCATATAGGAATGAAAAAATTAAAGGTAGATAAATTATTAGGGACTCAAGGGGTTTGGTCCATATTAGGTTCAATAATTTTTATGGTACATCCACTCCTTGGTAACGAATGTGAGTGTTCTTCATGCTGGAGTCATGATTGGTATAAGATTTTTCCATCAAGAGACGGAGGATGAGTAAAATTCAGAGTTTCTGGTGATATATCTTTGGGAGAAATGTGACCCACTGTGGGATCTGATCTACCTTCTCAGAAGCTACTCAATGGTGACCAGTCGTGGTTAGTTAGTTCATCACATTTGGAGGGAAGCCAAATTCTCAGCGGATGCGCTTTCCTGTGTTGGGAGGCTAGAAGAGACTCTTACAATATATGATAGGTTGGATTCAATTCCTTTGGCTTGTATGTCTTTTATACATGGGATGCCCTTCGTCTCAACCACATTCATCCCCATGGAGGTCTCCGTTTGTTTCTCTAGGTCTGTAGTTTCTCATGTTTTAATAAAATTTCAAGTTTCATTCATTGAAAAATTTATGTTATAAGAAAATTATTAAGAATTAAAACTATGATTATTTTGATATAATTATTTAAATAATGAAATTTATATTTTCAATACAATTTCTAATAGTTTTAAATATTAATTTTAAAATAATCATCCCAATGGAGACAAAACTACTATTTATTAAAACATAGTTCTAAGAGTAAATATTGATTTTTTATTATCCATTTTCTAGAAAAAAAAGTTTAAAGGTTGTATATTTTATTTAATATATATTATACTCATGTCATGTAAATAATTCCCCAAAAATTTAGTCTGTTTAATTTAATTTGTTTAAACACGTTTCATTGAAAGAAGATATTTTTAAACAATTCCTGTAATTTCAAATAGTATTTATTTTCATTTCTAATTAATTTGTAACAAAATAATTCATTTTATATACATGTGTGAATGATATATTATAATAATTTAGTTAATAACATTTATACACACTATTCCATTATAATGGGGATAATTATCACATAAAATATTTATATTCTAATAGATTTTATGTTGCTATTATACTTATTGTTTCATGTAATGTATAAAAAAGACAAGATTAAATTTATTTAAAAAAATATATGCATCATAAAATATCAGGATGTTAAATTTTACCCTCTTATATAAATTCCATCATCCTAAATTGACCTTGTTCATAGTAAACAAGTGTGAACATTTGAAAATTACTCTATGGGAAATCCACATTGTAAAATGTGTTAATCAAACATCCTCTTGAAAATAGAGAAAGGGTTTTTTGAAGTTCATATGGAATAAAACATTCAAGGATTATGAATTAAAAAAAAATATGTGGGATGTTAAAACATGGACATAAAAGAGAAAAATAACAATCAAATACTGATGGAGAGTGATATAGATCGTGGACATGAGAATGTTAATGACAAAAAATCTATAATCCAATGTGTTTTGAAAATATTCATTGATTTCATAGAAAATGATGATAACAGGAAATCAATTTATTTCAAGCTACTTTTCATAAATTTGGGTGTTTTTCAAGAGAAGTAATAATAACATGATTTATTTCCATTTAATAAGAACAATATCGTTGTTTTGTTAGGAATTGATCAATTTCAATATCATAACTTACTCCATTAAATGAAGATGAATTTTTTTTATTCATGATGCTCTAAAGAATAAAATGGTCAATAAAATAATGATAAGTAATTCATTATGTCTATATTTATTGTAAAAAATGGCTTTAAAAATCTATGTATATATCTTCATATAGTGAAGAAATACATCAATGTCAAAACCCTCACCAAAAATTCATCATAAAACACTCTATAAATTGTTAACCTTATAACCCTTCTATAATTAAAACATTACAAGAAAGGTCATTAAATTTCTCAAAATAAACATTACATTAGTTCCCCAATTATCAAAAATTAGATTTTGATTTGTTAAAAACCAAATATGAGATTACCTTATTCATATATTTTCTTGAATCATGAAAATAAACAATATTATAATCAAACATTAATTAAAACATACATACTTCCATATTCTTTGAATAAAACAATATATTATTGAATATATTCCATAAATATAATAATTATATAAACTCCATAATTTATATGATAAATAATATTGTACCCAAATCATTTATTAGTTCAAGGGTCATCAATGCAATTCAATTTACATTATTTATTACAGTTATATCATTATCTTATATAAACACCATTTTCAAACATCATGAAAAATTAAGGGTTATATTATCCTAATCAAAATAACACTTTTCCATTACAACGCATATAATGGTTATCCTCACCATTGAATATAAATTTAAAAACCTTATATAAAACCTTAAACTAATAAATCATTTTATATTTCATCAAACCCAATTTTACAATGCTTCTCACATATAACATAAATAACAATTTTTGAAAAATCATACCTTTTAAATGTCATTGGTAATCTCTTTATCATCAGTAGTATAACCATTACCCATACAACCATGATGAGTCCACTCATGCTCATTCCAATTATGAAATCAATTACCATAATTCACATATTTTCCAGTTTTGAAATATTCAATCGTCGATGATATCTTAGGGAGACCATTATTATCATAAATTTCATTAACCAAACATATTATTTTTTGTATAAAATTAATTTCACTGTGTCTATAGTTTCCACACATATGAAAAATTCTCCTTCTAATAATACATCCACTTGGTTTGTTCATAAAAAATTGTTATCATAGTCGAATTTTAATCTTCTATATTTTATGGTCTCTACTGGCCAAACTATTAACTAAAATTATGCTTTACTTATTTGGTGAGTATGAGAGTTTGATGAGGTGCATGTCATTAAACATATGTAATGATTACTTATTGGTAATAATCACAATATCATTCACTACAATTTTCATCCCATTTTTTTAATCAACACATTCTCTATCACATTTAATGTTTATACACTTATTTATTGTTCCTTACATTGAGTAAAATCTAAAAAAAAATTATGTGATTAACAATAATCATAGTGGTGAAGCACATAAACAATAAAAATCAATTACAGGGTGTCTAAATCCCAAAACATTCTATGTCACCATAGGTATATCCATGGTTATTGATATCAAACATCTATTTAAATCCTATGTGATGGGTCATAAAGAGTAGGTGAATTTCTAAAGCATATCCCTTGGAAGTGGAAAACCAAGTGTGTAATAAGGCCAGTTTCCACACAACAGGTGATGATAATTTATTTCTCAATACATATGTTTTGGAGTTACCACATCTTAGTACCTCTATTTAATAACCACATCTTATTTTAGTGTCTATATCAGGTTTTTTTACATTTATTCCACTTCCTCTATCCTATACCAAAATTCTAGTACATTTTCCTACACATTGAATTGTCCTTGTACTTATCCGTAGATACATCCATTGATATATCTTTAGAAATATCCCTTGTGATCTCACTATATTTTTCTCATCCTTATTTACAAATTTTAACTAAACCATTCCTTTGATGCCAACCATAAAGACCCAATATTTCATATAAATATATTTCATAATTTTAGATTAATAATCAATATATTACCTAAACACACAATTGAGGACTATAATAGTTTAGTTTTCTTTTTTTCATGGTAAAAAACATTTTAATTTAGTTAATAATCTTCGATTTCCTCCATAAAAATCTTACACTTTAGTACTCATCACTAATATACCCTACGTATATCTTTTATTCATAACCCATGGGAAGGAAACATATTAAAGGGCGAGCTCAGATACTTAGTAAGGGTATAAAAGTGTGAAATACAAGGTCACATAAGTATTACATAAGAATAATGTTTGAGAACATGTGATTAAATTTGAAAAACCATACCATACATGAAATTGGTCATAATTTTGATCCGTTGAATAAATCTTGGATGTTCGTAATACATGAATGGTAAATAAATCCATTAACTTGAGCCATGAGATCATAAAATTAGCATAAGATATGGGATTGTGTCACAAAATACAAGCCTATAAAATCATTTCCATTGTTGTTAAGGATCACTAATAAGGATATCATAGTCGAATGAGTTAACTTCCATGACCATCATAGTAGACAATATCACTTACCATACCAGGTTCACTCCCAGTTCTAGTCCTTTCTAACTCTTTAGTCATAATTCCATACCAAATGCATTGAAGGTTTATATATGTCCCACACATCACATAAATAATATCATAAATACTATGCCGTAAGATCATAAACCATTCATCATATAAAATCTTCAAATAAAATGAGTTTCATATAAATTTCATCATTTAATATCCTATTACATATGTTAACATTCATAATAATTTCTTAATTTCATCATAGAATATCCCATTAAATCAAGGGAGAATTATTATAATTTCTTCTATATGTAACATGTATAAGAGGAATGGGTTATATAAACATAATTCCATCTTAAAAAACCATTCATATAAAGAATACTAATTGTATCCTTAGATCATATCCCTAGTAAGTAATATGTAACATCAATTAATTTAATCTTACATGAAAATGATTTTGAAAATACACATGGAACATTTCATGGGGAAAATAACATTTCATTGAAATCACTTTTAAAAAACAAATTTTTTTAAAATATTTTGTAAATAATTTTCTATACGTATTTTGCCTTAAAACATTACATAATATTGAATTAAATGAGTAATTCACATTGAAGATATTTTCAGGATTAGAGTTTTATAGAACTAGGTCATACCTATTACATCTCAAAATATTACAAAGTAGACACTTCTACATAGATTCTATATTTTCATAAAATAAAAAATCTTGAAAAAAAGAGTCATGTATAATTCCATGTTTTAGATATAATGACTTTTCCTTGATCCCATCATTGACCCTATTCATCTTTAAGTCCTGTGAAAATATTTCAAAACTTGGGATGAGCATAAAAAGATCAGTAAGGGATACACAATGAAGGAAAACTGTTAGTTTTATTTCAAAACAACAGGTAAACCATGAATACATTATCACAAGTAATACTTTTCAACTTTATGAAGTAGAAAATACTCTTCACTAAATAAAAGATCATTAATTACCCTTTTGTAACCAAAATATTACCATAAAACCAATATAAATAATATATAACACATAAAGGTATCTTGGGACATAAACATACTTAAATAGAATAACCATACATCCGACTTCCACACATATAACTAAATAGAATAGCCATATGGATGACTTCCATACCCAATGCATTGGAGGTTATAACGTAACCACCCGTCATGGTTTTCACTACACCGCCCGTCATTTGGTTTATCACGTAACCACCCTTCAAATGTCCAAGTATAATTATAAAATCGAAACACATAAAACCAATATAAAGGAATGATAACATTTCCACATTTCAATGACAAAATATCATTTAAATATATTGACAAAAAATAATCCTTTATCAAAACCATTTTCTATACCAAAATACTAAATAGAGTATATGGTATTTATTTTCTTTTAAAAATATTATAGATTGTTGATGAAGCCAAAGATCAAATAATACTCGCGGCGTCGGAAAGGTCATTGTCACCACTTACGTTAAAAGGAATATTATTTTTTTCATTTAATAAAATGATTTGAAGAAAAAAATTTCTTTTGAAAAAAAGTAAAAGTCAAATTAGTTTATACACAGTATAAAAGAAAGTTGTGTATTAATGAAAATATGCCTCAATGAAAGGATATTGAGTCGAAGTCCCTTACCTCATGTCTGAGTTGACTCGATCGTTCTTTAATCTCCTAAATAATAAACTAAAGTAAATTTCTAATTTCTTAAGAACATTTTCAAGTTTATTATTCCTTTTATATCACTTATTACCATTTTATAAATATTATGTAATCATTTAAGTTAATAACGTTCGTTTTGTCGATATTTGGTACTTGAGTCAAAAATGGACTTCTTATAATCACATGTTGTTCATGTGGTCAGAGGTTCATTATATGCAAGAATGACATTCATGATTTGGATATCGTATATAGAATATATTTATCCAGAATATACATGTATTTATAATATTTGGTAACTTTTATAGGTAAGAAATGAAATGCACCATTCATGGAGACAGTAAGTCGTACGTATGCATGAACGCTACTTTCATTTCTATTTATTATTTTAATGGAATTAAAACATAATGATACATAGTTATATTATAATTAAATTAAAATTTCATATATAATATCATATCTAATATCATTAACTCCGCCCTTTATACGTCCCACATATGACATTAACGAGTCATATCACTTTGAGGGGGTGGTAGTCTGCACTTTCTCTAATGAGATTATTGCGTTTAACCGTCATGGAAACCATAAAGGCATGATATAAATTGAAATAATAGAAGCATAAAGAAAACATAAACATAATATATATCATATATAAATACAGTTCCATCATAATGGCCACCATGAGATGCGGTAGGAGATAATCGAACAATCATCGTTTCGTGAGGCGTTAGTTTGCCATCCACAGAAACATTATGTTCTTCAAAAATTATATGGAGTTTTGTGTAAGTTTAGTTCGAATACTTATCATAAAAAAATACTAGTACATTGAGTATTCTGGTGTTGTCACAAAAGAAAATAATAAAAAGAGTTCAGGGGTTGGAGAAGTAAAATAAAATACAACCATTTAAGAGAATCCGCTACCTTTAATTTGGGTAACTCCCTTTGGTTTTAACTGAAGGACGTATTGAAGTTCATTCTGCTTAAGGTAAGGCTTCTAGGAGGAGGATAGGGATATAGGGAGCTTAATTGGATAGAGTTTTTACAATCCAAAAGTCTTTAGAGATGTGTGGAATTGGTTCGAAGTGGTATCCTTTTATAAGGGAGAGGAGGGGCTCTTTTGGAATGTGTGAAAATATTATTATTTATAGAATTCTATTTGGTTTCAAAATGTCAAAAAATCTTTATAGTAAAATATATGATCACTAGTGGTCCAAATAAAATCATCCAATAGGAATTGGATAGGTTTTGGGTAATATTTTAATCATTATAATCTTATTTATTTAAATCATTTATTAATGAGCTAAATACTACATCATTATTGTGTCATAAATTATTTAATATATTTGATGTCTAAAAATCCTAAAAAAATACCATGATATAGGAATTATTTTTTTATATACAATGAATATTTGTAGTCAAAATGATTTCTTATATAACACCATATAAAAATTAATTACTAAAATATTTTTGTTTATGTCATTTTTCCCTTTACTTTAAATTAATTAATCTAAATTGACATTATCACTCCCAAGTGGATCAATGAGGTCCCAAAATAGACACAGAGATTCCCATGTTTTTTAATGACTCAACCAATAAGGTTTAGACAAGATGTAAGGTAATTTTGAATTATTATAATTTTCTTTTTACCTTGAGTTTCCCTATTTTCCTTTAACCGTGGTAAATAAAAGTAAAAAGTTACCATTCACCAAAAAATATTTCCATCTTGTTGAACCAAATTTTACTTAATAATAACAACCATGTATGTCAAAATTTTGAAATTCAATTCATAGAAGTGGTAAAATTTCATTTAAATGAAAAGGTCAGTTTTTTAACTACTACTAAGTGGTTTCACTATTCATCAAAAATTAATTTTTTCCAGAAAAATACCAAAAATTAAGCCTAACCTATATTTGATATTACTAACTCAAAAATGATGTCTATTTTATCAAATTATAAACATAAAATTTTCATTAATTAATTTTAAAATTAATTCCCATTGTTAAAACAAAGAGTGTGTTTTTAAGAAACAATAACTATCAAAAGATTGACACTTGTTTATGTCCAATTTCAAAATGAAATTAATTCTAGTGACCAAAATTGGATTAAATGGTAAAAATATATTTTAATTACACTTTAAAACCAATTATAAAGATAATATAACCATATAAATTAATTATATTAAAAGGCGCTTTTGAATTAAAATACAATATTTTCAGTATTCATTAAAAAATGAACTTTATCGGAAATATCCCAAAAATTTACACAAAGTAAATATTGATGTCCCCATTCTAAATAATGAGTTTATTTGGTCAAATAGAATATATTAAAGTGAACAAAACTATATTTAATGTGGGTTCCCCATTAAAAGGTGGTAAATTTACCTTTTAATGTAAATTATGCTTAAAATTAGATTTATTCACATTTTAAGCATCTAACTTTTTATTGGATAAATTTAAGTACAATTAAAAATAATGTATAATAATATTGTAGTTAGTTTTTTTCATTCCCGCCAATACAACGATTAGGAGTTAACTACCATTTAAAATAATAATATTATATTTTTAGTCTGCAATGTAAGATTTCAATGAAACCCGCTGTTGCGTACCAGATACGCTATCGAACATAGAATCCCCTTTAAAGTAAAATTAATATTAATTAAAAAATATCAATAAATATGAAAATCTCATATTCTTCATTTACCTAGGATGTTACATCCTTCCCCCTTTTAGAAATTGCGTCCTCACAATTTTTATTCACTTATCAAAATAAGGGGGGGTATTTTTACCTCATAGAATTTTCAGATTCCCACATTGCCTCTTCAATCATATGGGTTTTCAACAAAACCTTTACCTAGTGGATTACCTTATTCCGCAACACTTTCTCTCTACGGTCAAGAATTTGAACTGGTTGTTCTGTATAAGAGAGATTCTCTTCCAACTGAACTACCTCTGGGATCAAAACATGAGATGTATATGGAATATAATTTCTCAACATCGAAACATGAAAAACATTGTGTACCTGGGATAAACTTGAAGGTAAATCCACTATGTATGAAACTGATCCAACTTTATCTATAATTTCATAAGGACTAATGAACCTCAGACACATTTTTCCCTTCTTACTAAAACACATCACACTTTTCCATGGAGAAACTTTGAGAAAGACATGATCACCTACCTCAAAAGAAAGTTCCTTCCTCCGGTTATCTGCATAACTTTTCTGTCTGCACTGAGCTGTTCTCTTGTGCTTCTGAATCAACTGAACTTTCTCTTCCATGTATTCTACCAATTCTGGTTCCATAAGCCTCCTTTCACCCACTTCATCCCAAAAAGATGTAGTTAAACAATTATTTCCATATAAATCCTCAAATGGAGCCATATGTATATTGGAATGAAAACTGTTATTATAAGAAAATTCAACCAAATAAATACGTTGGTCCCAACTTCCTTGATAATACAGTTAAAAAGCATGAAGCATATCCTCTAAGGTCTGAATTGTTTGTTCTGACTTCCCATTTGATTGTGGATGAAAAGATGTACTAAAATTTAATTCAATACCCAACGACTTCTGAAGGCATTTCTAAAAGTTACAAGTAAACCTGGGATCACGATTAGGTACAATATAGAGGCTAACTCTATGAATCATGACTATCTCTTTAACATATAACCGAGCAAGTTTATCTAGAGACAAAGTATCATGAATAGGAAGTAAATGAATAGATTTAGTCAATCGATCAACAATAACCCAGATTGCATTATTACCTCGAGATGTCTTCTGTAATCCCACAAAAAAGTCCATAGATATATTTCCCCATTTCCACTCTAGCACTGCTAAAGGTTGAAGCATCCCTTTCGGTAACTGTCACTCTGATTTAAGCTGATGACAAGTCAAACACTTCACAATAAAATCAGCAATATCTTTTTTCATTCCTTCCCACCAGTAATACTCCTGAAGATCTATGTACATCTTAGTACTACCAGGATGAACTGAAAATAGAGAACTATGAGCTTCACATAACAACACTTTCTTCAACTTTGAATCACAAGGAACACCTAATCTCTTCTCAAACCTCAATACACAATCATTATCAATGTTAAAAGCGGGAAACATGACAATCTGAACCAACTGTACCTCTTTCTGAAACTCACTATCTTCTTTCTGCACTTGCATAATTCTGTCTAATAGAGATGATTTCACTGATGCTTGAAATAATATAGATGAATTTCCTACTCCAATAACTTCCATGCCAATTTTTATCAATTAGAAAACCAAAGGATATTGTTCTAAATGTAAAATGGTTAATGAAGAATTAAATTTTCGAATCAAAGCATGAACCACTTTATTTGCTTTTTCCGGATGGTAATGGATCATGCATTCATAATCCTTGATTAATTCCAACCATCTCCTTTGTCTCATGTTCAATTATTTTTGAGTGAATATATACTTAAAATTTTGTGATCAGTATATATTTCACACTTCACTCCATAAAAATTATGCCTCCAAATTTTAAAAGAAAAAACCAGAGCAGCTAATTCCAATTCATGTGTAGAGTAATTTAACTCATGGATTTTCAACTAACGTGAAGCATAATCAATTACCTGATCATTCTGCATAAGGACACAACAAAGTCCTTTCAACATAGCATCCTTGTAGATAACAAACTCACCATTTCTGGAAGGCAGTGCTAAAATCAGAGTAATCACCAATCTTCTTTTCTATTCCTGAAAACAATCATCGCATTCTTTTGTCTAGATGAACTTTACACCTTTTCGAGTTAATGTAGTCATTGGATAGATAATTGAGAAAATATTTCAAAAAACCTCTAGTAATAACCTGCCAAACAAAAAAACTACAAATCTCGGTTATATTTGTGGGAATTGGCCATTTTCAACAACTTTTGTTTTTGTAGGATCAACAATTATGCTATTTTTTGAAACAATGTGACCAAGGAAAGAAATTTTTTGTAAACAAAACTCACACTTTCTAAATATCCCAAATAGTTCATTTTCTTTTAAGGGTTGAAAGACAACCCTTAAATTACTTTCATGTTCCTCCTTACTTTTGGAATAAACCAAAATATCATCAATGAACACAACCACAAACTTATCCACGAACTCATGGAAAATTTATTCATAAGATCCATGAATACAATAGGTGCATTGGTTAAACCAAAATGCATAACAAAAAATTCATAATGGCCATATATAGTACGAAATGCGGTGTTTATAATGTCTACTTCCTTTACTTTCAACTGATGGTACCCTGATCTCAAGTTAATCTTCGAAAAATACTAAGCTCCCTGGAGTTGATCAAAGAAATCATCGATATGAGGCAAAGGATACTTGTTCTTAATAGTGATGTTATTCAATTCTCTATAATCAATAAAAAGTCTCATTGAACCATCTTTATTTTTAACAAACAAGACAGGAGCACCCCATGGTGATGTGTTAGGTCAAATGAAACCTTTATCTAATAACTCCTGCAATTGGTTCTTTAACTCAAAAAGTTCAATTTGAGCCATTTGGTAAGGGGGTTTTGAAATTGGCTTAGCATCAGGAACAAAGTCCACAGTAAATTCAACTTCTCAATCAGGTATAATTCTATGCAACTCATCAGAAAAAACATCAAGGTACACATTTACCACTAGTACATCATTAATCTGAAAAATTCCTTTATTTTCAACAATATGTGAATGGTAACATTCATTTCAATTTTTTACTAGTTTCTCAGCTTCCTGATATGTTATCAAAAGAAAGGGTTCATTATTTTACACAAACTATAAATCTTTCTGAAAAGAAACCTCTTTAGCGCTGCATTTAATCATATCATGATAAATAGAAAGACAATCCATTCCCGAAATAATAACAAACACTAATAGAGGAAAAAAAAAGGTTTGAATGTAGGTTTTTCCGCACACAATGACAAGAATGTTTTTATGTTTTCTTTTTATCTAAACATTTCCTCTAGGTGTTTTTACCATAAGCTCTGTATTCATATCTTGAGTTGGAATTCCCAATTTACTAGTAAAATTATCAGAAATGAAAGACTGTGTAGACCCCAAATCAAACAACACATTGGCATAATCTGAACAAACAGATAGTCTACCTGATACTACTTCATTTGATGGCCCAACATCCACTGAAGTACTTGAAAAGGATTTCACCACCCCTTTCTGCTAGTAGTCTGGATGCTTTCCTTCAGTTGAGTTCTTCTCTGGACACTCATTTGTATAATAACCCATTTCCTTAAACGTAAAACATCTTACCGATGGATTTTCATTGCCTTCTTGATCATCTTATTTATAGTTACAAGCAATATGACTAGACTTACCACATCGGAAGCACTTTCCACACATTGGTAAACATTCTCTAGGATTCTTCTTTACCACAATTATCACAATATAAATATTTACCTTTCTTACCTCCAGTCTTCTTTGATGAATTCTTCCCCTTTTACTGCCAATTGGACCTCTTATTCTGTTGTTTGTTAAAGAACACCTGATCATCTGCAAACTCTATTTCCACATTCTCTGCACATCAAACAAGTTTTTAATAATTTTTGAACTCACAAGAGGCTAATTCTATTTGATATCGTGGCTTCAGTCCTGAGTAAAATCGATTTATCTTACTTTTAAGATCTGAGATGAAATTTGGAACATAACTTGCAAGTCAAGTGAAATTTTCTTCATAAGTATCCACTGAGTCACCCTATTGCCTCAATTATATTATTTTTTCCATCCTAACATGAACCACATTCAGAAAAATATTTCTCAAGATACATACCATTGAATTCATACCAATAAAGAGCATCAATCTCCTCACTATCCCTGATATTTTTCACCATTGACCACCACTGATCAACTTCACCGTCAAAACGATGAACATCGAGACTAACCATTTGATATTTTGAACAACCCATGACATAAAAAATCTTCTCCAGTGCTTTAATCCACCCTTCTGCAAGCACCGGGCCAGATGATCTGCTGAATGATTGGGGAAGTTGCCTCATGAAATGTTCCACTAACCACATGCTCCTCTATGGTTGATCTGGATGATCTCATGCATGGATACCACCACCATTTATAGCCTGAGTCAACTGTGCCATCACTGTAACAAACTGCTCAGTTCTGATTCTGATTATCTCAGGATGCGGATTTGGATGGTTGTCTTCCTCCTGATGTCATCCAAACACAACTGGCCTATTTCCTCTGTGGAAAAAGATTATGAACACAAAAATATCTTCCGCAAAGCAACATGGTAATCTGTAAATGCTATATCATTTAAATATTACCATTAATTAATTTATGGACATTTATTTAAAAATAATCTAACTCCTTAAGATATCTAAACCAGCCTCTGATACCAACTATATGGACCCGACCTTAAAAAATAACATAATATTGAATTAAATGAATAATTCACAATGATGATATTTTCAAGTTTTGGGTTTTATAGAATTAGGACATAACTATTACATCTCAAAATATTACAAAGTAGACACTTCTATACAGATTCCATTTTTTCATAAAATAAAAACTCTTGAAAAAAAGAGTCTTGTCTAATTCCATGTTTTATACAGCATTCCTTTTCATTGATCCCATCCTTGACCCTATTCATCTATAATTCTTGGGAAAACATTTCAAAAATTGGGATGAGTACAAAAATCTCAGTAAGGGATACACAAAAATGGAAAACTATTAGTTTTTTTCAAAACAATAGGTAAACCATGAATACTTTATCATAAGTAATACTTTTCACCTTTATGAAGTAGTAAATACCCTTCACTAAATAAAATATCATTACCTACCCTCTTGTAATGAAAATATTACTATAAAACTTATATAAAGAACACAAAACATAAAAAGGTAACTTGGGACATAAACATACTTAAATGGAATAACCATACGGCCGACTTCAACACATATCACTAAATGGAAAAGAGATACAACTGAATTCCATACCCAATGCATTGGAGGTTATAACATAACCACATATCCTAGTTTTCACGGCACCACCCATCATTTGGTTTGTCACATAACCACCCGTTAAATGTCCAAGTACCATTATAAAATCAAAACACATAAAACCAATATAAAAGAATGATAAAATTTCCACATTTTAATAAAAAAATATCATTTAAATATATTGACATAAATGAGTATTTTATCAAAAAAAATTTCAATACCAAAGTACTTAAAATATTATATGGTATTTATTTTCTTTTAAAAACATTACAGTTTGTTGAAGAATCCAAAGATCAAATAATACCCGTGGTGGTGGAAAGGTTATTGTCATCGCTTACGTTAAAATGAACATTATTTTTTTTGTTTAGTAAAACACTTTGTAGAAAAATATTCCTTTTGAAAAAAGTAAAAGTTAAAGGGGTTTATACACCATATAAAAGAAAGTTTTGTATTAATGAAAATATGCCTCAATAAATAGAGATTGAGATGAAGTCCCTTACCTCGTGTCTGACTTGAATCGATCGTTCTTTAATCTTCTGAATAATAAACTAAAGTTAATTTCTACTAGATTAAGAACTTTTTTCAATTTTATTATTAATTTTATATCAATTATTACCATGTTATAAAAATTATGAAATCATTTAAGTTAATAACGTTTGTTTTGTTGATATTTGGTACTTGAGTCAAAAATGGACTTCTTATAATCACATGTTGTTCATGTTGTCAAAGGTACATTATATCCAGAATGATATTCATGATTTGGATATCATATATATCATATATATCCATCATATACATGTATTTATAATAGTAAATAACTTTTATAGGTATGAAATGAAATGCACCGTTCATGGAGGCGGTAAGCCGTACGTACGCATGAATGATACTTTCATTTCTATTTCTTATTTTAATGGAATTAAAACATAATAATATATTGGTATATTATAATTCCATTATAATTTCATATATAATATCATATATAATATCATTAACCCCATCCTTTATACATCCCACATATGGAATTAACGAGTCATATCACTTTGAGGGGGCGGTAGTCCGCACTTCCTCTAATGAGATTATCACGTTTACCCGTAATGGAAACCATAAAGGCATTCTATAAATGGAAATTACAAAATAATAAAGAAAACATAAACATAATATATATCATATATAAATGCAGTGCCATCATAATGGCCACCATGGGAGGTGGTAAGAGATAATCAAACAATCATCGTTTCGTGAGGCGTTAGTTTTCCATCTAGAGAAACATTATGTTCTTCATCCATTAGATGTAGGTGTGTGTTAGTTTAGTTTGAATAATTATCATTAAAAAATTCTAGTATATTTATGATACTGGTGTTGTTACAAATAAAAGGAATAAAAAGAGTTTAGGTGTTGGAGAAGTAAAATAAAAGAAAATAATTTAAGGGAAACCATAACCTTTAATTTGGGTAACTCCCTTTGGTTTGAAACAAAGGACTTCTAAAAGTGCCTTATGCCTATGGTAAGGCTTCTTGGAGGATGATAGGGATGAAGGAAGCTTAATTGGGAAGATTTTGGATTATTCAAAAGGCTTCAGAGGTGTATGAAATTGGTTAGAAGTAGTCTCCTTTTATACGGGAGAGGAGGGGCTCTTTAGGAAAGTGTGAAAATATTGTTTTATTATAGAATTATATTCAGTTTCTAAAGGTCAAAAAATCATTATAGTCGAAGGTAAGATGACTCATGGTAGAAATAAAATAATCTAATAGGAATTGGAAAAGATTTAGTAAATATTTTAATCATTATAATCTTATTTATTTAAATCATTTATTAATGTGGTAAATACTGCATCATTATTGTGTCATAAATTATTTTATTTATTTGATTTTTAAAAATTATAAAAAATACCATGATATAGGAAATATTTATATATTTCCAATGAATATTTATAGTCAATAATATTAGTTATATAACACCACAAAAAATTAATTACGAAAAGATTTTTGTTTATGTCATTTTGGCCGTTACTTTAAATTAATTAATATAAATTGTCATTATCCCTCCCATGTGGCTCAATTGGGTCCTGAAATCGACCCAAAGATGCCGATGGTCGTTAATGACTCAACCAAAAAGGTTTGGATAAGTGTTAAGGTAATTTTTAATTATTATATTTTTTTTACCTTTAATTATCCTATTTACCTTTAACCGTGGTAAATAAAAGTCAAAAGTTACTATTCACAAAAAATTATTTTCATCTTATTGAACCACATTTTACATAGTAATAACAACCATGCATGTCATATTTTCGAAATTCAATTTATTGAAGTGGTAAAATTTCATTTAAATTAAAAAGTCAGTTTTTTTAACTACTATAAAGTGGTTTCACTATTCATCAAAAATTGATGTTTTTCAGAAAAATACCAAAAAATCAGCCTAATATATATTTGATATTCATAATTCAAAAATTATGTATATTTTACCAAATTAAAAACATAAAAGTGTCAATAATTAATTTTAAAATTAATTCCTGTTGCTAAAACAAATAGCGTGTTTTTAAGAATCAATACCTATTAAAAGATTGACACTTGTTTATGTCCAATATCAAGTGAAATTAATTCCAATGACCAACATTGGATTAAACGGTAAAAAAATATTATAATTACACTTTAAATCCAATTGAAATGATAATCTATCCATATAAATAAATTATATTAAAAAGCACTTTTGAATTAAAATACAATATTTTCACTATTCATTAAAACATGAACTTTATCGAAAAAATTCCAAAAATCTACACAAAGTAAATTTTGATGTCCCCATTATAAAGAAGAATTTTATTTGATCAAATAGAATGTATTAAAGTGACAAAAACTATATTTAATGTGGGTTCACCATTAAAAGGCGGTAAACCGACCTTTTAATGTAAATTATGCTTAAAATTAGATTCATTCACATTTTAAGCCTCTAAATTTTTATTGGATAAATGTAAATACATTTAACAACCATGTATAATCATATTTTAGATAGTTTTGTTCACTCACTCCAATAAAAAAACTAAAAGTTAACTACCATTTAAAATAATAATATTATATTATTAGTGTGCAACATAAGATTTCAAAGAAACCCATTGTTACGTATCAGGTATGCTATCAAACATAGAAACCCCTTTAAAGTAAAATTAATATTTAATTCACAAATATTAATAAATTTTAAAATCTTTTATTCTTCATTTACCTGGTATGTTACATTTTCTTTTAAAAAAACCATAAAAACATATAAATGTTTATTTAAAATCATTGAAATGAATTATTAATGAATATATAATTTCATCTTTTAATTTTTTAAAAAATAAAATTGTTTGAAAATTCATTGCTTAAAAAATAAACATGAAAAGATATAAAAAAATATTTCAATATCATAAAAATAATTTCTTGCGGAAAAAATCCATTCATATTTCAAGAATTAGTTTTAAAAGAAAAAACATTTTTGAAATACTCTTCATTAAAATTATACCTGAAAACATATAAAGGAATATTTAATTATCATTTATTTTTTGGGAGAAAAATAACATTTTCTCATTTAAAAAAACTTTTTGAAACAAAAATAAATATTAAAATATATTTCCTATTAAATAAAATTGAAAATTAATAAAAGAATATTTAAATATCATTTAAAAAAATTCTTGAGGAAATTATCTTTTCCACATTTAAAGAAACTATTTAAAACATATATCATTTTGAATAAATATTTATTTTGAAATATCAATGAAAATTGTTAAAGAAATATACAAAAAAATTATGTTCATGATAGTAGAAAATTCCATTCTTATCACACACATTAAAACAATGTTTCATTTTACATTTTCTGTAAAAAATGGGCATTATTTAGAGAAAATAAGAAGATTATATTTAAATTTGTTTTTATGAAAAGTGAAACATGAATAAAAATATCATTAATAAATAATTTTATTAATTTTAACATTATTTCAGTAATCATTTTTGGGAAAATTATTTTGGATGAAAACAATTTTTCTACTAAAGAGATAAATAAATATGATCTTTATTCAAAACATTATTTTGAAATATTGAATACATAAAGAGAGGAAAATAAAGGCACAATGTTTATTAATATAAAATTACAATATTAGATGAAAATTAAATACTATCTTGAGACATGGATCATTAGATTTTTTCATTAGAAACACAATAAAAAAAAATCCTGATAAACAATGAGATTTTAAGGCAAAATCATTACTCCATTGGTAACATTATATAGTACGACCCATACTAGAAAAATAATAAATAAAACATAGAATAAAATTAAAAAATCTAAATTAATGATATTACTTGAAAAACGTGTTGTATATAGACTTCATAGATGAAGTAGGGGCATAACATAACGTCTATCTCAATAAAAGGAAATTAAGGCAAAAATACCATAATAAATTGGTAATTTTTGAATTGTAAACCCATTAAAAGAGAGAAATTTAAATGGGTATTTAAATTCCAAAAATTTTAAGTAGAATAATCTTAAAATAAATTCATGGGAATTATATTTACCACATAAAATAAATAGGTGTTGAATATTGAATGTATCTCGTAGAAGTAAAAGTGAAACAGAAATCACTTATCGCATTAGTAATAATTATAATTATAATAACTAGTAAATAATAAAATTAAATTAAAAATTAAATATCATGATAAGAAGTATATTACTGGTATAATATTGAAATTATGAACTATATGCACAACACAAAATAAATGAGTGGTGAATTTATGTACGTCTCTCAGAAGTAAAAGAGAGTCTACAAATCCCTTCCCGTAAGTCTCAATTTTTCTGTACACATTCAAAAATCCTTTAAAATAAACATTATTTTACTATAAATATATAACATAATTATAATTATATTTATCATACCATATATGACTTACTTGTAACCTTTTATTTCATGTTTAGTAACAATTCCATTATAATGTCACGTTCCATGCACTAACTACCATGTTTTTCTATGTGTTTTTTTATTTATGGTAATAATAAATTTATAATTATTACATCATATAAAAAATGATAAAAATGATATTAAAAACTCATATATTATATATAAATGTATTTATAGTTATCCATAAAAATAGACATTGAAAATAAAATACCCTATTCGTGGTTACGGTAGGTCGTCCATACACATGAACATTTATTCCATTTTCCTAATAAAAATTAAAAGAAAGATAAATAATATATTACCAATATTTAATAATTTTTAGGTCATATATATCACATATTTTCATTAATCACATCCTTATTTCCTTCCATTTAATGCATGCACCAACCACATCACATTGTGAGGTGGCAGTCCACCGAACAAACGGACGATGTTATCATATCCTCATAAAATGGAATCTAAGAGGAAACATTTTATATAATGATAAAAAGTAATTATAAAACAATAAATAAAATAGATAAATAAAAAACTTGTCATTATATCCTAACATTATAGGTGCTGAAGGAAAACTAAAAATAGTGGTTCATGAGGCGGTAATATTCCATATAAACAAATGATGATTTCATTAAACATTTAAAGGAAGAAGAAAATGATTAATGTTATGGAAATAAAATAATAACATACATGTATATTGAAGATACTGAGTAAATTATATCACCATATATTAAAAATATTTTTATGAGGTGGAAGTAGAAATAAAATAATATTCTTGATTATAGATGTTACCGCTTCTTCAGGAAACCACTTTTGGTTTCAACCAAAAACCTTTATTGGATTAATTGATAAGAAAAATAAAGATTCATATATGATTTTAGGGAATTAAGGAAGTGATTTGGGTAGGTTTTGGAAATATAATCATTTTGGATCTTTGATAATGCAAGGAGAGGAGGTGGACTTTTATATGTGATGTGAAAGGTACCCATTTAATTTTTGAAATTAAAAAGGTATACCAACATTTATCACATTATTGAATGCTAAAAGATATTATATTATTAAAATTATGAGGATATAGTCAAAATATGGTCTTCCAATGGGTGCTGTACAACATTTTGGTAATTTTTAACCACTATATTTTTTAACCCCCGATAAACATATATTTACCATATCCATAGTAAATATTTTCTACTCTTTTTACTATTCATTATATTGAAAAAATATGGTGACCTTATAAGTTAATATAAATTATTTAAATTAAAAATATGTAATTAATTTATCCAAATTTCGATCACAAAATTAGACTAATTTATAACACCCCAAGATTTTATGGAATATATCTTCTTTATTAAATTCAATTTATTTGATACTTTATGTTGCCCGAAATAATCAGGATATAATATTAATTATGAACATGACCATTAGAATAGAAATGTTACAATTAAGAATAGTAATGTGTCCATTAGAATAATAACTTCATATATGAAATTATAAATTAAATTTAGTTATCTCTTAAATGGAAATATATTATATTTATATCATATAATAATTATTTTTTTAATGATAAATTAAGTGTTAGATGTTTCTAATGTGTAATTTTTTATTTTCCATTTTTTAATTAATATCATTTTTTAAAAGCTAATTTATTTTCACAATCTATATTTCTAAATTAAACATTTTTTGTCTTATGATCATAATGTAAATTTAGGAGATCATAATTATTTTTTTTAAAGTACCATTCAAATAGTTATAATTTTAAAATTAAAATTATTTGAATAAATGATGTATCTAATTAAAAATTAAATTTATCATATTTAGAAAATTATTTTCAAAACAAAGTGGACATTTTTGAATAGTATACAATGATAAATGGTTACATTACATTTGGGATTTTTCTAAAATAGTTTAATTTTTGGTGAAAAGTACAATATGGAAATTTAAAATATTTTACATTTAATCCCAATAAAATATTCTTTTATATCTTGATTGATTCATGGATGAAGTAAATAGCCACTATCATTAACTCACAATAACTATTTACTGTATTTTATTCACCATAATTAATATTATTGATCGTCTTGAGCCAAAAAATAAACCAATGAATAAAATAATCACACACACCCCTCTCATTATACTATAAATACAACCCCTCACTACTTCATCTCATAATACCCTCTATGTAATGGAACATTATTATATTTTTCCCAATTTCTCTAAAAACCCTTTTCAGCATTATATTCTTACCGGTCTCACCAAAAGACCATTTCAATGTCCCTTAAGGAGGTTCTCAAGGAGAGAAACATTAAGAGGTCAAACCTTCCCTCTCTATATTTCAATATCATTTCAATATTTATCCTCCCCCACCACCCATTTTTAATGCAATGTGATATACCCCATATCACACACACATATATATAAATGAATGTTATTATTTTAATATTATATCCACTATAATTTATATTCTCTCCTTGTTTTGTTCAAAAAACAAAAATATCGTCTGAGAGGTGTCAATTCACAGCCTTTATGTAGCACCCAAAGGATTTAAAAATAATTTGAATTGAATAAAAACACTAATTATAAACATAATGAAATAGTTTTTTAAGGATATAGTTATAAACTAATTGTTAAAAATAAATTTTCCACTTATAAGATTTGAATTTTGTAAAACGGGCATACACAGTTGTTATTAATAAGTTATTTTGAGTCTAGTAGGAGAAACATAAATTTTGGTGAATAATAACAAAACAGTATTAATAGAAACCTACTAAAATAAATTTTAATATGACCCTTATCAATAGAAAATTTTCTAAATGAATATTAACTTCAGCGATGAATATATAAATAAAATTTGTGAATATTATAAGTGACAATATGATCATAGTATACGTATTGGTATTTTTTTAAGTCATTAAAATGTTATGATTAATTTAATAATTTAAGTAAAAACTTTTTTCATAAAATTTAATCATAATTAATTATTTTCTTTTTTAATTGTGATGAGATAATTTTATTTGACATTGATTTATTTTTCAAATTGTTATAAAATCAGTTATAGATTTAAAATTGTTATCTTTCGAATAAATTAGGATTCGATTTTAAAAATAAATAAAACATACTTAGAATATTATTTTGATATAATTGATTTAATTTTTTAATTCTACATGTTGACAAACAATAGGTTAATTTTTTGGGATTTTTCAAAAATGCGTGAATTTTTGGTGAATAGTGAGATACGATAATTTACAAAATTAGCTAAATACACGAATTATTGAATCATAGATGATGTCCTTATAATATAACCACATATGGTAAAATCTCACATGCACTCTTTACTATTTGTTTTCACAATACTGAATATTATTCATTGTCTTGAGCAAAAATATTAATCTAATGATTAAATTAACAAAAACCTCTCTTCTCCTCCTCTATAAATACCAACCTCACCCCTCTTCCTATCAAACCCATAATGCTATGATAATTGTATATATTTTTTAAAATCCTTTTCTAAAGGCTCTTTACCATGTACAAAACCTCTTGGTCTCAACAAACGGACAAAAACACAAGCCTTAATGAGGATCTCAAGGACAAGATATCAGGAGGTAAAAATCCACTTCTATTTTCTTGTATTTTCATTTCAATTAATTTTATTTTATTATAATAAATTCCACTTTACTTATCCAAGAATCATTAAAGCTCTAGAATACTTTATATTCTGTATTTTATCATGTTTTTCTAAAATTTCATCATCTGATTTCTTCTCTTCCACCCACTGATACTAAAATCCAAAACTGCGTCCATGATGTGTCGATTTACCAACATCTTGGATGTTGCAATTTAAATTTCCATTAATTTCCAATATTATGGTGACAGAATAATTTTAATGATAAATAATATTTTATATTTTATTATATAACCTCTTTTATGTTATGGATTTTACATATATACATAATATGATGTTATATAACGAAACTAGTTCATTATTAACGAAGAATTTCCAAAATGATCTAAACAGATATCACTAATGATTTATCCTCATACCATATAAACAAAATTATTTATGGAATAATTAAATACTCTGGAAATATATTAACACAATTTCATTCAAGTTATGTAATTTTAAAACCATTCAAAATATAAATCCTTGACGAATCGACCATGGAAATCATGTAAAGCACACACTCGAAACAATGGAAATAACCAAATATTTTTAATAAATGGGTTTAATGTTGTTATAAAATGATCATATAAGGTGTTATAAAGATGATTATGTTTCATTAAAACATTAATAATAATCTTTTAACCATTATACATGTGGTTTAAAATAATTTTGATGTATTATGAACCCTAGGTAAATGAACTATTAACCCAACTTCCATTCTTTGGGTTAACATTCTACTTCATTATTTATGTGGTTTTAAGATTTTTTATGTGATGATTTGTAGTTTATATTATGTTTAATTCTGTCAATTTAAGGATTAATCACATATTAATTCTATTATACAAATTCTCACTTCATTTATATGATATTATCAAGGGACATCCCTTTTATGAATCCACTTTTAAAATTAAAATTTACAAAATTCAAAAGCTATGTTTTATGAAATTATTCATGTTATACGATTAATTAATTTTAAATGGTAATTGTTTCTGATGAATGGTGGAACATATATCTCCATGAAATTCATTGGTTATGTGTATGTTTTAGTTTGGTTATATGGTTATTACAAGTGTAACATTGACATTTACACTATAAGGTAGTCATGTGGGTTATATTGTAAAGAATTCATGATGGTTAAAAATCACAAGATATTCATGAGGGTTATAAAATAAATTAAATCACCAAGATAACTTTATTCTATAATTATGTTTTCTATGTTTATGGAAATCTCATGTTTCTAAAAGTAAGTGTGTTATACATTATGGATAATAAGTATGTATTTGTGAAAATGATTTCATATGTACTAATGGAATAATGGTTTCTTTACTTCTATTTATATCACTTACTGAGATTTTTATATTCATCCAATGATTTTAAATGTTTTACATAGTTTATAAGGATGTTCCTGAGAAGTAAGGAATTCAACTTAAATGTTATGAAGCTTTCTCAAAGAAAACATGTTGCAGTACAATTTTAAAAGGATTATGTTTTAGAGGAAATGTATATTGATTTAGTGGTAGCCACATTGTATTCTTGTGGGTTGATATTTATAAATTTTTTCCTAACATTCTAAAACTGCAAACTGAAAAGAACAATGGGATTATAAAGACCTTAAATCTAGTTTAAATATCTAAGAAATGTAATGTTTAAGTATGGGTCTTTATAGTTTGTATCAGATAACAGTATAGATTACTTTAGGATTTAGTAATTTTTACATTATATTTATATTGAAAAAGAATTTATTGATTACCATGTTGATTTATATATGATATGTATTTTCATAATGGTTTTCCACAAATGAATCATGATATTTGAAGTTAGAGGGAACTGAGAGGCTGATATCACTTTGAATCCACTACCAAGAATGGTTGGAATTGGAACATAGCAGTTTGTAATAGTAATGGATCAGTTGAAATAGAAAATAAATTGTGGTGGAATCTACATAATAGAACAAACAAAGCTAATATAACGAAACATTATGATAGTGGAACATTTTATAAGACAACACCCTCCTTCTTTCAGTAGATCTTCTATACTAGTAGAGGATAAAGGATGGATTAAAGCCCTTGAAAAGATATTATATATTAAAGGACATTTATATAATTAAAATATTAGTCTTTAAATTTATCATTTTTATGGTGAGCATGATTAGTTGTGGGAAATGGTCAAGAATATTAGGGATAACAATGGGATTGAATCCTTTGAGTGGGTTGAAGTTAAATGTCTTTTCCATGAAGAATATTTTTCTAACGTGTTTCGAAATAATATTGAGATGAAATTACTTGAATTGAAGAAAATGAAAGTTTATTAATTGGATGTGAATAATGAAAACTTCACCTAAATTTTATGGTGTGCTCCAAATTTTATTTTGGATCTTGATTGAAAAACTAACCATTTTTACTTTGGATTAATGCCAAAATATCAAAGGGAATTGGATTCCCATTAGTAAATTAATTATGAAAAACTTATTCGATGTGATAAGAGGGTATAAATACCGTTTTCTAATGTCACGTGTACATTGATAAAAAACAAAATAAGATGTACAGATCTCAATCAATGGATAGGAATCAATGAATTATAAAGGTAGAAAGCTCAGTTTTTAGTTAGTAAATGGCGTGGTAACAAGTACACTTGGAAATTCCTTACTAATACTAAGATTCTATGTCGATATAAAATGTTTGTACATATGACTTGAGAATATAATAAAAATTACCCTATGACTATTCCTAATAAGAAAACATTAATGTGTTATGAATCTGGTAAGATGGGTCATTATGAAAATACCTGCCCAAAGAGAGATCCCCATGATGTAAAGAAGCCAACCTATAAGATGAAAGGTGTACTCAGATCCATTGTGACTACATTAGAAAATATAGGGAATCAAAAAAAGTTCTATGAGGTAAATTTTTTGTTTACTTATATTTATCTTAAGTATTTTTTTATTTGGGGTCCACACATTCTTTTATTTATGATAAGTTTTCTGGTAAATTGGAAATATCACCTCAACAAATGAGTCCGAACTTATTGTGAAAACACTGGGGAAATATTACAACAATGAGAAATTATGAGAATATTTATATTTTATTCATGGAAGGACATTACCTACAAACCCTATTTTATTTCCCTTATTATGTTTTGATGTCATTATGTGTATAGATTGTATTTTTGTTTATCATTTAAAGATTGATTTAAGATCCAAAGAAATTGTTTTTCATATTGAGTTTCATTTTGCAAAAAATAATGAACCCTTACAATTGATAACATATAAGGATGTTGAGAAACATTAAAAAGATTGAAATAAAATGTATCTTTCTCATTTTGTTGAAAACAAGAAAACTGTTCCAATTTATGATGTTCTATTGGTAAATGAATACCATGATATTTTTCTTAATTATTTAATTGGTGTTATACATGATCATGAAGTAGAATTTACAATTAAATTAGCTCATAATGCTAATAAAATTACAATACACTTTTTTATAATGGCTAAAATAGAACTTCTTGAATTGAAAAATTAGTTTTAGGTGTTTCTTGATAATGGATTCATTCATCCTATCACTTCACAATGGTTATCTCTTGTTTTTTTCATTAAAAGGAAAGATGGTTTCATGAGACATTTAATTGATTATATACCCTTGAATAACATCACTTTGAAATATAAGTTTCCTTTTCCTCATATTGATGATTTTTTTGCTTAGTTCTAAGGAGCACAACATATTTCAATATTTGACCTATGTTCAAGGTACCATCAGTTGAAATGAAAGGGATTAGAAAAACTGAAGACTATGTGACATACTAGATATAGACATTATGGAATTTTTTGTTGTGCCATTTGGGTTAACTAATACATCTGATGTATTTATATATATTTTTAATAGAACATTTGAAACATCGTGGACAATTTTTTGGTTGTTTTTATTGATGAAAATTAGGTATATTTTAAATTAAATAGTATCATGAAAAACATATAAGGGTTGTTTTTCAAAGATTAATATAAGATAAATTTTTTGAAAAAATCATCAAGTGTGATATTTTGTTGAAGAATATTTCTTTTATTGGGAAAATTTAAATAATGATGGAGTAAAAGTTGATCATGACAAAAAATGTGGTTGATGAATGTCCAAGACATAAAATTTTTGTATAGATTCATAGTTTTCTTGGATTTAATGGACATTAGAGTCAATTTTTTTTTAAAATTGAATGGTTATCTATCCTGATAACTAAGTTGACATGAAAAGGGTTTAAATATTTTTGGATAGAAGAATGTGATGATTATTTTATAGAAATAAATAAGTGATTTGTGAATGCTCAATTTTCCACCTTGCCTTCTAGAAATGGTGTTATGTTTCTTCTACATTGATTTTTCATTGAAGGGAAATGGTTGAGTTATAATCCTTAATGATTAAGAAATTTATTATGATTCAAGAAAAATAAAACCACAGGAGTTAAATTATCCCTCACATTACTTTCTATCAGCAACTATGGTATTTTCTTTGAAAAATTGGAGGCATCATTTAAAAAAATCCAAATGTGAAATATATACTGACCATAATAGTCTGAAGTATATAGTTACTCATAAGGAATTAAAAATGTGGTAGATAATTTGTATTTAATTGATAATGTATTATGATTTCATGATCAATTACCATATGGGAAAAGAAAACATTGTGGTGGATGCCTTGAGTTGAAAACATCATTCTTCATTAACCATATTACGATTTGATAATGTCTCATTTATTAACTGGGAAGGCGTTTAGATTCTTTAAAAGTGTTTGTGGTCTCTATCAAGGAGAATCCCTTTCACCCACTCTATTTATTTTAGCTCATCAGGCTCTTTCCAGGAATCTTCATATGTGAATGGAGGATGGAAGGATTCTCCCATATCACAACTAGTCCAAACATGCATCATTTTCTATATTATGATTGTTGATGAGGTTTTTATATTCATTAACTAAAGGTAGTGAACTATTCAGTGCTTCATGAAGATCATGTTCATGTATGGATGTTTAAGTGGGAAATTTCTCATCTCATGGAAAGTCAAAGTGTTTATTTCTAAGAGGTGTTTGGTAGATGATACAGGGATATCCTTAACATCCATGGTATTTGAAGAGGGATGTTTCCTTTGATTTATATCAAGTCTCCTTCATCTTTTGTCCTTATTTTTAATGGGTGTTTTAATAAAACATTAATATATTATTGGGGAGAATCTTGAATTGGATTAATATTTTTTTTATCCTATTGAGGGTGATTTTGGTTGATCAAAAATGTGTTAAAATTCAGTTCAAATTCATATTTATTCATTCATTAAACAACCACATGGAATTATTCAGATAATGGATAAGATTATGAAATATTTCTATGGCATGAAAATAAAATGGTCCATTTCCATTGGGCCTCTTTGAAGCACTTGGAAAATCCAATTAAAGAAAGTAGTGTTGGATAGCGAGACATTACAGAAACCATGAAAGGCATGCTAGCCCAGATTACATGGAATATTGCTAAAGGGGATTCTTTCTGGGCATTATTTTTCAAATACATGTATGGTAATTGATGGGTGGGGGTATCAAAGGTCATATATCTCTAGAATGATGAAATTTATGGTAGCGCTGCTGGCTGATCTATGTGAATCATCTCGATGTGTTGTTGGGAGAGATGTTGTTCTTCCCTAGATGCCTAGATCCCACAAGTTCATTTATATAGGTAAAAGGTCATCCTATTTTGATTCAGTTAATTCTCAACCAGGATCAGCAAGATGTGTTCATGAGTATTTCATTGATCGATGAGGCGGATAGCTGCGTTGTCACTGGTTCGAGTTTAGTTGACTTCTTTGCATGGAATTTCAGAAGGTTACACCATGGAGTGACTGAGTGGGATGAGTGGGCTAACATAATTTGGTGCAACAGAATTGAAAAAAAAGAACTTCCATTTATGATGTCTAAGAAACTAGGAGATTCAAACTGATGATAGCATCCACCAGAAGTGTCTTTCAATGGCATCTCAATGATACTATTGCACATCCATGAAATGTGAATCAACTGTTCACCTATTCTTTCAAAGTGAATGTGAAGTCTTCCTCTAGTCCTTTTTGAGCCCTCTCACATGTTTCATTGTGGATCAGTTTTCCTCACAATATTTTATTTCATCATGTTTTTAGAGAGTAGATCATAAGAGAATGGAAATCACGGTGTGAAGTGTTATCCTAATTTATTTATACTGGATAATTGGGAAGCTAGAAATTAGAATATATTGGGGACCCAACACATTCATATTTACCTTTAGATAATGATGAGGGTGTTGATATATGAGATGGGGTATTTACTGAATGGGGGTGGACCTCGCTCACCCTATATAACATTTTTAATAACATGCAAATGACAAATCAATAGGGTGATGGATAAGGTGGTATTCTCCAACCACTGGTTTGAGGTTCAATGTGGACATATAATATAGGAATGGATAAATGTGAGTTTGATGGAGTCTTAGGGACTCAAGGGGTTTGGACCGAATTGGGTTCAGTTCTTTTTATGGTTGGTGCTACTCTGTGGTAGCAGAAGCGAAAGTGCTTCATGCTAGAGTCATGCTTTGTAAGAGATTCAACCATCAGGAGATGGAGGTTGAGTCAAAATCATATTATCTAGTGATATATATTCAGGGGAAATGTGACCCATTGTGGGATATGATCTACCTTTTTAGAATCATTTCAATGGGGACCATTTGTGCTCATTTGGTTTGTCACTTTTGGAGGGAATCCAACTACTAAGCGGGTGCGCTTCCTTGTTTTGGAGGCTGGACCAGACTCTTACTATCTATGATAGCTTCGTCTCTCTTTCATTTGAATATATGATTTTAATCCTAGGGGATTCCCTTGGTCTCAACCACATTTTACCCCCTTGAGTTATCCCTTGGGTTCTCTAGGTGGGTTCTTTCAAATCTCTTAAGAAAAAAATAAATATCAGTCACTGAAAAATTTATTTTGTAAAAAATTTCATGCGAATTGAATCTAATATAATTATGATATGATTATTTCAATAATAAAATTTATTTTTCCATTAAAATGTCTAAAAGTATCAAATATTAATTTTAAAATAAGCATCTTAAAGGATACAAAACAAATATTCATTAAAACACTGTTTTAAAAGTAAAAATTGATTTATTATTATATATTGTATAGAAACAAAAAAGATAAAGGTTGAACATTTAATTCAATATATAATATAATCATATCATTTAAATAATTCCCCAAATTTTAGTTTGTTTAATTTTATTAGTTTAAACATTCTTTATTAGAAAATTTTTCTAAAATAAATTCCTCTAATTTCAAATAGTTATTATTTTAATTTATAAATATTTGGTAAAAAAGAATTTATTTTATATAAATGTGTAAATGATAAATTATTATTATTTAGTTAATAAAATTCATACACAATATTTAAATATAATTGGGATAACTGTAAGATAAATATTTTTATATTAATATATGTTATGTTTCATTTATACTTAGTGTTTCATGTAATGTAAAATACAGACAATATTAAATTTATTTTAAAAAAATAAATGTTTTAGAAAATATCAGGATGTTAAATTATACCCTCTTATATAAATTTTATCTTTACAATTTGATCTTGTTCATAGTAAACAAGTGTAATCATTTGAAAATTGCTATATGGGAAATCCACGTTGTAAAATGTGTTAATCGACCATCTTCTTGAAAAGAGTGAAAGGGGTGTGTGAAGTTCATATAGAATAAAACATAAATGGTTTATAAATTGTAGAAAAGATGTGGAATGTTAAAACATAGACATATAAGAGAAAGATAACACCCAAATACTAATGGATAGTGATAGAGATCATGGACATGTGAATGTTAGTGACTACAAATCCATAAACCTATTTGGTGTGAGAAATGTGATTGATATCATAAAAAATGATAATAATAGGAAAATAATTTATTTCAAGATCCTTTTCATCATTTTTGGTGTTCTTCACAGGAAGACATACTAACATGATTTCATTCCATTTCATTTGCATAGTTTCATATTTTTGATATGCATTGATCAATTTCAATATAATAACTTACTCAATGAAACATAGATGAATTATTTTATTCCCGATTCACTAATTGATAAAAATTATCAATAAAATAATGATAATCCATTCATTATATCTATATTTATTATAAAAAATGGTTTAAAAAAGTTATGTACAAATATTCACAGGGTGATATAATCCATTAATCTCTAAACCCTCATCCAAAATTCATCTTAAACTAATATACAAATAGTTAACCTTATAACTCTTCTATAATAAAAACATTATAAATAAAGTCATGAGAATTATCAAAATAAACATAACATTAGTTCCCAAAATATCATAAATTAGATCATGATTTGTTAAATACAAAATATGAGATTACCTTAGTCATATATTTTCATAAATCATAACAATAAACAAAATTACAATAAATCGTTAATGAAACCATACATACTTCCTTATTCCATGAAAAAAACAACATATTATTGAATATATTCCATAAATCCAACATTTCTATAAACTCCATCATTTATAAGATAAAAAATTTTGTACAAAAATCATTAATCCATTCCAAGGTTATCAATACTATTCAGTTTACATTATCATATCCATTAATTCATTAACCCAACTAAACACCATTTTTCAACAAAAAAAATAAAGGGTTACATTATCACGATCAAAATAACACCTTACCCTTAAAAATCATTTGAATGTTATCCTCACCAACAAATATAATTCTAAAAATAATTTAATGAAACCATAAACTAAAAAATCCTTTTATATTTCACAAACCTTGATTTAACAATGCTTCTCACATATAACATAAATAATAATGTTTGATGAAATCATACCATTCATATGTCATTGATAGTCTTCTCATCCTCAGTTGTATAATCATTACCCATACCACCATGTCGAGTCCCCTCATGATCTTTTCCATTAGGAAATCAACTATCAAAATTCATATAATTTCATGTTTTTAAATATTCAACCATCAAAGATATCTTTAGGAGGCCATTATTATCATAAATTATGTTAACCAAACACTAAATTTTTTTTATAAATTATTTTGACTGTGTCAATCGATTCCATACATAAAAACTATTTTCCATCGACTGATTCATCCACTTGGTTGACTCTTCAAAAATTATTATCATATATGAAACTGAATATCATTCCCATATAGTCTCCACTGGCCTAAATCTTAAAAAAATTATCTTATTTTTCTTTGGTGAGTCTGAGAGTTTGATTATATGCATTTTTTTATTCATATATACTGATAACTGATTAGAAATAATCAAAATATACTTCACTAAAGTTATCATCCCATATTGTTTCTCATAAACACATTCTCTATCACATTAAATGTTGTTCTAGTTCATTCATGTTTCCTATATTTATAACAACCATAAAACATAATGTGATTAACAATATTTACATTCTGGAAACACATAATCAATAAAAATAATTTATAGGATGTCTAAATCCTAACACATTATATGTCACCTTAGTTCTATCAAAGGATATTGATTGTCATCGTTTATTTAAATCCTATATTATGGGTTATAAGGAGTAAGTGAATTTTGAAAGCATATCCCTTGGAAGTGAAAAACCAAGTGTTCAACAAGGCTAGTTACCACACAGCTAGTAACGATCATATCTTGCTCAATGTACCTGTTTTGGAGTTACTACAGCTTGGTACCCTAATGTAATATCCACATATTATTTTAGTATATAGTTAGGGTTGTATTTACATTGAATTTACTTTCTATATACTATTTAAAAATTCTAGTACATTTTCCTATATATTGAATCGTCCTTGTAATTATCCTTAGATACATCCATTGATATAGCCTTACCAATATCCATTGGGATCTCACTAAAATTTACTCATATATATTCGCAAATGATAACTAAACCTTTAATTTGATATAAACTATAGAGACCCAATATTTTTATATAAATATATTTCATTATTTTAGATTAATATTCAATATATTACCTAAACACATGATTGAGGACCATAATAGGTTAGTTTCATTTTTGACATGGTAAACAATATATTAACTTGGAAACCGATCTTCGATGTCCTCCATAACAATTATACCCTTTAGTACTCTTCACTAATATACCCTATATATAACCTTTATTCATAACCCAGGGAAAAGAAACTTATTATAGGTTGAGATCATGCTTAGTAGGGGAATGAATGTGAGAAATAAATTGTAACATAATAATTACATGATAATACAGTTATAAGAACATGTGAATAAATTTTAAAAACCATACCATACATGAAAATGATCGCAATTTTTATTTACAGATCATTAAATTGGCATAAGAGCTGGAATTGTGTCATAAAATACAAACACAGAAAATAATTTCCATAGTAGTCAAGGATCACTAGTAAGGATATCATAGCGGAATTAGTTCCCTCCAATAACCATCATAATATAAAATGTCCCTTAATAGAGCAGGTTCACACTTAGATCTATTCCTATCTAACTCATGAGATATAAATCCATACCCAATGCATTGAAGGATGATATATGTCCAACACATCACATGATTAAAGTCATACCTACTTGTGGTGTATAATCATATACAATTCATCATATAAAAACCCATTAAATGAAATGGGATTCATATACATTTTATCATTTTATAACCTATGTAAAGTGTCAAAATTCATAATAACATCAACATTTCATAATAGAAAAACCCATGAAATAATGGTAGATTCATTATAATTTCCACTTGATGTAACCTGTATAAGAGAAATGGGATATATTTAAATAATTCAATCTTAAAAAACCATTCATATAAATAATAAAAATTGTATACTTAGATCATATTCCCAGTAAGGCATATGTAACATAAAATAAATTTCATTTTATATTGGAAAAGATTTTGAAAAGACACATAGTACATTTCTGGAGGAAAATAATAGTTCATTGAAAATAAATTTTTAAAACAACAAATTTATAAATTATTTTGGAAATATTTTTCATTAAAAAAATCCTTGAAATAATTTAAATGATGATTTAAAAATCATTGAAATGATTTTTTAATGAAAATATAATTTCCATCCCCAATTGTTTTTAAACATAATTTTTTTTTTAAAATACATTTCATCAAAAATAAACTTAAAAACATATAATGAAATATTTTAATATCATTTAAATAATTTCTTGTGGAAATTATCCATTTTTATTTAAAAAATTGTTTTAAAATATTTCTTTTGAAAATACTTTTATCTGATATTAACCTTGAAAACCTAGAAAAGATTATTGAAATATCAGTTAATTTTTTTTGAGGAGAATAATATTTTCTCATTAAACAATAGTTTTTGAAACATAAAAAAATGTTAGAATACATTTCTTGTTAAATGAACATGAAAATTAATAAACAATGACTTAAATATCATTTAAAACAAATCTTGATGAGAATATCCTTTCCCTATTGAACGAAACAATTTAAAATATATAATATTTAAAAATATATTTATTTTAAAATATAAATAATTTTTTTAAAGGAATATTCAAAAAACATAATGTTCAGGATAGTAGAAAATGTCATTATTATCTCACAAATTAACAAATAGATACATTTTACATTTTAAGCAAATGAAAAATGGGCGTTGTTTAGAAAAAACAAAAAGCTTAATTTTAAATTTGTTTTTTTAATTCATAAATGAATAAAAATATCATTAATAAATCATTTTAATAATTTTTAAAACATTGTAGAAAAAAAAATTTGATAACTTTTTTTTGGATGAATATAGGTTTTCTACTAAAGAGATATATAAAGATAGTTTTTATTCAAATAATTATTTTGAAATATTGATTACATAAAGAGAGGAAAATAATGTGAAAAAAATTATTATTATGAAATTACTAGAGGATATGAAAATTAAATATTTTATTGAGATATGGATCATAATATTTTTCCTTTAGATACATAATCATAAACAATCATTATAAATGATGTGATTTTAACACAAAATCGTTACTCCATTGGTAACATCAAATAGTAAGACCCATAATAGGAAAATATTAAATAAAACATAAAATAAAATTATAATAAATAAATATATGATATTAGTTAAATTTTTTTATATAGTATTTATAGAAAAAGTAGAGGTACAACATAACATATGTCTTAATGAAGGAAAATTGAGACAAAAATATTGTACAACATTTTTAATTTTTGAATTGTAAACCCAATAATGAAGAGATATAAGAATTTATATTGAAAATGAAATATTTTTTAGTATAATAATAATAAAATACATTCATGGGGATTATATGTACCACATAAAATAAATAGATGGTTAATGTTGAATGTCTCTCACAAAAGTAAAAGTAAAACATGAATCCCTTATCTCATTAGTAATAATTATATTTATAATCCCAAAAAATATAATATAATAAAATGAAACATTAAATATAATTATAAGAAGGATACTCATGATATAAAATTGAAATTATGAAGTATATACTCCACACAAAATAAATTTTTGGTGAATTTGTGTATGTTTTCCCAAAGTAAAAGGCAGACTAGAAATCCCTTACCGTAAGACTCAAATTTCGTTGTACAAATTCAAACATACATTATAATAAATATAACATTACTATAATTATATAATATAATTATAAATATATATATCATACAATATATTACATCCTTGTAACCTTTTATTTCATGTTTAGTAACAATTCCACTTTAATGTCACATTCCTGGAACTAACTACCATGTTTTTAATGTATGTTTTGTTTTTTAATTTCTGGTCATAATAAATTGATCATTTTTACATCATCTAAAAAATGTTAAGAATTATATTAATTTAGGATATATTTTATATTCATGTATTTATAGTTATACAAGTAAGATATATATAGGAAACAAAATACACCATTCATGGAGATGTATGTCGTCTGTACGCATGATCATTGTTTCCATTTTCTTATTAGAAAAATGAAATAAAGTTAAATAATATATTAACATTATATAATCATATTGAGGACATATATATCACATATTTTTCAATAAAAATTTCATTTTTACCTTCAATGTAATGCATGAACTAGTTACATCATTTTGTGAGGTGGTCGTCCACCATGGAGATGAAAGATGTTATCATATTCCCATAGAATGTAATGTAAGAGGGAAAAATGTTATATAATGACAAAAAATAAATATATAATACAAGAATATAATATATAAATAAAAAATGTATCATTATATTCATCCATTTTAGGTGGTAATGGAAAACTAAAAATAATGGTTCATGAGGCGGTAGTCTGCCGTATACACGAATGATGATTTCATAACACCTTAGATGGAAGAGGAAAATGATTAAATTTATGGAAATTACATAATAGAATATATGTATATGCATGATACTGAGGAAATTATATCATCATTTATTTATAATATTTTTATGAGGTGGAGGAATAAATAAAATAATATTCTAAATTACAAACATTTCCTATACTTTGGGAAACCACTTTTGGTTTGCGCAAAAATCATTCATAGGAATAATTTAAAAAAAATAAGGGTAATTCAAGGAATTTACGGAAATAAGGAACGTGATTTGTGTAGGTTTTGGAAAAAAATGGTTTTGGATAAGTGATAATGCGTGGAGATAAGTTGGACATTTATAAGTGAGGTGAGAGGTACACATGTAATTTATTTAATTAAAAAGGTGTACAAACATTTCACCCATTCTTGATTGCTAAATGTGTTCAATTGTTGAATATATAAGAGATAAACTCAAAATATGGTATTACATTGGGTGTTTTATAATATTTGGGTTATCTATAACCATGGTATTTTTCATTTAACCCCTTGCTACCATATATTTTCCATAACTATAGTAAATAATTTTTTCCCATTATAGTATCCAATATATTAAAAAATTAGATTGGCCTTATATGTTAATAAAAATTACTTTAATTGAAAATATGGAGTTTATTTATCAAAATTTCAATCATCGAATTAGAATAATTTATAACACCCCAAGATTTTATGGTATATATCTTCTTAATTAAATTAAATTTATTTGATACTTTATGTTGCACAAACAAATCATAATATACAATAAATATGAACATGACCATTGTAATTTTAATGTTATCATTAGGAATAGTAATTTTTATATTAGAATAATGTCTTCACATATGAAATTATAAATTATATTCATTCTTCTATTAAATGGAAATATGATATACTTATATCATATACTACTTCATTTTTTTAAATGATAAATTATGTTTTGGATTTATCTGAAGCGCAAATGTTTATTTACAATCATGTTAATTAATATCATGTTTTAAATGATAATTTATTTTCAAAAACTATATTAATAAATTAATCAATTTTCTTCTGACCAGACAGTAAATTTACGAGACCAAAATTCATTTTTTCAAGTTCCATAAAATTATTTATAATATTAAAATCAGAATTATTTTTGAATAAATGATTATTCTAATTAAAAATTTAATTAATCATATTTACATAATTTTTTTTCAAAAAATAGATTCCATTTTTGAATAATATACATTAACAAATGGTTATGTTATTTTTTGGGATTTTTTAAAAATAGAATAATTTTTAGTGAAAAGTGATATATGGTAACTTACTGTATTTATTATTTTTAGAAAACACATGATTGTTTTTGTCTTGATTGTGTCATGGATGATGTATATATAAACAATCTTTAACTCATAGGCTCTGGTTACTATAATTTTTCTATATAATTAATATTATTGATCCTCTTGAGCCAAAAAATAAATTAATAAATAAAATAATGAAACACACCCCTCAAATTCCACTATAAATACCACCACTAACCACCTCTTCTCCTAAAACATTCTACGCCATTGATAATTATAATATTATTACCAATTCCTCAACAATAAATCCTTTCAACATTCTAGACTAGCTGGTCTCACCAAAAGACCATTTCCAAGTCCATTAAAAAGGTTCTAAAGGAGAGGAAACTTAAGAGGTCAAACCTTCCCTCTCTATATTTCCATTTAATTTCTATTCTTATCCTCTCCTCACCTTTCATTTCTAATGTAACATGATATATCTAGTATCATATATATATATATATATATATATATATATTTTAATGTTATTATATTAATAGTGCATCCACCATAAATTCTATTCTCTCCTAATTTTGTACTAAAAATAAAAATATTGTCCGGGAGGTGTCGATTCACAATATTCATGTAGCCCCCAATGAATTTTAAAAAAATTGAAATGAATAAAACACTGAGTCATTACATAATAAAACATTTTTTTAAGGATATAGTTATAAACAACTTTTTAAACATAATTTTCTACTTCTATGATTTTATATTTTAAAAACGGACAAACACGGTTGTGATCAGTAAGTTATTTTGAGTCTAATAAAAGAAAAGTAAAATTTTTTAAATGGTAACATACCACTATGAATATAAACCTACCTTGATTAATTTTAATTTGATCCTTGTGAATATTAAAATTTTCAAATTAATATTAACTTTCCCCAGGGATATATAAATAAAATTTCAGAATATTATAAGACACAATATGACCATATTATAAGTATAAGTATTTTTTTAGAAATTACAATTTTATTATTAATTTAATAATTTAAATGAAAACATATTTTCAAAAAAATTTAATAATAAATAATTATTTTATTTTATAATGGTGATGAGATAATTTTATGTGACGTCGATTAACTTTTCAAGCTATTATAAAATGAGTTATAATTTTAAAATTGTTATCTTTAGAATAAATTATGATTTAATTTAAAAATTTAATTAAAAATATATAGATTTTTTTTTGATAAAATGGATTTCATTTTTTAAATCTACGTGTAAAAAAATGGTTTGGGTAAATTTTTGGGATTTTTTTGAAATGCCAGAATTTTTGGGGAAAAGTGAAATCCGATAATTAACAAAATAAGCTAAATACATTAATTATTGAGTCATAAATGATGTCATTATGATATAATCTCCTTTAGTTTGAACTCACATGAACAATTTACTATTTGTTTCACAATAATCAATACTATTAAAATCCTTGAGAAAAAAATAATAAACTAATGATTAAATAATAAAACCCCCTTCCCTCCTATTCTATAAATACAAACCTCAAACAATCTTCCTATCAAACATCTAAAGCTATGAGAATTTCTTAAATTCTTCCAAATACCCTTCCAATGATTTTTACCTTGTTCAAATCCTCATCTTCTCACCCTGGGCCAAAACTAAATTCCTTAAGGAGGATCTGAAGGACTAGAGATCAAGTGGTAGAAATCCTCTTTTATTTTTTTTGTATTTTATTTTCAATTCCATTTCTTTTCTTATACACTATTCCACATAACTTATCCAAGAAGAATGAAAGCTCTATAATCATATATATTCTGGATTTTACCATGCCTATTAAAAAATCCCTCATCTTAATCCTTCTCTTCCACTTACTCAATCTAAAAAAACACCTTCTAATATGTGTCAATTTACCTACCTCATGGACGATGAGTTTTCAATTTCCATTAATTACATAAATTATTATTGTAAAATTATTTTAATTATTGAATAATATTTTGAATTGTATTATATAAACTCTTTTATGTTCTCAATTTTACACACACATATATATATATAATATGATGTTATATAACGAAACTAGTACATGATTTATCGAAGAACTGCCAAAATGATCTAAATGGATATTAGTGATAATTTATCCTCATAACATATAGAAAAAATGATTTATTGAATAATTTAATACTATGGAAACATATTAACAACATTTCATTCAACTTATTTATTTTTTAGTCTATTATACAAAGAAATCATTTATGAATCAACCATGGTAATCATATAAATCACGCACTCAAAACAATGAAAAGAAACAAATATTTTTAATAAATAGGTTTAATGATGTCATAAAATGATCATATAAGGAGTTATAAACATTATTATGTTTCTTTAAAACATTAATAACACTATTTTAACCATTATAAAGGTGGTTTAAAATAATTTTGAAGAAATTTGAACCCGAGGTAAAGGAATTCTAAACCCAATTTCCATTCTTTGGGTTAACCTTATACTTAATTATTTATATTGTTTTTAGATTATTTATGAGATTATTTTTTTTATATTTTATTTAATTATTATTTCTTATAGTTTAATCACATTTTCCTTCCATTCTACTAATTCTCACTTCAATTATATGATATTTTAAGGGGCATCTCTTTTAATAATCTTATTTTAAAAATCAATTTTATAAAATTCAAATGCTATGGTTTATGAAATTATTCATGTTATATGATTATTTAATGGTAATTGGACATTTTTTATGATGAATGGTAGAACCAATATCTCCTTCAAATTCATTGGGTATGTGTAAGTGGTAATTTGATTATATGGTTACTCCAAGTGTAACTATGGTGGTTACACCATAAGGTTTTCATGATGGTTACATTGTAAAGTATCCATAAGGGTTAAAAATCAAAAGTTAGTCAAAAGGGTTATAACCAAAAGATAATTTTATTCTCTATTTATTTTTTCTATGTTTATCAAAATCTCATATTTATCAATTTACGTATGCGATACATTGTGGGTGATAAATATGTCGTTTTGAAAATGATTGCATATGTACTAATGGAATAAAGGTTTCTTTCCTTCTATTTATATCCCTTAATATGATTTTTATATTAACCACATGCTATTAAATGTTTTCTAGGTTATAAGGATGTTTATGTGAAGGAGGGATCTCAACATAAATGTTATGAAAATTATTAAAAGAAAACCTGTTTCTTTTTTTAAAGTTTTATGTTTTAAAAGAAATGGATATTATTTTAGAGGCACACAAATTTTATTCTTGTGGGATGATATGTATTATTTATTACATGAAATTCCAAAAATTTATACTGAAAATAACATTTGTATACTAAACATGTTAAATCTAGTTAAAATAACTATGAAATTTAATGTTTAAGGATGGGTCTTTATAGTTGGTATCATATCATGGGTTATATTAAATTAGGATTTAGTATGATTTCAATAGAGTACCATAAATAATTTTTACCTTATTTTTATGTTGTAATATAATTTATAGATTACCATGTTGATTTATCTAAGATATTCATTTTCAGAATGGTTTTCCATAAAAGAAACATGAAATTATTTTTTTGAGGGAAATGAGGGGCTAATATCACCTTGAATCCACTAATGAGAATGGTTGGAATTAGAACATAGAAGCTTATATCAGTAATGGATCAGTTGATGTAAAAAAATAAATTTTAGTGGTATATATCTATGAGAACAATCAGAGCTACCAGAATGGAACATGATGATAGTGAATTATTTCAAGAGGCAACACCCTCTAACCTTTTGTGGATTTTCCGACCTAGTAGCAAATAAAGGATGTATTAAATACCTTGAAAAGATATTTGATGGTATGTGATGTTAAGATAATAATAATATTAGTCTTAACATTTATCATATTGATGGTCAAACTGATAAGTGGTGGTATATGGTCAAGAATATTAGGGATACCAAGGATATTGAAGACTTAGAGTGAGACGAATATAAATGTATTTTCCATTAAAAATGCTTTCCAATTGTGGTTGTACTTTGGATGGTGATGAAATTACATGAATTGAACCAAAATAAGGATTATTCAATGGATTTTTATGAAGAAAACATCACTTAAATTTCCTGGTATGTTCCAAATAAAGTTCTAGATCTTGATAGAAAAACCAACTATTCTTACTCATGATTAATGCCAAAATATTGAAGTTTATTGGATTCCCATAAGTTAAATATATTATGAGAAATGTGTACGGTGTGATGAGAGGGTAGAAATTGAGTTTTATGTTGTCACATGTATATTGATAAAAAATAGGAGAAGGCGTCTAGATAGAAGGTGATGTGTAGGAATCAATGAAATTTGACGGTAAGAATGTTCAGTTTCTAGTTAGTGAAAAGTTTGGTAAAAATAACCATGTGGAATGCCTTGCTAAAACATGGATGTTTTTTTTGATTTGGTATGTTCATAAATATGGCTTGAGACTATAATAAAATAATCCTATTACTAATCCTAATAAAAAAACTAAAAAGAGTTACGAATCTTGTGAGATGGGTCATTATGAAAATTCATACACAAATAAACATCCCAATGATAGAAATAATCCATAATATAAGAACAAAGGTGTAGTCAAATCCTGTGTGACTAAATCAGTAGATTTTGGGGAATAAAATGAAGAGGTATCAGGTACATTGTTTGTTTACTCAGATTTTTCTTATGTTTTTTTGATATGGGGTGTACACATTCCATTATTTCTGAGAAATTTTGAAGTAAACTATAAATATCACCTCAATAAATGAGTTGGGAATGTATTGTTAAAACAACGGGGAAATATTATAGAAAAGAGAAATTCAGATAATCTTTCTATTTTCTTTTATGGAAAGACATTACATACAAAACCTGTTGTTTATTCCTTATTAGATTTTGATGTCATTTTGTGTATGGATTGTCTTTATGTTTATGTAGCTAAGATTGATTGTATAGATAACAATTTTTTTTCATAAATAGTTTTTTTTATACAAGAATGAACACTTACAATTGATGACATATTAGGGTGATCAGAAACTATTAAAAGATACAAATGAATGTTATCTTTCTCATATTGTTGAAAATAGGAGAACTTTTCATATTAATGATGTTCCAATGGAAAATGAATACCATGATGTTTTTCTTGATTAGTTACCTAGTGTTATATATGAATTGGAAATTGAATTCACAATTGGATTAATCATGATGCTAATACAATTACAAAAACCCCTTTATATAATGGATCAAATGTAACATCTTGAATTGGAAAATCAGTAGCAGGAGTTACATGATAGAGGCTTCATTCATCCTATAACTTCACCATGGGGAGCTCCTATTTTTTTCATTTAAAAGAAATATGGTTTCATGATACATTTCATTAATAATATATCCTTGAATAAAATCACTATTAAAAAGAAGTATCCTTTTCCTCATACCGATGATTTTTTATTAGCTCTAGTGAGAACAATATTTTTCAAAGGTTGACCTATGGTAATGGTACCATCAGTTTAAAGTAAAGAAATCAGAAATCTTAAAGACTATGTTAGGTACAAGATATAGGAATTATAATTTCATTATTGTGTCATTTGTGTTAAAAAATGAATCTAATGTATTCATGGATTTATGAATAGAATATTTCATCAATTCATGGATAATTTTTTACATGTGATTATTAGTGACACATAGGTATATTCTAAAAAAATAGGATCATGAAAAACTTCTAAGGGTTGTTTTTTTAAAACATAATAGAAAAGAAACTGTATGGGAAAATCATAATGTGTGATATTTGGTTGCAATATATTTATTTTCCTGAGAACACTATAAATAATGGTGGAATAATAGTTGGTCCTACCAAAACAAAGGTGGTTGATGATTGGTCAAGAAATAAAACTATTACATAGATTTGTAGATTTCATGGATTAGCAGGTTATTAGTGATGGTTTTTTTAAAACATTTCACAGTTATCTATCCTGCTAACTAAGTTATCATGAAAAGGGATTAAGTAATTTTGTATAGAATAATGTGATGATTGTTTTCTATAAATAAAGAAGTGATTGGTGAATTCTATAGTTTTCTCCTTGTCTTCTAGAAATGGTGTGTTTTTCATCTATAATGATGCTTCATTGAAGGGTCTTGGTTGCGTTCCAATGAATAATGATTGGGAAATTGATTATTATTCAAGACAACTAAAACTTCTGGAGTTAAATTATCAAACACATGATTTTTCTTAGTAGATGTGGGTTTTTCTTTGAAAATTTGGAGGCATTATTTATATAGTTACAAATTTGAAATATATACTAACTATAATATTATGAAGTATATATTTACATAGAATTAATTAAACATAATGTAGAGAAGATAGATTGAATTGATAATTGATTATAATTACTTGATCAATTAACATCCGGGAAAAGAGAACAACATGGTGGATGCCTTCAGTTGAAAACATCATGCATCATCAACCACATTACGATTGGAAAAAGGCTCATATATTAATGATTTAATGAATTTTGGCAGGATATTTGTTTGTGTATGAAATTCCTCTATTTTGTTTCATGTTTTAGTGCATTCATCTTTTATAGACATAATTAAGCATGTATATAAGGAAGACCGTGAGCTACGAAAAATTGTATAAATGGGTAAAATGGGTATGTTACCAGAATTTAACCTTGATAAATATTTTTTTGAAATTTTTAAATAGATTATGTTTGTATTGTGATTCCCGGCTGAGGAAAGAATTATTTTGTGAATAGCATAATTCTCCATTTTAAATTTATCCTAATACTTCCAAGTTGTACAGATACCATCAAGAGTATTACTGGTGGGATGGAATGAAAATAAATATTTCACATTTTACTATGAAATGTTTGACATTTCAACATGGTAAATCATAGTGAAAACTACTAAAGTTGATTCTTTAGCCTTTCCTAGTGCCAAAGTCAAAATGGGAGAATACGTCCACAGACTTCATGGTGGGACTAGAAACACTACCCTAGGTAACCATGCAATTTGGGTTATTCTTGTTCAGCGGACTAAATCTGGAAATTTATTCTTATTTGAAATACTATGTAATTGGATCATATTCCTTTAATGTATCTCAAAGAGATTGTTATTTTACATAGAGTTACTATTTCTATTGTATCTAACTGTGATCTCTTGTTCATTTCTATCATTCTGAAAGGCATTAAGAAGTATTTGGGAACATAATTAAATTTAAGTACTTCTTTTCATCGTCAATCATATGGGCATATTGAGAATAAAATTCAAAAAATAGAGTATATGATTTAATATTATTCGATGGACTACCAGGTAAGTTGGGATCAACATCTTTATTTAGTAAAGTTTTGTTATAATAACAGTTTTCATTCTAGTATACAAATGGCACCATTTGAGGCATTATATGGGAAGTGGTGTAGAACTCTATATTTTTGGGATGGATTTCAGGAAACTAAGTTTATTGGACCTAAATTATTAGAGGATGTGGATGATAATGTGATGATGATCAAGAAACACATAACGATATCTTAGATATGGTAGAAAAGATATGAAGATTATATGAGTAAATACTGTTCTTTTGAGTTATGTGATTATGTTTTTCTTGGAATATCACCAGTGAAAAGTGTTATTAATTTTTGTAATAATGGAATGCTTTGTCCATGGGTTATTTGACCATTTGTAATCATAGATAATGTTGGACCAGATGAACATCAAGCAGTTGTTCATCTGAGTTTATCTCAGGTACACAATATTTTTGATGTTTTGCTGTTGAGAAAGTATGTGGCATATTCACCTCATGTTATGATCCTAGATGTTTTTTAGATGGAAGAGAAGCATCCTTATGAAGATAAACTAGTTTATATTCTTGATTGAATAGAAAAAGTATTGTGAAATAAGGTAATCTACTCGGTAAATGTTTTTTGGATAAACCATGCGGATGAAGAAGTAACATGGGAATCTAAAAATTCAATGAGGGGATGGTACCATCACTGGTTTAATTAGTAAATAAATATTATGATGACACAATTATTAGAAGGTGTGGATAATGTAACACCCCAAAGATTTAAATATAAATTTAAATGCATAAAACACTGTGGCTCTATAAAATGACACTTTTTTAAGGATATAGTTATAAATTATCTGTCAAACATAATTTTTCCACTTCGTTAATTTGAATTTTGAAAAATAGACAGACACAATATCTATTAGTATGTTATTTGGAGTATGATAAGAAAAACGTTAAATAAGTGAATTGTAACATAAACTTATAAATAGTAACCTACCCATTTAATATTAATATGACCTTGATCAATTTTAAATCGTCCAAAAGAATAGTAACATCTCCCATGAATATATAAATAAAATTTGGGAATCTTATAGGTTACAATATTACCATAGTATTAGTATTGGTATTTTTATAATTAATTGAAATTTTAATATTAATTTATCAATTTAAATGAAAATTTTCTTTAATATAATATAATCATAGATTATTTTATTTTCTAATGGTGGTGAGATAATCCTATGAGTCCGTTTAATTTCTCAAGGTATTATAAAATGATTTAATGATTTAAACTTGTTATTTTAAATATATTATATAATTTTATTTAAAAAGTATATTAAACATATTTAAAAAATTATTTTGAAAAAATGGAGTAAATTTCTGAATTTTACATGTTGAAAAATTGTTAGGGTGAATTTTGTGGATTTTTCTGAAATACTTAAATTTTTGTGAATTGTGAAATACAATAATATTAAAAATAAGATAAAAACATGTATTATTGAGGCATGGATGATGTCATGCTAAGGAATGAATCCTTGGTTCTAACTCACATTAAATCTTTTATATGTTTGTCCAAAGTAATCAAGACTATTCATAGTCATGAGAAAAAATATTAATCTAATTATTAAAATAATTGAAAACCCCCTCCTCTCCTCCACTCTAAAAACCACCCTAACCCCCTCTTTCTCCGACACCACTCAATCATTTGGAATTGTATATATTATCCTCAATCACATTCTGAAGGTTCATTACCACATCTATGACCTTCTTTTCTCATGAAAATGCAAAAACCAAAGTCTTTATGAAGGATATCAAGGAGAAGAGATCAACAGGTAAAACCCCTTTTTCATTTTCTTAAATTTTCTTTTCAATTCCTTTTATTTTCTTATAATTTTATCCCCTTCCATTATCAAAGATGTATTAATTCTCTAGAATCTTATATATTCTGAATTTTATCAGGTTTATATAACAATTCAACAACTGAATTCTTCTTCTAGACCCTCTCATTCAAAATATAAAAACATCGTTTGTGATGTGTCGATTTACCAACATCATTGACGATGTGTTTTGAATTTCAATTAATTCCATAAAATATAGTGATAAAACAATTTTAATTATTGAAAAAGCTTTTAATTTTTATTATATTACATCTTTTATGTTCTAGTGTTTACATATATACTTAATATTATGTTATGTAATGGAACTGGTTCATGAATACTAGAAAACCACCAAAATGATCTAAATAGATATCAATAATGATTTATCTAATGATCCATCCTCATAACATATAACCCTAAAAATTTATATCATCATTTAATAATCTCAAAATATATTAATTCCATTTAATTACATTTAGGGTGTTTTTCATACATTTTACGAAGAAATCCTTTATGAATCAACCATAGAAATCATGTAAAGCACACACCCGAAATTATGGAAATAACAGAATATTATTAATAAATAGATTGAATGATGTTATAAAATGATCATATAAGGTGTTGTAAACAAGATTAATTTTATGTTAAAAAATTAGTAATTCTCCTTTAACCATTATATAGGAGGTTGAAAACAATTTTTAAGTAAGATGAACCATAGGTAAGGGAATTCTTAACCTAATTTACATTCTTGGGGTTGACCTTGTACTTAATTAGTTATGTGGGATTAAGATTATTTATGTGATGAGTTTTTGTTTATATTTTTTTATTATGTTTTTCTATAGTGTATTCACACATTACATCCAATCTATTATTTCTCACATCAATTATATGATATTTGTAAGGGACTTGTCTTTTGAAAATAATCTTTTAAAATTCATTTTTACAAAATTTAAAAGATATGTTTTGTGAAATTATTAATTCTATATGAAAATTTAATTTTTCTTGAGAAATGTTTATTATTAATTTTTGGACATATATCTCCCTGCAATGCATTTGGTATGTATACGATGGAGTTTGGTTATAGGGTTACTACAATTGTAACTGTGATGGTTACATAATAAGGTAGTCATGAGGGTTAATGTTTAAGGTATCCATGAGGGTTAAAAACATAATTTATCCATGAGGGTTACAAAGATAAGTAAGTAATTCTCAAAGATAAGTTTATTCTCTTTTCATTTTTTCTATGTTTATGGAAATCACATATTTCGTACAGTAATTATGCGATACTTTATGGCTGGGAATTATGAGTTTGTGAAAATGATTTCATATATACTCATGTACTAATGGTTTATTTCATTTTAATATACCTTACTATGATTTTTATTCTCATACGTATTTTGAAATTTTTTTCCAAAGGTTATATTTATTTTTAAGATGAGAAAGAAAGTGAAGTAAAATGTTAAGAAGTTTTTTCCAAGAAAACATATTTTTGTTTTGATTTAAAGGTTCTATGTTTGGGAAGAAATGGATATTGTTTTAGTTTTACCCACTTTATACTATTATGGGTTGATATGTATTTGTCATATACTAAATTTATAAAACTATAAACTGAAAACATCATGGGGATTGTAATGATATTAAATATATTTGAAATAAATAATTATGTAATGTTTAAGGCCAAGTATTTATAATTCATGGATAATGTATTTTAAATATATAATTCTGCATTCAAGGCTCTTCAAAAAAACATTATAATGGTTAAAAATTATAAAATTCATGTTAAAAATTATTTAGGGTTTTAGAACCATTATATAAACATAATATTAATTAATAAAACAAAAATAGTTCATGATGAACGAAAAATATCCAAAATAATCTAAATGATTATCATTAAAAAAATTATAATGAATCATCCTTATATCCAGAAAAAATATAAGACCTATAATATTATATATGATTTTTCATAAAATTTAATTGAAATTCAAGATAACTATTCAAATTTTACATGATATTTGGAAAATGTATACATGTAATCTAATCCTAAAAACAAACGAGACAAATACTCATAAACAATGAAATTGAATCTTATAACACATAAAAAACACCACAAATAAAAATAATAAAACTATAATAAATCAATTAAAGGTTTATGTGGTTATGAATTAATTTATTAATGAATAAAATTTCATTATCCAAGGCATTATGTGAATGTACATAACACTACTGGACATATGCTATCAGATTGTCTACGATCATATATTTTTTCCTCTAGGTTATGATTTCTCTCCCTTTAAACCAATATAATTATTAATTATTAGTATGAAATCCTACTAAATTCTATGGGAATGTTTCAAAAATTTGAGACTAGCTTAAATAATATTTCATTTACGGTGAAATACATGCATTATAAAGGTTCCATTTTTCAATTCCTCTTGATATGCAAGCCTTGTTTAGGAGAACAAATCCATCTTTTTTACAAATTTTCAAATACACTCTATAATTTTTTATGCCACCAATAGTTTTATAAAATCGTAATTTTTATTATGAAAAATTATCATTTAAAATATAATAATTTTTTATGCAAACAATTATTATATTTTCCCATTTAAATGATCTTTAATATTTTCTCTTATACCGCACTAATGTGGCTCATTTGTAATGTTTCTAAAAAAATTTACTTGTTTTCACTATAGTTGGATATAATTGATCATAATATATTTATATATTCCCTTATGAATGTCCAATTATGATTTAAATCTATTATTTCATAGACACCATTATCACATTCCCTTTAGTTTTGATTTATTCACATGTTATTCCATCTGTGTGATGTATATATAATCCCTTTTATTTATGATCATCATTAATTGAATATATTATTAAATATCCACCCACATATATATATATATAAATATATTATCATGGATTTGGTTATTTTATTATTCATATACCATTTTTACATACAATTTTTTCTTTAAATATTTTTTTAAGTGGGGAAATATTGATTCATCTGTGTTCTTTACTTAATAAGGATATTTTGATAAGTTATACTATTCATGAATTAAATATATATATAATGAATAATTTGGAATATATGTAAAGGATGGGTCCTAATTATATATAAACCCTTGATACATCGATATGTCTCATGAGACAAAATAGATAGTGAACAACACATCATGTTTAATACAAAAAAAAAATTAAACTCGTTTTTAAAAATAGAATTAAACCACATTGACTGTAAAATTGTTCATGTTACAGATATAAGACATCCAATCATTAATAATTTTGTTTATTAAGTTTTCAATTATTAATTTTCATGATATTTTCACAGAAAAAAAGTTTTTGGATGCATTTTCATTCTTAGTGTTTTGAAAAAACGTGTTTTTTAGTTATTTACCTTACCATAATGGAAATGCATTATTGAAATACATTCAATTATTATTGATTCATCTAACCTGTACTGACCATTTGAGCTCACACTATCATTTTTTCCTTACCTAGGTTATGAATTGGTAATCTTATAATACTTTTCAAAGAAACATTTTATTTTTCTTTTTTATGTTCTGTGTCTAATTAAAAATGTTATAAGGGAACCTTGTATATATATAGTTCTTCAAGAATATTAAACTGATCGATCCTAGATGATGTGATCTCTTATAATGATTCCATTGTAATAATATGACCACATAATCTGGACTACTTGGGTTAGGGATGTTATAGTTGGTATTTGAGTTTGTTTAGAAGAAACTTTGGGAGCTATATTTTAAAATAAACATGACCAGCACGAGAACCTGAGGATTCAATGAAGAAGAACCACCCACATTTTATTAGAAGGAAATATTCATGAAAAACATGAAGGAAAAAATTTCTCAATATAGGAAGTAGAAAACACTCGAATATTTTATGATATGTATCATCAAAAATAAAATAAACTTATTCAAAAGTTTACATTTCAAAAATTAACCATGATATACTATTAAATATAAAAATTATCATTGGAATAAAAATGTATTTGGTAGAAATAGAAATGGGTCCAATAGAATAATAACCTCACTTGTGAAATTAAATATAATATTTAGGTATCTGATAATTGAAAATATTATATATTTATATCATATAATAAGTAAATAAATGTTTGAAAAACGATAAATTATGGGATGAAATTTTTGTAAATTGTAAATGTTTACATACAATTTCATAATTCATATAATGTTTTCAAAGAAAATATATTTTCAAAAAATCGATTAATAAATAAATATTTTTTTTTGTATGATTATGAGATAATATTATGGGTTTTTAATTAGTTTATCAATGTTTCATAAAATTAGTTAAAATCTTAAAATAAAGATTTTTTGAATAAATGATGATTTTAGTAAAAAGTTAATGTTATCAAATTTCAAGAAGTATTTTCATAAAAGAGAGGCCTTTTTTAATTCTACATGCTAAAAAAGGTTAGGTTTTTTATTTGTATTTAATAGTTTACATATTGTTGAATAGTGAAATTTTGTAATTTATGGTTTTTAACATTTTAGCAAAATAGATGATTTTTTTGTAATTTTTGTGACATCAAAGATATAAGGGAAAAAATATATAACTCAATTTCTTTATTTACTATTGTTAGTGTTAATAATTTACACTACTGATATTCTTGAGAATGAATAAAAAACTAATGAATAAAATAATAAAAAACACCCTTATCCTCCCTCTTTAAATACCACACCTCAACAACTATTATCCTCACACACTATAATACATGAAGTATAAAATTATTCTCTTTATTACATACATAAATGTGATTCATTACATAAGAATTCACATAATACAACTCTGAGTATCGAGAGGTCTACTGTCTAGGTTAATTAGTAACATTACATAACAACTTTGAACATAAAACACAACATCTTTATTGAAAACTTCTTTTACATGACCACAATATTCCTTCATACATAGAATTACATGGGATATTATGAGGACATTCATAAAAAAGGTTGATCTATAAAGCCATTTAAGTGAGTAAAAAATGAATAACAAGAATAATACAACACATTTTAGGCGATAGGCATATCATTGAAGAATAAGAGAAACATGAACATAAAGGCATGATATAACATGATAATCATGACATGAAAATGTTGCAACATAATTTAATATGATATTATAATGATCCAAGGCTCATTTAACATGGATAATGAGTAAACCTTCATTTTACTTTCATTAGAATGAGTAAAATCTCATTTCACTTGATGTATCATGATACTATTCTTTACCCAATGCATTGACGCTCTATAAGGGAATACACATCCTAATCATTTCATTTCATGCATAAGTGTGCCACATATATCATATAACATGGATTCATTAAAAATTATCATGTATTTCATGAAAATAAAAAGTAAAATTCATACATTAAACTATAAATAAATAAGTAAATGTTCATAAAGTTGAATACCTTTAATATAGAAATTGGTATGGTGTTAAATACAAAATGACTTTGGCTTGGGAAATCATGGTGCAATTTCCCCAGGATAACAACGAGACATAAGAACTCATAAAAATTTTCAATGAGAGAGAAAGGAATGTATCATAAAATTTAAATTAAATTTAAATTACGTGGGTCATATAGATACATGTACCAACATATGTAACACAATTTAAATTTATAATAGAAAAGAATTGCTTGAATGTATATGAGGGGAGAGAAATTCCTTATGGGATTTTGGCATGGTAATAGGTGTACATGGGAAGAATTAATGAGACATAAATGGTTCTCTTATCATTAAAACATATATAGGGATTTATAGGGGTTTATTGAAATCATACACCATTGTTTTTAATTGAAAATAAAAGGGAATAACAATATAATGAAATTATGACAAAAATGAGAAAAGATGAAAACCCTTACTTGGAAGTGTGACCCCAAAGGCTTTATAGGGGCTTGATAGAGGATTATTGGGAGCTTGAGGAACTTGGGAAGATTTTATAGAGAGTAGGTTAGGGTAGGGATGTTATATAAGGGTTTTGAGTGAAGAGAAGTTGGAGCTTTTGTGGGTGTATATAGGAAATGAGAGGGAATTTTTTATTTTGTATGTTTAGGACACAACACAATAAACTAATCAAAAACACAAACCAACCCATGGGGTTTTCCCACGTTTTTTCCAAAGGGTTATGTAAAACATTATTTTATAAGGCCTATAGCCTAAATTTTTAAAATATTAGTCTTGCTTTTGGGGAGGTGAGTCACACTCTCAAGAAAATCATTTTAAATGTTAAAATATTTTCAAAGTCTTAGAGGGTACACTATGGCACCATAAAATTAATTAACCATTATAAAATCACATTATATTAAAGGTAAATCATATATTTGACGAAAAACTAATTTATATTATTTTATTATAGCACTATTGGGTCATTATGATGTCCCAAAACACATTATATAATTAAATGATATTTAAATTTTACCCAAAAATTCGACTGTCTCAGAAAATTATGAAAAATTAAAAGATAGATAATTTCAATGTCCTGAATCCAAAAATGTTATTCATTTTATTGTAATAGTTTTCTAATTATGTGAATTTTTACTTTTAAAATAATAATTTACATTTATAAAAAATTAAAGGGTTTTGACAAAAACAACTTTCAAACCATAATAAAAATTACAATTGTATTAAAAAATTATACAATAATTTATATATAATAAAAAGTAATTTATTAATAATATTTAATTAATATATTATTTAATTAAAAAAATCATATAATTCATCAAAATATATTTCTTAATTGAATATAAACTAAATATACTATTTTCGGATTAAAAACTATTTAAAAAGTAACAATAATAATATAAATGTATATTATTTATTCTATATAAAAAATAATTCACATAATCATAGTTCTTGGGTATTTTTACATAACCCCTAATAACACCCACACAAGTCCTAAGGGTAATTAGTGTAATGGTGACATACTCTTGGTGTGCCTCAGATAACATTGCTCAGGCGATAATCGATATTGACTTCCACTTCTCATATAAGCAGTTCCGTTCAAGATTAACGTGTTGATGCTTATCCTGGGATTGGTAAAGAGTGAAGCCTAGTGACACTACCTTCTTTCTGAGCTCCGACAAGTGAGCATTGTATGGAGTAATTCTACTGGATGAGGTTATCTCTTCTTTTGTCAAATTAATTTGGATGTGTTAAATCCCTATATTTATACTAATCATGTGATCACTATTCAACGACTATATTACCAATGGTCACTATTCATAATAGTATTTTAAAATCCAAAAACATAAAACCAATAAAGTGTATATGTTATATATAAATTTTACATAATAAAACATTTAATTAGATTAATTTTAATTTTCATTAATAAAATTCTTGGTCGTTACAATCTTCCCCCTATCAAATATTTCCCTCAAAATGTCATTTTTCCACACAAAATAGACGTGGGTAACTCTGATTTATCGCATCCTCTGATTACCACGTTGCATATTTAAACTTGTGGTTTCACCATAACTCCTTGGCGAGGGGAATTGTGTTATTTAGTAGAACTTTCTCCCTACGATCTAAGACCTTCAATAGCTTCTCTTCATAGGAGAAGTAATTATCAAATGGTACCAACTATGGATTGAGTACATGTGATGGGTTATTTATGTACTTCCTCAAGAGTGTAAATGGAATAAATCATGTACTTGAGATGGGTTCATTGGCAGTCCAAGTTGATAGGTCAAAACTCCAATGTGATCAAGGATTTACAATGGGCCGATGTATGTTGTAGTAATCATTATATTCTTCCCAAATCTCATAACTCCCTTCCACGTTGATATTTGGGGGAATACCATGTCTCAAAAAAATATCTATGAATCGTAAATGATTATCAACATAACACTTTTGTTGACTTAGAGCTACATTAATGTGTTGCTGGATGGTCTTAACCTTCTCCATCATTTCTTTGACCATTTCTGGACCTAGAAGTTTTCGATCCCCAACTTCATCCCAACATGCCATTTTTGAAGTCTTCCCACACAGGGATTCATAAGGATCCATTTGGATTCTTGTGTGGAAACTGTTATTGTAAGGAAAACCAACCATAGGAAGTTGTTGATATCATCATACTTTTATGTCCATTGAGCATTCTTTCAACATGTCTTCAAGTGTTTGGACAGTCTGCTCAGATTGGACATCAGTTTGTAGATGGTATGTCGTACTGATGTTCCGCTCAGTGTTTAGAGCATTTTGAAGAATCATTAAGAACATAAAGGTGAATCTTGGATTTGGATCAAGATATAATAAATAGTCTTACTCCTTGTAGCCTTACCACTTCTCTCATATATACATGTGCAAGTTGATCCAATGAAAAATCCTCTTGAATTGCAATGAAGTGTGCAGTCATTCTATGATGATCCACAACAACCCAGATAACATTTTTTTCTTTGGATGTCATCGGATGTTTGGTGACAAATTCCATGGTGATATTCTTCCATTTCCATATAGGTATGGGTAATGGTTGCATCGTCCACTTAGACATATACTTCTCAACCATCAGTTACTGACATACCAGACACATTGACGTATACATAGATATCTCCTTCCTCATGTTATCCCAACTATAATTCTCTTGGATATCTCGATACGTCATTGTGATTCCTGGGTGAGTGGAGAAATTTAAACTATTTCCATCATCAACACGTTCTTTCTTTAACTTCAGATTTGATAGAACACATAATCTTGACCCAAATATCTCAATTATTTCTTTATTAACATTAAATCATAGAATATTGGATCCTTTTCCATTCTCATAAATGATTTAATTGTTGGTTCCTTTCTACATATAGCACCTTCCACCTTGTTTGCTTTCCCAGGGTGATAATGTATTGAGTAGTCATAGTCTTTTATTATCTCTATCCATCTTCTTTGCCCACGTTCAACTCTTTATTTGTGAATATATACTTGAGGCTTCTGTGATCCATATATATTTCAAACATCTCCCCAATGAGGTAATGTCACCAAATCATCAAAGAGAATACTACTGCAAAAAACTCTAGATAATGTGTTGGATTGAATTGGTTAGGAACTTTCAATAACCTGGAAGCATGGGTTATGACTTTTTCATTTTTCTTCAATACATAGCCCATGCCCTTCTTCGAAGCATCACTAAATACCACAAAACGTTATCCACTTGTGGGTAGTGTGAGCACATGCGTAGTGATAAGCCTCATTCTCAACACCTTCAATCAATATTCACATTCATCACTCTAAAGAAACATTACTTCTGAGTTATCTTGGTATTAGGGTTGGTCAATCATTATAAAATTCTCACAAATCAGTGATAATATCTAGCTAACCCCAAGATGATATAGATATCATTTAATAATGTTGGCATCGACCATACCTCAATTTCAGTTGTATTGGAGGGATCCACAGATATCCCATTTCTTGTCATGTTATGAACTAGGAATGAGAGTTCCATCATCCCCAACTCACACTCTCAGAACTCTGCATAGAGCTTATCCTTTCACACATTCTCTAGTATAGTGCTCAAATGGTCCCCACGAACCTAAATGGTTTTAGAGTATATTATAATATCATCTATAAATACTACAACAAATTTGTCGAGGTAATACCTAAATACTCTATTCATCAATTCCATGATTATTTATGGAGCATTAGTGTGTCTGAAAGGCATTACTATGAATTCATTGTGCCCATATCCTGTACAAAAAGTAGTCATGGGGATATCTTCCTTCTTCACCCGTACTTGGTAATCTCTGGACTGTAAATACACTTTAGAGAAGTATTGTTCTCCCCATAGCTGATTAAACAACTCATCAATTTAGGGCAGATGATAGATGTTATTTATTGTGATTTTGTTGAGCTCACGATAATCAATGCAATGACACAGTGAAGCATCTTTCTTCTTGATGAAAAGAACCAGTGCGCCCCATAATGATGTAATTGGGCGTATAAGACCTTTATCCAGAGTCTTTTGTAGTTGTCTCTTCAGCTCCTCATGCTCCACAAGAATCTTTCTTTACAGATTCTTGGATGTTGGAAATGACCCAGGTATAAGATCAATTGATAATTCAATATCTTTTATAAGAGGAAGAGCAGGAAATTCCTTGGGAAACACTTCTGTGAATTCCCTCATAATAGGCATGTATTCAATGATGGTTTCTTACTTATAATCAATAATCTGAGCAAGATACGTATGATCATAGGGATGTAATATCCATGGTTGAGATGATGGTGCTAAAGAAGATTCATCATCCTCCTTTCACTTGTACATAATTTGGGGTCGATTCACCATATGAAAAGTGATTTCCCTCTCACGAAAATTTATTGTTCCTCTATATAGAAAGCCAATCCATACCAAGAATTGCATAAAATTATAAAAAGGGGGTATGAAAATGTTCACTGGGGAGTTCAAACCACAAATTAGGATATAGGAGGAGTTATATTCATGGAATGTAATTATTTTCCCATTTGTCATTCGCACTGATATATTTACTTCCATTATTTGTGGTGCTGTTGGGATTGTTCTACTAATATTTTGGGGTATAAAAGAATTCATAGATATAGAATCAAAATGTACTTTCACTATTCTGGAATGAAAATTTATCAAACATATAACTACATCATTTTTGGGGTTCACCTCAGTGGCAGTGATGGAAAAAGTTCTCTCTTATGGTCTTGGAGGTTGTTGGTTTCCTCCAAAATACCTTGGCTTAGGGAACTACATTTCAAAGTTCCCTGGTTCATTGTAGTTGAATCAATTAACAATCTGTTGAGGGTAAAACAGAGAGTTCTTCTCTTCTTTCGTAGCTGCAGGTTATTATTGTTGGTAGTTAATGTCTTGGTACCCTTTTTTCCACACCTAAATCATTTCCTCACCCCCTTTGGGAAATTTCTGGGGTGCTTCTTTCTGCACCTTCGGAAAGTGGGGTGAGGGATTTTTTTAGCACCATTGGATTTATCCATTAGACCTTAATAATAAATATCCACTGTATGCTTCTAATTACCGTGATACTATTGAGATTCATCGATCTCCATATCAACCTTGAGGCCACATCAAACAATTTCCTCATTGATCTTGAAGTCATGGATATCTAGGGATTTCCATAGGCTAGGTTTTAGCCCACCAAGGAAGTGACCAACCTTGCATTTGTGGGTAAATAAGAAGAAAGAGGCGTATCATGAAAGATTTTGTGAATTTGTCCTCATACGCTCTGATGTACTCATCATATTTTTTCTTGAGGGTAATAAAGTCACTTTTCATCTTAAGCTGGATGGTGCGAGGAAAATATTTATCGAATTTTTTTCCTAAATCCTTCCATTCCAATGCATCGATATCCTACCCAGGATTAATATTTTTGATCAAATCCCACCATTAACTAGCTTTACCCTCTATATGACAAGCATCCATAAAAACCCTCTCTTATTTCAGAACATTGATGGATGAACATGATCTTTTCAATGGATTTAATCCATTATTTGGAAATTTATGGATGAGAAAATCAATTAAAATTAGAAAGAATTTGTCTCATGAAGATATCAATTGCGGTTTGTACTTTATTGGGGGGGGGACATTCCCCTTGAACCATGTTTTAATTCAAAACATGAGTTAACTAAGATGGTATCATGATAATGTTTTTTACTCCCAATCCCATAGAACTAGGCATCTCATTAGAAAAATCATCATATTGATCTTCACATTGATTTTTATCCTAAGTCCACATATTACCATCCATTGGCTAGAATAAAAGGACTGATAGGGGTAACACATAAAGGGTAATCCAAAGAAAAAATGGATAACATATAAATTATTTTTATTTCCTTAACTTATGAATTTATAATATTTTATCTATGTTATCAATGATCTACATGCCAACATATATTCTATGGAGATTTTTTTATTCTCTTTACAATGGTTTATACTAAGTTTGTTAATTTACCAAAGAATATCTTCTTGAGAGTGTCATAACCAAGATTACAACAAGGCTCATTGTTGTGCACCAGTTCCCATTCTTCTCAAGCTAAACGTAGTGTTTTTGGATTTTAACACTAGATACATCTTTTCCTGAGCCACCTCTACCTGTTCTTCTCTAGAAAGGAATATATTTTCTTGATAAATCACTTAATCAATACTCACAAGAATTTACGTATGTTTCTATTATACCTAGTTGTATCCCTAAGGATTTAACAAGGGTTTTATAATCCTTATCCCAAGAATAACTAAACCTATCCTATTATACCAACTATAACAACTCAGATCTTTATTACACACTTAAATATGATTAATTACATTAAAGTTCACTTAAGTCAAATTAAATGATCAATAGGTCTAGTTTCTTGGGAAATTAGGAACAGTACATAAAAACATAAAACATAAAAAAGAACATCTTTACTGAAAACTTCTTTTACATGACCACAAAATTCCTTCGTACTTAGCATTGCATGGGATAAATTATGAACATGCATAAAAAAAGTGTGAGATATAAATCCCATTAAAGGAGTAAACAAGGAATAAAATAAAGAATATAGTACTTGTTAGGAAATAGGCATATCAATGGACCATAAGAGAAATGTGAACATAAAGGCATGATATAACATGATTATCATAACATTGAAATGTGGAAACACCATTTAACATAATATTTGCATGAGGAAAGGCTCATTGCACATGGAGAATGAGTAAACCCTCATTTCAAGTGAAATTTCAGGACACTATTCTACACCCAATGCATTAGATCATTATTAGGGAATACCCTTCTTAATCATTTAATTTCATGCATAAGTGTGACAGATATATCATATAACTTGGATTAATTAAACATCATCATTTATTCCGTGATAATGGAATTTTTAATTTTAAAATGAGTATCTATAATCAAAATATAAATTTGCATAATGGTTAATACCCTTGATAGGGAAATGGGCATTGTATTCACTACACATGACATTGGCTTGGAAAATCGCAGTGCAATTTCACAGCATAACGACGTGAAATAAAAACAAATATAGATGGTTGATGAGAGAGAAATGGTTGTATCATTATATGTACATGAAATTGAAAGTAATGGGGTCATATAGATACATGTACCAACCTATTTAAGAGAATTTAGATTCATAATAAAGGAGAATTTTATGAATGTAAATAAGGGGAGAGAAATCACTTACAGAATTTTAGTAAGATCACAGATGTACATGGGAGACATTAATGAGAGATAAAGGTGTCTATCATCATTAATAAATATTGAGGGAAGTATAGTGGAGGTGTGAAATCATACCCCAACTTATTAATTAATAATAAAAGGGTATAATAACATAATGTTTTTTAGTTAAAAAATGAAAAAGGAAGAAATCCCTTTATGGGAAGTGTGATCCCAATGGCTAGAGAGGGGCTTCAGAGAGGCTTCATGGGAAATTGGGGTGCCTTGGGACAACATTAGAGAGATTAGTTCTAGGTAGGGATTTTCTACAAGGGTTTTAAGTGAAGAGAAGAGTGAGATTGGGTAGGATTTTATATGAAAAGAGAGGGAATTCTTTATTATTTAGGTTTTGGACACCACACATTAAACTAATCAAAACCACAAACTAACACATGGGTTTTTACAGTTTTTTTTCAAATGGGAGTGGAAAACATTATTTTATAAGGTAAATGGGAAAAATTGTTAATATGTTTGACTTTATTATGTGAAGGTGAGTCACACTCTAAAGGAAATTATTTTAAAAGTTAAAATGTTTTATAAGTATTGGAGGATCCACTGAGGAACCATAAAATTAATAAAAAAAATAAAAAATCAAATTATTTTAATTATAAATCAAATATTGGACGTAAATACCATATATATTGTTTTATTACATACCTATTGGGTCATTATGATGAAATAAAACATATTTTATCGTTAAACAGTTTTTAATTTTTATGCAAAAATTTGACTATCTGAGAAGATTATGAAAAATTAAGCGGTAGATAATTTATACCTATTAAATAAAAAAATGATATTAATTTATCTTAAAATTTTTCTAAATATTTTAATATTTAATTTTGAAATAAAAACTGACATTATCAAAAATTCGTTGGTTTTGACAAAAACAGCTTTCAGACCATAATAATATTACAATTGTATTCATAATAATTATATGTTCATTTATATTTAATAAAAAGTAATTTATTAATAATATTTAATCAAAATATTATTTAATTAAAAAATCTATTAATTCATCAAAATATATTTCTTAATTAAATAGTAACTTAAAAGACTATTTTCTAATTAAAAACAATTTACCAGGTAACAATAATAAAATGAATGTATATTCATTATTATATACAAAAAATAATTCACATAACCATTGTGATAGGGTATTGTTATATAATCCCATATAACACAAGCATAAGACCTAAGTGTAAGGTATGGGATGGTGACCATCTATTGGGGTGGCTCAGATAACATCGCTCAGGTGGTAATCTCTATCAACTTACACTTCTCCCCTAGGTGGTTACATTCAAGAATAAAATGTTGAATATTGGCTTGTTCATAGTCAAAATTAAATCTCAGTGATTCTATATCCTTTATGATCTCTGAATGAAGGGATTCATATAGAGAAAATCTTGTGGATAAGGCCATCAATTCCTTTGTTTGAGTAAATCGGATTTGATAAATCCCTATATTTATACTAATAGTGTGACCACTGTTCAATGACAATACTGTCAATGGTCACAATTCATAATGGTAATTCAAAATCAAAAAACATAAAACAAAGGAAGTGAAAATTTTATATATCCATTTTACAATATAAGTCATTTAATTAGATCAATAAGAATTTTCATTAGTAAAATATTGGGTTGTTACATGGAGATTGCTACGAGTCTACACAATTGCTATTCCAAACCTATTCCCACATTATTGTCTTACTAGTCTCACCAAAATACCATTTTGATATCCCTTAATGTTTTTCTCAAGGAGATGATATAGAATAGGTAAAAAATTCCCGCTCTCTCTTTCAATTCCACTTCTTTTATTATCCTACCCTCACCTACCCTATCCAAACTAACATGATTAATCCATTATCATATACAGTCCATAATTTCATTAGGTAAATGGTATATCCACCATAAAATCTCTTTTATATCCCTTTTTTTCTAAAAATGAAAACATCGCCTAAGAGGTGTCGAACACTACATTCAAGGATGATGATTTTTCATTTTCTAACACCACTTCCAAGGCTCGTCATAAAATTTTTTGAATGGTCAAAACATATTTGAAAATGAATATAAAAAATTATTTACTTTTCTAGAACTAGTATATATACATAATATTAATAACAACAACAAACTAGTTTGTGATGATAAAAAATGCCAAAATAATCTAAATGGTTATAATTATGATTTTTTTAATTGAATCCTTCTAATAAATGTATAAAAAGATATATATATATAAACATTTTATTTTTTGGATAGTCATTAAAAACATAATATTTCAATTTGGGATAATTATTCCATTTTTTATAAGATCATTCATACATGTATTCATGTGAACCAATCATGAAAAAAAGAACTCACACACTCCTCACTGAAGAAATTGAATCTCTACAAAAAAAGGTCATAAATGAACTTAATAAAATTATGCAATATAAAATACATGACTAAAAAAGAATTAATTAATTTATTAATAAATCTAAATTTATTAAATATGACATTAATTTATTGTACAGAACACTTTCAGACATAAAGTAATGGATTCTCTTTGAACAACAATTTTTTTTATAGTTACACTTTTTATCTCTTTTCCCATATTTATTTATTAATTAGACTTATCTACTCAACAAATATTATATGTGTATTCCAAAATAATATGCACTTAGCTTAATTAATTATTCTTTAATGGTGAAATACATATTTTTATAAAGGTTCCCTTTTTAATTCCTCTCCATAAAAAATCTCGATTTAAGGGAACTTCACAAATTTCTTAACAATTTTCATGTACACTACATAATATATTTTATACCGCCATTATTTTCAAAAACCATTTATTTTTATCATGAATAACTATATTTTTTCGTTTATGGTTTTATTGAATCTATTTTTTCTTTTTTACTCTTTAAATACACTTTTATATCATCCATTTAAACTCACTAATGTATATCATTTATAATGTTTCATAAATTATTTTCACATTTTTCTAATTTAGTTCGACATCTTATAACATTATATATGACTATTTTCAATTATGAATGTCCATGTTTTAAATCCATTCGACCATTGAAACCATTATGAAATTACATTTGGTTATACTATATTCACTACATATTCCTTGTGTACAGTGTATATATATTTTTCTTTTAATAATTATCATCTATCATCAATGATTTCATTAAATATCCACATTTATTATATCATGTATATGATTATTGTCTTAACCTTATAACATTTTACATAAGGTGTTTTCATTAGATATTGTTTTAATTGAAAAAATATTTATTAATCTGTATTTTACACTCATTACTAATATTTGTATAACTCTTATTATCCATGAATTTCTTCAATGAATGATGAAAGACTTGTATATGCAATGAAAGTTGGGGCCCGATTATAGATAACACCATAATTCATCAATAGGTCTATGGAGAAAAAAATATTTGAGACAAAACATTCATGTTTCATTCCATGTATAATTATATGGGTTTCTACCCACAAACATAGAATATGATGAAGGTATAATGTTTTATATAATCCAGATACATGATGCCAAATGATTAATGATTTTCATTATTCAGTATTCAGTTATTACATTACCTGATATTTTCACTATGAAAAAATCTGTCGATTTATTTTCATTCTTATTGTAATAATAGAATGTTTTTTTATTTATTTACCTCAGTATAATGACTATGACTTATATAATTTTCTTCCCATATTAAATATTCTTGTAATTCTTACTGAGAATTTTACCTCACCCATTTATTTATTTTCATTCCCAAGTTTATGAAGATGTAATCATTTATTATCTGTAAACGAAGCTATTTTTCACTTTTTTATGTTATATGATTAATTACCAATGTAATATGGGAACCATGTAAGTATACTTTTCTTCATTACTAATAAATTTATTGATCCTTGGTGATGTGATCTCTTGTGTCTATTCCATTATAATAAAATGTCCAATAAATCTGGGCTACTGGGGTCTGTGTTTTTATGAATTTTACTGAAAATTATTCCTACATTGATGATGAAAAGTGGTTTATCATAGAGATATAAATCTGAACAAATTATAATTTAAAACAATCAATATTTTTTGTATTTTTTAAAATATGTAGAAGATATGAATATTCATAATAAAAACCAGTTTTTTCACCAGTCATCAAAACATTTATCTCAAGGAAATCTCAAAAATTCTGATAAATATTTTTTTTACATAATGATTTCAAAAATGAAAAATATTTTCCCAGATTATATTTGGAAATGTTTTAAAATTTAGTTCTATAATATGTTTTAAAATGGTGAAAAAACTATTTTTTGGAAAATTATAGGTTTTAAGTGTAAAAATAAGAATATTTTTTATATATAGTCTAGAAATCATATAAGATAAATAAGAATCATTTTATTTAATATATAATATATAAAGAATTCATTTAAATAAATCACTAAATTTGGTTTCATTAATTAATCTAGTAAAAATGTGTTTTTTTCAAAAAATATTTTTTTTAGAAAAAGTTTTTTTTTTATTTTGAATGAGTTTTTATTTTCATTTATAATTAATTATTATATAAATAAATAATTTTAAATACATGGGTAAAAATTATATTTTTATAATTAATCTATTCATATTCATACTTACCATTATAATTACTAGGTGATAGCAATCATATTAAATAATAATATCTTTATTGAATGTCGTATTTCTTTTCAATTTTTTTGTAGAATATAACAAAAAACATCAAAAATATTAAATTTATTTTAAAAAAATATTTCCTAAAATATTTGTTTTTATAGTGTATATATCGTAGAACTTCTATTTTAATTAATTAATATGAGTTTTAGAATCCTTACATGGTGTAGTTCATCTCTTATACCGTAGCTGTCCTTTGTAAGGTGGAACCCACACATCATCTATAGTTTTATGCCAAGGTAATCTTTTTTCATTGTAACTTAAGTGATTGTGGAATTATGACTTACATAATAGTAAATTACCCTACATAATAGTGGTGGTTTCCATTAAACATCCACGATGAAGAATATGAATATATGCCCTGGACCCTTTATGGAATATTTGATTACATTTACTCAGTTTCCATATAGGAGAGGTGGTCAGAGATTTATATTGGATTTTTTTTGTTTAAAGAACATCAGAATTGTGAGTTATGGGAATTAGATCTTCTCCAATTTATTTATATGAAATAATAAATTATTCATGGTTTATCCCATTTTATGGAAGTGGAATTAAACCAATTAATGATATACCATATTTATAATGGAATGAGTTTTTGTTTATAAATCACATGTTTTTGGTTTCTATCATGATATCAATTTGCCTCTTGATTTTATAGATTGTTTGTTATATATAATCTGATTAGTTTAGAATTTTTTCATGATTGGTTTGACATGTTTAAAATGATGAAAATGGATAAAAACGAAAAATAATGTTATAATTTTTTGGGTTGTTAAAGAATAGAAAAATTATAATTTTTAATAAACCCATTGTTTATTATATTTTGATAATAATAAAATTAATGAAAATATACTTGCTTAATTTTATTATTTATTTAATTTATTAATTAAATGGGGTATATAAAACTGATTTTATAAAAATTTATTAATAGAATAATATTTAATGGAATGTTAAATGAGAATTATTATACATAAAATCCATTTGAGGCATGAAAACGATAGAAAAAATGTTTAATAAATTTTTATATCTTGTTATAGTATATGCAATAAGTTTCCCATAAATGGAAACCATGATAATGATTCGCAACCCTTCAACTTCGGCAATTTGGATTCAGCTACATGCGCTATCGCTTCTTTTCCAGAACTTGGCTTTCCTCCAGTCTATTGGAAACTCCATCGACCACTTCTTGTGTGCCGATCGGTGGACCACTTCCATGACACACCCCATTGTTGCGTGCATTTGTGTCAAAATGGACATTGCCCAACCTGCTCCGGAGGTGGTATAGATTGTGATTGAGGGTGAATACAAGTATGCGCAAACCGTTGATTATAAGTCGTGGTCGTGTTTCTGCTCCTGCTGTTCTAGGAAGGGTCACAGTTATTCTGAGTGCCGTAAAAGGGATCGGGAGGAGGGTTTGGTTGAACCTCCTGTTCTGGCCGAAAGGACTTCAACGTTCGATGAAGCATGCCCTAGTCACGTTGATCCAGGCCGGGGAGGTGCTTCGGTTGCAGTTGTGAAAGGAGTTTCAGAGGTGGCTGATCCTCTTGTTTCAGAGGTTTTTGCTCGGTTGCATAGTGATTTAGTTGGCAGCTCCTTGCTAAGTAGTTTGGGCGAGGACTTACTGGCGAGAAGGGTTCGATAAGTCGAGGGTACCCCACTCGCGGATACTGAGCATGACTGTCAAAGGGAAGAGAAGGCTATTAGGGAAGCCCTTCGGGACCCTTCTGAAATTTTATCGGTGTTCACTCCACCAGTAGCTGAGGGTGCTATTCTGAAGGATGATACCCAAGGTATAGGCACCAGTGAGGATGCACAACGTGTGGACTCGAGCAGTAGACCTATTCATCTATAATTCAAGGTTCGGGGTTTAGAGAAAATTGAATTTCTAGTCCAGCCTAAGCAGGTCTTGCTGGGATCCTCCTATGCTGAGAATCTCAAAGCAGGGGGGACTACCAGGATATCACAGATTTGTTTTGCTGTGATGGATGAAGTTCACTGCATTAACAGGGAACCAACAAAGGGGGTTCATTTACAAGATAATCAAATTGGATCAGAATCATTGTAAGAGGAAATGGTTGAGTCTTCAGACCATGATGAGCCCAATGAGCTGGCCTTAGAGGAGGACTGTTTTAGATCCTCCATATGGAAGGGAAAGAACAAAACCATGGATTCGAACTGTTTCATTTCCAACAATCAAAGGGAGCTCAAAAGGAAGGATTACTCCAACCTCTCTAGTCCTCCAATCACAAGATCTGCGTGCAAAAGAAAGCTGTCCCCAATGGACTCTACAAAGGTTGGCTCCACAACCTGGAACAAACACAAAGCCCCTAGCCAACAGGAGATGTCTGCCAGCACCAAGGGCTTGACTAGGACAGGATGTGATGATGCTTCTCCCGATCCTCCTGCAAGTGGTGTGAAATTGGGTGGACCGGGGGAGCAACACGAAGGTGCTCCCAAAGCTAGCTCTAAGTTCCGTATGGCTTCAGTGCTGGAAAATAGAGATTTAATCTTGCATTCAGAAGAATAAACGGTTGATGCTACTTTGAATAATAAGGAACTGAATAATAATAGACCGATCCAGGTGGCCACTAAAAAGGAGCAAGGAGAGTGGGCTGATAAGTCGGCTCGCATCCTGCGTAGAGGCCTCAATGTGGGGAAGATTGGCTTGGAGGAATACAAGGAAGCATGGGACAACATGTCAATTAATTTCAAGAACACTTTGAAAGATTCCACTGACACACAGGTGAATTCTATTCCTTGGGTTTTGTTTAGAGAAAATGTCTCCAAACATTTCACTCTCTTCTTTAACAATTCTGTTGTGTCCTTTGGTCCTGAACCAATTGAAATGCGAGGGTTCCCACTTTCCCCTTACAAGTGATTTTGTGTTTAATAAAAAAAATAATATTGGATGGATGGATGGATGAGTGTATGTAACACCCGAATAATCTTCTGAAATATTTCTTCATAAAAAATATCATTTATTTAGAAGCTTGCATAGAACACAAAACCAAATTTAATGGAATACTGATACACTATCAATGAATTATTATTTAATGTAAAAGTTTTAAAATAGAAATTAATTTGGTGGCTATAAATATGAATAACTGTGTTATTATATATATATATATATATTTCAGAATAAATATAAATTTACATATAAATTCCCAATAAATAATCATTTAATTTATATTAAAGTCATTCTAATTTTGAAAAATAAAATTCCAAATAAATGGGTTTTGTTATGACTGAATTTTATAAAACAATTATGATTTATTTATAAAAATTATTTGAAAAAATATAATTTCTTTTTCAAATTCATAATTTCAAAATTATCTAAGGATTTTTTATAATATTATGAAAAAATTAAATTTACCATGAATAGTAAAAAATATATTTTTATGAAAGATTCATTTTAGTTATTCTAAAATATTAACATTATGGTAAAAATTTAATCTCAAAATACATTATGTAATATTTACTAAGTTCTATTCTAATGAATAAAATTTTATTCAACCTTACACATTATTTTTGTATAAGTACATTTATAGGCATAAAAAGTATTTTTTGAAGAAAGATCATTTTTATTACATATTGTAGGATTAAATTTCAATTGAATTAAATCATTTCTATGAGTTAAATAGTGAAAAAATTATTCCATATTTAAAAATATTGGCTCAAATTTTATTAAATCGATCATTTTTCTTTGTAATTAAGAATCGTAAGTATAGTAAATGTATTACCACAGTAAAGGTAAATCAGAGAATAATGGATAAAAATAATATTATTATCACATTTAAATTACCATAAACTATTTATAAACATTATTTTGAGTTATATTTGTCTATATTCATCCAGTTTTCAGTTTTGTGACCTTTTGTGTCTGTTTTGATGAGATTATGACCCTTATATTGTTTTATTTCAAGAAAATATAAACATGTCATATTCTTATTTTTAAAAACTATAGGATCTTAATAAAGAGTTTTCTAGGGGATACTATTAAATATAAATATTTTTTAATGTATTATATTTATCTTCATCAGGGTAATTTTTTTAATTATTAGGGGGTAAATAATTCCCTTTAATTCTTACATAATGTTGATGCAGTAGTTATTCAATTAATGGAATGATAAAATAAATTATATTTTAAAAACTAAAATTCACATAATTTGAGATATTTAAAGTGATACAAAAATTAATTAGACTACCATTTAATGTGTAATATATTATAAAATAGTTTATTTTAAATTTTTTTGTTGTCATAATGTTTTTAATGTCAAATATTTGAATCGTATGAAATTTCAAATAATGATATTTTATGACATTACTATTTCATTAAATTATTTAAAAATAATAAGAATAATAAATAAAAACAAAGGGAATAATATATTATCAAAAATTTTATACCCTATTCATTTTTGGCCATTTTCAATCCTTTTTGTCTAGATTAGTTTTAATATATTTTATTATTTTGAGAAATCCCAAAAGATTCCAACACATTAATTATAAATGGAAATCTATTCCCTCACATAATTACACAACATTGACATTATATATTAACCATACAATAAAAAATTAACTTCTATACTTATTTAGAATGATTCTAGATATTATGGTCTTTACAATAGACTAATTCTATATCCCATTAGTGTAGATCTAAAGGAGTCATATTGAAGAAGAGGTATTCATGCTAACCGATCACTTTCTTTATCTAATATTTTTTGCCTCCATTAATTCTATGATATTAATATAAAATAATAAATTTAGTATAATAATTATAATAAAATGATATCTTCTTTAAGAATACACATTTATATGACTTATTTAACATCAAATAATAATTAAAATTATCACTCATGCATACGTACAACTTACTATTTCCATGCAGTGATACAATTACTTTTTCTTCACCACATGATATGAATGGTAATTATTATGGTATTATTGTTTATATATGATATTAATTACAATATTATACTTATTATTTTATTATATCATGTCTATTTTTCATATCATTTAATCTATTGGGAAACAATAATGACCTCATGTGTATGTACAAACTACCATCTCCACGATGCTATGTGATTCATTTTTCAATTTATTTTTTAAATTTATGGTAACACGGAAAAATTTGATAAATATATATGATATATATGAGTTAATAATAATTATGAAATTTTCAATCAATATTTACCTTTATTTAATTCCATTAATAAGAAAATTGATTCACTGTTAAATCTTACATACAACATACCATCTGTACAAATGGTCTAATTCCTTAGTCTATCTCTATTTTTTATATATGATTACAAATATGTATATAATTAATAAACATGAATTTTATTACCAGATTACATTTTTTTCAATTATGGGACTATACTAAATTTATATGAATAAAGACTTCCTAAGAAAAAACTCTTTGAAAATGAAGTAGTTATGACCACGAATAATTATTTTAATTGAAAATTATTAATAAACAGGTGATAATATGTCTTAAAAAATTCATACATTGTAAGATATATATATATATATATATATTTAAAAAAAATTATAAAAATACATATTTTTAAACTACAGGATTAGAAATTAATAAGAAAAATGAGACTTGTGGTACGAGTATATCTCATAATCTCATCATTATTTAGGATTATTTATATTTATGCCTCTATTGGGGAATAATTCTTTTAATTAGACATGTTTTATAAAAAAATTAATTTTTTTAATATTATCAAACAATTTTTAAATTTCAATTTATCTCTAATAAATATTTTAATAATGGTTTTGAAAGGAATATTTTTTTACATTTTACAAAGGTGATACATTTTGAATTTTTCATGAAAACTACAGAAGGAATGTTATCTTTTATACTATAAGTCTTAAGAAACATTTAACTCAATCATGAAACCCCAATAAATCGTAGGATATGATACAATTTTGAATGTTTATTTTGAAATAAAATGATTTCATTTATAAGTTAGTCTCATTTTTTTTTAAAATAATCGATTTTAAAATTGAAAAGTTATTTTCATTATGAATTATTCCAAGTGATATTTAAAAATAATTTTCTGTATATGTTGTCATAATTTAATGTAATATAATATTTAATGGTTATATTATCCATTTATATCATTCTTATTCATTATATTCAGGTTTTATGTTTATAATGACAAGTTGTTGGTGAAAACCGGTTCATTTTTTATAGATTATACTGTGATGAAATTATTATGAACCCCATTTCATTTCATGAGTTATGCAGTGATAGATATTTTGTAATCCTATGTCACACATATGTATGATTTTATTAATTTGATATGTGGGACCTATATCTACTCTAAGTAATTGGGTAAATAAAAATATCCCATGAGAAAAAAATGGAAACAAGTGGATGTGATGGATCCCACTACAATAAAGAGGTGCGTCATAATCCATTATGGGAAATAGCTGTCTTCTGATTCCCTATGGGAATCAAGTGCATCGTGGTCTGCTGTGGGAAAGAGGTTCATCTATATTCTTTTTGAAAAACATATGACAATCCATGATCTACTATTTTGATGGTCTTTGTTGTTAATATTTATATATGAAATGGTTTTCATTATTTTCTATGGTGCCAAAATTTCATTACATGATATTATGGTTCATGATTTATTTATGATATTTATAAATCACATGAAGCCTGCTTTTGGAAATGGGGTTGATTTATTTCATGAACCAGGTTTATGACAAATATTGAGTTGGGTATTATCTTTTAAGGTTATATTCATGATCACACAGTTTTATTATAATCCTATACTTTCATATGATCTTATATATAGATCATTTATGATTACCCCTAATATGCATAAGAACTAACAATTTTATTGGTTTCTTTACCTAGGTTATGAAAAATTATTTTTATGGTATTCAATATAGGAATAATATGTGATATTATCATTGTAGGATATATTGAAGATATTTCACAAAATAATTAGATGGTGTTTGTAATCTCCAATGATACTAAACTATTACGGTCCATTATCATGTGTTTGTGAAATATATTGAACATTAATTTAAAAATTTAATATATCTATGTATGAATATAGTAGGTTGTAATTTTTTTATTAGAGGAATGTATTAGTTATTTTTTCAAGATTAGGATTATAAATATTTTCCTGAGATTTCAAGGGATAAGACAAAAAATTAGTCTAGGAATTTTTCTAGACATATCTATAAGGATATGTCTCTGAATAATTATAAGTATTTTAAGATATCAGGTAATTTTAGTTAAGGATATGGAATAGGGATTATAAATAATTACTTTTATTTATTGATACTACATGTGTATGTGGCTCGAGAGAAGAGTTATCTAAGCATAAAAACGTAGAAAATGGAAAATTGAGAATGACATCATCATTACTTTGTGAATGAAAAATGGACTTCCTAAACTCTTGTTAAGACACTCCCATGATATATGCTTTAGGAATTCATAATATCTTTATTATACATCATAATGGAATGAAATCATAACCATTAATGCACAAGGGTAAGCCTATATGTGTAATTTATTTGAAATATTTTTTCATGATTTTGAAATCCATTAATTTTTTTTCATGATTACGTAGTTTTTCACTATGATTATTTTTTTCATTCTATGATTTATTGTTTAATTCAATATATATAATCTAAAGGAACCATGTTAATACTGATTGTGATGAAAAATTCAATTATTTTCCACTTGAGAAACATAATAATATGGTTTCTAGAATGAATAGTCTTATAACTATAATCATGAAATATTATTAAGATATGAATCATTCTTATTTACAAATAAAAAAAATGAGGTAACTAAATGTTGTTGAATTATTCACAAAAAAACTCCACCTTTTTTTGGTGGATCTTCTAATCTACATGTGGTTGAGTGCTGTAACAATACAATTTCGAGAATGTTTTCTTCACTTTAATCCTTGGGACATGAGATTAGGTGTCCTAGATATTTTTCATTCAGTAGGTGATGTTAAAACTAGTGGAATATTATTAATAACACAAAGGATGATGAATGAATTGAATCATTGGTATGTGGTGAGTTTAAATGATTATTTATTAGAATGTAATTCCATTTCATTATATGAAAAAAATATGGAGAATTAATTAAATGGTCATATGAAATAGGGAGATGAATCTATTAGAACCAATGACGATATATTTATAATAATTTCATTGTATGATTCTAGTTTAATCATCATTCAATAAGGATATTTTGATTGAGTCTTTGGTGGACTAAATCCTATTCATCAAAAGAACTGGATATAAGAAAAATTTGTAGTTCCAAATAATTAATTCAACAGGAATGGATAATTGAATTGGAAGTTGGATATTTACACCATTACAATTTTTTGAAAATAAAGGGAAGATTGAGTGTCATTAAAGATCAAATAAATGATTGAAATATCATTCACCGTAATTAAAAAACATGGGAAGAATAATCTAGGGAATTGTTTGAATGGTACGTGGAGGTGATTTAAATTTCAAGTGGTAATTCATAAATCCCTTGAATGTCGAAATGAGAATAATGGGATGGTTAGTGAAATAGAGTATTAGAGTATTCTAACTAATGCACCACCCAAACTCAAATTATTCAAGTTGAATGGGGTTGGGTATTTTGTGAATCAATTCCCCAATATAAGGGTAAATTTGGATGATAATTCACAACAACATTTTTTGAAATATGAAAAATGTAATGCACATAAAATCAACATGGATAAATTGAATCTTGATAATTAAAGAATAAATATCCTTCTTTTTTTAATTAGGAGTTCAATATTTGATTTTGTATTAATGATCCCAAAGAAAATTTATTTTTCATCTTTTGGTGAAGCATCAAGTGATTATCATCCTCAACATTAATTGTGGAATAATTAAATAAAATTAGATATTTTATAAGTAAAAGTATTAAACCAATATTCAAATTATTTATTTTGTATAATACAATATAATATATAATGCGTAAATGGTGAATTATTTTGGGAGTGCATATGTCTCCATTAAATTAAGAGTAAAGGATACCATTATTGGTTTATGGGATTATGTTTGATTACAAGTTCAGTAATTGACACAAATTTTGAATTTTTATGTAATGTTATTATATCAAGATTAGGGATATTTTAGGTGATATTTATATCAACAAAACCCTTTTGTTTTGAATATTTTTTAGTGATAATGTTATTTAAGGAATAATTCCTTTAAACGTTATAGTCATATGAATAAAGGTACTAGTAACCATTATGGTTTATATTATATTTGTTGTTGAGGTAATTATCGGTTGTAGTTGATCAAATTATGTTGAAAACACTTAATTTATATAATAGATGATTTATCAACAGATCCTCTTACATAAATACAAATTAAGAGAGTGGTTAGGTGTCATGGTATAGGACATTCACTTTTATCTGATTGGGTTTTAATGATTACCTTGATTTTCTAGAAAACTCACCAATAATCTATTGATAAATATTTAAATTTTAACATTTTTTATCATCATTAGAAATATTCTTAGTCTATGATAAAAATTAAAACATTACATGATATTCTATGATCTTGTTATTTGGATTTCAAAACTGGGTTTGATCAACTACTTCATCATGTTGAGTTTTTAGGAAAGAATATCTTTCACCTAATAATTGAGATGGATCCTTATGAATATCATCATGAAATGAATATTAGAACACCAATTTAATGGAATGAAATTATAGAATATACTATATTGGGACCTGAGGAAGGTTATGAGGTGGTAGATATGTTTAGAGAAATTATTCAAAATGTATGGAGAACAAAATGTTGATAAAAATGTTTTGCTGGTAATCCTCAATGAAATATAGAATTTTAAGTTGTGGAGAATAACTTTATATGAATTTACCTATGGAAAATTTTAGTGAATATTAATCCTTTGGTATATCGATCCCTTTGAATTACTTGACTGTATTATGATAGTATCTTATCATTTGGTACTTCCACTGAACATTTCTCAAGTTCAAGATGTGTTCCATGAATCTCTCATGAGGAAGTGCATAACTAATCATTCAAATATACTAAAATATGTGGTTGTACCCTCATCGAATGATCTATCTTATGAGTAACAACTGATAGAGATTTTGGATCACAGAGAGAATGTTATATGAAATGAGACTAGCCATCTAATTAATTTTTCTGGTGAAACTACTAATTTGAGGAAGATTTTCTGGAGCCTTATGATTTATTTAGGTTCATGTATAATTATTTTTATATATAGAAGTGATTAATATTTAGATTAAAATTCATTTTGATAGGGTTATAATGTATCATCCAAATATTCTTATGAAGTATTTCTCTTAAAATAATTTTCTTTTTTCAATAGCATATGTTGCACACAACAATGTGTTTAAATTGACCATGATATACAATTAAAACATGATTCTATATTTTGATAGTAATAACCTAACCGTTTATATGGGGATATAAATTATGATTAAATAATTTCTGAGATATATATAAATTTCATATTTAATTTAAATTTATTGATTAATTATTAATAAAAAATCATTTAATATTAAAAAATTCACTATATTCTTAAAAATCATGATTTTTTTCTAAAATTTGTTTTCATGTGAGTGAATATAAAATATAATTAGTTATATATGTTGAAAATGTATATCAAAAATTAAATCCATTATTGAATTTATAATTTCAATATTTTTTTGGATTATTTTTTTATAATTTTTTGAAAAAAATAATTTTACAGTGAGTAGTGAAAAAATAATTATTTTTATAAAAATAAAAATAATTTCATATTAAAAATTATCATTATGATTTAAATTTGATATCAAGTTAACCTAATTACTATTTATTTTTATATTTTTTTATTAATTATATTTTAATCATATTTATTGATTCTTAGGTTATAACTACATTTTTGGGCTTAAAACAATTTTTAAGAAAACTATTTTCATATTATTTTTTTGGATTAATTTTAAATTAAAATATAAAACTTAAACAAGTTTAATCATAAATAATGGATTCCATTGTAATAATATATGTGTCCAAATTTTTTAAATACGACCCCCTCTAATTATTACTCATTAAAAATATTAACTATAGTAATTTTATTACCACATCAATAGAAAAATATGATAATTTAGGTAAAACATATTTTTATATAAGACATTTAAATATACAAAATAAATTTCATATAGATATTATGTTGAGTTAATTTTTTCTATATCCCTTAATGATCATTTTTTTGACCTTTTGTGATCATTTAGATGAGATTATGACTATTATAGAATTTTATTTGAAGAAAATTTAAACATATCACACTCTTGTTTTAATAACAATAATATTTTATTATAGTGAAATAAGGAATATATTATTGATTATAAATAGTATTTTTATATCTATGGTATTTATCTTTATCTTTATAATTTTGTAAAATTATTAGGGGTAAAAAATTACCTTAACTGTTTACAAAACCTTAACATTGTAATTTTTCACTTAATGAAAAAATAAAATAAATTTTATTAATAATATTAAAACTAATATTATTTTTGATATTTAACGTGATCCAAAAATTCTCGGAATTAACATTACATGTTTAAAATATTATAAAAAAATTGAATTATACTTGTTTTCATGATTTTTTAATGTCAATGTAATGAATAGTAGTCGAATCAATAATAATTATATCTTATTGGAGTGATATTTAATTAAGATATTTAAAAAATGTTAATAATCAATAATTATCACAAAGGGGATATTATGGGGTCTAAATATTGCTCCCTAATGCATTTATATTCCTTTTGGAATCATTTTGAAAAAGAATAATCTTACTATATTTTAATCTTTTTAGAAATTCCAAAACTGCCACTCACCTTAATTATAAAAGGATATATCCTCCCTCACACTGTTACACCACATTGGAATTATATCTGAGCTATTATCATAAAAAGTATCCTCTCAAATTTCCTAGAAAAATTCTTGTGATTTTGGTCTTCCTTATATAAAACCCTAGAAAGCATCAAATGAGATATAAAGGAGTCATTTTAAAGAAGATGTAATCACTCTAGAAAATATCAATCTTCTTATACTCTGATTTAACTCCTATAAATATATTATATTCATCATAAAATATTAATTTCAGTACAATTAATATTTTTAAATGTTATTATGTTCCTAAAAACACAGATGTACACCCTATTTACAATAAAATATTAAATCTAAGTATCACTTGTGTGTTCTTACAACCTATTATCCCCACATAGCGATGGAATTAATTTTTTATCACCATTTGTTATGAATGTGAATTATGATGGGTTTAGTTTTTAGTTATTATAATTATAAAATTTATATTCTTCTAAAATGATAATATCATATATTGCTTATTATTATCAAATCTTTTGGGAAATGATATTGTCGTTCGCAAGAACATATGGACTACAATATCCACGAAGAAATGTGATTCATTCTTAATTTATACTTCACATGGATGGTAATGAGGATGTATTTTATATATGTATATGATATATGATATATTAATAACTCTTTAAAGGTGAATTATTATTTACCATTCTTTCATTACATCATTCAAATAATGGAAATAACATTCATTTATAGGTAAGACTTACCATCTCCATAAACGATGTAGTTTATTATTTAATATATAATTTCTATGAATGATTATAAATTTCTAAAAAATTAATACATATTATTTCTAAATAATTGTTATAATTTAGAAAACTATGGTACTATGGTCGAATGATACAGTCTCGAATATCTAAATCAAAAAATACTTGGAAGACAAAACAGTTATCAATGAGAATAGTGAATTTAATAAAACAATATCAACAAATGGGTGATATGATTTTATAATATAATCCTACATTTTATGATCAACATATGGTTATGTAATAAATTTATATTACATATGTATTTATAAAAAGTAGGTTTAAATTAGAATTTGAAAATTTGAGAATTGAGATAACAATTTATTTAACAATCTCAACATTATTTTGGATAGTTTATATTTATGTATCCACTTTGAAATTTTGAAATATAATTAGAATTATTTAAATATTTTTTTCAATTTTTTTTACAATTGTCCTAAAATAATTAATGTTAATTTTACACATGTTTTTTTACTAAATGGTTTGAAAGGATTATTTTGTCCATTTTCCAAAGGAGGTATATTAGGAAATTCCTGAAAAAACATTTGAATTTGTTTTATTTTTATATATTATGAATTTGAATTATTTTCCCATAATAATGAAATATAAATTATTTAGAGAATGAGTTATTATGTTTACATGTTTACTTTAATTTTTTCATTTATTAGTGTCCAACATTTTTGAAAATTATTGATTTTATAAAATGAAAATTATTTTCTACAAGAACTATTCAAAGTGATCTCTCAAAATCACATTCCATCCCGGATGACATCCTTTAATGTGACATTAGATTAACTAAGGATATGATTCAAGAATACCATGCATATAGATTTTCTAATTTGTTTTATTTTTATAATGAAAAGATGTTGGTGAAAACCATTTTCTTTTTTAGTGGCTTATACTTAGATGAAATATTTATGAAATGCATTTCATTTCAATAGTTCTGTAGCGATTAATGTTATACGATATAGTAAAACCAAAATATTGATTTTATTTAATTTATATGTGGTATCTATATATCCCTCTAATTTATTGAGTAAATCATAATATTTCATTAGATAATAATTGGAATTAAGATAATGGGCTTGATCTAACTATAGGAACAAGTGCATCTAGATCTACTATACAAAATAGGTTCTCCCTAATCTACTATGGGAAATAGGTTCACATTGATACAAATTGGGTAATACGTGCATCCTGACATAGTATGGGAAGCATGTGCATCTTAATCCACTATAGGAAGAAAGTGATATGTCCTGCTCAACTATACTGATGTTAATTGTATTTATCCTTGAAATAAAAAATGGTTTTATATATTTATAATAGTTCAATAGTTTTATGAAATATAATTATTAATAATGATTTATTTACAGTGATTTCTCATTCTTATGACCCGTGTTTTCTAAAATTATAATGTTTTAATCAAGGACTCTCATTTACGATCTATTATAGGTTGGTTATTAATGTTGTATATTGTGATCATGATCACATACCCTTATTATTATAATATTCCTTCCTATTTTTATAGGTAGATATCTCTAATATGAACCCTTATTGATCATATGATCAGACCATTTCTTCTATTTCCATCCATATGTTTGGAATAATTGTTTTTGTAGTGTATTTTGAAGTTGATATCTATGTTATAAGGTCATTTTGTTTGACGATAGAGAAATTTAGAAAAAAATAATATTTTGTACTATCACCAAAGATACTAAAATAATGTGACCCTCAGTATTGAGTTTATAAAATGTGTTGATTATTAATCTATAAATATGTGATATTAATGTATTAAACGTCCTGGTAGTTAAATTTTATATAGAAAGGGAGGTCTGAAGTTCTGATACATGTTAACATTGATAGTGGTGGAATTCATAGTGATATGTAAGTGGGTGTCAAGGAGGGAACCTAATATGATGAAACATGATGACAACGATGATGATATTATGACCGAGTGATGTGATAAAGTAGTTTTCTTAATATAATTGAATATGTGTAATTCTTTGATGATAGTTTTTCTTGATTTATATTCTTTCATTTTCCCACTAATTTAGGAAACTCGATGTTATTATTTTATTTTCTATTTGTTGTAGAATATGATGTTTTCCTTGAGTAACTAGTGTTAAGTTACATTTTATAAATTTTTATAAATGTTTAACACATGTGGTTGGTTATTATTGGAATTCAAATTTTAATTTTAATCTCGAGAAACCGTGGATAGTTGAATTATGCCAAGACATAAGGGACATAACTAGAGGATAATATGTGTGTCTTAATCAATAGTAATTAATGGTTTATAAAATTTAAATTGTAAAGAAGTTTGTTAATGTTAAATGAATAAAATAAAATAATGTAATTGATAAAAAGAAATAATTAATTGATTATAATATTTCTCAAATTCTTTCTTTTCATGTAGGATATCTAGTCCCTTGCATTGGCTTTAGGGAGTCAATATGATGATAGATTCAATTGAGCTTAGGACTAACATATTAACATAGTGTGGTTGTGAGATATATGATATCCTATATTTTTTTTGATTTCATATGCTACCCTAACCTTATTGGTTAGGGAGACTAGTGTCTAGGGAACTATAAGATGACATTTTCTCTAAAATCATAGTGGTGGACGGGTGGCTTACTACCCCCCTTTGGAAAATGGTCAGGTTGGATCGAGCACGAATCCAATTGGTCCCCCGAGACTAAAAGACTGATAACTCATAGACCTTGCATCTGATTGATGCTCCGTCTGTTGTGTAGAGACCCCCAGGATGTGTCAGACCATTGGGATACATCTTCTTGGGACATTGAGACATTTGGAGAATTGATCAATTTCTTTGGGAGCAGACTCTCTCAGAGACGAGCAAGCCTAGTGAAGAAACCTAGTAACTGACTGTGATGAGAAGAGTGCTCCTAGAAATCCTATGTAGGTTAGATCCTAGCTATCATATGTGAGTCAGCTCATAGTGATCCCGTGTGGGACACCTCCTTGTGATACCTTGTGGGTTAGCTCCTAGCGATCTTGTGTGCGTCAACTTCTCACGATCCTGTGTGGGTCAGATCCTAGTGATTCTGTGTGGGTCAGTTTCTAGTGATCCTTTGTGGGTCAGCTCCTAGAGATCCTCTGTGGGTTAGATCCTAGAGATCCTGTGTGGTTTAGCTCCTAGAGATCCTATGTGGGTCAGATCCAAGCGATCCTGTATAGGGCAACTCCTAGTGATTCTTTGAATGTCAGCATCAGAGCCTCTTAACGAAAGAAGATGATTCAGTAGTTATAACTAGTCATCTCTACTACTGTACCTAAGTTATATACCTGGTGTGAGAAGAGTTAGTACCTCAGTGTTTCTTCATGATTGAGATGGGTCACTTCATAACATAGGTATATGTATGGAAATATACCTAAGTAAGGTTATCTATTGATTTCATACTTTTTAGTTTATCCTTGTTTGATTTTGTGAGACATTGAGGGTATTAGGGTCTCTACTGAGTATCGTTATAGTCACCCCTATACGGGATATGCCCACATTTCAATGTGTTAGATGCAGACGACGGACATCGCCGACGGAGGCTGAGAGTACCAGGACTGGATGGTACCTGGAGGTGGACCATATGGCATGTCGGTACCCAGAGGAGAAAAACAGACCTGGAGTGGTAAGGAGGTGATCTGTACCTACCCTTCTGGTAGGAACCTCGAAGGATGATCTAGTAGCTATCATGTCTCTTTCTTCAGTTGAATTACATTTTCAGATGTTGGGCTTCTATTCTGGCCCCTTTTACTTTCAACACTTTTATGTTATACAGTTTACATGGTGTGTCATCTATCTACGTGCTTACTTGAGTTTCTATTTATAGGTTATAAAGACAATGCCTTCCCAGTTTTAGGGAATTATTTCTTTGGTGCTAGTCACCAACCCGTGGACTAAGGAAGGCATTCATGGGGTAGTCACGAGCCGGGCCCCGAGGGACTGGCCATGACAGTTTAACACATGTGGTTAGTTATTATTAGAATTCAAATTTTAATTTTAATCCGGAGAAACCATGGATTGATAAATTATGCCAGGAGATAAGCGACATGACTAGATGAAAATATGTGTGTCTTAATCAACGGTAATTAATGGTTTATGATATTTGAATTGGAAGAGAGTTAGTTAATGTTAAATAAATGAAATAATATAATGTAAATGATAAAAAGAAATAATTAATTGATTATAATAGTTCTTAAATTCCTATTTTTCATGTAGGATATCTAGTCCATTGCATGGGATTTAGGGAGTCAATGTGATGATAGATTCCGTTTATCTTAGGACTAACTTATTAACATAGTTCAGTTGGGAGCTATATTATACCCTATATTTTTTTGATTTCATATGCTTCCCTAACATTATTGGTTAGGGAGACTAGTGACTAGTGGACTATATAAGGATATTTTCCCCAACATCCTAGTGGTGGAGGGGTGTCTTAATACCCCCTCTGACCCATTGTCTTCTAATTGAATATTATATTATAGTAATTTCATCCATTAATTACCCCATATATGTGTCGAGGGGCATGTAAGGGAGTGTGCTTATTTCAGACTCAAGTATCCCTAAATACAGTATCCAAAGGATTATTATTGATATGATGGGAATTGAATGTGATAGATCTCGGTACCATACTTAGTGTACCAGTTGTGTTGGCTTTAGGTATAATACCATATTTATTATATTTTTCATATAGGATTTTTTGAACCCTGGAAAAAACTTAGTTACTATATATAGAGATATGGAGGAGATGATGTAATGATTTGATGCATGAGGTGCATGTTGTGATACATGGCCAAGTGTTTGTGGGATATCATAATTTGTAGGGAGATGGACCATGAAACAAAATGTTGTCGAAGAGTGGGGAAAATGTTGGGATGATGTAGTGGGCTTCCCATTTCATTCCCCTACAACAATAAATTATTCCATGTTTCTATCACATAGTTTGATATAACCTTTGTGAGGATGGTATAATAGTATACCTGTTTAGGTTCTAATTTTGTTTCACTTTATCATTATAGTGATTTATCATACTATCATTATCACTATCTTGAGTGGAACTAGGGATGATACTACAATATATTCAATTATATTCACCAAAAAAATAAATAAATGGCCATTAGGTCTATAGGGGCTAGATGAATATTGGGATGGATATTACTAACATATTGATAATATGAGCTCTTTGGGCTTTGTTTTCACTTACATCTTTATCATTTCATAATTTTCATTACATTTTTTCTTTTATTTATTTTTATGATATTAAATTTATATAATTGGGTTTTATGTTATCTATATGAGAAGGATTTTATTTGTTTAGATATATTATCACTCTATTTCACATGTTCTCTCAGAGGGTAATGTCTCTAATTTTTATGTATGATATACAATCTATTCTAGTAAACAGTTCGAGGCATACCAGAGGCTGGACTCTGGTGTACACTATCTTCTTTCACTCATGGGTGTCCAAGGATGTATACATCTTTGGGGAAGGCTTTTGTGACATAATATTAATGATATTAAAACAATACATAATAATATGTAACAAAATATATTTTATATAAAATTTTATTATCTTAAATACCATATAACTAATGAAAATAATACACGAAAAGGATACTAAATCAATATTAATGGTGGGTGATACCAAATTTTGGATATCCCAAACGATAGTCATGGGGGATTAAACCAAATTGAGGTGTAATTCATTGTTCTCATACTCATATATTATGTCACAATCAATGAGACTAGTATTTATTGATTACTATAAATGTATTTCCAAGATTAGTTATTTAAAACCAGGAGGATTTATAGTAATTGAAAGATATAATATTTTAAATCCATAAAATATAAGAAATATAGAAAAGAATAATTTTAAAATAACACAACTGTACCAAATATTGGAATATTTTAAAAAATGATTAAGAAAATACATATAAAATAAATAAAGAAGATTAAAAACTGATAGTACACCTTGTAATTATAAGTATTAAAGAGTAATTAATCCCATTTCTAGTAGGAACTTTTTAATACATATTTTCTTGAATCAGGTAATACTACAAGGAATAACTTCATAATTTTATGTAGGAATATCGAAACTATACCTAAAAAATCCACTAATTTCATACTATAAAAATGATTTCATATTGACACTATATATTCAAACATCATATTTATCTTCTTAATAAAATTCATAATAATATGTAAGATAACTAATTTTCTTCGTAAAATGGAAATTTAAAAATTTTATTAATGTGAAGGAAAATATAAAAGAAAATTTTACTCATTCAAACATAATTGGGGTATGTACCAAATTCTATATTTCCAAAACCATAGTTTTGGGAATCTACACAAATATAAGTTAAATATATGGGATAATAAGTGAAATGAAAGAAGGTGGTTTATATTTTATGTCTCCCCAAAATTATACATTTCTTTGAAGTATAAATATTAGAAAAGATCATGTCTAAATTCTATAAACTCTTATGACTATCTATGAAATTTTTTTCAACATTACCCACTATCCACCAATTATCTTAACCTTATTACACATTATAATGTTGAATTGTATAATGTTTTATGGTCATATAATATTTATCTTCACTATAGAAAATGGATTATCATAATATATTCTATTATAGTGATGATATAAATATGATTAGCAATTAAGTTGAAAAAATATGATAGAATAAACAAAACATGTGCATATAGTTCTAAAGATGGTAAATAATCATTATTTTTTGTATTCCCATGAATAAACTAGTGGGAATTTATTTCAAAAATAAATTTATATTATGAATTATAAAGAACTCAATAAACTAGATGAACTCGTAGTTTATGTGAGAATATTAATGATGAGTGGGAATGATAAGTTGATAAAACTTTATAAAATTTATGTTGTTAAGTAGGTTTTCAGGTTAAATCATCTAATTAAAATGTATCAGATATGTGAATAGTAAATTATATTTTATATAATTTTAGTATCAATAAATATACAAAACTATAAATAACCCCGTACCAATGATATTAATAGATTAAAACTATTTTATAAAATTTTATATGACATGATTCTTACAATGCGAATGTATGAAAATTATATCATCATAAAATACATTTGGGAAAATCATGGAATAAGTTTTCTTTTTAATCTAGGATATATTTTAATGGAATGATTACTCATTTAATGTTATGTTTCAAAGGAAGTATCATACGAAATAGGTTTAGGTTAAATATATGTATTATTAATAACCATAACTATTTTTGTTAAGGAATCTGAAACTAATATATAATGTTACCATTATTTAATTATAAATATTATCATCATGAATAGTTTTAGTATATTTTGTGGGAATATTTTGATGACCATCCCATTTTTGGAAACTATTTTTCCCAATAACTTAACTATTTCTCACATTAATAGTTACATAATGTTTTATAGGGATTAAATTTTTATATTTATTTTAAAATATAGTTGATTGTGAAGTGGTTTGCTCTAATGATTCTACAATTAAGATTAAACATTAATGTGGGAATATATGATATAATAAAAAATATGTGTTTTCATTTATGACAATAGTAATTAATCATAAAGATTTACATTCACCCAAATCAAGGAATGTTTAATCATGTCCTAATTTTATTAGTTTTCAGGTAAATTTTTATAAATTTAATTCACCCAGTTATCCTAAATATTAATAGAGAATATTAATTATTTTATGAGTTATGTAATTATAAAAAATATATGCGAGAAAAATATCTTATATATTAATATAAAAGTATTATTTGGTAATTTATTATTCAAATGGATAATCAATATTCATTACCACGTTCCCTGATGTGTTCTTCTGATTTTAAGACAATATTACAAGATAAATAAAGGAAAAAATTATAATGTAGTAGTAATTACCACTAAGGTAATTGAGAATTTAGTATCTCATAAATAAAATTGAGATATATGTTAAATTATTGAATAATCTTATAATGTCATAAGAGCGTCAAATAATTAAAAATATACTGTATAGTGATACTGAAGATTAAAAATAGTTGAATAAAATTATATATTTATGATGTTGAAAAAATGTTAATAGTTACTTTTGGGGGTTAGGGTGTGGTCAAACAAATATATTGAAAATTACATGATGTAGGGGAATTTAAAAATAGAAATGTCATAGTTAGAACCTATGATGTTAGGTTTTTCAATATGAAAATGTAAACACATATAGTAAATAGAAATTACATAGACATGGGAGATCGTATTTTAATAGATTATTTTATGAGATAGGTTATGATGACCTAGGTATTGTTTCCAAACCACCAATTGAATATGTAAATGTAAAGAAGGATCTCAGTATAAGGGCACCATGGAGTGAATATTGGATGACATAGAGTTTTTTCAAATAAGGATACATGTGTTGGGGGAATAATGGTGAATATTCACAAAGGTGTGAAATCATTAGATTGTATTAGAGTTTCGTGGTGTGGAATTTTGGGAGTGTAAAAATGAAGAAAGGATGAATTCATCACAAGGGAATGGAATTGAAAGAATATGATGTGGTAAAATGATCATGGAGTGTGGCTGGAATAATATAGATAGAATATATAATTTGAGAAGATAAAGAGATGGAGATTATGGAGGTATAGGTAGGGAAAATATGAGGGTGTATGATTCAAAGGAATAGAGTATTGAATTATGGAAATAATGATTAGATGGTGTGGAGATGAGGTTAGTCACATAAGAGAACATGGATTTGGGGGGAAAATTAGGATGTGAATAATATTATACAGAAAATGTGAAATGTTTTGTAGTGAAAAGAAAAAAGAGATTATTCCATGATTAATAGAGGATCAATATATATATATATATGATATCCATTTGTACATATAGTTGAGATATGGTATGGGTTAATACCACTACTTTTTTATTTATCAGTCAAATGGGATATTTGAAAACACTATATGAATTACAAGACTCATCATCAATATTTTTTTAACATAATAGAATTGAATTTAATAATGAAATTTTAGATTATGAATTACAACATTATATATTTTAATACTATATTTATTCTTAATTATCATATTCATAAATAATTCAACATGGAGAAAATGATTTCATTTACTATGTGTATTGCATTCATCAATGAGTATTCCAAAAATATGATAAAATAATATCATTAATAATATATATATTTACATTTATATTATCCAAAGGATAGTTTATGAGGTCATGATAAACTATCACTTGATGCTTTCAAGATCAAAGTTATTCTTGAATGACTCTTACACGAATAATGATCTATAGTTCCAGAAATGGGTAGGAGTCTTATATTTTACATTCATTATTTATTAATTATTATTTATGAAACACTGAAATTTTAATTTTTTATTAAACAAAAATATTCTTTTCAGAATGAAATAATTACTAATATTTTTCAAAGGGACACACGAGGAAACAATTTTGGCAACACAAATTACAAAATAAATGTTCAACTAGAATACCCTGATTAAATAATTTTGATGTCTCATTACTGTCTCTGCTCACAAAGGAATAAACAATTACAAAATACTATGAAAGTTTACCTTACTCCTTATAATGTTCATAAACATAATTTTTTATCATATTATAATTAAATAAGTTATATAATACGGATGTTGTAAGAATTAAATATTACATTAAATTATAAATATTCCATAATTATATTCCACTTATTTCTTTTTATAAGATTAATATCATCCTACTATCCAATGATTATTCCATCCACATGTGAATAAAATATCCTGATGCTCAATTATCTCCCAATTTAACATTGGGATTTTTGGAAGAATTTTTTTTCCTTTAAAGTCACACATTCCATTTTCCACTTTTCCATGTATTTTTTATTTTACCCCCTATTAACTAAAGTATAATAACTATTTAAGTTCTTAATTACTTGTTGAATGTTACCCATAATGTATTAAATTTATTTATATATAATGTAGAATTTATAATTCATCATGAAACTAGAATAAATGGCCATAAACGATGAGATATTTATTTTTAATGCTTTATCATGATTTAACATGATTAATTTTTTTTATAATAAATCAATATAATAATTAATCAAGAGTACAAAAAGAACAAACCTAGATTATTATGTTTAATTTATATGGGTGATGTGTAATGTTAATCAAAATAATTTTATCTCTACTTTCTCCTCAAAATAAATTCCCATGACAAGACAATAAAATAGGATCATCCATATCACTATGATGATTTTCCATCTCATCCAAAAATGATGATAACATTTTGATGTAAATAAAAAATGTGTCATTTATTAGTCTATTATAAGCTTCATTTTAACCCCAACATTATTTCTAAGGTAGATCTTCATTTAATGAGTTGTATAATACAGAAAATTATCTTTCATATCATAGTACTATGAACATGTTCCTTTAAATGTATAGAAAATATTCGTTAGATGAGATGTGTTTATTTTCTACAATTTATCATTGTATTTTAATGGTATTAATTCCAATTTTTTATAAAGTAAATTGTAAAATAGTAGTCCTTTTATTTTTGATTCTATTTTTAAAGAAATTAATTATTTATTGATTTTAAATTTCCCAAAATATTGTATCAAATCCCAATATCACTAAACTACTAGATTTATAATACATAGTTTATTGAGTATTCAACTAAATGATATCCGTAAAAAATATTATCAAATCCATAATCTATGCCTATTCCACTACTCATATAATTTCATGGTAAGCTTCATGGTAGATAGCCATAATAACATGGGTATCCTTGATCTGTTGAGTGGAATATCATTTTATAATAATCATCAACATAGATTATTTCATTTCATACACCTAAAAAAATATTATCTATGATATTACATTTGATTACAATTGTACTTATGTTTAACCAAAAATATTTCTATAAACTGAAAATAGATGGAGGCACGTAATTATATGTTTAACACACACCTCTTACTAATATTTTTTCCAAACAATTGTGATGTATGTATTTTGTGAATTGATATTTATTTTCAAGAATAATTTGATATCCATGATCAAGGAAATCATCATTTAATTAAAAAACATGTTATATTTGATATCACTCAATACTTAACCATGATTTTAATAACAAAAAATTAAGGCACATTAATATGATTTTATGTATTCATGTTTACTTATTATTTAATGTGATCTTGTAAAAACTATATATTAAAAAAATAATAAACCATTCATAAATAAAAAAAATAAAATGATCATGATCATGGTAATTTATTAGGTTATATCTACTGCGAAGATAATGGGTCAACCTTGACCCTTGGGAGAATGCTTGAGTTATGCCTAATTTAAGTTGTGAACCCATCCCATCAAATATATTATACTTACATCTAGTACTCTAGAATGTCTTGACAATAACTCTATCCTCATACACCCTCACAAATATACCAAAAATACTCACACATAGGTGAAGGGGTCATGGGATAGTTGGATACAGATAAATAATATTCTTTTAGGGGAACATAGATATGTATACATATATTATTGTGAAGGGATGATTATCATAGGCCAAATTAATCCATTCTTACAATCCATTACACACTGAAATACAATAAAAAATTAATTAAAATACTTGACAGTCATTGGATGTTCTTATTCGAGATTTTTCTGTATACAATAAAAACATATAATAAAAATAAATTGGTTGTTAATTTCTAATGAGGGAACAAATTATGAATTATAATAAATTACACTAATTTTTATTCACAATATACCAATATTATAGACCATTAATTATTTTATTAACCTCATGATCACTAGAAGCATAAATGAAGTGAAATATAAAATTTTAACCACTGGATTGATTGTTCAAAATTTTCTCTAGTGATGGACCACTCAGTAGTAAACATGAGGATCTAATTTTTATTAAATTGTAAAAAATATACAGTAATTCCTTACATGGTTTTGATATAATACATGTTTCACTTGTCCCTAAAGATTGTTTCTCCGAGGAAATGATGCCAAAAAAATATAGACCATCATTATTTTCTCCAAATACTTGTTTTTTTGATCATATTTTTATAGGTTATAATGTAATGAATCGACAAAGTGTTTAACTTACCGATGATCTTAAGAGAACCATTTTTTGAATACGGGGAGAACAAATTTCATTGGGTTTTCTATAATGACTCCATCTCACACCATAATATTAGATAGAGGATAGAGGCGGTATGAAATTATTTTGTTGAAAATTCCAAGAAAACATGAACGTCTCTCGACTTATATATGAATATTTAACTGACATAAGTTATAGATTGTCATCAAAATATGACCAACATTCTAAATAATAACTAAATAGTATTTTTGGTGTAACGAACATGAAACTAATTTCATAATTATTATTTTACATACTTATAATATAAAAAACAAATGTTACAAAATATAATTTACTATCTCAAATCATATCTCTAATAAATTTTTAGTGATCCTTGAAAAATGTATTACATGTTTATAAAATATTTTCCATTTAGTTCAGTATCAAAAATTCATTGTAAAGTGAGTTTTCTTATTGGAAAAACCCCTCCAATTTCATAACCCTTAAATGTGAAAGAGTAATATGGAATATATTGGACATATTCTTTGAACAAACATTGAAATGAAATTATTGGAACACACTATGATGGTACACATTTGAGTTAAACTAGAAATATCATATAAAATAATCACTCACCTATTCATTAGTGAGAATGAATTATTCTCACTATGTCAAAAATATGGTTTTTATGTAAAATATGGATATTGGAAGAAGTGTAATGATCATGGACATATTTATAATAAAATAAAGGGAAAGAAATTTAGTTTCAATTGATCACACACTTTGGTGGTTCCTCAAAATTCTCAATATTTAATCATTCATGAAGGCTCATTTGTGAATTATGTGAGGTATATTAATTCTATGTTTGGTACCAGTGGTATTCAAGAGGGATCAATCCTTTCATTCTCTCCATAATATTGTTATATATTTTTTTCATCAATACATGAGTATAGTGGATTTCATAGAAAATATGTGTCTTATACACATAGTTTTGAGGATATGGTTCAGAATAATAATTATGTCACTATATATTTTTATTATCTTGACTTTTTTATTATATATTAGGAAGATATTTAGTCCTTTGATTCACATATGATTGTATTATCAACGTTATATTGTGATGTTTTTCTCTTTACTATGGTTCTTATATTTTCTGAACCTCTTCACAGTGAGCATGTGGTTGTATATATTTGTTTTGTTCCATGTATTATAGGATTTATTTCTTATGGAGTAAGGGGTTCAGATGATCTTCGTATTTTCTTCCTTGTAGAATAATACAAGAGTTTCAATAGATTTTGTTCCTAATAACACATTCTTGGTCATGGAAGAGGTGAATAATGAGGTCGTAGTGAATTTATCTCCTATAATGTAATCCCTTAGTAGTTTAAATTGTCTACATCTGTCTATCAATATTATTAAGAAATAAAAACCGAGAGAAACCACTAAATTAAAACCTATCTATATAATTAAAATAATATTTTTGATTCTGAAGTCCAAACACACAATCTTCTTAATGATATCCTTCATAATATGAAATCTCAAGGGCCATAGACACCAAACCAAATTTAACTTATTATACATTGAGTTTCTTTCAAATCCCACTTCCTCGATTTTAATTATTGAGATAATGAAGAAGGTATAAAACATTCAATCATTAAAGAAGATATTGATAATAATATCTTTAATGAATTACATCCCCATAAAAAATAACATACAGATCAATGGAAAATCCTTCTATAGTATTGGAAATGGTAAATAATTAACTATAATATATAATGGTCATGGTGAGTAATAATAACTATGATGTTTATATAATTAAAATTTCTTTAATGTCCAACATGGGGAAATGGGAGGTCCCATGGAAATCACATTCCTCCATTAACCAAGGTGGTTTATCATGGATTACAGGTGGATATTTCCACACCATCATATATTCCTTAGTGTAGATGGAGGAATACCCATAAGGAAAGAAATGAATTGTTTCATCGATTTTGTATCATATAAGATTAACCTAAATATGATATTTATGGGTGACCAACTTAATTGGTAAAATAACAAGAAGGGAGAATACACATATGGAGTCACATGGATCACCACTGGGATAATACCCAGTGTATCAACTATTTCTCATTGGAATGTGTATCTTACATAGAGTAGGTTTTATAAGAAAAAATAAAATATCTTCATCAATCTAATGGAATCACTATGAAATAATGGAAGCTTATTCCACTCTAGGATTTCAACATATAATGGAATATTATGATATTAATTTCATTATTTGAGGAGTCTAATCATGATAGGGTATGCATTGGGACTCCTCCATACTAATATGAGATGTCTTAAAGAGAACATCATGGAATGGAAAATAATTCTCCAAATATTATCCTGAACCTAGAGGATCTCATTTTTATATAATGTAAAATGATTTACATGTATACGAGATATCAACTTATTATATTTTATACCTTTTTATTAGAAATAAAGAAAATCTATCTGAACAGATGCTTGAAATTGAATATATTTCAATAGATATGAACAAATTGTTATGGAATAGGGAGGGGGAAATCAATTGGTATATACAATCATGAAATAAAGAAAATAAATACAGTGAAAAAATTAATCTTCTATTAGAATATATATTATACAATAGTTACATAGAGGTTGTATTTAAAAAAGTTTTCTTTCATTGTTAAGTGTATGTCTTCAAACATGATATAACAAAGCCATTAAAGATATCTATGGGAGGAAGGTTTCATACATTTCATCAGAAGAAGACCTTGCTTAATGGAAAATTTATGAAATTATTACATAAAAATTATTCCTAAAGAATAATTGATTACGAATGTAGTGTAAAAAATAAAACCTGATAGAAATATATGACCTGATGGTTTTCTATGTTCTTTCTATTCCACAAGAGGAGTGATCATTAAATGAATTTTAAATAAAGTATTGTTAGACTGCATTGGATAGGTAGATATTTAGTGAGTGTAATGAAAATGAACTATGTTCATGTACCTAAAGTGAATGGTCAAGATTTTTTTTAATAAATATCATCCAATATTTCTTTTTAGTATCCCTTATAATTTCTGAGAATGAATCACAAATAAAAGGCTATTATATTTTATCCTTAATCTGATTCTCAAGTAGAAATATATCATTATAAATGTTAGGAACATACAATGGGAATTAGGGATTGCCTAATAAATCATTTTGTATCTAAAAAGAGATATTAAAATTCATTAATGTTTTTTTCAAAATTAACATGAATAATGTGTATGAAAGGATCATGTTAAATATTATATTGAAGGACATTGAATGATAAAATTTCTTAAAAAAGGGTTTTGACATTATTTTCATATTCAAACTATCAATGTGGTTTATCTTACACTTAAAAAAATAATATTAAATTATTCATAAAATTTTAGTGGTTTCAATAGCCATATCATTTATATGATACTTTATTAATCTTGGAATGAGATGAACTAATTCATATTATCAATGATGGGTTTGAGAAAAGAGTGTAATCCCCCTTTAGAGATAATTTTAGGTTCAAGGGTGATTTAAATCGATTCATTAGTGAAGAAATTTTTTTATTATCAATGATAATGGGTGATATATCATGGGATTTAATATGATTTTAATGAAATACACATAATGGTGTGTAATATACATCAATCAAAAAATTTAAATTCTTGTTATTTAAAATCCATCGTTGTAATGTGAAATATAGTAATTAATGTGTGTTTGGTATTGGTTAACAGGAAATTTTTATTGGAATACGAGGAGAAACCATTAGAACTAGGATGAATCCACATTAATCAATATGAAGGACTTGACAATGACATTAATTAAAGGAGAAAAAATTGAAAAATTGTGTTTCCAAATTAATAGGGTAGTATAATTCTCATTAAAATATCTTTTCATCAATTCACATGATCTTTTTATCAGTTCTGAATGTTCCTAAAATGATGATATAGAATATATAATGAAATATTAATTGATTCATAAGGAATTCCCACCAAGAGGGGGGTTTCTAGTAATCTAAATTGAATAAACGTGAAAAGACATTTAGAAATGGTGGAAAAAAATGAGGAGTATAAATTTGAACATGTACAAATAATAAGAAAATATTTATTATGAAATCATTAATGATATAATGCATTGAAAAGAAAATCATAAAACATGAAAATAGGGGAAAAGATTTAACATCCATCCTTTCTAATATTATATCATCACTCAATTGGTAAAATATAAAATGATATCTTCCTATTAATAATAATTATTTTTAATGGATCTTTTGGCATTGAAAGATAATATATTGAATGGAAAACTATGGTATGTGAGCTCTTTTCTACAAAGGGTTCCCAATACCACACCTCACCTTTTGGGAAGCTTGTAAATACATATTATTTCATTATATATCTCATGAATATTATCAGAGGACCTTCATTATGGAATATAAAAATCATAGGAGGTGATTTTAGGAGTTTTTATAGACATAGGATCCAGAATATACAGTTTTATATATTATATTTAGGATCTACTTGCTTAGAATGAATAATTTAAATGGGTGTAATGGTTATGGTGGAAGGTTATTTTGTAAAAATTTTAACCTCTTTCTCTAAAATATCAAAAACCCAAAAATAAAAAGTATGAATGTACTAAAATTGAATGGGATATATCAATCATTAATGTGAAAAAAGTTTCCATGAATATTGAAAAAAATATCCATCTCACTTTCTAGAGATAAATTAAGATAATCATCGTTAATTTTCTTTCATATTGCTTAGGGATTGGGATCTATAGTGATTCCATGAAAAGAATCATCAACACCAAGGTCTATGGGACTATCAAATCAATAATGGAGGAAAAAATTCATAAAATGGTTTTTTGTGGAACATTAATTCTTCATGGAGTCTTGATTTGAGTATTCATGTAATGGTTGGAGATGGTACTCTACGTATGTGAATGTTAAATTTTGATATCTCATTCATATTTTACAGTATAGGTCAAATGGATGGGGACTTCATCATTACATGGGAATCCCATTATTAATGAACTAAAAAGGTTGGGGAGAGTGCATTACTAAAAATAATATCACTAGGATTGTCAGTTTCCCCCCATTAATGGTCTGAAATAGAAATCTAGTAGCTCTTGTGAGCAAGAAATCACGAATAATGATGGAATCTTACACACCAAGAGGGTGTTTGTAGTGATAGCTTAAAATATACACTTCATCCTATCAGAATATAGTGAAATTATAAAAGAGTATTAACTAATAAAAACTATATGATATCAGGCTGTGGGAAGTGATAATATACTCCAACATAGTTAGAAATTCTATTATAGGGCATACACTGACACCCAATTCCTTCTTTTATCATATAAGATCTCTAAGGAATATATTCCACCAATAGATGGGAATCTACCATGCATGGAAAGTGGGAAATAGGGTATCTAACATCCTCACTACAAACTATATAATGGGGAGCATAACATTATCATCAACTATACTAGGTCTCTATCCCTAATTGTGAAATCATTAAAAGAGAAGATTCCTTGGGTTCCATTATTTTAGGTAACGATGAATCTTGATCTAGAGAGGATTCACCTTAATAAATTATGAAAATTTTGGTGAGTTAATTATGAATAATCAATGAAAAAAACACAAAAGATATTATTTTGTGCATAAATGATGTTCTATTTATTTATTTATTCCATTTATTTAAATTGAATGACATCATGACCCTCACTATAGGGCTCACTATGTCTTAAATACCAATTCATTAATATTGTCCAGACATTTGAACATTCATTCTTTGTTACTATCTAGTCACATATATATATATATATATATATTATTTATTATAACTTATATAACACATATAGTTTTTAAGAACACATAAATCCCCTAATGGGATATCATATAGTAATTGTAATGGAAACCTATATCAAACACATTATAGGTAATATAATGTCTTTTTCTCAGGATATCTTATAAAGAATAAATCATAATTTTTTTCATCATAATTTAATAATTTATTTTTCTTTTCTTTTTCATTGGGATTATAATTATTTTTCTACCATGTACATGGATTTAGTAAAGCCACTTTAATCCCAGTCATATGGCCAAACATATCTTTTCTATTAATAAAATCCAACCCTCTTTTAATCATTCAATCAATGATATTCCATCAATGAAACACCCAATGCATGTTACCTAACCATAAAGTTAAATTTCAAGGATGTTTTCTTAGATAAATGTATGTGATTAAATGATACAGATAGAAAGTTATCTAAAATATTGAGTCTAATTCACCTGATTGTTGATATTAGTAACAGATGTCCCCTAAACCATGTTATGTTCTTATTTATAAGTTAGACCTCAATATAACTTTACTAAACATCACTCTTTGTGGACTTCCATAGTAGATTTATTAATAATTATGGTACCATAATTCCTGATAAATATACGTCATATTTGTCTTGTTAATAAGATATATCGTGGCTATATGAAAGAAGTCACCTTCATGTTGTCTTAAAGATTTAATTATAGTGGGGGTTTTCTATTATGGTTCAATACAATAAATATTACAAGTACATCGCCATTTAAATAGTTTATAAAGCTATAGAGACACGATTATGGTAAGATAAAAACATGCATATCTATCTAGATATATTATATGGAAATTTAAAATTTAACTCTCTTGTTGAGTCTAGTTTAACCACATTTACATCACCATCAACGATTGAATTCATTTCTGTTTTGTCAACTATAATGTATTTTGATGTTATAATAAATGGACTTGATATTATTTTTAATTTATTCCATTATTTTTAGTCCATTTATATTCCTAAATCTTATTTCATTTCAACAGATTGTAGTTATAAATTTATTCACTTATAGGGATTTATATTGGGATATCTGAATATTTGGGAGAAATCTATTTTTGTGTGAGATATCGACAAAAGGAATGCATTAATCATAAACTATGTTAAAATCCATATATAAACATCTACTTATATCCTCCAGAGAACTAATTTCCATTTCAGATCGACTATAACTTTTAGCATGATATATTTTAAATAAGTCCTTATTTGTGTTTAATTCATTCTCAAGGATCCTCAAGATCACATTGGTAACATGTGGGTTCCATTATAATGTAATCAATAGATGTGTTCCATGAATCCTTACAACATATTATATATATCATTTCTAGTTGAATGAGTCCTAAGCCTTTTTGAATGTCGATGATGTTGGAATCAATTATAATATGATCCAGGAAAACCCATATTCCATTTTATCATTTTTCAATCTTTAGATGCCCAATTAAATAGTATGTAGTGATGTTCCTCCATCTCCATGTTTTTATGGGTAATTTTTTACAATAGATTTGGAATTTTTTTATCATACCATTTTCCATTTCTGTGATCATCGATGTATATTCAATAATATATTTATTCATATTATTCCACTATAGGTTGTATTAGAGATCTCTATTCATATTTGTTATTCAATGGTGGATGATGAATTTTGATTTTATGAGTATCATCCAATAAATCCTTATTTATCTCAGGCTTTGATGGTATACACAATCATGTATATAAATGTGACAATCTATCATTATAGATGTCGAATAATCATATTTTCACCACATTTGTTTTATTAAACCTTCCTTTATATCTCTATATATTCTATTTTGCAACCTGAATTTATTCCAAAATAGATTGTTGAAAATTTATTTGAGTAAAGTATGAATTATACCTTCCTTTAGGATTCCCATAACAATTATTTCCACTCAAAAAAAGATTGGATCATAGTGAATCCATATCATTGTTAATATTAAATGATCCATTTCCCTTAGGTAATATTCCACTTAATTTAATTTTACTAGATAATAAGGGAATAATATGTCATAATATTTTATCAACTCTAACAATCTTTTATGGACAATTTTTATCACATTTTTTGTGAATATATATAATAGAATTCTGATAATTTTATATATTACAACTTTTTATATAGATATAATTTTACCAAAATTTCAAGATGACGGTACTCTCTACATAATATATGTTATGGATACATTAATTTTTCCTATATTTATTCATCTTTATTAATGAAATGACGTTAAAATTATCATTATTTATGAGTACATAAGAACTTCATTTTTTGATGTATGGAACTTATTAACATATTCTTTACTACCTAAGGGTATTATTAGCCAAGGATTTATGAACTTCCTAATATTCATCTAATTGATGAACAATTCACATAGAGATATTCTAGAAAAACATACTCCATTACATGATATCCAAATTATATGTTTACAAAACCATAATAAATTCTTCATAGACCCTCAATAGTACATAGATAATCTAAAGGACACATAGATATCTGTCAAATTTTTAGTTCTTTTCCATCCATCAATCACCATAGTCATTGAATTTTTTGTACATATATCTAAAATAGTTTTAATGTTCATTAATAATATAAATTAATCAATATATAAGTCACATTTACTCTATATTTCCTAAATCTTCTTCTTTCAAAATGTATTTAACATTGTTTTTATATATCTTTCATTGTCATTATTTTTTTTGAGTATATGATAATATCACCATTAAATGACCCCAAATATTATTCAAGGTAATCACTAAATAATCTATTCCAAAATTAATCCTTGTATATAAAATAATTACTAGCTCTGAATGGAATTACACATTTTCCAATATCTTATAATTATGTTAATGTTTAGATCATCATGTTTTTTACCTTGAATATATTATATCTCAATTGATGATCTTCCATATATAGTTATCAAGACCTAATTAATTTTTTAATTAGTAATCAATCCATGGAAGAGTATAATTGATCATTATATTGATATTTTTTTCTTATGCAATTCAATGTACAAATGTATTTCTCCATCCTTATTTTGGAGAATAAGAATTCAGGTTCCCCATGGGGAAACCTAATGGAAAATAAAACCATCATCCATGTGTTCTTTTAGTATCATATTTAACTACTGAAATTAAATTGGTACCATTTTTAGTGAATTATTAATAAGGATAGATCCCTAGGAATAGGTTTCATAAAGAACAAAACCTATCAATCAAGAGGATGTCTTGATAAATATTCATTGAATACATTAGTATATTATCATACATTTTTAATATATATGAGGATATAATTTTGTTTTTAAAAACCACTATAGAGAGATAAACATATTAATTTTGGAAGTAATATTCATGATCTAGATGGATCATCCAAAGGATTTTCATAATTCAAAATTCATTTTTATATAATTTGAGGATGTTTAAAGATATAAAAAGTTATTTATTTCGCATGGATGTTTATATTTTATCTATGAAAAATGGCATATTCATAAAATATCATGACATTATACAAAAATGGACTATATATTGTATTTTAGGATGATTATTCTATAAAATTACAATTAATGAAAGCCTACATAAATGAGATGTAATTATTTACACCCATGGTGTTTTCAATTTTATCTCTACCTACATATATTTAGGTGGTGCTAGAATATTTCAAGGGAGCATAAGTGATATAAAAAAATTCATAGAACTAAAATATTATAAGAAAATTATAATAATATTATAGTATTTTATAAATAGCATGAACACAAATCTTCTTTTTATTCTTGTTCTACTTATTTACTAATACATGAATAATGTTACTGATGATTATAAATTTATTAATAGTTAAAAAATTGTGATCAGAGAAAGAATAAATTCTAAATATAATTCCAATCATATCTCTTAATATACAATTTCTCAATCTTGGTCAATTATAGTTCATTTATAATTATATATTTTAATCTAATACTTTAACATATCTATACCTTTCATAGATAAAAAATATAATGAAATGTATTCCTAAAAACTAATATTACATTCCTCTTACAAAAACTGCATGGAATTAACAAAAAAGAAATATAGAGGTCAAATATTATTTAAAAATTTAGTATATCAAAAAAAATCTCTAATAAAATATAAATTAATTTATTTCTACCTTCATAACAATCTATTTTCCCTCATGATGATTTTATTATTGCATGAGATATTCGGTTTACTTTCAAAAAATAAGGGGCCAACCATAAATTTTAATATGGGTGATAATGTGATAAACATGGGATGTGATATCATACGATTCGGTAATCATGACACGTAAAAATAAAGGATGAATTTTTACTATCATATAATTATATATGAACCTAGATATTTATTATAGGTGTGGGTTTTGATTTTAAGTGATTTTGAGGAAAAAGGAAGGAATTAAAATTTTCTAGGTACACGTTTTGTACCCTTGAGTACATGACCAGTACCCAGTAACCATGTGTGGTTGTGTACTGTCAATGTAGGTGACCTGGAAGACCACCTAATGAGGGGGCTGGTTGAGGCATGTAAATAGTGGATACCTTATATGAACATGTTTTTTAATTCCCATTTTATTTGATAAATTGGTGTGGGTTTAATCTCATCTACATAATTTTTTTTTCTCCCGACCTTTCGTACAGGAGAGCGACAGAACACAGAAGAACATCAAGATCTTCTTAGTTCTCCATCTAAGCTACAATTGAGATGTTATTGGGTGCATTGGATTCCTGCAGGTAACTTCTCTATATCCCTAGAGAACTTATTCTGGATTCCACCTATCTCCTGAGTATTTTAAGGATTATATTTTTACATTTTTTTGTATATCTACATTGTTCTAGGATGATTTAATGGATTATTTTAAAGAGTGTTGATCGTACAACATCAAGGTAGGTGGTTTGTGCCATTATTTGATTGTCGTTGGATTATATATACATAAAGTAAAGAATACCCAAGCATGGGGTATTTAATTTTTTGTAATTTAACCCCATTATTTACCTTATTTGGATTGATTGATTTAAAAGGGGTTTTAGTATATGTGTAAGGTTTGATTCCTTGTTTACGGGACACCAAATGGGTGTGTTTCCCTAGATTAACTGTTTATAGCCATTTGGCATAGGTTTCATATGAGGGATACCTTTTCTATTTGAATTGAGTTGTTTAGGATAGAGTTTGATTTATTATATGAATTACATGTGTTATACTTGTGAGTGTTATCCATGTAGTAGTTATAGATTACATGTGCTACCTTGTTGTAATATGCGTGTTGATCTTCCAATGGACAGTGAGAGCCTTGGACTAGGAAAACTATGGGGGTTTTGTTTTTTTATTTACAAAGGACAATGAGAGTCTTTGTGTAGACTTTTACCTAGGGGTATTAACCATGAGAGATAACCAGGAATTCATTTATGATTATTTATTCTATGTTGACCCAGGGTGTATTGACAATGAGAGTTACCCCGAGGTCGTTTATAAATATTTGATTCCCTGATGACCTAGGGGGTATTGACCATGAGAGCTACCTAGGAGTTCGTTTATGATTATTTATGATTTGGTGACCCAGGGGGGGTATTGACCTTGAGAGGTACCCAATGGTCTTTTATAAATATTTGATATCATGTTGACCCAGGGGGTATTGATCGTGAGAGCTACCTGGAGGCCAGTTCTAAATATTTTATACCATGTTTCCCCAACGATGTTGACCATTAGAGCTACCCAAGTGGTCGTCTGTAATTTCATATTGTTATATTGAACCAAAGGGGATAGACCATGAGAGCTTCTCCAAATTGTTGTTTGAATGGTTGAATTATCAAGACATGTCTTCCATGATAATGCACAAGATTGGAATTGGTCTTACCTATTGAATATATGGTATTCTAAGACATCTATTGTTGCAATCACGCAGAGGGATATTAAGATTAGGCATGACCCCAAGATTCATTATTCAATAGTTTGAATAATTAATAAATTAAAATGAATATAATTGAAATAAACTGTAGGATTGAACACTTTTGATTAATTCTTAGGTTATTACTTCATTTCTAAAAATTACATGTTATATATATTCACTGATATTTAGGCACATATCTTTTGGTGGTTCCCTACTAGGATTTGTCTCAAAACCTATTTGGGTCACTCTTTTAGATCTAAAAAGATTATTTGATTGCAGGTATAGACAAGGGAAATCACCCTTCTTCAGTAGGTAAAAGATTACTATTGGAGCTACAGAGAATGGGACCAAGCTGAGGTAAAAAATTCTACTGGAGTTTACATGTTTTTCTATTCTACATTGGTTTCTGTATTGTTTTCCAATATTTTGAACTGTTTGGCTGATTTCATAGATACATGTGACATGAATCATTAATATAATCTCTAGTGGTTATATTACTATCAGTCCTTTATTTTTTACATGTTTTGCTAGTATAACTGCTTCCTCTATTCTTCACTATTTATTTCCATTTTGTATACTCTACCAATAAAGGAATAATTTCCCCAATTTCATACCTTGTCCCTCATTCCTAGATGGAATCCATTAGCATTTGGGGAAATGTGCATGAGGTTATGTGACCAGTCGGGTATTGGCACCTTTAGGCGGAACCCAGAACTGGGACATTACAAAGTTGTATCAGAGGGGTTGTTTTCTATTTTTTCATACTATTTGGAGCCTATATACATGGATAGGATGAAATCAGTATTTTTTTAATATGTTTTACTCAGAAGTAGCTAACCCAGGTACATGGAAAAGTGATGTTACCTTGAATATTTCAATTTCTTTTCAAGTTTTCCAATTATTACAGTTGATTTGATTTCATCATTGGGTGATACACTTGATTTGTTTAGTTATCATTGATATTATTGACATTATATTATTTTGAAACCTGATGAGATGAGGTTATTCCATCTCATACAACGTATATGAACTTTCTAGAGATCAATTTTCATGCATTCTTATCATGAAATTTAGTTTGGATTACTAGTTTCATATTGTTGGGATATACATTGTGCTAGATATTCATAATGTTATGATAGATTCCATGATTCAATACCTGCAATTTTGATAGGGTATTGGTAAATGTAATGATTCATTTGGAATGACACCAAAATTTTCTCTCCAAGGTGTAATGGGCCCTCTCCGATTGAAATTTGGTGGATCATGATTGAACATTAAATTAATTCTATTATGATATGAAATGATTAATAATTAAAAAAACATATTCGGGGAGAGTATTTATTTTCATGTGTTGGAAATTTTCATTTTTTGGTCAAAATTTTGCATTTTTAAGGGTTTTGGAGGAGTTTTAGAGGCTTACTATACAAAAACTCAAACAACACAACATGTGATGTAATGAAAACATACCAGGTGTTCTTCTGTTCTATAGGAATTTTTTTTCTTATGTACATGTTTTGTAACATATGTACATGAAGTGTATTTATTGATGGTTTGAATGACTGTGTGAGCGGAGACTTGGGGTTAGAAAACTATTGGTAGAACACACTATGTCTATACTGTAAATGCCATGTTGTAAAAACCAGGTATCCGGACATGTGAGAAATGAAACATGTTGATGAATCATGGGATGTACAAATCATGTTGTTTTTTAACATGCCGTTTAGAAGTAAAATACGTATCTAGCTCTGTGACTAATGAAATGGGTGGTTGGAGCATAAGTGGTACACACCGTGTCTAGGGTGGACATGCCATGTAGTGTTATATTGGAAGATTACATGTGGTTTAGATATTTAGAAGTACATTGGAATGAGGTAAAATTCAAGAACGTATCATGTCATCGGAGGAACACTGCACGTGTAGGGGTGTTACACGACCTTGTTTGGTATAGGTACATTCCCATGTATGAAAAAAATAGAACACGCCATGTGATGGTTACACATGTCGTGAAACCATGTTTTTTAAAACATGAATGTTTTCCTAATCATCTTACATTATTTCACTTCTATGTTGTTTTCCTTGATAATCTTGAACTGAGGTGTGTGCTTGACCATGCAGAGTCATGCCACCAAGACATCCTCCAATTGTACGCCAGATGCAAGGTGATGATCAGACACTGGCAATGATAGATCAGGGACTACCAGAAGATCCTCCCATCATGCATGTCTTGGAAAAGTTTTTTATACTGGACACAGTTGTTTGTGAACAATTCTATAAATAATTTTTGGGGGTGATGGCGACATTATAGGGAGTACCACATCCTTCCCCCGACTATGAAAGAGTTGACGTGAGTGTTTCAGTAGTAGCATCCTCTCAATTTTTCAGAGGATGTAGGACCACATGATCCAAAGTTATGATTGGAGGCCATGATTTCAACATTCAAGCATTTAGAGACGTGTCATTAGATGAGGGTGAATCTCTTGACGTACATGTTATGTTACTATGCCAAGATATGGTGGGATGTTGTCTTATAGGCTAGACGTCGTCAACATATGTATTAAGAAGAGTATCATATTAGCTTTTACGACTACTTATACCCCTGAGACGTTGCGGTTTGATCGAGCCTAAGAGTTCATGCATTTGGAGAAGGGAGCTCATTCAGGGAGGGATTACTCATATCGTTTCACAGAGCTTCAGTGCTTCACACGTGTTATAGGATGTGATGAGTTTTCTTTGGCTAGGCTATTTGAGGATGGTCTTAGGTTTGACATCTGATAGAAGGTGAATGTCTTCAGGCTATCTTCAGTGATGGATATAGTAATTCTAGCCTTTATTACTGAGTGCAATGTGAAGGTTTTGGGAGCTTCGAGCCATGGTGGTTCAACATCAAGGGTTGATACTCTTTCGACCGATATTAGGAAGCTCCTCATGTGAGATTTCTCTTAGTGGTTATTATCGTAGCATGTATGTTTCATTAGGTAGGCAGGTGGTGTGATATCAGTGTGGTAACAATATGAATATGACACCTCAGCATCTGAGATACCTAGTTGAGTGCTGATATTCTGGAAATATGGGTCCTCTTTAGTTTTTTTCGGTTTATATCACCAGAAGATAGTGAGAAAGGATCTGTTAGGACTCCACATTCAGGAGAAGAAAGACCAATTTTTCCTTAGTTAGGGATCTAGAGTTCATCTTGGTATTCATGCAGAGGAGGTGGTCCTGGCCTTGGTAGTCATGCTACATGTTTTTATTAAAAATAGGTTGGATCAGCTAAAGGTAGTCAAGCAAGGTATCAGGGCCATAGTTTAGGTTAGACTTTTGAAGTGGAGAAGACCCAGTGGGAGAAGGATCCCAAACCCCCAATGGTTAGAGGCACAATTATAGGTGCCTCAGTTTAGAATATAAACTTTTCGATATAAGGGAATATCATAGTTTTACATCTATTGATATTGTGGAGATCCTTGGGATATATATCCTTATGTCTGATGATGTTACGATACTATAAATACCTTGAGTATTAGAACAACTAATGTGTGTTAGTGCCAAGGGTAAAATCATGAGGTTGGTGGGGGTCACTTCTTATGAGACCTCTATGTCTTATAGATGACATGCTTTGATTTTATTCTCAGAATGGGCTGGTTGGTCTCTGTTCAGGCCTTTTTTGAATGCTATTTCCATAGGATGAGTTTCACGTCACCATAGTGCATGTATTTTCAACACAAGGGTGAATGGTATGTCCGGGCGAGCAGAGTGGGACCCGAGCATCATGGTTTGGGCATAATTACATCCCAGATTTCTAGTTTATATCTAGATTACCGGGGTGATTCCCATATGGGCTTTCCTCCAAAGGTGGATCATTCCAGGGATGTCATTCCTGACAATATTTCATGTTTACCATTAGAGTGGTTGGTAGATTTCACTATTGAGCAAGTACTATGAGCAACAACAGTGTCCATTTCTCCTTATAGGATGACTACAATAGAGTTACAGTAGCTCAAGAAGCAGTTAGAGGAGTTAAAAAAATGTTTTTCGTCTAACCTAGTACATCTCCAAGGGGTTTTCCTATCCTTTTTGTTAAGAAGCCGGAGAATACCCTCAGACATTGTGTGGATTATCAGAATCTGAACGATTTATGGTCAAAAACTGATATCCCTTATAGACGATTGAAGATATATTTGATCTACATTGAGGATCTTGAGTGTCCTCAAAGATTTACTTGAGATCCAGTTATCATAAATTGCACATTAGACCATCAGATATTCCTCTTACAGCCTTTCAGAAGAGGTTTGTTCTATACAAGTATTTAGTTATGTCATTTGGTATCACGTGCATGATAATAGTTTTTATAGAACTAATGAACTGAATGTTCTATCCTTGCATAGATTCTTTTATGGTAGTCTCCATGGATGATGTCTTGGTGTACTATCACACTCAATATGAACATCCCAACCATCTTGAGATTAGATTGAGGACACTTATATAGAATTAGTTATCTTCTAAGCTCTTAATATACCACTTTTGAATGGACTGGATTCACTTTTAGGGTCTTGGTATCTCAGGGAATAGAGTATCAGTAGACCCAGAGAAAGTGATAGTAGTAGTTTCCTTGGAGCATCTGAAAAACATAATTGAGATATTGAGTCTTCAGGCATGAATGGTTACATCATGCACTTTATAAAGGAATTTTCATACTTAGAAATACCATTTAAGGGCTTAAATAAGATGGGTGTGGAGTACTTGTAAACTGATTCCAATGATTCATACTTTCAGGGGATGAAAGGGAGATTGAAATAAACACTCATACTTGTTTTATCCAAGTTGAGAAAGAGTTAAAATTTATAATATGATGCATTAGGTATCAGGCCTGGGGCAATGCTTAGGTAGGTAGAAGGAGTCTTTGCCTACGGGTCTTAGTAGTTGAGGCCACATGATGATCTTGTGTTATCCATGTGATTTTATATTTCCATTTTAATCCATTGATTATTTTATTTTTCATTATGAATTATTATAGATTAATTTTGTATATATTAAGGAAATATTATTATATAATTACTATTCCATTATAAAATCCCCTATATAATATACCTTACTACGAATATGAGATCACCCATTTCATATATTTCTTGTTACTTATGTATAAGGGAGGGATATTATGCATGCATAGAATTATGGATACAATCAATGAATAATTATTTTCACTTAATTGATTTATTATTTCATTTTCCAGGTTAAATTATTTTCTCTAGTTCTTTAAAGAATTATAAAACCTGATCTTGTGTATGAAATCTCACTCAATATAATTATCATGTAATAATTAAACCATCATCCCTAGGAAATTTTTTTGAGGAGTTTTAATAATCATATTTATTAATATATGAATTTAATTTTGAATACTCTCCCAAAATAGTTATTTAAGAAATGTATTTTTATGACCTCAAACTTATGGGAACTGTAAGAACCCTTATATTATTATAATTAATTAAAATTTTAAAATAATAAATAGATCTAAAATTGGTATGAAATTAATTGACTTCTTAAGTTGTTTCAAAACAAGAAAAGTCACGATACACTTATGTTGTGATCTATATAGACCAATTATAATATCTATAAATATGTTATTATATTTCCTTGTTAGTATACATAATGTTTCCTAAAACACTAAAAGTTCTTTATTTATAATCTTTAAAAATTATGAAATTAAAAATTAACCAAAAAATATATTTATACCTATTTACAATCATTTCTAAATTTTTTCTTTTAAATTTAAAGATATAAAAATAGAGTACAAGGATAAATTTTAAATATATTGTTATCAAAAGTCTTTATAGAATCATTTATTGAGCCAGTGGGAACTCGTAGTTTATTTCTAAAAAAACATTATGTGTTCATCTTCTAGAGACCATCTGCTAATAGGTATTAATAATATAATTTTTCATATATCAACATACATTCTTAGTTATAATTTTATGAAAACATTATTCTATCTATTTATATAAAAGAGACATTGGAATTAGATAACACCACATCAATTGGACTCCCCACCTATCTATATAGTGTAATATATGAATATTTTTATCAATTTCCATTGGATTTAAAAAATTTTCTATTTTTTATTACAAGACATATAAATCAATAATTCTTACACAACCATAAAATTTTACACTATATTAAATTTATAAAATTTTAAAAAATTCAGACATTCAACCCGCCATTGATTCCTTATTACCAAATTACATAATAAAGAATTATATTAAATTATTTTTATTTCAATTTAATATTAATTTTTAAATAAATAAAGATTTCATGTATCTCTTTATATAATGAACAAATATGTTCAAATTCAATTTAGGATTACGGTATTTTCAATTTTTTTATTATACAAAAATAAATCAATAAACAACTAAATTATCCTTTAACATGAACACAAATTAAAAAATTGGTCATAATGAATTATCATTCATCATGTATCAATTGATGGACCCATTTAATTCTTGAGATGAGGTAATCCTTATATTTTTCGTATTACAAACATCATGAATTTTATCATTCCACTTAAAAATCACATCCTTTTGGTTTAATTCCCCCATTAGTGGTGTCAACATTCTAATATCATGGAAAATTCTCTAATCATGTCAACAGACAACAAAAATGATAGGAATAAAAAAAGTATCTAAAATTTTGTAAGACATCAAAACCATGTATTCAAGTCCCACTATTTATAATCAATTGAAATAAATTTTTTTTAATTAAATTTTAAAAAAAAATAAAAAATGAAATTTTAAATTTTAAAATGAAAAGAGAGATAAATTTGGCCTTTTAGTACCCATGGACTTGTTTTCATATTCAAGAGGTGTTCAACTTTTTTATAAGGGATTGATTGATATTAAAAATTTATTAAAAATATAATATAATTAATGAAAAATGATAAACTTAATGACTGTTTATTTCTTCAAAATTATACATGTGTGTTCGTAAAGTGAGTTAATTAATGGGGATGTAAATTTTAATAATGTAAAATTTTCATGATGATGATGATAATGGTGAGGATTATTATTATGTGTCATTTTCTTTTTTGGGGTGTTAAGAGAAATATCCCATCTTGCCTCATTTCTCCCATGTGTGACAGTACTCCCCCCATTGTTCCCCTTAGTGGCTTAAGTCTTCCCCCGCTTTGTTCTTCATAACTATTCAAGAACGAATGTAATTTTTTACCCCTCTCAATGTTTTCATCATTCTCTATTATGTGTTTCTTCAAATAATCAATGGATTTCATATAGGGAGTTGACCATTATATGGTGTAATAATTATTCAAATGGGGAATTGTTTTATGAAGGGTATATGAGGTCTCTATGGTGTCTTTTCTACTCCATTTTGGTGGTTTGGAATATTCCTATCTTGTAAATGATTATTTCCCTTTATAACATCATTTTTAGATATTCTATTTCATTGTTAATAGATTTAATTTTGGGCCATCATGTTTTTTTAAGGGATGGCCATTGGATGAATCCATACTCTACCATTGATGGCCTCAATGTCACCACACAACCTTTGGATTTTGATAAACTTATGGATTGTTAAAAAATATGTTTCTATTTGTAAGAATATATATAATTATTATATATTATTTTTTACATGTTCCTGTTGGCTTTTTTCTCAATATTTATGATCAATATTTTCTCTTACACTAATTGGTAGGGGTTTATATAAGTCTTCTACAGGTGAAAAACGGTCCCTATTTGTTACTTTAAATTATATTTTTATTATAATATAATTAATATATTATAATTATTTTTAATCGGTAATGACTCCTTGATATTATTGTTTATAAAAGATTATATTTTGTGGATATACAGTTATAATGTTATAATACAATATATCCTTAAATTATTCACAACATGTGTCTAGCATATCAGACTGGGTTTACAGAAATTTTTATAAAACCTGATTCAATATTCAACCAGAATTGCATTCCCAATACCCATAGGCTAATAACTAGTAAATGTGTATTAAATAAATACTCTTTGGGAAACAAATTTCTCTTATTATATAACTAACATCATCATGTATCATAAAAGGGAATCATTTTTGACCAACCCATGTGGTGTAATCCTATGAATAATATACTCATTTACAACATAATAGAATTAAGAAAAATTATTACATTTAGTTTTGTTAAAATGTATAAAGAATCATCAAATAAAAACAAGATATGTTTTTTATCAATACATGTACAATGAATACAGTCCCCAGGGAAGATATTGGATTTAATAGAGTGATATATAAAAATCCAAATTGAAAATATAATAAAAACCATAAAAAATACAACCACCTCTATGTGGCCCACAATCACTCACTAAATAACTAAACCATACATAATTAAATAACCTAGAGAAAAATCTATGAAAAAACTAGTGATTAGGTAAATGAATTATGACATATGAGTTTCATACACCAACAATGTATAAAAGGTTCAAGATATCATTTAACAATACGTTTTAACCAGTGTGTTTTTTGAATTTTCATTAAAAATGTACTTCACTTATTGTATTTGAAACATATATATTAAACATGGATTTCATACATGAGTTTAAGAAAAAACAAATAAGGTTATTTAAGTCACTTTTATAAAAACATATTCCTTCATAATATAGTAAAGGGAATAATTTAAACCAATTTGAACACCTATAGAAACCGAAAGAGATGGTCCTATATTATTTTTAATAGAAATAATTAAACTCCCATAAACTCGGTCTACGAAGTTTATCAAACACTTTTTTATGAAATTTATATCATGTTCCATTTTAAAATAAAAATTCCAAACAATTTTACAAATCTATTTGATTGTTAAAAAATATAAATAAATAAAGGTTAAAAAAGGCATCAACATATAATATTACCATAGTCCACATAAATAACATAATGAATATTTTCATAAAGACACTCAAAATCAATATGACATGAACAATATATTTAAATAATACCATTAAGATATAAACAAGGAAATTGAGGTATCAAAGGTAACACACAAGGTTATAAGAAGAATGATAATTGACTTTCATTCCATGTTTCAATCTATCTATTCCCCTTAAGAGAAACATGAAATTCCATTCAATATATGTTAGGGTCATCAAGATATAAAGATACCACTAGGAGGGAGTAACTTACCAATGGAATTTGATAGTATGAACAACCAATAGTAGTTTAAAATGATTCTAGACCACATATTATCTTCTAATGTTTTCATGATATAACATAATAGAGGTCAGAAAACAAGAATGGAAAAAAATGAACTCATGATCAATAATAAATACCCACAAATAAATACCACACCTCACCTCTAAATATATCAAATAAAATAGTATCTTCTCATATAAATAAGAACACACATATATATTATAAAAAAATATCCAATTATATCCATAATATTACACACAAAAAATTCAAATATGAACTCAATTGAGGGACTTAGTAATAATTTTTTTTAAAAAAAACATTAAAGTTCCAAACAATTCTTTGACTCAGACTCATCTCGAGATGCCAAGCCATTTCACATAAATTGAAATATCTTTTTTAACACCCATTGAATTTTCATTCATGAATTATTTGATATTAAAACATATAGTAATGAATATAAAACCATTTAAAACCTACATTAACCCCTTAATTAAAATTTATTGGTGAAATCCAAATAATTCATTATTTTCAAGGAATTATATGTAAAATAAAATGTTCCCATTAAAAATATAAATTTGAAAAATGGATTTTGAACCACCTATTTCTCTTGAAATAAACCTCATAACAAATATTTAATCATCTTGGAATATAAAATTACATTTAATACAATCAAAAACATAATATATCATTTAGGATAAGTGAGAAACTAGATTAAAAAAATTATAAAAATCATTAGAGTTATATATATATATATATAATTTATCAAACAAAGGGTTAGAAATAAATATGAATTTGATAAAATTTCAGATAAATAATAATTATATAGAACCTTAATCAAATCAAATAGAAAAAAAATATAACTTGTAACCTTCTATAGGGAATTATTATTTAGTAAATAAAGCACACTCCACAAGACCTAAGAACAAAAACCATATAATTATACCAAACCCAAACCCTAAATATGATCTTCATGGTATATAGAGTTATTGTGAGGATGAATAAATGAAGGTAAATTTAGGAAAAATATCATTAAATTGAATTATAGGTTAAAGAAGCTTTCCTAGAAGAAGAAAATTTTAAATCAAAGGAGGGGAGAAGAAAATTCCACGATAAGGAAGATAAGGATCTCCCTTAATGTTCTTATATCATAGAAAAATGAGTGAGTTAGAGAGAGAGGGTACAAAAACTAAAATTAGAGTTTGTAAAAATTTTAAAAACAAATTTATGTAAAAATAGGTGACACTCACAGTTAATCAATATGGTTTGGTAAAATATGGTCAAAACGTGTAGATTACACTACAGAAAAAATACACTTGAAATATTTGGTTTCTTGGGTTACTAAACCATATAAGAACCATGTGTAGAACTTATTATAAATAACTCAACACTAGTTCCATGTACCACATACAGTTTATGCCAGCCATGATGATGTCATGTACCAACAAACATAGCCCAAAATGTATTAAGAAACTTTTATTCGGACATGCATGGTTTGGTTCAAACTTTGTGATAACCATTCCCAATAAACTGTGTAGGAGAATAATGAAATAGAATAGTCTATATTCTTAGTAATCTAAAATATCTAAACTAAAAAGTTCATATTTAATTTTTTCTAGATAAAAATATTTTAAAAAATAATGTTTCACACCAGAAATTTTAGAAAATAAAAAATAAAAAATAATAATATAAAATATAAAATAACTGTGACATGATGGTGTCACATATTGCTTGTATAAATGTTATCACTAATTATAAAGGAATAATATAAATATTCTCTTTCTACAACGTCATTCTATAAATTTAATAGTATTATTTATATATTTTTTGAGTAATTTTCTAGAACATAGTAATGTTTTTATGAAAATAGAATATTTTATAATTTCTTAAATTATCATTAAATTAATACATATTTCAATAATAAAAATGTTTATTTCATATTTGATTAGATTTTATTTATGGTAAAATTGGTTATAATACCTTGTAATGTTTAAAAATTTTATACTTTTATCAGTTCTTGGGAGGTTCCAAGAAGAATAAAATTCAAAATAATATTTCAACCCTTTCAAGAAATCATCCTCTTAGTAAAATGTGACTATATCTATGGAAACATTTTAATGACGTGACTCAATATTTTCCCATAGTGGACTTTTTATTATTTTGTAATCCACATTAGATATAAGGATTTATTTAGTTATATGTTGATACGGATGTGGATAAGGGTATAAATATGGATATGGATATGATTATAGTTATAAATTTGGATTATATATAATGATCATAAGTTACCTTTCCCAATTACCATATGAAACATTCTTTAATGAATTGGTTTACATTTCATTTATTTTTTCATCTATTTACATGCATATTTTTTACCTATCTATATATTATTCATTTCTATAACTGATATGTCTATTTTAAAAGATTTGTTTAAATGGGATTAATTTTCCATTATTTTATTTCGTTGAAATATGTTAAAGGGTAAATTAATATTGAAGTTCAAAATATAAAAAGTAATTTATACTTTATTGTAAATTTATTGATCATATAATGAATATCCAACTGGGTATGTGGATACTCACACCTAGAATATATATTATATTGAATATAATGATTTATCTTGTTGAAAATAATTTCTATTATGACCATGGTTTTTACAAGAATTGTAGTCAGTTTGTTTTCTATTTTTTACTCACATTAACATCCTATGCGTAAAATAGTAATTTTTCCCTGGATAGTGATCTAGTATTTTTTGTGGGTTCTATAAATTATACAATATGGTATTTACCCTCAAGTAGAGCTGACATGGAAATGTGATTCCTCTGTGGCCTCATAAATAATATAATAAAAAAGGGTATTATTTTTTATTTTCTAAAAGTGTGTTTCCGATTAAATTCAATTATATCATGATTAGAAACTCAAATGAAAAAATGGGTCCTATACTAAGTCCATAATGAGGTTATTACACTAGGTTTAACATTTGATCAGATTATATATTGATTCATTGGAATCAATAGTAATGATCTAATTATTTAAATTTTATAATTCTTCAACTAATTATTTTATTTTGAGTTAGAACCCTTTGCATTTGTATATATCTCATCATGTGCATCATCTTTATGTTTAACTTTATTTTTCATTGAAAAAACATAGTGAGATTAATGTAGATGATGAATGTGGGGGAAGTGATTATATATTCAAGAATAGGATTAGATCTGTGATGTTTCCTATAGAAAAATTTTTATGAAAAAAATAAATGAATATGTGTTTTTTGAGAATATATTAAAAAATAAAAAATCTCTAATAAGTTACTATTTTTTTATTTAAATATTTATCATCATGTTTATATCATCATGTATATAGATCAATTATTATATATTTAAATTAATGATTATTATTTTTAATCATCTTAATAACCTATGGTTTTTGTTAAAAATGTGAATTTTATATTTTTTTAGTTGGAAAATTTTATTAGATCTGATTTCATAGTGTATTAAAACTATAGAAAATGAGTGTTCATTCATGGTATTCCTTTTTCCAAGCTTTTTCATGTTCTTGGATTTCATCCACGATTCAATAAATGTTCTTCCCTAGTGATCATTTTACACAATGGTTAAACCATTACCATATTACCATCTTTTTTCATTATCAAATAATGTTTTCATGGTCTATCGATGAGGGTTATATGATGAATATTTTAACTCTAATAAGAATCAAAGATGATGATTTATATAAATTTATAGTAGTAGTTATGATGACCAATGATGGGTATGGAATAAGGGATTAGATAAACATTCCAATTTTATATGGTTGTATGCATAACTAATGTAGAAGTCAATGAAGGTTGAATTTATTAACAAAGTGTGGCATGAGTCAAACATCTTGAATGGTGTTGATTATGGGGATTGATGTTATCAGGTTTTTTAAAAATTATAATTCGTACATTTTATTAAATGTAAAATCTTTGGAGAAGAGTATTCTTGCAAAAAATTGACAAATTATAAGATGTGTTGTTTCAGGAAAAAATCAATGTGTAATATAGATTCTATGTGACTGGACATTCTGAAAGATAAATGTAATTACCTGAAATTTTGAAGCAATTTTATTTTTGAAAATTTATGTTTTACTTTGACATATTAAATAAAAATATATATGTATAAATGAAATGGGACCGTCATGTTTTGATTGGTATATGACAATTAGTTAATATATACATTTGAGGAAATAATTAATTTTAACATTAAAGTTATTTCCTATAAATATAAATGATAGTGGATAATTAATGCTCAAAGAAGAGCCAATGACCTAATCCAATAGAATCTGGTCATACAAAGCCCATTTTTCAGATCATGGGTAGGATGTAGAATTATTGGGCTCTACTCTTTACAAATTCCTTAGTTATATTCAACAATGAAATCATGATTGAAATTTCTTATTATATTAATGTGGACATTAATGGGGAGGAGTGTTGATCAGGGAAGAGGAGGAAATAAAATATGGCATCCCAAATTTAATAAATTTGTCACGAATCACTTGGGGAAGTCCCTGATCGATAGAGAAAAGAGTTACAAGTGTGGAAGAGATAACCATACCACTCTGAATTGTCATATTAAGGTGAATCCTAAACTTCCCAACACTAATGACGAATGGAAGATAGTGTGGTCCCTACCTGAAGATCAATGTTTCAATTTTAGACTGCTTGGGCACTTTTCCAATCATTTTCTAAATCTGAGGGTAGTTTAGCGGAATCACCATCAGCCTTATCATTGGACAAAGGTGGAAGATCATGATTTTTCTCTAATGATGGCTGAAGTTGAAGCTCTTAATAATGTGGTCTCAAACTCTTATTGTTCTCTAATAGCAATAAAGAACATTGTTTTAATCTAGTTCCATGTATTCCTTTATTTCCTTTATATTTGTGAAGAATATAGAATCAATCCCAGAACTGATAAAAGTACAGTTATTATCCAATACTTCTAGATAGATTATACAACCATCAATACTGTTTAGAAACTATATTATTTACTTTAGAAGGAAAAATATTATCATAAATATTGTATCCATTTTCATGTTGGAATTCAAAATTATATTGTGGATGTATTGGCTCTCAATGTAAAATGATAAGATCAAATATAAAATCAAGGAAATATTAGTATTGTTGAATAAAGGACCTATAGATGTCTTCCAAGGAGAGATATCTCGTCTAAATATTTGAATATAAGAACTTACTATCACCTTATTTATCTAGTTTATCAGTGATTAATAAGAAGAATGAAATGAGAGTTTATGTATAGAGAATGTAACCATCATTGATGAATACATTGACATATTTCTTGTGGAGTTACTAGGATATCCCCCAGAAATAGAGGTAAAGTTCTCTATTAGACTCGTACTTGTATATTATGTAATATTAATGGCCCCATATAGAATGGAAAATGTGGATATGTGTGAATTAAAGAAACACGCCCGCGATCTTTTGGATATGGGGATTATCAGACTGAGTGTGTCTCCATGAGGGGAGAATATTCTCTATGTGGTGAAGAAGTATGGATCAATACAACTATGAATTGATTATAGAGAACTAAACATGATCATGTACAAGATAAAATAACCAAATCCAAGAATTGATGACTTATTTAACCAGTTTTGGGGGGATCTAATTCTTCTATAAGGTTGATCTCGGATTTTTTTATCATCAATTGAAGGTTATGAAAGAAGATATTCCAAAAACCACATTCTGATCAAGATATGGACATTATGAGTTTTTGGTTATCAAATTATTTTTGACTAATGGACCAATTATGTTTATGGATTTGATGAATAGTGCTTATAAATACAACCTTGGTAACATTGTTGTAGTTTTTATTAATGATATTCTGATATATTCAAAAAGAAATTACGAGAATGAGGATAATCTGAGAGTCAATTTTCAGCCTTTATAGAAGTATAGGGTTTTTGAAATGTTTATAAAATTTGAAATTTGGTTACAAAAAGTATCATTCTTGGGGTATATTTAAACCAATGAAGGAATCCCAGTTCACCTTGCAAATACAAACATTTTTGATGAGTGGACTCATCCAACAACAATAACAAATAATCGTAGTTTACTTGATTTAGAATGATATTATATAATGTTTTTGAAATCATTTCAATACATTCTATTCCACTAACAATGTTAACAAAAAATAGGGTTAAGATCATTTGGACAATGGAGTGTGAGTAATGTTTCCAAGAGAAGAACAGTATATTGGTTACTACACCCATGGTAAGTCAACCCTCATCCATATAAGGATTCATTATTTTTAGAGATGCATATACAAAAGGGCTCGAGTGTGTGCCATTTGAAAATTACAAGGTGATTTCTTATGCACCTCGACAGAAAATGTCTCATGAGAATAATTATCGTATGTATGATCTGGAGCTGTCTATGGGTGTTTTTTCTATGAAGACACGGAGGCACAATCTTTATCTGGAGAAGTGTGATATATACATAGAGAATCTATGTTTAATTTATATTTCCAAACAAAAGGAATTGAACATGATATAGAGGATATGGTTGAAACTTTTTAAAGACTATAATTTTTCAATTTATTATCACCATGGAAGAGAAAACGAATTTGCTGATGCATTAAGTTTGAAAGACCATATTTCTCTTTGAATTATGAGGATTCATGGAGATCCATTTATCAATTACCTAGTGAAATTGGACATTGGAATTTTATGGGAAGGGAAATCATCATCCATGTCCCAAATTTAGTTGTAATGGGCATTACTATAGAATATCACGATCTGTTAAAAGGAAGATCATTTGTTATGGAAGATGTTTGAGGATGTGAAGGATGGGATGTTTCCTGGGTAATATATTGATTAAGAAGTTGTACTGATATATCGTAGAAGACTATGTGTTCCATCTATTCTAGATATAAAGAATAAGATTATGGATCAAACTCATAGCTCTATATTGTATATAAATCCTGGAAGCACTAAAAAGTTGAGGGTCCTTTCATGATCATTATTTTTGGGATAACATGAAATGGAAGATTTATGAATACCCTAAAAGGTGCCTTGTGTGTCAACATGAGAAGACAGAGAGGAAAATTCTTACATGGGTATTATAAAAAATACTCATAAAAGCGTGAAAGTGGGAGAATATCACAATGGACCTTGTCACTAGTATCCTGGGAACATACAAAGGAAAAAATGCGATATTAATTATAGTGAAACCTCTCATAATGACTGAAAATATTATATCTATTCAAGAAGATTTCTCTCAAGATCAAATTTCTAGGGTTTATATGAGGGGTGTGGTAAGGATGAATGGGGTACTAGTCTCTATATTTTTTTATCATGATTGGATGATCACATAAAAATTATATAAAATTCATCAACATGAATTGAGTACAGAATTTATTTTCAATAAGTCCCATCACCCCCATACTGGTGACCAATATAAAATGACTATTCATACACTCGATGACATGTTGTGAACATACTCAATGGAATTTAATGCTGGATATGATCAATATCTCTTAGTAATTTAGTTTTCTTACAACAACAACTTCCATTTGAGTATTTAAATGGCAACCTAAAAAGATGTATATGGGAAGTGATATAGAAATCAGACTTGTTAGGATGAAGAATTGGGGATAAATGTTCTTGGGCCTGATATTGTGAAAGATTTGATAGAAATGATTTGTGCCATCCAAAAAACACATTAAGGATACTCAAATTTTCTAGAAGTGTTATTCCAACAACCATCTAAGCGATTTGGATTTTGATGTTGATGTCAAAGTCTTCCTTCGAATTTTTCCATTGAAGAGAGTCACATGATTTGGAATTAAAGGTATGCTCATCCCCAAGTACATTGGTCCCTATAAAATCCTTGATCAAATAAGAGGAGTGTCCTATCGTCTTGCATTTCCAAAAAATGATGCTCAATTTCATGATAGATACTGCATATGAATCTTGAGGATGTACACACCAAACCATTCACATTCACTGAACCAATACGTGGTAGAACTGAAACCTGACCTCTCTTATGAAAAGTAGTCGGTAGATATCATGGATCATAGACAAAAGATTCTATGCAACCAAGCTACCAACATTTTTAAAGTGTTTTGGAGGAACCAAAAATATGAACCAGCCATGTGGTATCCTTAGGAGACTGTGAGGAAAAATTACCCACATCGTTATCTTCTAAGGGTAATAATTGAAATTTTTGTGTTGAAATTCCTTGAGGGGGAATAATGAAATGATTTAAACTTTTGAATAACTTGTTTATTACCTAGGTTTTACTATTATGTAATAAAAAATATATAATTATAAATGAAATTTGACCTTCATTTTGTGACGGTTATATAATTGTAGGTTAATATAACCATTATAAACAATACAAATTTTTAATGTTATAATTATTGTATATAAATAGAAATGATAATGGATAATTACTATAGAAAGAATAGTAGATGACCTGATCCTATATAATATTCCCATACAAAGCACATTTTTTCAGATCATGGTTGGGATGTCACATCACTGGGCTTCACTGTAGAACAATCCAAAGATGAGATTCAATAGATGAAGCATGAATGAAATAGTCTTTGTGAGAAGTTGATGTTGGTGGAAATCACCCCTCAGTAAATTTTATCTATGCCACCCAAGAGTCTATCACCATCACATAACTTACACTTGGGTATTCTATGGGGGTTATAAGTCATTATGTTTCAAGGCCTTAGATACATAATGTATAATCCATTTTTATAAATAAAACTTTTTTCCTATCATTTCTGTTTTAATAATAGTTTTGTTTAAAAAATGGAATTTTATAAATTGATTTTTTTCAAATCAAATTTATAAAAAATAAAAAAGATATAAATGTTTGTAATAAAATATTATATTAGGAATTATAATTATTATAATGAGATAGTATTATAAATACACTCATGTTAAATTAAAAATGATAAAATAATTTGTTTTTATTTCAAAAATTTTACTATGCATTCAGAATGCATTTTCTATCAGCTATTATTTGAAATAAATGAGTATTTTTATTGTTAAAACAAAAATTTCTCATTTTTAGGGATTTATTAGGATAAAATAAATGTCATTTTTGAATTAATAACATTGATATTAGGTTACGGTGTATTTATGTGATTTTTATAAAATTTTTTGTTTCTCGATGAATAATAAAAATATAGTTTTGAGTTTTCAGTGTGTTTAATGGAATCATAATGATGTAATAGGTAATTTAAATTGGTGGTAGACCCTTTTGAACTAAAATATGATAAGATGTGTCTCGTATGGCTGGTATCATGAGAAAATACAGTGGGAAACCCCATAGTTTTTCAAATAACACTAATGAGGTGTCTTTATAAATTATTAAAGAAACTCCCTATCATTTACTATAAATACCCACCCATTCATTAATTTTAATTCATTTCAAAAATCCCCCCATTATGAACTGAAATTATTACCTCCCAAAAATTCCTCCCAATGTTTACTCAAGACACCAAGGCCCCAATCATATTGTTTTAGATTTTACACCTCAAGGATTGGGAAATCTAAAATTCCCTTTTCCAGTCATGTTCTCTTTTTTATGATGTATGTCTTTAAAATTTATATATCATTATATTTTGTACATTTTATTCCATCCATTATTTTTTTATGAATTAATCAAGAATGAGATACCATTTTCTACTTTCTTCTTAATGTTTTATAAAATAATGTTTCATACCCAATATACTACGAGATTTTCATCCTAATTTTTTCACTTTTTATCAATAAATTACTATATTTTATATGGTGAATTCCAAAAAAACATTATTCTCTAGCGGTATTGAAATAGATTTCAAAATTCTATAATTTAATTCCAGTCTTATCATATATGAAACCCACCTTCCATTTTTGTGGGTTTAAAATGAAAAAAGAATCATTTCTTAAACACTTTCTTTAACACCGTGATTTTTAAAGGAAACCTATTTATTTAATTATCCATGTAATACTTATGAGATGTTTTATGATGATATACTCTGCTCATATTAATTAATAAAAATGGAGGGTGTTCCCTGATAGTTATTGAATACATTAGGTGATGAAATTAATCTTTAGATATGAAAAGTATTGTGATACCATACTGAACAAACATGGAAATTTTTACAACACCCTGGGGATGGACGATTTATATACTTATAAATGTGTAAATAAATAATTTTATCTAGATTATCATGATATTATTCTTTTTATTATTGTTATTATATGCCTATTTATCATGGATTTATTAAATTCCTTGTGTTCTTATTGATATATCTAAATTTCACAAGTAAATTATTTCCCTTATTCTCCTTAATTGGGAATTATGTTCATGATTTCCTTCTATGTATGTCCCCATGTTTTGAGTTTTAGTAGTTTTACATAGGATAAAAAAATTTAAAATCCATTCATTTATATTATAATATTGTTTTCATGTTTTCATATGTTATGTACCTTATTTCCATGACACTAAATTATAATGATCCTCTGTTTGAAAAATGTAATAAAAAGTTATGTAATAAATAAGTTGGATTCCCTAGGGAAAATATCACATGACTTTATATAAGGCCCAAACATCATGTGACGATAGGTATCATGGAATGACATGTACATGAAGTACATTCCCAAAAAAATTTATGATGTACCATATACCATATAGGCCTAGGATATGCCCTGTATATGAAATAATGGAGAATAACATATGTAAATGTACAAACTGATCAAATTTCAGTATCCCTACAATCTATTTGTGTTATTGCATGTTCCGTGAAATTAGTATTCTACATTCAATGATTGGGTTAAAGATCATGAACTAGTGAATCATAAGGGATAACATGTTGTTTACATGTAAAACATGATGTGTAATTTAAATTTCTCTTTTATTTTATAATTAAACATACATCTCCCCTCATTATTTCTAGGTGGAGTGGGTATTTCCCGCCATCAAGACTAGGATCCACATAAGGTTATGAAATTTGACCTATGTAAACATGGATTATGTATTTCCTACCTACCATGTAAAATTAAGTCAATATTTCAACAATATACCAAGACATAAATACATTATCAATGTAGTTGGTATTTCATCGATCTATCGATATTGGTTCATAAATATATCCTATATTATTGTTATTATATCACAAATATTCAAGAGGTAGGGATCTTGAATCATCTCTTGAGAGAATTATCATAATGGTTTATGAAAATATTGTATTTTATTCTCGTAATGCATTGATTTCCTCATTGGATGAAAAGATAATTTTATTTTGGACTTGAGTACCTCCTATGAACAAATCTTGTGTATCCCTTTTTCTATAGTATCACACATTCCTTGAAAATTCATGTATTATTTCGAGTGGAGTAGAATCCCTTAAAAACATTTAATGGTGTAATGGTTACTTGGAGCGTGATCTGGGATTAATTCTATGAGGCGTGTGATTCATTAACATTATTAGAGACTCTATTACTTATAGATATTGTAGTTTTCTATTGTCATTAGAATTCAAATACACTTATATGGTCTACAAACCACTAGAAACTTGTGTCTAGTTCCTTTATAAGATTAATTCTATGATTATTGGTATATTTTAACAATGATGAATCTTTTAGTGATTAGAATATTTGGAATGTTTTTCAAGACTTCATTGTAGATACTGCTTAGTTCTAGAAGACTTGATCTAAATTTTTAATCCATATTTTTTATTTTCATCATTATAGAAACCTCCTTACATCAGGATTAAAATTAACTATTATTTTATTCATTATTTATGATTTTTGGGGAATCAAATATATTTTTTATACTGAACCATTCCTGGGGAATGTTACAACACATATTGTATAAATGTAATTCATGTATACAAAAAAATGGATTCATGGGAGTGGTGTTGGTGTAACATTTTTGGAAGTGATTCCTGGTGATGCTGGATGATGAAGTGTGGAAGATATGTTCTAGTACTATGAGGTTAGGGAACTATGATTTTTTCATGGTTATAACTATCATGTAGAAAGGTAATCTTGACCTTAAATGGTTGGTAGGTTTTCTTTTTTGTATTTATGGGAATACATATTACCCTTTAATCGTTATTTTTTATTATATTCTTAACATTATGGTTTTTAATAGATACATAATAGATTTTTTAAATTTTGTTTCACTAACCAATTATGTATATACATTTGACATTAATGGTATATTTTTCATTGTAGAAATGTTTATATTACATGTTAGTATAGGCTATGACCTCCCATTAGTGTGACATTCCTACTCAATGATAATTACTATACTCTAAGCTAGTTTAGATTGGATTGGGGTTTCACACTCATCTTAATAAAAGTCAAGGTTGGTCTAAGAAGGATAGTTTGTTTTATATTGGTGTTAAAAGTTTTCTATCCCATGGATGATGATTAGAGTTATTAGTCACATGATTATTTGATTAGGAACACATTGAAATGACGATGACGTGGTGTTGAGTTTTCTTTAAAATGGAAACTGGAATAGGCTAATCCATATACATATACCTTTAGTAATACTATGATTGACTATTAGCCAAATCATAATAATATGATATAATTTTTTGGGTACAATTATATCATTATATGAATCATATATTAGTCACATAAAATCTATCATTTTGTTCTTATATCAACTCATCCATATATTCTTTAAACATTGAAGGTGGAAAATAATTATTTTAGTGTGTCACACAAAAATTTCAATATTATATGTAGATGAAGGATTGTGATAAACTAATTCCACTAGTTGTCCCATTCACCACTAGATAGTGAGATATAATGCAATTTTTCTTGAGACATGGATGAGAGTTATTGATGATCCTTGATTTTAGGTTACCTCACATCAATTTCTTTTAAGGTAAAAAAAGATAGAGGACATTTTAATTTCTAATGAATTGGATGAGACAATGAGTGGATTAGTTAAACTATATGCATTCAGTGACAAATGCCTCATAAACGTTTTAGTAAATTGTGATTCTTGGTGATATAAAAGCATCAAGAATTGAGGAATCAGTATTCAATATATTGTAGTGTTTTTACCATAATATGGATCATGTATTGATAATCATAGGTATACTTAGAAGACTATATTAGATAAGAAGTTCCATGATCCCCTTATAGGACAACACTACCATGTGTGGAGTTTTATCTGTTTTCTGGTATATACATCCCATTAAAAGACGAAAAACCTATCATGTGGACAACTGACTATACTAATGTACTCATCATGGAATGATGGAATTTTTATGTTTTTTGTATGTTTTTTTTATATTTTCATGGGTTAATCTTAGTGCTTATATAATAAATTAGATATGGTGATTACTAAACATTGGTTGATTTTTATTGCAATTCCACCAATACTAGGGTCAATAGATGTGTCTTCAAATATATTCACTCTCAAAATTTGGAGGTAATAGTAATATTTTCCCTTAATGGTTGTAAAAATTGTTCAGAGTATGGACTTAATAATGATAAAAATAAAATATAGAATCTATATTGTGTAGTCTCTGATTTTATTTAGGAGGATTCTTAAAGAAATCAGGTGATTTAAGAGTCATTATATATGTTTAAAATTTATGGATTTATACTCATTAAACCCAACCCTAGGATAGATACTATGATATATAGAAATATGGAGACTTAATTTATTAGATAAGGAATTGATTAGTTTCCAATGATTGGGTGAAAACTTGTCTGAACCATGTATGATTTTTGTTTATTTCACTATATACCATCATGCTATTTTTCAAAGTAATTAAAAATTAATTTAATTTGTAAGTTCATATTTATAGAGATATATCTATAGTCTAGGTATATATATTAATAAACATGAAATATTATATTGATATTGAGTATTATCCTCTCATCCCTTTGCTGGAATGTATTTGCCTCTATTAGAGTAAGAGGCCTATTCAGAAAATACTTCATAGTAGGGAAAAGGATTTATGGTACCCATATTATTGTGTTATTTTTATTATTATGAAAATTATAAGGTGGATTCCTATTTAATGTAATTTATAAGTTATGTCTACAGTATTGTGCATGACCCCTAAAGTGTGGAAATTAGGGGCAATCCACAAGATGTTGAGTTAGATTTTTCTCATTTGGGTTGTATTGATTGATGTTCTTTGTTTCAAAAAAAATTCCTCATCGTGAATGTCCTAGAATTTGATAATGCTTCATAAAAATTACTAATGGATAACCATAGGAAATAATATTTTTTATGCATCAACCTGTAAACCACTAATAACGAAAGGTATTGTGAATATGTAATGTAGTGAACCTTATCAATCCTTGAGGAGATTCATGGGGAATCCTATTCGGACATCTAGTTATAAATGTATAAAAAATATATTTATATGGTTTATTACTCATAATTAACATTGGACATAGATTCTATGAATATTATAGTATTAGGTCTATTATATGATGGTTAGTGATTCCAAGGAAAAGACAGAATATATGAAAAATGGTGAATGTATATGTGTTTAGGTTTGATTATATTAGTTATTGATTAGATGAAAAATGTGGATTTTGTTCTTTACATCAGTTGGTGGTAGTGTCCTCACACATTTATGTTTGTTAAGGATGAAACGGATGTGAAGTGGTCCGATGATCCGGTGTAGTATAAATTTCAAAGATGGATGTCTGTAAGGGTCTTCCTTAATTTTGGGAATCATTTTATCAAACACCCAAGAAAAAAATATAACCCTCTATAGTTCTCGTGATGGGTATTGATATGAGAATTCAGTTTTTTGATTGATCATATCATTTATGGTCCTTGGCATGTCATACATAGTGATTTTTTGGTTATACCCATCCCATTGAAACCCTATAGAGGAGGAAGTTTTCGTGGGGTGTTGTTGTGGTTTGTTACTCAAGAATGATCTTCTTTTTTGGGTAGGGAAAAACAATTAAGGGTTATAAAAATAGTCATAACTAAGTGATTCTAATACTAGTGTATTATGATAACTAACGTGTTTTGGAGTAGCAATGATCAATTTTTTGAGGTATATTTTTCAACTGATTTTATAGTTTATAAATTTTTACAATGATAAATGAAATACTATAGTGATATATTTAAATGGTGATATAAGTTAGTCAGATATCATGATGGGAAAGGGAAAAACCCTCAAGAATGTTATTGTATAGTCTTTTTATGGAAGGATAATGTTTCCCCTATGATATAATTTATAAATAATAAATACATTTAATTTTAGGTAGTTTGTGGAAGTGGTTATTGATTAGAAACTATGAAATTTTATGGTTCTAATACATTAATTATTCCAAAATTTATGTTTTGGTTATGTACATACTATAGTTGTACAATTTATATGGGTCTCCCTATATGAAATCTATATATAAGTCTATTAAAAAGGTCAGGATCATTGTTCTCCCACCAAGGAAGAAAATTTCATATGGTCATTTTTTGGTAACAATCAAATAGTTGTGGGATTTATCTCATCCCATGAGTTGTGAAAAATATTAGATGAAATGAAAAGGATGAGTAAAATCATTCATTGGATAGATTTAGTACCCTTCTTGATCATATTTTTTTGATGTAATGAGGCTAGTATCTTTATATATGAAAGATGTTTCCCACATTCATAAATAGAGATATAGTAATATATTTTTGATATTTCATCTGAAATGCGAAGATATTATTTGTGATGTTTTGTAGATTTCTACCAAGTTCAATCCTAAGATAATTTTCATCAGAACTAGTTTTTCCCTTTTCTTTGATGGAAATTCGTAATGTGTTGATGATGTATACCCCCTTTTTACCCAAATTAGATTGGTTTTAATTTTTAATTTTTTTCGCATGACTATTATCATGGTAAAAATACAATTTAACCATATTTAATGTTCGAAAAATATATTCTCAAGGTTCTATTGGTTCTTGAATATAGTTTTTTCCATAAGGAAGAGTCAACAACGATATGGATGTCTCGTGGGGCCTCAAAAATAATGTTATAAAAATATTATATTTGTTTTATTATATACATTATTTTCCAATGAAATTCTATTATCTATTAATAAGGACAAAAAATGGGAAAATAGAGACTATTTTTGAGTTTGTAATATGTTTTTTTCCCAAGGAGTGGTGTTAGTTTAGTTTTTATATATAGTCTATAGTGTTTTTTTTCATTAAAGGATTATTTTAGGGATTGAATAATATATTTATTTGTTTTATTTTGAGATTAATCTCTATTCCAATATATTTATTACTTATTTTGTAGCCTCTCTAGGGTTATCAGATTTTTTCATTCAGAAACCTGAGAGAGAATAGAGTATATGAAAGACTTGGCAGGGGAAAAATTTATTGTGGAGTGTAATTGGATCCATGATGACATCTTGGGATGGATTTTGTTAAAAATAAAGGACACACCAATGGTTTTGACAATTGATTGAAGCATCAACAATTTTCTGTTAATTTTTGCATTTTTTATTGATGTATTTATCCCTATTTTATTAATTTCTAAAAAATAGATTCAATTATTCAAAATTAAATCCATGATCATGAGTTGAAATTTCCAAGACGACATATAGAAATTGTTAAGACTATTAATTTTGTATTTTTGATGTTTTAAATTTCAATTAAATTTTGTATATTAAGTTTTTTCAATTATAGAAGATGACCAATAATAAGTGTTCTCCCTTTTCACCAAATTTCTTATTTTCATGGATTTAACCCACCATTCTATAGACATTTATCACTGGTGTTCAATTTGATTAGTAGTTCGACTATTAACATGTACCCAATATGTTGTGCGATAGAATAATGGGTTTTTACCATCATTTTATGTTTTAAAATGGTGATTGTATCTGGGAGGAATGTAGGTGTTAATTTTGGAAATTTGAGGATTGAGAAAGCATTGATGATTGATAATGTATCTGAATAAGAGGATGTGATTTGTGGTGGTTGTATTGCAATGCAGTACATGTCATTGTTGTAGAAGGTTACATTAATCCAATTTATCTACAACAGTTGGTCATAAAATGACATTAATCATGATATTTATTATTAAAAATATTATTTTTGGTTTCTCTATAATGATCATGGAATTGGTGGAGTAGAATATGAATCATATCGAACAATTTATATGATTTGGAACATCCAGACTAAATCTTATGTAGTTTGGAAGAATAAATTCCATGTAATCTAGAATACATGGTGTATAGATTATAGAATTTAAATATATCACACAATTGTGTGATATATTATGATCATATGTGGGTTTCCCCCACATTATTACATTGTGTTTTGGGTATTTTACCTATTGGGATTTCAATCCTCTCACAGAGTAGTTATTTCACCCATGTAAACATGGGGTAGGGGACCTCTACCTTCAAAATTAGATATAGTAAATATTTTACCAATATTACAACATTGGGATCTTCTATATTTAGATTCATTATTTATCTATTTATATAGAGATCAATATAGATAAGGATCATCCAATATAATCATTATTTCACTAATATCTCTGGGTTATGGATCATACAACATCATTTGATGGATGACCACATAGGTTATTAAAACATCTATTTTAGAGGAAGGGGATACTGAGTTTATATGGATATATGAGAGATTGGGACTTTATAATGGGACATGAGTACTTCCTATAATAATAAATTTGGATGTCCCTTTTCAATATGTTGGAGATTAAATATATTCAAGTGAGCATGCTTCAGGGTTTACTAGATTCATCTTCTTAGATTCAAATGATTGTTTGGATGTATAGAGACTACTTGGTGTGGAATTTTGTGTGGATTTGGATTCCTCTACAACCCTAGTTTTCCTTGATGATGTGATGTTATGAATTCCTATTGAATACATGCTAGATGAATTATGTTTTGATGCATGAATTAGTTATCATATCAGTTTTAGTAAATATATCACGCATATAATACATTTAGTTTTGATGATAATGTATGTATATTCCACTATTTGATGATATTTGATGCATTTGAGTTATTTATATGATTCAAATTTTTATATTTTATGTCCACATATATTAGTGAAAATATTATTCGATGGTAGTAACTATTTCCCCACCTATTAGAGTTGGTCTCGGGGAGACACACTTGACTTACCACCAGTCCAAGAGAGACACAAGTGGGATTGTACATGACTTTTTAAATATTAATTGATAGGGTAATTTCAATATTTTGTGAGAGATATTGTTATTTTACGATATAGAGAAAAATATAGGTTTATATTGGTCTGTGGAGGGTGCCAACCACATTATTCATAGATTTTTTTATTAATTATCATTATAGTGGATTATTTGGGATATAAATTTACAAATAGAATGGGATGTGATATATAAATGCATGTGTTGTTTATGTTTTATTTGTTTTGTCTATGGAAATACAAATTATAAAATTATTAGTCTTTGAGGGAAATCATTCTTGAACAACACAATCTTCATCCTTAGCTAGATAACGTCATCCTATAGAAATTACCAAGAGCACCCCTCAGGTTATGGTTGACCCATCTTGGTTTTAGGTTATATATGTGTAGATTTATTTTAAATTATATATAATATTATATTCAATGATTGGGTTTTGGTAGACATATAGATAGTATTATATGACTCAATGGGTTTATTATAATACATGTTTATCCATCATTTATAGTAATTGACTTTGTGTTACCATGGGATGTTTTATTGATAGTGTTTTCAAGAAAACATTGAATTGGTTTTACTCTATATTTTTTGGACCATTGTTCTATTTTTTGACCCATGATTAATAAATGATTGTAATTGAGTTTATATTTAACTTTATAGGTATATAGGGAACATTTTCAAGTGTATATTTTATTAGGATAAATTTTTATTATTCTATATTCCTTATGACTTATGAGTTTTGATTATTTTAAGATGATATAAAGAATGTGTTATAATGTTTTGCGTGATTATAATTAAGATTATATAAATATGGAAGTATATTTTGAAAATTTAATAGTTATTAGATAACCAAGTAACTAATTTTATATAATGTTTTAGTATTAAGACCCAACAGACCGATGTTTTTCAATGTAATTTATAAATAGATTGATCCTTGTGATGTATTCACATAATAAAACCTTTTATTTATAGTTGAAAAGGGGGATTAATTTTCTTTAAACAAACATTTTTAATTAATATTATAGATGGAATTTACACAACATAAAATAATCATTGCCTCTTAAATGATTAAGTCATATTTGGGGGATATAAAATGTTTACATATTAAAAAATTAAATAGAAATTTAAAATTTTATTATTTTAGATGAGTTACTTAAAATGGTATGAATATTTCTTTTCAATTGAAATGTGTTGGTCTATTCATGATTTATAATATTTTATTTTTGTATGAAGAGTTATATTAATGGTTGTAATGATAAATAAAACATTTTAGTATTACTTAAAAGGAATTACTTATTTTAGAAACTAAATTTTTAGGAATGAATTTATTTTCATTAAAACTTTTTAGTTACCATGAAAATATAATATATTTCTTTTTTGATTTGGAATTAGATTAATATATTGGTAGTGTTCTGAGGTGTTTTTTATATAAAATAATTTAATATTTAAATTATTGTCTGAAACTTTTTACTTTAAAAAAATATGTTTAACACATCATTTTTGTATTTCATGGTGTAAAATAATAGGTTCAAAATTATGAGTTGTTTATTATGTGTTTGAAATTATGTTTAATTTGAATAGGATGGGTAATGATTAGGAATGTTATTATTAATTATTTTCTAAATATGTATTTTCATAAGATTCAATAAATTTATCTATGTTTTTTCGATTAATTGAATTTCTAATATATATGTTGATAAATTTGAAAATATAGGTCAATTTAATTGACTAACATAAAATATTCATTTTTATTAATTTCTAGTATTATATTTTGGTTCTTGTTTCATTTAATTAATGTGGGTGATGTACGATAACTCTAAAAAGAATCCCTAATGTGTTATTTGATTTTTTATATTTTTTGAATGTAAGTACGTGTTGTCCATATGTATATAATAATATTTGTTTTTTAGAAAAATGATTAATGTTAAAAAATCATTCAAAATTTATTGGCATGGATGTATGATAGTAATTTGGGATAATTTTTTCTGAACTAAATTGTTCCTTCTAATATTTGGGTATATTTGGATTCAAATAAATAGTAGAGAATTTATAAAAATATTGGGGGTTATAAAATGATTGTTCGACATAAAAATCAAGATATTAATTTTAACAAGATACAAATTAATATTAATTATATTTAAAAATAGTTTCATCTTTTTAGTGAGGACTTTTTTTATTATGGTTTATTTGGTTATATTTAAAATTTATTTGATTTTTATGACCTTAATTTATTGATATGTGGTTTAATAGTTTTTCATGGGACATATTTTTTTGGGAATTCCCTTTGAAATGTTTTATATAAATCGAGAATTAGAAATTTTGACCCAATATAAATTAATGATCAAGAGATTCATAGTTTTAGGAATATTTTTTTGATTTAGTGGTTTCTAAAAGGAATTTAAAAAGCTAGTTGTCGATATGTGTGATTTTGGTTCAGTAATAGCTAAAATAATTTGATGAATTGAATGGTTTGGTTTGAAATTTTTATAAATTGGTGAGATTCATCTAGTGATTATTTTTTAGTATATAACCAATATGTAAGGTTTATCTTGATGGAATTAGGTAGTATGTTTTACTTATTTGGTAATTTTATTCCTTGGGTGTATGCATTGGTGTTTGATTATATAAATTGTGTTGTTTTGGGTTTATGTTCAGATTAAGGCTCATTTATATTGAATTGTGGGATTTGGTTTATAAATCCCATAGATTTCCCCTTGAATGGAAGATTCAAATTTTATTTGGGGGTTGTGAGATGTGAATTATTGTTTTAGGTATCGAGGGGGTCTAATTTAGTTGTAATTTTAATGGTTAATGATCAATTGAGTTGTAATTATTTTATATATTAACCATTTATGGTCTTAATGATTTAATCTCATAATTAGTGGGTTTATAAAGATTTGAAAATATGATATTTTTTTCTAGATTTTAAAAATGGATTTAAATAGAGGGATTTAAGAAAATAAACATTTTCATGGGGAAATTTCTATTTTGGCATGGTTTTAAAACTTCCGCATACCATTCAATTATAAAATGAATGAATTGGGTATTGTTTTTAAAACAATGAACCAAAACCAAGTTTGATAAATATTATTATGGTAACACATATATTTTCAGTGGATTAATTAAAAAAACACACATCCTAATTATTCATATCAAATAAATTTACAGAACCTACTACATAGTTTTTCCATAGTCTGTTAATCATGGATAATAACTATAAAATAATAATAAGACAGAAAACATATTTTGACTCTTATATGAAAATTAAAACCCCATATAAGGACTACTTATAGTCCTTATATTTATTTAGTTACCTTATATAAGTTAAAAATAATACCTAAAATTCAAATTACCAAAACATTGGATCAATTATCCTATCTTGCATCCAAAAGCTATAAAATTGGATCTTATAATGATAACAATGATATATAATATATGGGATCCTTGTATATTATTATTAGTAGTAAATTGTGTTCTTTATGACCTATTAAAATTGAATTTATATTTAGGGTTATTAAATTTTGAATCATTTTCAAATGTTTCATCCAATTTTATGTTGGAAATCATGGAATTATATTGTCATTTTATGCTGTGTGTTTTTTTGTTTATGTCAATATTATTTTGATATTGTTAATTATTTAATTAATATAATTACATGATAAATTGTTTTTGTTGGTTCCATCAAGTTATTAAATGATGATGGATAACATTGATTTTCCTACAGATTTTCTGGTATTAGTCCCTTAGTTAAGTCATTGAATAAAGATTAGTGGTTCTTGTTTTTAAAGGATCCCACTCAATAGGGTTTATTTGGTATGTTATTTATGTGTATCCACTATATATTTAAATTTTATAATAATTATATTGAATTGTTCCATATTTATGAATTGGTTTGTTTCTTGCCTCATTGAATAAGTTCTTTGTTGTCTTATTTTGAGATGGATTGAGTGATGTATTCCCCATATATATATATATATATGATGTATGTATATGTTTTTTTTTGTTTTTTTTATGGGAAATATTTTGTATATGTAATTCAAAATATATATACCTTTTATTTTTAGTCATATATCCTTGAATGTACTCTCATGGGAATGAGATGGGATTGACATGGATAATGTTCATGGTTTAAGATAAATTGTCACGAGAATTCATTATGATGTAGTATTTTAGGTTAATGTTTTGTGATGAAGATATTGGATCATTATTATATGAGAAGTCAAAGAGGATTAAATATCTCAAAAATTAAATTAACATATTTATAATTTATGACATAATGCATCCATTATGTAATGTTACATATACAAGTATTTTAAACTAAAATTATCATATTATTGGTTCTTTATAATTAGTTTTGAGTCACGACCTTATAGATTGATTAGAATTAATTTTGCCTAACACTTTTTTATGTATGCGTATTTAAAAATAATTTTTCTAAATGGGTACTGGTATATGTTTCTTGTTACTTTATAGGGATAAAAATTGTTTAGTGTTGGGAAAAATTAAAAAATTTGACATTTTGATTTTTATTTAAATAAAATGTTTTATTGGAAATTTTGAAAAGGAGACCAAATAATTAAATATAATTTTTAAAATACAATACCCAAATTAATATATATTTTATAATGTTGGGTAATTTTTTTATTCTATACGCTGTTTTTAAATTTGTTTTATAAGGGATTGAGTAATATTCGAATTTTTTTTAAAAATATCTCTGATGTAAAAATATTTAAATAAAAAATTGTAGTTCATTTCTAATAAATTATTCATATTTTTATAATATTTATGTTTAATAAAAAAATTTTAAATATAATAAAATTTTATTAGTATGATTACTATTGTTGTTGTTATTATTTTCTTCCAAATCTCATTTTACCCATTCACACTATTAACTCATGTGTTGGTGCATGTTTTTTGTGTGAGATGGAGAAACTGTGCATATATTAGGTTAAAACCCATGATTTCATGTATTTTATTATGTGAGTTATAATATACCATGATTATTATTATTAATTGTTTTGATATTTGGGTGGAAAAATCATATTGACTCTTACTTTATGACTCCCTAAGATGAAACCTCTCCCTCATTCAATATATATATTCTAAAAAATTCAACATTTTCCTTCTTCAAGTTAATTCATGAAAAAAGTAATGTAAGTCACTCCCCCTCCCTCTTCATCCTCGCAAATGCATATTTTATATTAATCATTCAATTTCAATTATATGTTTTCTACATTGAATAAAAAACAACTTTTTGATGTGGATTTTCATCAGGATATCTAATTCAGGACTCAATACTATTTTCTCAAATTGTTGATCGAGATTTATACGATAATTCTCCTATATGTGTGTATTTATCATTATTTTAATTTTTTTGAATTATATTCCTATTTTATTATATTTAATTTTACAATTTATTATGGGATAGTTAGGGTATGATCCAATGATTTCTCCTCACATGGTCATCGATGGATTCATTGCCGCCTCATTGCATGATTTGTACTCTCATACTGTTTAAGGACCAATTTTTTATTATTAAAATAACATAAGATAATGATTATTTATAATATTTAGTTTTTTTATTGAATATGTTCCCTTAATATTGATGTTCTCTTTTTTATGGAATCATTTTGTTTGGGTGGGGATGTTCTATAACTATTCTATAGATTGATAAATAAAATTTTTTACACGTTATTTTTTATTAAATATAATTTATATATTTTTAATACAATAATGTATCGAGATTCTATCATCATTTTATTTAATTTGAAACATTTTTTTAGTGGAAGAATGGTTTTAATTGAATATTTTTTAAAATTTAATAATGAGAAAATGTGTTTTTTGATTGGTTTACATAGATCATAAATGATAAAATTGATTGATAATTATAAAAAATGATGATTCCTAGTATATAAGGTGATTTATTTAGCTATAAATTTTAAATAATATATTTTTGTTTTCCCGAAAAAAGTATATTTTATTGTGTTAAAAAATATCTTCATTGCATATTTATTTAGATTGTTATAAAATTTTAATACACAATTAATGTATTTTAATTTGATTTAAAAGTTGTTTGATTCATATGAATGATTTTAATTGTTTAAACAACACTGATTAAAATAGAAATACATGGGAAACTATTGGTATTGGGTAGGTTACTAAGAGAATTATCAACTAGAATATGATTAATAATTTCCCCTCCATCCCTACATTATTAATTATGTAAATCTGACTACAATGTACTAGATTGGAAGTGACTATGAAAATTTTAATCATAGGGTTTACTCTAATTTTGGATGGCACTCTAGTTTTCATCATATATATAGTTGGATATAGATATAAATGTACAGATAAGTATATATTTAGACATGGATAAATATAAAAAATTTGAATTCCAATTTAATATATTTATGATGAAATTTTTATATATTTCTATAGTATTATTGTTATTTCCGATGATTCCCAGATGCAATTTTTATTTCTTACGTCAATTATGTATCTAAATTTTTATGTGGTTTACTTTTCAGTTGGATGTCTAGATTTAAAATTTTAAAAATATTTTTTTATACCATAACCTTCGATTAATATATTTCATTTAAATATTAAAATGTTTATATTAACATTATAGTCTATAATTTCATGATTAACACATGTAAATATGGAATTTTTATATAACCCATCATAGAAATTATTACTATGTATTTCTATACTCTCCTTATAGGTCATAATTCTAAATCATTTGATGATATATCATCTTTTGAAAAAAATGGTTCATAGAGTCAGGTCATTATCATCTTTGGTTGTTAATTGGGAAGAATTACCTCATGATACATGGAGATGGGATGGTGGTGAATTGTACATGGAATCGGACTCTTAGGACATTAGTTTTATATTTCATTTTTTTGTTTTTAAATATTATTGTGGATGTACATTTTTATAGGGTATTAAATGACATATATCAAAAATTGTAGCCCAATAACTCTAGAGTCAACAAAAATTCTTATTGAATGACCTCAAAAACATATCCACAGACACCAAAGACTAATCACTAGCAGTGTGGGTCTATGATAACACTAATGGTTGTATGCACCCTCATATCAGAGTATAATAAAAATTGAAATTATGTTAAAAATGTTTTCAAAACATCCAAATGAATTTATAAAATATACACGAAATATTCTAGAAACATATATTATACAATATTTCTACAAAATAAACTATATAAAATGGAATATAAGTTAATAATACATCACTATGCTAGCAAATAAAAATATCATGTCTGACTAGAGACAAAATAATAATAATAAAATAAATAATCACCACATTATCGTAATTCCCTCAAAATTTCCCATCTTCTGACTCCACCCAATCTCTCCAAATAATCCATCCAAATCATGTCCTTTTGCTTTATTATACCTATGACCATATGATTTTATAAGATGTCAACAAAACTAGACTAACCAAGTAGGTTCTGAGTATAACTCAGTAGGCCCGAACCAATGGATTCCCTAATATAACCAATATAATTTCATCCAGAAAAATTTAATTTTTTATAGTTGTAAATAAATTATAGCAATGTAGTAAAATATTAACCCTCAATCCTTAGGTTATAAGGTGACATCCATGGTTGGCCATGCCCACTTTTTCCAGGTCCAAATGACTTTGAGAATGTAACAAAACCACCTTGGGGGAACCAAGTCCTACACTATACCCTATTTAGAATATAATGAGGAGACCATCTCCAACCCCAAAAAACATTTATAATATCATATAAATGGCTTGGTGGGATCCAACTGTAGAACATATACAATTGTATTATGCTCGTGAGGGGTTTCAACACCCCCCCCCCCGCGAAACCTACACAAGAATATCGTAAACTAATCAGACCACATTCGACCTTAGAACATAACATAACATACATTTGGGGACCCAAATACAACCCATCAACCAAAATATAATGATAACATAATGGTAAAATCATCCCCTATGACTTTAATATATCATACAACTAGAGGTCTGTATCCAATGCTCTAACTATGGACTGTCATGTTACATAGTCCTCGATGGTGAGGGTTGTTCTAATAATAAAATAGATTATAATAGTGTAATCACATGGGGTTTTTCACTTTATTAAAACCAAATAACATTTTTAAATTTTTATTCTCATGAAAATACCAATTCTTATTTTAATATTCATATATATATATATATAACCATACTAGCCACCCCTGTTCTAACATGACTAGAGGTGAACAAAAACTAGAGTACCTAGTATAGCCCTATAAGTCACATAATGGAATGGAAACACCACATGGGTTCCTTTATAAATTTTAAAACTGCATTCATAATAATTTCTCTAAAATTAAAATCATCTCTCAACAAACCCATGCCCACATCATGGTTTAATAGGCATCATTGATGATACAATACCAGTAATGTATGAGAGATATGGCATGATTCCCCCATTAATTCCATATTCCATCTATTTTAGTACTCATACACCCAATTTATAAACCTAGAAAATTATATAATAAATCATTTTAATGTACATTATTATCAATTATATCATTATATTCCCTATAAATTTTTTAACTATTTTTATATATTAAATGAAATAAAATTAAATAAACATAAAAGTTTTATATTTTAAAAAATAATATATATATATATATATATATTATAAATTTTTCAATAAAATTTGTATATAATTTTATAAATTATATTTTGAAAATCATTATGGGGCTAAATTACGGATTTGTTTTAAAAATATTAATTTTTCAATGAATAATAAAAAATATTGATTTCTTTAAAAAAGTCATTTATTATTTTTTAATTAATTAATTTAAAAGTGAAATCATGTTTTTAAGATAATTTCATGTCTAATAAGTATTTCTTTTTTATTTAATAAAATTAATTACTTTTTTAAAAATATTATATTGTATTTTCGTATATGTTTATATTTTTATTTAAAAAATTTATTATTTTTAAAAATAATTTAAAATGCGTAATGGTTCTCCATTTTAATTAATTTTGATAATAACCAATAATTAATGTTTTAAATTAATATTATTGATAATATACCAATAAATATTAATTTCCCATCTTAAATTTTTTTTTATTTTCCATACAGTTAATATAAAATCATTTTTTTCCTTGAAAAATATTATTTTTTTTAAAAACCATTTATTTGTCATTCATGTGTGTATAATTTTAGGATAATGTTTCTAACTTAAATTTATATAAATAGAAAAAATTAATTAAGTATTTAAATTTTCAAATATGTTAATCATTATTTTTTACAATAATGGGTTGTGGGTACTGTAAAAATAAATTATTAGTGTTAGAGGGAAAACAAGATTACCAGATGTCAAAATAAAAATATAAGGGATATAATAAAAAAACTAGTTTAAAATATATATTTTCAAAATATTTAAACTTTATAATGTCTAAGGATCTATAATGTTCCATTCTGAAGTCTTAATTCTTGTGAAAAACGTGGGTACTCCTTTTTTATTTCAATGAATTACTAGTTTTCCACTCACCTCACTTATAAAAGGACACCTCATCTCCTATCATATTAACACCATAAAATTTAATTATATCAACCAATAATACAAAAATATATTAATAAATTTCTTCCACATTATGTATATCCATTTTTTTATCATATATACACCCACATAAAAATTATTGTGCTTTCTTATATAGGTTTTCTAAATAAGATGTGTCATATTTATCTATATTTTTTTATATTATTTATCCTTAAAACTCTATAAAATATTATTTACTTATTCTTATATAATATAAAAAATAAATAACCCATATATAGATATCATTATTTTTATTTATTAACCTAAATAAATATCATCTTCCATCAAATGGGATTTGAAATCTTTATTTTCATGTACGAAGGACTACCGGCTTGCAAAAAAATGTCATTCTTTTTCCATCACCACATTTAATGTCATATAATAATGATGTAAATTATATATATATATATATATATGATATTTTTAACATATTTATACTTTTATGGTCATGATATCACATATAATTTCTTACCTTTTAGTCACTGGGGGGTACAATAATATGGCTCGTGCGTACGACAGACTACAGTATGACAGAGCATTGTGATTCTCTTTTCACTATCAATTTACAATGGAAGTAATAAGGATAAATTTAATGAATATATGATATATAAATTTCAATATTATAATTTTTATTACATATTTATAATTATTAAAAACAATATATCATTTTATTTCTTACATTGAAAAATTAAAATATCATTTGTGTACACTTGTTGAATACAGCCTCATCAAAGGGATGTTACTCTTTTTTCATCACAAAATCACATCAATGATATAAATCAGTATATTTAAATTTATATTTTTTAATTATTATATTATTCAAATTTTTAAAAAATCAATTAATATATATCTTCTTTCAATAATGATCAATGAACAATGGAAATGTTATTCATGAGTTTGTACAACGTACCATATCCATTATCATAATGTAATTCATTTTTCATAAACATAAATTATTATTGTTTTCAAAAATTATATTTAACATATTGATATTATCATTATTTCAAGATTATTTTTTAGAGATGTGGAAATAATGACTTATTTGACCATGTTCAACCTAACAAAGACATTTTTGGACATATAATCTAAATATCATCAAAAAAAATTATTGAATTTTTATTGATTAGGTAATTTTATTTAATAGTAATATAATTGGGATAAAATTAATAATAATCTTGAATATGGTTTAAAAAAAATTATAATCAACTTAAGATTATTACTCATGAATGTAATGATATGAGTGTGATGTATCAAAATCAAGGTAAGACAATTCATCTCACTTTCCATTCATTAAGTAATATTTTGATATTATGAGCCTATATTATTTTATGATGTGTATATATAGCCCCATTGACCTGTTATGTCATGAATTTATCTGTTATAATTAAATTTAATGTTTTTTATTTTTCTCAATCATGGGGATTGCTATTAAAATGTTCCCTAATTAATAAGAGAATTTTTCTTTGGAAAATTCATATTTAATGTTATCCTTAAATATATATTTATCATCCATGACCATGTATTTAAAATTATTTTTTGAATGTAATCATTTTTATTCAACAATTTAATAAATAATATTTTTTTCTCACTTTCATGTTAAAAAATGAATCATTTTCCGGAATGTTGGACAATGGTTATAAATGAAAAAAAGTAATTTTCTATTTTAACTTGTACACCAGCATCAAAATTTTACACCATAATAGACATTATTTGAATTGTGGATTCCCTAAAAATATTTCACCCTCTCTTCAATGGAATAATATCAATACCTTTTTTTGAATATTTTTAGTTGAATATTTGTTTTAATATAAATGGTTATGTTGTTAAAAAAATTGTGGTTTTAAATTAAATTGGTCATAAAGTGTATACTATGTGGGATACAAAGGGGTTTTAATGGGGTTAATGGTAAAAAATAAATATTTCCTAATTTATAATTATTTAATAGTTATTGAAAATTTATTTTTTTGATGGTTGGATTTTTTATAAAACAAGGATGTTTTTTTGTAAGAGACCAATGATGTATGGTTATTTTATATTCCAAGTATGGGTGGTTATATAATTAACTAAGTATTAATGGTTTCTAAATAATCAAAATATTGTTTCTTTAATAAAAATTTCATAGGTTTTGATTTATTTCACTAGAATAATTATACTACTCTTTTTTATTTCTTATGTGTTGATTTTTTTGCTCATCCAATGACTTAAATTGTTTTTCAAAGGGTATAAAGATGGGTAATGGAAAATGTTAGGAAAAGTTGAATATCACTAATATTTTCCTAGAAAATAAATCACATATGACTTAAAATTTTATATATTTTCGCAAAAATGAATACTCATAAGAATATTACACATTGTAAATATATATATATAATATTCTATTGTAACAATTATGTCATAATTCTATAAAACACTAGACCTAAAATTTCATCAAATATAATAGAATGATTATTAACTTAAGAATAATGATGATATAATGTTTAAGGATGGGTGTTTAGTTCATATTATAGGATGTTTTAGTTAACATGATTGTTTAGTTAATAGATTTCACGTCAGTGATTTTAATTTTTTGGTATGTTAAAATGATATATATTTTTAATACTACCATGTTTATTCATATAAACTATGCCTATTCATAACGTTTTTTAGAGAGGAAATAGGGAAGCTATAGTTGGAAGGAAAATTGAGGAAAATATCATTCCAAATCAGTATCCTAAGATTCTTGGAATTCAAACAAAATAGTTTTTAGAAATGATGGATTAGTTGAAACAAGCTATAAATAGTTGTAGTATCTAATCTAGAGAGGAATGTAATCTACAAAAAAGGAATATTTATATAATGGAGAATTTACTGAAGAAACATCCCCCATAATTTAGTTGATCTTTTAATGTTGCAGTAGATTAATGATCTATCAATACTGTTGAGATGTTATTTAATATAATGGGATGTTTGGAATCTCAAAATGTAAATTTATATATTAATTGTTTTGGAGGTTAATCTGATTGATGATGTTATATGGATAAGAATACAAGATTTAAATAAGATTCTGATTCCATTAAATGGGAAACGTTTTTTGATAATTCAATAGATAAATAATTTTCAAAGGATGTTTGACATTATATTGAAAAGAATTATTGGAATTTATGCAAAAATATAAATATAATATGGGTGTGTATGATTAAAAATTTATAAAACTAGCTAGGAAAAAATGTTATTATTTTTAATAAATTGATAGTAGGATTAATAGAGTTTAGTCTATATTAAAACAGTGTTTACATAGATAATTTTCCACATTATAATTTAAAAATAGTGAGAATGTTTTTTTGTTCAAAGAATGTGGAGATGGAGTTTATTGACATATATCCACCTTGATATGAAAAGAGTAAGAAAATTATCAGGTGGAAGTAAAATGGGTACAATCTATTTGATATATATGGTGGTAATAAAATTAGGTTCACATTTTCTAAGATGTGTAGTAAAAAAATCATAAAAATTGTCTAATAATGTTTGGGATGAGCTTTCAATGTGGTACGTTTGGACATATTGCATGTGACAGCATGGAAACTGAGTAGATGGATGTTGAAAATATAATGATAAAGAAATTATGTTTCAATGAGTAGTGTTATATATCTAAATTTTTTCCAATGATAGTCACTCAAGGTAGAAAACATAATGATAGAATGTATAAAGGTGTGGAAATATCTTTTGATACTACTACAGTTTATGTTGTTCCATTAAGTGAAGTGACGAAAGGGATGTTAATTGATTATTCAAAACATTCCAATACCCTATTTGACTCAAGATCATCACAACCATTCATTTACAACACAATTTTAATTAAATATATAATATATCCTCTTAGAAGTAAGGTAGTCATTTTTGTGGACATAATGGTTGGATGTATTAAAGAATAAAATATTTATATGAATCATCATATTGTAATTAGTGCAATATTATTTCCGAAAAATAATATTGTACATCCCAATGTGTAGATTAATGTTGTTATTGGTAGGGATTTTATTTTATTTTATCATGATATGATACATTAAAGAGCTATAACAGTTATGTTTGATGATTTTATGCCTTTAATAATAAACTCAGAACCTGATAAATTAATTTGTGATGGAATAGAATATTACCTTGATCATATTATTTAGTTTAAATAATATATTCAATTTTCTGTTTTATCCATAGTGAATTAATTAATGGATGTATTTGATGATGGTTTTCCTTATGTTATTCCAGATCAAGAGGTTGAGTTTACTACTGACTTAGTGGATGATTCTAAGCCTATCTATAAACGCTGTTATTGAATGGCTCAAATATAAATTTCATAATTTGAAATACAATCACAGGAGGGGATGGATAATTTTTTCATTCATATTATCCCTTCACCATGGGGTGATCCTATTTTCTTGTTAAAAAAATGATGGTTTCATGAGGTTATGCATTGATTATCGATCATTGAATAACATAACTCATAGGGAGTGATATCAAATGCCTTAAATCAGTAATTTGTTTGATTATCTCTAAGTAGATAAGTGTTTTTAGAGGTTTATCTATGTTTTGATTACCACCAGTAATGGTGATGGAGGATGGAATTCAAAGGACCTGATTTCGTACTACGTGTGAGAGTTTTGAGTTTATAATAATTCCATTTCGTTTATCTGATGAACCTTTTATATTAATGTACACTAGGAAGAATACTTTTTTTGTTGTATTGGATATTTTTTTGGGTTTTTTATTAATGACATTTTTTATTCAATATTTAATGATGATCATTAAATAAATCCATTGATTTTTCTAAAAACCTTAAATGTAAATAAGCAATATGGATGTTTTAGTATCTGTTCTTTTTTTGTAACGACATATTTTATTCCAAGGACATGTTATTTCTAAATATGTGAAAACTATTTCCCATGCTAAAAAAAGTTATTGGGTAATTAGAAATAATATTAAATATCACATATATTCATAGTTTTGTTGGATTAGTTGGTTACTATCAATAATCTATTGTGAAATTTTATCTATTATCTATCCCATTGACTATGTTAACTAAAAAATGAGTAAAATTAATCTATAGAAAATTGTCTAATGAAATAATTTAGGAACTGATATGAAAATTGAAGAATGATAATTTTTTAGACCAATATTTCATAAATGGTGAATTCATTATCAACAAAGATGGATCTTTGAAAAGATGCAGTTTTGTCCTTATGATGAATAATTCAGTAACTGAAGGAGTTATACTACAATACATATGATCTTGAATTATCTATAGTGTTTTTTTCTTTATGAACATGGAAAAATAATTTGCATGTATAAAAGTATGAAATAAATACTAATCAGAATATTTTGAATTATATATTTACTCCAAAATAATTTATCTTTAGAAAAACAACGTGTATAAAATTGATAAAGGATTATGGTTACAAAATTAATTTCCATCCTAGAAAACCGTAGAATGTGGTTGATGTATTTATTTAGAAAAATATTTCAATAATAACTATGTTTTATTAAAAAAAAATGAACCATTCATTAATGAATTTTTTAATTTTATCAAATAAAATTTCGATAGAGGGACATCTATTTTTTTTGAATTAACTGTAGTCATCTTTTTCGAAATAATTAAAAAATATTATAAAGATAATCATGAATTATTTGAAAAATGTAAAATCTAATGAAAAGGGTGAGTTTCATAATTTTAATATTCATGAAGAAGGTGTTATATGAATTGTAAGATTATTGTCTTTGGCTTGTAATTCCCATTTGAAGAAAGGGTTATTGAGTA